>OU538836.1:10002500-12402500 GCA_912999785.1 Hydriomena furcata
CGCGGAGGTTTTCATTAGTTCCAAATAAGCCTCTGATCATTTTGTGCATCCTACAGAATTCCTTCCTAACGAGTGTTCCTGCCCACGCCACTATGCATTGAAGATCCTACTCAATTATTACATCAGCTATCAACAATAGGCAATAAATCTACTGCATTAGGTGTAGGTTTGTAAAGGTGTGACCAGACATTGCGCGGCATTCGTGCGCGGCATTCGCAGGACACAGGTTTTCCGCGTAACTAGTTTAAGGTGATATGTGAAATATTTTGTTTTTTGTATGGGCTGAGACTAAACAGACGGAAAAAGTGATAAAACTGCATTATCTTGAAAACCATCAAACTTAAAAAGAAACTGTCTCTAATTTACTTAGCTAGTATGATTATCTAACGAGTTATATAAAAATTAACTGTTTAGCTATTCATAGTTTTGATTAAAAACGAAACTGTTTTTGAAGAGCCAACTTTGGAATATAAATACATCGAGAAAAGTTTCACCAATCGTGTTTCTGTCTATAATTTATCTAGATTATTATTGATTTATGAAAAAGATAATTTAAGGATATACCTTAAATTATCTTTTTCATAAAAAACAAAACTGTATTTTTTGCGGTTATTGAGAAAAAACTATTCTGCATTCATTAAAAACATTTATTCGGCGTCGTCCAATCATATCGCGGATAGTCACACGCGGCTGCCGCACTCGAATGCCGCGCAATATCTGTTCACACCTTTACTAAGCTCATAAACTGCCACTTATTACCATACAATATTTTTACATTTGGTATCGATGATGTCGATACAATAGTGATTCGTGCTAACCCCACAGTGGCCTGAGCGCAAACCACTATCGTATCGACAACGTATCGTCCAAATGTCAAAACTGACACTTTTTGTATAGTCAAAGTGGGCATTTTGGTATTTGGACGATACGATAGTGGTTTGTGCTAACCCCCCAGATTACTAAGAAGCCAAATAATTAACCAATTATATGGCAAACAAGTCTGTCTTTCTAGTGGTTAAGAAGCCGAGATGCGAGACAATACTGAGGAGAGAGTTTTGTAAACATCGTTAACCTTTATGTCTACTGGATAGATTAGACAAATCTTTAGCTAAAATTGAGGACAGTTTGATCCGAGTACATTATATAAGCAAGTAGTGAAAACCCTTCGACTTCGTTCACGAGAACTTATTTTCATACAGACTTCAACCCTCGCTGCACTCCTTTAGGGGTTCAATTTTACGAATCTCAGTGCACCCCTACATTCAGACAAAGTCTGTCAAGTCCGCAAGAGTTCAATATTAGACTAGCTATTACTCGCGACTTAGTTCGCGTAGATTTAGGAAATCGATTTTTGACGATTTTTTTTATCCTAAAATACAGTAATTACAAACAGTTTTTTTTTGTAAGACATGTATTTTATGTTTATCCCAAGACTAAACTATTTCTACATGAAATTTCATGACAGTCGACCAAGCGGTTTGGCCGTGATAACGTCACAGACAGATAGTTACTTTCGTACTTATAATACTAGCTGCTCGCCCTGGCTTCGCACGGATGGTACCTGGATAAAAAGTAGCCTAAGATTCTGATGTATAAGCTATATTACTGTAAAGTTTCATTTTAATCCGTTCAGTAGTTTTTGCGATAAAGAGTAACAATTGCACAAAAACACACACAAACACTCACAAACTTTAGCATTTATAAATATTAGTAGGATATAGTAGGAAGTAAAGATTATGTTGAGAATAAGTGTTTGATGTAATGTTTGTTCAATGACGCAGTCGGTACGCCTACAAAGGAACGTTGGCAGATAAAATTCGATAACAAATTGAAGTGCGACCTTTCCGTCCCACATTGGCGATATGTGCTGTGCAGTCCGAATGGGCATGTAATGGGTGTATTACGACTGCTTCCGAAAACTAAAAACGAATGCCCCTAGTGAAAACCGAAGCTTCTTCTTGAAGGATGTTTAACATCGACTGTTTTTAATCTAAAATTTTAATTTAAATAAATAAATAAGTTCACGACTGTACTCCCCAAGTACGGTAGACTTCCTCTCAGATCTCCATGCGCTCAGATCATTGAAGATGTCAAAGGGGTTAGTCAGAGGCACGTCCAAATATTACATTTGGCACATAATAAATCTATGCGACTGATAATCGTTTTTGTATTACTTTTTTTAGTTTTTTTCGGTGATGAGTCGACCAAGATGCATGCTCTTTATCCAGTTTCAGTTTTCGAAAGTGATCTTAATACACACTGTATGACTCAATGAAGAAGCCAATGTCCCTATAAAACCCTGGATGGAATTGGAAACAAAGCCCTGATGTTTCTTGGCGCCAGACCTTTTTAATTTAAAAGTACTTACTAAAGTAATGGAAATAATTGACAGTTGTGCTGCCTATAAGTAGGTTTATATATAAAACCTGGTCAATGTACTCGTAGATACCTATGAGGAGGTACAAATACCATTTTCATGTTATAATGATAAGGTATGTATATTAACCTACAGCTAAGTTTATGTTACTGCAGTATAAACAGTAACAAATTTTCAAAATAAGTATTTGATGTGAAACATCTATAGAGGGTCAGACCGGCTGTTGGCCTGACGACGACGACGACGCGACGAACTGAGTCCAATCCGGTTCGCGATATGCTGTCACGATGTTTCACATCTGCCAGGCCTCCCGCGACGGCTCACATTTTTTTTTCTTCGTATGTTTTCTATGAAAACAGATATTAAACTGAAGCAGATTTACTCAAACCGAGCAACAAACATAACAAACTTTCGCATTTGTGATATTATTAAGACTTTTCGATTTGGATGTAAAATAAAATAAAACTGTAATCACCAAGTACGGTAGACATCCTCTCAGATCTCCAGACGCTTAGATCCTTCGAAGATATCTAGTGGGGTAGTCAGAGGCACGTCCAAACATTATATTTGGCACATTTTGCAGTATTTAACATTCCATACGTGAAAGGTTGCAAACCCATCGCCGCTTATTAAGAATACTAACAGGTTTCCTCACGATGTTTTCCTTCACCGTTTTTGAGCTTGTGTTTTTGAAGCGCATAAAAAATTTTCAAACAGAAAAATCCATTGATGCACGCCGGGATTCGAACCCACGACCTTCAGATTGAAAGTCGATGTACCTCCCACTCTGCCAAAACGGCTCTCTATCGCATCTCGGATATCTATTTGGATGTGTCAGCACAAAAACAATATCAGCCGAATCGTATGATCATAAAGATCAACCTCCTTTCACTAAAGAAAGAATACTGCAACATATCGCGTGAGATGCTTGCGCACGCGCACTGAAGATCCATTGCAGTACAATTAATCAGTAATCCGACAAATGGAACTGGCTCACGCAGTTAGAATTTGGACCAGTAATAAACAAAGATTACAAAAACTGTTACAATTAAGGTCATCTTGGGTTTTGATTGCTAGTTAGTTTCCGTCTTGACTTTTACTTATAGTAGACCGAGCCGTGTCCGGGGCGTGGCATGTCCGGCCGTAGCCTTTAGTTAGTAGACGCGGGCCCGGACGGGACACGGATCAGGCACTGTTTAATATGAATTGCTTCATACAAAATGTATGTAAAGGGGGGGTCCCACGGCGCGTAAAACGACGGGCCGCGCCGGATGACGCTATCGCGTCCGGCGCGTCGCGTACAGTGCGTTCTGAGCACGGGCCACTACGGATGCATCGTTCCCACGGCGCGTCCGTCCGCCTTGGCGTGGTCTGGCGCGTGAAAACGCGGACCGTGGGACTCCGGCATAACGTTTCAAATCCGTGCTCCGTCCGGGCCACGTACACGGCACGCACCGGTCTAATATGAATCTACCCTTTATTATAACGCCGAAATATAAAGTATGTCAGTCTAGTAAGCATATCTTGGTAGACATTTTATAGACTAGCAGTCCGCTTCGGCTTCGCACGGGTGAAGAAATGAAGATTATTGGCAAATTTTTGATACCATGAAATTTTATCTTAGGTTAAATTATTTAAATGTTAGAGGGATCTCTAATTTAAAAAAATATATATAGCCCATGTTACTCGCTGTTAATGCAAGTTTTTTTTTAATGCAATGCAATTAAGCACTGGATAACGTATTTTTATTCAAAATGTAAGGGGGTTGGGGGGGGGGGGTTAGGCTGGTTTAGCCAAATCTCCAGAGGTTTGAATGAAGTTATAACAATTCATTTTATTGCATTTGCTTCATTAGAAAGCACATCTGAACATATCGCTGGAAGTGTTTAAGGGTTAAAAATTGCCAAAATCACCTTACGTAATTAATCGACGCCTCCTTGTGGAAACCCTTATTTATTAATAGGTTCACAAGGAGGAAACACCTACATAAGGTAAATCACGGAACCGGACCAAAGACCTTCGTGTAACAAATGGAGGATTAAAAATTATTGTTTTAACAAAAGGCAAGGTCGATCGATGGTAGTTATATTAAAGAGCAGCTAATAGGTACCGCGTGTGTTGTGTGGGTTTTTCACAATCACTAGCCAAACCGCAGACATTGAAAAGGAATTTCATTTAATATTATTTCTGCTCGTTAAGAATCATCATCGAATATGACACATTTTTATACCCCTGCCAGAAGCCGTACCACAAGCTCAAAAGTAATATAAAAACAATATTACTCATGGTGCGATGAAATTCCTTTTCAATGCCTATGGTTTAGTCATGGACTGCCTTATCGCTATTGAAATGATAAAATAAAATGATTAACTTAATAGAATTTAGTGATTTATCATGCTGCTCTAGACTCTAGTCTCTAGTCTTTAGTGCCTTGGAAAAATAAGGATATCTTATAAAAATATTTTTAGCAGCCCTGTCAACGACTACTCCAAATTTAGACCGTCTATGCTCAATTAAACAGGCTCATGTTTCGCTTTAGATAACTTTTCTGCAATTTAAAGTTTAGTTTTGTTGATTAATAAAAAATATTATTTCGTTGATTAATAATAAATGTTGAATATTACTTAAAAACAGATTTTTAATTTGTGGTGTACCTCAAAAAAAATCATTTTCCTAAATGTACCTTGGACATAATGTTTGCGGAACAATGCTCTAGAGTCCGCTCTCTCGGTATGATAGTCTAGGGTCTGATTTAGATTCTACTTCTATTCTACCCACCTACCATGTAAGCAAGACATTCAGAGATTGGTAAGTCCTATTTTGACCCAATAATTCGATATGTAATATATAATAATAGGGTGAGAGCGCTAGTTATGACCATTTTAACAACATTTTAATTTTCAAATAAATGGTTTATACTAAAAAAATGATTAAAACGACGTATTTAAATAACATCGAATAGAGTATTTTGCTATCTCTTAGGTTTGGCAAAGATTTTATAACAGGTGATGTTTATTTATAATTTATTCAACTTTATTTAAATAAAACGGGAAATATCTAGTTGTGGTCAATCACATTTAGAGGCATAACGCATCACAACTGTCACTAATCAAAATGGACAATAGTCAAATAATTATAATAACTATAGATTTTAAATAAGTTTGTTTGCTATGCTTAGTTATTGACTGCCAAAATTGAAAATGACCAAAACCGGGGTAGGCACCACCGGGTCTTTGACCCTATTTTAGATAGTTTCATAAACAATCATAAAATCGTGTCAAAAATTATAATAATAATAAAATTCTATGAGGGGTTTACAAGGTAAAATGTCCTTCGCTAAGCCCATGCGCCGTGCATGCGTGTACGCAAGCGTGAGTGACATGCGCTTGCGCCGGTGCCGTGGGAATCCATTGATCACGCTCATCAAGGCTCTTTGCTGAATTGATTATGTACCCACACTTCCCTGTTACAGCAATGTGTACAATGTATTAATTAAATATTTTTGGTAAGTAATCATTAATCACCATTCATCGTCGGCCAATTTAAGCATCGTGGGGATATTTACAGTGTTTACATATGCAAATGACTAGCTTTTTCGACTTCGTCCGTGTAGATTCAGAAAATCGATTTATGACGATTTTATTCAATTCAATTCAAATATTTTTATTTCAGCTTTACATCAATTTTTACAAAATATTACGATAGTCATAATTACTAGTTAACGTTTCGATTGAAGTATACGTAAGTTATATACATACATAAATATTATTAATCATCTAAGACTGTACAGAGTGCACTTTTGTCCAGTGCTTCATAAAGGTGCAGTCCACATCTAGCCTGCCCGCTATAAGTCGCAGGTAGCTATTAATACTGCCTCGCAACCGGCAATTTTATCGTAAAACATTGAAAGAAATAGTTTATGTCCGTCCCAAGACTTTAAACTCTATGTGAAATTTCATCACAATCGGCCCAGCGGTTTAGCTGTAATAACGTCACAGACAGACAGTTGTTCGGCGGTTATCATACTTAATCAGCTTAACATTTTTATAGTATTCAAATTGTTACAGGCGTTCAAAAATCTAGCAGAACCGAGCTAAGCTCTAGTTCTCTCTAAGCCGTCCATATCGCTCCTATCTAGGATATGATCAATATGTATAACCCTAGGGTGTTGTGTTAGACACTGTTTAATAAAAACCGGCCAAGTGCGGTCGGACTCGCACACGAAGGGTTCCATACCATTATCAATAAAAAACGGAAAAAAATCACGTTTGTTATATAGCCCTGTCTCACTGTCTGTCTGTCTAGACAGTTGAAAATTTCACAGATGATGTATTTCTGTTGCCGCTATAACAACAAATACTAAAAACAGAATAAAATAAATATTTAAGTGGGGCTACCATATAACAAACATGATTTTTTGGCCAGTTTTTTTATTTAAGTCACAGAACTAGTATAAGAAAGTGCCAGTATTTCGGTTACCAGAAATGTTATACTTACTCCTAGAAATAAACAAGCCGAGCTACAAGTACCTACCTAAGTACTATAAGTTATTAAAATCAAACCAAAACTAAATTGATTAAAAAACTAATTCATACATTCAAACAATGGAAAACAGAACAAAACATTTGACGATCTATCGTTTATTGTTATTCCCAAACTGCATAAGTACAATCCCGCACTTGCCTACAACCATCGACCGCACAGCCTAGACTCTTCATGCAAGGCGAACACTGTTAGGCAACACATATGGGCTACACGTCTTGTGTCAACCACCGAGCGCGATTCACGACGCGCCCCGCAGCGGGCTGTGTACATTGAACTGGATCAGAATGCATTTTTTATCGCTCTCCCCACACTTCAACGACTTGACATAATTGTTTATTTGATGCCTCTATTGGGCTATGTGGTTGATGCCTATAACTCATAATATTATTACTTATACCTAGATGATGAATGAAGATACTCTGACTCATTTACTGACAGGACAAATAAAAATCAAACCATTGGTATTAAAAAATTTAGGGAAAATATAATTTATTATATTTTTATCTCATTTTTTAATACCTGCTTGTTTTTTATGACTACACACTAAAGCCAAACGTACTCTGGTCTGTGTTTTAGGATGTGCCTAAAAATCTAAGAAGAAGAAGAAAAAGGAAATAACGTCATTCTAATATTGTGTTAATCGTATTATGATAGCGTACCCCTAGTACGAACTGTCTTAAGGTGTGACTAGACATAGCGCGGTATTTGGTAGGTATATGTTTTAGTACCTATGTGCCTATAAATTTAAGACGGAGAAAAAGGAAGCAACCTTATTCTATTATTGTGATAATCGTATTATGATAGCGTACCCTAGTATGAACTGTTTTAGGGTGAGACCAGACATAGTGCGGCATTTTAGTGCGGTGTTCGCAGAACACAAGTTTGCCCCGTGACTAGTTTAAACATAAAGGTAAATGTACGCGCGGCTGCCGCGCTCAAATACCGCGCTATGTCTGGTCACACCGTTAGAGAAAAATATCACCATTCTTTATTGCTATTGCCATGACCAAACAGGAAAAATATGGCTAGACAAAAACTATTGTTTTGTATACTATTCCGTAGACAAATCGCTTCCATGGTGGCTCATAATAGGCTTGTAGGTTTGCCTGCCGTGTGCTTCCTTCCTTCATGTTTTATTATAATTCTAATATAAATGTTCTGCTATTTGTCACGGCCGTAGACACCTGAGAAGCGTCATGGACAAGGTTGCAACAGAACACGGAGTATACGATTACATCGATCTATTGTTTTATGATATGTGTGGGCTGGCATTTCGCGTAATTAATATCCATTGAAATATACAAGTTCATGTGTAAAACGTTTTAAACACGACTAACTGAAATAAAACCGGCCAAGTGCGAGTTGGACTCGCGCACGAAGGATTCCATGCACTTGGCCAATTTTGGATTTACCTTAGTTTACATTATTGCAATTTTTGTGCGGATTTCATTTTTTTTTAAATAAAATATTGCCATGAACCTCGCTGATAATGTAGCTTTTATTAAGTAATGAAAGCTACATTATCTAAACTAAGGTAAAACCAAAATTGGCCAAGTATATACCAACATATACCGGACTCATTATAAAAATTATTTCAAGTGAAAGAATTTTTATAATGAGTCCGGTATTTTTTATGTTATGAAGAGGGAGAAAGTCATGTAACGAGAAGAATGATAGGAATTAATGTTAATGGATGTAGACGTAGAGAGGTAGGCCAAAGAAAAGATGGCCGACTCCACTTAAGTGGGATAAGGGCAGAAAGATGATGATGAGTCCGGTATTTTTTAGTATGTCCAACTGTGCTTTGATAGATCTGACAGTAACGCAAAAGTTTTATAAGTAGGTAGGTATGTAATATTATAAGATGATTGATCTATTTTACCGATATTGGAAGCCAAAAAACTACCTACCTATAACAATGAGACAGGAAATTAGCACAATGTCTATTGTAAATCTTTCACTTTGAATAGAATAGACTCGTGACACATGTGAGGCCGCAAAAAAGGCGCCAAATGGCATGAAACCGGATAGATAACTCCAACACTTTAGTAAGTTATTGTAGGTATTTCTTACTATATTATTTTAGAACTAGCTGTATTCGCCACTTCGTTCACGTGGGATATTACCCTTGTTCGCGAACGATGATACTAGCGAAAACAATATGTTCTCGTTAGTAGTTTGTTTCGACTAATCGCCGAGGTCTCCTATGACGTGATAATGGACGTGCCGCGGTCCTATTGGCCAATATAAAATTGTACCCTTCCTATCCCTGATTATTGTAAAATATTTTAGCCATTATACACGCCTGAGAGATGAATCAATACGCATCTTTTATTGAAAATTCCCCAAACGCAACAAGTTCAAATATATTCCAGTAACTAGGTATTTAGGCTACAAAAATTAGTATCTGCAGCGCTAGGCATATACAACACTGTAATCTATTTACCGGCTAAATCCCAATCCCCTGGTAATTCCAGAAAAAGTAAAGAGCACGCACACATATAAATTTTCGAATAGAAATTCATTGATTCGAACCCACAACATTCGGATTGAAAGCCAAGGCTCGGCTAACACGCTCTTTAATAAAAAATAAAAACCGGCCAAGTGCGAGTTGGACTCGCGCACGAAGGGTTCCGTACCATTATCTATAAAAAACGGCAAAAAAGCAAGTTTGGTGTATGATAGCCCTACTTAAATATTTATTTTATTCTGTTTTTAGTATTTGTTGATATACCGGCAACAGAAATACCTACATAATCTGTGAAAATTTCAAGCTGTCTAGCTATTACAGCCCTGTGACAGACAGAAGGACAGACGGACAGCGAAGTCTTAGTAATAGGGTCCCGTTTTTACCCTTTGGTTACGGAAGCCTAAAGATATTACAACCTTACTCTACATACTCTCTGATGTTAGCCGACTATTATAACCTCCATTAGCTTTTTGCGTGTCTGAACAACACATTATCGGGTTTCAGTTCATTGGCTATTAAACAAAGGGTTTCATTGCATTTTATCTGAACAGTGGCGCCAGACTGACGTGTGACATGCTATCGCAACTTTGGAGGTCGCATCCTTCTTTCCGGCTGATTCGCATCCTCTCGATACGAGTTGGTACTGCAAATCCTAATAATATTATAAATGCGAAAGTTTGTATTTAAGTTCGTACCCTAATCAAACCTAAACGACCAAACTACTGTAGTATGTAGATAAAAAATCAGATTAACAGAAGGGGGAACTTATAATCTGAACATTCCACCAAAAAGGTAAGGTAAGGTCGGTATTCGAAATTTATTTTGTCTAAAAAATCTGAAATCAATTTGACTACTGAATGATACGCATTCTACTAAAATTCGTAATTAATTTTATCAGGTTGAGGTTTAAGGAAAAATTGGAAGTTTCCTAAAAGTGTTTTTTTCTATGCGATTACTGAAGTTTAGGCAGGACAAAGTCTGTCACGGGTCGGCTAGTATTTACATAACTGCTTTTGTGATTGAATGTTAGTAAAGCGTGAATCCGAGAAATTTTATAGTTTTAACGGGCCGTCGACCTTTCAAGGACCACGGTCAACAGATATATTTTATAATAAGTATCATTAAGATAATTTATATATTTAAAACAAAGTCATGTTAGTTACACCATTTATAACTCTAGAACGGCTGGACCAATTTTTATGATTTTTGTGTTTACGTCCAGAAGAGGATAATAAGTATAAAAACATTTAAAAAAATTAAACTGTTCAGTGAGTTCACTTTGATACCAGGGAAACGGGTACGGAATTGGGAAAGGGAACGGGAACAGGAACGGGAACGGAACACAACATTTGTTAATTCTAAAGTGAAACGGAGTTCGCCGGATTAGCTTGTAATATATTTAGTATTTACTATTTAGATATACTTTGATAATGCTTAGGTACCTACTACATTAATTACTAGCTGTCCGCTTCCTGTTAGCTCCCAGGCTTCGTACTGGTGTAAGTAGGTAACTAATGAAGGTTATAGGTAAGTAAATGTTTTATACCTTTGGTTACCTTATAACAATTTTTGTGGAAATTTTTGTGGATCACTATTATTTTGGAAAATAAAATATGGTCCATGTCACTCACTGATAATTTAGATTTTAATATAGGTAAAATATTTTTTAATATAGTTAGCTCAATTACAAACAAAAATACAAATTTTATTTTTTATATAAGTAGAGTAGATGAGGATCTTAGCTGTATGAAGTAAAGTTTACGAACCAAGAAAGAACTTGTAACGACGACAAAGTTCTATTACGAAAGAGCTTTTTATTCCCAAACCTTTTACTTCAGTGTATGTTTAGGACAATAGACGGGAACGCACATCTGAAAAAAAATCGCCAGACATCTGGCTACAATGGCTCAGCCACACAAGGCTAGTGAAGTTTTAAAATTAAGCAGGTACTGGCCTCACAGCTCGTTGTCGTAGCCCCCTTCTGCGCTCTAGTTCGGTTGTCATCTAGAACAGTGTTCCGCAAAGTGTGTACTGCGGCACACTGGTGTACCGTGGTCATTAGTTGGTGTGCCTTGGAAAAATAAGGAATCTATACTAATATTATAAAGAGAAAAGTTTTGATTTTTTGTATGTTTGTAATGGATAAACTCAAAAAATACTGAATCGCTTTCAAAAATTCTTTCACCATTACAAAGCTACATTATCCCTGAGTAACATAGGCTATTTTTTATTTTGAAAAAGTAATAAATTATTTAAAGTATGACGATAGTTTGAAGCAAGGTGTAAAAAATTGCCAAAAGTTTTGCTTTCTTCGTGTGCGCTACAAAAACTATTGAACGGGAATTGTAACGGGAACGGGAACGGGAACGGGAACGGGAACGGAAGACAACATTTGTTAATTCTAAAGCGATACGAAGTTCGCGGGGTCAGCTTGTATCTTATAAACGCATTTTTAGCAGCCCTGTCAACGATTACTCCAAATTTAGACCGTCTATGCTCAATTAAACAGGCTCATGTTTCGCATTAGATACCTTTTTTGCAATATAAAGTTTAGTTTTGTTGATTAATAATAAATATTATTTCGTTGATTAATAATAAATGTTGATTAATATTACATAAAAACTGATTTTTAATTTGTGGTGTACATCAAAAATTTCACTTTCCTAAATGTACCTTGAACATAAAAAGTTTGCGGAACACTGATCTAGAACAAACATTTGTGTGATGAACATTATTGGTATCTTCTAAAATAAAGTATTAGGTACTTATGGGAACTAATATTATAAAGAGAAAAGTTTTGATTTTTTGTATGTTTGTAATGGATAAACTCAAAAACTACTGAACCGCTTTCAAAAATTCTTTCACCATATTTTTTATTTTTTATTAATCTGGTTCCCATAAGTACATTCGCTTAGTTTGGGGTTAGATGGCGCTGTGTAAAATGACACAGCGCCATCTAACCCCAAACTAAGCGACTGTACTTATGGGAACCAGATTAATAAAAAATAAAAAATATGGTGAAAGAATGTAAAGTATATTTAGAAGTTACGAGTTCAATTTGAACGAGAAGGCCAGAGCGTGTTGTTTTAATGATAACTAGCTGACCCGTGCCCGCTTCGCTGTGCGTAAGACATTTCTAATACCATCGTTGACTTTTTTGTAGACGTTTTTAAGGTGTACAATACTGTAGTACATTATTTTGATATATCTCGTGGGGTTCAGCCAGCATTTGCAATGTAAGCGCAAAAAAATGTGTTTATTTACGACATCACATCAGAAACCTCTAAAATTATCAGTGTTTCTCTACTATATTACGCATGTATTATACATATAAACCTTCCTCTTGAATCACTCTATTTATTAAAAAAAACCGCATCAAAATTCGTTGTGTAGTTTTAAAGATATAAGCAAACATACATACGCGGGAAGCGGAAAGCGACTTTGCTTTATACTATGTAGTGATTATTTCTAAAATTCAATAATAGATACCTAGAAGGAGCATGGTCATATAAAACAACTTTCTTATGTCTCTTCCTTTCTAATATACAAAACAGTTGTGCATAGCTAAACTTACTGATTAAACTTACGTATAGATTATAGATCGCGTTCAGAACACAATACATTATTCATTAATATTTTAAACAGGTATTTATTTATCGTGTTATTAATTTTTAGGGTTCCGTACCCAAAGGATAAAAACGGGAACCTATTACTATGACTTCGCTGTCCGTCTGTCCGTCTGTCTGTCACAGTCTGTATTTCATTAACCGTGAAATTTTCACAGATGATGTATTTATGTTGTCGCTATAACAACAAATACTAAAAACAAAATAAAATAATTATTTAAGGCTCCCGTTCAACAAATGTTTTTTTTTTTAGTTTTTTTATAGATGGTACGGAACCCTTCGTGCGCGATTCCGACTCGCACTTGGCCGGTTTTTTTAGTGTATTTTGTAAATTGGTTCTTGTGTATTTTGTAATATATTAGATAATATTTCTGTAAATATTATGTTTATTAATATCTTGCCTGATATTCGTTTATGTTCGAGTAAACTAAACTGGCTTAACTTACTAGACATGTGTAGCGCGGCCATTATGCAAGGGTGAATCGTAGAGGGTGGCATCATTTACGACAAACTTTAATTGCCTCCCTTAAATTTAAACTCGTAAAAGTTTTACGACTCACATAGATGTTTACGATGACCATATTTTATTCTATTATGATGCTAATCGTTAAATTAAATTTATTTACCGGTAAGAAGAATTAATTTTATTCTTTGTATTACGTCTAACCGTTAAATTTCACGAGCAAAAGTAGATTATTGAAAGTGAAATCTCTTTTCAAAAATAATTTATGGTATGGAAGTGACGGCCTCGGTGGCGTAGTGAGCGCGTCGACTGAGATGCACTAAGAAAGGAATTCCCAAAATTCAACCCCTAAGAAGGTGCAGAAAGGTTGATGTCTGTTTGAAATAACTTCACGTGAACGAAGTCGAGGGTTTTCACTAGTTTATTTACGTAACAATGATAACTACTGTGAAATCACTGTCTCTATTTCGAAAAAATAGAAAAATAAATAATAAATAGTAGTTATCATACCTAACTTAGGATTTAAAACACTAATAATAAAACCTGTAATCTTGCTAACTATTGCAAATATAATGTTTGGACGTGCCTCTAACTACCCCCACTAGACATCTTTAAAGGATCTAAGCGTCTGGAGATCTGAAAGGATGTCTACCGTACTTGGGGATTACAATCGTGATTCTATTTATTTTATGTAATCTAGTAATCAATAAACGATATCTTTCTATCTATCCAGCCGTCTTGAACATATTCTTTAGAAATTACTAGCTGACCCGTGCGCGACTTCGTTCGCAAGGTAAGGTGGCAGGTTAGCTGTAGGCCTATGAAACCTATTCTAATTTATTATACCTACTCTGTAATTAAAACGATACCTTCCTTATTAACCGAAGCAAAAAGGAGGTTCTCAATTCTACTTGTTCCTATATTTTTTAGTTGAATAATGTCGCGAGTCGAATGAAAAAGTTCATAACAGGCTAAGAACTCATCAATCTTTCTCCCCAAAAATGTTTTTTTTTTATGTTGAAATTTGAAACTGGCTACCAAATCCAAGCTCAGGATCGTAAAAAAAGAAAACATTCGATAAATCATCCTTAGAATATTAAAAAAATATATTTCGAGATGGTGCTAATCGCTCCGATGCATTTTTGGGGCTACCTGTTTATATTAGAGAGTATACCAAACTCTGTTTTGTATCCGAATATAAAAAAAACTCGTTGATATTATAAAAAAAGTTTATAGGTAATAATTTATAATATACTTTTTGATTCGTCTAATTATTAGACTAGAAAGAAGTTCGCGTCAAACTAAAATAAATAATTCACACAGCACCATCTAGCTCCAAACTAACTAAAAGCTTGTAGGTACTATGGATATCTGATTACTGATAGAATAGGTACTTATATACTTTTTTGTAAATAGATACATAGAATACATTAAACAGACACAGAACAAACATATAACTTTATCACCCAAAGGTTTGCCCTGGGTGAGAATCGAACCCACTACCTACAGCGGAGAAGGCAGAGTTACTACTAACTGCTGTAAGGCAAGTCCAATGCTTTTCGATACGTTTGTAAGCCACTCAAAATTTAAGATACACGTTTTTCCAGGAATAAATTTGATAAATGAAGATGATATTTCACAGCTAACTGCACATCGATCATGTTTTAAAACAAATAACTTCTGGCATGTTTCTTAGAAAGATTCACTAACTTTAAGACATATGACAGTTCTACTTATAGGGTTTCCATGTTATAAAGAACTAGCTGATCGTCCCGGCTTCGCACGGGTGATACCTGGATAAAAATTAGCCTGTGTGTTATTCTGGTGTATAAGCTATATTACTGTAAAGTTTCATTTTAATCCGTTCTGTAGTTTTTGCGTTAAAGAGTAACAAACACATACACACAAACTTTCGCATTTATAATTAGTAGGACTTACTTAGGGGAGGTAGGGGCGCATTGGGCTGTCGAGAATTCGCACACACCCTCGTTATTCGCATCCTATAATAGATAAAAAATATATCTAATATTGTATTTTAATTTTGTGACTGACAACTTACGTAAACTAAGTTTCCAAGTTTTATCTCGTTTGGTTGTCAAAGCTTTTGTTTTCACGAATGAAAGTTTCGCAAAGGGCAAAGTAAATATTTAGTTGTTTTGGAGGTGAATAACTAGAAAGTTAATGATATAGAGTGCGTTTATTTATTTACGTATATTTGTTTATTGGTTAAAAGTATGATAACTTATTAATCACGGTAAATCAGTTCATAAAAAAATAATTCAACAAAAAATGTTTACCAAAAAGTGCATAACGCTCCCCTATCTCCCCTACCTACTGATATAAGTCCCGAGTTAAATAATACAAAGTTATGTCCTTGGGAATTTTGTCCCCTTCCAGCCCGTTAAACACAATAAACATGCTTTAAAAATCTTTAGAATGCGGTTTTTCAAGGGTAATAAACTTTTCATCCCCTTGCTAAGCGTATTTTATTTTATTAGAGATGTTAATCACAACCTTTACATTCAAAGCAATAAAAGTCCAACTTTATAACCCGAAATGTGAACTTTGATACCGTTTACAAAATTATGTCAAAAGTGGAATAAAGGTCGCTAAGCTTTGTATATATTTAAATGGTTTTGGTTTAGTTAGCGAACAAATCAATGGGTTTTCATCGACCAATTTCATATTTTTCTTTTTTGATACATCATTTATCTCTCAATTGAAATAAAAAAAGTACCTACCAATAGCGAATAGTAAAAAAAAATTCAAAACACGACTGTATGATAACATACCCTGGTATTCAAGAACGACACTATGAGAACACGCACCCACAGTGGACGAAATCTTTTTTCATAAACATCACTTTATGTGTTGAGTGGCACTATGGCGCACGCTACCGTGTGCCTTTAGAGCTCAACTTTGGCTAGAGGCACACGACAATGTGCCTCTAGTCAGTGAGTTGTAATTACTACGTAAATATAGTTCAATGCCTCTAGTCACACTATGCAGTGTCGCACAACACATAAAGTGATTTTTATGAAAAAAGATTTCGTCCACTGTGGGTGCGTGTCCTCATAGTGTCGTTCTTGAATACGAGGGTAAGTACGGTAGACATTATCTCAGAACTTCAGACTCTTAGATGTCTAACGGGGGTAGCCAGAGGCACGTCACATTTGGCACATGCCTACATTTAGCAGTCGTCATTATCAACAAATAAAATTGTGAAGACTTCTATGTACTTAGTTAATGGATTTTCAATACTTATAATTTTCTAGCATAAGACGACTGACAACCAACATAAATATTTTAATTAAAATTTACTTTTAAAATACATAAAAATTTGCTGAATTGTTAAAATATCCGCTCAGACTCTCAAATTGAAATATTACATTCTATGGTACTGCCATTAATCAGTATGCAAGGCGTGTGATGTCAAAGGGTTACTTGTGTAGCCACCGCAGCGTCTTATTTCAACACCGATGAATTACTCTAAACCTTATAATACAAACAGACTCGCCACACCAAAACGTACCCTATCTATAATCGCTAAAGTACTAATTCCAATAGCAAAAAAGTTCGTCCTTGGATTACTAAATCCAGTTGCTTATTCAGATGTCTCCCCTCTGTTCATAAATTAAGATTATAAGATTAAGATATCTTTGAAAGGTTTCTGGTTTTTTTTGTTACTTTGCTATTTAAATATTCAGGGGTCCAATTGTCGAGAAATAATAAAATGTAACAATCGATAGATATCACAAAAACTGACTAAATATACTGATTGAATTGAAATTTCCATATTCTCAAAAATTTTGAGTGAAAAAAGAATCACTGAAGAAGAATCGTAAATAAAAGTGATATGAAATGAAAATAGGATTACGACTTGGTACAATACTCATCCTTTCAGATCTCCAGGCGCTCAGATTCTTGAAGATTAAGTGATATAGCAGTCCGCTTATTAAAGTTTTATTAGGGATCCCTAAATTTTTCTAGTAATGAATACAGCCTATGTTAATCAGGAATAATGTAGGATTCTAATGGTAAAATATTTTTTTAAATCATTCCAATAGTTTCGGAGCTTATTCAATGCAAACAAACAAAGAAATCTTTCCTCTTTATAATATTACTAGCGACCCGCCCCGGCTTCGCACGAGTAGCATGTTATTATACATATAAACCTTCCTCCTGAATCACTCTATCTATTAAAAAAAACCGCATCAAAATCCGTTGTGTAGTTTTAAAGATATAAGCAAACATACATACATACACGGGAAGCGAAAAGCGACTTTGCTTTATACTATGTAGTGATTATAGATGAAATTCAAAAAACCCTTAAAGTCATGTTTAATTATTTTATATTTTGAAATTAAACACCACATTTCATTTGTTTCAAATAAAAAATGACAGTTTCATACAAACTTTCATCCCCTATTACACCCCCTTAAGGGTAGAATTTCGGAAAATCCGTTCTTATCGGATGTCTACGTCATATAAAGAACACACACTCCAAGTTTCAGGTCTCTGCGATCAGCGGTTTAGGCTGTGCGTTGATAGTCAGTCATTGAGGACAAAGCATTTTATAGGTATAGATGATAAGATTATATCATATACATATAATTATTATCGCCGAAACCGAGAATAAGTGTCCAGTACTAGAGTAGGTCTGCTTTCGTGTGTACCTATGTAATTGGATTAGCTGATTCATATATGGGGATGAGATTTTGTCAGCCTAGACCCTGCTTAACCGGTAGTATTGCTTAAGTCCGGCGTAATCGGCTTCTACTGCAAAATCCTATTGTGTTCTCTGTTACACAATAGAAATCTGATAGTTGACACCATTACGCAGTAGATATACTGATAAATTCATAACTCTCCTTTTGCGCTGTAGTAGAGTCAAAAGACGGAGAATCCCAATGAACAGAGTACTAATCACATTTATAATTCACTGACTAGCCTCACAGCTCGGTTGGTAGTAACTGCCTTCTGCGCTGTAGGTTGCGGGTTTGATTCCCACCCGGGACAAACTTTTGGACACCCATGGATGTTTGTTCTGACTCTGGGTGTTTTAATGTATCATAAGTATTTACAAAAAAAAGTATAAAGTATTCTATAAGTAATCTGGTTACCAAAGTACAAGATTTGCTTAGTTTGGGGCTGTATGGTGCAAGAATTTCCACCAATATTTATTTATTTATCGTTTTCTAGAGTAGCAGTTCAGTTGGCTCGCTCGAACAGTTGATATTTAGGTACCTACATTCTATCAGTATACTGGTTCCCATAGTACAAGTTTTGCTTAGTTCAGGGCTAGATGGCGATGTGTGAAATGTCCAGCGACATATACCTATATTTTTATAGAACTAAAACTATCATGGTTGTTATTCATTTTAACTATAAATACGGCTAATTACCACTTTTCTTGTTGTATTGCTAACGTTTTAGCATCGCCCGCGACCGCGATCAACGGCAGATCGGTATTCGCCGTGCTCATGATGAAGAGCATCTGAATTGTCTCGAAACGTCAGCAATACAACAAGAAACGTGGTAATTAGCCGTATTTATAGTTAGAGTATATCTTTTTTTTTATTACTGCCAAATATGGCTAAAAGGCCTAACAACCGCTAAAGCGATCAATAATCGTCAGAGTTCAGTGATCTAGAAAACTAATACGATTATGAAGAACGCCCTCAATAAGCCTAAAATCGAAGGCGTATAACTGGGTTAGCGGCTCGGCGTAATTAGGTGAGCTTTATTCAAGGCCTGTTGATAATAAAGGGCACTAAAGGAAACAGTTCTAGTAATAACTATAATAATAATAATAATAAGCCATTTATTTCCCAAAAAACAAGTAAACTTATTTAAACTCATATTGACATTAAAAAAAATAATAATAAAGTGATAGATTGATAATACTACGAAGCGTGAGATCGACTCGCCGCGTTTGTGGCTTTGAGTTTGAGAAGTTAGTGTGTGTAGAAGGAATATGTCTTTACATGTCAATAACTACGACTGTTTGATAGTTGGCCTTCAAAGGAGCGTTTCCTTCCATGGTCCACTCACATTAGTAAATCATAAAACATGCATTTAATTATTTTGGGATGTCCTTTTTTGGACAAAGGCCTGCTCCATCCTAGTCCATTCTTCTCTGTCTTGTGCTCATTTTTTTTTTTCTTCGGACGGATATTTTTGCTGATTGGTCACTTAGACCGAGATCAGCGTTACCGGGCTATGGCGAGCGCTGAGGGCGCAGGGCCGGGAAAATTAGATAGGGGCAACTAGCTCAAGGGCACCACTTAGGTACGAACCTCGGCTTGGGCCGTTGCCAGAGAAAGTTTTTTTGATTAGAGATACACCCTGAGGGGGTGTAAGCGGAAAGCTACCTCCCTGCGTCGTCGAAACCGCCGGCGGAATCGGTCATGTATAGTCTCGTTCATGTGACGCCAGCGCCAGCGATGTCGTCCGCCCAACAGCGGCGGGGCGACCTGGAGGGGGGGAGTAATAACTATAAAGTTATTAGAGTAGTCATGACATTCGCTCAAGTCAAAAAATCGCGATTCCAGACGCGGAGAAAGTCGACGAAAAATGAAAAATTTTCAACCGAAGAAGGTTCTCAAGTTGATTGATCCGATTTGGATGATTTTTTTCAATTATTTAGAGAATGGTTCAAAGTCCTATTTAAATATTCGTCGATTGGTCGAAACTTGAAACATTACGCTTTAAAAATGATTTCGCTGATAAATCATTATATAGTATTTCAACCATGATAACTTTGACAAAATGTATCATAATACTTCTTGTGTCCTTTGTCTGCCCTTTGAAGAACGTATGTAAATAATCACAATGCGTAAAAATATGCTCCATTGAATGTCCATAGTGGTTTCTGCTCTAAAACGTAATTATTGCACGGATATTTGACCTGTTTACTGTAAGAAATATGTCATAGAGAAAATTACTAGCCGATTCAATTCAAGCAGGTTCCTACGAGAGTTACATTTTCTACATAATAATAATAGTAATAGTCATAATAAAATGTGATGATGTTTGTATGTTTGTGCCTCAATCACGCCCAAACGATTCAATTGAAACTTGGAATATACATAATCTTCCAGGAATTGCATATAGACTACTTTTTAGGTTCCGTACCCAAAGGGTAAAAAGGGGACCTTATTTCTAAGACTTCGCTGTCCGCCGCCTGTCTGTCGCAGTATCTCATGAACCGTGATAGCAAGACAGTTGAAATGTTCACAGATGATGTATTAATGTTGCTGCTATAACAACAAATACTAAAAACAGAATAAAATAAATATTTAAGTGGGGCTCCCATACAACAAACGTGTTTTTTCCGTTTTTATAGATAATGGTACGGAATCCTTCGTGCGCGAGTTCGACTCGCACTGGGCCGGTTTTTATATTGTACCTCGCGAGCGACCCGCTAAACGGCTAGAAGCTATTATAAATGTGAAAGAAATCTACAAGGTATGTGTTAAATTGATCCCACCAAAAACATTCTGTAAAAAACTAGCCAAGTCTCGATGGAGCTGCTTGTTTATCTCTAAAAAGTAATGAAATCTAGACAAAGTCGTGTCAAGTCTGAGGTTCTTTACTGCGATTTCTTTATTATTATAGAATGTTGTGTGACTTGGCCGTTGAACATTCTTTATACGTTAGTGGGTACAAGTCAATTTTGTTTACACGTAATGCTATATCTGTTGTAACTACCTATGTTTGTTAAGCGAGATAATAGCCAATACAGGTATTGGTAATTGGACGCTAGTGTCTTATTTTAGGCTGTTGTTGATCGTGCAACACATGCATTCAGCATTGACAATGCTGACTTCTGCTGTCTTCTTTTTGGAGCGTCAAATCGACCACCGATCTAACATAAAATAGACGTATTTTTTATACTGTTTGTTTCTGGCTCGCCTTTACATAAGTGTTATTGAAATACGCAGCTTTATCAAGCCTAAAATTGACTGGTTATTGAATCAACGTTTTCTAAGTGGCAATTATCCATCGTTAATGGGTAGCGGTTCTGGCGACAGATTGGTGCAATGGTGTCATGGAGCACCTGGTTTTATACCCTTGTGTACTCTTCAACGGCCAAGTCACATAACATTCTATAATAATAAAGAAATCGCAGTAAAGAACCTCAGACTTGACACGACTTTGTCTAGATTTCATTACTTTTTAGAGATAAACAAGCAGCTCCATCGAGACTTGGCTAGTTTTTTACAGAATGTTTTTGGTGGGATTTCACTTCTTTTTGTAGAAACGTGGGCTTATTGATTTATTTTATTAGATTTTCTTATTTGACACAGTTTTTTTCTTTTTATGAGTAGTTTTTTTATTATAAAACCAAATCGTAAGCGCGTTTAAAATACAGTCAGCGCCATCTAGCGACGTGTGTGGGTATCACCGCCACTCTTAGTCCAATGCATTATATTTTGATCAAATTTTGAGCGAAATTAATATTTTAGTTTATTTAATTTGTTAATTTGTTTATTCAATTTGTGTAATGTTCGAGTAGAATAAAGTTAATCGTTCGACTAATTCTTCTTGTAAACTTGTAAGTATAAGTTAAGTAGGTATAAAAGCCAGTCTAGTCTTATCCAGAGTTTTCCTTTAATTTTATTGCGTACTAGCAGTCCGCCCCGGCGTCGCACGGATGTAATAATGATATTATAGGTAATTTTTTTACACCTTGGGTTAAATTATCGAATTTTTCATAAGGATCCCTAATAAAACATTTAGTATCGCAGACTTTTTTTATAGATATTGATGTCCTCTTTAAAACTGTAGTACATCACTTTGCTCTATCGTCAACAATTTCCGCAGAGTACGCGATATAAGGATTTTTTTGGATTTTTTTCACACGTTGGGTTACATTATCGAAGTTTTCATACGGATCCCTAATAGTTAGACATATGGTATTACATACTTTTTTGTTGATATTGATGTCCTCTTTAAAACTGTAGTACATTACTTTGCTCTATTGTCAATAATTTCCGCACAAAACGCAATATAAGGATTTATTTTTTATTTTTTTACACTTTGGATTACATTATCGATGTTTTCATACGGATCCTTAATATTTTTGAAAATATACTATAGCCTATGTTCATCAGGGATAATGTAGGATTCTAATAGTGAAAGAATTTTTCAAATCGGTCCAGTAGTTGAATATTTTTTGTAACGGCGGTATGTCGATCTCTAATAGTTTGGTTAGGCTCTTGTGTTTTCTTATCAGGGTCACCAGGTACTCCAGATCTTCGATTATCCTAGTTTTTATGGTTTTCCCTTTATGTGGCCATTAAACCCTAACTCTGTACCAAATTTCAGCTCTCTGAGTTTATGGGAAGTACTAGTTCTATTCTGATGATCATGAGTGAGTGAGTGAGTGTCTGTCTAAAATGCGAAACTTTGCTTTCGCTTAACTTCGTAACTAAATGACCTACAGACTTCAAATTTTGGATTTTAAGTATGTGATTATGGCTTACTGGATGACGAAAATTTCAGCGTTCTGGTCTTATCCAGAGGTTCTCAAATAGGGGCCTGAAAATGCGGCGAAATGGTTCCAGTAAAGGATGGTACGGCAGTGTTTGCTTCGCGCTCGACTTGGCGGGGGCACTGCCGTGCCCCCAAATATAAAAATTGCATGCTTGTAATTTCGCTTGATCATTTCCATACAATCTCTCAAACTAGTTCCAAAATTGCTTTGGCAACAATGAAAGCACTCCTCGCTCTACAATTTGCTCCGGTAACACAGTTACATTACTTACATTACATGAAAGGTCAGGTGGGTGCGTCTTTGTACCGTGTCACCCCAAATTATATACTCACTACGAGTGTATCGACTATACTTTCGATTATGGTTGACACTACCTTCTTTCAAATTCAAATTCAAAAGGTATTTATTACAATAAAATCACAAGGATCGCTTTGAAACGTCTTAGGAGACCAAACCTAGAAGAATCAGGCAACAAACGGCTTGGGGCCTATCATTTTTTCAATGATCCTTTCCTTTGCTATGTAGAGCTCCAGTGTAGTGCCGATCGAACAAGGTGAAGGCTCAAATAATTAAAAGTACTAACCAAGTACGTACAACAATAATAGCTTCCATAGCGTGCTCCCCGCTATGAAAGCATACCTATGGGAAATTTTTATATAAATATCTAGTTTGATGTAGTATGTCTGTACTTCTGTTTTTGAGTTGTTTGAGGACAGGCCTCACAGCTCAGTTGGTAGTAACTCTGCCTTCTGCACTGTAGGTTGTGGGTTCGATCCCCACCCAGGGCAAATATTTGTGTGATGAACATAGATGTTTGTTCTGTGTCTGGGTGTTAATATGTATAATAAGTATGTATTTACAAAGAAAGTATATAAGTATTCTATCAGTTATCTGGTTCCCATAGTACAAGCTTTGCTTAGTTTGGGGCTAGATGGCGCTGTGTGTAAAGTCCGCCAATATTTATTTATTTATTATTTATTCTGTTTGATAATTCGCTAAACAATATTAAAATGTAAGTAAGAATGAAAAAATTTAATAAAATGAAAATTACAAGAATAAAAATAAACAAAACGGAATGACTGTAACTACAAAAACCTAAAATACTGAAGAAGATTTTATTGATACATTGAGGAATTCTAAAATAAAAGATTGTCTGTGATATTCACACAAGGTAAGCCTGCAGAAAAGTCTGCGATTAACGAGTTGTAGGTCTTCTTGCTGAGGCAAGGTGTATAGGTAAACAATATTAAATAGAGAAATGTAAAGGATTTTTTTGGACCTTCAAAAATCATCCTTTTTGCTTTTTTTTATCATTTAGGGGTGGGTTGTTTTTCGGATTATAAGTTCCCCCTTTATTTATTCAGATTTTTTATTTTTACATACTACAGCAAATTTAATCTTAATCCGTTTTGTCGTTAATTTTTGATTTGGTAACAAACATTTATAATATAACTAGCTGTACCGCCAGACGTTGTCCTGTCAAATGTCAATAATCCCACAGAAAAAAGCACTTTCCGTTTTTCCCGATCTTTACGCCATCCTCATCACTTAGGGGTATGAAAAATAGATGTTGGCCGATTCTTTGAATATTCAAAGCATATGCTCACAAAATTTCATGAGAATCGGTCAACCCGTTTTGGAGGAGTAAGGTAACTAACATTGTGACACGAGAATTTTATATATAAGACTAGCTGTCCAGACAGACGTTGTCCTGTCAAATGTCAATAATCCCACAGAAAAAAACACTTAGTTTTTCCCGATCTTTATGAGATCCTTATCACTTAGGGGTATGAAAAATAGATGTTGGCCGATTCTCAGACCTACTCAATATGCTCACAAAATTTCATGAGAATCGGTCAAGCCGTTTCGGAGGAGTACGGGAACTAACATTGTGACACGAGAATTTTATATATAAGAAGATTAGGATTAAGAGTTTGAGTTCTGTTGAAGAATTTACCAGAATTTACCATAAAACGAATATTTTTTCCTCTTTTGTCCGTTTCCGTTTATCATCATCCAGGAACTATAAAGTGCCACAGGAATTTAAATTAAAACTCACTATATTTATTAATTTATGCGTCTTATCGCCTCATCTACTAATTCCGTGAACAACAAAGTAAACGTTGAATATTTAATAGCCTCCTTACAAAGCCGAGCTTTTAATACAAGATTTATGATCGAAGATGTTAATCTCACCTAATTATAATCTCCGTTACTTTAAATTTAATCAAGTGTAAGCTGTTTTTATCGATGAAAATACGGATCCTTAGATGGGGTAGGCAGATTGTGTTGTATTTAATGTTCAATATGAAATTATGCAACAATCTTAACCCCGTATTTTTAGACGAGCGTTATAAACTTTCGGATTTATAATCCACACTCTTTATCTATCTTCCTAATACTTTTAACCTACCTGAAAATAACCTACCCAGGTCCCTTCAAAACCCTTCTCAAAAAATATTTAATTGAAATAGTTTTTACACTCTGGAAGAGTTTTTTTGTGAAAAAACAAAAATAGTTAGCTTAAATAATTAGTTTAGGTAGTTATGTACCTTGATAATTAATATTTTTAATTTTAAAATTTTATTTTATTTTGTTTCATTTTATAATATTTTCAAAGTCAAAGTCAAAGTCAAAGTATATTTATTGCTGAATCACATGTACAAAGATGTTAATAATTATAATTTTGTGGTATCAATGTATTCTACCCTATTAAGGGTGTGCAATATTTTTGTTTACAATGGGTGATAAGGTAGTCGGTACTTATTACAAAATAAAATAATATAATATAACACAAAATAAAAAAAAAACTAATTAGAGTAAATGTCAATAGAATAAAATAAAAAATCATAGAAAATCATAAAAATGTATGCTAAGTAATCTTTTGCAATGCCCTACCCGGGCTCATTTTGATACCATACTTATTTAAATACCTATAAGACCTTAGTGTACATACATGTACACATGAAAGCTATAAAAACTTTAAACTTTGTTTTTTTTTAATTTTTTAAACGTAAGAAAAAAAGGGCTTTGTCGCTTTGAACTTTAAACAGACATCGAGAAGACAACCAGTTTGTGGTCAAAATTGGAATTCTTGTTTGTACCGGGTAAACTAAAAAAACTATGAGACCAATTTTAAAAATTATTACATCTCTCATAAGCTATATTATCAGCGAGTACATAGGTTGTATTTTATTCTCCATAAATTAGAGATCACTACGAAAATTACAATAATGTAACCTTAGGTATCAAAAATTTTCCCATAATCTTCAATAGTATTAATTATCACTGCGAAGCCGCCGCGGCGAAAGAAATCTTCAGCCCAGACAATTTTTCAGGCTCTTGATGCGAACTCCAGATTAGTACTATTAACACTGCTATTTATGTGAAAGCTAAGTAACACAAGTCTAATTTTGTACATCCCGCCAGCCTGGGCTTGAGTCACACCATGTGACACATTTGGGCCAAAGATATTGGCAAGTGCACTGCAATCCCCAACACAAATGACGTAACTTACTGCAGCTTTTGTTTACATTGCGTTTTACGCTAACCCCTTCATCAAAACAAAATTGCCTAATATAAGTATGTACTTTCGTCCGCATAGATTCAGAAAAACGATTTTTGACGACTTTATCTTTATTTAAACATTAACATTCAAGAAAAAAAAAAGAGAAATAACGTCATAATAATGTCACAAACACATGACAGACGAGACACGATGACTCTGTACAGACAGAGAGACAGACAGAGTTACTTTTGCATTCATAATACATACTAGCTGCTCGCCCCGGCTTCGCACGGGTGGTACCTGGATAAAAAGTAGCCTATGTGTTATTTTGATGTATAGGCTATATTACTGTAAAGTTTCATTTTAATCCGTTCAGTCGTTTTTGCGTGAAAGAGTAACAAACACACAATCACACACCCACTCACTCACTCTCATTCACACACTTTCACATTTATAATATTAGTAGGAAGTAGGATTATTATAGATTACAGAACATTTCTATCTTCGTATATTTTTAGCTACAGTATTCATTATTTGATTATACTATTTCGAAATATTGTTTATAAGTGCATCCTAATTAATCTTTTATTCATCTTTGTATACACTCCATTCTGAAGTAGTCTGGAAGAGCTTTTTGCGATAAGAACGCCCATTGTACAGTTTTGCTCTGTTTTAAGTTTCTGTCATTGTCATTTTATTATTGCTGTACAATTAAATATTTTCATTCATTCATTAATTTGCGAAAAGCAGCAGTGTATTGTGTGATAGAGATAACGTTGACCTGAAAACAAAGTCCTTCGTTGCTGGGGAGAACCGAATGGGAAGCACCACGCGTTGGGTTATTTTAAGACTATCTTTTCTATATTAGTCATTGTTGTGTCCTTTACACACATAAATAAAGGGTTACGAATTGTTCAAGGAAAAGATTTGTTGTTTTTTCTAGGCTTAGAAACAGTTTGTTTTTATCTGTATCATGATTTGGTTTATACGTAAGTTTATGTAGGTATGTTTGGGGGTAAAATCCGACGTAAATCGCTTGCAATTCCATTGCAAATATGAAAATTATTATGCTGCTCATATAGCTAGTCTAATTATGCAAATTCCTTTTATAGTTGAGTCGCGTGTAAGTTGAATGTTTTACTAACTCGACATTATTTTCATACTGACATCAGACTTTATCGCAATTTCAAGAAAAAATAATAAATACATTCAGTTATGCACATCGGGATTTGAATCCACGATTCAGATTACCTACTTACTCGACAAACATTTCCGAAAATTTATGAAACTAAGATAAAAATAATGCCAGCCAGAACTTTCGTTCACTTTTCTTGATTCACTTGATTTTCAGATGACGTTATCTAGTTATTACAATTTTGATTAAATATTATGACTTGTTACACCTACAAGAATACAAGAGTTGAGCTCTCCGCTTAGATCTGCCGTGTGCCGTGCCGTGTGTACCTGTGCAGCAAGGGAGTGGAAACAACAATATCTGCATAAAAATATAAACATAGATTATGTACATTATTACAACACAGTGCGAGACGACAATGCGAGCAGGGTAGCGCGCGCGTTTAATGGTCCACTCACCCTGAAGAAGATTCTCTAGATGAATCGAAACATTGTCGGTGTCCTCATTGACAATTTATCATTTACGTGAGTAATTTCCCGTTGTTGTAATAATGTGTAGTACAACTCACGAAAGTTTTGAAAGTGAAATATAGATTATGTACTTACATTTTGCAAACATTTACTTATATCACAAGGAAGCACAGTTATTTTTCGAAGAACTAAACTGACTAAACTAAACTCCACAAATAAATATTGCTAAATGTCACATACACAAATAAAGCTCCCTTGAGTTGCCAACATCATAATGAAGACTGTATTTACTAAGATATTAATTACATGTGGCCGTACCACATGCTCAAAAGTAATATCAAAACAATATTACTTACAGTGCGAAAGTGACAACGCTATACGAGTTCGTATTGCGTTGTCACATTCTTCATATTGTTGATCGAAGGCACTTTCGCATTGCGAGTAAAATTGTTTTGATACTTTATGATTTTGTGGTAGGGCCCAAGTGCAGTTGCGTTCAGAACGAAAACAAGATAGAAACGAACCCTTCAGCAATTAATCAACAGACAGTGGACCTTTTATTGTGTCTGGCTGGCATCGGTTTGTTTGACTGTCATATCAACTTACACTTAAACTATCTAACTTCGGTGCAACGTTGACTTTCGTGCAACCGTCGCATAGTTTTCTAAGCAACGTTCAATACAGTTTATCACTTGTTTAGCTCCAAGTATTCTGTCCACAACCGTGGCTATTGTGATATAGTCGAAACGTCGAGAAAACAAACTTGTGTAAAAAACCCTCATCTATTATTTGATTATGACAAAAATTATATACATATAGGTACGTTATGGATAAATAACAAATGTGTTGTCTAGCCAAATCAAATGCCAACTTCGTTGAATAATATTAACTTTAATGCATTTTTTTATATCAACTTCCCGATTTTTTAATGTTGAAAATTGAGCACAGTATTTGTAACCAAACTCCTCCGAACCGAAACGGCTTCATCGATTGTTATGATACTTTTTGTGTATATTAGGTAGGTCTAAGAATAGGTCGTAGGGTATTTCTTATACCCCTTAGTGGCGTAGAGTTCGGGAAAAACTGAAAGTACTTTGTGAGATTATTGCAATTTGACAGGACAGCGTCTGTCGGGACTGCTAGTATAATATATATCAACCCTCATCAGCTATTAATCAACGCAGACGTCCTCTTATTATGTCTGGCATCGGTTTGTTTGTCTGTTACGCCAATTGCACCCGGGCATCGTTAACATTTAACTGTTAACCCTTCAGTTGTCCAATTAAAGAGTTGTCTTGTTAATTATAGCTTCTGTTGGCTTTGTGTTTATTTCGTAGAGGATATTATTGTAGAAGTAATGTGACGTAAATAAATTTCTTTTGACTTATTTACAGCCATTGGTAAGGGTTGATTTTTCGTTCCTTCTCTTATTAACGTGAGAATTTAAAAAAAAACCTAAGACGTGATGGTTTTTGCAGTTTTTTATGAGCCCCTCTACCTGCTTACTAAGATTCTAGAAACAAAACTAGGAGCAACAGTTAGATTCTAATCTTACGTCTTGAAATTGTTTCAATGACAGAATACAGACCTCTTTCTGTTAACAGTAGGTATTTATGTAGTTTCAATTTATGAGGTCTATCTATGGTATTTTGAGTCGCTGATCATTTTCTCAACTCAAACTGGCAACACGTATATCTTCATCACATAAATTAAAATTACTGTCAAGTTCGTCTGGGTGCTACTCTATCCTACTTGTTATTCTATAGGCAGTATAGAGTATAGGTATGTAAGATACGATTTATTGTGATTACAGAGCTCAATATCATAATTTCTGTAATTTGGACACGTCCAAATCGTCCTTGAGCCCACGACAGATACGTGAGCCCAGTCACATTAAGACAACAATTGGACATTTTTTTTCGAAAACCGTAAGAATTCGGGCAAAAAATGAGACAAAAAATAACGCACGTGTTCTTGTTCTAAAACAGTGAGCACATGTTGTAAATGTTTTTAATAGAAGATTACGATACAAGTGTTAATACAAGATAATTTCGTTAAGGCGGCTGTTTCAAATATGACAGCTCGCATTTTTTGTACTTTTCCGTATTCTGTGGCCGCACACTACGAATAGTGCAAACGCACACATTGAAGCAACTTCACACTTCATTTACCAAGACTAAATAACTAGTCTTGATACTTGAAAATATTTGGTGCAATAGGTATGTCATATTTGTATAGGTAGGTATGTACTTAATAATTTTATAGGTTGCACTTGACAAAAAGAAAATAAATATAGAAAAAATTAATATATATTATAAGACAGGTTACAAATCGTAAAGTGCTACTACACAGTTACTAATATTTGACTGTGCAAAAAATATTTGTTAGGTACCTATACCTACTAATAAAATACATTATGACAAAACGGTAAGTATCGTTTTTTTATAAGCTCTTATTTAACTTGCAGTTTATGTACATATTTATGTATCTATGTTTGATAAGGTGTAATCTTGCAACTTAATTTTAAGCAGTTATCCCCAATCGATTGAGCTGAAATTTTGCATACATAATATGATGACAGCGAGCTGATCTGATGATGGAGTCAGGAGCTGTTCAACGGAACTCTTCACTAAATAGTCGAATTGAGGCAAAACTTTGCATATCTATATACCTGGTCTGATGATGGAGGTCGGATGTAGCCATCGGAACTCCTCAACTACACAACATAACCACGTCGCGTTTGGGCTCGTTATTTTTATCTTGACGAGAACTAGAGCACAAGAATTTACAAAAGCTTGATTTAAAAAATATATTTTTAATAAAAAAACTTATTGTCATCTAAAATCGATGACGGCACCGTCAACGTTTCGAGTACCACTCACAGAAAGTTTTGAAAGTGAAATACTGATAAAATATGTAGGTATGCTTTTGAATATTGTGTGCGAGCTATGATCTCGAAGATCCATAGACAGCGCGTAGCGAGGGTCAACAAGTTCTGGAATTAAACAGTTATTGTAAAATTTTACTAAATAATCTTCCATAATATTTTCTTTCCAGAAAAAGAGATGACCAGCTGCTCTTTTTACAAATTCATATTTTCCATTGTATTTATACTAAATGACATCACAAACCCGCAATACTTTTTAAGACCTATCCAAAGACATGGAGAGTATGCGAGAAAAAAAAAACATCTGAAAATATATATTTATTTCTACCACATTGTCGGCGTGACTAGTATATTCATGCCAAATTACAGCTTTCTAGTATTAAGAGTATCTGAGCTAAGCTGCGGACGAATGGACGGAAATGGCCAAACTATAAGGGTTTTTGTAAACTACGAAACACTAAAGAGCATTTTCAGTATTTCGAATTAAACAATTTTTCAGGACACTTTATTATTTTTTTAATATTTAATTATTTGCATCATGTACAACTTAAGTATATGCCATCAAAAACAACTTGTAAAAATTAAAATAAAAAGCCAATTCTCGCAACGCAACTCAGTTCTTCTATCGTAAAAAGTTGTGAGATTTCAATGTCTGTCTGTCTGTCCAAAAAATGACCTGAACTGTTTCGAGAAAAGGATGGTACGACTGTGCCGCTTTTTTGCTTAACTTGGCGGGGGCACTGCCCGTGCCTGCCCGTGCCCCCAGATAAACCTTGCCTTGATAATAACAAATACCGACCTTTTTAGAAGGTTCAACATTTTTGGTTCAATGCGTATCGTATCATTCGTCAGTCATTCATCAGTCGTCAAAATTGATTAATGCTAGATTTGTTGCACACCAGCACTCGGAGTCTTTTTATAGTTTTGGGGATGTTTTTAAATTAAAAATAGCATATTTATAAGCTAGGGGTATATTTACATCGACAGCAAATTTCAATTTCATCCGTTTAGTCGTTTAAGTCTGATTGAGGTACAAACATCCAAACATACCTAACATCCGCACAAACAAATCAGATTTATAATATTAAATGTAGATAGATAATAAATATAAATTATATTCGTAATCGAAAATTCAGGTAATTTTTCGCATTTTGTTCAGATAAAGTATCAATTTTTTCCATCCATGTATAAAAAAACACGCTTGGTAATATAGGGGAGGCCGAGTTAAAACCGTACTAAGGGTCATGGTACCTTTTTAGAACTTTCATTTCAAAACAGAAATGTATCAAATCATTATTTATATTTATTTAGTAGGACTAATTAGGGACACAAACAGGTTCACATTTTTCTGAAATTTAATATTTTTATTAAAATAACAATCAAATACGAAACATCTGCTTATTTCGATTTTACTCCAACGCGACGTATGCAAAAAGGTAAAACCGTAAACTATTATCATACTGTTTCGAAACGTAACTCGATGTAACGCATCTTCTACAAAAAAATCATCCAACTCTTTCATAGTCTGTACAGTGTACATGAGCCCAGCCCTTACAACTCATGCATTGTACCTAACCTTCATCTGTGTGGCTTGCACCAAATTCGTCAAGGCAATATATTATACAAATGTTATCATTAGTTTTGCATGTCCACTATTTTACCCCAGTATCCGGTTATGTCAGACTTCCCCTAAATTCGAAGAAAAATGTGACGTGGACGTGCTTCCCCGAGCGCGTCTGAGCGCTGACTGACGTGCCGACTTGAGGTGAATGTGAGATTTGTATGGAAAAAATGTATGGATAAGTTTTATTGCATTTTATATTGTTCATAAATGAAAAAGTAAATTATTTGAAAACAAGATAATGCCACGCGGTATAGAGAAATATAAAATCTACAATTTCGTATTATTTTCAAATAAAAATATGCTGTGGGTCTAAAGATATTGGTACCTAACCAGACCCCATTTTTCGACATTTTCAGCGGTTCTTGCGACGGTAAAAACGTATTTTTTTGAAAATGTTGTATAGAACTGGCCAGTTTTTATTATCTACTATTAAAGATGAATATATTATCAGTAATTTTGTATCATTATATCCTCACAATTGTGATTCCTGGTTTTTAAATCGGTACCTGAAAATCATTGAAATACGTGTGTGGGTGTGAGCCGGGCCTTAAAGAAGAAATTTTATAAAATTGAAATAGTATCACGACTGTAATTCCCTATTTCGTTTTTGTTCTGATTTATAATCGATTGTTTCTAAAAAAAATTAAATGATTATCATACACTTTTATCAAGTTTTTTTTCTAAAATGAATATAATCAAAATATAGGGTTGAAAACTCCAAATAGTATAGACCTTAGTTTTTTTTTATTTTTAACCGACTAAAAATGAGGAGGTTCTCAATTCAACATAATTTTTTTGTAATGTTAACTGCATATATTTTTACTTGGTGAACCAATTTTGATGTTTTTTTTCTATTGTGTAAAGTATAGCCCAAGGTCCAATTCAAACTATACTAATGTTACATACATTCCTTTATACAACATAAAAAACTGATATCATATTTTATATCCTTTGACTTTTCGATTGGACGAAATTTTCGTCGACTTTCTTTTTAGTTTTTTTAAGCGTTATTATTGATATTCTCACAACGACTAAGAATGCACCTATAGAATAAAAAAAAGCTATTCTCGAAGGGCACTAACCGTGTATTAATAAGTAACTACCTAAGTTATGATCAATACCAGCCACGCGTCAAGTAATATCATTCTCAAATATTGTGGAAGCTGGCACCATTGCAACACCAAGGTCTGCGGCCATACCACAAGTTCTAAAGTCATATCAAAACACTCGCGGTGCGAAAGTGACAACGCTATACGAGTTCGTATTGCGTTGTCACCAGTAAGTAATAATAAAAATAAATAAATAGGATCACAACTGTAATCCCGAAGTACGGTAGACATCCTCTCAGATCTCCAGGCGCTTAGATCCTTGAAGGTGTCTAGAGGGAGTAGTCAGAGGCACGTCCAAATATCATATTTGGCACATGTCCACATTTTGTAGTAGTTACTAGTTAGCATTCCATACGTGACAGATTGCACATCACCGTTTAAAAGAATACTAACTGGTATCCTCACGATCGTGTTTTTGATGCGCATATAAATTTTTCGACAGAGTAAGAGTGAGCCAAATTGTTTTGATATTACTTTTGAGCTTGTGGTACGAGCCCTGAACACTTGGTAAATGGTCCATTACATTTAAACGTCAAATAAATACCGGATTATGAATAATACCTACGGAATAATACGAAACTAGACTTTCACTTAAAATTTATACACTTTCGTGTCTCGAGTGAGCTTCTATACAAACCCACTTCAAGGTGAGTAGAGATGTTTATGATGCAATCGAGAAGCTTAAAGTTATTTTTACTAAAACTTGGGCCGTACTACATACAATCTCTAAAATAAAACTAAAGCAGTATTAGTCGTGGTGCGAAAGTGACAACGCCATACGTGTTCGTATAGCATTGTCACTTTCGCTCTAAAGTAATACTGCTTTAGTCTTACTTTAGAGATTGCAGTACGTACGGCCCCTTATGTATTTAAAAAAAAAGCTTTTATTATACAATTTAAACTATCGTGGTTGTTAATCATTTTAAATAGATATACGGTTAATTGCCACGTTATTTTCTTGTATTTGTAAATATATACTTATGATACTTTACAACAGACACAAAAAAAATCGACCAAATGCGAGTCGGACTCGCGCACGAAGAGTTCCGTACCATTATCTTTAAATAACGGCAAAAAAAAAACGTTTGTTGTATGGGAGCTTCCCTTAAACATTTATTTTATTCTGTATTTGTTGTTATAGCGGCAACAGAAATCATAATCTGTGAAAATTTTAACTGTCTAGCTATCACGGTTCATGAGACACTGCCCTGTGACATACAGACGGACAGACGGACAGCGAAGTCTTAGTAATAAGGTCCCATTTTTACCCATTGGGTACGGCACCCTAAAAACGTCAATGTTCATGACACAAATGTTTGTCCCGGGTGGGAATCGAAACCACAACCAACAGCACAGAAGGCTATCAACTGAGCTGTGAGGCCCGGTATACGTGTTTTTAGTGCTTACTTACCCTGAGATTTGCTGGTAAAGTAGGTACTATACCATACAGTTGATTTACCTTAGGTACTCCTAAACCAACACCCTTAGTTTGTTCAAATGACGTTTGCAGCAAATATTTGAAGTCAATATTTTTGTGTCCAAAACAACGACGACACAAAATCCCTGCATCTTGAGCCATCATTATAATTAGATTTTCAACCTTTTAGGGTCTTACAAATACATCCTACTAATATTATTATAGGAACCGGTGCATCACATTATGTAACCCTATATTTGAATGCAATAAAAAAAAATGTATTTGTATTTGTATTTATTTAAAGCTTTTAAATTTTTTCGCTCGCGTGGTACCTGGATAAAAAGTAGCCTTTATCTTATTCTAAGCTATATTGGGCTAGTGTATAAGTAAAAAGTAAAAGCCGTGTTGGTCGAGTGGGAGGTACCTCGTCTTTCAATCTGAAGATTGTGAGTTCGAATCCCGGCGTGCATCAATGGATTTTTCTGTTCGAAATTTTTTTACGCGCATCAAAAAACACGTGCTCAAACGGTGAAGGAAAACGTGAGGAAACCAGTTAGTATTCTTATAAGCGGCGATGAGCTTGCAACCTGTCACGTATAGAGTGCTAACTACTGCAGCAAAATGTGGGCATGTGCCAAATATAATGTTTGGACATGCCTCTGACTACACTATATATCTTCAAAGGATCTTATCGTCTGAAGATCTGATAGGATGTCTACCGGGATTACAGTCGTGATCCTATTTATTTTATTATTTTAGGTAAAATTTTCATCAAAATCCGTTTGGTCGTTTGGGCGTGATTGAGCCTCAAACATCCTAATACCTATCCTAACAAACTTTCGTAATTTTAGTAAGATTATTTGATAGAGCTTTCGTACATTTTTAACCGATGAAAAATGGAGAAGGTTAAGTTGACGCGTATTTTTTTTAGAAGCTATGACCACGCATATATATTTGCCTAGTGATCCGATTTGAATGAGTTTTTATCTATTCGTAGAGAATAGTCCCAAGTTGGTCGCATAGTTACTTCATAAAATTTAAAAACTAATATTTTCCCTTGACTTATCGATTGGTTGAAGCATTTCCGTCGGTTTTCTCGGTTTTCTCACAGCTCAGTTGGTAGTAACTCTGCCTTCTGAGCTGTAGGTTGTGGGTTCGATCCCCACCCAGAGCAAATATTTGTGTGATGAACATAGATGTTGGTTCTGTGTCTGGGTGTTACTATGTATAATAAGTATGTAATTACAAAAAAAAAGCATATAAGTATTCTACTAGTTATCTGGTTCCCATAGTACAAGCTTAGCTTAGTTTGGGGCTAGATGGCGTTGTGTGTAAAGTCCGCCCATTTTTATTTATTTTATTAGGTTTTTGAAACGTAGATAATATTATCTCTATAGATATCCATTTATCTACAGTTTACGAGGAAGGTGGCTCAAATTAGGGGCATACCGGGGCGACCGACTCGATGCAATTACACACGCGACCACTACCATTATATTCTTGCCATTAGGGCCTGCGCAAATTGGCGGACGGGAGCGTAGAGGATTTAAAATTTATCAATTGAATTTAGTTATCCAATCGAAATAAGGTATAATATTTCAATGCCTTGGAGCATCGCAAAACTGCGCTGCGATGCTCCGAGGTCGATCACCGAGCATTGAAATATCATATATCTTATTTTGCAACAAAACACGTGCTCAAAACGGTGAAGGAAAACATCGTGAGGAAAGCAGTTAGTATTCTTATAAGCGGCGACCTGTCACGTATGGAATGCTAACTACTGCAAAATGTGGGCATGTGCCAAATATAATGTTTGGAAGTGCCTCCTGACATATTTAAGGATCTAAGCGCCTGGAGATCTGAGAGGATGTCTACCGTGCTTGGGGATCGCAGTCATGATCCCCATTGATCATATTTATTTCTACTTTTTTTGATAAATTTCAAATCCTCTGCGGTCCCGTCCGCCCATGTGCGCATGCCATTAAGGCCCGTTACAACTTGCAAAGTGGTCGAATGTGGTCAATAACACGAAACGAGTGGCATTCTAGGTATATCGGTCGTGGTTGATTGCGGACTGGGCTATGTTGTTATTTATTGAGGACTGTGGAATTTACCGAGTTGTAAGTGGTATCTCGCTATACATGTTTGAAATATTATGACTTGTTTACATCCACACTAACAAAAAATAACTATACTACTACACTACACTAAGAAAAAAATATATGTTTTTATTGTAACGGATAAACTAAAAAATCGGCCAACTGCGTGTCCGGCCACGCGCAATGTAGGGTTTAGAAAATACATTTTCTAAGTTAATCGATGATTACTCGTAAACTTGTAAAGCCTACTTAGCCGTGATAGTTTTATTTTTAAATTCGTTATAATGTACTACTACCGTGATTTTTTTCACGCCTCCAAAACCAATAGTTTAGCCTCTGACAAAAATTAGCACTTTAAAGCTTAATATTTCACAAATAGAAAAGTTGTCTTCACAAACCCGTAATGTTTTTTAAAGACCTGTTCAACGACACCCATCATCACTTTTGCCGAGTTTAGGTGTAGGGTACCCTAAAAAATAAATGATTTTGTTGTTGTTACCCACCCTCCTCGCGAGATACGTTCAAAATAGAAATCATGAACACCTCGAGTTAACGTCACGAATTTGAACCACCTATAAGATAACCTGGGTTTTTCACTAAGCATTTTAAAGCACTACAATTTTTATTTATATTAATGAAGTCGGTTTTGTAAAATTTTGATTTTTAAAATTCTTTCAATTATCGAAAGCTACATTATCAGCAAGTAACACATAGGTCATGTTTCATTGTCAAAAAAATAGAGATCCCCACGAAAATTGTAATAATAAGACCTAATGTATCAAAAGTTTGACATAAGCCGGGGTGGCAAAGACGGCACCCTCGTTACTAAAGCAAAAAATACGTATTTCTCCATAATACTTAAAACAACGTTCGTACGCCGTTGAAGAAGTCTAATGGACAATGGAATGGAAATATTGTTACGAAAATGTATGCTTGGTCCACAGTAAAATGTCACCACTACCTAAGAGCATTCTTGAAAGCAAGGTGCAAAGGGGCATGATCTACTAACAAAATGATTTTTTTGGTTAATAATAAATTAATGTAACCTATAACATAAAAAATATTGGGGTCATTGAGCTGAATCACTTGACTCAAATCATGAATCAATATAGCGAAGTACCTAGCTACTTAGGTAGGTATTTTTTAAAACATGCTTTGTATCACGTAAAAAAATACTTTGAATAGTACACATTTGCTAGTTAGATGGGATTGGATTAAACGTGTTGTATTCATGGGGGCACGAATCACTATCGTATCGACATCGTATCGTTTACATGTCTAAAGTAGTCTAAACTGATACTTATACAATGCAATAGCAGGGTTACCGATTGATAGCCTGATAAATACCTACCGGAACACTAGGTACGCAAGTCAAACTCGCACTATTCCGGTTTTTAAGGGTTTCATACCCAATAAAAACGGGTAAAAACGGGTCCCTATTACTAAAACTCCGCTATCCGTCTGTCACGAACTCATCAGGCTGTATCTCATGAACCGTGATAGCTAGACAGTTGAAATTTTCACAGATTATCTATTTCTGTTGCCGAATACTAAAAGTAGAAAGAAATAAATATTTAAGTGGGGCTCCCATACAACAATCGTGTTTTATTGCCGTTTTTTAAAGATCCCTACGTACGGATCCCTAGGTGCGCGAGTACAACTCGCACTTGGGCAGTTATTTATATATTTTTATACTGCGGATACTATTTAATTGCTTGGGTTGCGTCGATTTTGGCGTAGCTTTAGGGCTTGTACACAAAACTGCGATGCGATGCGATACGACGTCCGCACGCAGGAATATAGCTCTTATCTCTTAAAGAATTGGATGACACGTCGTCGCAGATGTTTGCGATGCGATGCGAATTCGCAGTTTTGTGTACAAGCCCTTAGTCCAAGCTACTGGAACTACGTTTTACGAATATTAATATGCCCTTGGATTGAGATGATATATTGTTATAACCACATTCCACAACTAAGTAATTGATCGACACCGAAATGTTAATCCTTATTGTAATGGTATTGTCATAAATAAATATTTGATTGCATTATAATGTAATCTGATTCAGTTATATATTACCATATATTAATTTATAATATAAATACCTAGTTATGCCTTTAAGCTGTGCTTAGGGGAAGTAAAAAATAGTTTAGTTTAGAGAAACTTATAATCAACTAAACAGATATAAAAATAATTCTTTACTAACTGCTCGCCCCAGTTTTGCACAGGTGGTACCTGAATAACAAGTAGCCTATGTGTTATTCTGATGTATCACTACATAGTATAAAGCAAAGTCGCTTTCCGCTTCCCGCGTCTGTATGTAATATGTATGTATGTATGTTTGCTTATATCTTTAAAACTACACAACGGATTTTGATGCAGTTTTTTTTAATAGATAGAGTAATTCAGGAGGAAGGTTTATATGTATAATACATGCATAATATAGTAGAGAAACACTGATAATTTTAGAGGTTTCTAATGTGATGTCGTAAATAAACACATTTTTTTGCGCTTACATTGCAAATGCTGGCTGAACCCCACGAGATATATCAAAATAATGTACTACAGTATTGTACACCTTAAAAACGTCTACAAAAAAGTCCACGATGGTATTAGAAATGTCTTACGCACAGCAAAGCGGGAATCAGCGGATCAGCTAGTAAGCTATATTACTGTAAATTTTATTTTAATACGCTCAGTAGATTTTTTTTGAAAGAATAACAAACACACACACACACACACACACACACACTCACAAACTTTCGCATTTATAATAATACTAGCTGACCCGTGCCCGCTTCGCTGTGCGTAAGACATTTCTAATACCATCGTGGACTTTTTTGTAGACGTTTTTAAGGTGTACAAAGTAAGTTTTAAAGATATAAGCAAACATACATACATACATATACGCGGGAAGCGGAAAGCGACTTTGCTTTATACTAGTAGTGATGATGAAGTAGGATAGTAGGATTATTTTTTAAATGGAAAAACCTTCTTACCTAGTAGTTAATGTTCTCTAATCAGTAGGTATGAAATGTGTAATAAAAATGTGTGTGGTAGGTAAATTACCATAGATATTCCAGGGCATAAACTATGTATATTCCAAGTTTCATACAATTCCGTTTGGTCGTTTGGGCGTGAGGCACAGACATCTAAACATTTAGGTAGGTACAAGCAATGATGTATTAAAACTATAGATACGTTGTCCGCACACTAAAATGGCAACATGAAATGAAGCCAATTGGCCACATTGCGCTCAGTCACGCACCAACCTGTTGCGCGACGCTATGTTTGTTTTTAATTTATATCGTGTGTAATTTGACTATTACTTATCCTGTGGCGTAACTGAAGATGTTTATTTATCTCCCTCTAGCAACAGGCATCCCGCCGTACGGTGTCATATTTTCTTTCCCTTTCTTTACGCGTATAAGTAGTATCTAGTATTTTCGCCGTTTTTAAGCGCCGAGATGTTGGTTGATAACGTGTCTATATATAATACGTCATTGGGTACAAGCTTCCGATTCGTTCCCAACTTTAATTTTCAGTTTGTTATGTATGCAAGCTTCAGCATGATTTAAATGAATAAATAATATTGGTGGGCTTTACACACAACGCCATCTAGCCACAAACTAAGCAAAGGTTTTGCTATGGAAACCAGATAATTGAAATACTTATATACTTTTTTTTGTAGATAAAGACAGGAAATGTTGGATAAGAATGGAGTAGGCTTTTACCCATAGGGAGTCACATAACAATGAAACGGGAATTAAATAATTATAATTGCATGTATATTAGTAAAGTGTTAAGTGGAAAATAAAACTGTAATAATAATATACTTTTGTTGTAGATACATATTAATATTTATTTATTACAAGCTGACCCGGCGAACTTTGTATCGATTTAGAATAAGTCCCTGTCCCGTTCCCGTTCACTGATGCATTTTTAATGACGTTAGGAACACACCTACATTGGTTAGACAGCAGTGAATTTAATACAATAGCAATAAAGCTCAAATTAACTCCACGTTTTAGTTAGAAAACTTTTGTATGGGAAAAAGAAAAGGGCGGTTTTTAGGGTTTTTGGGCAATTATTCTAATTTTTTTCGCCGTAATAACCATCCTTGAACTTCAACGAACATTAAAAAAAAAGAATTGGCCAAATTGGTCCAGGCGTTGTTGAGTTATGCGCTTACCAACACATTTTGCGATTCATTTTTATATTATAGAAAGAATACATAGTAACACCCAGACTTAGATCAAAAATATCATGTTCATCACACAAATGTTTGCCCTGGGTGTGGACCGAACCCACAACCTACAGCGCAGAAGGCAGAGTTACTTCCAACTGAGCTGTGAGGTTAGTCAAGTCAAGTTTTCAGTAGGTATTGTTTTTTACAATGCCACATAAGCTGATAAATAATTACTAATGGTTGTTTATGATATAAACACCTACCAACTAGAAGTTAATAACTACTATTATTAATGAATTTATCCTTTACCTACTATTCAAGTCTTTTACAATATTGGCACGTGTACAGCGCAATAATGGCGTGTAACCAACTGCTTAAAAACCGGACAATTGCGAGTCGGCTTCGCGCACCGAGGATTCTGTACAAACTTTTTGTAGGTTTTCCTGTAATTTTTACGTAAAGAACTATTTATTGTATTTTATTCAAAATTTAGGCTTATTCCGGAGATAAGGTGAGATTAAATGGAGGGACGGGCGGACAGAGATTTTCTTTTCTTAAGGCGCTCCCAGTCGACGATTGTTTTTGTTCGAAACGAAAAAAGAAATACTTCTGAACAAGCCATATCTCCTATTTTAGTATCTTTAATCACTTCGATAAATAATCCTACCAACCGCTGCAATGACGACAAACACACGTCGGCGCGTGGTCCGACTTAGCTTTTCGAATAAATTAATGATATAAATTATGTATAATTACTTATCAAAAATCTATTCTAATAGAAATCTAGATCTACATATTACCTATCTTTAACAATAAATCACAAGTTGATTTTAATAGTAGGTATATAAAATATTTCGATCATAAATTCTAAAACGTATCATTTTGAAATAATATCTTTATCGTGAAAAGTTTCTGCTATTATGTTTTCAGCTTAATAGAAATCTAGGTAGGAACCTGAATTATTATACTTATAAAAATAGGAGATGTGGCTTGTTCAGAAGTATTTCTTTTTTCGTTTCGAAAAAGAACTATCGTCGACTGGGAGCCCCTTAACCTATTTCCTCCCACTGCTGGGCAAATGTCTTCCCGAATTCCTTCCAACCATCTCTATCCTTCGAGTAGGTACTTCCACCATGCTCTCTCGAAGGTGTCGAGATCATCTCTTCAGTTCTCATCTCCAGCGATTTCTTAGTCGACCTCGCCGTGTCAGGTTGCCAAGGTGTTATGGCATTAACCCATTTATTTGTTTCCATTCGGCTGACGTGGCAGATATATGAGTGATAATATAAGTTCGTTTGTTAGGGTTCCGTACCCAAAGGGTATTTATAATTTTAAGGGTATTACTAAGACTTCTCTGTCCGTCTGTCCGTCTGTCTGTCACAGGGCTGTATCTCATGAACCGTGATAGCTAGACAGTTGAAATTTTCACCGATTATGTATTTCGGTTGCTGCTAGAACAACAAACACTAAAAACAGAATAAAATAAATATTTAAGAGGAGCTCCCATACAACATTTTTATATAGATAATGGTACGGTACCCTTCGTGTGCGAGTCCGACTCGCACTTGGCCGGTTTTTATTTCCTTTTGAGGTACGGAACCCAGAAAAAGCCTTGGTAATTGGTATTCAGACTGTCAACAGCCAAGTTTTTTACAAAATATTTTCCAGAATCTGTGGAGTCTTCGTGCAAAACTAACGTCCTTGAAGACCTTGACTCCACGTGGAGTCTCGTAAAATCGTGAATAAACATGAAATATACTCCAGGGGCAGTACCACAAGCTCCAAAAGTAATATTAAAACAGTATTACTCGTGGTGGGAAATTGACAGCGCTATACAAACTCGTATGGCGTTGTCACTTTTGCACCGCGAGTAATTATCTTTTAATATTACTTTAGAGCTTGTGGTAAGGGAGCTGAAACCGCATTTCACACTACTCGACCGGTTCATTTGTGGGTAGAATGCTTATTTTTATTCAAATTTTGATGCGACAGATTGATGTTAAGTGTAATCGAAACCAGCCTAGAAATATATCGGGTGTAAGTGCATACACTACTTCCGAAAACTGAAGACATAAGCATAGATATATAATAAAAACCGGCCAAGTGCGAGTCGGACTTGCGCACGAAGGGTTCTGTACTATTATCTATAAAAATCGGCAAAAATAACACTTTTGTTGTAATGGAGCCCCGCATATTTATTCTATTCTGTTTTTGTATTTGTTGTTATAGCGGCAACAGAAATACATAATCTGTGAAAATTTCAACTGTCTACCTATCACGGTTCATGTGATTCAGCCCTGTGACAAACAGACGGACAGCGAATTCTTAGTAATAGGGTCCCGTTTTTACACTTTGGGTACGGAACCCTAAAAAGTAAATTATATAAATGATTTTTCTTCTGCAAATCATTACAACGGATAAGTAGGTACCTACCAAACTAACTACTAGGAGTATACATTCTTTATGCATTAGTTTTATTGGAATGTTGAATGAAATTTTGTGTGAATTAAAAACCTAGGTACTTAATAGCTATGGAATGCTTACAACTGCAAAATGCGGGTATTGTGCCAAACATAATGTTTGGAATTACCTCTGACTACCCCCTTTAGACAACCTGGAGTATCTAAGAGTATGTCTACCGTACTTGGGAATAACAGTCGTGATTCTATTTAATTTTCAAACAGGTATCTATAGTGTAAAACCCAACCCAACAGGAAAAATTCTCGTTTAAAATTTAAAATACCTTTTTATTAATCATTGCGTCAATAATTCATAAACAACGTTGATTAAGTAAGTTGTTGCGTCTTTCCGGTTAATAGTGACGCAAAACTGAAATCAAAATTAGCTTTTGGATGCGTTTTGACGTTAAAAAGATGGCTTGTTTCGTACTACAATATACCCATACGTCAATAATAAACGTAGGTACCACTTTTTTAGATCGCATGGGCCTACGCATTAGGCGGACGGGATATGTAACTTATTTCGACTGGATAAGTCTATTAATGTTTTTGATAAATGCAGAATCGTTTTTTCTCATTAACCGCAAAACATACAGTTTTGTTTTTTATGACAAAATAAATCTATCGGATATAATCTATATAAATTACAGACAGAAACACGATTGGTGAAACTTTTCTCGATAGATTTATTTTCCAAATTTGGCTCTTTTTAAACACTAATTTAGTTTTTACTTAAAACGATGAATAGCTAAACAGTTAATTTTTATATAATTCGTTAGATAATCGTACTAGCTACATAAATAAAAGACAGTTTCTTTTTAAGTTTGATGGTTTTCAAGATAATGCGGTTTTATCACTTTTTCTGTCTTATTCGGGTAGACTCAGCCCATATAAATAAAAAAAAAAAAAAAAAATCTAGCTTCTCCTTAATATCAAATGGAGCTTTTAGATATTCTTGTAGATATAATAAATAGCACTTGTTCTTACAAATGGAGATCATCTCGTAAAACTAACGTGGGAAGACCAGTGAGCTCTATGTCCTTTGAATAGGGTTCAATATGACTTTAGATGCAAAATCGGCCATAAGCCTGGACACCACATAATTCTCTTTTACATATTTGGTAACAAAAATGATCTCACGAAGTAAAAGTTAGGTATAACTTAAAACTCTTCTTGCAAGTAAAATGTTTTATTATCTTACTGTTTTCACTTCTTCATAACTTTGTATGAACTACCTAAGTAGTATAGTAGTAGGGTTGCTGACGATTCGGACACAATAAATTCGGACACTGTGTCCGAATTGACACTTTTTAATTTTAATATTTTTTTCACTGACGATTCGGACACCACCAAAATATTGAAGCTGTTTTGTACAGTCACTTAGAAAATTTTAAACTACATTATATCACTCCTAAGAAAAAGTTACCGAAACTGAGTATTTTAGGTTTTAATTAGAATTAGATGAACATGATGTTTCCCCATCTCCTGAGAATGAAAATGTCAAAGATGTCATGTGATATTGATATTTCAGGTCAGTGTATAAAGAAGACCAAAGTAGAACTAGTAACAGCCTCTGACGAAAAATTGAATGCTGATGCCAAAAATGACCACCATTATGAAAAAGATATAAATCTTTTATAACGAGATGTACTATTTAGAGTACTTTGCTAAAAGCGTTAATAATAAAAAAAAACCCTATTATTACTATTAATCAATAGATAAGGACAAAAATACAGAAAAGATTAAAATTAATAAACATAATTATCCAAATCTATCGATTTTCTTAACTATTATTGTAAACTCAGTTAAAAATTAGTTGAATATTTAACTTACCTCCAAAAAACATAAAAACAATATAAACTGACACATATTCCGTTTTTTATATAACTTTTTTTTAAAAGCCGTTTTGGCCAAGTGGGAGTTACCTCGACTTTCAATCTGAAGATCGTGGGTTCGATCCCAGCCGTCCATCAATGTTTTTTCTGTTTAAAAAATTTATATCGCATGAACACGTGCTTATAACGGCGAAGGAAAACATTGTGAGGAAACCAGTTAGAATTCTTGTAAGCGGCGAGGGGCTTGCAACGTCACGTGTAGAATGCTGCTGAGTAATGTTTGGACGTGCCTCTGACTAACCCCTTTAGACATCGTCAAGGATCTAAGTGCCTGGGATCTGTGAGGAAGTCTACCGTACTTGGGAATACAGTGATGATACTATTGAGATCTAGTTTATGCATTAGCTCTCTCTCGCTAGTTGCTGTACCTGGACAAATATTTCATCTTATTTTTATTACCATACTGCCAAAATGCATGCTGATTATATTCCTCTTAGCAGTTTAAGTTTTTATATCCGACTGTACAAAACATTGGTGTCCGAATCGTCAGTGAAAAAAATATTAAAATTGCAAAGTGACAATTCGGACAAAGTGTCCGAATTTATTGTGTCCGAATCGTCAGCAACCCTAGTAGTAACCTAAGTACTTAATATTACTTAGGTAACTACAACGCTAATAATTATATCCTTCCGCTTCCGCTTGGGCTTTGCTCGCGTTGTAGGTACTTACCTAAATAAAAAGTATACTAAAACGCCATTCCAGCAGGGCTATTTTGTAAAAATTATTATCATGTTATGATATCGAATGCAATACCTAATATTAGAGAATACCTAATCTCTACACTTTTAGCTAAACAGTTTATTTTTATATAATTCGTAAGATAATCATACTAGCTAAATAAATTACAGACAGTTTCTTTTTAAATTTGATGGTTTTCGAGATAATGCAGTTTTATCACTTTTTCCGTCTTATCCGGGTAGACTCAGCCCATACAATACGTCAAAAATTTCACTTATCACCTTAAATAAACTGAAAATGAAAAACTGAAACTTGAAATATACATGTCAGCTACTATATTATTTTATTAGGGAATGTACAATTTATTCCTTTCTGTTTCTAATAATTTAGCCTGGTAGTTATGACGACATAGTGCAGCCTCCTTGTATGACGTACAATAAAAACTCATTAGTAGAGTTCGAATTTTAAAAAGGTTGTGAGTTGGCTTGGCGGGAATAAATGAATGGTGGATGACGAATTAATGTCAAAAAGGATATTTGTATTTTACGAAATCTATCTATCTATCTAAGGGCCGATTTTTCAATCATCAGATAAGTGTTAACTGTTGAATAAATTTGACATATCGTATGGAAAATTGCAATTTTATTCCACAGTTAACACTTATCTAATGATTGAAAAATCGGCCCTAATACCTCTAAACGAGCAATTCTTGGTTGTATGCTACTAATCCTACTGATATTATAAATGGGAAAGTGAGTAGGTGGGGTGTGTATGTGTGTGTGTGTTTGTTACTCTTTCACGCAAAAAACACTGAAAGGATTAAAATGAAACTTTACAGTTATCATCAGAATAACACAATAGAATTATCATCGTCATAATTAATTTAATTAGATAGGCTATATTTTATATATAAGTAAGAAAATCTTACAAAATGTCAATAATGTAGCCTAAAGTTTGCACATAATCTTCAGTAGTAGTATAGTAGGTACACCCATGCGAAGCCGGGGCGGAAGCTAGTAGTAAATAAAATACTGTAAGTAGACAGATATATAATTATTCTTGCAGTTATTATAATTTATCCACGAGTATGGTATCATGCAACTTTTCTTTCTCCACGGTAAAATACATACTTACACTACACACGCATCACGCACATTAACAAACATTATGTAGTGAAAGTTTAAATGTTTGTTACTCAATCTCGTCGTAACGGCTGAACCGATTTCGATAAAATTTGGTACATCTATAGATATAATATGACCTGTATTTAATCCTAGAGTTAACAACAAAAAAAACAACCCATAAGGCTTTGCAATGGGACATCAAATTTGGTGTGAGAAACCATGTGAAGTAAGCCGTCTGTCCGTCTGTCCGTCTGTCTGTCACAGGGCTCTATCTCATGAACCGTGATAGCTAGACGGTTGAAATTTTCACAGATGATGTATTTCTGTTGTCGCTATAACAACAAACATTAAAAACCGGCCAAGTGCGAGTCGGACTCGCGCACGAAGGGTTCCGTACTATTATCAAAACGGCAAAAAAATCACGTTTGGTGTACGGGAGTCTCACTTAAATATTTATTTTATGCTGATTTTAGAGAAATACATCATCTGTGAAAATTTCAACTGTCTAGCTATCACGGTTCACGAGATACAGCCTGGTAACAGACAGACGGACAGTGGTGTCTTAGTAGTCCCGTTTTTTACCCTTTAGATACGGAACCCTAGAAACATAAAAAATAATTCATAATATCTCGTAACCTACCTATTTACCTAACTACATGAATTCAATAATTCAATTTCAAACTTTTTATTCAATCATGTGAAGTACCACCTATTTACCGACTTACTTTACCGATAGTGGTAAAATAGCGCCACCTGCCAGCGGAATCGCAAACCTCTTTCATCTTACCTCTCAAACCCCGAGCGGTCGCATGAGAAAAGTACCTATAATACGTAGTAACATCAAATGAAACTAGATGGCGCTGGAATGCAAAAATCAAGTTTGTTGTATGGGAGCCCCCCTTAAATATTTATTTTATTCTGTTTTTAGTATTTGTTGTTCGAGCAGCAATAGAAATACATAATCTGTAAAAATTTCAACTGTCTAGCTATCATGGTTCATGAGATACAGCCCTGTGACAGACAGACAGACGGACAGACAGACAGACGGACAGACAGACAGACGGACAGACAGACAGACGGACAGACAGACGGACAGCGAAGTCTTAGTAATAGGGTTCCGATTTTACCCTTTGGGTACGGAACCCTAAAAACAGAATAAAATAAATATTTAAGTATATTATGTTTTCCCATACAACAAACGTGTTTTTTTGGCCGTTTTTAGGGTTCCGTACCCAAAGGGTAAAATCGGAACCCTATTACTAAGACTTCGCTGTCCGTCTGTCTGTCCGTCTGTCCGTCTGTCCGTCTGTCCGTCTGTCTGTCTGTCACAGGGCTGTATCTCATGAACCATGATAGCTAGACAGTTGAAATTTTCACAGATTATGTATTTCTATTGCTGCTCGAACAACAAATACTAAAAACAGAATAAAATAAATATTTAAGGGGGGCTCCCATACAACAAACTTGATTTTTGCATTCCAGCGCCATCTAGTTTCATTTGATGTTACTACGTATTATAGGTACTTTTCGCGGTCTCATGCGACCGCTCGGGGTTTGAGAGGTAAGATGAAAGAGGTTTGCGATTCCGCTGGCAGGTGGCGCTATTTTACCACTATCGGTAAAGTAAGTCGGTAAATAGGTGGTACTTCACATGATCGAATAAAAAGTTTGAAATTGAATTATTGAATTCATGTAGTTAGGTAAATAGGTACCTAGGTAGATATTATTAATTTCCAATTAATTTCGAGTTCGAATCCTGGCCGTGCATCAATGGATATTTCTGTTCGAAAAATGTACCTAAGTATATGCGCGTTACACGTGTTTATAACAGTGAAGGAAAACATCGTGAGGAAACCTGTTAGTATTCTTGAAAGCGGCGACGGGATTGCAACCTGTCACGTGTGGAATGCTAACTACGTAGTTAGGTAAATAGGTAGGTTACGAGATATTATGAATTATTTTTTATGTTTCTAGGGTTCCGTATCTAAAGGGTAAAAAACGGGACTACTAAGACACCACTGTCCGTCTGTCTGTTACCAGGCTGTATCTCGTGAACCGTGATAGCTAGACAGTTAAAATTTTCACAGATGATGTATTTCTCTAAAATCAGCATAAAATAAATATTTAAGTGAGACTCCCGTACAACAAACGTGATTTTTTTGCCGTTTTGATAATAGTACGGAACCCTTCGTGCGCGAGTCCGACTCGCACTTGGCCGGTTTTTATAAATACTGGTACGGAACTATTCGTGCGTGAGTCTGACTCGCACTTGGTCGGTTTTTTAGCTAGCTTCTGTGTACAATTAGCTAAATAATTTCGTAACTGAATGGATTTGCTTAAATTACATGTGCTAATCCAGTTGCAGTAATGAGTGAACACGCACGCTATTGCGGTGACTGACTGATTGCGGTTGGTGCAATGAATTCATTAATAAATCAACCTCAGACGGGCAATATTGGTGGCAATTCTGTTGTGGCCGCCAAAAACTAAAACTTCTTAAAAATAAGATCGCTTTTATTTCTTTCACGTTAACGTCTAAATAAGCATAACCTAAAAATGGAAGTTCTAGTTTTTTTCGTACATTTCCGATGTGCAAAAAAATTTATAAATCATTATTTCATTTTAGTCAACACACTTTTACATAGAATTAAAGAATTAAAACCGTATTTCTATTTAAAACACTTTTACATGCTGACTAATTACGATAAAAATCGTTAAATTACTAAAACTAAGTTTTAGAACTGTTTTAGATGTTACGCTAATTTAGACTTTAGCGATAATTTTTAGGAATTTTAGGTTTAGCGAGGACACAACCAAATCGCCTCCGTTATTTGTATAAAGTATGAGCTAGTGAATAGCTTTGACTAAGTTCTTAGGCCGGTCAAAGTTCTCCGACATGCGGTCACCCATCCATTTTATGAGAATGTGTTAGAAATAAGGGTGTAGTTTCATTGTCCCCGGTGACCGTGTCCCCGTCAACGGGGACAGCGGGAATTCATTTTGTAGGAGTCGTAGGGTTTGTAGTGTTGTAATATTGACTAGCCTCACAGCTCAGTTGGTAGTAGCTCTGCCTTCTGCGCTGTAGGTTGTGGGTTCGATCCCCACCCAGGACAAATATTTGTGAAATGAAATGAAATGAATGAATGTTATTATATAATAATATGAACATATTTACAAAAAAAATATATATAAGTATTCTATCAGTTATCTGGTTCCCATAGTACAAGCTATGCTTAGTTTGGGGCTAGATGGCGCTGTGTGATAATGTCCACCAATATCTATCTATCTATCTATATCTATCTATCTAATATTACTCACAGTGCTGGGTCGCCAGTTCCTTTTTCCTTGAACTTGGCTGGACATTTTGCCGCGCGTGTCTATCCTTGTCAAGCAAAATCGCGCAATATATCGCCCACTGATATTATGTGGATACGGGGCCTATAATGTTGCAAGTGTAAATGTAACACCCGTCTATAATTATGTAGGTAGGTAATGTTGATAGTAGTAACACATTGAATTTGCAATCAACCAAGCATGTGTGAAAAACTGGACCCTGCCCGACTTCATAACATGTTTAATAAAAATTACATAATATAATTAATACTAACAGACCTGCGCGACTCCGCTCGCTTTGTTTTTCATACAAACTTTGATGTTTCATTTAAATTTCTGTAGGGTTGTTTTTGGATCTAAAAATTAGCCTATATTTACAAGAACAAGTTGAGCTATCTAAAGACCGTTTTAATTCAGATAGGTACTTAAAGGAAGGTAGGTACAATATTATATCGGAATTGGTTGGTGGAACAAACAAACAAGCATCCAAACGTTCTCATATTATGGTATATCTAGTTTTGGTGTTATATAATCTAAGCATATAATTACATAAAATAATTGATGGTTACATAGAAAAATTATATGAATTAGTATGATATTAAACTTACCAAAAACGATTTAAGCCATACAGTGTCGTAACTGGCCTTTTAATAATAATAATCTTTATTTCAGGCTACAGATAAAGTAAAAAATACTAATAAATTGTCATTTTATGCGAGCTAGCTTCTATAACTGCGCCCCCGAACCCCCGCCCTCTTTATCAAGTGAGCTGAGTAGGTAGGAATAAGGGCCTACCTAATAAGGGCGCCCACCCTGTAAAACTTCGGAGCCCCCAATAATAAGGGCGCCTTTTTGGTAATAAGTGCACCCCTCCAGGGTCTGCGTACTGTCCCTGGGCACCGCTGGCACACCCTTATTTATAGCACTGAAGCCATAAATATTTTTAGTGCAGTCTAACTAACCTCAAATGTTAGTTTATAATGCAACAATAGTCTTCATTAATATTCACAATTTAAATTATGCGAGCTAATATGTGTTGCACGTGATTAGAGGGTTTGGATCTAATTATTAAGTTACATAAGTTAAGCTTGAATATACTAACTTAATAGTTTTTGTTCTAACTAGCTTTTATATAACTTGCACTGTTCGTATGTCTGTTTGTTTATAAGTTGTCCGTCAAAGTTTGCAAACGATTTGTCGACCATTTTGTTGGTATCCGGTTGAGCTGAAATTTTGCAAACACTTTTATTTCTTGTGTCAAGAAAATAATGGTGACAGCGAGCTGATGTGATGATGGAGTCAGGAGCTGTTGAATGAACAACGTCAAAGGAATTTAAGGCGGCCAACTTTCTGGAAATTGGAAGCGGGACTTTTGTGGATAGGTAGGGTATAGGGTGAATGCGAATGCGAGGTATGAAGTTTTGTCAGTATACCTACCAAAATTACTTATAAACCTAAACTTACTGATGTCATTCATTTTTAAAATCGACACTTTTTTACAAGGTCATGGTTTTTATTGAGTAGGTACCTATTTTGTAAAAATCTTCGCAACTGCCCATATTAAATTAAAGTAAAAACAAAGCTCGCAGTGTTTCCCCTTTTAGGGATGATTTTTCCGACTTCCACAGACTATTAATAAAGGAAAACACTCTTTCTGTAGGCTTGTAAAATAGGCATAGTACGTCAATGCATTGAATGAATAAGCATGCGGGACACGCGGGACGCTTCCAACGTTTTTTGGGATTATTTTACTAATTCTTGAAAAGCGGGATTACACCCAGCATTACGGGACGGTCCCGCAGAATACGGGACGGTTGGCCGCCTTAAAGGAACTCCTTAGTAAATAGTTCGATTCAGCAAAAACTTTGCATACCTGTCAAGTTACGATGATAATGTAATATGTGACAGATGACAACGCACTACGTCTGATTTCTACGAGGATTTTTATCAAAGCTTGTTTTGAAAATGTATTTTAAGAAGCGTAGAGACTGACTAAGACCAAGACTGGTAATTTTATCAAGATCTTCAGTCAAGAAACACGGTACCTATCTCTATCGACATTATTAACGACGACCAGGATATCGAGTGTTATTCAACAATTTCTTAGGTAGGTAGGTACGCTCTCTCAAAGCGGCTTGTATGCGTAAATCAAAGAGAAAACACGAACAAATCATAACTGGAAGCTCGTTAATTAAGCTTATCAGTTGGTATCAAGAAGTCGCAGAATAATACTACGGCAGAGAGTAACTTCCTAGGACAATAATTAGAGATGAAACTCAGCAAGTCAGATAGCTTTAATAATTAGTAGTTCTAGTGTTATCACAATTTACACTATAGTAGCAAATAGTACGTCGGCAAGTTTTTTTAAATACCTACTGCTAATTACTACTATTCCTTTTTCAAATTACATAAAGAAAATTATCGTTCTCGTTATGTTTGGACGTGCCTCTGACTACCCCTACTAGACATCTTCAAAGGATTTAAACGTCTAGAGATCTGAGAGGATGTCTACCGTACTTGGGGATTACAATCGTAATCATATTTATTTTATATCTATCCTAGAACTTTAGTGTCATCGGAACTGCCTATTCCGTGGTACAGCCCTGTGAAAGTGTGCCGGTACTAATGAGCAGAGCAAACTGCTTATTTACCGCCTTATTTACCTACTACCTACTTTCTGAACTCCACTTATAACTTGACGCTTCACTTGCGAAGATATTACCCCTTTCTTTTCCTGATATATCGGTAGTTCATTAGAGAAAACAGGATCGTTCAATTCTCGAAAAACACAAAATTGAAGCGAATTTTTGTTAATCAACTCTCAAAAAATCTTTGTGTGGCATTAAAAAGGTCAAGTGCGAGTCGGACTCGCGCACGAAGGATTACGTACCATTATCTATAAAAAACGCCAAAAAAACATAATAGTTTTTTTATTCTGTTTTTAGTATTTGTTGTTATAGCGGCAACAGAAATACATGTGTGAAAATTTCAACTGTCTAGCTATCACGGTTCATGAGATACAGCCCTGTGACAGACAGACGGACAGACGGACAGCGAAGTCTTAGTAATAGAGTCCCACTTTTATCCTTTGGGTACGGAACCCTAAAAATGCTAATAGTAATATATCTACATCTACACTAATTATTATAAAGAACAAAAATGATTTAATATTTGCCTATAATTTTCATTAGACGTGGTCGACTGCTAGTATTTTATATATGTTTTTTTTATTTTTTTTTATTTATAATTGTGATGGGAGGTTTCATACGATTATTTTAGTATGTTAATATACTTAGCTAAAGTGTGTTTATGAATAGGAACGATTTCTCAACCTGACATGCTTAGCCAAGGCGAGGTTCAAGTGAACGGAGACTATAAACGGACGTTGAGAAATGTATGAAACATGTTTGGAAAACTTGTGTAATAAAGCTTCAACTACGAACCGGCAAATGTACAAACAAATGTACAACCCGACAAAACACTTAGATAACAATCAATCAAGTACAATGGGCTATTTGACAAGATTTTGAAAACCATTCTAGATTATTCAGTAGTGACTGCGGAACCCATAAAAAATATTATTTTCAATTCTGTTAAGAATTCCTAAAAATGTAAATTAAATATCGACAATTTAAATAACCCGCAAAAACGCTTCTTTATGCAAATGGCGTCGCACTAGTTTCTGTGACGTTACATGCTTGTCAACAAATAAACAAACGTCAAGTTTTTCAAGGCAGGCGATGACACATTGACAAGCATGTTACGTCATCGTCGATTCGATCAATCCTTACCGCTTTGTGTCAGGTGACTAACGTTTAAAAATAGATCATTTTAATTATGGGTTTTTTAATAAATCATTGTTTATTTTACTCCATAAGGCTTTATGAAGGCATAATTTACATAGATTATTATCATCAACACTTTATTTTTCATACTATCAAATAGCCTATTATTAATCACAGCCGTGTTTTTAGGGTTCCGTACACAAAGAGTACAATCGGAACCCTATTACTAAGACTTCGCTGTCCGTCTGTCTATCTGTCCGTCCGTCCGTCTGTCTGTCACAGGGCTGTATCTCATGCACCGTGATAGCTAAACAGTTGAAATTTTCACAGATTATGTATTTCTATTGCTGTTCTAACAACAAATACTAAAAACAGAATAAAATAAATATTTAATGAGGGCTCCCATACAACAAACATGATTTTTTTGCCGTTTTTATAGTACGGAACCCTTCGTGCGCGAGTCCGACTCGCACTTGGCCGGTTTTTTTTAAAGTGCTAACATCCTCACAAACTTTAAGATTTATAATTAGTAGGATAGATAACAATAATGCAAATGAAGTAGCTCCAGTATCAATCATTATCAGTTACAAAACTCTTTTGAAACCGTCGCTAGTTCAATGTTTTAGTGAAAGTACTGATAAGGCTTGTTGCACCTCAGCCCGTATGGCCACAGCAAAGAAAAGTAACATCTAGGTAACTCCTACAAGTAAGAACACAATGAAGAAATTAATAAGACAAAAATGTTGTAGCGCTTTGCTGCGTAACCAGTGCAATTTTTTAAAAAGTTCGTATCCTTTATTTTTGACTTTGAGCATTTTTTCTAGGCCTTACGGCATTAGCCCTTGCGCCTAAGTGTCCATTTAGATTTTTGAAATATTTTTTGTGCGCAATTAGGGAGTTTCGTGGCGCTATCTGGGAGCACGGCCCCCGCCAAGTCGATTTTTATTTCCAAACACATCATCTTCATATCGACAACGTCGATATCAAACATGAAAACTGTAATGTCTGTAATGTATTGTAAAAAATCCGTTTTGACATTTGGTATTGATGTCATCAATATGATAGTGGTTCGTGCTAACCCCCCCTGCTCGGATACGACGTGTCTTGTTGTACCTAGGGATTTCCTACGCAATGTATGTTTGTAAAGCTAGTTTTTGATCTGTTAACAAGCTCAATATTCAGTTATAATTACAATATAAGTGAGCTAGCTGATCCCTTCCTATGCTGCAGCCTTTGCTTAGATATGAGCCGGTCTCTTGGCCAATCCTGATTTATGAGAGCAGAGATATCTACATTTGATTTAGGTAATTTAATGTTGTTAGTAAACAAATGGAATGATGGAGCCGTAGTAAAAACTGAAGGTTGCGGAAGAGAATAAACATCAGCAGATGAAAATCACAATTGAACGTCTAAATCTATTGACGATAACAATGATGGTGTGCCGGAAACCGTTTTAAAATCTTGACTTAGTAAGGTCAAGATTACGGTTTCGATAGCGTAGTAAAACTAATATTATCTAATTTATAAAACAAATATGGTGGGGCTCCCATACAACAAACATTTTTTTGCCGTTTTTTATAGATAACTAGCGACCCGCCCCGGCTTCGCACGGGTAGCATGTTATTATACATATAAACCTTCCTCCTGAATCACTCTATCTATTAAAAAAAACCGCATCAAAATCCGTTGTGTAGTTTTAAAGTATACTTTGCTTTATACTATGTAGTGATGGTAAGGAACCCTTCGTGCGCGAGTCCGACTCGCACTTGGCCGGTTTTTTATCATAATAACACAAATAGCTTATAGAAAAAGCGCATATTTTTTCTCTAAATTAGCGATCCTTGAGAATGTATAAAAATTTAATCATAAGCATGTGTTTTTTTTAATACTGACATGTACCTGCCATATTTAATTCGAAAACTAAAAATCGCGGTACATACATGGCAACCCAATTTCAAAATGTTTTTTTTTGGCTTGTGTTACTTGTATGAAGACCCCTAGGAGTATTTTTTTTCGTTTTTATTCAATGTACAGAATTGAACTCTTCTACAGCTTTATTATATGTATAGATATGAACACCCAGACACAGAACAAACATCTATGTTCATCACAAAAATGTTTATCCCGGGTGGGGATCGAACCCACAACCTACAGCGCAGAAGGCAGAGCTACTATCAACTGAGCTGTGGGGCTGTGATAAGCCGGACATCATGGTCGTGTAGATAGCAATTATAGTCCATGAGTTCGGTCATGGGTGTCATCGCACGTGGCACTATGACCTTCATGCGCTGTGATCGCTAATCTGAGCCCGTTTCCTGCTCCGGTTGTTACCACTACCAACACCCAACTTTGACTGGCCTTACAGCTCAGTTGGTATAACTGCCTTCTGCGTTGTAGTTTGTGGGATCGATTCCCACCCAAGATAAAATATTTGTGTGATGAACAAAGATTTTTGTACTGTGTAGGGTGTGATAATGTATAAAAAGTATAGATTTAAAAAAAATGGTATTCTATTAGTTATCTGGTTCCCATAGTACAAGCTTTGCTTAGTTTGGGGCTAGATGGCGCTGTGTGAAATGTCCACCAATATTTAAGTAACATTGTTATGAAGCTACGTTCAAACTGACGAAGAGAAAGAGATTGCAAGCACGTAAAGTCATCATTAACCACTCCACTAGGTGTATTATTTTTGCTATGTAGGGGTAACATAAGAAAGGAATTTCCGAAATTTAACCCCTAAGGGGTTGCAGCGGGGTGCACTATGCTTGCAGCATGTAATGTCCTCATCGACCACTAGTCCTCCACTAGGTGTATTATTTTTGGTATGTAGGGTAAACTAAGAAAGGCATTTCCGAAATTTAACCCCTAAGGGGGTGCAGCTGATGTTGAAGTCTATTTGAAAATAACTTTACGTGAACGAAGTCGCGAGGGTTTCCACTAGTGATTGATAATAAATTATGTACTTCCTTGAACTGCGTAATCTATAGCGGCGTACAGTACGGTCTGTGGATCTTGGCTATACGTAAAGTTAGTCGTGTGACCGCAAAATTGGTTTTGTGTCAATCCATAAGGTCGAAAATTGTCTGCCGCCGACCGCACTGTACGGCAAAAACACCTTAAGGTGATAAGTGAAATTTTTGACGTTTTGTATGGGCTGAGTCTACCCAGATAAGACGGAAAAAGTGATAAAACTGCATTATCTAGAAAACCATCAAATTAAAAAAAATGTCTCTTATTTAGGTAGTATCTAGTATAATTATCTAACGAATTATATAAAAATGAACTATTTAGATATTCATAGTTTTGATTAAAAACGAAACTGGTGTTTTTGAAGAGCCAACTTTGGAAAATAAATCTATCGAGAAAAGTTTCACTAATCGTGTTTCTAGATTTTCCACCAATTTATCTAGATTAAATCCTTAAAATATCTTTGTCTTAAAAAACAAAACTGTCTGTTTTGCGGTTATTGAGAAAAAACGATTCTGCATTCATCAAAAACATTTATTACTCGTCTTAATAATTTGGAACTCCCTCTAAAACCTTCCTTGATTTGATACCAAGAAAGTTTGTCTATGCTAAATGTAATTTATTCAGAATTTAGCATCCTCTCATTTTACCAATTGTGATATGCGTGAAGTGATAATTTGTTCTGAAACTGTTGTTTAATAAACACAACAGCCAAATCAACTTTCACCAAAACTATGTTGTTTAGAAAAAAAATGCTACAGTTATTTTCACGGCACAGAATTTGATGTGTTCCGTTAGAATAGTTTCTGCCGTGAACCTGAACTGTGTGTCGAGTGGGAGATGACAACGTTAATTGTCACCAGTCATGATGGATTATTTGTATGAAGTTAGAAAAATATTTATTTCACAGATAAAATAATACATAACGATTAAGAGTTGAATCAAGAGTTATCTTGGGAATTATTTAGCTAAATAACTGTAGAGAAGGAGACAAACATGATTACTTATCAAAAGCTACGCTATCACGGGAACGGGAACGGGAACGGGAACGGGAACGGGAACGTTTTATATATCAGTAAGTTATGTAGGTACTTAGATATGTTGTAATTTAAATAAACACAATTTTAACTTTATTTATCATCATCCTCTTTTTGTCAGGATTTATCCTGTCCAAAGGTTGCTAGGAAAAGATCACTCTTAGCGATAAGGCAGCCCAATGTCACACTGATTTGTTAATAGTTTTTGTGTCTGTTTTTATTATGTATATTATTTATGTTGTTTTTTATGGTGTACAACATTTATGTTTGTTATGATATTAGGTATAGTTTATACTAGCAGACTCGTGACAGACGTCCTGTCAAAATTTCGATAATCGCATAGAGTAACGCACGTTGTTATAACGACTGATGTCAACACGGATGTCAAATTTTTTGCTCAGTAGCCCTTTGCGTTTTTTTTATCATTTTGGGGATGTTTTTCTTATTTTTAAGTAGTCTATGTTTTATTCGGGCATTATATCTACATCTACAGCAAATGTCATCCTTATCCGTTTTGTCGTCTAAGCCTGATTGAGGCACAAACATACAAACAAACCCACAAACGCATTTATAATATTATTAGGATTATATTTCTAATTATAATCCTATGCCATAAACATCTGCATACAAAAATAGTGTCTCACCACCATGTCAGGTGACAATATAATGCTGTATTTCCCACTCGAGGCTCTGAACTATTGACGAGAGTTGATATGTAGGTATGTTGCATCATTAAATATGATGACAGTACAAAATAATAAACTGATTGGCAGGTATGCAAGGCATATTCTAACTATTTATACCTATACATTTAATCGACCGCCGCAAATAGCTTGCCATGATATTATTCTTATAATGACAAGCACAAGAGATCAGCAGGGCTATTTTGTAAAAAACATGAATATAATGTTATGATGTTGAATACAATACCTAATGTTAGAGAATACTTAATCTGTACACTTTTCATAGTAACTATTCACAGTTTATGCACCTATACCTACGCTTCTGTGTAGGTATTGGAAGCGTAGGTATGGGTGCCTAAACAGCATAAAAAGCGTAGGTATTATGGCATTCAGTACCATAAAGCCGGAAACACACTTACGTGTCGTGTCGTGGCGCGACACGCCACTAACTAATCGCTTTCATACATTTAGTATGGTTAGAGACATATTTGGGTAACGTGTCGTGTCGCAAACGCTATCTTGCGATTGGCTAGTGGCGCGACACGCCACGCCACGACACGTAAGTGTGTTTCCGGCATAACATGATAAAATCGTGTTTTTACAAAATAGCCCCACAGCATTGCCATCAGCGTTGTAATACCGCCAGTATATTGAGGGCGCTTGTGATCTGGATCAATTGAGCTACCAAACGATTGTTTGCAATAGTTTTTAGATAGCTCAACTGTTTCTTGTGTATTTTGTTTGCTGTAAATTATTATTCGATGTTATTTCCTTTCTGTAAATGAAGTAATATTGAGGTAAGTCCTTAAAAAAATATTGCGAGTTTGAGAATAAAATTGACAGTAGTTGCAATAAAAAAGACAAACAATAAAAAATAGGGTCACGACAGTAATCCCCAAGTACGGTAGACATACTCTCAGATCTCCAGGCGCTTAGATCCTTTGAAGATGTCTAGTAGTCAGATGCACGTCCAAACATTATATTTGGCACATGCACATGCCCACATTTTTCAGTAGTTAGGTAGTTATTATCATTCCATACGTGACAAGTTGCAAGCCCATCGCCGCTTATAAGAATACTAACTGGTTTCCTCATGATGTTTTCCTTCACCGTTTTGAGCACGTACAAATAATAAGGAAAAAATATAATAAAGACTCTTAGTCAGACGGTTGTACCATTTTATTACCTACTGTATAAATATTTAGGTGGATTGACGAGGATAACTTAATAAATACTAGCCGACCCGTGACAGACGTTGTCCTGTCAAAATTCAATAATCGAATAGAAAAGGGTTTTGAGATGCTGAGTTTTTAGTCTGTGATGTCAGATTTGTTGCACAACAGCGCCATCTATACCAAAATCATCCCTTTTGCCTTTTTTATCATTTTGGGGATGTTTTCCGTGTTTTAAAGTAGTCTATTATTTATTCGGGCATTATATCTACATCTACAGCAAATTTCAACTTAATCTGTTTTGTCATTTAGGCCTAATTGAGGAACAAACATACATACAAACTCACAAACTTTCGCATTTATAATATTATTAGGATATGATGTATATTCTTATAAACTAGTGGCCAACTCTGGTGATGGAGTTTTAAAGCCGCCCAAAGACCTCCGTCATGATAAGCCGTCACATACAAGTATTATAAAATCTTCTAAAGGACTCGCTTAAGAAAGCGCCAGAAACTCATGCTAGGGATACAGATAAAAACAATTAGTAAACTATAAAAGATCACCCGACCACACATGGTTGTTTATTTTAACTAATAAAACGCAAGATTTGCTTAGGATCTCATTTCAGAAAGCACCGAAACTAATGTGTTTGTAACTGCTCAATCCTCTACATTCCACCATACCATTTGTTTAACCCATCTTTAGCCTAACCATTCTGTCCATAAATGGCCTAAGCAAGATTTAAATAGTATGTAAAAAAAAATAGGATCACGACTGTAATCCCCAAGTACGGTAGACATCCTCTCAGATCTCCAGACGCTAAGATCTTTTGAAGATGTCTAGTGGGGGTAGTCAGAGGCACGTCTAAACACTATATTTAGCACATGCCCACATTTTGCAGTAGTTAGCATTCCATACGTGACAGGTAGCAAGTACATCGCCGCTTATAAGAATACTAACTGGTTTCCGAACAGAATAATATATTGATGCAAGCCGGGATTCGAGCCCTCGACCTTCAGATTGAGTCGAGGTACCTCCCACTCGGCCAACACGGCTCTTATAGTATGTACCAGACTATTGACTATATCACTTTCTTTATCATTCTCATTGCGTCTAGTCTATTCCAAAAGCCCCTCAACCGTATCGTACCTAAAGGTATCGTCCAAATGTCAAAACTGACACTTATACAGTACAATACGTGTCAGTTTGACGTTTTAGCGTTACGATACGATAGTGATTCGTGGTAGCCCCGAAGGAGCTATGTGCTTATCTACTATGTGGTAATGTTAAGTAAAGGAAAGACATAAACAATACGTGCGGAACTGACAAGATCTAAAAAGCCGCGAGTTGCCTCACGACGTTTTCCTCTAGGTTAATGCTCATACCTACTCAAAAGGTCTAAGAAATACGTGGTGGTTACACTAACCACCCGTTTGACCCTTGGTGCACAGTGACCCAAGCTAAGCAACACGTGATCAAAACAAAAGACCTTCTCGGAAACTGACCTCTGAATTTGAGCCCATTTGTCTTCTGAATGATCATACAATCTGTCAAGCTAACGACTTGTCACAAAATATCGGGTTTCCAAATCTTGTAGCATTCCTCAAACAGTTATCGGATAAAATTGTGGCACATAAGTGACCCAGAATGTTAAGTCAGCAAAGTTTATGTAGAAGCTTATCTAAATCGACAGCGGTAAAAACAAGTACAATCTATAAACTAAGCAAATTTCTCCTTCGTCCGCAATGTGCCACAGCAACAATCGTAACCTACACTCACTGGACATGGCATTTCTGTTAATGACTGTCAATTTTTCACGACTTACATCCAAGTAAATGATCGGAAATTATACACTTAGAAACGCGGGCTGTGTTTTGCAAGGCGGACTCACAGACATTTCAGAAATATGCCGATCTCTCAAGCCTTTCACAGCGTTGACCGGCAAATTAATTGCATATACTAATGTCCTAGATATCAAAGTACTATCAAAGTATCCTTCCAGACGCATAGATCCTTTGTAGATGTATAGTGGGGGTAGTCAGAGGCATGTCCAAACATTATATTTGGCACATGCCCACATTTTACAGTAGTTAGTATTCCATACATGACAAGTTGCAAGCCCATCGCCGCTTATAAGAATACTAACTGGTTTTCTCACGATGTTTTCCTTCACTGTTTTGAGTACGATGCGCATATAAATTTTTGACAGAAAAATCCAGATTAATTGTCGAGTATATTAATACCTCCCACTCGCCTAACACGGCTTGTAAGTAGAGTATCCTACTAATATAAAAAATCCGAAAGATTTAGAATATTTCAACACTACTGACCCGTGCCCGCTTCGCTGGTCGACAGATAGTTTCACATCTGGTATTCCAATCTTCAAAATAAATTATAGCCTATATGTTGCCGAGGATTAATAGCTACATAACAAAAAAAAATTCATCAAAATCCGTCTTGTAGTTTTTGCGTGAAAGCCAGACAGCAGACAGACAGACAAAAATTTCAAAATGTTTTTTTTTTGGCTTGTGTTACTTGTATGAAGACCCCTAGCAGTATTTTTTTTTTAGTTTTTATTTAATGTACAGAATTGAAGTCTTCTACAATTTTATTATAATGTATTTTTGCGTGAAAGCTAGACAACAGACAGACAGACAAAAATTTCAAAATGTTTTTTTTTTGGCTTGTGTTACTTGTATGAAGACCCCAGCAGTATTTTTTTTTAGTATTTATTCAATGTTGAATTGAACTCTTCTACAGTTTTATTATATGTATAGATAGATGTAGACGGAAATGATGCGATGTTCCGATATATCGTTGATCGTTTTCAAGAGCAGACAAAGATAGCACGCGATCAAAATCGCGTTAAATTAAAGAATTCAACATGAAATATAACCAGTCCACAAATTTCCAAGAAAGCAGTAATTTCAGGGATATTACGGATAATTTGTGGTGTTCGGTACATTTGTAAGGTCAACGGCGTTTTTCTAAATTGGACAATTTTGCGCTTATGTCGTTTCGGTGATTTGCCATTTCCTCTGTCATTTCAATGTTCATTACCTAGTGGAATATTTCTAATTTTATTAAATTGCCTCGTATTAGGTAGCTACTGAATTGGTCTTCTCTATTTGGCCTAATAATTTTAAGAAATTGTTTCCTGTTCTCCGTTAATTTAACTTTCTAACCGAACTTTTGTTTTTGGTTTTAACAAATTATGAATCAAATATTTATTAGGGTTCCGTGCCTTACTAAGTAAACAAAACCTTTATAAGATCACGCTTACGTCTCTTTACAATAATTAATCAAATTCCATTTAGTGTTCATACTTTTATCCATGTTTTATTCATATTACATAATACCATATTTATCGCTAAACATCCAATTCACGTCCCTCCAAAAACCTTTCTGTCAGAATACCTTTCAGAGTGACAGTTGACTTTGCTCAAAAACCAAGCATAGAACCAAACGTGTATTCTACCTACGATAAGCGTACCACTGAATAAGTACTTATATATTTTAATATGCCGTTACAGGTTGTCGTACTCCTTTTGGCGTGTAGGAGTACACTAAGAAAGGAATTCCCGAAATTCAACCCCTAAGGGGGTGCAGCAAGTGTTGAAGTCTGTTTGAAAATAACTACACGTGAACGAAGTTGCTAGGGTTTTCACTAGTAAATAGTTAAACAAGACAAGACAACATTATAAATCAAACCGGCCAAGTGCGAGTCGGACTCGCGCACGAAGGGTTCCGTACAATTACCATAAAATCGGCAAAAAACACGTTTGTTGTATGGGAGCCCCACTTGAATATTTTTTATTTTATTATCTACTAGCTGTACCCCGCGGTTTCACCCGCGTATAACTTGAAGAAATAAGAACTTTTTAGCGTATTGCCTGCCTATAGCAGACCCGCGACAGAAAAAAAATAATCCTGTCAAAATTTTAATAATCGCATAGAGTAACGCACGTTGCTATGAAGACTAATGTCAGATTTTGCACACCAGATCCATCTATACCAAAATCATACCTTTTGTGCGTTTTGTTTATCATTTTGGGAATGTTTTTCTTATTTTAAAGTAGTCTATGATTTATTCGAGCATTATACCTACATCTACAGCAAATTTCATTTTAATCCGTTTTGTTGTTTTGGCCTGATTGAGGCATAAACATACGAACAAACTCACAAACCTTCGCATTTATAATATTAGTAGGAATTAGGACTAACTGGATTTTATTTCTTACAAAAAATCCATTGATGCACGCTGGGATTCGAACCCACGACCTTAAAATTAAAAGTCGAGGTACCTCCTACTCGACCAACACCGCTTACTACACTTTTATCGAATTGACCATTTTATAAAAAAATTAAACATTTTTATTGGGTCAACCCTAAGGTAATTTAATACTGGCAGACGTTATCGCCCGCTGTGCACTTGAAACGTGCCGTTGAGTCAAAGCAGTTAAGCTCATATTTCCTTGCGTCGTTTGACATCTAGAAAGTTATCTCGGGACCCCTTCTAGTGCAATTCCAGATTTTTGGAGTACAATTTGTACATTTCCATAGATTTGTAAATGCATTTTAACCCTTAAACACGGTGGGTCCGGTTGCGCAAGTAGTATAGTATTGGGCATTCTGTCCCACCTGTCGCGCAGTCGAACTAGTTCGCCTACGCTCCGTTGTGACAGAATGCCCAATACTAAACGGATTCGGATTATTCGTTCAAAAAAATCAGAATTAGGTTTTATGCATTTTGATCCACTGTTTCACTCTTCTTAACACCTCCACGTAGGCCAAACTACCCACCACTGTTTCTGATGATAAGACGATATACACGTTGTCGATGAATGAAGTCTTCAGTCTACTACATACGTTAATAAATATTAATGTGATGAGTATAATTACTCATTATCAATCAAACTACTGCCCACTCAAATCATGAAATTTGTAAAACAACCACAATCAATGCGTTTTAACACAATCTGCGAGGAAGTTTGTCAGACCGATTCCCGTCATGGTGAATTATTGCCTAATTCAATACGATGTATCATATGCGGGCCTTCTAACTGTGGAAAAACCAATTTGTTAATTGGTCTTCTTTTACATGAAAATGGCTTAAGATTTCAAAATGTTTATGTTTATTCGAAAACTCTACAACAACCGAAGTACGTTTATTTAGAAAAGGTTTTACATCTCGTACCTTTTGTTTCACTTCAGAAATATCAGGGAAATGAGGAAGTATTAAGGGTTCAGGACGCAAAACCAAATTCTATTATTATTTTTGATGATGTTGCTTGTGAAAATCAAAATAATATGCGTGATTACTTTGCGATGGGAAGACACAAAAATATTGATGCTTTTTATCTGAACCAAACGTATAGTAAAATTCCAAAACAATTAGTTAGAGACAATGCGAACTTGATTATACTTTTTAAGCAAGACGATATCAATTTAAGACATGTTTATGAGGAGCACGTGAACACAGACATGACATGGATTGAATTCCGCAAAATGTGTTCAGAAATTTGGAAAGAACCCTTTAATTATGTTGTAATTAATAAAGATTGTTCTAAAAATAAAGGATGTTATAGAAATAAATTTGACACTTTTGTAGTATTTGATTAGAACAACAAATATATAAATCAGTTACTTTTATGACATCGTTACTTTTCATACAACGCTCAATTGAACACTATCTTGTTATCATTATGGAACAATCATTGAAAAGACAAATTGTGAATGCTGCAGAAGCTGTAAAGAAAAAAGTTAAATTGATGAGGAATATTGATATTGATAATAAACAAATGATGGAATCAATTTTCAAGCCTGTGACTGAACCTCTCAACTTATTTGCTAACGCAAATAATCATTCTCTCCTTCGTGCTGCTGACGATGAAAGATCTAAAGTACCATTTACAGAGAGCATTATGCAAAAAAGAATTGTTACCCCTGAAAGTAACATTGCAAAAGACAGCAATTTAGACGAATCTCAATCTGACAACGAAAGTGATTCTTCATATCAATCAATTGTAGAAAGCAATCAAGGCTGCGATTCATCATCCTGGTCAGTATCATCAGAAGCATTAGCAGATGTTCCATTTGGCGTTAGATTAGAAAACGGGAAATTAATGTTAGGTTCAGCTCGCATAACAATCGACGATGAAAATATCGTAGTAGCTGGACGCAAATATCAGAATACACTTGGTATAAAACAGTTGCTGCTAAAAAAAGACATTGATTTAAGTGTGGTTACAGACACTGATTTGCAAAATTATAAATCAATGTTACTAAACACCAATGCTCATCGACGAGACTACGATCCAAGTAAACCAATAAAAAGTAATAAAGGACAAAAATATTTACAAGTTGTAAAACCTCTTTTCAAACTTCAAACACAACACAAAGGAAAAGGATTACCTTTAATAAAAACATGGAAAACAAACATAGATTATGTGTATTGGGACGATCCAAATGAATTGGTAGAGAGGTTAAAGTTATTAATTGCATCTCGAGATGCTGGCAACACTGGATTAGACAATGAAATTATATCTATTATTGAAGAATTGCGTGAAAGTAAAATTATAAATACTTAAATAAAAGGTTTTTAATAGGATTTTTTTCATTTTACTACCAGCCTTTGAATAAAGTACACTTTTAATATGAATGTGGATAAATTCGGACACTATATTCATAAAAGATTGCGTCTGTCAGAACTATTTGAGTGTTATGATAATGTCTTAACAAAATCAGAAAACGGAGAGTTTGATTTAAAATCATCACGACTAAGAGGTATTAGATTACCCTTAGAATCAGATGAAGCCGTGAATAAGGATTATGTTGATAATTTCCACGATAATATTGTAAAAGAATTAAATAAACTAAATGGGAAATTGCGTTTACAAACTAGGACAGACATGCAAAATTTCGTGCAAGCTGCTATAAAAACAAAGATGTTAGAGGTTCAGACTCATTTGGAAGAGAAGTTTTATACCAAACCAGAAATTGATAAATTACTTAAGAAATCTTCATAATGACGAAACAACAAATAGTCAACGAAATACACAAGCAAGCACGAAGAAATTTTCTTCGAAGACCTGTTATTCTAAAAGGAATAGATGACTTATGGCAAGCAGATCTGATAGATATGCAAAACTTAAGAAAGTATAATAAAGGATTCAACTACATTTTAGTGGTGATTGACTGTTTCTCAAAATATGCTTGGACTGTGCCAATAAAATCAAAAAATAAAATTTGTGTTACTAATGCATTCGAATCTATATTATACAGCAGTCATCGTAAACCTGTTAATTTACAAACTGATCTGGGAACAGAATTTTATAATAACACGTTTAAAATTCTCATGAAAACAAACAATATAAACCATTACTCGACTTTTTCTACCAAAAAGGCTTCGATTGTTGAACGGTTAATTAAAACAATCAAAAATAAATTGTATAAATGCTTTAGTTTAAATGGAAGTTATCACTGGTTAGGATTGCTAGAAGTTGTCTTAAAAACGTATAACAATACAAAACATCGTACTATTAAATATAAACCAATCAATGTAGATAAATCTAACGAATACCTTATTAAAGAAAATATTAAAAAAACATATAAATATATATCAGCAAAGAGTGAGCGGATCCCAAAGTTCAAAGTCGGTGACTACGTTCGAATAAGTAAATACAAACAGCATTTTGAGAAAGGTTATACTCCTAATTGGTCAACAGAACTATTTACGATAAAAAATATTAAAAATACGGTTCCCGTAACATATCACTTAGAAGATCAACGAAAGCATACTATATTGGGAACTTTCTATGAACACGAATTGCAAAAGACTAGCTATCCTGATGTTTATTTGATCGAAAAAGTTTTAAAAAAGAAAGGAAATAAGCTGTTTGTGAAATGGTTAGGTCTAAGCAATGATGAAAATAGTTGGATTGAGAAAACTGCAATTCTAGGCTAAAATTGTTATTAAATAGGAAGTTTTGTCATATTTATTTCATTACAACTTTGGTGATGCAAGGCGGTGGATTAGTTAATACTATCATTAATAATTTACCGTTTGAAGTTCATTTGCCTGGTTACAATTATTGTGGACCTGGCACAAAACTTCAGAAACGTTTACTACGAGGTGATCGCGGGGTGAATAAACTAGACGACGCTTGTATGCAACACGACATAGCATATGCAAATCATACAGATCTACCTTATCGTCATAAAGCTGATTTACAACTTCTAAATATGGCAAAACAACGACTTAATTCAAAAGATGCAGGCAAAGGTGAAAAACTAAGCTCATGGTTAGTCAGTAAAGTTATGAAAACCAAACTTAAAACAGGGGCTGGCATCAAAACGTTTAAAAAATTTGTATCAAAAATAAGATCTAAAATCAAGAAATTTAAACACAATGATAGTAAATCTTTAATCAACGCTGCTTATTCTGCGGCTAAGAAAGTATTTCCAAACAATAAGAAAATTCGGATACCACGTGTGATACCTATACCAAAAACTGGAGGCATTCTACCTTTGATCCCAATTTTTGCTGGTTTATCAGCTTTAGGAACCTTAGCTGGTGGTGCAGCTGGCATTGCAAAAACCATTAATGATTACAAATCCGCTCAGAAAAATTTGCAAGAAACACAACGACATAACAAAGCTATGGAGGGTGTAGTATTAGGCAAGGGTCTATACATTAAATCGCACAGAAATGGTCACGGTTTATTTATAAAATCTTCAAAAAACTGAAATGTAAGCTACCTAATCGTCCTCTAAGTAATATAGACATAATAGAGTACGCATGTGACATCCCTCACTTCAGAGGAGTTTTTATGAGAGATCAATTACCAAAAGCACCAAAAGATATTGAATGTGGTATTGTTAATTTGGATGAGTCTAGGAACGAGGGGACGCACTGGGTGGCTTATGTTAAAGTTTATGACTATTGTGAATATTTTGATAGTTTTGGCGACTTGAAACCGCCCAAAGAAATTATGTATTATTTTAATAATTGTAATGTTTTCTATAACTATACAAGATATCAGTCATTCAATACAGTTAATTGTGGTCACTTATGTTTAGAATATCTATTGAATTTTTGGAATAAAAACGTATAAAATATATATCATTCTTTTATTTTCACCATTCGCAAGATGTCACTCACTTTGTCGATAACAGGAAATTCATCAAGTTTAACCACGTACTACCCAAACACCTTACAATTAGATGGACAGTATGAATGTGCTTTAATACATATTTCAACATTTAATTCCATTCCAAATATTGATAAAACTACCAATAAGTTATTCTATGGATCTAACAACGTTATTGAAATACCGGAAGGAACTTATGAATTACAAGATATTAATGATTACTTAAAATCTGAATTAAGGGATGCATCAATCAAACTACAGTGTAATAACAACACATTGAAAGCTACTTTGTACTGTACAAAAGATATTAATTTTTCTAAGGAAAATACTTTTAGAAGCTTGTTAGGGTTCGAAAAACAAATCTTGAAAGCCAATAAATGGCATGTGTCACAGTTTCCAGTAAACATATTACCCACAACCGTGATCAGGGTTGAATGTGATATTGTAAGCGGCTCCTACATAAACGGTGAAACAAGTCATATTATTCACGAATTTGCACTAAACGTGCCACCTGGATATAGGATTATAGAAATACCTAAAAACGCAATTTACTTCCCCATTAACCAAAGCAATATAAGCTGCATAAATATTAGACTTTTAGATATAAATAATCATTTAATCAATTTACGTGGTGAAGAGGTGCAGTTGTATTTACATCTTAGAAGAAGAAATGATCGATTATAATAAATATAAGCATCAACAAACTACACACATCAGTTTGAATCAAGGAATCAATCATACAAGAGCTCGCTCTAAGAAGAAAATAAAATTAACGAAAGACAATAAGGCATTTTTAAAAGCGATCGGTCTATTAAAATGAATATTTTAAATGTTTTGTCGACTCCGTCTTACGACAATAGTGTAGAAGGAATTGAATATCATTCTTACAAACCCTACGTAACTAGTTTTAATACAAATGATGAAATCCGCATACCAATCAATCAACAGGATCTATATGTACTACCATCCGAAAGCACCTTGTATTTGGAAGGGAATCTTATCGTCAGAAAGAGAGATTCTAAGGATCTCGCTCCTAGTGTTCAATTCACAAATAACGCTTTATTATACTTGTTTCAAGATATAAGGTATGAGCTAAATGGAGTGGAGATAGATAAAATAAAAAATGCGGGCGTAACCACTACCATGAAATCTTTAATATCAATGAACGAAAGTGAATCTAAGATAGCTAATTCTTGGGGATGGAATATTGATGGTATAAAAAATACTAACGGAGGCAATTTTTCCGCTTCTATACCACTCTGTAACATTATGGGCTTTGCAGAAGATTTTAAAAAAGTTGTGATAAATAGTAGACACGAACTCATATTACTAAGAAGTAACACAAACTTGAATGCTGTAAAACTAAATACCGGTGAAATTGTAGAAAACGTTCAAATAAATAAAATTATTTGGCGTGTGCCACATATCAAAATATCTGATAAAGAAAAAATAAATTTCTTGAAACTGTTAGAAAGAGATCGCTCGCTTCAATTGGTATTTAGAAATTGGGATCTGTATGAATATCCAGCTTTACCTAAAACTACAAAACATACTTGGGCGATCAAAACTTCGTCTCAAATAGAAAAACCAAGATATATTATTATTGGCCTACAAACAAATAGAAAAAATAATGCAAGTTCTGACATGTCTCATTTCGATCACTGTCATATTCGCAGCGTTAGAGTGTATCTCAATTCAACTTACTTTCCATATGAGAACCTAAACGTGAATTTCGCAAATAACAACATCGTCTTATTATACGAACAATATGTTAAATTTCAACAGTCATACTATGGACGTCGTCCAGAGCCCATATTAAGTGAGAAACAATTTAAAGATTTAGCGCCGTTATTTGTTATCGACTGCTCTAGGCAAGCAGATAATTTGAAGACAGGTTCGGTTGTGGACGTTAGAGTGGAATTTGAAAGTGATGCTGATATACCAGATCAAACTGCCGCGTACTGTCTTATATTGAATGACTGTATAATTGAATATAAGCCACTGAGTAATACTGTGAAAAAAATATCATGAATCAGGATACCATCATATTAGATGTTCAAGGATTTAAAGACCTGTGCAACGACTTTATAGTAAAAGAATTAGCGTTCGCTACTCGTGATTATACACAATTGTTCTTAGTAAAACCACCATATTTATTCAAATATTTAACAACTGATGAAAAAAGACAAGTGAAGTGGTTGGAAAAGAACAGAGGTATTCAATGGAACGAAGGATATATTGATTACAGAGAATTCAGACGTATAATCGTCCCTTATCTAGAAAATAAGGATATCATTGTAAAAGGTTTGGAAAAAGTTAAGTGGATTAAGGATCTTTGTGAGAATTGCAATGTGTCAGACCTCGGTGAAAAAAACTGTTCTAATTTATCTGTGTTGTATAACAAGTACTGTGACGGGAACAATAATTTAAATTGTACTAAACATTTAAAGAATTGTGCTTTAAAAAATGTGTTGTGTATTAAAAAATATTTGAATTTGTAATGAAATGTGTATTTCAGGTTTTTAGTAAATAAAAATCATAATTTTTTATAAAAGTGTATTTATTTCATAACTTTACCTATACTAATACCCTACACTGTTCCACAAAAAAATTGATTTGGGTCGAGAATCATTAGCATAATTTCGTCTTTAAATTTGACCAGGATGCAAATCAATCAATTATATATATATATATATATATATATATATATATATATAGATTTATTTATTTATTTATTTTAAATGCCTTAAAACTACCATTACAGGCCTTAACCTAATGCGATAGTGAAGTTACAACACCCAAAACTTAATATAACTAAAAAACTTAATAAAAACAATAAAATACATACTTATTTGTAATATAGCGTGAATAATAGTCTTTTTGCGAGTTCAGCCCAGTAACATGTAAAAATGTCAATTTCGACCTGAATACAATTGATGTAAATTAAAAATCACTGTCTATCAAAGATTTCGATATTTTTTTAACTAATGATTCCGTATCGTCCATAACACTATCAATAGCGTCTTTCACAATGTACTGTGCATTTATTATAACGTTCTCACTATCACTATCACTGTCACTGGTATTGTTATTGCAGAGATCGATAACTGATATTTTTATCAGCTTTATCCCGCGTCGATGCAGTTTACTCATCACGAATGATTTCGTTGGCTGTTTCTTATGAGAAGGCTTTTCTCGACGTTGTCGTTTAGATCGGGACTTTTCCTTTGTAAGTTGACTGCAGTGCGGTGGTTCGTTGTAAATCATCTCAGGGAGTCTTTCGTAAGGATCCTGAGCGTACTGGCTGAATACGATTTCTGAATCGCAAATCTGAAACAAAAAATAAAATTGATTAACATCTATTCAGTGAAAATAATCGTTACCTACAGTATAATTTTTAATTAGATTTAAAATAAATATTTTGCTTACCGTTGACATGATTAACACGTACACCACAAGAAATACCACTGGCTAATCATGAAATAAAAGTCGTTCGAATGTTGATTTGAAACGTGTATAGGGTTGCCAACCATACTTTATAATAACGTACCTTATGTTATTTTTGGTAATTATACTTTATACTTTTGCATACAAATAAAGTATGTGAAAATACTTTATTTTCAACCTTTACTGTGATGTGTAAAATCAAAACACTTGTTATGGATAAATACGGTACTTAAAAATTAAAACAGATGTAGGTAAAAAAATAGATGTACCAAATGTAGAAAAACTTATTTCTCATTTACTCTCCGTTCACGCCACTTCAGCTTTCACTGAGAGAGCTTTTTCAGTAATGCATCTGAAGTGGCGAGAGAAATAAAAAGTATTCGATTTTATTAAAAACGAATTGCTTATTTACGTTAACTTAAATTATGTTATCAAACCAGCTTTGAAATATTTTAAAATAGCAAAAAATTGTTAGCAAATGCTAAAAGCACACAAAAATACGTTTTTATTTTAAAGCAATAAAAACATACAATTTTAAAAATACTTTTTTCTTCCAAATACTTTATTTTTATCCTATTCAAACCATTGTATACGTTTTTTTTTTGTCAAAAAAGTTGGTAACCCTAAACGTGTATGAACTTGACCATGCACAAATAGCAACCTTGCATTTATAGTGTCATTGACATGCAGTATATCATATATCGCAATCGTAAACTAGCATCGTCCTGCGACGTTACCTGCGAATTATTGATATGAACCTAATTCGCTTATATTTTTAATGGTTAACAATAATTAAACGGTGTGTTGACAAATAAAACAATATTAATTAATTAATAATAAAATTCATTTAATAAACATTAATTACACTTATGTAGGTGCTTAGAATCTACAGATACAGAATAATTACTAAACATAATTATATTATTATACGAGTACGTACCTACTAGGACATTATTTAGAAATACAATGGTTGAGTGGTTATGTTTTTATAACTACGTCTTATTAAAATTAGGGTACAAGAATTTTAGTGCATGTTACATAAACATTACATAATTAAATTACTTATTTTAAAAATGAGCAATGACCCCATGCTTGGGTTGCGATCTTACAATTAGATATCGCGCGTTTATCATCGTTGCTAGAGAGTGCAATTTTGTTTACACTTTGCGTAAATATTTCATGTTTAAGGGATTTAAACACAATATTTTTCCTACGAATGACTTCACTATTAAACAAAACATTTTCGTAATCTGTGATACTTAGATCACGAACTACACAAGATTTAACTCCTTTTGCTTTTTTTATTATTTTGTCTTCTGTTTTTATTGAATAAAGTTTAGATCTTAAACCAACGAAACCTGTTATAACTTTTCCTCCCATTTCATCTTTAAAAAGTCCAGGAATTTTTTTATTAATTTGAGGTAACATAAATTCATTTTTTTCATTATAATTACTGGTGTCGAAGTATTGCAAAAACCAATGTTTCATATCGCGATAAAAATCATTAGTATATATTTCGTAAATAAAAGAATCTGTGTCTGTATAACATAATTTCACTTTTTCCTCATAAATAGGTTTGATAATATTATAGTGAAAGTGGTACATGTGTGATTTAGACAGTTCTAAAACGGTAAAACCAATATATATAGGCTTGTCTAAAATTAACTGATCTGGTGTCATTTGTATCGCTACTAAGTTTTCAGAAAGAATTGATGCGCTATGAAAATAGGGGTTGTTCACGAGTCTCTCGGCGTAGGAGGACTTTTTGGTTTTATTATTCGCATCATTCCACTGATTAACCAAATGAACAGACACTCTGTTTTCAGTGTTTTCTAAGGTTTTTCCAAAAACGCTATTATTTAACAACTTGAAGAAATCTTGTTCAAATGTACTATTTGCCTTTTGTCGTAGTTGTGTATTTAATTCGATATATTGCTTTAAATAGGGACTTTGTCTAAATGTGATGACTCTATGAATTTTGCGTAGTATCAAACCGTGCTCTAAACATTTTTTTAAATGCACATAATGAATTACATAGTTATACTTATTATATAGATTTGAAACAAGTTTTTTAGTTTTACCTCCGGGAGGTATGCATTTTTCAGGACAAAAAGGTAAGTCATTATGATCGCTGTGTAAGGATTCAGGGTAAAACAGATCGACTTCTAGTATGAAGCCCCATTTCGCATTATCATCAATACATTCAACTTGTAATTGGTTTATTTCATTTTTATTTAAAAATCTAAAATCTGAATAGGGTAAATATTGACACATACTGTAACCGTAAAGGTTATTGCAGTCCAAATAAACTATAAAACATTGTGGTTTTGAAGCATCGCAATTTGTTAAATACTTATTATTAGCTTTTGCATAGCGATGGGAGCACATACACAAACCACCTCTAATACCGTTTTGAATCATTCGCACGATGGCTAAGTCAGAAACGAGTTCAAGTTGAACACCCGTTTTCAGTAGCATTGCATCAAATGATAAACTAGGGGCGGTTACGTAAAACGCAGGGTCCAGTTTGTAATGCTGTTTACAAGTTTTTCGAAAACTCTGGAATATATCAGTTAGTAAAAGAACATCTGTTTTCAAATATAAATCGGTATATTCACCTAAATCTTTTATATTGAATTCGTCCCAAACCAAACAAGCATGTTTATAATCTTCATCTGAAATAGCTTGGTTAGTTAGAACGCTAAAAAAATGTTGTTTTGACGGTAACTTTGTTTGCTCGTAACATTTCCAGTTAGTCATGTAATCATAAGGATATACACCCTTCCTTGTTAGCAAATTAAATTGATCATTGTTAGGAAATTGAGAGCGTAGAGTAATGAAGTCATTATTATGCATAGTTCTTGCAAGCTTGTCTAAGCTAGCTCCTAAAAAATTAAAGGAATCTAAAAATCGTACTTGAACGTATTCATTATCAGCAATTTGAATGAATTTGGAAAACGAAATATATTTTTCTTTAGTCTTTGGAATAATTCTCAATTTTCCCGGCATTTCACCTAATTTTTTTATGAATAAATGGCAATCGTATCCTGATAAGTTGTGAAAAAATATTGGTATGAATTTAGGTATTTTATACTGTAGATTACAATGTCTATGAGCGGCGCCACGGTATCGCCCTGTTATATGACAATGATCTTTAACTTTACTAGTCCAAAGTAGGTTTTCACATATGTGACATTTATAGGCTTGTTGAAAATCTCGCGCATCGTCTTCTGTAAATGTCATGACCTGGGTTTCGGTTAGTATTTTGTAAATCTTTTTAACATCAGCAGAAAGAGAGTCTATAAATTTTGAAACACAGTCTAAACCACGATAACTTTTAAATACCTCATCATTAAAAGCATAATTTAACGAGGAAACAATGTTATAGGCAAATGCTACAGGCACGTGTCGTTGTAAAAATGATGTATTAGCAGTGTCGGGTTCACTAGCGGATGTTGGTTCCAGTAATGTTTCGAAATCTGCGTATATGGCAAATGGAATATTTTGTTTTCTATCATGATTTTTAAATTGTAATACAGACCCCTTTTCAGGTAAAACAGTTACGATTCCTCCACACAGATGATCATCGATTTGTTTAGGAGTAGGAAAAAACAATAAGCAACTTTCGCAAAAATATAATTTACTATGATGTTTTGTGATTTGGGTTTTAACAAGACGAGGCAAATCTTTGATAAGGCAATAATGGGATGAACTATTATTTTCTAAGAACAGTAGATGAATACTCTTAGATTTACCCTTACACGATTGAGGTCTGTAGAGAGGACCTATTATTACCTTATTTTTTTTTAAACCGTATACGTATATATTTAAAGAAGGATTATTTTTTTCAAAAATACTTATATCTGAAAAAGTCACGGGAAAAGAAACGTTCTTAATATTTAAAACATCGTGAAAGTGAGGATAAGATGTTACTCGCTCTGGATGTTGATTTGTTGGGTACAATGCAGCCACAATGCACCACATAAAACAATAATTGTCATTATTGTGAATATTCAAACACGCTTTTTTGTTTTTTATGAACTTAGGTAAATCTATAAAATAAGACCCACTAAGTGGCTGATACTTATTAACATTAACTTCTAAATGTAAATTACTCAAGAATGTCCATCCACTGTCTCTCTCCTCGAATTCTTCAATTTTTTTCAACAACGACGTGACAACCGTTTCATAAATAGTATTAAAATCATAATTAAAATGTATGACAAAATTTTTGGTGGCGAAAGATTTGATTTCTTGTAAATCATTTTTGTACAATAGAAATAAAGAAAAAAGTTGAAAATTAATTTTTACTGAAATGTGTTTTTTAAGTGAATCATCGATTAAAGATTTAACCTGTTCGCGAATATTACTAAAAAATGTTTCTGGAAAATTATTTGCTTCATCTTTGGATGCAATAACTCTGTAAGAAATAATACGGCCTTTAAACGATGATCGTAAGATTTCAACGTTTTCAATAAGAGGTACAGTACTATTATTTTTGTGTTTATTAGTTCGTAAGTGACTGGTCCAGCAACGATTATCTACATTAACATCGCAAACCGAGCAATGAGGCATTTTGTTAAAATAAAAAATGTATAAACGTAAAAGTAAAGAGAATAACTGAAAGGTTGAAAATCTAAAGGATCTATGAGCCAAAGTTTTAAATGTTAATATTTTTTATGAAAATACAATCTGTGTAATATACAAATTACAACAAAGAACACAAAAAGAAATGATACTTGGATCCTTTAGATTTTCAACCCTTCCATTGATACAGAACAGTAAAATAGATAGAAACCTTAAATACCAATTAATGTAGTACTTCATGCATCTCGTATTTGTATCCAAATTCCCGCACAGCCCTTTGTCCTCTATTATATTATGTAAATGCAAATATTGTTGTGTGATCTCAGTAGAAAATCGGAAACAAAAGTCAATCAGACGCTTCCTGAAAATAACATACAAAATTATTTAATTAAATCTGTACGGCAGTATACTATTTTATTTGCTTATTCCCTTGTGGGAAAAATGCTAAGTATAATATTTACCTTTTATCCTAAATTATTTACATTGAATTTCACGCCAAACTTCTCAACGTTATGCTATGTTATATCTTGACTTGTACGGAAACATCTCCGGGAGATTCAAAAGGTTTTAAAAAAATGTTTTCTGAAAATAACAAACAATAATATACGATTTAATAAAGTAAGTACTGAAAAAAAACTCTATTCAGAGGTACTAATAGAGTATTTTTTTATCACTCGTGAAAAAATGTGAGTAAATATATACCTATTTTATTTTTCTCGAATTATGATCTCTATTTGATGATGATTCCACTTGATAAAATTTTTGTGCAGACCAAATTCCAAACCACACTTTTCTACACAAGTTGATGTAAATTACGCATCCTGAAAAATAGAATATACATATCTATAACTTAATTAAGTTAATACTATGAAATGTAATACGTATAACACTCATGATAAAATGTTTTAATATTTACCTTTATTTTCCTAAATTATTAATATTTATTTCGCGTTAATAATTCAGTCAACCACCGCACAGACTATTACATTAGTCATATGAGCCTGATATTAAAAATATTCATACAACCTTTTTCCAATAAAGTAACCATTTCATATTTCCATATTTCGTAATACTTATTTGTCAGTTTTATTGGACTTTGATCAACCTTAATATATTTTTTTCTGGTCAGCAAAGTCACATTCGCATAAATCAGCTATCTTAGGTAAGGATGGCATGCGTACATATTTACCTTATTAATGTAAATATCGTTGCTTGTTAATTAATAACATAGTTTAGTTAGTCAGCCCTAGGGTTTTTCGCTGCATTAACAATTTGATTCGTGTCGAAACTGTTTGTGATCTAATTCATGACTCTTCATTTTTGCGTTGATATAATACATACAAGAAAAAACAGACACACACACACACACGATTTTGATTTATAAGCTACATGTTTTCGGAGACCTAAACACAGTCGAATTTAAGTATTCAAGTGTGGATACAGTCTTCAAGAAGTACGTTGCGAACGCTCATTCATTAGTATACAACTACTAGTTGTTGTTACTCTCGGTGTTGATCGCTAACCTGCTGCCGCTCGCTGACATCTTCTGCTCCGCCTGCCGTCATCAGTTGGTGAAGCATCAAGCTCCCACCTTCTCATTAAAACAACCGTTGATTGAAAACATGTAAGTATGATAAGAAATGTAAGTGTACTTAATAAGTTTTTTTTTTTTTTTTTTTTTTTTTTTTTTTTTTTTTTTTTTTTTTTAATTGTGTACTATTTTTCTCTTTACTTGTCTGTATTATCATGTTGTCCTTCCTAAGGTTGTCAGAAAAATCGTCTAGACCGCAATGAGATGGCTCATTGCGCATATAAATAAATCATAATATTTTATGCATTTTAGCGTACAATACAGTATATAACATATTTTGTACTGTATTGTGTACTTATAGGATAAAAAAAAAACATTTTGAGAATGTTTTAACCAAAACCATTGATCTATTTGCATTTACGATTTTTATTAAATGTTATTACATCTATATTTCAGGTCTGAATCTGAGTGCGAAGTCTATCATCCAACTGCATTCATCGAAAAGAAAACTAAACTCACACGCAAGCAGCCTGCCACCAACAACAACAGGAAGCGCAAGTCAGAATCGTCAATAGATTCATCGCAATCAAGGTAAACAAAATTTTGTTGTAAAACAATGTTGAGTAAAATACTTTGCTTTGATATTCAGATAACGCAGTGCGAGTATTAAATTAATTTTAGAATTTAGCTGTAAGCACCCGTGATACATTTAGTATTGACGGTGATTGATGATTTTGTGACTGACATTGTTGTTAGGTATATCGTATTTTAGTGACTTGCTGCGTTCGAACGCTTCGAAGCTGCATCGCGTTTGACTACTAACTGCGTTCCATTCTAGCGTTCAGTCGCTACTCAAAAAAAAAACGACAAATGGCGATATGACTGTTGCGACTAGGTTTCGTATGTGTACTGCTTGAAGTGTTCGAGCTTCCGAAAAGCTACTGTTGATCACTGATGTTAAAAGTAGCAAGTGCGTTTTGACCCTTATAATTTTTTTCAGAGACATTTGATTTGAGTAAGAAATAATGTAACTAACCATTTTGTTTTCTATGTTGTTTCAGTAATAAAACAAAGACCCGTCCTATGGATGTATTCGGTATCAGTCCGAATAACGAAAGTGATGCAGAGTTCAACGAGGGGACATCGAGCAAACGACCTGTTTTATCATCGTTCTTCGTAAACCGTGTGGCCAATGGCAGCGAGCGACGAAATGCAAACACTAATGGTGAATATTATGTCGATTGTAAAGTGTACAAAACAAGCGATGCGCGTGACACCGACTCCATGGCGTTATGGAAGAAGGCACTTGTTCGTATAAAGTTCCAAACCGATACGGATACATCGCAGTGGCGTAAATTACAAGATTTTGTGCGTTTGGCCGACAAATTGTTCGAAGAACATCCAAGGCTTTTTATTGATAAATAAAATGAAATAATTAAAAGACCTTTGTTTTATTTGATTAAATAAAATGAAGTTTAAAACCTGTCTTAGAAATCAGTTATCTGTTAACTATAACAAAATACACACACACACACACACACGCACACACCCCCACACACAATCTCTAAGTTCATACACTTAGTGTATGAACTGAGTGCCGAGCGTCCAGCGGCAGTGGTTCGTTCAGCGTTTCGAAGCGCTCCGCTCGACCGCCACTCAGGACACCTACGTGTTAATGCATCTGATCTGCTTGACACAAACGCTGCACGCCTCGCCTCGCTGGACGCTCGGCACTCAGTTCGTACACTAAATATTCGTTGTTTATTCGAACTTTAATTATTGAATTTTCTGAAACACCGTCCAGAGCGACAGGGAATTTATTGCCGAGCGATGAATGAGTTTCAAAATACCTAATTTATACGAATCCGTTTAGTATTGGGCATTCTGTCACAACGGAGCGTAGGCGAACTAGTTCGACTGCGCGACAGGTGGGACAGAATGCCCAATACTATACTACTTGCGCAGTATCACAAAAATTGTATGAAGCTCGCGCTCGGACGCCCCACCTTTTTATACCTTCGGCCGCGAGACGCGTCGAGCGCGGCGACCGATTCTCGAACGTTCGCGACCGGCCGCACTGCGCGCTTGACGCCTAGCTGCTAGGCCGGTCGCGAACGTTCGAGAATGTTCGTTTTACGAAGCTACTCGCTAGGTGACTCGCTAGGCTCTAGGCGCTAAGCAAGCCGCCTGCCTGTGCGTTCGCGACCTTATATACAAAAATAATCCTTATAGCATGATTCAGTATTCACACGCGATGGCTTGTTATTAGCGTATTTCATGTATAACTTTGGTGTTTCTATACCGATTTCTATGATTCTTTTTTATGGAATAGTTAATAATGTAAACTTTTTTAATTAGGGATGACTGAGAGTGTTATAAACGTAAGAGTAGTCAAATATAATCAGAAAGCTTCGAACTGCTAAGCTATCGGGAGTTACACGTTATTATTGTGAGTCAACCATAAAAGATAAACATATGCTGTCGTGGGATATTTTTTATATAATTTTAAGGAGAACATTTCCGTCATACATGATTTCTGTGTAGCTTTAACCATTAAGGTTGCACACGCGACGGAAGCTTAAGAAATGCAGTAACTACTCCCGTTTTCCCAACATTTCCCTTCACTGCTCTGCTCCTATTGATTGTAGCGTGATGAAAAGTATACTATAACCAGCTCAGGAGTATGAAAAATAATTGTACCAAGTTTCATTAAAATCCGTCCAGTAGTTTTTGTTTCTATAACGGTTATACAGACAGACAGACAGACAGACAGACAGAGAAAAATTTTACTGATTGCATTTTTGGCATCAGTATCGATCCCTAATCATCCCCTGATAGTTATTTTGGAAATATATTTCATGTACAGAATTGACCTCTCTACAGATTTATTATAAGTATAGATTTAGTATTTGTTATTATAGCGACAACAGAAATATATCATCTGTGAAAATTTGAACTGTCCAGCTATCACAATTCATGAGATACAGCCCTGTGACAGACAGACGGACAGCGAAGTCTTAGTAGAGGGTCCCGTTTTTACCCCTTGGGTACGGAGCCCTAAAAATGGTACGAGGCCTAAAGAATAGGAATTTCTTTCCCAATGAGTAGGAAGAGAACAGTAAATATTTTGCTCTGTACAGTTACATCCTACTCTTTGTTTAAGTTCAAACTTAACACTATTCTGTGGCTTAGTGTGGCCGACATGGCCATTAGCTATTGTCATTTTGCTAGATTTAAAAAGATTTGATGGGGCAATTGTTCTGGATTCCATCTTGCGTGACAGTAGCAGTTTTTTTGGTTTTGAACTATAACAGGCCTAGATTCACCTAGCTCTTAAGACGTTTTAAAGTGATTCTTGTGATTTTATTTAAATAAACGCCTTTTGACTTCGACTGAGACTTTGACTCACACACTTTTGGATTTATTACATTAGGTAGTAAGATTTAGGTACCTACGTTTTACAAAAATTAGTTAGGTACTACTGATAACATCCGCCATTTATCTATTATTATGTCATTTTGATGACAGCACCAAGATGTTTTTGCGATTTTGATTTTGATTGAGACCCGTAGGAGCATATTTAACAGAGTTTCATAATTATGTTTCGTGGTTAGAAACAAGCAAGGGTAGGATAATGGCAAGAAGAATGACATTTTTGTTCTTAGCAACTAAATTTAAATGAAATAGAATCACGACTGTAATACCCAAGTACAGTAGACATTTTCTCAGATCTCCAAGCGCTCAGATCCTTGAACATACCCAAAGGAGGTCACATTACATTTGGCCCATTCCCCACATTTTGCAGCAGTTAGTATTCCATACGTGACTAAAGCGACGTTTGTTCAACTAGCAAATTCGGTTAGACTGAAGGATACGTATATACCTGAGAGGAACAAAGGCACCAGGGTCGATGCACTTCGTGGGACGACACAAGAAAATAATAGTTGTAAATACTCAACGAATCATGAGCCAAACAATGCCGTATCTGCCAACGTGGGCAGACTTGCCGACGGATGGATTAATTAGTTAGTTTGGTAATCAATTGAAAAGTTCCTTTATTATCCAATCTACAGTAAAGAATTACGGAAGGCTCCGAATGTCAGATTGAAGTTCGGTAGACAAAAAACATTGATTATGTTAGTAATGGTTGAAGGGTGAGTTACCACCTAAGTGAAGCTGTGCAGAGCGGACCAATGACAGCGCTCTAATATTCGAGTTTGAAAATGTCGAGCGCTGTGTTTGGTCCGCATGGAAGATGGAAACTCACCCTAATAGGAAGCAAAAGTAATGATCAACTTTAAATTATTATAGACTAGCGACCCGCCCCGGCTTCGCACGGGTAGCATGTTATTATACATATAAACCTTCCTCCTGAATCACTCTATCTATTAAAAAAAACCGCATCAAAATCCGTTGTGTAGTTTTAAAGATATAAGCAAACATACATACATACATACAGACGCGGGAAGCGGAAAGCGACTTTGCTTTATACTATGTAGTGAAGAGAACCAAAATAATTTTTAAAAAGTATTTTTAGAAATTATTTTCGTTCTCGGAGGAAGACTGGTTTGTGATACTTATTGATACTTGCATATTTTCTTACTTAGGCAAAGTTTGACGTTGTTTTAATACCTGGTAAGTATTAAAAATAATTGCTAGTAGTATGTTATTTAAATTGATATCTACATAAATCGAACACGCCATAAAAACGCAATATAGTTAACAATAAAATAATTGAAATGTTTTGAACGCTTCTACAGAAGATAAGGCGCGAAATACATAGCCCTGATTCTTCTAATGGAGGTCACCGGATTTTTTTATGTAGGTTTCGATAGCATGTTTGTAGGATAATATAAAGTTTTTTTGCATATCGATAGGTAGTCAAAATCATTTTGCTCGTTATTTTTAACCGACAAAAAATGAAGGCGTAATGTTTTTTAAGGTACTTTTTAAGGTTCCGTTCCTCAAAATTTAAAGACAGAAGAGTCTTTATGTCTGTTATTCACAAGCGCGTTGCTCGAAAACTAATAATCCTACGGTATCTGTGTTTATTTTTCATTTAATTTATTTTAAACATGTTTTTATTTTAAATAGAAATACGGCTAATCACCACGTTTTCATGTATTGCTGACGTTTCGAGACAATTCTTCACCATGAGCATCGTCCGCGACCGCGATCAACGGCAGATCGGCGATTAATCGAAAATTATTTACAGATATAAATTTTGAGAAACGATTAAATACGAACACACGAGGATCGCAAAATTAATAGTCTGTCTGCATCTTCAAGACCACTTTCAATACACGGTTTTTATTAACTTTAAATCAAAGAAACAATCGACATTTATGCGTCAGCTGGTTTTTTGGCGACCATCATTTGGCAGTCACCGCATTTTGTAAATTGGGGTTAAGAGGAAACACATCCTACAACTGTACTTAGTCCCTATTAGCCCCCCTGCAGGAAGCACGAATAACGTACGAACTCAAGGGGAGCGACGGCTGGGAATCACAATGCAGGTCAGTGGGGTTAAAATGATTCATTTAAAGTAATTTAAAACTTCAAAAGAAAGTGTTCATTACATTATTACAACAACGGGAAATTACTCACGTAAATGATAAATTGTCAATGAGGACACCGACAATGTTTCGATTCATCTAGAGAATCTTCTTCAGGGTGAGTGGACCATAACGTGAAAGTGTTCATTCTATAAAATCAGAAGGTCAAATTAATTACTAAAGTTTTTGAACAACCTACGAGTATGCTCTGCTCAAGATAATTTGATAAAAGTAGACACAATAGACATCCTCTCAGATTGATAGATTGGAAGATGTCTAATAGTAATAGGGGTAGTCAGAGGCACGTTCGAAATGTTATCCGAGATACATTTATTTGCTTTATCACTACATAGTATAAAGCAAAGTCGCTTTCCGCTTCCCGCGTCTGTATGTATGTATGTATGTTTGCTTATATCTTTAAAACTACACAACGGATTTTGATACGGTTTTTTTTAATAGATAGAGTGATTCAGGAGGAAGGTTTATATGTATTAAACCCGTGCGAAGCCGGGGCGGGTCGCTAGTAAAAAAGATAAAAATAGAGTTATAAAGCAGTATAAAGATTATAGTCACGAAAATTAAATATTTTAATAAAACGAGTGTTCTCATTGGGATTCGAGTTAGGACTGACTGGGGGGACACCTGGGATCTGGGAACAAAGGTAGGAAATAGCTGCCGGAGGATGAAAGGTCATCTTAGGTCAGATTAGGAATAAAGGATAGGATATAACGAGTGCTTACCCGTTCAGCCTACAATTTTTCTACCCAAAAGGTATTTTGCTCCGTTCGACCCAAAACATTTGATTCAAGCTACCCTTTGTATTATATTCCTAATTTCTATTGTTCAATTTCAAATAAATGACACAGTGAAACCCTAAGGTACAAGGGTCAGCAGACAGAACAATTCAGGTACCATATTTTTAATAATAAAATCAGTCTTGTTCAGATTATAGTCTTATCGTCTTAGAAATATTTGTCTAATAGTCTAACAAAAACCTAAATCAACCTAAAATAATTAAATAAAAAAATATATATAGCATCACGAAACCGTAACAGAACTTCTCATTTGACACGTTATGCTACATTTTGCAGTAGGTAAGTAGGTATTAGTTATTCGTAACATTCTTTAATTGCAAGCCCATCGCTTATAAAAGTGCTAACTGGTTTCCTCACGTAGTTTTCCTTCGTCATTTTGAGCACGTGTTTCGAATGGAATAATCAATTTGAACCCACGACCTTCGGATTGAAAGTCGAATCAATACAGCTAATTTGACGAGTTACTGATATCATAATAATTTTAAATTAATTAGGGTCAAAGACCCGGTTGTCGTGTTTACCCCGATTTTGGTCATTTTAAATTTTGGCAGTCAATAACTAAGCATAGCAAACAAACTTATTTAAAATCTATCGTTTATACAATTCTTTGTCTATGATCCATTTTGATTAGTGACAGTTATGATGCGTTATGCCTCTAGATGTGATTGACCAAATTTGAATAATTAATAAATAAATATCGCCTGTTACAAAACCTTTGCTTAACCTAAGAGATAGATAAATACTCTATTCGATGTTGGTTAAAATACGTCGTTTTAATAATTTTTTCAACCATTGTTAAAATGGCCACAACCAGCACTCTCACCCGACCAACAGAAATCGACCTCAATGATTGATCACGTCGTCTTTTTGCCAACGAAACGCACGTCTCATTAGTTACATCAGCATATTAATGATGTAAAGCTTTGTATAGTAATTAATTACGGTCATTGAACTCTTTGAAGCTTGGTTTTTATTCGAATGTTGAGAAAAAAGGTGTTTCTAAAAGAGGCTTTGTTGTGTGTGTTTCATGGCAATAAAATTTGAATAAAGTAAATTTATTTTAGCAAACTTTTTCATTACTTTTCAACTTTCGAACAAACTTTTTTGTTCGAAAGCAGACCCCCGCTGCACTCTCTGGGCACTCGCTGGGTTGAATTTCGGTAATTCCTACACACCGAAGGAAAATTACTAGGAAATTTCCTTTCAAAGTTCAAGTTTCTAGGACCAATGGTTTTTGTTGTGCGTTGACAGATCAGTCAGTCAGAGTACTAATATAACGCAAGATTTTTATATGTACACTAGCTGTCCCGACAGACGTCCTGTCAAATATCAATCCCACAAAAAAAGCACTTTCAGTTCAGTTCTATCTCGAACTTTACGCCACCTTTATCACTTAGAGGTATAAAAAATACCCTACGACCTATTCTCATACCTATAAAATCGGTCGAACCGTTTCGGAGAAATTCGGTTACAAACACTGTGACTCGAGAATTTTATATAAGTACAAAATTATTTAATAATAAAATAAATGATAATAATAATTGAGCACGAATAATTAAAAACACTGCTTTTATACATTATTAAAACTAATGCCAGAGACACACTTACGTGTCGTGGCGCGGCGTGTCGCGCCACTAGCCAATCGCAAGACAGCGTTTGCGACACGACACGACACCCAAATATGTCTCTAACCCATCGACTACATAGTCGATGCTCTAACCATACTAAATGTATGAAAGCGATTAGCTAGTGGCGTGTCGCGCCACGACACGACACGTAAGTGTGTCTCCGCCATAATAATTATGCACTTACTAGACTTAAAGCCTGTACGATAGGCACCTGCGCTCCCCTACTTGAATTCACAGAAAATTATATTTTATTTTATTTAGATAAGTAGTATCAATTTCACCTTGACCACGACTGACACAACTCAAAGCGCTATATTATAGATAGTCCAATAAATCTAAACTTAAAAGGAAGATCAAACAAACATCTGTATGCTGTAAGCTAAAGATTTAATGTCTGAACTGTATCACAGAGTCATGAAGTCTCACAAACTGCTGGTTTGTATCTAATAAATAAATATGGATGGATAGCGCCATATAGCCCCATACTATGCAAAGCTTGTACAATGAAACCAGATTATTGATAGATTTTTTTTTTGCCATTATTTGTGTCATTTGTTTGTTTAGTTTTAAGAGATTATGTTGACACAAAATAAATTTATTCTTTCTTTCTTTCTTTATATAATAGAAACTGTGCCTTGTGAACGACCTATGTTTGCTTATCTATAAAATTGTATTTTTGTTTGTAATTGATAAACTATAAAACTACTTGACCAATTTTGAAAATCTTTTCACATATTTAAAGCTGTAACATCAGCGAGTAACATAGGCTATACTTTATTTACAAAATTACATATCCCCGCGAAAATTAAAATTTTGTCTATAATCTTCATTAATATAGTGTTGAAGTTTATACCGGGGTGGACAATCTCTATTGCAATATAATATATACATATATATATAATATATATACGTTCGTACTTGTATCTAGACGATACTACAACTTTACTAATACCTGCCGACTCTACAATGAATTTACCACTCTACTTCGTAAGTTGTATCGCCAAGCAGTCTGGCAAGCGTCCAGAACCATTAGTTGGATATCGTGCCAAGCAGAATACTTACTAGAGGTCAGTGAACTCCGTAGTAGAAAATGTATTTCACCCATTCATAACGTCTTTACCTACCTTAGACGTAATACTGCGGGTAAGGGTAGAGTCAGCGGGTCTACTCGCGAACCGAAAACGAATATCGTAACAATAGGTCTACTCGTGAACCGAAAACGAATATCGTAACAATAGGTCTACTCGCAAATCGAAAACGAATATCGTAACAATAGGTCTACTCGCAAACCGAAAACGAATATCGTAACAATAGGTCTACTCGCAAATCGAAAACGAATATCGTAACAATAGGTCTACTCGCAAATCGAAAACGAATATCGTAACAATAGGTCTACTCGCAAACCGAAAACGAATATCGTAACAATAGGTCTACTCGCAAACCGAAAACGAACATCGTAACAATAGGTCTACTCGCGAACCGAAAACGAATATCGTAACAATAGGTCTACTCGCAAACCGAAAACAAATATCGTAACAATAGGTCTACTCGCAAACCGAAAACGAATATCGTAACAATAGGTCTACTCGCGAACCGAAAACGAATATCGTAACAATAGGTCTACTCGCAAACCGAAAACGAATATCGTAACAATAGGTCTACTCGCGAATATACTTATGAAATATTCGAAAAATAAACGAATAAACTACTACAAAATGTGGGCATGTGCCAAATATAATGTTTGGACGTGCCTCTGACTACCCCCACTAGACATCTTGATCTGGAGATCTGAGAGGATGTCTACCGTACGAGAGTCGTTTTTTTTTAAATTAAAGTTCAATGACCACAAAAAAGCAGCATGTGCTCTACCCAATTGACTTACTATATTCCCATTACTATATTATTAGTCCACTAATAATAAATATATCATCACCAGTAATTACAGTAAGAACTGAGTGGTTAACAAAGTGAACTACAATTTTCAGATGGTGCGACTGTGTTAAAGGGAAAGGTTCCGTACTATTATCTATACAAAAACGGTTAAAAAACACGTTTGTTGTATGTTGTATGGGAGCCCCACTTAAATATTTATTTTATTCTGTTTTTAGCATTTGTTATTACAGCGACAACAGAAATAATTATCTGTGAAAATTTTAACTGTCATGAGATACCTACAGCCCTGTGACAGACAGACGGACAGACGGAAGCGAAGTCTTAGTAATAGGGTCCCGTTTTTGCCCTTTGGGTACGTAACCCTAAAAAGTGCTTAGCTTAAAATAATATGGAAATTTTTGGTTTTTTGTATGGGCTGAGTCTACCTGGATAAGACCATCAAACTTAAAAAGAAACTGCCCTTCATTTATTTGGCTAGTATGATTATATCTTATATATAAAAATGTACTGTTCAGCTATTCATAGTTTTGAGTAAAAACATAGTGTTTCGGAAGTCTTAGGAAAATAAATCTATCGAGCAAAGTTTCAACAATCATGTTTCTGTTCTTCATTATCTAGATTCAATTCTTAAGTTATACTGTATACCTTTACCATACGATAACTCTACCACTACACTTTGTTTAAATATACCTCAATCTTTTTATTTATTTATACTTTAATTGCACTTATAAAATAAATACAAAAAGGCGGACTTAATGCCGAGGCATTTTCTACCAGCCAACCTAATTGGTAGTGGAAAATGTAGTTGACAAAATAAAAAAAACTTAAAAACTAGGTACTTAATGAAAACATGGAAAAATTAGATTTAATATAAATACGACAGATAATATGATTATAATTAAATAAGTAAGTATATAATGTATAAAAATATAATATATCAATATATATAGACCTAAGTTGTATAAAATAAATGGATTAACAAGTGTAGTTACTAAGTTACTTTAAGAGTTCTTAAAGTCATGCAGGATAAGTTACTACCAGGGTATTATAAATGTTTAAGGAAATGTTCGCGAGTCAATTTCTTAAAGCACTCATTAGAGTTAGTTTTTGTATCAAATAGGTCAATACCTATTTGAAACAAAAAGATTGAGGTTCATTAATTTGTGAAATCAATCATATTAACCAAACAAAGAAACATTTCATTGAAACGCAATGAATGATTCAGTAAGTTTTTGTTAGTAATTAAAGCAATGGAGATCACTATCATACCACAGTACCGTACAGAAATCAGCTGCCTCACTGTTCGGCAATAGTCAAAATCTATATAATATATAAAAAAACAATGCCACTTCTCGTTGTAATTTTTTAACGGAAGATCACCTATCCTCACCTATCCAAACCAAATATTTAGGCCTTGTTCGGACTATTTAGTAGATGGTTTGTGTGAAGTTTGCACAAAATCGGTAGAGCGGTTCTTCATTTATCACATTTTTTGTAACACATTCACACACTATCGATTGAGCAATTGTACAAAAATTGTTGCAAATTAAATTTGCTAAGTTTAATTAAACATATTTTAACCTTGAAACGGCACTAATAGCTGGTATAATATGTAAGCAAACTACGTATTAGAAGTCGCGTTCGAACGTTTAGCGATATTTGCTATAACTATTTTGAAAATTTCTGCAAGTTTTTGTAAATTTCCATCGGAAAGTCGCAAGTTAGAATAATTTACAATTAACCATTGATACCCGTCATAAACATAAGTGTAATACGTTTATATGCGTCGGATAAAAAATAATTACTCAACAAACTGTATAATTATATCGCACGCTGTTTGAACACAGCTATAACAAGTGGTATCACTAACAAGAAAAGTGATTTCTTTAAGTCAAGAACTTTTTACGATATTCTCTTCTTCAGTCTTTGGATGTCTTACAATGGAAAGTTATTTATTTATTAATACATAATGAGCACGGTCTAAACTAATTACACTAACAATTTATATATTATGAGTATACCAAGTCATTAAATACCATCTAGGTACGTTAGTACATTAGAATATATGAAAAGTTAATTACTTTAGGTACAATAAAAATACGAAAACAACCAAATATTTCAATTGTTTTTTGTGACCACCTTAAGAGTCTCCCAGTCGCTATTTGCTCTTTTTCGAAACGAAAAAAGAAATACTTCTGAACAAGCCACATCTCCTATTTTTATAAGTATATTACTTCAGGTTCCTACCTAGATTTCTATTAAGCTGAAAACATAATAGCAGAAACTTTTCAGGATAAAGATATTATTTCAAAATGATACGTTTTAGAATTTATGATCGAAATATTTTATATACCTACTATTAAAATCAACTTGTGATTTATTGTTAAAGATAGGTAATATGAAGATCTAGATTTCTATTAGAAGAGATTTTTGATAAGTAATTATACATAATTTATATCATTAATTTATTCGAAAAGCTAAGGCGGACCACGCGCCGACGTGTGTTTGTCGTCATTGCAGCGGTCGGTAGGATTATTTATCGAAGTGATTAAAGATGGGTACATCTTTATTCACATATACTATACATTATAAAATAGGAGATGTGGCTTGTTCACAAGTATTTATTTTTTCGTTTCGTACAAAAACAATCGTCGACTGGGAGCGCCTTAAATGCCAACTCCTTATATGACATGTGTTAAAACTACGAAGTAGATTTTAGCTACATTTAATTGTTTTTTTTTTTCAAAAATCTTTAGACTTTTGTCTGGGCATGAAATGAAGGGATTAACACTGTCTTTATCTCAGAAGGACTTTGACCGGACTTACCCTATATAATTACACAAATTAAATTTATATCGTAAGTATTCTAGTAGTTATGTTTATACTGTAGGTACTTAGGTGCCTACCTGTTAACTTCATACTGCATTTTCAAATTATCAAATGTAATTTCCGCTATGTAAAATTAGTGGAGTACACCAGCCGCCAGGTTTTTTGGACTGTGATTACAATGCGTGAGGCTTTATTTGTACATTTTTTGCATTTGAGAAACATTCAGATGATTCTATTATTTCAAAATATTCAAAAATAACTCGTAATCCTTCGCAATAAAGATGTTGGATTGTGTTTTAATTATTAACTAACACAAAGACTTGCTCAATTCGTGGGATTTTTTTCCGTCTATCTATTACTTTTATCTGGTACACACATTACAAACATCTTCATTTTATTTATCGCGAATGATTAGATAAATTAAGCCGTGTTGGCCGAGTGGGAGGCTCCTCGGCTTTCAATCTAAAGGTCGTAGGTTCGAAACCCGGCGTGCAACAATGGATTTTTCTGTTCGAAAAATTTATATGCGTCATCAAAACACGTGCTAAAAACGGTGAAGGAAATAATCGTGAGGAAACCAGTTAGTATTATTATAAGCGGCGATGGGCTTGCAATCTGTCACGTATGGAATGCTAACTACTGCAAAATGAGGGCAGGTGCCAAATGTAATGTTTGGACGTGCCTCTAGCTGATGATAGAGTCCGTTGTGATAAACTTTTCTTTGTTAATACCTATGTTCTTTATTTATTTTTTGTTTTGCTTTTTGTATTCTATCACTTTATTGCCTGTACCCGACTGCACCAGAAAGAGGGTAATGTTTTTCAAGAGTATCGCTCTACAGCTCAAACGATTTGACGGATTACAACACTAAGAAGTGTCGATGGATTCGTCTCACAATATTTATTTATATATTTGAATTGTGGTTGTGACGTAGGTTATATATTTTTAAATGCCCCCTCCCCAAAAAGGGGGCATACCATTTTTTAAGTTAATAATTTTTATGTTTATCTTGTTTTGAGAGTAAGTTTGTAAGTGTGGCCTGAGCACGAACCACTATCGTATCGACAACGTATCGTCCAATTGCCAAAACTGACACTTTTACGATATAAAAAGTGGTCTTAAATATGTACTGTGTAAGCAAAAGAGCCTACGATGAGTTTCCCCGATAATACCTAAAACTAGTGTTGTCAATGTAACTACCTTTAGTAACCACTTATGGTCAACTGGAAGTGTATGAGAGGCAAAGAATGTAAAAGTGTTGAATACTTCCACGGCGCATGCGCAACGCTCGATTGGTTAGTTTCGTTTCCATTAGAGGACTTCTCGGATCACTATCATACCGTGACCATGTTTGTAACTCATTAGCTATGTGGGAATCTAGCAATTTATATTTAGAACTTACTTCAATGCATTGCAATCATTCGATATGAAAGTAGAAAATTCTAATGTGAATGCGAATGTTTGTAAGTTTATATTTAGCTGTCGAGTGGCAGAGCGACATCAGTCCACGAGGATTTATCATTTACAAGCTGACCTGGCGAACTTCGTATAGCTTTAGAATTAACTCTCGTCCCGTTCCTGTTATAAAAAGTATCCTATGTCCGTTTCCTGTGGCCAATTCAGTTCAGCCGTTCTTGAGTTTTATGTGTTGTAACAAACCCGACTTTCTTTTATATAGTAAAATATATATAGATAGATTATAAAATCACCAGCGCAGAAGGCTGAGTTACTACCAACTAAGCTATGAAGCCAGTCATCAATCTGCTTGCTGTCTCAAACTGGCATCTATAAAAATATGTGGTTGGTAAATGTTAATAATTTTCAATGGGATATTCGTAAATATTCCCTCGAGGATTTTCCCGGTTTTAACCTAAAACACAGACAGGTACCTACTTCCTTCTGGGTTTAACCAATACGATGACTACTATAGTAATTTTGATACTCATAGCTACTAAGTGCCAATAGTAATCAAAACAAAAGGATGTAAGGCCAGCGCCCACCACAGCACTGCGGTTAGTTCCCGTATGGTCAGTAAGATAGTGTGTCGACCGCAGTCACGTTACCATCATTGTGGACGGTCCCAACCATCGACCACGTAGCTATAGACGCCTAATGGCTTCATTTCTATACATATAATAAAGCTGTGGCCTGAGCACGAATCACTATCGTATCGACAACCTATCGTCCAAATGCCAAAACAGACACTATATATTTATATACAGGGTGTCCAAGAACCTGGCGTCCAACTGGATTCCCACGATGCCCCAAGTTCTAACAGTACTCAGAAAAATATTTTAAAAAATCCACCCCATGTACTTACAGAATTATACTGATTTCAAAAAAAAAGGGGAAATGAGCACCCTGTGACATACTTTTGAATGCTGTGACTGCTAATGCTGATAATTTCGATATTTCTTGGAGGTTTTGTAATCTAGGGTATTGCTGTGTCTAAATAGAATGTAAAAATAAAGTACTTATTGTACCATTTTAAAATAAAATATTATTTTAACTAAAGGTGATATGGAAAACTATTGAATTTCGCAACTTGACCGACTGTAGTGTAAAAAAAATGTACCAAAATAGTATGGCAAGTGACGTCAAATTTTGACGCGTTTATTCCTCTTTTTAAAAAGGTATAATACTTACACATTAATTTGAAAAAAAAAATTTTGATAATATTTTTACTCAACAACCCAATTTTTACGAAGTGCCTACCTACTAACGGTAACTGTCGGACCCTTTCTTATCTTAGAAACTGTTATGTTACTACTATTATTTACTTCGGTTCCAAGAGTGAGCAAGAAGGAAATACACACAGGTAGATGGGTTCCCAGTAGAATAAAAGCAAAGAATGTTAGTTTAAAGATATTTTATTACAATAAATGTTCAAAATGTTGACCACCCGCGGCAATACAAGCTCTCACTCTCCTTAAAAAGGACCGCTTTATGTTTCGCGAGTAACTTTTTTGACGTATCACCTGCACTGCTTGTGTTATCTTCTCACGAAGGTCAGCGATGTCATTAATGGGCTTCGCATAAACGAGCTCCTTCATAGTTCCCCAGAAAAAAAAATCCAGCGGATTTAAGTCAGGTGAGCGGGCTGGCCACGGGATTGTTCCTGATCGCCCAATCCACCTGTTCGGGTATTGCTCGTCCAAAAACTCTCTAACGGATACGCGAAAATGTGCTGGACAGCCGTCGTGTTGGAACCACATATCTGGTGGGGTCTCTTCTAGTAAGTTTGGCAAATCATTTTGAAGAAAATTTAAATATGATTCGCCAGTCAAATTCTCGGGCATCTCAAATGGACCAATAATATTCCCACAGAGAATACCGGTCCACATGTTCACTTTGAACCGGTACTGGGATCTATCTTCTCGCATCAAGTGCGGATTTTCCACATGCCACTCGTGCAAGTTGTGTAGGTTCATGTAGCCATCCTTCTTAAATGTTGATTCATCTGACCACAAAATTTTGTCGATAAAGTTTTCGTCTTCTCGATGTTTTTGCAGGATTGTTTCACAAAACGCGACTCGGCTCGGATAGTCTCGAGGTAAAAGACTTTGCACTCGCTGTACGTGGTACGGATGATATTCTTCTTTTTGGAGAATACTGTGTGCTGTGCTCTTCGGTATCCCCGTATCAGCTTCTATTCCTCGCACAGAGATGCTTGGATTTGCCGACACCGCCTCTAAAACTTCATCGCGTATGAAGTCATTTACGGGTCGTCCTTCACCAGCTACTTGATTGGGGAACCGCCCGTCACATAGTGATCTGTGCACATTAATGAAAACTCGATGGTCGGGATATCGCGTAGCCCTCGGATACCTTTCTCTGTAAAGTCTCGCTGCAGCTCGTCCATTACCTCTACATTCTCCATAAATGTAGTGCATATTTGCGTATTCTTGCGGAGTGTAGGTCGCCATGGTAGCACACACAAAACACAAACTGTCCAAACACAGGCAAAGGTCGTCGTAAAGAGTTCGTTTCAAAGTCCAGAGCACAAAGAGTAATCGAGTCCAATAAACAAAGCTTTAAATCGTAGTACGTGATCAATGGTAACAATAAGAGAGAGGTGCGTAGTAACGGCAGGAGGCAGTGACGCGTACTGACCGTACTGTTATCCTAAACCTTTTTCTCCCTCACTCTTACCTGAATAATGGGGTACCATAAAGAAGAACCAGCAAATCGCAAAGATAGTTTCTGTCTTGCTCCCTCCTGTTGTAATAACGAATCACTATGGTGAGATGCATGCACATACCGTCCCTTACGGTCTAACCTGTTTTTTGAGAGGCCTGTTGTTATTTTTATGAGCATACAATAGTAATTCTTTAAAATTAAAAATAAATTAAATTCATTTATTAAATCAGACATACAGTGGTCCATTTTTTGTTAGTATTATTGTCTTAAAAACTATGTTAATAATTAATGTAAGCATAATATAGGTACAATAGGTAGGTAGTGTAATTGAAAGCTTTCACTCGTATCCCAATCAAGCATATTCTGGCGGGAGAATCTACCTGGTCAGGACCCGAATAAAAGCCTTCATTACTGGCAAGTCGTACCGATCAGGAATGACCTGCAGGATGCTGTTGGAACTGCCTCGCAATCTGCTGAGCAATGAGGCAGTTTTCTTACGGATGATGGCATGAAAACCATCAACCCGTGCCTCCGCAAACATAGTAGAAGCACTGCAGAAGCGAGGCAGTCCCATCAGCATTCTAAAACCATTATTATATTGGACGCGCAGAGCACTAAGCGATCTCTTAGTATAGCTGAACCACAGGCTGCTCGTATAAAAAGATTGGCAGTAGGCTTTGAATAGAGTAACTTTCACTTGCCTACTGCATCGAGCAAACCTGCGTGCCAGCATATTACATCTGACCGCCAATGCCCTACGCTCCCTCTCTATATCCTCTTGGTCGTCAAGGTCATCGGTAACGTAATGCCCTAAGTATTTAAACTTGTACACTCGTTTTAATTCAGCTCCATCAAGTTTAATAACTGGAACTGAATCAGGGACTTTACCGGCAGCCTTGAAGACCAAGTACTCACTCTTTCTACCATTATAGAGCAGGCCAAATTTATGAGCATACTCCTCACAGATTCCCAGCAGTCTTCTGAGGGCACTGATTGATGGGCACAGCAGCACCATGTCGTCTGCATAGCTGACATTGTTAATACAAACATCATCAACCGAGCAGCCAACACGCTCACTGCTGAGCCCAGCAATCAGGTCATTGACGTACAGGTTGAAAAGTTTTGGTGAACTCAACCCCCCCTGCCGCACACCACATTCCAACCTATACGCGCCAGACAAACTGCCTGCCCATCTTACAAAGTTTTCCTGATTTGCATACCAGAATTGGAAGAGACGCAGCACCTGTGTATGCACACCTGTTCTCGCCAACTTTTCCCAGAGCTTGTCATAGGACACAAGGTCAAATGCTTTAGACAGGTCGAGAAAGCATGCATACACAGGTGTACGTCTCTTTGTATAGTACTGTACAGTATGCTTTAAACTCAGAATTGCAGTTTCAGTTGAAAGTTGTTTTCTGAAACCAAATTGAGCATCATGAATGTTTAGATGTCTATCCAATTCAGAGTCAAGCACATGGTCCAGCACCTTGGCAACTACGGTGGCTAGCGATATTGGTCTATAATTGCCTTTATCCGATAAGTCACCTGTTTTATTTTTAACAATAGGTACCACGATAGTTTTCATAAGATCTTGGGGTAAGTATGAATGGTTCAGGCATAAATTGAGAAACATTGACAGAACACGGGGCAAATGGATTCCCGCAAACTTTAGGTGCTCGATGCTGAGACCATCGTGGCCTGGTGACTTGCCTCTTACCATTGTTTTGATAATTGCCGCTACTTGTTTGGCTGTAATACTGTACAGTCCACCAGTCTCGACAGGCTCAGCACTGATCACCGAAGTCGACGGGCCTAACGAGGAGCTCACCTTGAAGTGTTCCTCAAACATATCAGCTATTTGGCCAGCATTATTTACTCCCCCAACGCTCACTGGTAGACTAGGCCTAATATTCAACTTATTCGTTGATTTCCAAAACTCACTGAAATTATTTGATGCGCGTTGTTCTGCAATAATGTCCATTTTAATTTGATCTTCATTATTTTGACACCATTTTAGCTTACTTTTAAATATTTTTCTATTCAGACACATTTCACTATAAATATTACCCGATTTAGGTTTATTATGGTAAACCCAATTTTGAAAACTAAGCCTAGCCTTCCGGTGCGCTTCACTTACATGTGCATTCCATCCTATTACCCGTGCTTTTCGGAACTTGTTATCTATTTTACATTCACTGCTATAAATAGCTGCGTCACTTAAAATTTTAATTATATCATTATATATTTTATCCAATCTATTTTTATGTCCATTAACATTACAAATATTGAAACTACATTCTTGGAATTCATTAGGAAAATCTATTAATTTAAATTTATTATTGCAATATTCATTATATTTATTTATTTGGTCAATGTTTCTATTTCCCCATATCACATTATTACGTTGTATTATATTATAATTATTAAAATCAGATTTACATACAATAAGGTTCAAATTGCATTCAATAATTAGCGGCAAGTGATCAGACCAAAACGTATCGTATTTTACCTCGATATTATTTATTGTCTGCAAGGCAGAATTGCTAACAACACAGTGATCGAGCCACGTCGTCGACCCGGTTACACTACATATAAAAGTATAGGTATCCGATGCCCTACCCAGCAGATCAAGATCAGCGCACGTCCATTGTTGGTCAGCACATAGCTTGATTAATTCGTTTCCAAATAGTTTGGTAGGATTAGCATTAAAGTCTCCCAACAAGTATATAGCTTCGACTGAACTGCTTTCTACAATAGCACATACCTCACTAAAACAGTGTGTAAACTCTGGTAGATTATCCTTCGAGTCGTTTGGCATGTAGACACTGAACACTAAGATATAACGGTCACCTAATTTTACTTTTATCGCAGCAATGCGAGGATTAACGCACTCAATCACTGTTACGTCACTGAACATTTGCTTACGCCACAGAATCGCGACACCACCGTAGGGCCTCCCCCTTACAGATTACAGAGGTTAGATTCAATTCGTCGTAAATTTTTCTTTCTAAGAATTCTGTAAGACATCGTAAAAATTGGGTTGTTGAGTAAAAATATTATCAAAATTTTTTTTTTCAAATTAATGTGTAAGTATTATACCTTTTTAAAAAGAGGAATAAACGCGTCAAAATTTGACGTCACTTGCCATACTATTTTGGTACATTTTTTTTACACTACAGTCGGTCAAAGTTGCGAAATTCAATAGTTTTCCATATCACCTTTAGTTAAAATAATATTTTATTTTAAAATGGTACAATAAGTACTTTATTTTTACATTCTATTTAGACACAGCAATACCCTAGATTACAAAACCTCCAAGAAATATCGAAATTATCAGCATTAGCAGTCACAGCATTCAAAAGTATGTCACAGGGTGCTCATTTCCCCTTTTTTTTTGAAATCAGTATAATTCTGTAAGTACATGGGGTGGATTTTTTAAAATATTTTTCTGAGTACTGTTAGAACTTGGGGCATCGTGGGAATCCAGTTGGACGCCAGGTTCTTGGACACCCTGTATATATATATTTTTGACATCAAATTAAAAATGTTGTCAGTACTAAATTTCTAGGTTTGAATCTTGACCGTAACTTAAATTGGAAAGCTCACGCTGACACTATATGTAAGAAACTTAACCAATTTTCATACGCATTGTACATGCTTAATAAAATTGTTAATGAGTCTGCCGTAATTACAGCTTATCATGGGTATGCCGAATCTGTTCTAAGGTACGGCATAATATTTTGGGGTAATTCTACCTTAAAGGAACGAATATTTGTTGGTCAAAAGAGATGTGTTAGAGCAATATGTAAAATCCAGAAAACTGATAGCTGCAGGCCGTTCTTTGTTGACCTTAAAATACTGACACTACCTAGTCTCTATATTTATGAACTTGCGTCTTTTATAAAATCAAATATGGACCTTTTTAGGAAGCGTAACAGTAAACGCCACAATGTAAAAATTTGTTTTCCTCGCAATAAAACCGCCCTTTATAACAAAAGTGTTGTCTGTATGGCTGCCCGTATTTATAATAAACTCCCTAAGTCTATCATAGATATTTCCAGTCTGATTGTGTTTAAGGCAAAACTAAAACAAATGCTACTTGAAAGAGCATACTACAGCACTCAAGAATTTTTAAATGATAAGTTACAGTTAGATGAATAATTTTAATTTCAAGTAGACTAAATTTAATCAATTCTTATGACATGTAATCAATATTTTTATGACTTGTAACACAATTTCTATTCCTTTATATTTTTTTTTATTTTTGACATTTTTTTCTTTATTATTAATTATATTAAATACAATGTTCCCCATAAAAACAATGTTTGTACGCCGCCAGGCAAAATGCAGAGACTCTTGATTTTTTATTTACCATCTTATATTATTATTATTATACCTGTGTTTATAATTATGAATTATGAATTATGAATTATGAATTATGAATTATGAATTATGAATTATGAATTATGAATTATGAATTATGAATTATGAATTATGAATTATGAATTATGAATTATGAATTATGAATTATGAATTATGAATTATGAATTATGAATTATGAATTATGAATTATGAATTATGAATTATGAATTATGAATTATGAATTATGAATTATGAATTATGAATTATGAATTATGAATTATGAATTATGAATTATGAATTATGAATTATGAATTATGAATTATGAATTATGAATTATGAATTATGAATTATGAATTATGAATTATGAATTATGAATTATGAATTATGAATTATGAATTATGAATTATGAATTATGAATTATGAATTATGAATTATGAATTATGAATTATGAATTATGAATTATGAATTATGAATTATGAATTATGAATTATGAATTATGAATTATGAATTATGAATTATGAATTATGAATTATGAATTATGAATTATGAATTATGAATTATGAATTATGAATTATGAATTATGAATTATGAATTATGAATTATGAATTATGAATTATGAATTATGAATTATGAATTATGAATTATGAATTATGAATTATAAATCAGTTTTGGCATTTAGACGATACGTTGTCGATACGATACTGGTTCATGCTAACCACCCTGTAGTCTATACATATAATAAAACTGTAGAAGAGTTAAATTCTGTACATTGAATAAAAACTAAAAAAATACTCCTAAAAAGGCCCCTGCCTTTATACAAGTAGCACGAACCAAAAAAAAAACATTTTGAATATTTTGTCTGTCTGTCTGTTGTCCGGCTTTCACGCAAAAACTACTGGACGGATTTTGATAAAACTTTTTTTGTTATGTAGCTATTAGTCCTCGGCAACATATAGGCTATAATTTATTATGAAGATTGAAATATCAGATGTGATAGTATCTGTCCTCCAGCGAAGAGGGCACGGGTCAGCTAGTCTTCAAAAAAACAATTCTGTGAAAACGTGGAGGTGTGCGGGTCAGGGGGAGCGGTAATGAATGCATTCTGATTGGCCGGTTCAATGTCACAGCCCGCCGTGGGGCGCGTCGTGTATCGCGCTCGGTGTCTTATATCAGCAGTATAAGACTGTGTTGTTTGAAAGTGTTTGCCCTGCATGAGGAGTCTATAGGCTATGTAGTCGATGGTCCCAACTGACAGCAATGAGCTGAAATCTATGGAGACTAGTTCAATTGATATGACTTGACAGTTAATCAGGTAATAAATACGTTTAAAAAACTAAAAAGAAAACCGACTTAAATTCTTTTTAAGGGTTCCGTACCTAAAGGGTAAAAACGGGACCCTATTACAAAGACTCCGCTGTCCTTCCGTCTGTCACCAGACTGTATCTCATGAAGCGTGAAACTAGATAGATGATAAGTATATTTCTGTTGCCGCTATAACAACAAATACTAAAAACAGAATAAAATAAATATTTAAGTGGGGCATATAACAAACGTGTTTTTAGCCGTTTTTTTATAGATAAGGGTACGGAACCTATCGTGCGCGAGTCCGACTCGCACTTGGCCGGTTTTTTTATTTAATAAAGGAATGATAGTCACACTAGAATATAATTTTAATAAGACCAACACGGGACTATTTTCTGCACAATAGAAAAAAAATCGGAAAAAAATATGCATGGTCATACATAAATAATAGTAATAGGGTCCCGTTTTTACCCTTTGGATACGGAACCCTAAAAAACAGATCTGAGAGGATTTCTACCGTACTTGTAATTAACAGTCGTGATCCTATTTCATTTTATTTTTACGACAAGTCAAGATTACCCAACGGAGTAATTTGAATCGCCCATACTATCTACGAATTGGGTATTTCATAAATACCTTTAAACATCTAGGTATTTCATTGTATTTACAGATCTTTCTAGATGCTCTGACGACCAATCGATCAATATCTGACACCAGCGTTACGAGGAAACAGTCGTGCGTGCGTGATTGTTGATAACTGCGCACGCGCCGGTATTCAATGACGAAGGAAGAAAGGTGGAAGTGTTGTATGTACCTAAGTAATGTACAATTTTACAGTGCTAATTATCGACAATTCAGAAGAGGAAGCTATAATATTAATTACTTATTGCTATTTCGTAAATGTGGCCTGCGCACAGTGGCGGGCGGAGGCGCAGAGGATTTAACATTTATCATTGAAATATTTACCTACCTTAACGATATGAAAAATAAAATATATATTTTTTTATTGTAAAACTATTAAATTCAGTTGCAAAATGTTAAATCCTCTGCGCCTCCATCCGCCACTGTGCGCTCCATATTTCGTTTACGACGGAAACGATGGGAGTGAGCGGTTTCCAGCAGTGGAGGAAGTCAGATCTGCAAGGCTTGCTGCCTTATTGCGGAAGGTGAGGTAATCGTAATCGGCTTCAACTGTCAAATTGCCATTAAATAACTGTCAAGAGAAGAGTGGGTTTTGACAGTTAATCAGCAAAAGTGGAGGAATATAGGACTGCCATAATGCGTAAGTTACGATTATTGTAATCGGCTTCAACTGTCAAATTTTCATGGTGTAACTGTAATGAGACAATGGCGTTTTAATAATTAATGTCAGAAAAAAAATTCTACAAGTTGGCATCAAACAAAACCCATTTTTTGGTTGGTTGGTGGAAACGGGTCTTGAAAATGTCCTGTGTTTTTGTAATTTTGCACGAAAACTAAACAGAGATTTAAAATAAGGCAAAGTAATTTGTATTTGTCCCCCTTTTCCTTAATAGTGGAAACTTTAAGAGGAGTAATAATTGTTTTTGATGAATGCGGAATCGTTTTTTCTCAACAACTGCAAAACATACAGTTTGGTTTTTTATGACAAAGATAACTTATGGATATAATCTAGATTAATTATAGACAGAAACACGATTGGTGTAACTTTTCTCGATAGATTTATTTTCCAAAGTAGGTTGTTCAAAAACACTAGTTTCGTTTTTAATCAAAACTATGAAAAGCTAAACAGTTTATTTTTATATAATTCGTTAGATAATCATACTAGCTATGTAAATTATAGACAGTTTTTTGTTAAGTTAAGTTTGTTGAGTTTGAACCATACATTTCACATATCACCTTAATAATGGAAACTTTATTGGTTTAAGTTACTACCAGTCTTAAATATTTTAAGTTTAATTGTACTGTTTGTTTTTCAAATAAATAAATAAGTACTTATTTCAATATTAAATATATTTAGGTTCTAGTAAGTATATTATTGAAGAGAAATTTCATGTTTGTGTAAAGAAATTAACTCTTTGGTTATTGTTTGCTGTTTACGATCTATCCGCAAACACATCTTATTTTAACGTCTGTCTGTCCTTAGAAATTGGTGTCAATTCTGTTGGCTCAGTTCTAAAATTAGAATTTCCTAAGTAATATTCTTTCTTCGATTCTTTTATGTTAAAGTCTAAATTAGAGTAACCTCAAAATGATAGATTTCTTAAATTTAGAATATTTTAGAAATTTAGTTTTTGTTTTTGTTTTATTTTTTTGTAAATTTTGGATGTAGGTACTTACAAAGAAAATAAAATCAAAATTTCACTTTAGTCAACAACTTTTTACGTGCTGACTAAAATTCCGTAGATTCATTAAAACTAGCCTACGTTTTAGTTATGCAAATTTATCTTGAGGTTACGCAAATTTAGACTTTAAGAGGCTGCCAGTCGCTGATTGCTCTTTTTCGAAACGAAAAAAGAAATACTTCTGAACAAGCCACATCTCCTATTTTTATAAGTATATTACTTCAGGTTCCTACCTAGATTTCTATTAAGCTGAAAACATAATAGCAGAAACTTTTCACGATAAAAATATTATTTCAAAATGATACGTTTTAGAATTTATGATCGAAATATTATATATACCTACTATTAAAATCAACTTGTGATTTATTGTTAAAGATAGGTAATATGTAGATCTAGATTTCTATTAGGATAGATTTTTGATAAGTAATTATACATAATTTATATCATTAATAATTTATTCGAAAAGCTAAGGCGGACCACGCGCGGACAGCTGACTTGCAGTTCACATCGATACTATAGTCTGTACAAGCCTGCTCTTTAATAGAGTTATAGCTGGCTATTCAGCTGTTAAGCTGCTTAAATGGGCACAAATTTGTGAACCTTTAGTTCACATAACCTGTTGAATGGTATAAGTATAACGTTAAAATAGAGTTATAAGGGTAATCAAGCGTTACAAGAGACCATGCAAGCGGTTTAAGAAGGTAGTTGTTACCTGTTAAACAGACAAAAGCTGTAAAAGGAGACCCATTTACACTATTATAACTATATTAGTTCACAAATAGTGCTAATATAGTACACACTGATGCCATTTTGCCAACAGCTGTTAAGATTTACACACGCCATTTTGTTAGTTTGTTTTTATCTTTGCAGATTCGCGTGCTAATGGAATGTTGTTGTGGTATACTTGTGGTTATTGTGTAATTCGCCATGACACACTATTGTATAAATACTTATTTTTGTTGTTTTTGATATACACAATATGTAAAATATTGATGGCAATGCAATTTTGCCGATAATACTATATCTATTTGAAGTACAAAATTTTCATGCGCCCCGAAATAAATGCATTTTTAGGTTTGAAACAAATAGAAATTTTTGCAGTGAGAAAAAAAATAAAAGTAGTTTATTTGATAAAATATATAATATAGTTTAATTACAGTTTTAACTTCTATAAGGACTTTAAATCAACTTGTCTAGGTTTCGTTTGGTGTGAAAATTATTCTAAATAAGCAAATTAGATAGTATATAAAAATGTGAAAAAAAATACAAAATGGTGGAAGTTTTATTACTTAATGTGAACCACTTTCATTCTAATTTAACTCTATTAGCAGTACAGAGTGCCACACGTGATCCGTTAGACAGCAATGAGTAGGAAAGTTATATAGGCAGATTAGCGTGTACCTATATACAGCTATACGCATTACAACACTCTAAACATACACTACTGTACAGCTTTAGCCATTATAGATGTTCACAGCGACCCTCTTAAAATGTACCCTTATAGTGGTGTAAACGAATTCCTCAATACAGCAATAAACGTTATTTTACTCTACTTAAATGCTTAAATGGTGCCAGAAAAACAATAGCTGCATAGTAGTGTTCGAAAACGATATCTTTACACTATTAAGATGCCACTATACAGACTATAGCTGTTTATTCAGCTGTAAGATCACGAGTGAACCTTAATAAGTGCATAATAATGCTTTAAGTTCACAATGTTACCAAATGTGAATAACTAACCAGCAATTTGTGTTACTTGGGGGACGTGTGTATGTCATCATTGCAGCGGTCGGTAGGATTATTTATCGAAGTGATTAAAGATGGGTATATCTTTATTCACATATACTATACATTATAAAATAGGAGATGTGGCTTGTTCACAAGCATTTCTTTTTTCATTTCGAACAAAAATAATCGTCTACTATGGCAGCGTCTTAATAAGAACGATCGTGTTTTAGGATGCCGAAATTTGATTAAGGACACAACAGAATCGCCAACGCCACCGTTCTAATCTTAGAACGGTGCCAACAGAATCGACACCAGTACCTACGTAGATGGTACCTAAGAAGGTATAAAACTTTACTATCCATTTTAAACTGTTTATCTGCGAGGCTGTAAAGTTTTATAACAAACATAGGAGGTGTTAGAATTACAATGTTAATAACTTAGGTTTTGTGGTCAACTTAACTCATTCAGCAGGGCTATTTTGTAAAAAACATGATTATCATGTTTAAATTTTTCACCAATTATGTACCCACGACTTTGTCCGCGTAGATTAATGAAATCGATTTTTGACAACTTTATCATAAAACATAAAAAATCCTGAAAATATATATATTTTTTTATACTTGCTTATTGCCGTTCCAAGACAATAAACTATCTATATGAAATTTCATCACAATCGGCCCAGCGCGGTTTGGCAGTGATAACGTCACAGACAGACATAGGTTACTTTCGCATTTAAAATATTAGTAGGTAAAGATTATACGAGTTGATAGCCACCTACAGGATTTTCGTCCGGTTTTGATATCAGAGTCTGTTTTAATAACCCACATGCAATAATATAATTTTAATACCTAATAACATGATAATAAAAGTTTTGTCGCAAATGTTTTATTGAAATAGGCTGTTGGCTATTTTATGAATTTTAAAGAGCTTGTCCACATTACCTACTTCAACTTTCCTACCAATGTCTTCTATAGATTTCAATCTCGTGTCATTGTCCAGATAAAAAAAGAGCATCAGTAAGTTTGGTAGAATTGATTTGGGGTAAGCAGCGCCATCTGTTGTTGAATTAAAACAACTTTGTATTGTTTGTAGCTGCTGCCATCTAGTGCTAAGTAGCAAAATTTGTACAGCGCAGCTGTATTACCTGGAAACTTAGTTCACCATCACCACAATAGAGCGCGCTAATTATAAATAAATTTCAATGATATTACCACAAAACAGTTCAATTAGTGCAATTATTTAAGTTCCAGATTTTTGTATAAGTAATGCTTTTTATTTTGGTTTCTTATTATTTCAATTAAGAATTAATAAAATAATAAATTTACAAAGTAAAATAAATCAAATTTATTTTGTTCCTGAAAATGATAAAATCAAAACAACACAATCATAATCAGCGCATCACTTTTGATAAATAAAATATTGTCATCTTTTTTGTTCAACGTCACGTTTAATTCTGGTAAACGAAATGATACAATAATTTTAGAACAAATGTCACAGCTGCGGTGTCCGAGTGGTTAAGGAGATGGACTTGAAATCCATTGGGTTCTACCCGCACAGGTTCGAATCCTGTCCGCAGCGATCTTTTGGCAAAATACAAAAATATTTTTTTTTTTTGCAAATAATGACACGTGTGTTTTATCATTCTTCTTATTTCTTTGAGAAGTTTTTTAATTATTTTTCTGGCTCGACCATTTGTGGGTTAATTCGTCGGGGAATTATTTAAAAAATAATTCACTTTATCTAGAAAGTTTAATATTATGCAAGCTTCGTTTTATAGATTTTCAATAAAATACATTAAATTAAAATTATTTCTATTATAAAAAAATACAGAAAAACTACTATTTACTAATTTTAAATAGGCTTAAATTGCTCTAAGGTAGACGTTTTATAAATTACTAGGCTAAATATAAAAAAATAAATATCAAAAAGGATTCCTTCGAGCCGGATTTGAACCAGCGACCTATGGATGACAATGATTTTTCCTCTACAGTCCACCGCTCTACCAACTGAGCTATCGAAGGTTGTGATACTGAAGCTGAAATTGCGAGTCACTTTCTTAGCCAAATAAGTTTATAATATAACGATGACGCAATATTATATACGTTTACCGAAGTTGAATGTTGAAGATAAACTTTACTGTTGTGGTTATAGCTACACTGGAGTCTATAACCATTTTACAACATGGACAATAAAGATCATTCAACTATTTTATTTTTCATTGGTACATACCTTTAGTTAGATACTGGGCTACTGGCTATCCAACTAGCATAGGTACTAATATTTTAAGTTGTATGCGAAAGCTATGGTATGAGATTATACAATATTATGAACAGCGCAACGAAACGTGGAAACTAATACAAATCAGACCTTCAGTTAAAAATTGAGTGCGTTGATGATGATGCGTGGTCAAATCTATTTTTTTTTTTCCTCTAATTTAATCTGTTTTAATGTAGTCGAATTGAGAACTTAATCTTTTTGTATCGTCGTTGAAAATAGGTACAAAAGCTGTAGATTTTATAAAGCATGACCACTATAAAAAAGGAAAATTAAAAATCAGCATAGAACGTAATTTCCACCGTAGCAAAGTTTATGATTGCACGTTCATCCGGTCCGTCCAGAAACCGGATTCTCTATCAGAGGAAGTGTACGGTTTTCTAGTTTGTATCTAGGGTATGCTGAAACTTTGCTACAGGCTTTTAAAGAGACCAAAGAGTTTTTTTTTTTTTCTCTCTTTGTGCTTTTATTCACAGTGTTGTTTATTTAGAATATGGCGAACGCAGAAGGCGCTACGACGTAGAAATGTTGGGTTCCCATACAAAAGCTTGGGCTAAATAGCGATTTTTGAAATATCCACCAATATTTATTATTATTTATTACAAATTGGGAAGGACCACAATGGGAAGACAAAATAAAACAACAATCAAACAAGTTCATCTCAAACCTACAAATCCATAATATCGACAAACGGTTCTATTTCCATAGAATCAACGAACCCGGCTCATTCTACGAAACCTGGAGGTCTACTCCGCAAACCAATAAACGATATATGACATTTGATTCGTTGTCAAATTCACATTCTCGTATTGCTTATAAAGGCTTGCGAACATCGATGATTGTCAAAAGTAATGATCCGTAGATCCATCGTTCAAACTATGGTCGAAACGATGTAATTTTGGCATATTCATTGTCATTTGTTCGATATATCGTTTGTCTTGTTTCGAGTAGAGCCCCTGCTCAAATTTACCTATCTGTGACTATTTCCATCCCGAATCAGAGAGGTTCAAGAGCAGTGGCCGTATGCAAACAATCTAAATTAGAGAACCTTGCAGATAGATGAACCTAGGAAACAAAGTTTGGGTTCATTGGTAAGTAATCTTATGCATAGTCATTCAAAAAGCAAATTTGGGGAACTTTCAAGTTTGGAATGCAAACGTGATGAGATTAACGTTAGTTTGAGGGTTGAGGTGAGGAAAAATCATAACGGCTAAGTAGAAATACGTTTAGTACGTTAGGCATTAACTTAGGTCTAAGCTTAGTTTATGAAAATATCATTAGCTAAAAGGAAGAGACATTCGAAAATTAAATGGCTGTATAAATTATCTCTGTTATACCTACTTAATTCTGTGAAAAAGTATTGGTGAATTTGATTCAGCCTCCACGGCATATACATAATCTTCTGAGAAAGTTCGTCCGAACGATCAAAGCACAAGTTACGACAATGAAGTCTCAAAGGTGAATCCACTTTGAAGCTCGACTCAAACTCGCTAAACGGTTTCCACGTGAATGCTTTCATCTCTTCAGCACATTGACGTCACGGGCGATGTAGCAATACCATTGTCAAACACATATTTAATTACTATCGTGTGCAGTGCGGCACACGCAATCCTCTCCGAAAACGTCATAACTTCCCATGCAAGCATTTACTATAAACTGCCTTATAAACGCCTGATAAGTTCTAAATTTCAAGTTTTTTTCTGTTGGTGGATAAGACTCTCTTCGGAGGGAGCTAAGGGTGAATTTCGGACGATCCTGCGTTGTACTACGCTTGCGCAAAAAATGGTGAAACGCTCAGTTGAAGAGTGGCGGCGCGCCGGCTCGCGCGCTCGCCAGCAGCCGGTCGAATGCAATCCCTCCCGTCACCGGGACCCCCTGACCATAACTGAAACCACATCCCAAATTGCATAAAAATGCTCGCTTAGCCGTGTCGTGTCAATTGTGAGCGGGAAAGTGGCAGACGTGTCCGCTAAGTCTTTGTCTTCCGTTAGTATACATTGACTGGAGTGTCGGTGTTTGGATGAGGTGAGTTGCATTGCAGACCAGAGGTCGAAGGTTGCCCTTGATGAATGCCAAGTTGAGCACGTTGAACACGTGAGCGTGCTATAATTGCTTGCGTGCCTGCACGGAAGAATCATTCAGAAAATTGCCGCCTTGATGTGATGTTTGTATTTCTATAATCGATAGAAAACATGCTAATGTTTATAAAACAATGACGGTGAGGGTCGAATATAATACTAAGTATCAACGTAAATTAATATTGGGCATGCTATAATGTGGACTTGATAATCGTTACCTAATCTACTTGATGGATTCAACAATTCGCATTTCGTGTCAATCGTGTCATGGCAGGTCGTCGAATGACTTTGATAAATGTCACTGAAGATAACAATACCACAATATAAACCAATACCCATTTACATAATGCATCAACAATAAAGATTCTAGGTACCATTATTTCACAAATGATTATTATTATACCATTATTATTTCATCTTTTCCAGCTGTAGCTAAACTGTGTTTCTAAAGCTTATAAGAAAGCTTTCGAAAATACACAAATCTGATAAGATTGCCACCTTCAATAGCCGTCACGAAGGGCTCGATAAATATCAATCTTATATTGTACTAGCGACCCGCCCCGGCTTCGCACGGGTAGCATGTTATTATACATATAAACCTTCCTCCTGAATCACTCTATCTATTAAAAAAAACCGCATCAAAATCCGTTGCGTAGTTTTAAAGATATAAGCAAACATACCTACATACAGACATACAGACGCGGGAAGCGGAAAGCGACTTTGCTTTATACTATGTAGTGATATAAAATTCTCGTGTCACAATGTTAGTTACCTTACTCCTCCGAAACGGCTTTACCGATTTTTACCAAATTTTATATGCATATTCAGTAGGTTTGAGAATCGGCTACTATCTATTTTTCATACTCCTAAGTGCTTTTTTCTGTGGGATTATTGACATTTGACAGGACAACGTCTGTCGGGACAGCTAGTAAATATATAATAAAGATGATTAAACCCTACTTACTGACCATAAGTTATGCAATGGTGAAAATATAATAAGGTACCTTCTTACCTATAGAAAGTATGAAAGTAGGTAACTAATTATAAAGCAGTTTAATCAAAAACTGTATAACACGAGGAGTGAATGAACCTATTAGGTACGATATGGTAACATGCCCAAAATTAGTCACCATTATAATCACCCCATTACGCAAATTAAATAGAGCTCATATACCTTACACTTATATACTTTTACGTCCAAATTAATGGGACAGGTTGGCTAGCTTTTCGTAGAACCTAATTTTTTTAGGTAGGTAGGTACTCGTACTAAAAATCTATGTAAGTATATATATAACTAAAACTACTAACTATTCGAAAATAGCTCTACCGATTTGACTGTTTTTTTTGTTGTATTCATAGTTGGTTCATAAGGTTTGTATAAAAGAAAATGTTTGAAAAATCCATCTCCAAAAATCATCATCAATCCAGAAAATTAGATATTTTGGAAAAAACAGAAAGTGCTATTTTAAAAATCCATTATTGCAATTTGGACAGGACAACGTACGTCGAGTCAGTTAGAAAAAAGAAAAAAAAAGAAAGGAAAGACACCTACCTTCTCTAGATTGTAGGGTGTCTTTTAGCGTGTAGGGGTGCTTGAAACGAATTCGCAAAAACACAACCCCTAAGGGGTGCAGTAGGGTTTAAACTTTGTTTGAAAATTGTACATTGCGCGAACAATGCGGGGGATTATAAACTTTCAGCGGTTAGTTAGGCGATTGCGATGCACCGATCGCAACAGTGAGAGAAGGGGGTTCAATACAAGCGCGGATCCACCGTTTTGTGGGCACTATGTGCATGCACACAACCCTAATAGACTTGTGACGTCATAATTTTATTATTGCAATTTTAATAAAGTGTCGTTTTTAGGGTTCCGTGCCCAAAGGGTAAAAACGGGACCATATTACTAAGACTCCGCTGTCCGTCTGTCTATCACAAGGCTGTATCTCATGATCGTGAATGAAATCTCAACAAACGTGATTTTTTGCCGTTTTATAGATGTACGGAACCCTTCGTGCGCGAGTCCAACTCGCACTTGGCCGGTTTTTCATTTCAGGGGGAGATTCTTTCATGACTGTGGCCACAACCATAATGTATATTGTGTAGGTATGTAATCCTCTGTTTATCTGTATAAAATGTGATGAATTAGTAAATATAATAAATAAAATATAAACAACAATAGACCGATCCAGCGATAGGCGGTCGTTGAGTAAATCGCCTAAATACCTTTAGTACCTTTTTAAATACAAATACGGCTAATTACCACGTTTTTTCTTGTATTGATCGCGGTCGCGGGCGTTGCTCATGATGAAGAGCATCTGAATTGTCTCGAAACGTCAGCAATACGAGGAAAAACGTGGTAATTAGCCGTATTTCTATGTAAAATGATTAACAACCACGAGCCGTGTTGGCCGAGTGGGATTGTACCTCGACTTTCAATCTGAAGGTCGTGGGTTCGAATCCCGGCGTGCATCAATGGATTTTTCTGTTCGAAAATTTATATGCTTATCAAATACACGTGCTTATAACGGTGAAGGAAAATATCGTGAGGAAACCAGTTAGTGTTCTTATAGGCGGCGATGGGCTTGCAACCTGTCACCTAACTACTGCTAACTACTGCAAAATGTGGGTATGTGCCAAATATAAGGTTTGGACGTGCCTCTGCAAAGCATGGCAAGCAAAGGATGTCTACCGTACTAGGGGTACTAGGGTTACAGTCGTGATCCTATTTATTTTTATTTTATTTTTTATTATAGTTTTAAACCTTTAGTACCTACCTACCTTCACTTCCGCCTTACTAGAAATTGGGAAAACGTATCATGACGTCGGTTTTCAAACAATACTTACTACTCTGACCTACCTAATCTCACATTGACGTAGGTAACGTAGGACGTACACCACCAAAACACTACTACTACACTACTGATTTCACATTGACGTATGCTATACCATCAAGTTAGCAAAGACGCGCGACACATTCAAAACAAAACCAAATAAATATTGGGGCTTTTCGTTGGATAGGTTAACAAAGTGTGTACCTACTTCAGAGCTTAAACATGATTAACATACATAACACCACATTTACAGAACCACCTATTGTAAGCCGCTTATCCCCGTTATGAAGGAAGGTCCAAGGCTAAAAGGCTTTCGCGAAAGGGATGATTAATGAAACGACAGAGAGAGTAAACACTGTTGTTTGTTATCTCTTTTACACACACTGTTTCAATATTTGGTAAAAAATTATAACATTATTATGTCACTTTTATCTTACCTACTAAAAGTGTAGCCCACTTTGATCGACTATATACGCGAATAGCAAGAAAAAAGAGTGCGGCATGAAGTTAACGCTGCTCGGAATTAAATAACGTAAGCGACATTTAGAAAATATCAATTATGCAAAGAAATGGCTTTTATCAAAAAACTGATAAAATTAGATTAAATTTCTAATTCATTTGGCAATATTTATTATAAATATAATATTAAATTGCTTTATGGTGTAGGATATATTTGGGAATTTCTTGAGTTTCAGAGATGTGTTTGGCATTTTTTCTTAACCAGGTGTTTATTAATTTTTTATATGAATCTAATTTTTCAATTCCTCATATAAATTTCAATTCCTTACAGCAAGCAGGATAAGAATTATTAGGGTTTCAAATATTGCAAATTTGGATGTAGCGCAGCCTTAAGGCGCTCCCAGTCGACGATTGTTTTTGTTCGAAACGAAAAAATAAATACTTGTGAACAAGCCACATCTCCTATTTTATAATGTATAGCTTAAGTGAGTAAAGATGTACCCATCTTTAATCACTTCGATAAATAATCCTACCGACCGCTGCAATGACGACAAACACACGTCGGAGCGTGGTCCGCCTTAGCTTTTCGAATAAATTAATGATATAAATTATGTATAATTACTTATCAAAAATCTATTCTAATAGAAATCTAGATCTACATATTACCTATTTTTAACAATAAATCACAAGTTGATTTTAATAGTAGGTATATAAAATATTTCGATCATAAATTCTAAAACGTATCATTTTGAAATAATATCTTTATCGTGAAAAGTTTCTGCTATTATGTTTTCAGCTTAATAGAAATCTAGGTAGGAACCTGAAGTAATATACTTATAAAAATAGGAGATGTGGCTTGTTCAGAAGTATTTCTTTTTTCGTTTCGAAAAAGAGCAATCAGCGACTGGGAGCCTCTTAATAGTCAGGTCCAGGTGTAACGATTTGACCAATTTGTAAAAAAAAAACAAATTTTGTAGTTTAAAATGCATAAATATCTTAAATGTTACCGACTACTCGCTTAGCTCGCCGCTTTTTTTACATTTCAGTTGCTTAGCTTTGAAACATTTACAACTTACACTACTAAGATATAAGTTTCTTTAAACTACCCTTTTACATTGTGCCTACGGTTTTGTTCAAGTTTAAGTTTCTGTTTTTTCTACAATAAAGTATTTTCATTAATTTCATTCATTCATTCATATTTCAGCCACTTGCTCCTAAACCATCGTGTTTTGTAGTTCAGTCTTGTTCTAATCTCTTCACAGGTGTCATCGTCACAACAGCAAACAAACATCTGGTTAAATATTCAAAAGCCTTTTGTAAAGCCAAACCAAACAGTTACTAATGAAGCAAACAATACTACAAACAAATGCTCGTCGAATAAAACCGAAGCACTATTTGTTTAGACCCAATCATCTCGCACAAAGCGAAGAACGGCTAGTTAATGAAGCAATGATAAATATTATTTTTCAAACTATCGTGATTAGTAGACATAACTATAGATTTTGACACGGGTCTTTATCACTTTACTTTCCCGACGTTTCGGCTATGTTACAATAGCCATGGTCGCGGGCAGACTGGTGTACCTACTCGGAGCTACTGTCGAGAAGCGGAGGCAGTTGAAGAAACTACCCTCACTTGGTCTTCAGAAATAGAAATGTCCATGTTCACATTACGACACACCACACTGACTGTATTGTAACATAGCCGAAACGTCGGGAAAGTAAATTAAAGGTAATTACGTGATCATCTATAGTTATGCAATGATAAATGTTTTTATACCTACTACCTACCACCTACATGTACGAGTAGCTACTACCTGCCCACTCGTACGAGTAGGTAGGTACCTACGTCAGTTTCCATCCTACAAAACTTTCGCGGACGCTACGACAAACAAAAGTAAAGGTTGCGGTATAGTTTTGAAATGATGTGATGAGTTCTCCCTTGTTTTGACCTTTAGGTAGGTACCGAAGCAAGAGTCTATTGATGTAGAATTTCATCACGTTTTCAGTTATACTGCTACTTTCATGAATCATACAAATGCAATTATGATTCATGCATGTAGGGTAGGTACATTAAAACATCATTAATTTTCATAAAGGATGGCAAATCGCTCGCGGCTTATAGTGTGGTGTGGTAATTACTAGCTTCCTGTCTAAAAAAGCTCCTATATTAGCATAAATGGATTTTTAGTGAATTTTTTTAGTTAAAAAAAAAAATCGCGCACAAAAAAAAATATTTTAAATTTGCGCGGAAACATATTTCGGATCCGGAAGTGAATGGTTTTATTACACAGAACGATACTGTCATCTGTCAGCTTCGTAACAGTCAAAACCCGGAAGCGATAGCTCTTCGGGTTATTTTATAATAAATTTTTCAAAAAAAATTCAAAAATTCCTAAATTTTCGAAAAAAAAATTGGATTAAATTGGATCAGTGCCACTTAAGGGAAGAAATTTATTGTATAATATTGGATCAGTGCCCGCGGATAGGATATGGGCGTTGGGCTTGCAACCTGTCACGTGGAATGCTAACTACTGCAAAATGTGGGCATGTGCCAAATATAATGTTTAGACGTGCCTCTGACTACCCCCACTAGACATCTTCAAAGGATCTAAGCGTCTGAGAGGATGTCTACCGTACTTGGGGATTACAGTCGTGATCCTATTTATTTATTTTTTATGGAATAGCTTCCAGGACATACTTATTATTCCAAGTTTCATTCAAGTCCATTTAGTCGTTTGGACGTGATTGAGCAACAAACATACAAACATCCTCACATATTTTCAGATTTATAATAATGTAACTAAGAATGAAATAAATTAAATTGAATTAATTGAATCGAATTGAATTGAAATTAAAGGAATGAATGAAGAATATATGTGTCACTTTTATCTAGTTTTTCTAAAATTATGTGATACGAAGGAGATTGCTCGTAATCATGTCAAGAGAGAATTAGAACATTTTTAATAGGTTCTATCCATTTTAAATAGAGTAATTTCCTTATTGCTTCGATTTATATTATTTTATTTTGAAAAGGCAATCCAATAAACGATATTCGTTCTTTGAATAAATTTCCAATTACAGCACAATTGCGCTGGGTAATTGGAAATTTATTATCTGAAACTGGAGTTCTTGGTATAATACGAGGGTAAATATTATTAAATTAGTCGTTCTAAGAACTAGCAACTGGGACATCCATGGTGCCGTGAGAAAGTGTAGTGTGCGGATTAAATATTTATAAAGCAGATCTGTGTCGTGCGAGTGTCAATGTGGAGCTTGCAATGGTCGAGAGTGGGCACATTTTTGCAGCTTGCAATAAAATTATCTGCTGATGTACTTTTACAGACTTCTGTATTATGACTTTGCGTATTACATAACAAAGTACATATGTAAAGTATTATAAAAAATATTATTTATTTATATTTTGTCACAAAGGTTACGCATTTATTTACGAATCACACCACAGGTCACAAGAGTCTCACTCCGCGTGTTGAGCTTTACTCGTACATGAGTGTGTGTGTGTGTGTGTGTGTGTGTGTGTGGGTGGGTGTTTTGTAGAACCTAAGTAACATACTTTTGTAACTTTGAGACACCTAGGACACTTTATTTTGAATGGTCAGTTACAATCTATGCTGAAATCATCAACTCAAGCCTCAGCTGTTTTTTTTTAATTTGAATTTAATTCTCGACTTTCTTGAAAAAGCGAAGCTAAGTCTAAAGTCTAAACTGGTTCTAAAGTCAAGTACCAAAACTTTATCAGGAGACTTCTTTTATCATTTTCTGAAATACTTAGGTATCAACAGAAAAGTTGAATTTGTTTTCAACAAATTTTGCGAGCTTTTCTTGAACAGCCACTGAAAAATATATATTTTTCCTAACTCTTCCTTCTTTACCAAAGGTATAGGATTTTGATTTGTTTTATCAATATTTGCAATATTTGATGAATCAGTAGAAATAGTAGAGGCTCGTATAAAGTATCATATTTATATTAGAACGAGAATGTTTGGATGTTTGTTTGTTGATCAACCATGATGGTTATATCCGGCTCAACCGATGTGGATAAAATTTGGTGTATAGATTGAAGCAGCTGGCGGAAGTGTGATTATTCAATTCTCCTTTTCCCACTTATTGTGGGGTCGGCCCATGTTGACAAAGATGTTGCGAAGAGGATTTGATTTAAGTTTTAAAACCGGCCGCCTGCCTCACGGCAGGGCTGCCGTCAGGCAGGCGGCCGTGAGGACCGAAAGTTCGACCGGTTTCGGTTTCAGCCAGTTTCGTGGCGTGAATTGTCGTGAGACGTTCGGCGATATATTTGTTACGTACTTTAATGATCGTATTTTTATTATATTTAACTCTATTTAACTGTCGGTATAAATAGAATATGCAAATAAATGTAAAAAAATACACTAGGTTTCAGTATGCAATAGAAATTTTAAATATGTTTAAGTTTCGGTTTCGGTTTCGGCTGAAAAACCTGTTTCGGTCGGACTCTAGAATTTTTATTTTAAATCTACAACATACGTTTTTCGAGATTATACCAACACTTTCTTGGTCGACTGTACGAGTAGGTACCAGGAGAGAATAAAACGTGCATGAGCATAATTATACGGTCGGTGGAACAACCCGAAAAACGTGATGAAGACTAATTAACTTTTTTAATACAAAGTAACCCCTACTCCTTAGTTTACTGGGATGAGAATTGCTACCGCAATTTCAAGAGTTCAGCTGTGATTTGATTACATAATTTTCTGAGCTATTTTTAGGTGCCTGATGCTTCGGGGAGTAATTATTTCAAAAAACAATTTCGCTGAGATGATTCGACAAAATGTCTTCAACAACACCCTCTCGTATAACTTTTCTTTTGTGGAACAGTGGAAACGCATCCTTATAGTTTCGTCATAAAACTTAAGAAAAACCGGCCAAGTGCGAGTCGGACTCGCGCACGTAGGGTTCCGTACCATTATCTATAAAAACGGCAAAAAAACACGTTTGTTGTATGGGATGCCCCACTTAAATATTTACTTTATTCTGTTTTTTGTATTTGTTGTTGTAGCAACAACAGAAGTACATAATCTGTGAAAATTTCAACTCTCTAGCTATCACGGTTCATGAGATACAGCCCTGTGACAGACAGACGGACGGACGGACAGACAGACAGACAGACAGACAGACGGACAGCGAAGTCTTAGTAATAGGGTCCCGTTTTTACCCTTTGGGGACGGAACCCTAAAAAAAACGCATAAATTGACGCTTGACTTTTCGATTGATCGATAAATTTTCGTCGGCATTCTTTTTAATTTTTATGAAAACATCAATTTTCAACAGTTTTGTTGACTCTCGCCTTTTGCGTCTCATCTGGGCACTCGTCATCAAATAGCGGAAATAATTGAATATCTATTGAGCTCATCCACTTTATTTTGCATTTTATTTCACACTCCACGAATCCTGAAAAGGGTGAGCAATTAGAATCCAGCTGAATGAATAAATCGGTGACATTGCATTTTGCATGTCAATTGCATTTGCATGACTGGTTAAATGGAAAAAACCGGCCAAGTGCGAGTCAGACTCGCGCACGAAGGGTTCCGTACTATTATCAAAACGGCAAAAAAATCACGTTTGTTGTACGGGATTTTATGTATTTTATTACACTTAAATATTTATTTTATGCTGATTTTAGAGAAATACATCATCTGTGAAAATTTCAACTGTCTAGCTATCACGGTTCACGAGATACAGCCTGGTAACAGACAGACGGACAGCGGTGTCTTAGTAGTCCCGTTTTTTACCCTTTAGATACGGAACCCTAGAAACATAAAAATAATTCATAATATCTCGTAACCTACCTATTTACCTAACTACGTAGTTAGCATTCCACACGTGACAGGTTGCAATCCCGTCGCCGCTTTCAAGAATACTAACAGGTTTCCTCACGATGTTTTCCTTCACTGTTATAAACACGTGTAACGCGCATATAGGTACATTTTTCGAACAGAAATATCCATTGATGCACGGCCAGGATTCAAACTCGAAATTAATTGGAAATTAATAATATCTACCTAGGTACCTATTTACCTAACTACATGAATTCAATAATTCAATTTCAAACTTTTTATTCGATCATGTGAAGTACCACCTATTTACCGACTTACTTTACCGATAGTGGTAAAATAGCGCCACCTGCCAGCGGAATCGCAAACCTCTTTCATCTTACCTCTCAAACCCCGAGCGGTCGTATGAGACCGCGAAAAGTACCTATAATACGTAGTAACATCAAATGAAACTAGATGGCGCTGGAATGCAAAAATCAAGTTTGTTGTATGGGAGCCCCCCTTAAATATTTATTTTATTCTGTTTTTAGTATTTGTTGTTCGAGCAGCAATAGAAATACATAATCTGTGAAACTGTCTAGCTATCATGGTTCATGAGATACAGCCCTGTGACAGACAGACAGACGGACAGACAGACGGACAGCGAAGTCTTAGTAATAGGGTTCCGATTTTACCCTTTGGGTACGGAACCCTAAAAAGTAATGCCTAATGCATTTGTAAAATGTTCCTAATACTCAATCATTATTATGTCATCATTATATTTTTATTGCTTCTTTGAGCTCTACTTCTACAACCATCGACCTTCCTTCATCATCTTTCTCTTGAAGAAACTGTCATGTCGTATAAGATACCTATATATTATGTCATTATGTTAACTCCTGCAAAATGTGGGTCGATCGTGATCCTTGGACGAGCCTCTGACTACTCGTTTTAGACATTTTCTACCTAATTTTGGACCTAAACGCCTTAAGATCTTAGAGTATCTATGTCTACCGTACTTGGCGATTACATTCGTGATCTTGTTTTGTTATACTCGTACCTATATAAATTGGATTTGGGAGACCTACCCGTATAACTCTTATATACGTTGAACGATCGCCATTTTTTTTTAGAAACTAGTATATAATAAAGTATACACATTGCGGCAGTTCCGCTTGTCCAATACCATAATTTGTAGCAGCCAGCGGGAATGCTGCGGCGTGACGTCATCACCGCACTGCCCACTGGCCAGCCCCACAGCCCAACATGAACTTGGGAACAACTTAGTTCGGAACTAGTGATCTAGTGTTGAGTGGTTGAGTCAAACAGCAAATTTATAGAAAGACCTGGCAATAAGACCTGCTCGTTTATTTCGTCAAAATCTATGATTTTTTGTAGCCATAGCTTCATCAGTCGAATTTAGAGAAAACCAATTTAATAGAAGTACCTACTTTTATCTTCTTATAATCTAAAATTCTCGTGTCACAGTGTTTTGTAACCAAACTCCTCCGAATATTTGGTTGGTATGAGAATAGGTCGTAGGGTATTTTTTGTACCCCTAAGTGTTGTGGCATAAAGTTCGAAAAACAAAAAGTGCTTTTTTCCGTGCGATTATTGAAATTCAACAAGGCAACCGTCAGTCGGTACAGCTAGTAGAATCTATGTAATCTATTATCATAGCTATGACTATGAAAATAATAGATTAAGCCAGCTATTTACGAAATGAGCCAGCTGTTTGTGTTTGGCATTACTAACCGACTTCCAAAACAAGGAGGTACCTACTCTTATGTTTTTTACAAATTATTGTGATCTAGCCCTTGAAAAATATAGTTGTAGAGTGTTGCATGTAACTATTTGTTTGTGACGTTCACTGGCAACAGTTAACATGAAATTATGTTTTTTTCAGTCATAAATGAAGGGCGAAAGCCTCTACCTTCAAAACGAAGGTAGCAACTGAAATAATTGTCCCCATGACATCGCGAACTACTACTGCATTTAAGTTTTATTAATGTTGTGACGTTCAAACTGAAAAGAGAGTAAAGATGAATCGATGGATGGCCGATTTAAACGTAAAACAGTTTATTTTTTCATTCGCCCAATATACGTGACAATTTAAAAACTACCCCAGTGCCCCTAGTGAAATCTAAATTTCTTTATCCTAAAGGATGTTCAAAATGTGATGGTTTTGTGACGATAAAAAATTACGAAAAATAAATATGTAAATGGCTTATAAACTAAATCAAAGAGAAAAATTACTATCATTCAGTGATTAATAGACATAACTATAGATTTTGACACGGGTCTTTATCACGTAATTACCTTTAATTTATTTTCCCGACGTTTCGGCTATGTTACAATAGCCATGGTCGCGGGCAGACAGTAAATTAAAGGTAATTTCGTGATAAAGACCCGTGTCAAAATATATAGTTATACTATCATTCAGGCCACCCGATTTCAGAAATCCTAATTATGAAATTTAACAATTTGCCACTTTTATTCTCGTTTTTTTGTTAAAATCAATATCACAGGTCTGAATATCCAGTTCCAGTCTTCAGGAGTGGTTTCATACCCTGTACTTATAATATACCTACAGTATTTCTTTCCATATGACTTATTCGAAACATTCCCACACGCAAGCAAAATCCAACGGAAATGTATGATTTTTTTTTAAAACAAAAGCCTTACCTAATTTCCGACACGCTGAATCCACATAATGGAGGCCTTCCTGTTATTTCAAGACGTGAGAATGGAAAAGAATTTTCGCTTAGACGAGAACGAAACAAAAGGCGTATTTGTAAATCGCCCGGCTTCCGCTTTACTGACTATTGGTGTCTACATCAAAGTACCTACCCAGACAATGAAAAAAACCGGCCAAGTGCGAGTCGGAATCGCGCGCGAAGAGTTTCTTACCATTATCTATAAAAAAACGGCAAAAAAACACGTTTGTTGTTATAGCGGCAACAGAAAATTTCAACTGTCTAGCTACGGTTTATGAGATACGGCCTGGTGACACACAGACAGACAGAAGGACAGCGAAGTCTTAGTAATAGGGTCTTGTTTTTAAACTTTGGGTACGGAACCCTAAAAAGACAGGCTCTCGGCTGTAATCCCCAAGTATTGTAGCTATCCAGATCTCCAGGCAATTTACTTGTTCAAAAGAGTCATGTGACATGACTGACCATACATCAGCTCAGAAAATAATTTACAGTACAGCTACTCCAGAACTCCTAGAGAAAACAAATGGTAGGTAATTGTAGTTTCTTATACCCATTAGGGTGAGTTTCCATTTACGCGGAGCTGCGTGGAGCTGCAAGCGCGGATCCACCGTTGTGGGCACTATGGGCATGCACCTAATAGACTTGTGACGTCACAATTTTATTTTTGTAATTTGATTAGTGTCATTTTTAGGGTTAGATAATGGTACGGAACTCTTCGTGCACGAGTTGGCCGATTTCACGTGTTCGCCCAATATAGGTGGGACTATTCACAAGGTGTCATGTCATGTGACAATAGACATCAAAATCAGAAAGCGCTGGGGGGGGGGGTTCTCTTATGTGACTGTGACTACAAGCTTATTTGAGGGCTGGATCCGCGCCTGCGGAGCAATGACAGCACTCAAATATTCGAGTTAGAAAATGTCTAGCGCTATGTTTGGTTCGATTCGCACAGCCCATCTCCACCAGCATAGCATGTTTGGTATATTTTTTTAATTATAAAACCTACGACAGATCACGACTAAAAAGTAAAGGTACTGGCGAACAAAGAAGTGGAAAATGAAAAATAAAAGCGAACGTTTTTCAAAGGCGGGCGATATTAAAAGTCGGGTGCATCTTTAGCACTTTCCACGCGAGAGAGCCTCAAGAAAACAGCCATATCTTTGTGTTGTTTGATTATAGTCGAGTTGGAAACAGACCATAAGGAAAATTGTAGATGCCAACCCCAACTTTTTAATAATATAATAAGGCGAACAGGCGTAGCTTTACAGAGCTTGTGATTTTATTATAATAAAAAAATAAAACAAACCCCGTTTAATTCGTTCACGTGGCGTATGAAATACTTAAATACATACCATATTAAAAGAGTACCGATAAAAGTCTCTGTAAGTAGGACACCTAGGTGTATGTAGTGGCAAATTTCATCTAAATCGATTTAGCTTTTCTAAAATATTAAGTGTGATTTTCTTCGACTACTTTATTTACCATGACATACTCGTATTTGAAACTTTTGGTATATTTTAAAGAAAAATTAAATAAAATGGGATTACGACTATAATCCCCAAGTTCTGTAGACATTTTCTCAGATATCAAGGCGCTTGGATCATCAAATATATCATAAGGCAGTAGTCAGAGGCACCTCTTAACATTAGTTTAAAGAACCACGAAATATACAACAAAGTAACATTGATCTCGCTTTTTCGCCAACCAACCCATTTATTTTCTTCAGTCATTCACATTCACATTATACCACCAAACGAAGTGAGTAAAGCAAAGCTTTTATGCTGATTAACCCTTTGAAGAGCCGTGTTGAGACTTGCAGACCGCACTCCTTCATCTACTCAAGTACTATCCGACTTGCAAATTACTCTAATTCAACCTGAAATAGGAATCTTCTGCAGTGTTGTTATGTTTAAAAATAAATTATGACAGAGGTTCGTTGGGAGCGGCGATGGGCTTGTAACTTGTCACGTGTGGAAGTCTACTGCAAAATGTGGCGTTTCAAATGTTATGTTTGGTGGTGCCTCTAACTATTCTTTAGGCATATTCGATCTAAGCGATCTTCCTTCGACGCCCCTGAGACTTATTTCATAGTCGTGGGCTAATTTTATTGATACTCTATCAAAAATATGAACAAAAATTTATTTTTATTTTATTCACTCACTTTTGAAAACATGATCCACTTCTGATGTTGACTGTACTTATGGCACTAACCTACTTTAATGGTTTTCAAACCAGCAAAGGGAAGTTCATTGACTATGAAGTTTCTATGAAGTTTTCACACTTGCCACACGTCAAAGGGTTCCATTAAAATAATTAAGTATTTTTGTACACACTGTGTCAATAACCGCCTAATAAAAACACAGTTTGTTCAATAGTTAGTAACGTCACGACACAGATTTTCTGGTAAATTTCGTTCATTTATTCAGTAGCCTTTAAATTACTCTTGACTATTAAACCTAGACTATTAGCTATAACAGTTCAAGAGATTAGCTATTAGCTATAACCTTGTGACGGACAGACGGACAGAGAATTCTTAGTAATAGGGTCCTGTTTTTACCCTTTGGGTACGGAATCCTAAAAAGTGGATTATATTCTTGAGGATGTGGTAAATATTTGGTTCATGGTAAAAATGTTATGTATTGAGGAATATAAACCTAGACCACTTGACCTAGTAGCCCCCTTTAGAACTACCACCCCGTCCCCCCATTAATTGAGTTTTAGGTAACATAAATCGCGCGCAGAAGCTTCTGAAGCTAGTAAACAATATAGCCAAACATTTAATATGGGCTTGGGGCCGTACCACAAGCTCAAAAGTAATATCAAAACAAATATTGTTCGAACTCACGGTACGAAAGAGACATCGCAATATGAGCTTGTATAGGGGGCCGTCCATTAATCACGTGATATTTTTTTTGCATTCTTTTGTAATGTAACTCCGAAATTTTAAAAATATCTACTTATTATTACCCACACCAGCTTAATGTAAGCAACTCCATTTCTAATCCTTGTTTATTAATATTGAATTCGACTAGTCCAAACGTAAGCGTTGGACTAAATTAAATCCTGCGCTAGTCTACGTTTATTAATGAGACGGTAGGCGTTTAGCCAGCTGTTTTCGAAGGTCCGTGTCTGAACAAAGTTGTGACGAGTTTGGAAGAAACTTAGGACTGGATTGGGAATTAAAGTTGATAGCGGTGATAGGGAGTCTGACAACCTCAGATTTGTTTTTATGTTACAAGTTTTGATTGAGAATAGTGGCTTCTTTCTAGAAAGTTGAAAGGTTACGATAACCATGTTAATACCTAGGCCAGTTTCCTTGCCAGTACGCAATGTATCCATAAAGGTTAAATCAAAAAATTTAATAAAAAATAAAAATAGGATCACGACTATAATCCTCAAGTACGGTAGACATCCTCTCAGATCTCCAGACGCTTAGATCTTTCGAAGATGTCTAGTGGGGGTAGTCAGAGGCACGTCCAAACCTTATATTTGGCACATGCCCACATATTGCAGTAGTTAGCATTCCATACGTGACAGGTTGCAAATCCATCGCCGCTAACAACACTAACTGGTTTCCTCACAATGTTTTCCTTCACCGTTGTAAGCACGTGTTTTTGATGCGCATATAAATTTTTGAACAGAAAAATCCATTGCTGCACGCTGGCATTCGAACCCACGACCTTCAAATTGAAAGTCGAGGTACATCCCACTCGGCCAATACGGCTAAATCAAAGATATGTATAATCAAGAACTTTATTAATTGAACTAGAAAACCCGCGACAGCCGTTGTCCTTTTAAAATGTCAATAATCGCATAGAGAAATGCACGTTGCTACGACTGATATCCTCACTGATGTCAGATTTTTTGCACACCAGCGCCATCTATACACACATCATCCCTTTTGCGTCTTATTATCATTTTAGGGATTTTTTTCGTATTATAAACACCCCACTTTTTAATTCAGGTATCATTCTACATCTACAGCAAATTTCATCTTTATCAGTTTGGTCTATTCATTTTGTATTTATGTTTTATCTGATTTTAAATAAGGGAAAAGGGTTTTCATCGGCAACTTGCGAATCGGCATTTTTGTACAATTTATTAGCAAATATTTTGTATCAATTTTGACATTTTTGTTTAAGAAAGGTTTTTTATTTGGAAATAAATACCGGAGTGCCATTTGATTTTTGGTAAAATCTTATCAAGATCTGGGGAAGTAGATACTTGTCGTTGAAGACGAAAATTCTGTTTTTTTATTCTTTTGAAGGACCTAATAATTTTTTGAAGCAATGTTTGTTATTTTCTCTATACCTACGATGCTGATATAAATAACGCGTTTCTTAGAAATAAATAAACACCCAACAATAGTTCTGATTCTGACCCCACTAGAATTCCCTGGGTATCAGAAACTACAAGTACCATGCTTCTATGTATAATCCCCGGAACGAAATACTTACAGATCATGCAAACATTTATCCTATCGCAGGAATCAAAAATGCGTGTAATATTGGATCTACAATACCACTGTAAAGTTTGATAACTGTCTACCTACCCGTAATATTTCACTGAACCTTTCTTGAAATATTCAAAGGGTTTGTAACATCGCAAAACGGCGAGGCGCTTGACATATGGAAATGGTGTTCTAGAGCGAAAAGGGCGAACTTGGTGCCATATGGTGCAAGCAAACCCGATGAAGGTGGGCTATAGATTCTTATTACGATACACCAGTGGAAACCCATGCGACCTTATTCACGTGAAGTTGTTTTCAAACAGACTTCAATCCTCGCTGCACCTCTTCAGAAGTAGAATTTCGGGAATTCCTTTCTTAGTGCACTAAAAGGAATTCTCCCTCCAAAGTTCAAGATTCTAGGACCAGTGTTTCAGGTTTTGCGTTGATAGATCAGCCAGTCAGTCACTAAATTTCCTTATAATCCTTGCCTGAATTTGAAATGCGAACACAACGGTCGAGCCGTTCTCTTGTGATGATCTTGATTTTCTACACTACCATTCTATAGAATTAAAATTTGTAACAGGCAATTGGCGAGACCACGAAAATTGCAATATCTAATGTAACCTAAGGTATCAAACATTTGTCTATAATCTTCAGCAATTTGCGAATTCTTGCGAAGCCGGGCGGACTGCTAGTTATTTATTAGATACATCATATGCGACACATCTCACCGAACATAACATGACCTATTTCTTTAAAGCTCACGAAGACTCGATTTCATTTTTCTACATCAGTATCAAGTGGAATTCACAATGGATCACCCTTTTATCATGTCGAGCAGTATCGTAGTGCCGATCGAACCACATCAATTGTCAGTAGGTTGTACCAGTAGGCTGGCACCGGCTTATACCGAGTAGGCATATTGAATCTTAAGTTCGATTCGATTTTCTAGTGTAAAAACCTGGCTTTTTTGGAAGCGCTACCGTCATGCTACGGTCGATTTGTTCGATGATGATCAACGGCTAAACTAAGCCATCATTTTGTTTAATGCCTCAAATGGTCTGACATGGACAGACATGAGACGAAGACGAGACAATTTAATAAAAAATAAATAAACAAATATCACTAATACATAAACAAACATAATCAAACAACTACAGAGAACTCAATAATTTACAAGTCGATAGCCTCAATCTATCTAACAATTCCCATACTAGACAGAGTTTGTATCGATACATAACAAGAATAATTTATCGCAAAGTTGCTTCTGTAAAGTAATACCTTAAATAATTTTCAACTTTCTATATGAAAACTTATATTTATAATATTTATTGCACTAGGCATGAATCATGTTCACAGCAATTTACGGTCGCCAATTGAAAGAAACAAAAACTTGAAAACAGATCAATGTCTATAAGGTAGCTACTTGCAAGGTTTTTAAAGATGTAGCTACTCGTACCTATCAAGAAGTTTGAAAAGAGCTTATTTTTGAGACGGCTTCACTAACAAAATTAACACCGCAGCGCTTGTAATTTAAAACTTCTAACATGACTCTTTGAATCATCGACTAAGTCGATGCTTTGAATTATAAATTGATAGCACTTGCAACAGCAGGGGCTATACGAGTTCTCAAAGCGATGTCAGTGTCACTTTCACACGGCGAATAGTACTGTTTTGTATTACTTTAAGAACTTGTGGTATTTATTATATAAATTACTAGCTGCTCGCCCCGGCTTCGCACGGGTGGTACCTGGATAAAAAGTCTACCGATTTTGTGCAAACTTCACATAAACCATCTACTAAATAGTCCGTTCTTGAGTTATAAAATTACAACAAAAAGTGGCATTGATTATATATATAGACTAACTGTCCCGACAGACTTTGCCCTGTCAAATTGCAAAAATCCCATAGAAAAAAAGCACATAAAATTTTTCACAAATTTTACAATTTAGTGGTGGATTTTTCAAAATGTTCTTTAATACAAACAATGTCCTGACAATAACGAACACAATAAAAAAATTATTATCCAATTTGGTGCAGTCGTTCCGAAGTTATGTGCGTACATACATTTTGGCGATTCATTTTTATTATATAAAACTAGCGACCCGCCCCGGCTTCGCACGGGATTAATACATATAAACCTTGCTCCTGAATCACTCTATCTATTAAAAAAAACCACATCAAAATCCGTTGTGTAGTTTTAAAGATATAAGCAAACATACATACATACGCGGGAAGCGGAAAGCGACTTTGCTTTATACTATGTAGTGATGATTGTGACACGAAAAACAAGTGCTTTGCAAAATACTACAATGTTCATTAGTTCATACGAACTTACTTACCATTCCTTTTACCCCATTCATCTATATTGATAAATAGCATAAGTAAAAACTATTATCTGTCTGCGCTCCGAGAGGAAGGCATCAATCAGTTCCCACGACTGTTGGTTCTATTGGCTCTTTAATTCTGGACGAAAATTGCCTTCGCCGACGTTATTGGCAAGCTTACTATAAACTCATTTATGGCCTTAATTGGGCGTGAGGCGACAGACTAGCTTAAAGTGACTGCAGTTTGTCTTGTGCTTCGAATAAGAGTTTATTAGACATGTTTTCTTATCTTAAAAAGATAAGATGTACCTATAATACACAGTAAAATGTTAGATCGATTGAGGCTTTGATAGTGCGTAAACACCATTTGAAACAAACTGGTTATTTTCTAAACATACATATAAATATCTCAATAACTTGAAATATTACGTTTAAAGTTCTACAATCAGGATAAAATACGATAGTAGGAGTCAGAAAACTTGAAAAGTAAAGTCAAATAAAGCATTTCCTTTCAAGGGATTTATTTAATTTGTCATAGGAAACACAAAAAAACCATGTCACCAAACCACTTGCCCTTGTTTTCAGTAACTAACCAATCTTTCTCTTGTTTCAGATTGAAATGTTGACGTCGTTATAAAATTAGTGTAAAAACTAGGTCTATTATTAAAGCAATAATTAAAACATAGAAACCCCGTAGTGATTAGGTTCGCTTAAAATAGTGTTTATGAATTAGCTCTTCCAATCTAAACTAATTGCAGTGACTATAAATAATGTTTTGTATGCGTCGCAAAGACGATCGAAAATGACTTGTAAAACGTGTTCAAAGTCGAAAACTGATCGGTGTCGAGTACAGCCACCGCCGCAGGTGTTGAGCGAGGCATGGTAAGATGCCGGCGCGCAGTGGCAGCTCGAATTTAATGCGCCCGTTCGTAGTGCTGGCTCTGCCCGGAATGTATTTGCTGTTCAAGTACAACCAGTACCGGCAGCAGCAAATGGAGACCGCGCGCCGAAGAGTCACCGAGCGGGAGCTGACCCACCTAAACACCAAAATTGTAAGTAGCTTTTCTTTTCGACCATCCCTCAATGTCTGAAGACGAAAGTATTTAACCAGTGTGAGAACTAGAGTCTTCAACTTTTCATGACGTAGGTGTGCTGCCGAAACGTGGACAATCACGTAGGGTTAGCACACAGCCTAAAAGTGAGAGAGCTATGCTCGGAGTTACCTTGAAGGATGGAATTAGAAATGACAGAGAAAATAAGTTGTCGATATAGCTCAAAGGGTTAGCAAACTGAAGTGGCAGTGGGTCGACGAACCGACAAACGTTGGAGTAAACGTGTACTGGAGTGGAGACCTCGCTTAGGTAAGCGAAGTGTAGGAAGTAGGTGGAGCGATGACCTTCGAAATGTTGCCGGCAAGGGATGTTAGTTTAGTTTCACTAAGTTTCACTAGTTTTAATATTAGTTTCACCGGTTAGAATGCTCCAGCATGCCAATTTGATAGGTTGTAGAGTTGCGGCTTCGGCTTTGAACTGATTTTAGTTTTGCAGCCTGAAGTTTACCAAAGCTTTGGACTAACAAGTCAACTGCCAACAACAAAACCACTGTTCACCAACAAATAAACGGGTGGTTACTGGAACAATACCCCATCATGTCAGTCACTGCCTTCAAAATGCAGTTCACCTTAAGTGCGTTCACGTCAACTCAATGTTATTTGCCACGGCCGGAGTATTTTTATTAGCGGTGTCTTCATTAAAATGTAATTTGTAGGAGTGAAGCAACTTCAATGGTCCGTGTAGATGATAACAAAAGTCTTTGGGTATACTCTACACACTTTGGGTCATCATAACACTAAAACAGTGTAAGCTCTAGTTTAAGTTTCTGTCATTGTTGTTCTGTTATGCCGGGGTCCCACGGCCCGCTTTTTCACACGCCAGACCGCGCCAAGGCGGACGAACGCGCCGTGGGAACGATGCATCCGTGGTGGCCCGTGCTCGGAACGCTCTGTACGCGACGTGCCGGACGCACACAGGCGGAGCGTCATCCGGCGCGGCCCGTCGTTTTACGCGCCGTGGGACCCCGGCTTTACTGATATACAATAAATGATTTTAATTCATTAATTCATTCATACTTAATTTATTTATTCATTCATACTATTCAGTATATTTTCTCTTAAAAACATCAAGATGCGAGGACTTATAATGCCTAAATCTTGGAATTCCAAGCATGGTGCCTGCATTGTTTAGTGAATATTCATGAATGTTTAACGTCAAAAACATTTAGCCTACATAACACTTTTACTAAAATCTCTGGGTGAAAAATACGGGCGTAATGAAACGAAGTTATCAAACACGAAGAGGCCAATATTTTTAATGGAACGAAAGTATTCGAGTTGGGCTCTCGAATGGAGTGCTGTGAAGTTCCGAGCGAGAGGAAACCAATTAGGGTATTAGTCCTGTGATGCCGGTAAAATCTTGTTAGTAGATCTTTAGGTACTATAAGCTGTTTTTTTTTTATATTTTTCTTGTTTGAGCCTGCACCTTGTACTATCGGCACCACACTGGAGCTCTACATATTGTTTACGAAAAGGATCAACCAAACCGTGTTAGTTGACTGATTCTTCTGGACTCACGTATGAAATAATACTACTGCAAAATGTAGGCATGTGCCAAATTGGATGTTTGGACGGGCCTCCCTTTAGTCATTTTCAAAGATCTGAGCGCCTGGAGATCTGAGAGGTCTACCGTATTTGAGGATTACAGTCGTAAACCTACTCGTATTTGATGTATTGTGTTGACTTTGAAAGTTATCTAATCAATCGCGGTCGAGACAACTGCATCTAATTAGACTACATAGTGATTTGTTTGTGTGACTTTTTTGGTGCCTATCCAAAACTATGAACGCCTACATGATATTTTTACTGGCAACTCCAACTCAATTGGGCCACTGGGCACAAATAAATGTTATTTATGAACCGAACGTACATGAACTTTAGTACAGCACCGAGACGATCTTCAAACTAGTCTAACATTGGCCAGTGTATGCTGAGTCTTACATAATGTTTAAACCAACTTCAGAAAACCGGCCAAGTGCGAGTCGGACTCTCACACGAAGGGTTCCGTACCATTTTCTATAAAAAACGGCAAAAAAACACGTGCCGTTTTTTTGGGTCCATCCAGTTTTACATCCATCCACCTTCATTCCTAGCATCCTTCAGCTCGATGTTATCCCATTTAAATTTAATCAATGTCAAGTCGTAGGCACCTACCACTAAAGTCGGGTTTCGGTTAAGTTTAAAAAAATAAATTATGTAAGGCTATTGATCGTTCTCAAAGCAATCAGTCATGATGCTGAAATCCGGAAATTGCGTGCTAAACTAAGGAGACGGGTAGTCGGCCAGTGAAGATAGATTATTTTGGTAAATACTCGTAATAATCGATTGAGTGCTCTACCCTAAACTTAAGCCGAAAGCACTAAGCATATTATAAATTGCGTTTAATTAAAAAAAGTAAGTCTTTAAATTCATCTCTTCATAATTCTTAGATACTAGACGTAGGTTCTACAAAGTACTACATGTTGCCTATATCCTACCTTTATCTCGGTAAATTTGCACCTGGCGTGAATGATGGCATTTCATTCCAGCGAGGTGCAAACTTATAGTGAGCAGTACCTTCTCGTTCATGAACCATAAAATCGAATATGCTTGAAAAGTTATTAGATCAAACTAAAAAAAGGCCAGGTCAAGAGTACTATAAACCGACAAGCATGCATGAGGAATGTGATGAGAGTGAATGAAGCTAAAGAAGTATATCAGGATCGTAGCAAGTGGAAAGCCGTGATCTCTGCCTACCCTTCTAGGAAACAGGCGTGATTTTATGTATGTATGTAAACACATCTGCGAAACATGAACTGCCGCTATAATTGGTGTTTATTTTCACAGTTCCTATTGCTACGTACTTGTAGCCTGGGTAAAGCCATCTTGGGTGAGTGGGACCTTAGGACACACGAGAATTTGGGGCCCTTTTGAAAAAATATTTAAGACAGTACTAACCCGGGCAATCGTTCTTGCATAAACCACACTTGATTCGCACAAATTGTATCAATAATCGAGCATTTTCCACCATTCTCGTATTTCTAGGAATACTGAGTCATATGAGTGATATGTAACGTACGTCGCGTGATCGACACGCCTAGTCCATCGGACTACGTAGACGTGACCCTGGATTTCGTTATGCAGACCTTGGAATAATGAGAGCTTTTGGTATAAATTAATAGTACCTAGACATTCTAGACAAGGCTCTCTAGGAAATTGTTGGTCCTTACCTACCCTAAAAAACCGGCCAAGTGCGAGTCGGACGACCAAGGGTACCAAGGTACCATTATGATCTATAAAACACGGCAAAAATAATCACGTTTGTTGTATGGGAGCACCACTTAAATATCTATTTTATTCTATTTTTAGTATTTATTGTTATAAATACTGAAAAATTTAACTATCTAACTATCACAGTTCATAAGATACAGCCCCTGGTCCCGTTTTTACCCTTTGGGTACGGAACCCTAAAAACGATACAACACACAAACACATTTACAAACACTATTGATTACGCTTTTACTCGTTACGCGTAGATGGAGTCGAATGGGGTCTTGAATCCTCATTTGCAAAAAAAAATCGTCTCACCCATTGATACTGTTGATCAGGGGACTAATCAGACATTCGTAGTGTCTCATTGTGATCTTCGCCATAAAATTTCCTTTTTCGGTAACAACGCACCCAAATGTTCATCAAGATTTATTAGAATGTCAATACGATGGATTTCCTAATACGTGAGGAGCGCTTGAATATCGCTTCCTCAAGAAGATTGATGGTCTTGCTTCGTCAATGACCCGCAAGGCGGCCATTTACGTCGTTTCGGGCTTCTAAAAGCTTATAAAGAACGTTGTAGTAATTTATATTGCGTAGTCCGCTAAATCTACCGGTGTGTTCATTAATTTCTGGGTCATTGCAAATTGGTTTACGAAAATAGACTAGCTAAAAATAAATATAATAGTACTTGATGAAATGTCACTGCAACTCCATTCGATATTAAAAATATATAATTAATCCAAAAATATTAATAAATAACACCCTACATCACACACATATTCCTGAATATCTATTTATATTTATAAAAATCAATGCTACTTTTCGTTGTAATTTTATAACTCAAGAACGGGCTCACCTATCCAAACCAAATGTTTAGGCTTTGTTCGGACTATTTAGTAGATGGTTTATGTGAAGTTTGCACAAAATCGTAGGTACCACCCGTGCGAAGCCGGGGCTAGCAGCTAGTCCTAACTAGCGTAGTCAAAAAAACGTCAAAAAATACGTTTGTTGTATGGGAGAACCACTTAAATATTTATTTTATTCTGTTTTTAGTATTTGTTGTTATAGCGGCAACAGAAATACATCATCTGTGAAAATTTCAACTGTCTAGCTATCACGGTTCATGAGATACAGCCCTGTGACAGACAGATGGACAGACAGACGGACAGCGAAGTCTTAGTAATAGGGTCCCGTTTTTACCCTTTGGGTACGAAACCTTAAAAACCACTGGTAACATTGGTAGCCGTAAACTTTACCAAAACAATTAAAGTTCTAGTTCAAATGTTCAGAAATAGAAGAATAGGCCAATAGCTAGCGGAGAGCGGCTATAATTACCGCAATGTCAAGGCGAGACGTTGCACTGTCTTTCAGACTTTCCCTCTCGTGCATTGGATCGACTATCGACTTACTATCAATACGATACGAGTAGGTACAATTGGAACTGAAGCGTATGTGTGGCCGCTTATAGTCATTTAATTTCTAAATAAATTGTTGGATCGTCGCAAAAAAACCTAAAATTATTATATTTTTCCGGTAGGTAAGTCTACTGAATAAGCTCTACATAATTGAACCTTATTGTAATAAATAGCTAGCTTTGTTGCCAGAAAAATAATATGTATTATTTAATTTAATTTCCAAAAGCAATTTCGTTCACCCCGAGATTTCGCACCTTTTGCGGTCCTTTATTAATGATAATCTCATTAAAATTTCTTCAACAAAGAGGTTTCGACCGCAGATATTAAAAACACTGGCCATCATTAAATCTTCTACGGCTTTACGAAAAAGTAATCAAAAATATGAAAAAAACATGGTAGAAGTAAACGTCAAACATAATAAAAAATTCACAACAGCAACAACTTCAGGCAAGCTTTTTTCAAAATTGTACAGTAAATAAATAATGGTTTCATCAAATCTGCTGTCTAGATCAAAATGTTTATGGTCAAGTTTCGTGGGTAACTTGAAAACTGAAGCTCTGTTCCTACGAACCTTTGCGAAGAAGCCTGATGACGGATGTAGGAGGGCAATAGTGGATATCCCTCCTGATGTGGATCCAGTCTGCCCAGAACCGTGCAAGAGGAGAAGCCAGAAGGAAGGCATTCTTCACAGAATCAAGCTGAGAGTCGTCGAGGGAGGCACAAACTTTGGGAGTAAGCGACGGAAAATCCTTTACTGATTTCAATTTTCATCATAGATTTATTTCAATTTATTTATATACGAACATTCGCTATCGATTCATCCACTAGAAACGAGCATCAAAATTTATTAGCTTTCGAAACTTGACTTTTCATAAGTCATAACATCGCGAGCTTGATATTTACCTATAAAAAACCTCCCACGAAACTTTAGGAACTTACCGCCGTAAATGGGAAAAACAGGATCTTTAAGAGTACTTTATGGGCAAAATCTCGTTTTCTCTTAGCTCCTTTTCGTCGTCTCGCATGCAAGGAGCCAGTATGCAAGGAGGTTAAGGTGGATGAGCCGAAAGCGCTGCCAGCGCCCGAGAAGAAGGCGCTTCCAATGCCGCTGCCTCGGTCGGGCGTGCAAGTATCAGTGCTTGGTGCTGACACCGCTATAGGACAGTATGTGGCCTTGCTGCTCAAACAGTGCCCTTGTATCAAGAAGTAAGTTAATTAATTCATACCGTCACGATTGCCAGTTGCGGTGTAAATAAGCGTTGCGGTGGCGCTTCTTATCATTTTTGCTGTGGGCTAGTGTCGAGTCCAGGACAACGCTCTAAGGGTGAAATCCATCTACAAGGAGCTGTGCGGCGCTGACCAATGACAGCGCTCAAATATTATTTTAAAATGTCGAGCGCTGTGTCCGTTCCGCTCAGCTTAGCACAGCTCCACTTAGGTGGAAATGAGTTTCCATCTAAGTAATGAGTTTTCTTCTAATGAGTTTCTCACCCTAGCAGTATGCGGAGTGAGAGGTTTCAAGAAGAAGTGGCCTTTTTTTACTTTGAAATTTAGACTCCTTTAGTTTGCGGTCTACTAAATCATCCTTCGTGAATTTTAGCAAAATACACTTGCGCTCTATCTTAATTTGTAATATTAAACTAATATGTAGGTTGGGTAGGGTAGTGGATAGGTACTGGCATTTAGGATAACCTTTCTGGCTTCATTTGGATAATACGTAATTAAAAGGCATGCCCAGTTGAGTTTCATAAGGTCAGTCCCAAACTTTCACACTGTAACATATTAAAATGGGCTTTGAGAATGAAAGCAATGGTAACAAGTGATTTAAAATAGGTACTTAATTATATCGTCTAAATTATGTTTGAACTGTCATATGATAAGAGCAAACGTGAGTTGTGCTTTAGTTCTATTTCCAGCTATCCCAACTTGTCTGATTTTATGCCTAAATATTTTTTTGGATTTCAAGAAAATTGCGGCTTCAACTTGCTGATGGGCTCTTTCAAACAACATTTATTTTAGTCGAGCTACAACATTATTGTATAGGTAAATAAAAGCATTCATTGATAAAAACCCTCCAATCAAACGTGGCTCGGCGTTTGTGATTGTTTAGCTCTGATCATTTTACTCTATTTTGTATACCATGTTGTTTCGTTAGTAACCTGTGACGTCACGCGACCCCAAGACACGGCTCATGTAACCGTTCGTCGTGCCCTCAGTGGGACCATTCGTCCGGTCCGCTGTCACAACGCTAAGTTGATTTTGATCCGACTGGCTCGGTTTATTTACCGTGAATCTGATCCAAGATTTAGCTAATGTCGATTAGTGTGCTCCCTGGGTAATTTTACAAGAATGATTGATAGAATGATTATACTGACTCTTATCTGAACACTTCTCTATAGTAACTATCTACTTACTTATACCTTAACATAATTTTAAGTACAATCGATCTGTTCCAACTTTTCTAATCAGTTGGGATACATGGTATTGTTCCACTCATACCAATACTTCAAAATAAATATTTTGCAGAAAATGTGATTTAAATACTATTATTTATTTAGTTTAAGAACTTTTAGTTTATTTACTAGTAGAACGGCGTTTTGATTATAACTGATTGGGTTAGCCAGTTGGGAAAGAAGGAACAGATCGTTCAATCAATATTAGGTATATTTTTCAAAGCAACATCGTGCTCCTTTCAAATTCTCATCAGACCTATATTATTTCCTGCCAATAGTAAGATAAATAGCTACTGTCATCTATTTCATATCGCAAACATTTGCTGTGCTGCCAATAAATAGGTACGAAAAATATTGCAAGCAGTAGTAAATTGCAGCTCGGGTACTATTGAGAACTGAAGCGTCCGTAGCAACTTTATATTTCATGCCTGAGGCACTAATACAATATATCTACTTCAGTGCACTGTACATGTCCAAGCTCCCAATGGAGTCGCCTCGGAGCTAAATAGATAGTATAGCTTAGTTCACGCTATTTATGTAGGGTCTATTAAAGCAGTTAAAATTCGAAGCGGGCTGTGACATGTTCAGGGACTTTGGCAATCGAATAAAGCTGAACGTGAAACAGGTCTGATCGGAGCCAAAAAATGTAGTTCATTTTTCAAACTGCCGGAAACTATGTCCAAAAAGAAGTTACTATTTACCTATTTTCAATCGATGAAAAAAGGAGATTCTCAATGATTCGACGCTAAAAGTTATAAGTTTTAAAATTTAAAAAACTATCGTCCTTTGACTTTTCGATTAATCGAAACATTTACGTAGGTTTTCTTTTTACTTTTTAAACGTAATTATGAAAGTGAAACTCGAGTGCGTACTTTGATGAAAAAGGTACCGTAAACGTTTTCCCTGCTCCTCCACAACTGCGAGCATCTCTGAATAGCGCTCGTCAGCCCACAGTCAATATTAGCTTAGGTCTGGCACATCTTATCGCCGACAGCCATTCCCACAAACACGCTGGGAATGTGGCACTCGCAGAGCACACATGAAATGAAACTCTTACAGGCCTTAGACATGCCATTATATGGTTCATTCGGCCAAACGTAATAAAAGGCCAAGATTTTACGAGCGGGCCTTGACTGCCGCGCCTGCTCCGAATGTTTATCGCGAGATTTTTATTGTTGAGTTCGGCCTTTGACTTCATATCATAATAGATAACATCTTGATTTTCTTTTATCATTCAAATACCTTTAACTGTAATTTCATGATACCGTGGCTTCATTGTTCTCGCTTTCGAGGTTGTAATAATTTTTATTTGTCCCAAAAAATTGTGTCAAGCGGATGTTCAAAGGTAGAGAGCAATTCTTATAGATATTCCAATCCTCCATGTTTTTTTATTATAAACCTCTTATATGATAATTTCTATGCTTAAAAATAGAAATATATATTTACGTTTTCTAAAAAGAACAACTCTTTCACACTTTAAGCGTAAGTGTGAGCGTTTATTTGCCGAATCTCACTATAATCACGTCATAAAACCGACATCCTAAGAATCCAATGACGCTTATTCCCTTCCTTTCCTCCATTCTCGATTCGATTCCAGGTTACGACTGTGCGAACTCTCAATGTTCTGATTACAACCCTAAACGGTAGCAAGTTACTGGAACGCAAACTATCTTGCATTGTCTAGCGGAATGCTTGTACACATAAAAGGGGGTTAAGTACTTGCAAGTTCTGATTGTAGTTTCTTTACAAAAACCTCAGGATTCGACACATAATGTTTTACTACGAAGAAACGAACGCGTAATACAAATGACCAAAAATCATTACGTCCATCCAGTGCAGGGTCGTCTCTTCGCGGGGGTGCAAGGGATGCGAGGCGCTCTTACAACCTCAGGGGCTCCGAAGCCTGAGGCTGTTGAGTTGGCGCAAGATATATTAGATAGAAACGACCCTTCTCTACATTTTATGTCTCTACTATCTATTCTTATCCATCTTGCAGGTTACGCCTATACGAAGCGCAGGACTCTGCTTGCTCGGACTGCAACCGCAACTTGTGCCAAGTAGTTCAGGACCTGCAGCATATCAATACCAACTGTCTTGTTCAAGCCTTTAGCTGCTCTTGCTGTGAGCTAGAAAGATGTTTACAGGTGAACTGCCTTCTGTCTTGAAAATAAGTTGATTTTTGAAGAGTTTCACCACAAGAGTGCAAATCACAGCAAATCTTTGAAAATATGTTGTTGCACAGGTGAAGTTTATCTTATAATTTTTATCGCCTTCATTTCACAGAAGCAATCTTTTGTGTACGGCTAGACAGACAGTTAGACATTTACTGTAAGGCGGGTGAGTATCCTGCTGAGATGCAAGAGGTAGGAGTTAGATCCCCGCGGCGCACTGTGGATCGAAAATCGACTTTCAAAGACATAGGCGAAAAAAAAAAATTTGGTCGGTTTTTTGCTTGAAACGGCTTCCATTAATCATTAATATGCCTAAATATATCATGATATACAATTTGGTGGGAAAATTGTCGAGTTATAATTTTTTTTACGAAAAAAATGTATGAAAAGCATATAAAAAATCCAGATATCTCCCGGAAGTGCAAAGATAACCGTTATATCCTTGCATACAGTTATAGTACCAACTATTATTGATTTTTTGGCATACAACATATAACACGAACTACTGCACATTTTGAAAAAAAAAATATCAAAAAATTTAATTTATTTTTGATCTCTCTCAAGTGAAGACTTAAGGAAATCGGTTAAAAAAAGGTCCCCATCGGCAAATTGTATGCTATAAATAATAACAGACATGTGTTTTCTTGTTTGGCTGACGTTGAAATACCAAAAAACAAAGCTCAATAGCAAATTCAATTTAGGAACTATTTTTAATGTTATTTAACTACCTAATTAATTAGATTAGGTTTTGTCAGACCGCTTATTGTTCAAATTTCAAGCAATGTATTAACAATGATCGGTAGTTAGCAAAAGACAGGTAGCTTATGTACAAAGTTACAAACATACCTTACTTAGATTATTTATTACCTACCTAAATGCATAAACCTGCACCGGAAATATTTAACAATGAGCGGTAGTTAACAAAAGACAGGTAGCTTAGGTACAAAAATACCTTACTTAGGTTATTTATTACCTAATTAAGTGCATAAAACTGCACCGGAAATATTTTTTACTTCAGTGTATTCTGATATTCTGAACTATTTACTAGTGAACATCTCTCAGTTTTTTAATCATTAAAATGGAAAGTTTAAGCACTAACTTAGATTTGGTTGTTGTTCTTCAAGGTGCAGGTTCGCTACAAAATCATGAAGTTCTGTACGAGGCAGTATTATCTCGTCTAGGTGATCACCTTTCTAATGAAGATAAGGTTACTCTGGAAGAGTTTTGTCGAAGATTTTCACGAGCTGCTTCACAGAGATGGAAAAATTGCGGCAGAAACACAAGAGCATTCAGAAAAGATTATGAAGATTGGCTTCAAGCAAATGTTGATTGGCCAAGCTGCGTTCAAACTAGTCTTCTCACCCAGGGACCAAGTGAAGAAAGATCGATTACCGAAGACTTTACCACCGCGGAACCTTCATCGTCATCATCAGTTGGAACGATGACTAAAAGACCTCGGAAACCTTTCGAAGATCTAGGCAACAAGCAGAAGAAAAGGAGGTCGGAAGAGTACACAGGTATGGACCCCATTGAGTTGACGAATTCAGCTGCAGTACTCTTAAAAGAAAATGGTCGTGAGGACATTGCATCCGTCATCGAATATATGTTGAAAACCCCAGAAGCTGCTGCGAAAATCAGTGACTTCATAAAAAGACCGAAATGTCATGTTTCATTTACGGCAGAAAAAACTTTGGGGTTGCTCCTGTCTTTAAAGCTTACAAAGTGGCAGTACATAACTTTAAGGGAATCGGCCATTCGAGAAGGTGCTATTGATATTTACCCGTCTTACTAAAAGGTGCAACAGGCAAAATTGCAATGTTATCCTCCGAAGCAATTAATAACAGTGACAGATTCCTCAGCAAAGATTACTTTACAAGGATTACTGGATTTAACAGTAAGGAGGATCCTTGAAAGTTTCCCAAACAAAATACAGGACCAACAGTTGACATTGATATCGAAGTGGGGATTTGATGGTGCATCTAACCAAAGCCTGTACAAGCAGAAAATAGACAGTGAGCAAGATGACTCAAGCATATTTATGACATCTCTCGTCCCTCTAAAGCTAACAAACGGTGATGAAACCCTATGGAAAAATCCAAAGCCCTGCTCAACATCATATTGTCGTACAGTGGAGTTTAGTTTTGTGAAAGAAAGTGAAGAATTAGTCATTGAAAAAAAAGGCAAACATGGATGACGAAATTAAGGCTTTACTCCCCACAGAATGTAAAAAAAATATGGTGAATCATAAACTGATGATGACGATGATTGATGGCAAAGTATGTACTTATCTTTCTGAAGCTAAGTCACACGCTGCGTGCTATCTGTGCTTAGCTAAGCCCACTGAAATGAATAATTTAGGTACAGTTTCATTGAAGCCTGTATCCTCTGATGCATTAGAATTAGGGTTATCTACATTGCATGCACGTATTAATTGTATGGAATGCCTTCTTCATATATCATACCGACTCGATTTTAAAAAGTGGGCTGCGAGAGGAAATGAGCACAAAGAAATGTTGGAAGCAAGAAAAAAATATATCTAGGACAAATTTAAAAACGAGCTCAATCTTCTTATCGTTATTGTTAAGCAAGGATCTGGAAGTCTGGAACCACAAATGACGGAAACACGGCAAGAAGATTTTTTGAGTTTCCAGACAAAACTGCAGCCATCTGTGGGCTGGACGAAGAGTTAGTCCGCAGATTTGCTGTAATTCTGCAGGCAATAACATCAGGGGAACTGATTGATGTAATCAAATTTAAAGATTTCGCTTTCGATAACATTAAAAATAGTTCCTAAATTGAATTTGCTATTGAGCTTTGTTTTTTGGTATTTCAACGTCAGCCAAACAAGAAAACACGTGTCTGTTATTATTTATAGCATACAATTTGCCGATGGGGACCTTTTTTTAACCGATTTCCTTAAGTCTTCACTTGAGAGAGATCAAAAATAAATTAAATTTTTTGATATTTTTTTTTTCAAAATGTGCAGTAGTTCGAGTTATATGTTGTATGCCAAAAAATCAATAATAGTTGGTACTATAACTGTATGCAAGGATATAACGGTTATCTTTGCACTTCCGGAGATATCTGGATTTTTTATATGCTTTTCATACATTTTTTTCGTAAAAAAAATTATAACTCGACAATTTTCCCACCAAATTGTATATCATGATATATTTAGGCATATTAATGATTAATGGAAGCCGTTTCAAGCAAAAAACCGACCAAAATTTTTTTTTTCGCCTATGTCTTTGAAAGTCGATTTTCGATCCACAGTGCGGCGTCGGGACAGTTTGCATGATTTCCCAATATTTATTCCGAGTCTGGATGTAGTGGTACCATCGTAGTTTCTGATACCCACGACACAGGGATTCTTAAGCCAGAGTACACGCGCACTGTCGCGTACAGAGCGTTTCGAGCACGGGCCACCACGGATGCATCGTTCTCACGGCGCGTCCGTCCGCCTTGGCGCGGTCTGGCGCGAGAAAACGCGGGCCGTGGGACCCCGGCATTAGGGCTATGTATGTGACTAGATAAGGTTTCATTTGTCACTAGAGTAGGTAAGATTATTACTCTTAAACTCTAGTTCAAGAGATACAATGGTATAAAACACAGTCTAATAAATTCCACAATGCGACCGTTTTAATAGTTTTCAAAAAAGTAAAAAAAAAGACTTGCGAGAATTATTCAAAACTAATTGATTTATTCAAAAGCTCGCCTAGCACAAGGCACCTCTAACATCATTACGTTGTAAGTAAAGTTCTGAACATTCGACATTTGCATATTATCTTCACTTGCAGTCGGCAAACTGATGTCAAAGTTACAAGTTGAAATCTTGTGACTTATCAGTGTTGCTTGAATAAGTTATGACTTCACTTAAACCATTCTAGTTACAAAGCTTTGAAATACAGACATTTACTTGAGTGAATTAACACTCAGCAGTTGCATAAGTCTTGATGTAGGATTCCCTGTCTTCGTGGGTATCAGAAACTATGAGAAGGTACCATTGTACTACAACACCCGGAACATAATGTCAGCAGATCATGCAAACATTTGTTGGGCCACGTGCGTCTCAGCCAGCTACAGCACCGAGGTCGTCAAATGTATTTGAACAATGCTATTGACCAAGCTTTCTTTACAAACAAAATAAGCCAAAGCGAAATCGAATCAACCTCTTCAATAGGTATGCCGAGTCAATTGGAACGTACTAGTATATTGGATTTGTTTCTTCGCCCATGCATGGTATTCGCAAGGCGGCTGTTAACCCCAGGTGCCTTGCCAATCAATAACACAACCTGCACACGCGAAATAGGTAGCGAGCTACTCAAATACGAGGACAAAGTTAAAAAGAAATACTTTGATGTGTACGTTTAAGCAAGTGGTTCATTTAAACCTTTTTTATTGTTAAATTTGAGTAAGTAGTTAGTTTAACATGATCTAAATAGCAGTGAATAAGACTAAAAGTACCTAAGCATAAAAAATAGGCTTACGACTGTAAACCTCCAAGTACGGTAAACATTCTCTCAGATCTCTTAGCGCTCAAATCCCCAAAGATTAAGTCATAGGCACGTTACGTTATTAAGTATTACATTCAATACATGCACACTTTCTGCAGTAGTTGGCATTCCATTTATAGGTTGCAAACCCATCGTCTGCTTATAAGAATACTAACTGATTTCAGTACAATGTTTTACTTCACCGTTTAGGTAGATATACTAAGGCTTAAAACCGGCTCAAGTATTTGAATATCATTGAATAAGATTAAAAACTGAAATGGTAAAAAAACCCTACACAACTAATTAAAAAATCGATTTTTAACAGTTTGTGTTACAAAATTCTACAATGTATTATTTTCCTCAATTGTACCACAAAGTCTATATTACTTGGAACCGTTTATCCAGTGTTCTTTCGGCGCCAATCTGTCTGAGTAGAATGCGCAGATCTGATACCATCCCTCGACTGCTTACATATCCGCTCAATATTCACAAAATATTACGTGTATAAATTTCCATTTATATCTAGTCGATTCCGCTATCTGATATGTTCATTTCCATACTATTCGTAACTCATATTATGAAGCTTCCAGACAGATTTATCTTAATATTTAAAAAATATATACGAGCTTGCTCTCTGCATTTCTGTACAATTACGGAACTTTTGCTTTTAGGTCACTTTATTTCTTCATGAATTATTTAACAAGATATTATTTTAACTTCGACCGATTTTTCAATAAGATAAGTTTCTAACTGTGGAATAAAATTGAAATTTAACATTAGATATGTCATATTTATTCAACAGTTAAGCCAAGTATAGGCATAACTTGTAGAAAATTTGAACACTCAAATAGATTTACGTGACTCTTACCGACTATCATTCAAATGAAAAGGTTACTTACCCAGACCTCAAAAAGAATGATAAAAACATAATAAACTTGCCAACCTGTCACGACTTGCGACCAATGATTTGTATGTCACGTAGGTATGGAATGCTAACTACTGCAAAATGGGCATGTGCCTAATGTAATGTTTGAACGTATCCCTTTAGACATCTTCAAGGGTCTTAGCGCCTGGAGATTCGAGAGTATGTTTATCGTACTTGGGGATTAGGTACAGTCGTGAATCTGTTTAATTTTTTTCACAAACTTACCATTTCCAGAACACAGACATAGTGTTGATGCTGGAAAGTGGCTACCTGAATGTGGACATGCCGTTTGAGAAGAGGTTTTGCTATCAGGCTCCGATCGTGAAGCATTATGCTGACTGCATCGCCACTGAATGTCCGAAAGCTTTTATCATTGTGTGCGCATCGCCCATCGACTGTATGGTACCTTTGGTTGCTGAGGTGATGACATCTATTATTTGTATCTCAGTTCTCATGACATTTTAAATACATCAATTATCATTAATCTAGTTTGAAAAGGTAGCGTATAATTCTACGAAAACGTTTGTGCCATATCGAGCGGACATAAATTCTCAATAAACGTTACGTTCTACTTAGTTTCAATAAAATAGTTCCAATAGTTATATTACTTTCGAATGTATTCAATAGTAAACTACTGAAGACGCTTGCGTTAGAGTGCAAGATAGTGAATTCTCATGATTCTAGATTTAGTTTCACGTAAGGAATGTGATCATTTAAAACTTTTGACATTTCATAGCAAATGTACGCTTACAATCACTGGAGCGTTTCAAAAGTCCAAACATGAATCGAACATGCCCTTTCCACGACCTTCACAATACAAACAGAGTTACATAACAACTCTGCAATGCATCCTTCGAGTGACATAAATTATTTACGAGCTGCTGATAGCGGTATACCGACAATACCATCGTTTATGGCTCGTAGTACCGTAGCGAATGCGATGTGCGCTTTTATGGGTATCGGTAGCTAATTTCAATGGTTCATCTTTACGAACTCTATTTTGTCAAATTCTTGTGGTATATTTTGAGATTTGATTAATGATAGATATAAATAAATGGGTCTCAATCATTGCAACTTCCAACATGAACAGGCAACAGGCCTAGTCACAGGTATGTAACAAATTTTCAGCATTATGATAATAATATTTTTAGAAGCTCAATTGATATAATTTTATTGGCTGATAGTTTCTGTTACACAAGGTAATTAATTTCGCATTCATAGCCGTTCATAGGCTGATCGGAACGGAATCGATACAAAGAATATTGCAAGTGCAACGGTTACGGGCATGGTCTTTGGAAAGTCTTTGCAAGTTTAATTGATAACAACAGAGGGTTCCCTAGGAGACTAAGGAGACCCTACTTGTGAGTCGGATTAAAGTTTGATCTGCTTACATCTGAGTTATTAATGAGATAAGTTTACGTCATACTTGGCAAGCTGGCCCTATCATCCATCACTCCGAGCTAGAAAACAAATCTCAATATGCTGGCTGCTCCCTTCGAGTAGTGGAAGTTTCAGTTAAGAATAATGGTACCCGTTGTAATATTTCTTGTTTACACAACGGCTTTCCACCTATTTCCATGTAAATAGTTCCGGTTCCGATACACATCAGATTAATATCATATAACTTAAGATTACCATTTTTTCTGAATCATAAAATACTTTCTAAGAACTTGTTTTTACGTTATAATACAAATAGTTAATTGATTCAGACGTGACTTTGCGGAAATCCATTTCAAAATATTAAACGGACAAAGATACAGCAAAAAATTCCGCTAATCTGCTCCCAAAGAAAAGGTGTAATTTGATAAGGGTGGGGCCCTTATCAAATTACACCCACCTTCCAGCAGAAAACTTCCTAGCACAGGACAAAAAAAAAATAGGATCACGACTGTAATCCCCAAGTACGGTAGACATCGTCTCAGATCTCCAGACACTTAGATCCTTCGAAGTCTAGTGGGGGTAGTCCAAACATCATATTTGGCACATGCCCACATTTTGCAGTAGTTAGCATTCCATACGTGACAGATTGCAAGCCTCTGCTTATAAGAATACTAACTGGTTTCCTCACGATGTTTTCCTTCACCGTTTTGAGCACGTATTTTTGATGCGCATATAAATTTGTCGAACAGAAAAATCCATTGATGCACGCCAGGATTTGAACCCACGACCTTCAGGTTGAAAGTCGAGGTACCTCCCACTTGGCCAACACGGCTTACGTAGTACAATAACCTGAAAGAATGAAGTACATACACCGAAGAAACCCAATTTGTTGCTACATAATCTTTATCCGTTTAGTATTTTTAAGTATATAAATGTTTAACCCGCTTCGTTCTCTACAAACATTGATTCCAATCCAAAAACTAATCTAGTTCCCAATAACAATATCCATATCTGGTTCCCATTGTTGGTTAGTTTACCCCGTTTGTCCGTGCGGCCAATTTGGCTGGTCAACAATCTCGGCATAATGGCGCTGGTAAATATGTCATCAACCTTTAGGGTTTCCCATTGGGCCTCTAAGTTTGGATCGTTTAGATTCAACAGCTCGTCAGCAGTTCTGAAGCAAAAAGCATTTAATCCATTGCCAACAATAAAATATGCATAAATACTAAATATGAAAGTACGAGATCTTAATACACTGAAACGTTATACTTTCTCAAATATATTTACCTACTGTAATTTTCTTTTTGAAACTATTGATTATTTAGGTACCCATAGCTCGTGAATAACCATAACCATAGAATCGCACAGGATTAGTTTAAATAGTTTATTTTTAAACTACATTACACATACATATACACCTATACATCCTCTCAGATCCTTGACATCTTCAAGGAGGTAGTCAGAGGCACGGCCAAACATTAAATTTGACACAATTTAACCCTGGCATTAAGGCAAAGTCTCAGTCATAGCCTTGTCTTAGGTCACTTTCTGTTTAAATTCTGAACAGCAACTGCCACTCGTTAGAAAACTATTAAACAAAGTTGTATAAAATAAGTGGGTTACTACTGCCTACGAGGTAATTATCTTTATTGACTCTAATAGGGTATAAAAGCCGTGTTGACCGAGTAGGAACTACCTTTACTTTTAATCTGAAGGTCGTGGTTTTGAATCTCGGAGTTTTCTATATAAGAAAACAAAATATGTATGCGCATAACATGTGCAGGAGAGAACATGGTGATGAAACCAATGTGTAATGGTTACTACTGCAAAGTGTGGATGTGCCAAAGGTAATGTTTTGACGTACCTATGTGTACTCCCATTAGACATCTTCAAGATTCAGAGCGCCTGAAAGGCTGATAAAAATCAGAGAAAATATGATGTCTACAATGCCTGCGGCGACTGTAAACGGCGACTGTCGTGACATGCATCCTACCTTAACAAAATTTATTCTTCTACTGCTAAATTTCCGAGTAACTTCATACCTAACATTTTATTCTTGGTCTTCTAAAAAGCTCTATCAGTTTCAATAATGTCCCAGATAGTAGATATTTAATCAAGAAAATGTTTTGGCTTTGCTCGATTCTGTAACATGGAGCGGGCCAAGTTCCAAGAAAATTAAACGTTGTTTTTGTGTCGTGCCACCCTCGGAGCCTGTGACGTAAGCTTGCCACAGAATGGGGCGCAGTCTGTGAGACCTTGGCGTAGAATAAGCAATAGTCGGTGCGGTAAAAAAGCGACGCAAAAGACGTAATCTGAGACCCTTTGTTGCCGAATCGGGAATGAACTTTCTAATATTGGAATGTTTTTATGTTTATGCCGCGTTTTATCAAGTTTATGTATTGAGATTGTGTAAATAGGCCTCAGTTTGGCTTTCAGAACGCAACGTTGTTTTTTTTATTAATAATCTCATGAATCCTAAATTATATAGGTACATACCGATTTTTCGCGAAACACGTGTTTTATAAAACGAGGCTGAAATGTTCGTGACTTTAATCGTTCCGGTTTTTTCATTGATTTGTTGCTATTGGTCATTGTGTACTCAGTAGGTCACCAAAGTCCGATATTTATTTACATAACCTAAAGAATGAGAATGTCTATAAGTACTTTCGTTCGTATGAGCTAGTGGCCAACTTTGATTAGGTAATAGGTATACACAGAGCGGGGCGCCCAAAGGCGTCCTGTTATAGACGGGTCCGACGTATTATAAACATGCTTCAGCGGACAGCGCTTAGTTATCATTTATAGACAGCAGGAGCAAAACATCAAGAAGTTTAAACAAAAACATTTACCGTGTCCACTCACGCACGAATTGTCTTTTCATCATGCAAGTTTCCAACTTTTCAATGGAAAGCTAACTTTACATTACTTATAGCATTCTGCCATGCTAAAGATAACCGCCGTAAGCATTATCTTTGTTTTTAGGGTTCCGTACCCGTAGGGTAAAATCGGAACCCTATTACTAAGACTTCGCTATCCGTCTGTCTGTCTGTCTGTCCGTCTGTCTGTCACAGGGCTGTATCTCATGAACCGTGATAGCTAGACAGTTGAAATTTTCACAGATTATGTATTTCTGTGGCTGCTCTAACAGCAAATACTAAAAACAGAATAAAATAAATATTTAAGGGGGGCTCCCATACAACAAACGTGTTTTTCAGTGTTTTTTTTGCCGTTTTTATAGATAACTAGCGACCCGCCCCGGCTTCGCACGGGTAGCATGTTATTATACATATAAACCTTCCTCCTGAATCACTCTATCTATTAAAAAACCGCATCAAAATCCGTTGTGTAGTTTTAAAGATATAAGCAAACATACATACATACAGACGCGGGAAGCGGAAAGCGACTTTGCTTTATACTATGTAGGTACCTAGTGATAGTGATGGTACGGAACCCTTCGTGCGCGAGTCCGACTCGCACTTGGCCGGTTTTTTTCTTATCTTTGCTAATGACCACCTCTTGTTCGGACATTATTTTAAAAATTCAAGGTAAGTCGCACGAAATTAGGCTCCTGAGGTTTCACTAAATATTGTAAAAGTAACTTAAGTTTTAATGTACTATAACCATAGTAGTTTTCATGTGCATGGTCACAGATATTACGGATTTTGACCCCATTTTGGTAAAAAAGAAACCTTAAAACTTATTAGCAAGTCTTAAATTCACTTTATACTTAGTCTCGCATCCGGCCATTACTCCGCAGTAGGGTACTCATGACTCCTCAATTATTCACGAGCCCTCTCGCAATTTTGTCATACCGACGCTAAAGAAGACGAAGACTCTGTTTTTTAGTAACCCTATTTATAGTTCGGGCACGGGCTGAAAACCTCTGAAAGAAGGCACAGAAGGCCATTCTTACTGAACTTGGAAATGACGCTCGCTTAGTGATTGCTGCAAAAGCCTCTCGATAGCAATAACCTTGCCTACCTACCTCCGCCTTGAATACTCGTATATGATATTTTAACCAATTCACCCATAGTACCTACGAGACAGCGTTTCCCTCGCAATATTTGGTACTATGATCGGGTATCGATGCGTCTCTGTAAGGATACCTATCTGTCTGACTCACTTCACTTTTTCATCTACAGACGCTAAAGGAGACGGGCTGGTACGACCCAGCTAAATTGTTTGGCTCGCTGGCCGTGCCTGAAATGCGGGCCAGCACTCTAGCGGCCCGCGCCTTATGTCTCGAGCCAAGGTACACAAGGGTTCCTTGTGTCGGCGGCACGGAGGGAGACTCGCTGGTGCCGCTGTTTTCGAAAGCTGTGGAGTTCTTTGATTTTGCCACGGTACCTTGTTTGATTTTATGTAAAAGCTGACATACCCTTACTCGTTTAAAAAACCTATTGAGCAAGTAAATAGTTATATGATTGTGTATAGTAGTGTAAACGGATTTGGTTAAGAAAATAAGTGTTGAAAAACCTATCGAAATGATACCTACTCTGTACACGAATTACAGAGACTTGCATCACTTGGACTCGGCTCGGTCTCTGTTTCTAATATCCACGATACAGGGAATAATAGTTGAGTGTTCTTATTGTTTTATTCATCATAATGCTAAACAATAATTCTACTTTGTTACGTAATTTACTATAAAGTGTCAGATTGTATGCCGTACTAATATCCGTTGACGTGATACCTGTCTACAGCTTTTGACCATTGGATAAGACATGTAGGTAATCTAGCCACTTTATCTGCCACATGACTTCCCCCATCCCACCGGTCCTTTCCTAATCCTATCTTTACATCAGGCCGATCCGCCTCTCGCACATCTGAATTCCTTTTATGTATACCAAAGGTAGGAAGCTACCTCCAGATAAACACAGATACTTTTCCTCGCAAATCTTTGTTCATATTTTGACTACTATCGCTTTCAAACCAAAGCAAATAATAAAACGTCAGCCCTACAATATTGACCAGAAGAAACCCTACAAAAACAATCACTATAAACGGAGATCGAACAAATCCTTGGATTATCCGTTAGTTCCTGCAAATCCCTTACCTTCAAGTTATGTTCGCGGTGAAGCCTAAGTTTACAAACAACTGACATAGAAAATAAACTGTTTAAGTTTAGCAATTCGTCTTTTTTATATGGCCGAGTATGAATCACACTTTACGAGTATTTCTATGAGGAGGCGTAATATTTTTATTCATAAAACCGTTTTAAAATATTTGGGACGGCGTGATCAGAGACTTGAATGTATCTATTTAGTTTGGTGCCCTTTAAATACAAATCTGCGAGAATATCAAGCGGTTAAAATCCTTCCTACCACCTGAAAACCTCTCATTCCCGCAGCATAACGCTCTATTGATGACGGACGCAGTGCGAGCTGCGCCAGTGGCGGTAGCAAGGTCTGACGGACCATGCATGAGAGCAGCGGACCTCAGCGAGGCCCATGCTTTAGCCGGTCTTGTCACTAAGGTGGCCCATGCACTGCTATGCCACGATATCCCGCGAGTCACAGGCTTTGTCGAAACAGATGCTGGACAAGTTATTTCGCCTGCTAGGTAAGTGGGAACGTCTCAGTCTGTCGTCTGTTTTGGCACTTTAAAAGCTCACGAGTTGATTTTTACAGACTTGAACACTTTTGTTTTGTACAATATTATTGTATCAATTTCTTCAGTATAAATAGACACTTCCAGAAGTCAAGTACCTAATTAAATTAGCTTACATAATAACCGTATCCTAGAGTGTAACACGCTTTTATCGAAAGCAGCAGTTTTCAAATCACCGATTTTACTGTTATGTAGTACACAAAATCACTCGTAAAATGTTATAATCCGCGGTCTACGTAGATATTATAGCTACTAAAATTTTACGATGATATCAAATTCCTCCCTAATGGACAGTGCTTTGCTTTGTGCCGTGTATTGATTTTGTTACTGTAAACTTAGCAGGATAGCAAAAACACTTGTGCAACCTTGACAAAGTTAGTGCGATGAACTTGAAGTCTAGTTAGAAGATGATTCTATAAATATGGAAAACTTGGAGCTTACTACACCTTTCTAAGAAAAATATAATTCGTCCAAACCAGCCAGAGATTTCGAAATTGGATGAGAGACTCTACATTGGTTCTTCTTGCCGCAGATTCATCGCGAATGTCGTGGAGCTTGGAGGGCATGGGGTATCAAAGAACCTAGGATTGCCAAAGATGACAACCCATGAGACGACCCTCACAAACCTGGCTTTGAGTGAACTAGATGCCCGGCTGGAGTATGTTTTGGACTGGTACTGCAAATACAGCAGTTCAACTGTTCGTCTTGATTCGTGTGCGTGTCAAAGTCTGTTCTTCACCCCCTCGTCTCACAATAGATTTGATGATTGTGCCTATGCCAATCTTTAAACGTTGTTTTAGTGCAATTCATTGATGTTTTTTAAATGTGGCAATTAAAATTTGATGTAAAATTGTTTGTTTTTTTAATGTTTTGATATTGAAATAAAATTTGTATAAAATGAGTTTCTGTTTTTAAATAGTAATAATTATTATATTTTACCCTCTGGTAGCAAAGCTAATAAATCGATGTACAGTAGGTAGGTATAGGCAACTCTACCTAAATACCAAAACTTATACGACTAGGCTTAATTAAATTGAAATCCTTTTAATGCATCGACCACACAGCCGATATTTATTTTATATTTTATTTTTTATTTTATTTTTTATTTTATTTTTTTATGTCGATATTTTAATGGCAATGTGTACGTCTTTAACAAAATCCCAAATTATTTAAACTGTAAATATAAAACTATTAGACACAAAATACGCCAAAAATGTTTATTAAAAGTTGCAAATTATACTAGTAATATATATATTTTTTTTTTTGTAAATATTGGTTGCCTATATAGTATATTTTTCTTATTGTTTTATTTCTTCTAGATTTCTTGCAATCGATACGCTACTGAACAACCGTGGTATCTGCAAGAAGTTCGACTTCCCCGCCAAGATGAGTCCCATTGAAGTTGAGCTGATGGATGTGGCACTGGCTAACCTCGAGTACAACGTTGAGCTAGCGCAGTGTTGGCACACGGCCCTCATAGAGGACGAATATGACCGCTGTCATATGCAGATGTGCACACACTTTTGTAGGAGAAAGCATTATGACCATTTGGATGAATGCGCTGTTCAACTGACTTAGCAAGAAGTCATAGATAGAAGAGCTATGTTCCAAGAACAAGAAGCGATTGGTAGACATTGCCACCTCCTATACACGTACGCTTGATTGTACAGAAAAGCTATTTGACCGTGAATGGAAGTGGTCTGTTCAGTTGACTTGATGAGAACGTATCTTTTATACATGCAGCAAAAAATTTTACATTGAAGCAGAAATCGCATTATAAAATTACAGCATAACGATTCGGAAAACACTCGACTTACCACCGATTTAGGAATTTAGTGATAAAAGTTGCTGTGTGAATGTGACAAAAAAATTGTAAAACTATGAAACAATAAAAAAATGTTTGTAAAATTATAACCCTGTTTTATTTTCCGAAGCGGAAAGCGACTTTGCTTTATACTATGTAGTGATGACACAACTTTTTGGCTTTGACGGCATTCCTTTCACGGTCCATTTTTCGCGAAAGGAGGACTGTCGTGCGTTTCAAGGTACATTTTTCCCGCCATCCTGAAACAAAGGTAATTTATAAGTACACTTGCTTTCGCCTGCGACTTTGCTCGCGTGGTACCTGGATAAATAATAGCCTAAGGTATTCCAGGGCAAAGGTTACGTATAACCCAAGTAAAACCAGCGTCTGAAAACCAGCGTCGCACCGCGCTTCGCCTCTGAAAACCAGCTTCGCACCGCGCTTCGCCTACTCCTTAGGTTCGGTGCTGTGCGGCTCAATGCTGAGACGGGGACCTATTTGCCCCCACATGGCACAATTTGCTGTTGATTGTTTTTTTGTTCTCGTTATTCATTAATTGTTTTGTGCTTTTGGAGCAAATAAATGTATTTTCTTTCTTTTTTCTTTCTTTCTTCTTCTTAAGTATATTCCAGTTTCATCCAAATCCGTTTGGTAGTTTGGACTTGATTGAGGCATAAACATCAACATCATCACAAACTTTAGGATTCATAATAGTAAGGTACATTCCTTGAGATAAACCCGAAGAAAAGAGATGGTACGCGTGAAAACGTTTCCCAAATAAAATATGCAAAAAATATTATTCGTTCTTACGGCGGTCTTGCATCGAATCCCATGTACCCGTGGATTTGGAATTGGCATGTTCTGGTGGCTGATTTCCAGTCCCTACACAATGTGGCTGGGAACCCTCTTGGGTTTAGTATGGACTCCGCGTACAGTCGCCAGGCGCGAACGTGACTGCATCCATCTGAAACAAGATAGAGCGCTGTTCTAGAAGGAAAATATCGAGATATCTATAAACTATAACTTTTGAACAGCGTACCTACTTAGGTACGCTATTCAAAAGAAGTTGACTCTACCAACAAGATAAATGCAACACAGTACCTATGTAGGTACAACTTGTACGTATAGGTACGTCCTTATCTTAGATATATATTTTTACTCGGGTAAAAAATATATTTTTATAAGCATAGATTTTGACACGGGTCTTTGTCACCTTTTACTCCAGTCTACCCGACCATGGCTATTGTAACATAGTCGAAACGACGGGAAAGTAAATTAAAGGCAATTACGTGATAAAGACCCGTGTCAAGATCTATAGTTATGTCTACTAATCACGATAGTTTGAAAAATATTTTTTATAAGCGTCGTTGGGCTTGCAATTTGTCACGTGTGGAATGCTAACTACTGCATTGCATTCGGCATGTGTTAAATGTAATGCTGAACGTGCCTCTGACTACCCATTTCACTCAGCTGCTAGTGTCTGAGCTTTCTGAGATCACTATAGTGATCCACTATGATGATCTCATTTAAATTTTTTTACAAGTAAATCCGAGCCTCCTATCAAACCTATATTTTTAAAAGAGGTAGATAGTTATCTCGCATTTGATTGCTATTAGTACTTTCATTACAAGAAAGTCATCAAAACACAAAGCATCTACGTTTAATTCATTCATTTACATTCTACCAAAACAACTTCCAAGAAAAGTCATTAAAGTTTGTAGGCGAGTGGAGTCAGTATCTTGTATCGTTCTTTCTTTTCATTCAAGTTATGAATGTTCAACCTCACCGAGAACCCCTCTTTTGAGTTGGCTACATCTACACTACATCTCATTCTTCAGCATTGCACTTATGTTTATTAATTTATTTTGGACTAGCTGACCAATGACAGACTTTGTCCTGCCCAAATTTCAATAATCGCATAGAAAAAAGTGAAAAGAAAATTGTTTATTTGTATTTTATTTGTATTTTTTACGTTTTTCTCTCCATAAGAACCTTCCCCAGACTTCATCAAACATAAAAAAAAATCTGCCAAATCGGTTCAGCCGTTCTCGAGTTTCGCGCTTAGCAACACATTTAGCGATTCATTTTTAGGGTTCCGTACCCGTAGGGTAAAATCGGAACCCTATTACTAAGACTTCGCTGTCCGTCTGTCTGTCTGTCACAGGGCTGTATCTCATGAACCGTGATAGCTAAACAGTTGAAATTTTCACAGATTATGTATTTATGTGGCTGCTCTAACAACAAATACTAAAAACAGAATAAAATAAATACATAAGGGTGGCTCCCATACAACAAACGTGATTTTTTGGCCGTTTTTTATAGATAATGGTACGGAACCCTTCGTGCGCGAGTCCGACTCGCACTTGGCCGGTTTTTATTATTTATATAGATCACAGGGAAAACAAGAAAAATCGAGGTAAAATTAGAACTTACCAAAAGCAATTTTTTTAATAACGATTTTTTTTTACCGACATCAAAAATACGGTTTTTAGGGTTCCGTACCCAAAGGGTAAAAACGGTGCCCTATTACTAAGACTTCGCTGTCCGTCCGTCCGTCGGTCACAAGGCTGTATCTCATGAACCGATAGCCATATATAGATAGATAGATAGCTAGACAGATGAAATTTTCATAGATGATGTATGTATTTCTGTTGCCGCTATAACAACAAATACTAAAAACAGTATAAAATAAATATTTAAGTGGGGCTCCCTAACAACAATCGTGGTTTTTTGCCGTTGATTATAGATAATGGTAAGAAACCCTTAGTGCGCGAGTCCGTCTCGCACTTGGCCGGTTTTTTTTTTATATTTGTTACCTACCTCAGTTCTTCGTATTTTTTTTTTGTTAGGGATAAACTTCCCGTTGCATGGGAATGGGACCCCCATTTAAATTTGAGGAAAAAATTACCTCTAAGGATGAAAATGGATTTTTTTATTAGACTTATAACATAAAGTCAGTTTTGTTTTGTTTTTCTTTTAAACATATTGCGTGTTCAAAATACACACTGGGTGGGTTCGCATTCTACTTGAGCAATAAAGTTATCCGATGCAAGCGATGAACTATATCATCAGATACGCGACATCTCTTGACGGCTCCAACTGAGTGTAGATAGATAGATAGATAGATAGAACATTCTTTATTGCAGAATACAAGAACATGTACATAGGCGAATTTTCTTCAAGCTAACCTCAGTTACTGTGAAGTTATGATGGTATTTCATCAAAACTAGAAACTGCGGTCGCTATAGAATCGTTTTCATGACCCCAATCGTTTTCGTCGAGAGAAGATTAAGGTCCGTTGCGAAACATCGTCAGTTGCGTTGGCTAAGCAATAATGTTTTGGAATCTTGTTGCTTTAGTTTTTCCTCAAGTAATACCTGCTCTGTATAATAAAATTATGTTTATTTTCTAGCTTCCGCTAGCGGCTTCGTCCGCGTGGTACCTGGATAAAAAGTAGCCCATGTGTTATTCTGTTTATCTATACTTATTACTGTAAAGTTTCATTTAAATCCGAACCGTAGTTTTTTGCGTGAAAGAGTAACAAACACACAACAACTACAAACTTTCGTATTATTAATATTAGTAGGATATGATCTAAAGGACAATAATTACTAAATGTGTTTAGCACGCTAGAAAGTTGTCAAGTCATAAAAATACGCAAAATTTAATAGTTATTTGTTATACAAGAGTGAAAAGTTGCTTTTTAACCGCGTGTTCAATTTTGATGACCGAGCAAGCGAAGGATTCGCTCGTGATTCAAAATTAGAATCCTGAGCGTTAGCGTGGGAATCAAAAGAGCACGAGGTGAAAAATCTTTGCACTCGAGTGCAACACGTAACTTTTCATTCCACCTCAGCGAGGAAATGACTAAATGCAAAAAAAAACGTTTACAATCACAAGATAGTTTTATTTCAGTTTAGGTATTAACTACTACATTAAGACAGGTAAGTATTACAGAATAATCTTAATAATGACGTGAAAAAATGCCGCGTAATGAACCGCGTACAAAGCAAATTGAAAAAATAAAAAAACCGGCCAAGTGCGAGTCGGACTCGCGCACGAAGGGTTCCGTACTATTATCAAAACGGCAAAAAAATCACGTTTGTTGTACGGGAGTCTCACTTAAATATTTATTTTATGCTGATTTTAAAGAAATACATCATCTGTGAAAATTTCAACTGTCTAGCTATCACGGTTCACGAGATACAGCCTGGTAACAGACAGACGGACAGCGGTGTCTTAGTAGTCCCGTTTTTTACCCTTTAGATACGGAACCCTAGAAACATAAAAAATAATTCATAATATCTCGTAACCTACCTATTTACCTAACTACGTAGTTAGCATTCCACACGTGACAGGTTGCAATCCCGTCACCGCTTTCAAGAATACTAACAGGTTTCCTCACGATGTTTTCCTTCACTGTTATAAACATGTAACGCGCATATAGGTACATTTTTCGAACAGAAATATCCATTGAAGCACGGCCAGGATTCGAACTCGAAATTAATTGGAAATTAATAATATCTACCTAGGTACCTATTTACCTAACTACATGAATTCAATAATTCAATTTCAAACTTTTTATTCGATCATGTGAAGTACCACCTATTTACCGACTTACTTTACCGATAGTGGTAAAATAGCGCCACCTGCCAGCGGAATCGCAAACCTCTTTCATCTTACCTCTCAAACCCCGAGCGGTCGCATGAGACCGCGAAAAGTACCTATAATACGTAGTAACATCAAATGAAACTAGATGGCGCTGGAATGCAAAAATCAAGTTTGTTGTATGGGAGCCCCCCTTAAATATTAATTTTATTCTGTTTTTAGTATTTGTTGTTCGAGCAGCAATAGAAATACATAATCTGTGAAAATTTCAACTGTCTAGCTATCATGGTTCATGAGATACAGCCCTGTGACAGACAGACAGACGGACGGACAGACGGACAGACGGACAGACGGACAGACGGACAGACGGACAGACGGACAGACGGACAGCGAAGTCTTAGTAATAGGGTTCCGATTTTACCCTTTGGGTACGGAACCCTAAAAAGAACACCAAGAAGGTTCCGAGTCTGAGTTTTTAACAAATTAAAAAAAAGTTGTATGATATATTCGGCACCATAGAGGTAGCAGTAAATAGGTTTAATGATTTTTTTAATTCACAAACTTAGTGCACACGATGTTCTAAATTCAATTTACTTTATCCTCTAGAGAATAAAAACGGCTTTTGCACTCAGATATTGAAGAGCAAAAATACTCTTTCCGAGATGGTGGGATGAAAATAAAATTAATCGCTAGATTTAGAATTTGTGCTGAAGCTCTTTAGTTTTTTTTTATTGTTGTACTTAGTAAGTACTTATAATTATTATTCTTGTTTGAACCTTCACCTTGTTCGATCGGCACCACACTGGAGCTCTACATAGCATTAAGGAAAGGATAATTGAAAAAAAAGGTAGACCCCACGCCGTGTTTGTTGCCTGATTCTTCTAGGCTTGGTCACTTTCAGCTTCACCTAGTTCCTAAGACGTTTCAAAGTGATCCTTGTGATTTTATTGATCTACCCTCTCCACGCAGCCGTAACGCTTTTTCATGACAGAAAAATTCCTAAAACTCCCCGTCTATCTACAAGTTTCACTTCAATAAAGAAATAAGCAAATGACTTATAAACCCCCCAAGAATTAGGTACGTACTACACCCTCATCTATAGATCTTCTGTCATATCCGTGTAGCGAACTTTCAAACAAAGGATAACCTTTAGCTGACAATGCTGACATAGAGAACTTTTCGCCCCATTTTTCCCGTAACTCAGTAATATTTAGGTTGCATTTTAATAGCAAGTTGAAGGTCTTCTATTGCTGCTATTTATTTTTGTTTGTTCTATGTTAAAATGTGGGTATTGTTCCAAACAATGTTTAGACGTGGCTCTGACTACCCATTTTAGACATCTTCAAAAATCTAAGCACCTTGAGATCTGAGAGCATGTCGTGATCCTGTTTTGTTTTATGTTTGTTTGTATTTTACAACAAAAAAAAGCAAAATAAATATGTATTCTATTAGTAATCTGGTTCCCATGGTGCAAGCTTTGCTTGGTTTGGGGCTGGTACTGTGAAATGAAATGTCCACCAATATTTACTTATTTTGTTTTTTATAAACACTGATTTGGCATGGAAATGGCTGCTGCTGCCTTGTTACTCGTGTTTACCTAACGTATTATAAGCTGTATTTTGTCATAGAACAAAGAATAAACTCCACAGAATCGGTTTTATAATAACGTGTTCCGACCTTCCTATCTTCCTAACACCTACTCTAATCACTACATAGTATAAAGCAAAGTCGCTTTCCGCTTCCCGCGTCTGTATGTATGTATGTATGTTTGCTTATATCTTTAAAACTACACAACGGATTTTGATGCGGTTTTTTTTAATAGATAGAGTGATTCAGGAGGAAGGTTTATATGTATAATAACATGCTACCCGTGCGAAGCCGGGGCGGGTCGCTAGTTATTTATAGAATAAGGCTTATTTTTCACTCAAAATCTGTACATATAATAAAACTGTAGAAGAGTTCAATTCTGTACATTGGATAAAAACTAAAAAAAAATACTTCTAGGGGCCTTTATACAAGTAACACAAGTAAAAAAAACCATTTGGAAATTTGTGTCTGTCTGTCTGTCTGTCTGTTGTCCGGCTTTTACGCAAAAACTACTGGACGGATTTGGATGAAACTTTTTTTGTTATGTAGCTATTAGTACTCGGCAACATATAGGCCATAATTTATTTTGAAGATTGGAATACCAGATGTGAAACTATCTGTCCCCCAGCGAAGCGGGCACGGGTCAGCTAGTCTATAAATAAAAATCAATGCCACTTTTCGTTGTAATTTTATAACTCAAGAACGGGCTCACCTATCCAAACCAAATGTTTTAGGCTTTGTTCGGACTATTTAGTAGATGGTTTATGTGAAGTTTGCACAAAATCGGTACAGCGGTTAATTTTTTTTTTTATATTTCACTTTATACGTAGCGAAGCACGTATCGGGCCGCTAGTATTTTAAATATCATCTCTTTTAGAAACAATGTTTGCTAAAACAGTACAATTTATGGTCAGAGTAGCTGTATTAGGAAGTAAAAAAATAAATAAAATGGGATCACGACTGTAATAACCCAAGTACGGTAGACATCCTCTCTGATCTTAAGGCGCTTAGATCCTTTGAAGATGTCCAGTGTAGCCAGAAGTACGTCCAAACATTATATTTGGCACATGCCCACATTTTGCAGTAGTTAGCACTCCATACGTGACAGGTTGCAAGCCCATCGCCGCTTATAAGAATACTAACTGGTTTCCTCACGATGTTTTCCTTCACCGTTGTAAGCGCGTGTTTTTGATGCGCATATAAATTTTCGAACAGATAAATCCATTGATGCATGCCGGGATCCGAACCCACGACCTTCAGATTGAAAGTCGAGGTACATCCCATTCGGCCAACACGGTTTTTATGATTGGCATTATGATGTACCATACGTTTAATCTGCAATTGACATTTTGCCTAACGATACGATCTTTGGATGCGAGCCAAGGAGCTTGGTGCAGTCTTCAGATAGGTACTATCAACTTAATAATCTCTCTCTTGAGCTTAAAATGTTCTACTGTTTTGTAATTTATTCTTTCAGAAGTGCAAATGATAAATATTATTAAATATTTCCTTTTTTTCCAAAATGTCGTTCCGTGCCCATCAATTATTTCCAATATGCCGCTTCTCAAATATTATATACCAGACACACGAAAAAAGTATTTGACATATAATGTAAAAACATAGGTACAATCGAGAAATGGTGATCGTCAGATGGTCGCTAAAACGTGTAGGTACCTAATTAGAGAAGGTATTTTATTTAAATACTTACGTAGAAAAGTTTGTAAAACCGTTTTAATGAACGGTTTCTAATTGAGCTCCTTTATCGTATCGTAGATCGAGGCTAAGGGTGCGTTTTCACTGACGCGGAGCTGGGCGGAGTAAAGCGGAGCGGACCGTGAATAGACCAATTACAGTGCTCGAAATAAAAAAAAAAGTTTAGATCCTTTGAAGATGTCTAGTGGGGGTAGTCAGAGGCACGTCCAAACATTATATTTGGCACATGCCCACATTTTGCAGTAGTTAGCATTCCATACGTGACAGGTTGCAAGCCCATCGCCGCTCGAAATAGATCAATAATATTCAAGGTCCGCTCCGTTCCCCTGTACGCGCCTCCCAGCTCCGCGTCAGTGGAAACGCACCCTAAACCAGTATGAACTCACCATTTAACACAGTAAGGTTTAAATGGAGCCATTCAAAGGCTTTGTGTACAAAAACAATACCAGTTACACGAAAATTTAATCCACAAGGTAGAAACACATCAGCATGTTTCAACACCTCATAAACTAATCACATGTCAAATTACCCCCTTTCCAATACCGCCCGAACCTGGCAACCGCATGTTTTAGGCGGGAACGATCGATGCTCTGACGTCACGGGACAGGACGAGGGGGGGAGGTACAGTCGGTAGTAAAAGTGACTCTGAGAATCATGAGATTAAGGGTGGTCTACTATACTGTTTCTTTTGAATTTCACCTTCGAGTAGGTACCTACGAGTATATTTTGCACTATTCGTATATGCTATTAGGTATTGGTGAGCATTATCGTATTATCGCACCGATACTTTGGAATTCCCGTGACTACTTTAAAAATGGATGTCAGCCATGATTTTTTTATGATAAAATAAAAAGTAACAATAAAGAAGTTTAAAAACTATGGTACCCATATCTAATAGATAGGTTAATTGTTTAATGAAGTGGTGTTCGAATTCGAGTCTTGGCAATTTTTTGCTTTAAATTACTTTTTTGGCGACTGTACCATGGGTACGCTGACTCTGATTATTCGCTGAAAAACCTATTATTAGCGTTCATGTTTACCAAACGATCGTTTGACAAAAGCGAAATTAATTTCGTCGATTTTTTCATAAAGTTTTCCTGTTTTAGAGGAAACCTATGGTTATTTATAGGTAGTTTGAATTCTAGCATATAATTATTCAGCGGTTATTTTATTATTATAAACCAATACTTATTACCTATTATAGGTAGGTATAATAACAATAATAGGCAAATAAAGAATGGTCGTTTGACAGTTCGATTTAGTAGATTCGTTGTTTTTGTAAACAATCTATTTACGTTTGTTCAATTTCATCGTTTTTTACGAGCAAGATAGTAAGATTTAAAGTTATTTCTCGATTTTACTGCCGGTTTCAATTTGTAGGGAAACTGGCTTGTTAAGAGATGTTTCGCAGATTCCGTTACTACAAATTGAATGAAGCAGAAACTCGTTTCTAGCCAATAAGCTTCAATCTCACCTTGATTTCCTTTACTCGTTTTCCATCAATTGAAGTAGTAATCTACTAGAAATGTAATTTTGGGGAAAGCCTGTTTTTGCCACTAAAGAATAAATTGTACTCGCTACCCAGACTTCTAAATTGTACTTAATATACGATTCAGGCATTGCCACGTCAACAAGTTGTAGTTCAGAAAAAAACGTGATTATCATAACCTAGTCTTAACCAAGGTATAAGAGATTTTTGGCAATGTAGAGTCAGTAGCTGCTGCTTTGTATTTTTGAATATCAACTAGGTACCTGAGATAGAGCCATTTTCACCAATTTCAAAAATTCAAAGCATTTTGAAAAATTATGGAATGTATGCATCTTATGCAGGCGACTGTACCTCCCAATTGAACATCATGGCTCCAGATAATCGTACTTTTTTTGTTCCATGACGTTACTATAAGACAAGTGCCACCTTTTCCACAGGCTTCACCAGGCTTTTCCGTGATTTCCAGTCTACATACGGGTTCTTAGTAGATTTATACAGATACTTACAAATAAACCTTGTCTCTCTATTCTTAATGAGCTGATCCACCCAGCAGCCTGGCTGGATCCAGCTACCAGCGTTGGGATAGAAGTCTACGTCTCCTATCTCTGTAGGAAACCCGAAGACACCAGGATTTGTGTGGAGTACGTCCACGAATGTCGCGTCTCCTTTAGCGAGGTGGCCTGAACTGTCCGTAAGGCTGTAGCCTGGATATGCTGGGTCTAAACCTGAAAATTCAGGAAACATCATATAAAACAGAGTTTGATTTTAGGAGTATAGCACGTAAAGCACATTATTTGCCATCCATTATGACTGGGTAAAGAAAAAATAAAAAAGGTTAAAAAATATAATACCAAAAGTACCAGGGTAGCATAGGACAGAAGGAGACCTCACCTTCTACTACCTATGCTAAGATGGTATTGGGTTACTGAATCCTCATCACTATGTTTTCTTTCGTCGAGGATGTGTTGTCCAGTATGACTGTGGTTTGGAGCTAACATATTTATAATACCAAAAATACCAGGGTAGCATAAGACACAATGAGGCCTCATCTCTTCGTGATCGTGCCTCTGACATCTTCAAAGACCTGAACCCCAGGAGATCTGAGAAAATATCTACAGTACTTAGAGGTTATAATCGTGAGCCTACTATTATTTTTCGTTATTTTTACCTTCAAACTAAATCGAATATCAAAGAATTATCTGAAGTACTGACCAGTAATTCTGCCGATCATAATCCCTCTAGCCTTGAGTCTCTTGCCAGCAAATCCAGCTGCCTCCGCGCCCAAGGAGAAGCCAATGACATGCACAGAAGATGCAGGTACCCCGGCCTCTTCCAAGAACCGAATGAAGGTGGCCAACTTGTTACCCATGTAGCGAGTGTTTTGAACTGCTTGGATGTACCTGGAATAATATAATTATGTTTATAAAACTAAAAAGAAAAACGACGAAAATGTTCCGACCAATCGAAAAGTCGAGAGACGATATTAGTTTTTTAAATTAAATGCTGAAAATATAGTGCCTTGCAAGTAAATATTCAAGCTATAATCGAAAACGTGCTAGAATTTAATATTTTTCATTTTGTATGCAGGTATGCTTAAGCCGTGTATAAGCGTGTATTAAAGTTTACTATGCAATACACCCAATCCCAAATAAAATTGCTGGGGCTTTGCTCGGTATTTCATTGCCTGAAAACACGAATAAAACAACGTTTTCTAAAAATGAAACCTAGCTAGATCGATTTATCGCCTCCGAAACCCCCTGCATACTAAATTTCATGAAAATCGTTGAAGCCGTTTCCGAGATTCAGATACTCGATTCATTATACTCGTCACTATAACTACATAGTATAAAGCAAAGTCGCTTCCCGCTTACCGCGTATGTATGTATGCTTATATCTTTAAAACTACACAACGGATTTTGATGCGGTTTTTTTTAATAGATAGAGTGATTCAGGAGGAAGGTTTATAGGAATCAGCTTTGCACCCGTGCGAATCCGGGGCGGGTCGCTAGTATATTATATACAAGAATTACTCGTTTAAATGTATTAGATAGATAGATTAGATTAACACACAAGTCAGTAAATACAGAATGAATTTTGATTATGCTACTCACCATGGAAACGCAATAAGTCTTGACCAATCTACCGCAATGAAATTATAATCTCCTGACGATAAATAAGCTGAAAAAAAATATTTATTATTTACACAAAGTGCCAAACTATACTGTTTCGTTATGAGATCATGTTTATTTTAAGATATATTGGTAAATTCCAATTAATCCCACAAAAAATAGACGGTGTCCTATAATAGTGGTTAACCTCGCAGGTGCTTGTGAAGGATATTAATTCTTAAAGATTATAATTGTTAAAGATATTAATATAAAAACTGCCATTGCTCACTTCTAATCACCGCGCTCACTAGGTATCGCCGTTTTATTTGATTTAGATTATTTACTAATTAATGTTGATGCCTTTAGAAAAATTAAAGTTTGAGACTTGCGTTATAATATATATATTTTTTTACAAGACATCCTGTATTTACCTACTCTAGTTTTAGTAACATTGTCTAAGGTGTTATTACGTAAGTTTTTATTAGAATCGTATTAGCGTAAAACATCAATAGATTAAATGATGATGTGCTAATAAATTGCGTACTTCCTTATTCCGGAGTAGGTTAGTAATTAGATATAACCAGAGAAAAAACATGTTTATATTTTCCATTGTTTGCCTAAAGGTGTGATGTTGATGTAAAAAAATATGCTTATTAAGGCAACACCTATATACCTTTATCATATTTATTTAAATAATCACGGAAAAGTCTGTAATACTAAAGGATATATTAATTATTATATTTTATAATTCTTTTTATAACTCATAAATATTTCAACGCTAATTATGCACGCATACTTGGAGCATGGGAAGGTTATCCTCTGCAAAAAATAAATTATAATCATTATTAATGTACCTATAAATAATTCGGACCGTAAGAACGTAAACAAAAAATAATGTTATAAACATAAAATATTCGAGCATTTATTTGTTACGGTCTATGGCTATCAGAATAAATTAATTTCTGACAGCTCTCTGAATTAATATAAAGGTATCGATCTCGGTGGCGTAGTGGGCTAGCACCCTACAAAGACGCAAGAGGAGCGAGCTCGAATCCCGTGGCGTGACAAATGATTGCATAATATATAGATATCTAGAGTTTTCTTCAAGATTAAGCAATTTTGTGTTAGTAACAACTAAGGGCATTGGAAGGGGTAAGTGTGTGTTTGGGCCTTCACTTCAGTATTCGAGAGTCATTTTAATACCTACTACAACTTGTCTTTCTGTACCTATAAATAAATGTTGGACAGACAGTTTTTTTTTTACACAGCGCCATCTAGCCCCAAACTAAGCTAAGCTTGTACTAAGGGAACTAGATAACTGATAGAATACTAAATATATTTTGTAAATACATACTTATTATACATATTAACACCCAGACACATAACAAATATCTATGTTCATCACACAAATGTTTATTATGACGAGAAATCTATACATATAATAAAGCTGTAGAAGAGTTCAATTCTGTACATTGAATAAAAACGAAAACAAATACTCCTAGGGGTCTTCATACAAGTAACACAAGCCAAAAAAAACATTTTGAAATTATTGTCTGTCTGTCTGTTGTCAGGCTTTCACGCAAAAACTACTGAACGGATTTTGATAAAACTTTTTTTGTTATATAGCTATTAGTCCTAGGCAACTTATAGACTATAATTTTGGAAGATCGGAATACCAGATGTGGAACTATAGCGGTCTGGGTTTGGGTAATCTATAAGAGATATTAATATACTGCTTTAGGCAAAGTTGGTCAACATGCTGTCAACAATCGAAAGAAAAGGAATAAAATAAAACCGGCCAAGTGCGAGTCGGACTCGCGCACGAAGGGTTCCGTACCATTATCTATAAAAAACGGCAAAAAAACACGTTTGTTGTATGGGAGCCCCACTAAAATATTTATTTTATTCTGTTTTTAGTATTTGTTGTTATAGCGGCAACAGAACAGACTGGACATCTTCGAAAGATCTAAGCGTCTGGAGATCTGGAAGGATCTCTACCGTACTTGGGGATGAAAGTCGTGATCCTATTTATATTTTTAAAGATTTGATTTTTTGTTGTGTCTATTGTTTGTTTGTATGTTTCATGTTTGTAATAGATAAACTCAAAAGCTATTAAACCGATTTTAATTTCATTGTTACCAAGCTACAGTATCTCTGAGTAATATAGGCTATCTTTTATTTTTGAAAAAGTAATTGATTCCTTATAAAAATGCGATAGTTTGATGTAAAGGTGTAAAAAACTACCAAAAATGTTTCTTTTTTCGCGAGCGCTGCAAAAACTATTGAGAGTACATAAACAAATAATGATACTTTATTGAATGTCCTCATAAATGCGCATATGAAAGTCTGCGAGGAGGTATATATCTAAATATTAAACTTTAGGTATAATAACCGTTTTTGTTTCTATCCATATCATAATTAGCAATTAAGACTATTAAAGAGTGAACCACTTTTTGAATTTTTCAAATCGTCCGTTCATAAGACTACAATATAAAAGTTGCGGGATATTAAAATTGTGGCTACCAATGACTATCCTCACGGGGCCAGCAGCAGGACAACTTGCGTATATTCCGCGGATACCCATCTTCATTTAAGCCATACTTATTCAAAATAATCACATTTAAAAATCACTGTCGCCCAGCGAAGCGGGCACGGGTCAGCTAGTAAATAATAAATGATTTTGATGAATGCAGAATCGTTTTTTCTAAATAACCGCATAACATACCGTTTTGTTTTTTATGACCAAGATAAACTTAAGGATTTAATCTTGATAAATTAAAGACAGAAACACGATTGGTGAAAATTTTCTCGTTAGATTTATTTTCCAATGTTGGCTCTTCAAAAACACATAGTTCATAATGCAGTTTTATCACTTTTTCCGTCTTATCCGGGTAGACTCAGCCCATACAAAACGTTAAAAATTTCACCTTAATTATGTTGTTACTTACTATCCTTGAGTAATATAGTACTAACTCCATCCGATGCCTCAGAGAACCCCATGATATAAATAACTGTGGGCCACGCTGTGTTGAAAGCTGAGAATCTCATCCCGTTCAGGTCTCCGGGTTGGAGCAATTGAAACTCTGTTGGATTTATCCTGCAAAGAAACATTGCACGTTTGCAAAATCTAGAAGCAATAAGAACGTGACCTGTTTTAGAGGTTTTACGGGTAAAAGCTGAACGTATATTCTCTACATTTTGAACTCATGCAACGAATTCATATTCACGGTCTCGCCAGTCGGTCGTTTTTCGGTCATTTTAATCGTGTAGCTTTTATTTAAAGTTATAGATAACTTTAAGGTTTTATTAGACAGAAACACGATGGGTATAACTTTTCTATAAAGATTTATCATTTGAATGGCTCCTAAAACTCATTATTTTCCTTTTAACTCCAAATCCAAAAATGCAAATGATTTTTACTCCGAGGTATAATTTTTATACTAAATGGCGTGAAGGTTATACCAACAAAATGTTTGATTTTTTGGGCTGAATAGTGAACCTAGACGCTGGACCTTGTTACCAGAAAATGTATAACATGAACACTAAAAAATAAATCGCAAAACATAATATATCTACTGGGGGTGTGGCAGGTACGCCACGCAGTACCTACCCCTAAACTTCCGCTTGACACGATTTTTTTAAACTGCCTGTACAGTGTACATAACTCACCTCGTGAAAAGCCTGTACTGAATATCAGTATTGCTTCTGGCACAGCACTCATTGCATTGTCCTACTGGAGCGGCCATATAACATATTTTAGCGATACCTGAAGACAAAATGAAAAGAATATTACACCTCAGTATAAAAAAAAATCTATGAATGATGCATGTTGTATGAAAGATCACTTGAGAACATCGTGACCGATTTGGCTGATTTTTTTCCACCAGAAAATTGAAAAATTCGGGAAAAACTGAGCTTTTTCTATGGGATTATTGAAATTCAAACAGGACGTCTGTCGAGTTAGCTATCTTAATCCCTCATAAATTAATTAATTATTTGTATGGGATCACTCCGGACGTTCCTCTACTCTGTGCACACTACAAGATAGCGAATGCGTAACGTAATATGTATATTAAATTCAGAACCTGCTTTTTATTTTGCAGTCGGTTCATAAAAACGACTAAACCTATCATACTTATCTACGAGTAATTCAATTGAAAGATAAACAAGAATAAGTAAGCACATTTGCCTAATGCATACCTACTTACAACATTATCAAGGAATACAAAACACACAGTTAAATTAGGTACCTACTTAGGTATAGTACCTTTAAAACAATATAGTACAGCAGAATTACCTGCTTATACTAAGCTCATTTTATCTACCCAATTCGAATATATTCGATTCGCCTGCACAACCGAGCCAAAACAGTATTAACTAACGAAAACGAATTACCTTATTAACTTTAACGTAAATTCAGGGTTTATCTATTATTGTCTAATCTGCGAATCGATTAAATTAATCTGGAGACTATTGGAAATCGTGGAAAAGCAATTAAGCAAATGATAGGTAAGTATTACCTACAAGCATTCTCGTAATAAATAACGCTGGAAAACTACAATCTCGTGATGATCACTACATAGTATAAAGCAAAGTCGCTTTCCGCTTCCCGCGTCTGTATGTCTGTATGTATGTTTGCTTATATCTTTAAAACTACACAACGGATTTTGATGCAGTTTTTTTTAATAGATAGAGTGATTCAGGAGGAAGGTTTATATGTATAATAACATGCTACCCGTGCGAAGCCGGGGCGGGTCGCTAGTACATAATACAATAACTCACAAGAAACAAATCACAAGCAATCATAGAAACTTGTTAGGTCCTATTAGGCCTTAGGCTATTGTAAAGTTGAAAATTTTACGAAAATTCGGTGAAAATCGATCAAGTTCTAGGGTCTAAACAACCAGATTCAGGTTTGGGAGTGGTGCTTCAAAAAAATATATGGAGGGGGAGGATTTTATTTTAATAACTTTATCGTTTATAAATGTTTATTTTGCCTATTTGACACAAATAATTTATCTCTACTTATTTACGGGCCCTTTGTAATCCTTTCAAAAACTCTAAATTATTCATTATCGAAATATGCTAAATTTCTAATTATTAATGTTTATGTAGAAAAAAGTATTTGAGTAGGCAGAGACGCACGAGTGATCTTATAAAAACACCGTTTCTTTTTCAGGTGCGATTAGGTACGAAACTGTAAAAAACGCCCTGAATAAATCGAATCCCAGTAACTTCGAATAAGTAGGTACTTACCAATAAAGAACGATGCAATCTGGCAATAGGACGAGCGATGCATTTTCGCGGATCACGCACGCTGTAAAACACTTTATTGCACCACGGAAAACTTTATCCCGGCACAGCACATTTTTTCCTACTCAGCGAAATTCCCACAATAGACCCGGTATAACAGCCGGGAGCTCGTTATAACTTTTTTATTTTATATTTTTTCAATTAACCGTTGGAAAACCGGAGTAGGATATCATACACTGAAACTAGCTCTTGAAATGTTCACGTTTAAGCTCCGCACTTGGATTTACATATCGTTGATTGTACTTAACTAGGTAACGTGCGCGTAGATAAACAGTGTCTAAGCATGTTCGGAATTGCAAGCACTTAGGTTCGTCATAAAAATATGTTCACTATCTGAGGGCTGCTTAGATACTGTCTATCGAATTAGGCAGGTCGGTCAATGATGCAACGTGAACCTCGATTTTTTTTACTCCATCGAATTGATTTCGACGGTAAAATTGCCTCCATTATAGACAATAGCTAAATCACGACTGTCGTAATTTCGATAGTTTTATTTTTTTGTAAATGGGTTTTATCTAGTCTTCGCACTAGGTGAGGTTACGCAATGTTACATTAAATAAATACGTATATGTAGACGTAGGTTAGCTAGGTTAGGTAGGTACCTAAGCTCCGTTATTCGCACGAGCTAGCCACTTCCTGACAATTTACAGAATCAGTCAATTTACAATCAGTGGTTGATTGATACAGTGCATTTCATATAGGTTTTTTTTTTTGTTTTACTAGAATTTATTTCAATATGTTCGTGAACTAGAAATAATTGAAGAAAATAAACAAGCACAGCTTGCTTGTTAGTAAAAGTATATTGTGCAAAAAATCTTTTTGCACAATATACGAGTAGGTAGATAATATCTCGTTTTGAATTGGTTTCTTCTCTTTTGTTTCAGGACAAATTGCTCAACAAACTTGAAGAGAATGAGCCTGAATTAGCCACATCGCCTGAAGAAGAAGTAAGTTAATACAAAATTAATGACAGAAACACGATTGGTAAAACTCTTTTCAAGATGATTTTAAAATTAAATCGTTTATAAAAAAATAATCGAACTTGACAGCTATTTAATGAAAATAATCGTGTGATACTACCCATACGGACCTTAGGTCGTTAGGGCTTAATTTAAATGCAGTTACAATTCTATGGAATTGTACGAATTGACAGACTACTGACTACTCAGACACTGCCGACAGCAGCAGGTACCTACGGATTAAAAAAAAAAATATTTCATATTTTGGTAGAAATGCATTTCACGTTTATAAACTTGCTTATTGAGCATGAGCATCCTAGATTTTTTTTTTTTTTCAAAGCGATTTATAAAAATAGATAATCCAGTTAGTATTCATATACGAGGCAGTGGGCTTGCAACCCGTCATGGAACGCTAACTACTGCAAAATGTGGGTAGGTAATTATGCCAAACATAATGTTTTAACGTACCTCTGTCTACCCCCTTCAGACATCCTCAACCTTGAGAACTGAGAGTATGTCTACTGTACTTGGGGATTACAGTCCAAATTTTGTTTCATTTTATAAACAATGAAAGTCTCAGCGGCTAAAGTGGCGCAATTTCAGACGCCACGGCCAACTCAAAACGTTGAGATTAGATTTATTTACTTTGCAACAGTCAAGGCCAATTCTCGATTAATTATTTAATGTTATCTAGAAGCAAATCTTTCATCTTAGGTAGGTAGGTAAAATAATTGTAAATTTGCAAATTTTGATAGGTAACTCCACCATTAGATTTATTAACATCGTTGTAACTTGGCATATAGAGGTACACAGAGCATATAGGTACATAGAAAATTGCTGTATGAATAAATTAAAAAAAAAATGGTGACAATTTTAGGGTATATTGGTATCTATCTAAGTACATACTTATGTAAATACCTATATTACTAATTAATTACGTTTTAAAAACTAAAAAGAAAACCGACAAAAATATTTCGACCAATCGAAAAGTTAAGAGATGATATTCGATTTTATGGTTTTATGAAAGAGCTATTAGGTACTTGGTTCTATAAAAATACAATTTAAATGAGACCAACTTAGGACTATTCTCTACAGTTCTACACAATAGAAAAGATAATCCAAATTTACCTACTACGCTTCGAATAAAAACCTTGTTTTAACGTCGGTTGAAAATAACTGCAGCGATTGGCTTGCAACCTGTCACGTATGGGATAACTACTGCAAAATGTGGGTATTGTGCCAAACGTAATTGTTGGACTTGCTTCTGGCTACCCCCTTTGGACATTTTCAAGGATAAAGCGCCTTGAGATCTGTGAGTGTGTGTACCGTACTTGGGGATTGAAGTCGTTATCTTCTTTTATTGTTTTATTGTAAACTAGCAGACTCGGTCACGCGTTGCTGTGTCAACAGATATCGCGACTATAAATTGAGATGTTAGCTATCCTATCTTTCAAGTTTGATCAAACTGCTGTGCTGTGGAAAGTTTGATTAAAATCGGTTATGTAGTTTAGGAGTCCATCGCAGACAAACAACGTGACGCGTAATTTATAATACGGTCCATTAAATTTTCCAGTGTGTAATATGCGTGAACGCAAAGGCCACGATGCAAACGTCGCCGTGCGGCCACCGCGTGGTCTGCCGGCGATGCTTCGTGAAGACCATCCAAATGGCAGTCAGCCAGCGCCTGCTTCCGCTGCGCTGCGTCATCTGCCGGGCGAAGATACTGCGGCTGCGGCAAGCTGCACCTCAAATGGTTACTAGCAAGAGCTGGCAGGTATGTGCGAGAAGAGCTTTACTCAACTAGTAGGTATTGCTTATTTGGACGTGCATCAATGGATTTTATGATCTAAAAATGTATAACACGTGCTCAAAACGGTGAAGGAAAACATCGTGAGGAAACCAGTTAGTATTCCTTTAAGCGAAGACCTTAGATGTCTACCATAGGTATTTAGTCACGTGGCTCGTTAAGGATCAACATGTACGGAGGTGTTAAGAATGTGTTGAAACTCTTAGATCTGTCATACTGGTTTCGTGCACAGGACAGAGACTGTATTGTACTACCTTTTTCTCGATCTCACAGTGGATGTGAATAAATAATGGTGTCTAACTTTCATAGTTTCTCACTAAACCCCGAAGTATCTATAACGAGAATCATCTACAACCCTTAAAATCGTTACATGGTAAGCCTGTTTATAAGTAGGTACCTTCTCTATCATTCCAGGTGTCCAGCAGCAGCGGCAAGTCATGGGGCGTGCCGGGCTCTGTATCCTCATACTCAGTGGGCGCTCGCTCCGTACCTGCTTCCGCCTCACTCTACTCCGTCACCAGTGGCGAATCTTCCCTTTCTGGCAAGTCCTTTCTGTCTTTTAGTTCCTGTTCCTGGCCAAGTCGAACAAACAAATCATCACGATATAAAACGTATACAAGCTGCCCATCCTATAGAGACAATAAACTTTGTGATCGAATATATATAGACGAGAAGATCTTAGCCTGAGACTATAGGTATAATATCCCGTGAACCCGCAATAGATAACCGTATAGCTCAGCCAAGCCTGTGCTTGGAAATAACTTAATTTCTTGATAAGAAGTCAGGAACCAGCAAGCTTCTCAAAATCTTCTAGGACAAAATTTGTCAGCCATTGCTGGAAGCAAATTAGAACTTAGTGTGCCGATGAACGATCTTAAACTGCCTACATGCACAGAACACCTAAACTTTTACAATATCTGAATTTTCCATGGTCCACTATTACCTCTTCTTCTAGCGGTTCTCATGATTAACATTTCTTTCACCAGGTGTGTCTTCCGTATCATCAAACAGCGGGGCCAGTGTTCCTGGCGCTTGCTCTACAAAGATATGCGGCGGAGCAAAATGTGGAGGCGCTTGTCTTGGCGCAGTGCCAAGGAACACAGCATCCGCGCCACCAAAAGCCAGACAGCCAGCCTCCAATTCTCTGAGGCGTTCCCAGCATCAGAGCATGAAGGTAAATTTGTTTTAAGATACGAGTATCAACTTTGTTCTACATCAGCCCCTTCATGCCTTCTTCTTTTTCCAGGCACGCCTCCAAGAGTACCAGGTGCACAGCTACACGGGAGGACCGGCGGGAGGTGAACCTTCCGGCCGGCTGCCTCCCATCCGTGAGTTTCAGCGAGAGTTCCGCGAGGGACGACGCGAGAGCGTGAGTGCCACCGCCTCCGCCTCTACCAGGATTCGGTAAGATACTTACACAAATTATAATCAACTAGCTGACCCGTGCCCGCTTCGCTGTGCGTAAGACATTTCTAATACCATCGTGGACTTTTTTGTAGACGTTTTTAAGGTATACAATACTGTAGTACATTATTTTGATATATCTCGTGGGGTTCAGCCAGCATTTGCAATGTAAGCGCAAAAAAACGTGTTTATTTACGACATCACATTAGAAACCTCTAAAATTATCAGTGTTTCTCTACTATATTATGCATGTATTATACATATAAACCTTCCTCTTGAATCACTCTATTTATAAAAAAAAACCGCATCAAAATCCGTTGTGTAGTTTTAAAGATATAAACAAACATACATACATACATACATACATATTACATATTACATACAGACTCGGGAAGCGGAAAGCGACTTTGCTTTATACTATGTAGTGATGAGGTTATTATTTCACAAAGTGATCGGACGACAAGGTTTAATAGATGCACTTCTAGAGAGAAGAGTGCGAACGGGCCAGAAAAATAATACGTATAGCATATCTACATACAAAGCAATAAACAACGGATTTTGCACAGAATCAAACACTCCCTTATTACCTGAATATTTCCCCAATACATATTTATTAAGGCAGGTCGAATTTAGAATCAAATCTACGATAGTATTTAGAATCAAATCTACGAAGTATTTATACTTTTACTAAATCATTTTATTCTTTTGTTCCCAGATGCGCACAGAAAATAGTGACACAACTAGAAATATCACCGCAAAAGAATGCACAGCACTTCTTCCGGCCATTGAAACCCTCGAGCAAAGACGACCCGCCCAAATCAAGAGACCAGAGCAAAGAGACTGAACCGAAAAAGGATAACCCCAAAGCGAAGTCCAAGAAAGAGGACAAGGATGAGCAACCAGACGACAAACACAAAAAAGATGAAACCAATGACAATAGAAAGAATGAGACAGCAGAGAAAAAGAAGGAAGAAAAACTAAGGCTTAAAGCGGAGAAGGAGGCCAAGAAGGAAGCTAAGCAACTGGCTAAGGAGGAGGAACGTCAAGCCAAGCTTTTAGCGAAAGAAGAGGAAAAACAGGCCAAATTATTAGCAAAGGAAGAGAAGAAGAAAGCAAAAAAAGAGTCGAAGCTAGCAGCCCAAGCAGAGAAGGAGAAGAATAAATAAACATTAAACTGTTTAAATTTTAAATTGTAGAAACTCGTAGCCGTCTTACTAATGTTAGATTCAAAATTGTTATTGGTGAACAATTTTAAATAGTAAATTAGAAACCTATAATTAAAAGTCTAATAATGTAGTCCATATAAACTAAGATTACTTACTTTTATTTTTTTACTTCGATCAGAGATTAATAGGCTTTGATAGATTTACTCATTTTACAATTTTGTTTATTTGTGTAGCTTAGTTGCGATTTAACTCGAAATTGTTAAGATAGGAATGTTTGTAAATAGTTTTAAAGTCATGTTTTAAAGAGAAGCAATCTAAGTACTACATAGTTGTTGGATCATAGTTGGAACTACAAACTGCGAAGACTGAAAGAATGGGATAATGAAATCATATCGTTTTGTAATTTACTTGAGTAACAGAGTAGATAAGGGCTTGTGCGTTATGCACCGTCGAACATTTTTGGTAGCTATCCGTTCTGTAGACCATTATTGTTTAGTTACGCTTAGAATTAGCAATTATTTATATTAAAATTTGGCAATAGCTGTAACAATGTTGACAATACATAATTTTACACATATTCTATTTAATCATAAGAGATTTCTCTGAAATCATTAAAGTTGCAAGAGAGTTTATCACTGCTGTACAAAGCTTGTTCTTATCTACTGTGAAATCGCCATTCAAAGAAACGTAAGTTCCATGAAGAAATTACATTTATAAGACACAAAGTAATAATATTGATACACTATTCCCAACAAAATAATGGCAAGTGTATCTCAAGGCTGTATTCTACTTGTGCTTTACATTTGTGTCCATATGCATCTAATTTGAAGTATATGCCTATCTTGGACACACTTAGTGATGGCATTTCCATACCAACTGACATAGCTAAGTGTGTCTTAGAGAGATAAGTATGAACTTAAAGTACTCATACATATACCTACAAAAAACTACCTTATTGAAGTTTTAAGAAAAAAAGTTTTGGTAATTCTTTACAGGTTTTCATCAAAGTTTTGGTAATACAGGTTTTGAGCAGCAGTGGTCTCGTATGTTCAATAGCTTTCTCATAAGATTTATTCAAGGACTAGTCAAATTATCTACTCTTAATATTACATGTGGTCTACATTAAAACCTCATTGTTAAGAATTGCAGCAACAAACTATAAAAATACTTATCTAATTAACATAAGATTGCCTAAACATGAACCATAGCTCTATTTTAATCCTTAGCAAAGTTGTAACGTAGAATCATATCAGATTGCGTTTAGCGTACGCTAGATAAGTGTTGACATTAATTTTAGAATGGTTCCATGAATCGGAATTTATTATTGTCAATCGTTACATAGATCTCCTGTAAAATAAATAACAATGTTACCATATTCTTATTCTTTTATTTACCCCAAAAGCGATATCACATTAAAACGAACTAAAAAACATTTCAAATCGAGGTGTCAGGTAAAAGCAACAATGTGCTGTGGTAAATAAATAGTAACAAAACTGAGACAACATAGCTATAGTCTGTGAAAAAACAAGCTAAATAACAATCAATAGTTTTTATTTATCTACACTGAAATAGTAACAATACACTTGATCTAAATACACACTAACGCTGCGGGGTTTATTCCTTGTAGTTGTCTCCGAGACGTTCGTGAAGCTCCTCTCCGGTCTGCTTGTTGATGCGCAAATACTTGTTGACCATAGGTTTGTAGTAGTATGCCTGGTAGTCCTGGCGCTCGCCCATCTTCTTGATGATCTGCTTTTCAAGCTCGCGAAGCTTCATTCTTTGTTTCTCTTCATCGGCAAAGTGCATGAATTTTTCATATTCCTGCAATTAGACAAGTTTGAGTATGAATAGATAATTCTAGAAAACGAGATGTACATTATCTTGGATCTAGACATCCATGAAGTTAACCGATTGACTGCAAAAATGGTTTTGCATCACTGCATAAGATTGAATTGTCTGCTGTGCAGCCTTCAAGTACGCAAAGATCCACTGACCATACTGTATATCAACAAGATCTAATAGAGATTACATATTGGAGGAAACCAATCACAGCCATGTACAGAATAGTAGAACTGAACTCAAGAAACATTAACTCATCTGGACTATCAAGTATTAAATAAGTTTCAATGTTCTTGTACTATCAAGACATTTAATCTAAGTTATTGTATGTATGGTATGTAAGTCAAAGTTTGAATTTACCTGCTGCGGACTGTTATGCACATAGCGAGCAATGAATCTAGTAATTGGATGGCGGTGGTACTCCCAGTGTTTAGGATTGTATCCGTCAGGGATCGGACTCAGCGTCGCCGGGCCGATAAAGATGTTGCAGTAAAATATGATGGCAGTAACGGGGATCAGCCCTACCATGGTGTAGTAATGGAACATATCCTTGAATTTATGCCATTGCCACCTGAAAAATGTAAACATAAGAGTAAGGTTAGGTTACGGTTCTAAGTCGAATATTACTGTTTTCATTATAAACATCAAATGTATTTGGATCAGCTGTATTTGCTGCATAATATTCAGATACACTTTTTATGATAAATCGACAAATAAACAACAAAACTGGTTAGGTAATCATGAAAGAAGACTGTACCTGGATGGCTGCATAGCCATTGTTTGGTGTCCATGCCCAGCCTGGAGCACTGCATTTGTTGAAAAAGCTACATTTTTGGTTGTAATTGGTGTTTTAAGCTGGTTTTTTATAAAATTTATGCCGAAAGATCGGCCAAGAGCACTCCAAGACACCATTTTTATTTTGACTAAGTAAATTTTGACAGTTAAAGATGTTGCCATTTTTTATTTTTCAACCCATAGACAAAATCGGTAAAGATATATTTATTAAACATAAAATAATCAAGTTTTTTTTCATACCGATTCATGACACATCACTATATCGTGCTACATTTATCATCTGTGTGTGTCTATGATTTAACCACGCGCGCTAATTTGAATGTTTTTAACCAATAGCACGGATCGTTATTTTTGTTATCAACATTTAGCAGTGATTTTAACATGAAAACGTGTTCCCAGTTCAAAGTTATTATCATTTTATTCGTTATGAATACATATACCTAGTATTTTATTATCCTAAAACCACAACAAATTAAAAAAAATATGTTTCATAATTTGTAGTTTTTGTTTAATATTTCTTAAAATACATTATATATATGTACCTATATCAGCCATATACCTAGTAAATATAATATTTGCTATCAAAAAGATTAAGATTCCACCTGTTGATGGTGTTTTTACAAAATTAACCATACTTATCTTGCATCTAAAAGCGTATTGATTTTTCCACTGAGCATGCTCCGTTGTGTTGTGTGCTTACGTAGTTTTAGTGATAAGCCCTGCATTTGACACCCACATACTTTAGTATTGCGCTAAAATTCTATTCCGGAACAAAATTCAGCTCGGTTCGTTGTATTTTGTTGTAAAAATGTTGTTGGCATTGAATGAAAGTGTGTGAAATTAGCACTGAAATGGAGGAGCTTCTACAAGATATCTTCAAGGAGGCTACGGGGCCGAAATTGACGACTTTGAGGAAGGCATGTGAAGGTGCATTAGGTAAGATACAGACTTGTTACTTTAGGGCTCAGAACTGCATGATTAAATGGCGCTCCTTATATATCTTACGCTTCGGAACCTAAATCTACCCAGACCAGTTTAAATTTGTCTGTGCTATACATTACATACCCACCTACTAACTTGTCTAATGTTATTTTCTTAAACTATAACCGTAATGCGACACACTAAAGTGAATATAATTTGTTTAGGTAATTCATTTATTGGCTGTAGAAAATGTTAGAAGACTAAAATTAAATCCTACGATACGAAGACTTTCGACTGGTAATCTACACTTATAAATTAGGTTTACAATAAACATTAAAAAGGTAGTTTTACTTAGGTAGGCAGGTACCTACATTGTAATATTTTATTGCCCTGATGACTACATCAAGGTAATAGGTAGGTACCTAGGTATCTACCTACATACTTATGTATTTATTTCCTTCTTTCTTCTACTTTTTACGTACCTAGGTACCTACTAGAACTAGGTAGTACCAGAGACTAGTAAAAGGATTATATCATACCTAGTACATAGTGGTGTTTGTAATGACTCATCTGGGTAACTACCTACTTTGGGTTTTTCCAAGAAAAATTATCAAATTTATTGAACAAATGAATTTGCAGAAGTCCTATGCATCCCAGAAAGCAGCTCGCGACGTCCTTCATACGAGTTACGACGAACATGTCTCCTGCCGCTGCAGATCGCTCTGGAAACCAAACGGCCGAGACTGGTCGGCTTTGCATTGCAAGGGTTCCATGTAAGTGTGAATTATTGTTTAATAATGTTTATACACACTTACCTACTTAGGTGTCTATAGGTGATGATGATGGTATAGATGGATTTGTGCATATCAGTTCTGAATTCAACCTCCCCATCCACTGTAAGAATATTAGGGTAGGTACCTATACCTACACGTCGTCAGATGCATGCTCATCATTGTTGTATCTACGTAGGTATGCAGCAGGCAAGAAACTTAAATGTTGTAGGTACTTACCTAATACAGCTTTGAGACTTGGAGCGTATTGAAGTCGTAGGTAGGATATTTATTAAATAAATAAATAAATAAATAGATAGGATCACGACTGTAATCACCAAGTACGGTAGACATCCTTTCAGATCTCCAGACGCTTAGATCCTTTGAAGATGACTAGTGGGGGTAGTCAGAGGCACGTCCAAACATTATATTTGGCACATGCCCACATTTTGCAGTAGTTAGCATTCCATACGTGACAGGTTGCAAGCCCATCGCCGCTTATAAGAATAGTAACTGGTTTCCTCACGATGTTTTCCTTCACCGTTGTAAGCACGTGTGGATATTTATTATAATGTTCTACAAATCCTGTCTAGAATCAAAGGAAGATTAAATAAAATCTCGACTATAATCCCAAATACTATAGATCTCCAGGCAGATCCTTGAAGAAGTCTAAAAATGTTAGAACACGTTTAAAAATACTTTTTTTGACACAAGCCTATATTTGCAATCTTACAATTATTATTAGAGAGGGTAAATTTAATAACCAAACAACCTATTACGCAGAAAATCCTACGAGATGACAGATTCCATCGAGGCATTGAACCGGAGGATGATTCGTTGTGGATGCCGTCACAACTGCTTTGCGCTACAGCATCTGTTATGTACCACCTGCCTGATACACAGGTTAGTGCCCTACTCTTGGAATTCTCAAATAGAAAATATGTAGGGAAATATGATTGCCAGTGATATTACAGGCACATGAGAATTAACCCCTAGGATTCGTAAGGCGCGATTTGTATTCGTGACCTAGGTAAGTGTTTGGTTTAGAGACCGATGGTACCTTCACGCTATATACAGCATGATCATTTGCTTGATCAACTTTCAAGTGGATTAAAAATGAAATGATGACAAATTGACTGAAAATAAAATAATTAAAACTTTTTCACTCTGATCCATTGATCAGATAGAGATATTTTAATTATGATGATGATGGGAACTAAATCACGCGTTTAATTTTTAGAATTTAGATTGGAAATACCTTTTAGTTTAAACAGTTCACCGAAAAAAAACAAAAATTATTTATTTCTTTAAAATCACAAGGATCACTTTGAAACGTCTTAGGAACTAGGTGAAGCTACGCCAATTCCACGCAACCAAGCCTAGAAGAATCAGGCAACAAACACGGCTTGGGGTCTACCTTTTTTTAATGATCCTTTCCTTAATGCTATGTAGAGCTCCAGTGAGGTGCCAATCGAACAAGGTGAAGGCTCAAACAAGAATAATAATTAAAAGTACTACTCAAGTACATACAACAATAAAAATATAACTAAAGAGCTTCAGCACAAATTCAAAAAGCATCAAAGCATGGGCATCATGTTTCGATGTGTGCTACATCGAAACATGATGCCCATTCTCACTTTTTGTTCTAATCTACTCTTTTTGTGTAGGTACAAATATTCCGCATGTACCTCTCCCTTGCTCTTTCACCGCGACGCACATTAAACGGGCGTCTTTGCGTGTGGGCTTGTGGGCGTTGCGGTGAAGCAGCTGCGCAGGCGCCGCACGTAGCCGCCGCTGCAAGAGCCGCAGCCGCGCAGGCGTTGAGGGCTTACTGTGCTCAACTTGGTAAGTGTTATACCTGGTGTATGTATGTCTCTCTAGCTTTATCAACGCGACGCACACTAAACGGATATAGCTGTACAGTTATACGCACAGTTTCCCAAGGCTCTTTTACAGTCTTTAATGGTAACATAAACATATATACTTGTCAATTGGCGTCAGCATAACGTTGTAATTGTAACAAATATAAGTACGGGTTTAACCCGAATACTATACGGAATGCCCTTTGAGTACCTACTTCTATCCTTAGAGGTACTTAAAGGACAGCCCTATCTTCTTACTTTACCTCTGAAAAAGAAAAATGAAAAATGTTTTTATTTAGCAACACAAAATGTTGAGTGGGCTTATAAACTAGTTAAGGTTAAACAGTAGTCTTCACACTAGGCCAAGCCTGTATCGTGAAGGCCTTTACAACGGTTTACAAAAAGATAATTTAGGCCTCGGACTTATATTATCTTACACTTGTTACTATTTTTTGAACACCCTGTATAGCTGATATATTTTACGACATCTGTGTTTTAATAAAAATCGTCGTAATAATGTTTTGTAAGATAATGAGGTTATTGGTAAAACAAAATGTTACAGATGAAGAATGCCAAGAGCTCCTATCTGAAGGCTCCCCTCTAGGAAGGAATCACATTGTAGCTGTGGGATGCTACAGCGAAGTCATACCCGTTATCCAATACTTATGCGGACGGTTATCTGAAACTCAATTGTGAGTATTTCAACTAGGTAATCAGCTGAATGTGTTTTACGACAGTGGTGGTAACTCTATTGTTTACTTGCTAGCTAACATTTTGAAAGTCCTAATATTCGTTTCAAGATTTTTTTATAGTCAAGTGGTAACCGTCAACTGTCGTTAAATAACTATAATTTAATATAGTACATTAAAATACTTTATTTCAGACTAACAAATCTATATATTTTGGTTTGTATAGTTACACACTATTTTCCACACCATATAATCTATGCTAGATAATAAACATCAGAAAATATATATTTAACACTTTAATATGTAATAACTTTATGTAGAATGTTTTGTTCTTTTATACATCCTTTTAACCTTTTCAATTACTTTTAAGGACGCCAAAACAGAATCCCCTAGCGCTATTCTTCCTCGACTGCCTGCTGACACTGATGTCGAGTCTCTCTGAGCGTGTGAGCGGCAACTCTCACTTTACGACGTTTCTCTGGCAGAAATTTTGTCCATCGCTCATTTCCTTCCTTGGAACCCCACGCGTGGACAAGAATATTAAATCTAGGTGAGACTATAACATTACCTATTAGACTATAATACCTGACACGCGTGTCTGATATCCTTTTTACGCGGGCAACAGAATATTAAATCCAGATGTTACCTAGAGTAGGTTCGGTACGATTATTGTGGCGATATATTATCATTTAGAAGAGTAGACCCCCAGATAACTATGATGCATTGGAAACGTAGAAACGGGACGTCGTCTCTGCAAGCTGCGTTGGTGTGATTGTGGACTGTTATGAGTACAAACTTGAAAAGGATCAAAAGGATCACTTTATCGTTTCAATATTTTCAGGGAGCATGAAGGTCATTCAGTGGATGATTCCGGGAGAGGTTCTGGCGCTCTCAACTCTGCGCCGAGTTTTAACAGCAAGCAAGCCAAAGCTATTTACAGGTAAGTTTTTTTAAACACACCAACAGTCAAGAGATTGGTATACTTAGAAGCTTGAATCTCGTTCGTTTTTTACAGCATTGCTAACCAGTTGGTTCGTCTAGTCGGCTCCACATCGAATCTACGCCCTGTCTTGGAAGCTTTGTATCATAGAATGTTGCTCTACCCTCCTATCTCCCACCGAGTGGAACCTCTGAGGAGTACCAGAGAACTGCTCCAGAATCCCAAAAGATTGTGCCAACTGGTCTTGATGAAGAGAACTGATAATCAAGAGAGGCATAGTGATGATATGGCTATTATCAGGCTGTGAGTATTTTGTTATTATAGGTGTTTCTTTTAAGCCAAAAGGCATTCAACCTGACCTCATAATGACCGTTTGAGACAATGAAGACTGTTTGCACACATAAGTAAGCTTAAAAACATCGTATGTCTATGTTTTGAAACACAAATGTTATGTTTACATGTTTTAAATTGGTATGGTGATGATCATCATTAAATATAAAATATATTTAATCCTAGTGAAACGTCAGGAATGCATAATGTATGTAATTTTTTTTTAATAAACTTAATATAAAGGATAATGGACGGCATAGAAGAATGCGGGCGCAGTGGCAACCCAGAAGTAATCGCAGCGGCTGTCGAATGCGTTGTCTCATTGCTCGATGCTTTAGAGAAGCTATGCTCCGGAACAGTTGAATATCTAACGCCTGAGGTAGCCAGCCTCATACTGGAACACTGGCCGAAGCTTCAAGACGCGGATTACACGGGCCCGCTGACTTATCAGACGCTGGCTAGACTGCCCAGTCCATACCGGTAAGGCCAATGAATATTATGTTTTTTCTTTCTAAAGTTTTTTTTTTGGCGTAACTTCAAAAAAAAAGTAGAGCCAGGCCAAAAAAAATGTAGGAAAGGAGAGAGTGTTGAGATGACGGCTGATAGAGAGAAATGGTTGAAGAATGTTGTGCCCACTCCAATTAAGTGGGATAAAGGCAGAAATATGATGTAACTAACTATAACAGACAAAAAGCTCAGTAATAAAATTAAAAGATTTAAACTATTTTTCGATTGCAGGGATGTCGTGGCTGTTTTACAAAGTAATGAGAGCAAGGACCATGATTCTTCAGGTAACTTACTAAGAAATGTTTTTTTATTATTGTTTGTATTACATTGTTTATTCAATGTTTACCTGCACTACAGGTAGAATTAGTACCTGATAGAGTAATTAGAAGCGAAGTATTCACTTTTAAATTCAAAGAAAATAATAAGCGATTTTATAAGAAAATAATGTTTTATGTACTTCTTATTCTAGATACATCTGGCCCAGAGAATGTCAGCTCAGGCAGCGACGGCGAGGCGGATTCCGATGCGGATAATGTATTTTTGCCCTCTAGAGCTAATAACCCAGCAAGCGATACCGACAGAGATTCTATCAGTGAGAAGACTAAAGCTATTCCGAAGACCTTGAATCTTGGCAGGTGAGTGACGTTTGAATGAACTATGGTGTTGTCAGAGGCACATTCAAACATCAAATTTAGCACAACGCCATACGTGGTTTTTTAGCAATCCATACGTGATAGGTTGCAAGCACATCTCCACTGGAGATATGAGAGGAAGTACTTAATGTAGATATTTTTATGCGCTCGTTTCTGTTGATTTCAGATGCACAATAACGGAATGCAATGTGGATTTGGAAAGGCATAACGCTAGGCAGTTTGCGAAAACTCTACAAAATGCACTGCTCCCGAAGTTGCTCAATCTTAGAACTTGTATCGAGGTAGTTGTTCTTATCTCTTTACTATTTTCCACCATTTTAATATCTCTTTACTTTTCCTACAGCATCTATGTTAAGATTACTGTCGCTATTTTAAGTTGAATCATCTGTTTTCATCATCACTTCTTTTTTGACTTCAAAACTAAGAAAAATCTCAGAAAGTTCGTGGCTGAAGTTTCGGTTTCTGGATATATGCGGATTTTGCCACTTATATAAGATTTGTGGGTAGTTCGAAAAATCTGATCATCCCGGACCCTGACCAAATCCAACAACTACCGCAAGTCGTAAATTTCTCTAAGGAATGATTGGATTTCAGGAAGAATTTACAAAGAACCAGTAGAGTGTTCCTAATATCCATGATCTTTACAGGTGGACGAAGCAATGCAAGAGTTTGCGTCAAAGTGTTGCCAACATAACGCGGCCCAACCTCCTGCCACTGCGTGCATTATGAACGCAGACGGTGTTTACTTAGCGACCTATGCGGCCTTATTACTGACTCTGAAACAGAGGCGAACCAGTTACTATAATGAATCTAGTGTAAGTACAAACGTCCAGCTGGAAAGCCATAAGAAGAATTAGCCGCACAAGTTCATCAGAGTTTTCTTAGTTTTAGTTCGTGTGTTTAGAATTATAATAGTGATAAATCGGTTGTCTCAACAAAATGGCTATAATTTTAAATAGAAGTATCTACGCTTATTTATCTCGTTTTATCTTGTATTGTTGACGTTTTGAGACAATTTAAATGTCATAATAGTCTTATTTCGATAAACAATGATTATCTACCTTTATAGTTTTCGTTCTATGACTAATATTTAGTTCAAATACGAACGTTCTTATTGTGTTCACGTTAAAGTCTAATTGGCATAAATCTATTTTTTGTGTAAATTCCCAGAAAGTTCAAGTATCGCTAACAGAAGACGAGTTCGTTGAGGAAGTCCAAGGTAGCGGGGTCCTAGTGTACCTCTCCGCCACTTGGCTGCGAGAGCTTTATCAGCAGGTGTTGGCTAACGATCTGCTAAAGGACACGCCAATCTCTGACCATCCACTCGTGCATTTGCTGTCTGGTGAGCATTCTCGAATCTCTAAGATACCCGGTCGTTCTTTGACATGTCCAACTCTCTGTCTGTTAAAATAATTAATTGGTCGTAACTGGTGACACTGGTTTCCAGAATTTATACCGGAAAAATCTTGTTCATAATGTCGTCGTTAGTTTTGGTGATGATAAAGGTAGTCTATGTAACCTTACTACTTATTCGTAATATGTTGACAGCATAATGACCATATTCACAGATCTCGGTGGATTGGACCAAAGTCCGGTTATGTCTGACTGGCAAAAGTTGAAGGAAGTGTCAATGTTGTACAACAACACAGATGATTCGCCGCAGAACCAAGCGAGCTTACGATGGGCTCGAAGGTAACTTTAGTTTTTAAAAACATTACCAGTTGCATACAAAAACGCGATTGTTTGCGCTAAGCATGTTAAAGAAACTTTATTTTACACTATTTTCTATCCGGTTCAAATGTCATAAAAAGGATGATATTCTTTCAGAATTTTGACTTGCATCTGGGACTCTATGGTGACAGTCCTGAGTGTGCCCCTTTCGGGGTACAGAGGGGGGAAACAGAAGTTACACGGAATATTATCGAAGAAGATTAACACGTTTGGCAAGAGAAAGCGAATTGCATGGGAAGGGCTGACTATACAGTGCCTTGAAGGATTGCATAAGGTACTAATTAGACCTAGATATTTATATACGAGTACTATCATAGCTGCACAAATACGAATACATTTAATTTTATTTACCTTAAAGTTTACATAAAATTACAATTATTTACCAATAATCCCCGCACTCTTTCTGACTAGCCACAGGCCGAATTCAAAAAATCAACTACCATTAAACTTAATAAAAACAGTAACAGACAGGGCAAAAACATAGAATATAAGAAAATAAATAAAAGATACGCTAGCTCGAATTTTGAAAGGCGAATTTTAATTAACGCTAGTACTAGACAATGAAGACGACGAAGACGAAGATAACGAATTAAAAAAATAAATTTGTTTCAGGCGGCCAGAATAAGCAACACCCTAAACTTGCAAAGCCGTTGCAGCAGTATCCTGGCACTGTTAGCTAACTCGGCCATCTCACAACCGCCAAATGGCAAGATTCTATCAACCCATGCGCTGTCTTTGGATATTCTTATCACAGGTATGCATTTCCTAAGAAACGTGTTCTTAAAATACCAATAAGCATCTTTGAACTCCATACCAAATAACACAGAGAACCTATTAAGAAAGATATAAAAATAGAACCACGATAGTAATTACCTCAGATCTCCTTGTAACTAGTTGTAATATTTTACAGGTGGCCTAGAGCTCGGTTCAAAAGCACCAGAATGCTGGGAGCACATATTCTGCGCCTGTCAATACGTGTCCAGCTTTGAGCATTCACTCTTCGGTCAGCAAGGAAACAACGCAACTCCCATAGTGACCATGCAAACGGGACGAAACAAAACTGTTTCTATACTACAAGCTGACGCTAAACTAGGCTTGGATGGACGGGATGATGAGACTTGGTAAGTTACTTGAGACTTAGTATCCAGGAGGAACATCTTTACTGCAATCAGGGTGAAATAAAACTGTTTAAACTACAAACTGATGAATTTCGTGAAGAAAATTAATAAGTTATTATATTTTTTTATTTCAGTGTGGACGTTTTCAACTTTTTGCAACCTGTGATGGAAAACAGTATTAGCAACGACATGTCCGTATCAAAAATCGTAGAAACATGCCGACAAGAGGTAACAAACAATAATTAAGATTGCTTTCTCCTGAGCAAAGCTTGTACTATAGAACTCAGCTAACTGTTAGAACACTTACATATATTTTTTAACGCATACTTAATGCCTTATTTGAATCAAGTACCTTCACGTCATATACGAGTACAGTATCTACCGAACTGCTATCTAGAGCAGCGTTTAGTACGGCTATCATTTAGGTGGGTTTCTATTAATAATCATGTAACATTTAAAACTCTCCTGCTGTGTTCGGAGGAAACGTTAAATTACCTGTCCCGGCTAAGACAGCCGCTAAGCTAAGATAGGTGTCGTGCGGCCTGCCAACTCGGTCACTAGAGTTGGACTTAAATACTACCTCCTATAAATACTTTTTATCACCTATTTCTACCATTCGCCAAATTGAATCATTAGTCATAAATTTTGAATGTCTCGTCTCTAGGGTGGGAACGTGATCTCTGGTGCTGGAGCGGCGCGCGTTTGCTGTGCTCTTTCAGCCGCAGCTGATACTCTCTTCACGCGACTAGCTGCTACCACCACTCTACCGACATTAAAGGCAGCCTTACAGAGGCTGGTAGCTCATCAGCATAAATTGGTTAGAAAATTAACACCAATTTGGTGGGTCATGTGTGGTGGTAGATCAGACACATGATCCACCAAATTAGGAACATTAAATACCAAGAAAGAAAGAATAAAAACTTGAGAGGTGTCAAGGGACACCCGGATGGAACGAAGTTCTCACAAAATAACGTGGGACAAGGGAAGGGGAATCAACTTTGACTTCGACTTCGACTTCGACCTCGACCTCGACCTCGACCTCGACCTCGACCTCGACTTCGACTTCGACCTCGACCTCGACCTCGACCTCGACCTCGACCTCGACCTCGACCTCGACCTCGACCTCGACCTCGACCTCGACCTCGACCTCGACCTCGTGACAACTTTTCGTGACAACTTTTCGTAAGAATTTTTTCCGTCTAGCCCCCTTTCACAACGCGCGATAAGGAACTTCGTTCCAAAAAGAAAATGTTATAATTTATGACGGCACATTATGGGACAGAACCAAGAGACAATTTATCGGAAGATATTTTAATTATACACTTGCAATTATTCCAATATGTATACCACCGAAATACATAATATATCTCGAGAGATATTATTTTGTGAAGTAAATCAAATATTGATTTCTCTATTTTTTCTAAATCACTATGAACGTTGACATATAGATTGAGCAATAAGTGAGTATGACTAAATCATTCAAGTGAAAGAAACCAAGCATTGCCTACGAAAAAATATAAAATACTTTACAGCTTTTCACCTCGTGGGACCAAGACGTGGTAAACAATAACGCCCCATGGTGGCGTCGCGGGGGTGCTAGAAGTGCTGGTGGAGGGGAGGCTGCCAGAGCGCTGTGTCGCGCTGGTGATGTAGCGTTGCGGTGTCTACGCGCCGCAAGACCACTAGCGCATCGCATGCAGATATGGACCGTGGTTGGACCACACTTCATGCAGGTATGACGAGACGAGGGTGATTGCTAATATAATTCAACTAAGCTTATCTAAAGCTGCTGTTTTGTAATAATGGATGTCATTCCAAAATTAGAACTTACTTTTACCCAAAATGTCTTTAAAAATGAATGTGTTCAATGTCATCCTGCTTCAGATTAATGCCCAGATTTAGGCCTATTTGCATAAAATGCGTAGGAGAGGCTCTTCTTAACTATTACAAATAAATTGTATCTATTTTATTATAGGCGGCATGCCACAAGGATATACAAATCTCAAGTCTCGCCATTCAATGTCTCCACGACTGTGCCACCACACTCTTAAACCAACAAGTTGAGCTGCCCCACTTCCACTTCAATGAGGCATTGCTGAAACCTTTTGAGAACCTTCTGTGCTTGGAACTTTGCGATGATGATATTCAGGTAAGACAACTATTCTAAGGATTCATAACAAATGTGTTTTTAAAGATCGTAACGATACATGTATTTTCAGGAACAAATAATATCATGCATCTGTGAGTTTGTTGAGACAAACAGAATGGAAATAAGATCAGGTTGGCGTCCCTTGTTCAACACTCTTCGTGCAGCCAATAATTCTAACCAATATTCCGCTATTCTTGAAATATTCAAAGTATTCCTCAGCACTGATAATACTTTAGTGTTCGCAAACGCCGCACTTGATTGTATTTTGTGCCTTTTGAGTCACATAAAAGGACTGCATTATGACGAAACACAACCAACAGAAGTCAAACCCAAGAAGGTTACAACACCCACACAACCCAAACCAAGTCTCAGCCTCAAATTCTCTAAAAATAGTAAATTTATTCCTCTGAGTGAGGAAAAAACTGAAAAAGTAATTGTGGATATGTGCAGAGAAGCACTTTATCATTTGGAAAACTGTGCAGATATTCTGACAATGATGTATAATATGCCTAAGTGTCCAATATTTAACACAGGCAATAGGATCAAAGGCGATATGCCGCTCTCAGTGGTCGACCCTATAATCCCAAGTTCTTCTCTTGACATCACTAAATACATAACGAATGACCTTTGTGAAGAAGAACTCATTTCGTACAAGAAACTTTCAACAACACTACCACTTTCAAATACTACGAACTCTTGCTTGCTAAAGCTCGATAAACAGAGCAACATTTTAAAAGTCTGGTACGTTTTGATAGAGGGTTTGATCTCGGCAACTGTTGTGTGCTCAAAGAAGAACCAACCAGCAGCTATGGAAACCTTGTTTAAACTCTTAAGAAACACTGTAGATGTGCCCGGAACGCATTTCGGTTTACATTGCATAAACCACCTCCTTCTGCCTATGGTTCAAAACTGGCTTCGACAAATATCCAGCGTCAATTCAAACTGGGATAGCGTTATGCCAAACTTCAAGCAATGTTGCGGACTTACAACAGACACTCTTGTAGTATACCTTCATCATTTGCAACAAATCAATGTAGAACGATCCACTGCTGAAGAAACTGATGAACCTGAGATTGAACCAATTGAATGCCTTGAAGCAAGTTTTGCGCTGAAGCAGATAATGTTGATTTTGGTGGAATGTATCGCACAACCGCAAGAACCCATAGCGAGATTGGGAGCATCTTGTATAAGGCATATTATACTAACCTCAGGACATCTCCTGACTGATAATCAATGGGAGATTGTCTCCGTAAGTCTTCACAGAGCTTGCAATGTGAGTTTGACTCCACTGAAACAGCTCACGTACGCTTTCAAGGAGAACTCCAGTAGTTTCTATGGGGATTTGGCTATAGTAAAAGTGGCCGCTAGACGAGACTGTTCAGTGAATGATAATGTAAGACTGCATGCTATGGCACAACAAGTATTTTTAACTGAACAAGTAAAAGGAGAAGGCCCTGTGAAACTGGCAACAAAAAATTCTACACAGAATTTAATGCTGATAGATGATAGAAGCTACATTTTCCTGATTTATCTTCAGGAATCAATTAATTCGCTTAATCCAGAAATGTATACAGCCAGAATCCCTCACAGAGGTTTAGTTGTTGGGCTGTTAGCGCATCAAATTCTAGTCCAAATAATAGCTACAGTCCTAATCCAAGCATCATCAGATGTGTTTCAAGGTATCAACAGCATTTTATTCGATAGTCTCAAAACTGGTGCCAATACCTGTAACTATAAGTTTTTCTTGAACAACCGAAACACAGAGTTGCTTCTGAAGAGTTTGGAGCTATCGTTTAGAAGGGCGATGCAATTCGATTCAAGACCGGGCTTGAAGTTTTTGGTCCAAAAGGTATCTAACTTGGACCACGCTGCAAACCTTTACAAGCAGACTACTTCATCTTGGCTTATCAAAATAATTACTCTAACTGAAATTTTCTTCAGTGGTGTACATGAATTCAAATTAAAAGCTACAGACATATCTATTATACTGCATAATTATACAACGTCACTGAATTTGACTCTAGAATATGATAGATTTGTAACAAAAATATTTGACTTGAAGGATACGTGGGAATTGCTGTGCTATAACTATGTCAAGCATTTGATCAATGTGTCAGACTTTGATGATCCTGAGACTACTAAAGACAGAGTATCTTATTGCTCTGTCGAATCGGATTCATCATCAACGCATTATGAACAGTATTATACTCAAGCAACAGTAGAACAGACTGAGAATTCTGAAGAACCAAATGATTCTGACAATGATATCGTTCCTGATAAAGAAGAAAACGATGCTAATAGCAAAATAGAATCAGACAAAATTGAAGAACCGGAGAAGCCAAAGCCATTCACATTTGCAGACTTCAAAGCAAACAGTCAGGCTTCTATGTCTGTAGAAATTCACACAGAGAATGAAGCTGAGGTGCATGAAGAAATTGATAGAACCGAGTTCAATGAAGACGATACCAATGGACCAATTATAAAAAGTTATGACGAGAACGATGATGAGGAAATTCAATTAGCTAGAGACAAAGGAATTATAGAGAGAGAGAAACGTATGAGTGCTTCCGATATACTTGACAAGCATTTAAGTGCGCGAAAAGTAAACCTTTCGATAAGCGATGGACTGACCTATGAGAAGCCGAAGAATATTGAGCCTTTGATAATACCGCCACAACCGGTACCGCCTGAGATTGAACAGCAAAGAGCTCTTAGTATTAGTAAGGTCAGTAAAAAATCAAATACATACATTTCGATATGAACTACTTTTGAAAAGTTACTGTAAGTATTTTTTTTTTCAGGATTTAGAAGTGCAAAGGAGTTGCTTCCAAAACATTCTGATGGCATATCTGGAACTCGTGCTAACGTTTTCGTTTGAACGGTTCCAACTGATCCAACCTGTGTTGCAAAGTGGCTTCGTACAACTTGCCAAAACTGTGACAGACCCACAACTACTCGAAAGAATCAATATATTTTTCGATAAAAAAGACTTATCTGAATTTAGTTGTAAGTGATATATTTATTGTGATAATTATAATCCCGTATAATGTTATATTCCGATTGTTCAGTGTTATGTGCAAAATAAAAATCATACTGTATTGAAATAGATGCTTATTATCTTAAACTGGTATATTTTATGAGTTTAAAACAGTCTCAAAATTACAATAAACTTAAACATCTAACAAGACAGGCGTAACAAAATTCTAATAATATCAACATTATTTGGTATTAAGACTACTTCAAAATGTCTTTTACGAGTATTGGTACAAAACAAGGCGTAAATAGCAAAAATGCTTGCAGTCTATCAAAAGTTTACTAATCCAAGACATGTGTCTATACTTCAATGGCACAATGAACTCACGACAATCATAACTGTACATTTTCTACTCAATATACATGTGTCTGACACTATTAAAGCAAACCAAAGCTAACTCTTGGAAATAATACAATGGCACTATATATTTGGTGAATGACTTCTATATACAAGTAACAAAAACTATATACAAAAATGTACAACTTCTAACTATCTCGTTACAAATACAAAAACTGATAATAATAAAGCAAATAGTGATAAACTTATACTACAAGCCGCGCTTGTTGGATATGTATGAACAGTCAAGGCATAGGACAATGCACTGAGTCCTAGGTCACTTGTTATCAGCACACTCTGTCTGTTTATCATGTCCGCTAGTTTCTCCGCTTCTAACACACACACACTGAGCTGCAAATCTGTTGCATTCTGCAATACTGTTTCTATCGAAATAAAGATCTCCATTTCGATCGTCAAGTATCCTCTGAGAGCGCATTCAGCTATCTTCACATGTCTGTCTAAGGACTTCAATATGTTTTGTAAGTTGATAACTGAAGCAGATATATTGGTCCCATAAAGAGCTCTGTCTATTTGCTTTTGAGAGTATAGAATTCTCAAAGCTCCCCCACATTTCGGACAACAGGCTCCGGGGGCGGTGAATCCAAGGCAGTTAGGCTTCTTCAATGGTGGACAAATTATTCTATCAATTGTGCATTTTGGTTCCATCAGTTTTGATATAGGTCCGACAGCGAAACAAGAGCCGTAGTAATCTACGGTGACAAATTCTGACCAAGCGGCGCATTCTGACCTATACGAGACCCCGTTTAGCCCACAAACTGTACCATTCTGAAAAAAAAAAGTTGTGTTACGTTAAAGGTTCGAGAAAGATTTATACTTAGAAGATTAAATTGAAGAGAAGTTATCCAGAAGTGCCTGCATTTCATACTTACATTTGAGCATCTCGTCATACAAGGTCCCCAATAAGCCATCCTTCTAGGGCTATTGATGAAATGACATGGATTATCATGGGTCCTCCCATCGGTGTCACAAATCTGAACCGAATGTTGTGTTTCGCAATTATCGTACGTGTCTGAAATAAAGAAGACTTTATGTGGTTTCATAGGTAGTAATTTATAGACCTGTCGAAATTATTCATTGGGTTCTTATAACAGAGATGTGAATGACAACTTACAACACATATACTGCGGGCACGAAGCTTGCAATTTGGAGAGGCACACGTTGGCAACAGGCAAGCAAACTCGCCGCATCGAACATTTCTCGCCATTGGAGCAGGGATCCTGTGTCCTGAACTGGATCTCTGCGTCAGTCGCTCCGGCGCATCTGAAAACAAGCTTAGATTTAGCACCTTCACTAAACAAGACAGAAGGGAACCATATGTTATCGACATCCTGTCATCATTATTCCTCCTAAACTCAAGAGTAGGACGACCCTCAATAAAGCAATAGCGGCAGCGGTAAATATCAACATCAGAAGCTCAGCGTCGTCAAAAAGACGCTGATAGACGGTATAGACTCAGCTGCTACCATTGTGATTGTTTTACTGGACGCTATATCAAATCCCTTAACTTACTGTGCGAGGCAAGTGTTGGGGTAGTGCATAGAGCGCGCATGCACCGGTAGATGATGAGGTGGACAGTTGCAAGGTAGGCCGGTCAAAAGCGCCGCCCGACCGCAAGCGCGACGAGCGCAAACCTTCTCGCCACCGACGCAGACGCATTCGTTGCATTCTATGTAGTATTTCTCGCCTGAAACAGTATAGATCGGTAAACAACTTCACAATAAAATATAATAACAAGTTTTATAAGCAAGTTTTTCCACAAGCCGTCTCTATGGACTCGCATTTACAAAATATTTGGATCAATACTCGTTTAAAACGTAAAAATCATTTTCCTTTTTATGAAATGGAGATGGATTCTATGAAGGCATTCAGCATTTAAATTAGAAAAAAATACTTAGGAATAGAAAAAAATAAATGTTATATGCCATAACAACTATAATACCTACAAGTAAAAAGAAGGTTCCACATGCCAGAGGTTTTGCTATTAATCTGTATTCAAATTGAGAAAGTAGATGACCCACATATTTCAAGTGTACGAGTATACAAAAACTATAATAGCAAAAGGACGGTGAATACGTACCTTGTTTTACAACCTTGTCATGCAACATACAATCTTCCAACTCGACACAGGGCAGCGGTTGGCAATGACTCAGTCCTTTCTTGGTACAGTTGCAGATCTTGTAGCAAGACTTCTGCGATGGAAGCGACATCGGAATCCGAACCCATGAGCCGACAGGAACTATGTAAGGACTGTTAGTGCCTAAAATAAAAATACCATTGCGATCAGTCTAGGTCAGTGGAATATGTAATGCAAATGCAAGTTTCCTCTTGATCTCTCCATAACTTGAGTTTGTGCCAATTAGACTCACGTTCAACCAAACTCTATTGGTTTCCCACAACATTATTATTTAGTTTTAATATAGATTGAAGCCTATTTAACAGGGAATAGAAGAAGACAGTATCCACGTTAATGACACTAACTTCATAGCATTTTATAATGGTTTTGCTACTTTTAGACTTTAAAAATTAAATAATAAATAGTGTGCCATTTGAATCACATGATAAATATCCACTTGAACTTAAATTCACACTAAAAAGGAAATACTTACCAAGTCTACATCCATCAACGCAACGGTATCTCTTACAAATGTCCCCTTGCAGGCAATCCCTATTGACGACGCACACTTGGTTGTCTCCACACGGTGACCCTGTGCATGGTGACGTCACGGCTTCTTTCGCCAACAGAAGTGCGGGTTCTGTGCCTAAAACAATAAAGAATATTGGTATGAGCAATGACTTTTTTTTAATCCAGTACTGACATCTTAACTTTCTCTCTGAAGCACTCGGCTGTTAATGCTAGTGGCATTCACCCATCCATTTGGTGATTGCGCCGAAGGTTAAAAACGACTAGTAGGCAAGCTAAGCTTTCAAAAATAAAGGTACCCAAGTATGAACACAAAGTAGGTACATACAAACTAAAAATTTAAAGAGGCAAGTAGAACTAGAGTATCCCCTGTTTATTTAATCAATTTTACTCTATAAAGATACCGTAAATTACAACTCAAGCTGACATCATCACGAAGAGGGAGTACTACTTACTGGGAGTCATATACTGACGTAACGGAACACACGGAGCGTTTGGTTCTCTTGGAGCAAGGCGAGCACACAACGCTCGAGCTGTCAGCATTTGTGGTGGAGCACGCGACCACTCCACACACGACGATACAAGACGAAGGCAGTCTTCCTCACAGAGCAAGCTGCTATGACCCTGGAGAGTATAGACTTATGAAGTCAAATCTGGGAAATACGACTAGATGTAAACAACGAACAGATTCAAACTTTAGCAGCAAATATCTACTAAGGAGGTCTCTTATATGTTACAAGAGCATAAAGAATACGAGAAGGTAGCTACTGCTCTCGTATTTATAATACAATTTACTCACCCTAGCAGTACAAGGTTTGACATGTAAAGCGCAGGCGACGCTCCTCCAAATATCGGTTGGGCATTGGCTAGAGTTTTTGAGTGGTAATGCCAAGTCCGAAACGTTGACGAACCTAAAATTCAACAAAAGATGTAATATAAATTTCAGTCTTCGCTCTTTTTATTTATAAACGTAATGATAAAAGTAATGAATCACATTTCAAATGAGTAAGTGAAGTATTAAAGCATTAAACTCAAGCAATAATAGTATATGAATTGCTTCACATTAACAGGACATGCAAACGTCTCGTCTTCCTCTCCATCTCACATAAATATCTACCGTTCAATGGATTATAATCTTACCTACTTCCTTTCTGATCAGCGACAGCTTGATGAGCTTCGAGATCGGCCTTCGCGGTGCATGATCGGAAAAGACTCGTGGGACGATTGTTGAGTTGGCTGCAGTATGTTAGACCGTTGCACCCCAGTGAGCATGGAGAATTTACTAAAACAGAATGTAATCTTTATTGATAATTCAAGACTGAAACGGACCTATATTTTATTTCTAACCCTGATGGTGGAGAAGTCAGCCATAAAAACAATGCTCTAATCGCGATCAAAAACACTACCAACATGTGTTACATAAACTAACCTAAATAAACTGCACTAAAATTGTCCTTACACTTAAAAATACAAGGACGGCTATAATTTTAGTCTTGTCAATTAAGTTAGTTTAGTAATTGACACTATTGCATAACTAACCTTCATCAATACATTCTAATAGATTCATCTCTTGAGGATCACTCAGACATTCCGAATGAAATCTCTGCCAGTTGTTCAGCCTGTCCGTATTAAACGTTTGGAAACACAATTTGCGGCAATGTATTGTTGTAGCCTGAAAACATATTTTTTAAACTCTTACTGTTTCTCTATATTAAATCACAAATTGCCGTATGTTGATGAATTAGGAGTCTCGGACGACACAATAATGTTTTTAAGTTTATTATAAACTTTACTAACCTTTTCACAGCAATGTAATTTTGCGATATCGTACGGTATAAGATCTTTGTTTTCAATAGGCTGATCTTTCTTCAGAAAGCAAAGCCATATGACGCTATTAATAGCAGGCTGACCGCAGTCTTCTACCAAAGCTTCTTCTATATTCGACAGAACGTCGTTATGCTTGAGAACTGACTCACAAGTATTACGGCATTTTGGGTTTTCTGCTTCTTGACAACATGCTAAATCTGAAAATTAGATTGACTGACATGTGGTTGCTGATTTGCTGAGTTTCTTAAAATGTATGATATTGTATACGCCTGGTAACATGATAGGTACTATAGTAGTTACCCACAGGGAAAGTGTGGAAGAAATAACATAAATAACTCCCATCAGTCACCATGTGTTTTAACGTTGCAAGACATAATGACACGAATTATACTCTATGTACTAAGTGGCACTTACATTTAGAAGTATCAATATGAATAGCGGTACCGCCCATTTCTCTCAGACACTTCAGCAAGGCTGGAGACTGATCGCATTCTTCCACCGCCCTCTCCCGGGCTCCGCTCTCGATCTTGGAGTGGCCGGCTCTCCATAGAACCTTTTGGCATGCTTCGCGACACATCAGTGATTGAGTTTGTGCTGAAAAAATAGGTGGTTAAATATGAATTTTTGCCTTATTCTTTAATAAAATATCTCAGGTGTGCTGTGCACATCTATACACACATATACAAAAAAATATGAACAAGAAAGGAATAGAAAGTTAATAAAATATACCTAATATTGTTCGAAATAAAAGTTCGTTCTATATCTATGTCGTTACAATCATAGTCACAAATAAAAATCCAAGACTATCCAGAGATATCTAGACTAACTTACTACAACACCACTGCGCTTCCTGCTGTTTCTGCACGCAGTTGAAGAAGTCGATCTCGTCACTTCGCCTGCAGTGGTCGGTGAGAGCGGTCGAGTTGGTAGAGCTCGCGCAAGCTTGGCGACAAGCTGGGGCCTGGGCTAAGGTGCAGCAACCTCGACCCCACCAGCCAGAATCAGAGACAACTACTTCTGTAAACAAAAAGATAAATAATATATTAAGTTTATCCATACTAAGGTACTAGAAATGTAGGTATTTGTTAACGTACTTTGTAACATAACCTATAGTAAAACAAATATTCTTATCTTTATGTAAAACTTGTCTTTGCTATCTTAATGAGCTAGATATATTGTGTAGTCCAGTCTAACTAGTACCTAGAGTATCAAGTCTCAGTGACACCTATTCGTATTATCAACTACCATTCATGGGTAATAGTTGCGGCTTTTACCTACTAGTAAAATCATTGAAGTTAAATTGCCGACAATAATAAGCTGTCAATGCTGTCATACACACAATACATCATGTGCGACACATAATACGGTTGATCATGACATATTTGTTGGTACCCACACTTCATATTTTATAATTAGCTAAGAATATAAAAGATTAAAACTATCGTGGTTGTTATTCATTTTAACTATAAATACGGCTAATTACCACGTTTCTTGTTGTATTGCTGACTGACGTTTCGAGACAATTCGACATCAATTCAGCGTTCGCGGGCGATGCTCATGATCTGCATTGTCTCGAAACGTCAGCAATACAATAAGAAACGTGGTAATTAGTCGTATGTATAGTTAAAATATAAAAGATTCCATCAATTTACCTTGTATCGTGTTATTCATGCATATCCAGAACTCCACCTGCAAGAGACAGAAGATCAATAAATCACGGCCCTTGTTGTGTTTAGTCTATTTAAACAATTTAAAGTAATTCGATACATGCCTTTTAATCGCAGCAGGAAACTCAAATCCACCCCAATTACAATACAATGCGCATAGGCGGTTTATTGACTGAATGAAGATTTATTCCGAGAAATGAATAGGGCAAGCCAAAAGACTTTTTGAATTGCTTTCATATGATATCACCTTACCCACCTTAGTAATTATTGTTTACGCTGTGGTTGGTACTGGGGTTGAATTTATGATGAGCAAAGACTAACATTTTTAAGACTAGAGATAACAGAGTTTTATATTTTTATGGGATACAATAAAACGGAATAGAAAGTTTTAATAGGTACTCACTAGTGATGGTGAGCAAAACTTATAAATATTCGGTAGTCTTTCTTCCATAAATGTTTTTGTTGGTACGATTTCCCTCGTTGACATCTGAAACAATAATAAAAATCGATTAATTATGATTTTAGTTAGTGAAAATATAATATTAAAATGCATAGATCTAACACTAGATTCGACTTTCGACTCTACATTCTGTAGTATGAAATACAATGTTTTTTGTGAATTAGAAATAAGAAAAATAAAAATTAAATAGGATCACGCACTAAAATTAGCAAGTTCAGTAAACATCTCCCAGATCTCCAGGGACACAGATCCTTGAATATACCTAAAGGGGGCAGCAGTCAGAGGCACATCCATCCATTGAATTTGGGACACGCCTACATTTTGTAGTAGTTAGTATTTTATACGTGGCAGGTTGCAAGCCCATCGCCGCTTATAAAAATACTTACTACTTTTCTTACTTTTCCTTCACTGTTAGCACGTGTTACTGTGCATATATTTTTTCGAATAGAAAAATAATATCTTTATCAAAAATCTTACTAAAATAAAAACATCTGAATGCCAGCATACAAATGCTACCTCAACTATCAAAACAAACTTTGAATTGGAGATGTAATAAAATTTACGTAACTAAGTAAGTGTAGGGAACATGTTTAGACTGCTGTGAACACATGTTCCCAGCCCGTTTGGACTACATTAGGCTCGCTTCGTTATATTAATTGATGTACACCCAACCCACCATCAAACAGCTTTATTACAACATAATATAGCTTAATTTGGTATAGCATGGTACATGTACAGTCAAGACAATGTCATTTCACGATCTTGAACGAGGAATAGTAAAATATAACGTATTACGTTGATATGGGAGTCAAAATACAATGACATATTCGGTGATTCTTTATTTTGTTGTAAAGATTAAACGTAATACAGATAATTGAAATTACGAATAGGTACATTGATGTTCCAAATATCCAATTACATTTCAATAATTAAACCTATTTTTTTTTATATAAAAAAAATAGGAACATAACTGTAATCCCCAAGTACGGTAGACATCCTCTCAGATCTCCAGACGCTTAGTTCCTTTGAAAATGTCTAGTGGGGGTTGTCAGAGGCACGCCACATTTTGCAGTAGTTTGCATTCCATCCGTGATAGGTAACAAGCCCATCGCCGCTTATAAGAATACTAAATGGTTTCCTCACGATGTTTTCCTTCTCCGTTTTGAGCACGTGTGTTTGTTGTTTTTTTTTTCGTCTATCGAAATATAACATGTGATAAAGTCAATAGGTAGTATTTACCTACTATAAATTATTTCCATATGTATGAACAATGTAGGTATATTTAGGATTCTTAAACGATAAAGACGCATTATGAGATAATTAAAAAAGTATTTACTCAATCAAACTATTTACTAAGAAGTTCCGTTGAACAGCTCCTGACTTCATCATCAATTATATCAGCTCGCATCTTTTTGTTAAAAGTTCAATAATTTTTTGACTGACAGTCAACGGAGAAAAAAATGATTAAACTGGCATCATAAATAAGTACCTACGTAATGGCGATAAACATCGCATTTGAAACCCAAACAAACATCTTGCACCCGGTGTTATCTCAAGGAGTCATAGGGTTATCGAAAAGTCCCTAACCTAGATAAGTAGGAATGCGTTATCTTACAACAGATTTTTTTATAACAATAACCCAGCTTCTTCCTGCTGCTTCACTCGTGTGGTACCTAGTTAAAAATATCCCAAGGCACGTATGTATAACAAGTCTCATCTGAGTCCGTTCAATTGTTTGAGCATGATTAAGCCTCAAGGATTTTTAACATTAGTAAGATAAAGGCAAACACTATACCAAGTCTATATTTTGAAATGAACATCATCATCACAACAAACAAATAAATAACTATTAACAGTTCTAGTATCACCGATTAACCTTCTGCCATTAAAACACACCTCACAAGGTGTCGGGCGTATTGGAACAATGTTTATTGTATACAAATCACAAACACCCACTTGCCAATCAATTGAACAATCGCTTTTGAAGATCGCGACTTAATATGCACCGTCTATGCTGTGATGAATGCGATAATGCGAATCATTTATTCAGAGAACCATTCTGCAAAAGCGAGAGGAACCTCCACTTTAATTTATTAATTTTAGTAACCTAAGATTCATAGTTCTCTTATTGTTAAATATAATGTTGAAAACTAACTTGATTCCACATGTATTCCACTCGTTTTAAATTTTTGCTCAGTGCGAGGTTAGGTATTAGGCAACAGAACAGCAGAATAGCTGAGGTCCAAAGGTTACCTATGGGTTTTGAATTCCAACCGTACATCAATGGGTTTTCCTATTTGAATAAAGAAAAACGGCAAAGGTAAATAACGCAAGAGAATCAGTTAGTATTCTTATAAGAGGAAATATGCTAACTACTGCAAAATATGGGCATTATGCCAAATGCAATATTTAGACAATTTCTCTCAACCTATTTTCAAGCACACTTGTCAATCACTCTTGAAGACTGGACCTTTAGGACCAGAGAGATGGTAGAGTAGTTGTCTGTCTACCCACACTCAAATAAATTATTATCTAATCAGCAAATAGGGTCGTTGGCGTCAGAAATAATATTTTTCTCTTAATTGAACTGTTTTAGAAGTCCCGTATCTTTCTTTTATGTTTGTTTTGCCACCAATGACTCATTTCTCATCTCCTATCGGTGATTATGAGACTGTTGGCACCATTCACAGTTTCGTTAATTTAAACTTCTATCTGATGAGTCTGGGGTGACAAAATATTGTGATTATTAAAATAAATAAATTTTATGTTAGAGATAATATTGTTAAAAATAGTGAACATACCAACAAACATACACGCTTTGCATACGTTACTACGTTTGTCTGTGGTAGGTACCTACCCACTTGCTTAGTCTTCCCGCGACCTCGATTGTTGTAACAGTCGAAACATCAGGATAAATAAATAATGTAATAACGCGAAAATTACTTGTTGGTATTATCAAATAACATGTTTTCTAATTACAAAAGTAGTTAGAATTAATTATCAAAGAAACATAATTTATGTAAGTATTAATATTCCTCTACATCGATGACGGCCCTAACTTTAATCTAGAATGATGTTTTTATTAGCAAGCAAAGTTTGCTTATAAGCTATGCCTATTCCCGGAACCATGAGGCACTCGTAACGAATTTCCGATCCAACTTCACACTCCGAAATAATCCTTCAAAAACATCATTCCGAGAATGGACGATAACCGAATAAGCCGAGTGTATTTATGCATCAGCTACTTATTATTCGATTCTCGAACAAAGGCGGTAGAATAAAAACTCTTATATCACCATCAGGTGGTCTATGCCTTTAGCATGGGGACAATCGGATGTGGCTGACATCACCGCGGTTGCACTGACGCCATAGCACGTCTTGCGGACGTGGATAGCATTGGGTTTAATGCAGGTAACTTTTTGGAGACATAACTATAACAATACTACCCAAGTAGTACCTAGGTAAGTTTAGGATAACATAAAATTCCGGAGATCCTACTAAGCCATTAAAACTATCGTGGTTGTTATTCATTTTAACTATACATACGGCTAATTTCCACGCGGCAGATCTGCGAATTTGCCGATCTGCCGTTGATCGCGACGATTGCAACGGGCGATGCTCATGATGAAGAGCATCTGAATTGTCTCGAAACGTCAGCCGTCAGACATGATTTTTTTACCGTTTTTATAGATAATGGTACGGAACCCTTCGTGCGCGAGTCCGATTCGCACTTTGCCGGTTTTATTTTTGTTTAGTGAAATAATTGACATTTCCAGATTGCGCACGATATTGGCCGAGAAGTCGACAGATATAATAAGGCAGACACCCATATCCATCTTCATTGACATCGCCTTTTCGCAGAAAATACGTTTATGCAACTTCACATTGCAACTCATGCCTTCTGTTTTCAAGTCCAGTACTGTGATCTATTTGATAGACGGACCTGATACCGGGGTGTTCGACCTCATGTCACAAACTGCATCCAGAATTAATCTATTAGAATTCGAAACACAGCCATTTCGCTACCACGTAACAGCTCTATAAAATTGTCCTTGTGCACACTACTAGTGAATCAGTAGGTAAATGTAATGTTTACGGCGTAAACTTTACACTTTTAGATACTTTTTTGCAATCTTTGGACTTTTTAATACTAAACATAAGTATTTTAGAAGAGATTTTAACCTATCCATACCTATAGGTAAGTCAATGATGAGGCGTTTTTTTTATCTAAGTAGGTACTAGGTAGGAATCAAAATAAAAAACCGGCCAAGTGCAAGTCGGACTCGCGCACAAAGCGTTCCGTACCATTATCCGTAAAAAATCATTTGCCGTAAAAAAACGGCAAAAAAAAAACATGTATGTTGTAAGGGAGCCCCTCTTAAATATTTATTTTATTCTGTTTTTAGTATTTGTTGTTATAGCAACAACCGAAATACATAATCTGTGATAATTTCAACTGTCTAGCTATCACGGTTCATGAAATACAGCCCTGTGACAGACAGACGGACGGACGGACGGACTTCGAAGTCTTAGTAATAGGGTTCCGATTTTACCCTTTGGGTACGGAACCCTAAAAATTAAATATGATCACGACCCTAATCCCTAAGATCCTTTAGATCTCCTGGCGCTTAGATTCTTGAGTACCTCACACCCGAGACACTTGGCCAACACGGCTGCAAATAAATATTCTAGACAAACAGTTTTATACATATACATGAGATTGTTTCATCGGCTGATTCTATAGCCCTTTGGAACAAATAAATGACAGCAGACCGGACCTAACTAAATTCAGAACATGATGCTTCCCATAAGGAAAACTGCTTAAAATCTTTCAGGTTGATTTAAGGTGAACTGAATGAATTAGGTGTAGTGTGTATGTGGACTACCGAATAAAATTTAACGAGTACCTATACTGTGCATTTTACCGGTGCTTGGCGGTTTCACTCCATTCAATTGGTCAGTATTATTGGGCGTTTGTTTTGTTCCTAGAATTTAGTGCGAGTTATAATTCAGAGTTATTTGTTTCGTAGTGGAAATAATGATAGAATACTTTCGAATCAAAAATGCTAGGCAAAACGATGATGACGCCTATTGTTAGGTAAAATAAATGCATTTTCCTCAAAAAAAAATCCAACATTCGCCAAATAATATGCTGATTAACTTGTTTATTAAGACTATATACCGTGATACTATGAGTACCAATACGATTTTATTTACATTGCCGCTCCTAAGTAAAAAAAGCCACCACAATTTCAGAGATCACTAACTGTATGAAACTCTTTTATTTATTCTGCGACAGAACAGAAGGTACCGTGTTTCATTCTCACGAAAGCGGGTTGGTACTACACGTCACAAGCGTATATATAAGAAACATCACAACTAAAAGTACATTCGCCTTCATGAGATAGAACAACAGTATCTTACCGCATATTCTTCAGGAATTTTCTTCCTACGATTTTACTAAGCTTTGTAGTGCATTTATAGGATAGGTCACACAGATTTAATTCGCTGTTTTCACACGCCAGCCCGCATTACCCACTTAAGCAGCACTTGATGCAATTACACTCAGTGTCCTCTTCCTTATTACAGGACTAATAGCTAACTCAATTATGGGGCCATTTACATATATTTTTCACATCAAATACATTTTATATACCTACTTATTAATTGATATTTGCTTATTGTCATTGGTATTCGGTAAAGAAATGCACTAGCAATGTAAAGGCACACACAATAGAACATATTAAAAATAGATTTAAGGTCTGGATAGTTTGGCTACGCAATAGATAAATTTTAAAATTCGTTCATTTCACGATTTCCATAATTAATCTCATAAAATCAAAATAACGTTTGTGTTCTACGTTTGACTAGAGTTACGAGTAATTAGAGGTGTCGAGAGCTCCCCGTGCTGTCCTAAATAGTTTAGCTCTCGTGTCTGTAATTATTGTTGAGTTAGCAGGAAGTCCGACGTAGCGTAGAGACACAGAGCTAAGAAAATAGTATTGGAACCGGTTAGTAGAGGCACAGTATATACAATTGGTACAAAACAAAGCAGTTTTTCTATAATTTTCTAGAAAATGGAAAAACAACGATTTTTTTTATCATATTCAATTTATCTCTTTAAAAATAGAATGAGTAGGTACATAAGTCGCATACTACTCGACCTTCGTCATATTGTGTATGAAATAATTGTAAAAAAAAAAAGAAACAAAGCCGTCATTAACACGGTAGATTTCTGCGAAATAAGATAAGAGTTAGGTACTCATATTTTTTTCAATATCCTTCACACTCTTTTCCCCATATTCTTAGTTGTAACCTCGAAATATCTCCACCTCGACTCGACCTCGCAACCGTGTTTTAGTAGTTTTAGTTGATAAAATTTCCTCGAAATTTGCCTCGAAGTTTGCCTCGAAGTTTACCTGACATTCCTCGACAACTTCTGAACGAGGACGCATGCGTGTGACGGTTAGTTTGATGAAATTCAAATTCAAATTCAATTCTAATTCAAATATCATTTATTTCAAAAAAATCACAAGGCTCACTTTGAAACGTCTTAAAATCTCAAAATATGCAAAATATCGATTTAAGATACCAAACATGAGGTACTTTTCTAGGGAAAGTTCGAGGGGCCTCGAAAAAGTTTAATTCAATGTAGTTTCGAGGTTACAACTAAGAATTTAGACTCGCTAAGATTTTTTTTTTTTCGGTATTTTTTTAGAGAAACCTAAATAATTCGAAAATAGCGACAGCTTCAAATTTATAAGTATCCACACTGAACAATCAAAGGAGCAATCGAAATACCGTCGCTGCTTTGAAGTCCCAGTGAATTTGTCTTGGCGTCCATTTCACTCTGTGATTTACGCACTTTCACTAGAAGCTCTGAAGCTTTAGCCTGCTACATGGAGTAGCATAAAGCTGAGATAGGGTCTGTTTTTATGTTACCTATTTTATCTGTGTGTGTCAAATAAATATACCTAGACCTATTTCATTTCATTTTAAGAGGCGGCCGTCGTTGTAATAACGACCATAAAAATATTAAAGAAAAACGAATGGAAAAATATAAGACTTGATCAACATACGAGAAGAAAAAAGGGTAAAGTTTTACGTTAAAAAAGCCAATCACACAGCTCAAGCAAAAAGAAAGTCAAACACAGCGGCAGACAAAAAGACGAGTTTTAAATTCAGTGTGATTCACAACACAAGATCTTGTTTGCAATTTGTTCACACTTTGTGCCTAAATCGGTACAATATCGGTTTAAACTAAATTGGGTATTCCAAGGTTCTTATCTTTCTTATTATATTAGATACTAGGGTTATCAGGGTAACGCAATACTACCACCAGTGGCTACGATTGGCTATTTTATATCCTATTAATATTATACATCCAAAACTTTGTGAGGATGTTTGTGCCTCAATCACGCCCAAACGACCTAACGAATTCGGATGAAACTTGAAACATAGGTACATAGACTATGCCCTGGAATAGCCTATATGCTACTTTATCCAGGTATCACGCGATCGAAGCTGTGGGCAGAAGCATTTATTATAAAACAATTCTGATCTTTAGCAAATCTGTCGCCAAAACAAAAAGTACTTACCAAAATAGATACTAACTTTGCAACGCCGCAGTTATTCGTAAAGTGCTTATTTTAACCTGTGACTTTTACGATGCTGAAACAAATGTATTTTTCACTAAACTCTTGTCTGGGAGCAATAAACTCGGCCAAAACGCTGAAGATGTCACTGATGTCGTGACAGGCGTGATTAACGAGCGAATGTGATGACACTCACTCCCTCTTTAAACTATCGCTAGCAAAATTATCCTTTTCTGATGAGCAGTTTTGTTGGTATTTTTCTATTATGGCTAGAAAACACAATGGTTAACAGTGTAAGTAAAATTTCAACAATACGAGGGTTTATATTTAGTAAGTTGGTGATACTGTGACTGGGATTTAGTTTTACTTTTAGGCAATTCAAAGCCTAACATAATTACAGGCACATAACATTATACTTATTTAGGATTCATTTCTAAAAAAATCTTGTATCGCAGAATTCAGCAAAGACGGTTTTAATTTAAAAACACAGTTTAATTTATTTAAATCCTAATAAAAACTGAAAAATGAAATTAAATAGACCACGACTGCAAGTACCAAGTACCTACGTTGGACTACTCAAATCTTTGAAAATGTCTAAAGGCAGTTGTCAAGGCACACCCAGTACAGGACCTCCGGTAATCCGACAAACATTATGCAGGGCAGTGTCGGACTATCGAATTTGTCGGATTATAGAGCACTGCCTAAGACCCCCTATAGTCCGGAATTTTTTACAAAAGAGTACCTTGTAATCCGACAAATTACATATCCAATGATAAGATTCTATATGTTATAATTAAACAAAGTCATGTCGGATTACAGGGGGCGCCGGATTAGACAGGGGCCGGATTATCGGGGGTCCACTGTACTTGGCAGGCCTAGTTAGTATTCCATACCTAACAGTTTGCAAGCCCGTCGTCGCCAGAAAAACTGTCGAGAAACAAATACTGCTTTGCTCCTAGGCGTAAAATCTGGGCTATCATTCCGAACATCTGCATTGTCTGCATACATTACGATGACTTGTTATGCAAGGGGGCATTTAGCCAGATTGTCCGATGTGACAGCAATGTCGGCATATCGGGAATTCGCCGATCGTGATCGGTATGCCGACTATTGATGCAGCTACCCTCTATTGAATGCGAAACACGTATCCCAAATAAAGTTGCGTTTACCCTGCTGGGGAGTTTTGTGATTGAGTTTTTGTGGTGAACCTTACAAAAAAAATATATCGTATTACGATCACAATCTATTTAGGAAATATTTTATAGTACCTAACTATACCTATATAATTATGTATTAAAAAATAACCAAAAACCGTCGTAACTTGCAGGCATACTCTGACTAATAATAACTATGTTGCAAAAAAGATGTTACTTTTATGATTAATAAAATGTAAATCATTCTCTACCCAATAACACAAAACCCATTGAAATAAAATAAGCCTTCAGTAGGTACTTACTCGATTTACTTCTGAGTTCATTATTTTAAAAGAAACATAGTCACCTTTACAACTACTACATAAAGTATATAAACATTTTTTTTTAAATACCGTCTTCAATGTATAGTATAGGTAAGTACAATAAGAACCAACTGTATCAGAAAATCTTTCAGCTTCTAATTCAGGAGCTCACAAAGTTTACACAATTAAAAAGTATCTCTATAATCCTGACATTCATTTAGTCCAGTCAAGTCGCAAAAACAAACAATCGTACAGTCTCAAAGCGTATGGAAATAGACACATCTGAACAGTCCGAAACCCTTTCATGTCGGCCCGGCCCACGCGACACAAGTCTTCGAAGATCAACATTATAATTAACACAATACAAAGAAACTGAAAAGGCTTGTTTGGGTTCCTATAAAAAGTAATATTACCGTGTTATATACCGTGTTGGCAGAATAACTAGTGGATTTTTTTCATAAAAAAAATAAATAATGCGCGCTACACGTGCTCAATACGGTAAAGTATACCTATTATCATAAGCGTGATGCAGAATGAATTCCGCCATTTTGCATTAAACCTAAAATTTTACACAGTACCTAGTGATGTTGATGTTTAGTTGTTTTTAATAGCCTCCAGATTGATAGTTTATCAGATTGAAAGTTTATGAGTATGGCTCAAAAACTATCTATATTATCATCTACTATGGCTAAGACGATGCTTAACATTTTTGTTTTGATGGGCTGTCTACCCGGATAAGACGGAAAAAGTGATAAAACCGCATTATCTTGAGACCATAAAACTCAAAAAGACTTCTGTCTTCTCAAATAGAAACTCTGTCTTTTATTTATGTATCTAGAATGATTATCTAACAAATTATATAAAAATTAACTGTTTAGCTATTCATAGTTTTGAGTAAAAACGAAATTAAATTGTTTTGTAAGAGCCAACTTTGTAAAATAAATCTATCGAGAAAAGTTTCACACATCGTGTTTCTGTCTATAATTTATCTAAATTAAATCCTTATGTTATCTTTGTTATAAAAAACAAAACTGTATGTTTTGCGGTTATTGAGAAAAAACTATTCTGCATTCATCAAAAACATTTATTACTCGTCTTTATGAGGATTTTATTTCCACTTCTTATTATTTTTTTCTGAAACATCTATTTTTTTAGGGTTCCGTATCCAAAGGGTAAAAACGGAACCCTATTACTAAGACTTCGCTGTCCGTCTGTCTGTCACAGGGCTGTATCTCATGAACCGTGATAGCTAGACAGTTGACATTTTCACAGATTATGTATTTCTGTTGCTGCTCTAACAACAAATACTAAAAACAGAATAAAATAAATATATAAGAGGGAGCCCCCCATACAACAAACATGTTTTTTTTGCCGTTTTCATAGATAATGGTACGGAACCCTTCGTGCGCGAGTTCGACTCGCACTTGGCCGGTTTTTTTAATTACGTCAACCATGATCATATTCCCATGCTTCTCTAATTATTCCGCACATATTTTTAGAACTTTAGACAGTCACAGATTAATTAATAATTACTACAGACTGCGACCGTCATGTTCGTTGAATCGGTCTACATCAAAGACACCTTATCTTTGATCTAGGCGTTGTAGTAGGCTCACATCAAACAAAGTACCTACCAACCTAAATTTATAAAAGTAAAATATTTGTCAACTGTCTAATTTATTGAAATCAGTAGCAGTAGGTACCCGTAGGTATAGAAATTTAAAAGATCAAAAGATAAACAGCCTTGATTAGACGAAAAATTAGCCTTCAGTTACTTTTTAAAATCATCCGTACATATGTGATGATTTTATGCAGCAAAAGTTCGTAACGAATATTTTCATCCGACTGCCCAGAAAGAGGGCAACCAATGTTTCTTCTGGTGTTCTTTTGTCGTGGAATATGATGATAAATGAAGTGTCATTTGATTCTTCGTTCACGAAAGCGACATCGACAGGGTGTTATAACATCAATAAATCCAATATGGCGGCTATATTATAAGGAAAGCTAACAGTGTGGACCTATTCTATTGTATGTATAAGGCCTCAAAGGTTCTTATAATTGAGTAAATCATAACTTCTACTTACTCTGCTTATTACAACTGTAATACCACCTAAAACGTGACCTACGTAGTTACGGTATACTCTACTGTCTAATATTGTAAGGTAGGTACCTCCTTACGAAGCCATTGTAACAGTATAGATCAGAACAGTATAAAAGAACGAGATACGCTATGTGGGTAATAAATTCGCGTGTTTACATGTCCGCTTGTCTATTACATTTACAAACTCTTCGTTGGTTCAGTGAGCAATATGTTCTTCGCGGCCCATCGACTGTCACAGTTAAGAACACAATATAAATTGAAGCAGTACCACTACTGCAAAATATCTCCTGTTTTGAATGGAATTCGCCTACCGAAAGATTTGAATAATGTTTGGATAACATGAATAATTGATTAATAGATATATCTAAGTTACTCTAAGTATCTTCTCAGATCTCCTTGAGGTTATCTTAAGGAGAGAACCTATAAGACGTCTAAAAATTACATATCGCCCGCGCCCCAATTTTGCAATATTACTTTCAATACGTGACATGTTCATGTTCACCCAGTCGCTGCATTATAATGTTGGGAGCATATTATCGGGCTATGACAAGTTGATGATTCGCGTTGTGCGAGAGGTGTAGCCATATGATTCGTCACGGGATAGACAAAGACGCAACATTCGCCAAATCCCGATAACGTTGCCACAGCATAAGATTATGGTAAACTACTGGTTTCATACCACATTTTGTGCTCAAGAACGCAAGATAGATTCATCACTGCCACTCTATAAATTCCTTAGCTATTTACGAGCTCCAAATACAACTCAATAAGCTGCGATAGTTACTAAAGCTTTCGTTTTTTGAGAAACTATGGGCGTTATATGATAGCCGATAAGTTGCAAGAAAGGATTCTGTCTGCACTCTGGACCTTTCAAGCTCAGTCAATGTAAGTAAGAAAAAGTAAAAAAGTATATTTTTGAAGAAGCAATCAGAAGGAATCCAGGCCCTTTTAATTTGAAATGATACAACCTCACATTTTTAGAGGGATCTATAACCATACTCGTATTTTTAACCGATGAAAAACGTTCTCAAGCCGTTGTTTTTTTTTAATGTATGTATGACCATATATATGTATATCCTTTTAACCTGGTGATCCGATTTCGATGAGTTTTTTCTATTGTGTAGAGAATAGTGCCATGTTAGCCCCATTTAAATTAAAATCATGTAGGACTGACAGTTCCTTCAAAAACTTTAAAAAACTAATATCCCTTGACTTTGCGATTGGTCGATACATTTTCGTCCATTTTCTTTTAGTTTTTTAAACGTAATTATATTTTATTTATTGGTTTTTTGGAGGAGGAGGACGTAAAAAACCTACGTAATATTTTACTATTGAAAGCAAAGAAATCTCTGTGACTCGTTTTCGAGCAATTCTATATGACAGATAGACAGACAGAAGAGACAGACGCCGACCTTATGAGTTAATACGAGTATTCGGACGACATACGGTTCCATATTTATGATACGCTGGTATTAAGTAAACTAGCAGTGTATTAATAAGTAGTTTATTTTAAAGTTGTATTTATTTATGTCATTTCGAAAAGAAAATCTTATCTTTTTGTGAACAACTTCTAAAATACAACCCTTTGCCGTAAGTATGTTAACTCATAGCCGCAAACATATTTGGTGTGGCTTCAGGAAAAACCCCCATGATCATACGAGTACCTACATGAATGCATGTTATTACAGTTCTATTACAGTCGGTCTGTCTGGCGTCAGCCCCATCAATGTCAGTGTCATTCTATGCGATTAGCTCATTACATAGCCCTATAATCTATGGCCAATTACGAGTAGGGTATATTCATATTGCAATGGAATAGGTGATGCGCTAAAGGCAGTCGTCCATTGAAGCTGAGCGAAGCGAAGGTTTATATTATACCTAACGTATAATGTGTTCACCTTGTTTGATCGGCATCACACTGGAGCGCTACATACTCGTAGCATTTACGAAAAGGATCATCGGAAAAATTATAGGCACCAAGCGTTGTTTGTTGCCTGATTCTTTTAAGCTTGGTTGCGAGGAACAGGCGTAGATTTTCCTAGCTCCAAAGACGTTTCAGAGTGATCCTTGTGATTTTATTAAAACAAATAAATTTTGAATTTGATAAACCTATCCAATCATGCGTAGATGACGTAATGATATTTTGACTCGATTCTAGTGGATTTGTTTATTATTACTTAAACACAGGTAAAGTAATTAAAGTAGTTGTACCCAATTACTTTAATAAAGTAAGGTAAAGTTACAAAAGTAGTTGTACCTACCCAATTACTTTAATTATTCTAACTAGGTTAATAGGTAGGTCAATAACTGTGCTTAATTATAATTGTACCAATCAATGATGAAAGGGTCGTATTGATAAAACGTAGGGTAAAACACCTAATAATGGGTTGAACGAGGCACTTTATTTAGATTGTCTCGTCTCGTGCCGAGTCGTTCCCGTTCGAAATTACCGGATGAATTAGAGTTGTGACAAGATGTAATTATTTATAGGAAGTTTAATCACCTATGTGTGTCATGAAACAATTTTTATTATTTCTAACAAGCTTCAATTTTATTTGCCTTGTACAAATAGTGTACATTTAAAAAAAAACATTGAAATTGGCTCATGACTCGACCAAACCCGGCGCGCATGTTACAGATCTTTTTCATTCAGACCTTTGAAGATTTCTAAGGAAAGTAGTCGGAAGCTCATCCACACATTAAATTTAGTGGTTCAAATCTTGAGGAACGATTGTTTTCGCGATCAGAATACTTATAAACTAGAGGTACAGAGGTATTAGGTAAATAAAATTCTCTGAGAATAAAGGCTAAGCACCCGATTTTTGACAATAAACTGCACGGAGCGTCATTCATGGAAAAGGAATTGATTATAGCGTCATAAAGTTGATATTTCTATGTTTACGTTTCAAAGGAATCACTGTAACTTATTCAAGCAGTGTCGCGTTGAGGAAGTGCCCGTCACGATCCCTCGCTAGACGGAATTAAATATCAATGTATTTGTGTCCCCAACAATGAGAATGAATGCGTAGATTGAACTTTTATTTGTTACGGAGAAATTTATTTTATAATACCCATCTATGTCACTAAAATAATGAAAACTTTGAAGACACAATAGAAATCCTACTAATAGGTAATATTATACATCCGAAAGCTTGTAAGTATGTTTAGATGTTTGCGCATCAAACTCACCCAAACGACTAAACGGATATGGATGAAACTTGGATTATACATAGGATACTTTTTACCTAGATACCACGCGAGCGAAGCTAAGGACGGAAGCTAGTAAATAATAAATAAAAGTGACTTCGTATGAGCTACGACCAACTCTGATAACGGAGTTTTAAGGTGCTAGGTTTTAAAAAAACCGGAGTCTGACTCTCGCACGAAGGGTTTCGTACCGTTATCTATTAAAAACTGCAAAAAAACACGTTTGTTGTATGGGAGCCCCACTTAATTATTTATTTTATCTGTTTTTAGTATTTGTTGTTATAGCTACAACAGAAATACATCATCTGTGAAAATTTCAACTGTCTAGCTAGCACGGTTCATGAGATACAGACCTGTGACAGACAGACGGAGAGCGAAGTCTTAGTAATAGGGTCCCGTTTTTACCCTTTGGCTACGGAACCCTAAAAACGACTAGCTAGGCAAGCTAATAAATTAATAAACAACCATTAAATAGAGTCCCTGTGTCATGGGTTTTAGAAACTACGAGTACCGTGATACACCTAGACCTAAACAAACTTTACAGACCAAACATCGGTCCCGATGCGAGAACCGAGTCCGCACATCTTTCGTCTCTGTCGGGCACTAGGCCACTACCAACGAAGTCAGTTTCCATAAATTCAAACAGATTTCAATGACCGGTTTCTTCATTGAGACTCAAATTGCGATATTAAAAGTCTTGAGTGGACAGTACTTAATATAATCCAGACTTGACCCCTGATCTTAGCAATTATCTACCATTTTATGAACGTGCGAACCATTTCTTAATCAATGTTCTTTTGCTGATTTCTAGTTAATTTGATATCTGCCTACGACTACGAGTTTTTTTTATGGTAAGCCAGTTCACAGGTTAATAAGTTCGGGCTGGGGTTAGTATAGTTCGGGTTCGGGCCGTATTGGCCGAGTGGGATGTACCTCGACTTTTAATCTGAAGGTCGTGGGTTCGAATCCCGGCGTGCATCAATGGATTTTTCTGTTCGAAAATTTATATGCGCATCAAAAACACGTGCTTACAACGGTGAAGGAAAACATCGTGAGGAAACCAGTTAGTGTTCTTATAAGCGGCGATGGGCTTGCAACCTGTCACGTATGGAATGCTAACTACTGCAAAATGTGGGCATGTGCCAAATATAATGTTTGGACGTGCCTCTGACTACCCCCACTAGACATCTTCAAAGGATCTAAGCCTCTGGAGATCTGAGAGGATGTCTACCGTACTAGGGGATTACAGTCGTGATCCTATTTATTTATTTTTTATTTAGTATAAATACAAAGTATAAGTATCAAAATATTTATTTTGCTTACAAAATTATGGGTTCGGACATTTTTTACTAGTGGGGACTAGAGAAGTTAAGTAACCTAAGGCGTAAACACTAGACAACTATGTTTTAAGGCGCTCCCAGTCGACGATTATTTTTGTTCGAAACGAAAAAAGAAATACTTGTGAACAAGCCACATCTCCTATTTTATAATTATTATATGTGAATAAAGATGTACCCATCTTTAATCACTTCGATAAATAATCCTACCGACCGCTGCAATGACGACAAACACACGTCGGCGCGTGGTCCGCCTTAGCTTTTCGAATAAATTAATGATATAAATTATGTATAATTACTTATCAAAAATCTATTCTAATAGAAATCTAGATCTACATATTACCTATCTTTAACAATAAATCACAAGTTGATTTTAATAGTAGGTATATAAAATATTTCGATCATAAATTCTAAAACGTATCATTTTGAAATAATATCTTTGTCGTGAAAAGTTTCTGCTATTATGTTTTCAGCTTAATAGAAATCTAGGTAGGAACCTGAACTAAAAATAGGAGATGTGGCTTGTTCAGAAGTATTTCTTTTTTCGTTTCTAAAAAGAGCAATCGTCGACTGGGAGCCTCTTAATTAAAACTGTTAATAGCAAATGCGGTGGACATAATAGTGTGAACTAATCATTATACCGAAAACTAACTAATTTGTTGTTCCAAGTTCCAACTATTAAAAATAATTTTACAAGTTTTACTGCATTAAAAATTTTTGTCAAATTAACCTCTTATTATTTATGCTTGCGAGCAAGTATGTGTCAAATAAACTTGGTTGTAAAAAAATTATAAAATATTTTTAATTTTAGCTATAAATACGGCTAATTACCACGTTTCTTGTTGTTCAATTCAGATGCTCTTCATCATGAGCATCGCCCGCAAAATATATTTCGGCAGGCTTTTTGCTAGAAAATGGTGTAGCAAGATGGCCGACAATGTTCCTTAGGTCATCGGTTATTTCCAGCCTTATAATCCCTTAATTAGATAAAAGATTTCACCTCGAGTACTTTAAATATTTTCACCTGCTAACTATTCAACGAACACGCTTTCTGAGAACGTGTCTCGTGATTAGGATGGACGTGACGCCTCCGCTGTTTCCTAAGCGCATCATTTCAATGAGTTTAGGAAATTGTTATTGTCAGTAGCAAAAATAATTTTATTATTTTTTAAATATCAGCCGAAAATACTGATGGGAGAGCTCTTCGTGGAAAATTTTAAGATATTTACGAAAGCGCTTTATTAAAATAGTAGGTGTAGGTACAACACGGTCGGAGGATCATGGCTTACATGAAGTAAGGGTGACCGCATAAATGGTTTTGTGTCACTGCATAAGGTCTAAAATTGTCTGCCGACTGTACCAAAACCCTGTGGAATAATATCGACTTTCTTACATCCATCTAACATAACAAATAGGCTGAACCGATTTGTGGGAAAAATTCGAATATAGTTCGTAACGTAACCTGAATGTAGGCGAAAATTACTGCGAAGAAAATGATATTCAAACAGAAGGTAAATATTTAAAAATCATGAGCTACCAAACTATCTATAAAACGAAGTAGGACTATAACGTCTGTTTGTTTGATATAATGTCACATCAAAAGCGTAGAATAAAAGACGTCAAAGTTCTTTTGTTCTCTCTATTATGTTGAAAAAATATGGAATGACCTCGCTCCAAAAATAACTCGACCGAAAAAGTTAAGGGGAAGTGGTAAATCTTCTTAATTAGTCAATTTAGCTTTCCACTGAAAAGTTTGATTGGAAATTCTTAGTCGGGATTAAGATTCAGAGCAAGAATCGGACTAGGGATAGGAGAACTTAATCGTATAATAAAGTTAGTGCAGGCTACCTATTCATATTATAACTTCACACAAGTTTCTACGTGACTGTCTTATTAAACTCAGCCCAGGCACAAAGTTATTTAACTTGGCCGCTTTTAGTAAGTAGTATGGACCAGTTTTACCTTTTCGCAGACTTTCAAACATGTGCCGGTTGCTATTGCACAGCATGACGATATATCTGAAACAAGTGAAATAAATATAAAATCAAAAAACAATTATATGCGCATCAAAAACACGTGCTCAAAACGGTGAAGGAAAACATCGTGAGGAAACCAGTTAATATTATTTTAAGCGGCGATGGGCTTGCAACCTGTCACGTATGGAATGCTAACTACTGTAAAATGTGGGCATGTGCCAAATATAAGGTTTGGACGTGCCTCTAAGCGTCAGGGGATCTGAGAGGATGTCTACCGTAATTGGGAAATAAATAAATAAATATTGGCGGAATTTACACACAGCGCCATCTAGCCCCAAACATAGCTTGTACTATGAGAACCAGATAACTGATAGAATATTTATATGCTTTTTTTATATACATACTTATTATACATATTAACACCCAGACACAGAACAAACATCTATGTTTAACACACAAATATTTTCCCTGGATGGGGATCGAACCCACAACCTACAGCGCAGGAGGCATAGTTACTACCAACTGAGCTGTGAGGCCTGTCTGCCCTATTTCGTCTACGTCTAAGTCTAGAAAACTTATGCAAACAAGGGGACAACAATTGAAAAGTAACTATTTTTACGCTTGGAACTACGACGGTGCCATCTTACTATTATTATAAATCCGAAAATTTGTGAGAATGTTTGTATAGACCAAACGGATGATGAAACTTGGAATAGCTTAAGTTCTGAAATAGCATAATAGAATATTATTCAAGTACTACGCGAAAGAAACCGCTGGCGAAAGCTATAGAAAATAAATTCTTAGATTACCTACCCTTTGAGTATTCACCCTGTACATGGGTTTCAGTGATATTATTGCTTCACACCAGCAAAGTTCTATTATGGCCGCATTGTTTCACACTTCAGTAAATAGCAATACTCAAATAATTCTCCAACAATGCCAAACTGAATCTGCATTGCAATTATCCCGAGTTACAAGTTCAGGCGGTGTCCTAGATTATCCAACAGTTAGTACCGCTAAGTCCCGAACATAGAATATCGAATAGTGTGTATGGACACAGCTGGTTCTACATTGAGCCACAATAAAGTAGCAGTGACAGTCGCAAATGACGGCATTGGCTTTGATCTATCTTCAAACGGTCTAGTGGATTACTATCGTACGCTTATAGCATGAGAACTTACTTGTACTGTTATAATTGAATGCCCTTTAAAAGGAACGATTTGAAACAAAGCGAAAACTGAACGCGTGACAAATAGACACACAAAAATAAGTTATTTTATAATAGCCTTGGAAAGTCCTGCCCAAATTTCTGCCCACTTTCAGGAAACTTCAAATTTTTTCCCTATAAACTCTGTTCTGATAAAATATATTACGAATTTTGGTAGAATGCGTATCATTCAGTAGTCAAATTGAAGTCAGATTTTATTGACAAAGTAAATTTAATAAACGATCTTACTGTACGTATGAGCAGTCAGCTTGTATTGTGCCGAATCCAAAACCTCAAACTAGGATTCCTTAGGAGTCTGCGACCATGGCTATTGTAACATAATCGAAACGTCGGGAAAGTAAATTAAAGGTAATTACGTGTTAAAGACCCGTGTCAAAATCTATAGTTATGTCTACTAATCACGATAATTTAAAAATAATTATAATCATTATTTCCTATCCTTTTCCCTATTCCTTCCTTCCTTAACGAAATTACAAGCACCGTGGTATATACCACAACACCCAGAACTAGCAAATTTGCAGATCATGCAACATATTGAGAGTATAGATAGTCCTAAAAATGGTTGACGTTAGACAGGCCGGTTGTAAAACATATGCTAAATTCACTTCGCAACATGTCGACCCCACATTAATTGGTAAAAGGAGAAGAAATTTATGATTTTGCATATTAGTCGGGTTTGTATAGAAATGTCATCAATAGAGAAATAGACATAAACTTAACGTTTATAGAAAGGCAATAAGTAGTTGTATGACCAGACCTTTAGCCTCTTGAAAGCGGCGAACTGTGATTACAGAAACCCGGGTAATCGCGTCATTACACAAAATCTTTACCAACTCTACCACTTTTCTAATACTTGGCTAATACCAAGACTTGATCGAAGTGCATTATGCAAAATATGATAATGTCGTAATAATATTCTCCGTGTACCGCTTTTGCTATGTACATTGCAATTTACTAGTAATCGAGACTATTATACTATGAAACTTGTGGTATTTAGCATAGAAGTTCGAATAAATTAAGTGAGCAAAGCAAAGGGTGTAAGGGAATTAAACCTTTTTGAAACAATTATCTATTTAATCAGTCCCAATGTACCGACACAAATAAATAAAAATCTTTCCTTTTTTAATATATTCCATTTTTCCAAGAAACAAGACAGGAAACATGATGTACTTGTTTACTCCCATTTTTAACAAGCCTTTTTTTAACAGTTTAACTTATCTTGTTTAATAAAAAAAATAAAAAAAGTAATTTTTATAAAAACAGATACAAAATAACACTGGTACAAAGGTGAAGCACAAATAGTTAGTTAGTTTGTTTGTAAGTGTGGGTAAAATCTTGCTATTGAATTTTAAACCAGTTATCTGATATCTAGCTCGAAGGACTTTACAAAAGCATGTTTTGAAAAAAAATATTATTAAGACGATACTTGAAATTTTTGACTTTTTGTATGGGCTGATTCTAGCCGGATAAGACGGAAAAAGTGATAAAACTGCATTATCTTGAAAACCATCAAATTTAAAAAGAATACGTCTGTAATTTACTTAGCTAGTATGATAATCTAACGAAATATATAAAAATGACCTGTTTAGCTATTCATTGTTTTGATTAAAAACGAAACTAGTGTTTTTGAAGAGCCAACTTTGGAAAATAAATCTATCAAGAAAAGTTTCACCAATCGTGTTTTTGTCTGTTATTTATCTAGATTAAATCCTTAAGTTATCTTTGTCGTAAAAAACAAAACTGTATGTTTTGCGGTTATTGAGAAAAAACGATTCTGCATTCTTCAAAAACATTTATTACTCCTCTTGAACAGAAAACTTATTATCTGTACTGCAGCTATAATAATAGCAAAACCTATACCATCAAAAACATAACTTGTAAAAAAAGCCAAGTCTCGCAACGCAACTCAGTTCTTCTACCGTAAAAAGTACTTATGTTATTACGTAATTAGCTAACATTTACGTAATAACTTAAGACAGAAGGACCCTTAAAGTAGGGACTGAATAAATTAACCGACTTGGTATTACATGGATCTCACTACTTTTTACGGTAGAAGAACTGAGTTGCGTTGCGAGACTTGGCTTTTTTTACAAGTTATGTTTTTGATGGCATCTCATTTATTTTCCCTACTTTTTAGGGTTCCGTACCTAAAAGAGTAAAAACGGAACCCTGTTACTAATACTCCACTGTCCGTTCGTCCGTCTGTCCATCTGTACGTCTGTCCGTCTGTCCGTCTGTCTGTCTGTCGGTCTTTCGGTCTGTCAGTCCATCTGTCTATCACAGGGCTGTATCTCATGAACCATGATAGCTAGACAGTTGAAATTTTCACAGATGATGTATTTCTGTTGGCGCTATAACAACAAATACTAAAAACAGAATAAAATAAATATTTAAGTGGGGCTCCCATACAACAAACGTGATTTATAGATAATGGTACGGAACTCGACGTGCGCGAGTCCGACTCGCACTTGGCAGGTTTTTTTAGGATTTTTACACTAAACACTAATTGTGTTTCAAATTTGAAGCTTCTATGTCTGCTAGAAGTGCCTTAAACTTTTGGTGATCGGTCAGTCAGTCAGTGAGTGAGTAAGTGAGTGAGTAAGTGAGTGAGTGAGTGAGTGAGTGTGACAAAATAGGAAACTTTGACTAGTTATAATTCTTAAACTACTGGTTCAAATTGAATGAAATTTGAAATATACCGTGTTTATATAGTGACTGCTTGGTTACTGAAAATTCAGGCTTCTAGTTTTATCCACAACGAAGTTATAGGGGGTCGAAAATGGCCTGAACTGCTTCGAGAAAAGGATGGTACAGCCGTGCCACTTTATTGCTTGACTTGGCGGGGGCACTGCCGTGCCCCCAGATAAAACAAAACATACCTTGTGAGTTGACGTACGCCATCGAGACAGCCGCGAGAAAGAGCTTGGTCTTCAACCACAGCTCCACTCCGCTGTCCCTCTTCATGAAGTCTAGCCCCATTGCTTATTTATCATCACATCTGCAAAGATATCAAAAATTACAATACTGTGCAGGTTTTATTAATATCTTTCTTTCTTCAAATTACGCGTCACGTTGTTTGTCCGCGATGGACTCCTAAACTACTGAACCGATTTTGATCAAATTTTGCACACCGTGTGCAGTTTGATCCAAATTGAAAGATGGGATAGCTAACATCTCAATTTATAGTCGCAATATTATTTTATTGCAAATTATTTGTTTGTTATCTGACAGTCACAATTATCTGTTAGAATCTTTTGGAGCTAATGGCGATATCTGTTGACACAGCAACGCGTGGCCGGGTCTGCAAGTATTTAAATAATTATATAAGTATGCACAACGGATCAGCATTGCCGTCCAGCGTAGCAATGCCGCTAGTATCTTAAGACGAGTAATAAATGTTTTTGATGAATGCAGAATCGTTTTTTCTCAATAACCGCAAAACATACAGTTTTGTTTTTTATGACAAAGATAACTTAAGGATTTAATCTAGATAAATTAACTTACTTTCCCAAGTTGGCTCTTAAAAAACACTAGTTTCGTTTTTAATCAAAACTATGAATAGCTAAACAGTTCATTCTTATATAATTCGTTAGATAATCATACTAGTTAAATAAATTACAGACAGTTTCTGTTTAAATTTGATGGTTTTCAAGATAATGCAGTTTGCAACGGTCTTTAGATAGCTCAACTGGTTCTTGTGTGTAAATATCATTAGTAGGCAAGTAGGCAGAAGTTATATCTTTAAAAAAAATATATATATTATATATTCTTATGCAATTTTGATCAGAATACTCATAGAATTCCCACAGATGTGTTCAAAACAAAGAATCCACAAATTCAAATGAACTATGCGTATCATAGTTTTATGTTCTTAATATCAAAGTAGACGAAGTCGTTAATTTAACACATTACCTATTTTATTGCTATGTTGGGACTTGGGACTAATTAAAAGGAGTTCGTTTACAGATGCGGTCCCTATCAAACGTGTTGAGAAATTAATTTTGTAATACATCAGATGGCGTAATTTATTGCTTAGTAATACTTGCTCATGTGTAATTCTAATTCATTTCGAAATACCCCGATTTAAAGCTATTTTATTTAAACCTACTCAATGTCCAGAGAGGGTGATTTAGTAGTTTTTAGTTTTTTCGTAATGATTTTAATTACCAGTTAGTTTAGTATTCTTATAAACGGCGATGGGCTTGCAACCTGTCACGTATGGAATGATAATTACTGCAAAATGTGGGCATGTGCCAAATATAATGTTTGGACGTCCCACTAGACATCTTCAAAGGTCTAAGCGTCTGGAGATCTGAGAGGATGTCGTCCGTACTTGGGGATTATAGTCGTGATACGATTTTTATTTATTTTTTGCAAGTTAGTCGTTCCGAGCGAATCGTTCACATTAGAATTTGATGTTTCCATACAAATTGACATAAATGTGTGATCGCTAAGCGATAAATCCCTTTTTTTATTAAGTTTAATAATAAAAAATGCATCCTAGCGTCCTCACGACAAGGATTATTTTAAGTTTGGTGCTTAGTATTTTAACATAAATAAAATCTAACCGAATTTAACCCATATTCTACAATTCAGCGCCATATTGGTTTCAGTGGAAATCTTTTTTGTCAGCAAAATTATGAAAACGTAAGACGCAACTTTGCACCTTACGTACACGTAAAATTTCGAAATATTGTAGAGATCCAAAGTTAAAAGCAAAAAGTACCTATGAAGGTGCTCGTTGGAGGATTCATTGGCACTCGTCTACAAAACTTTCCGTACAAATCACACGAGAGGAAAATAAAGTAAAAACGCTTTATTTCCCTCCGTGTAAGCCAACTTTTACCAAACTTTAACTTCCTCGCTTGCGTAGCTTTAAAATTATGTTGTTAAATTATTTTATGTGAGGTTGTAGTATTTTTTTAATTAGCCAATGACTACTAGATTCTTAGATGTCAATATCGAAATTGGGCGTGAGACACACACAGCTGTATTATGAACCTACACGTAGGTATTTAATATTTCTTTGTTTTATTTAATTAAATTATTAATCAAAAAAAAATCTAAGCCGGGTAAAAATAATGGTTTTAATATTTTACCTATCTAATATTTTCAATATATTTCATCAATAAATTACACTTTTAAATTAACTAGGTACCTACGAGTACTTACAGGCGTAGCACCGTAGCACCTGAGCTCCTAATAAAACATGATCCGCTACGCCGTAGCGAGGTCTACGCATGCAAATTCAAATTATATAATTGAATTTACATAATGAATAAATATCCAGAAAGTGAATTTAGTAATAAGATTTAATAAAAAGAAACACATTTTTATTTTTTAGGATAATTAGGTTTAAGGGCATATTATTTCATAGACTTCGGTGACTGTATGAAATAATATGGTGACAGTGAGCTGATCTGATGATGGAGTCAGGAGCTATTCAACAGACACTCACAATGGAACTCCTTAGTAAATACTTCGATTAAGTAAAAACTTTGCATACTTGTCAAGTTCCGATGACAATGTTATGATATGATGTGACATGTGATAGCGCGCTGGTGCTCGATAGTTTAAATGATTTTTCAAAAGCTTATCATTAAAAATTATTTTTCAACAGTAAACTTATTTTATTTTACGTAGAAGGTACCATAGTTACTCTGTTCTTTCAATACCTTAGTTATTTTCGGCTATCCATCTCATATATCACTTCAAAGTGAACTCCGGACATATCTTATCTTTATTGTGTGTGTTTAACCTAATATTTCCGTTTCATCTTACGAAACGACATCTTAAATGCATCTCGTAATATTCAATTATTGCTAACTAAAACAGAATACTGTATTTTTTTTATCTACTTACATATAATTTTATCTTAGATTATAATAAATTAAAAATTAAATTTTACATACCTTTTTCAAACAGCACTCCATTTTTTACAAGCACTTTGAATTAAGTTCTTTTTTTCACGACACATAAACACGTTTCGCGCGCTTTTTCACGTAACTTCTTGAACGACTCCCGTACAACCTTACTCGCGCCAAATTGACGCGTTACTAAATAGACCGGCATAAATTCATTCAACTCCAGTCGCTGCGTATACCGTCTCCCTCTCTCTTGTAGCTTCACAGACCTTGCTATCTCACTCGCACGCTTCCGCCTGATGAACCCTATTGAGCTCGTTAGTCATTAATTAATTCTGCATAAGAAAATTACTTTTAATTTAAAACGGTGCACAGATGTGACCAACGGACCAAGCGTAAGTTTGAGAATTTTGAGTTAATTTACAAAAAGTTTTTGTACTTAACTTTCCTATAAGTTTAACTAAGTAGGTACCTACTTTTATAAAGAGTCGGATCTCGGATCTGTCTTAGCAAGCTGTAGAAACGTATTTGTACTCGTAGTGATCTATAAGTTATTAGGGTGAGTGCGCTGGTTGTGGACATTTTATCAACATTTTAATTTTCATAAAAACGTATCATATTTAAAAAAAATATTAAAACGACGATTTTTAAACAACATAGAATAGAACATTTATCTGTATCTTAGGTTAAGCAAAGGTTTTGTAACAGGCGATATTTATTTATTACGTATTCATATTTAAATAGACAAAACGGGTAATTTAAAATTACTAAAACCGGGGTAGGTACCACAACCGGGTCTTTGACTCTATATAGAATTATTTGACGCTGAAATAAAGCCAAAAGGATCACAAGGATCACTTTGAAACGTCTTAGGTGCTAGGTGAAGCTACGCCTATTCCTCGCGACCAAGCGTAGAAGAATCAGGCAACAAACATTGCTTAGTCTAGGTACTTACCTAAAATACCTTGACATCTTAGGCTTTTCATCGCTTTCTCATCGAGGTTCCGAAGGAGGTTTGTTCATACTCGTACCATGAACTCAATAGACCAAAGCACCAACTACATTTCTGTAAAGCCAAGTGTTAAGCACCACCAAGTTCACTCTTATACCTTTCAATTTACCCGACTCAACTTGCACCTGTGAACTTTTATCTATACCTACATATATATTAGCTATTATAGTAAACTACAAAGTGGAAGTAAGTACTAGAAGCCATCTGTCTTTCCCTAAAAGCACCTGAAAGTAAGTCGCCGAACGGAGTCCGATGCATTTTCCAAGTTTCCAAGAATTCCCTGCTAGCCGTAACAGCGTAGCTAAGTACAATTTATTGTTTTTCGACTGTTCTCTGCTACCGTATCAACTATTGTAGAATCTATGCTTTCAGAGTTTTAACAAGCAAGCTATAGAACGAAGTAAGAACTTTAAACTGGAGAATGAACGATCACATGCAAATAATCGGACATCACAGACTAAAAACTCAAAATTCAGTCTTTTCTATTTGATTATTGAAATATGACAGGACGTCTGTCACGGGTCGGCTAGTAAATAATTATTTAATTATTGATCCGATCTGCATGCAATTTGTTAGAGTTCCAATAATTTTGTAGTTTAGATAAGGTTGCAGAGAGCTACTACAAAACGAAACATCGCGAGATCTCAATTCGGGCGTACTAACAGTTACTCTGATTTGGACTTTTTATTAGTACCTAACTATTTACATGAAATGTTAACTACTGCAAAATTTGGGCATGTGCCAAATGCAATGTTTGGACGTGCCTCTGACTAACCCCTTCAAAGATCTGAGTGATGTTTACCTTACTTGAGGATTACAGTCGTGATCCTATTTTATTGTAACTTTTTAAGTTACATATTATGACTCCGCGAGCTCAAATGCGCTACGTATTTCTTCATTAGGATTAGGAACTCGCTGCAATTGAAAACTCAGAATCGGAATCGAAGATAAAAGTATTGGAAGTTTGGATTCAATTTCCTGAATGACTCTATCTCAGCAGCTCTAACTGAGGTTTTTTCTAGATTTGCTCTAAATTGAATTCTCTTAGTTTGCAATACATTTTTCATCGTCTTAGACTTAGTTCAAATTAAATAAATAAATAACACCCAACAGTCACATAGATAAATAGACAAATACATTATTGCACATCACAAACAGAACAAATAATTTATCGGTCTATCGCTCATCAGCGATCTCTAACTGACAACTTTTGGAACTTTGGATGGAGATGGACTGAGGAAAATTACACAGGGCATAGATGATGCACATTAAAACACATAACACATATCAACATGCTATACAAACATAGATACATATACTATACAACATACAACTCGTGGGTATCAAAAACTACGAGTACCTACTAGCACAAGATGAAGAAGCCTTTACCTGAAGCCCAAGATACAAGCTCTGCGCTTAGTTTGGTCTTCGCTAGTACCTATTTAATATGTTAGTATCCTCATTTATCAACTCGTAGCACGTCATGTAGACGCTTTCTCTTTTTGGTAACAAAACATTACTTAAAAAAAAAAAACAACTATTTGTAGATATTGCAAACATATTTTGCTTGCCGCGGGATTGAAACCGCACCTCTTGCGATTCAATCGGTCACTAACCCACCACGCTACCAAAATCGTCCTCTTTCTCACTGCATATTTTACATAGATACCTATGGTAGTGTAGTAGATCTATGCACTATGGCAGGGGTTATCAAATGGCGGACCGCCGACCACGGTACGTGAACCATGGTTGTCCACAAGTTGAGAACATTCGATGGTTGTTAATAATTTTATATAGAAATACGGCTAATTACCACGTTTTTTCTTGTATTGCTGACGTTTCGAGACAATTCAGATGCTCTTCATCATGACCATCGTCTGCGACCGCGATCAACCGTTGTGTGATCTGCCGTGGTGCCGTATTACTATTTAAAACATTCAATGGAAATACGTGATTCCAATCTTTGTTACGAAAACTTCAAATCGCTTTATTTATTCATTGTTTCTACGATATTTAAGTTTATTATCTAAAATTTTGTAAATAAGACGTCACGGGGTAGGTTAAAGCCACCATGCTTTAAACCTTACGGGCCGCGAAACCGCGACGGTCATATTATTTTACATACGGACCATAAATGACAGTGATTGCTGTCTCCTGCACTATGGTGTCTGCTTACTACCTCCCATTAGCATATCAATGAGCACAAAGTCATAATTCGAAATTTCCATTCACAATCTCTGCCGCATCAGTTTTAATGACGTCAGCACTATGAATATGCATTCGGCGAAAAATTATAAAATCTGAGGAGCCTCGTTAGCGCTACCTGGAAGCTGGAACAGTCTGGGACAAATAGACACCACTTGAGATGAGTGGCGCCTGGCGATCGTCCCAGTCACATGGCGTTGAAGTAGCTCTTATATAAAAAAATACTGTGAGCTTGCACGAATGCATCAGTTATTATTTAGGGTTCCGTACACAAAGGGTAAACACCCTATTACTAAGACTTCGCTGTCCGTCTGTCTGTCTGTCTGTCAAAGGGTTGTATCTCATGAACCGTGATAGCTAGACAGTTGAAATTTTCACAGATGATGTATTTCTGTTGCCGCTATAACAACAAATACTATATAAACAACAACATACTTCAAACGTGTTTTAATTTTGCCGTTTTTATAGATAATGGTACGGAACCCTTAGTGCGTGAGTCCGACTCGCACTTGGCCGGTTTTTTTATAACTATCTGAATAATTAAAGAGATATAATTTTGTAAGTTTGTATGTAATGTATGTTTGCGGAGGGTAATCTCACGGCAGTTATCTAAAATAATATTTCACTATTTGTAAGGTGCACTAGCTATTATGGATAGACAATTTTTTATCCGGGTACTGGCCTAAGCCACGTACTAAAAAGTATTTGCTTACATAGGTACTTATGACTGTAGTACGAGTACCTACCAGCAAAATATTTATGATTTACGATGACAAATAAAAAAGTGTGTATATAAAAAGACAAAAAAATAGGATCATGACTATAATCCCCAAGGATAGTAGACTCGCTCTCAGTTCGTTGAATATGACTAAAAGGGGTAGTCAGTGGCACGTTCGCACATTACATTTGGCACAAGCTCACATTTTGCAGTAGTTAGCACTTGCTTTTTATTGCTGTTTTGAAATACTATAAAGAAAATAGATGTGTGCTATTTGACATTTTCAGTAAAATAAATAAGGCATTTCAAGCATACAAAATCAACGTGTACAACCCGCAGACGTCGGTAGGGTTACCTACATCGCTGGGATCTGTAACCAATGCATAGGAATTCATTTTCATGAATAAATTTATCCCCCACTCTACGAGATAGGTAACTGTACATCTCCCAGCTCCGATAGAGCTTTCCCGTATCGTAACTTATCAAAGACGGTTACAGACACGGACCTAATGGATGAACTTATTCTGTATCTGTCAGTTTTTAAAACCTTATGAGACTGTCTCACAGCTCAGTTGGTAGTGACGCTGTAGGTTGTGGGTTTGATTCCCATCCAGAGAAAATATTTGTGTGTTCTCTGTGTCTGGGTGTTAGTATGTATCATATTTATATTTACAAAAAAAACGTATTTAAGTATTCTATCAGTTATCTAGTTCCCATAGTACAAGCTTTGCTTAGTTTGGGGCTAGATGGCGATGTGTAAAATGTCCACCAATATTTATTTATTTATTTTATTAAAGTTCCCTAGGAATTATTCTGTGGAAATCAGTGGACAGAAGAAGTATTACGTGTTAGCATTGGAGTGGACTGTTATTATTTTAGGGGATAGTTAGAGGCAGATCAAAACAATTCGGATAATGCGAGACCTCAGTTCGGGCCGAAACTCTGATTTAGGTCACTATACAGGGTGTCCAAGAACCTGGCGTCCAACTGGATTCCCACGATGCCCCAAGTTCTAACAGTACTCAGAAAAATATTTAAAAAAATCCACCCCATGTACTTACAGAATTATACTGATTTCAAAAAAAAAGGGGAAATGAGCACCCTGTGACATACTTTTGAATGCTGTGACTGCTAATGCTGATAATTTCGATATTTCTTGGAGGTTTTGTAATCTAGGGTATTGCTGTGTCTAAATAGAATGTAAAAATAAAGTACTTATTGTACCATTTTAAAATAAAATATTATTTTAACTAAAGGTGATATGGAAAACTATTGAATTTCGCAACTTTGACCGACTGTAGTGTAAAAAAAATGTACCAAAATAGTATGGCAAGTGACGTCAAATTTTGACGCGTTTATTCCTCTTTTTAAAAAGGTATAATACTTACACATTAATTTGAAAAAAAAAATTTTGATAATATTTTTACTCAACAACCCAATTTTTACGAAGTGCCTACCTACTAACGGTAACTGTCGGACCCTTTCTTATCTTAGAAACTGTTATGTTACTACTATTATTTACTTCGGTTCCAAGAGTGAGCAAGAAGGAAATACACACAGGTAGATGGGTTCCCAGTAGAATAAAAGCAAAGAATGTTAGTTTAAAGATATTTTATTACAATAAATGTTCAAAATGTTGACCACCCGCGGCAATACAAGCTCTCACTCTCCTTAAAAAGGACCGCTTTATGTTTCGCGAGTAACTTTTTTGACGTATCACCTGCACTGCTTGTGTTATCTTCTCACGAAGGTCAGCGATGTCATTAATGGGCTTCGCATAAACGAGCTCCTTCATAGTTCCCCAGAAAAAAAAATCCAGCGGATTTAAGTCAGGTGAGCGGGCTGGCCACGGGATTGTTCCTGATCGCCCAATCCACCTGTTCGGGTATTGCTCGTCCAAAAACTCTCTAACGGATACGCGAAAATGTGCTGGACAGCCGTCGTGTTGGAACCACATATCTGGTGGGGTCTCTTCTAGTAAGTTTGGCAAATCATTTTGAAGAAAATTTAAATATGATTCGCCAGTCAAATTCTCGGGCATCTCAAATGGACCAATAATATTCCCACAGAGAATACCGGTCCACATGTTCACTTTGAACCGGTACTGGGATCTATCTTCTCGCATCAAGTGCGGATTTTCCACATGCCACTCGTGCAAGTTGTGTAGGTTCATGTAGCCATCCTTCTTAAATGTTGATTCATCTGACCACAAAATTTTGTCGATAAAGTTTTCGTCTTCTCGATGTTTTTGCAGGATTGTTTCACAAAACGCGACTCGGCTCGGATAGTCTCGAGGTAAAAGACTTTGCACTCGCTGTACGTGGTACGGATGATATTCTTCTTTTTGGAGAATACTGTGTGCTGTGCTCTTCGGTATCCCCGTATCAGCTTCTATTCCTCGCACAGAGATGCTTGGATTTGCCGACACCGCCTCTAAAACTTCATCGCGTATGAAGTCATTTACGGGTCGTCCTTCACCAGCTACTTGATTGGGGAACCGCCCGTCACATAGTGATCTGTGCACATTAATGAAAACTCGATGGTCGGGATATCGCGTAGCCCTCGGATACCTTTCTCTGTAAAGTCTCGCTGCAGCTCGTCCATTACCTCTACATTCTCCATAAATGTAGTGCATATTTGCGTATTCTTGCGGAGTGTAGGTCGCCATGGTAGCACACACAAAACACAAACTGTCCAAACACAGGCAAAGGTCGTCGTAAAGAGTTCGTTTCAAAGTCCAGAGCACAAAGAGTAATCGAGTCCAATAAACAAAGCTTTAAATCGTAGTACGTGATCAATGGTAACAATAAGAGAGAGGTGCGTAGTAACGGCAGGAGGCAGTGACGCGTACTGACCGTACTGTTATCCTAAACCTTTTTCTCCCTCACTCTTACCTGAATAATGGGGTACCATAAAGAAGAACCAGCAAATCGCAAAGATAGTTTCTGTCTTGCTCCCTCCTGTTGTAATAACGAATCACTATGGTGAGATGCATGCACATACCGTCCCTTACGGTCTAACCTGTTTTTTGAGAGGCCTGTTGTTATTTTTATGAGCATACAATAGTAATTCTTTAGAGGTTAGATTCAATTCGTCGTAAATTTTTCTTTCTAAGAATTCTGTAAGACATCGTAAAAATTGGGTTGTTGAGTAAAAATATTATCAAAATTTTTTTTTCAAATTAATGTGTAAGTATTATACCTTTTTAAAAAGAGGAATAAACGCGTCAAAATTTGACGTCACTTGCCATACTATTTTGGTACATTTTTTTTACACTACAGTCGGTCAAAGTTGCGAAATTCAATAGTTTTCCATATCACCTTTAGTTAAAATAATATTTTATTTTAAAATGGTACAATAAGTACTTTATTTTTACATTCTATTTAGACACAGCAATACCCTAGATTACAAAACCTCCAAGAAATATCGAAATTATCAGCATTAGCAGTCACAGCATTCAAAAGTATGTCACAGGGTGCTCATTTCCCCTTTTTTTTTGAAATCAGTATAATTCTGTAAGTACATGGGGTGGATTTTTTAAAATATTTTTCTGAGTACTGTTAGAACTTGGGGCATCGTGGGAATCCAGTTGGACGCCAGGTTCTTGGACACCCTGTATAAGTTGCCATACAATACAACCATATATACTTAGCGAATACAAAAAGCAATGAGTACCGTCAAAATTACTTAACAAATTACCCCCATTTCAATGGCTCATGTAGAAGCATATTTATGGCAAAAGTTCCAAAGTGCTCCCGCAGCCTGATTAAACCGACTGCAATCAGGATGCATATTTTTTCACCCTTTTACAAAAACCCCGGACAGTTACAAAGTGGCAAGCGCCACGTGTGACCCGGCTCCGAGCGCTTTGTTTGATGTGTGCATTTTGTCCAGCACTCGGTGCCACTGTTTTAATAGGTTTGGGTTCCGTAACAATCGAGTAAAGACCAAACCTACGTACGTGTTAAGAGTTTTGGGAGTGTTCAAGTTATTTAGAGCTAATTTATATTTTAAATTATAGTGCAGCTGGTAATCTTTAGCCTGATTGATTTTAATAAGAACGACATAACGTTATTAGGTAGATAGAACTCAAGTGGGTTAGTTAGGGGGGAGGGTAAGTCAATTCCTGCTAGGGTGATTAACTCTTTGATGATCAGAGTGCCTGGAGATCTGAGAGGATGTCTGCTGTAGGTACCTTACTATATGAGGCCAAATAAACTTTCATTGAAGAAACTGCACCGAATATAGGTAGGTACTAAAATAGACAAATTGTACGGACCATTTCCCACGAAATAGGTAAGCTTCGCGTCCAGCGTTTAGACTTCCTCTAGCCCAATCCATCAAATTACCACAAGGTTTCTTTTTAGTTATTTTTATGCAAAAATATACAGCAAACAAAGCTGGGGTGTGACATTGACGAATGGCCCGCTCAGGCTAAATGACGCGGGCAAAGTCGCGGTCAATTGCCTATCTCGCTCGCTTCTGATGTAATTACTCACGGAAATAGCAATTGGAGATCTAACGTGACCACATGAAGAACATTGAATGTTTAATCTGGACTCGGATTGATAGTTTTGCGGTTTATGGATAGAGCAAATTCATGTTCATTAAAAATGTTATGAGTAGCTTCGTTAGTTGAAAAAACTTTTATAAAAAAAACCAAAGGGCGGCAATTTATCAGTTTTTTCTTTGAAAAACTTATGAAAACCAAGTGAAAGGTCCTATAGTTTACTAGCTTTCGCTCGCGACTTCGCTAGCGTGGTAGGTACTTGATACTAAAAAAAGTAGCCTATTGTTATTTCAGGGCATAGGTATGTATATTCCAAGTGTCATCCAAATCGGTTTAGTCGTTTTAAGCTTTTCTAATTTAGCTGTCTTGATTTCAAATCTTACTCATTTTTAATTTCGTGTTTTTTGCGTCATGCATGGCCAATTAGATCACACGTACTCACAATACAACAATTACTACAACTCTACAACTACTTCTACAATTTTAATACAAATTATTCATAAAAATGAGCCACCGATTCCACCCAATAGTTCTTCACAGCAACGAATGGGAGAGATTGAAGAGACAAGGCAAACATTTGGAACCAAAAAAAGCAATTCCAGTTCTCAATTCCAGAGAGGAGTATTTTGATGCGCTGAACGAACAGTCACGAAAGTGGATAGATATGTGGCCGGACTCTGCTGAAGTATGAATATAATTTTTAATTTAAATAATATTATTTTTCAAACTATCGTGATTAGTAGACATAACGACGTTTTGGCTGTTACAATATGCTATGTTACAATAGCCGAAACGTCGGGAAAATAAATTAAAGGTAATTACGTGATAAACACCCGTGTAAAAATCTATAGTTATGAATGGTGAGAGTGCCGATTGCTCGTCTTGCTACTTTTATGGATGCAGAGTTTTGGCCGAAAGGTTTTGGCGGACGCCACATTGCGCAGCATATGGCGCAGTCAATCCGTGCAACCAAGTTATTTATTAATATGGGCCTCAGTTACTGTTTACTGTTGTTGCCTGAAATAAAGATTTTATTATTATTATTAATATCAATATTATATAGAGTAGTTTCTGGGTTCTAGTTGCCTGCATTTTGCAATAGCTAGCATTCCATACGAGATAGCTTACTTTGGCTTGTAGTTGTAAATATATCACAGTAGTACATCTGAATGATAGCTATTTTTAGACCAGCTTGGCTTCCTGGCCCTTTATATACCTACGTGATAGGTTGCAAGCCCATCGCCGCTCAATGAATTATAATTAACAAGCTGACCCGGCGAACTTCGTATCGCTTTGGAATCAACAAATGCTGTGTTAAGTTCCCGTTCTCGTTATAAAAAGTATCCTATGTCCTTCTCTTGGTTCTAAGCTACCTCCCCACCAATTCCCACTTTTTTATATATATACAGATGATTTATTTTTAGGGAATTAGTAAAAAACTCAAGGAGCAAAGAAGGAAGCAGCGCAAAGATAACAAAGCTTTAATAGAAATATATAAAAAATCGAGAAAACAGGATAACGCGCGTGAAGCAGTAAAACGAGCTAAACAGATGATATTCGACGACAGCTGTTATGGTAGGCAGCTTATAAGGTATGTACATTTTTATCATTGACTAGTGAAGTTACAAGCAGACTCTTGCTGCACCCTCTTAGGGGTTGAATTTCGGGAATTCCGTTTTTAGTGCACCCTACTGACCGAAATGAACACACCTAATTTCAAGTTTCTAGGATAAGTAGCTTCGGCTGTGCATTGTTAGATCATTCGGTCAGTCAGATAGTCAGCGAGTCAGTTAGTTACACAAATATATCCGATCCTGTAACAGTGCAATAACAGAATCGAACATCTTGGAAGAAAGAGAAGCACAAATAGAATTCATGAAAGAAATAAAGCAGAAAGAAGCTGATCTAGACAAAAATAGAACATACGGAGACTCTCCTTTAGCTTCTGGTCTGGGTGATGAGAAAATGGCAGCTAATAGAAAACTGGCAGCTGTAGAATGTTTAAAGTTTAATGAAGAAATGTAAGTACATGTATTTATAATAGTAGTAATTGCCAAAGACGAAGTCAAAGTCAAAGGTAATTATTTGTTTTAATAAAATGACAAAAGATGGCTTTGAAACGTCTTTGGCGTTAGGCGAAGCTACGTCTCTATTCCTTGCCTAGAAGAATCTAAAAATTGAAGAATTGCAAAAAATCTACCGACTAATTTCAAGGTTTCTAATAGGGAAACATCTATATTTCTCTCTCTCTCTGTCTCTAGTGAGAAACTAAAAAAGAAAGAAAGAGCTGCTAAATTGAAAGCTGATAAAATCATATGTGAAAGTGTAGACGAAGATATGATGAAACAGATTCGGGAAGTTAAAGCCAAGAAAAAGGTAAAACTAAAAAGATAATAGTACCTACAACTTTAATAAACCAACTAGCTATATAAATGCTAGTTTTTTTTATTCGCAGGCAGAAATAAAACTAGCCGAAAAGAAAGGGATAGAAGAATACGAGGCTGTAAGAAAAGAGATAGCGATACAACGCAAAATAACTGAAGATCGTGAAAATGCTTTGATAGAAGTTTATAGAAAAGAACAGGACCGAATGAGATGTAAAGTAGATGCAGTTCTCAAAAATGTAAAAGCTTTCAAAATATAAGATTGAGATATTTATGTCTTACGTCTTCTAACTAATGATTCTGATGATGAATCTTTGCAGATTATTAAAGAGCAACGCCACGGGGAACGTGCTGTTAAGTTTTACAAAGTGATTGATGACATTCAAAAGGCTAAAACGAAACAATACGAAGATTTTATTGGAAAGGGAATAGAAATGCACGAACTAAGGTCTGTTAGTCTACTAAAATAGTATATTTATATTCCTTCCTATCTGCACGAGTGTACTAAAGAAGATTATAGGCAATTTTTTTATACTTTAGGTTAAGTTATGCCGTTTTAGTAAGGATCTTCACTTTTTTTATTAAATAAAATAATTATACCTATGTCTCACTGATAATGCAGCAGTAATTAATAATTAGTCCAGTAGTTTTTTGGGCTTCCGTACAACAATACTACATCGCTACAACAATACTAAACACAGAATAAAATAAATATTTAAGTGTAAGCATACAACAAACGTGTTTTTTGCCGTTTTTGATAGATAATGGTACGGAACCCTTTGTGAGCGAGTCCGACTTACACTTGGCCGATTTTTTGATTATCTGTTACAAACAAATAATCATTTTTTTATATAACAAATAATTATTTACAGATACGCAAAACAAGAAGCAAATGACATCGAAATGGAAAATAAGAAACGCGCCGAACGGTACAAGATTGTAGAGGAAAACAAAAACGCAGCTCAACTTAACAAACTTTGCACAGAAAATACAGCAGCCGGCAACAAATGCTCCTGTGATGTACAAACGCTATTAGTGAAGCCGGATGAGGAAAAGATTCCAAAGAAAAAAGTTAATGAACTCGAAGCTCAACATGATTCTGATAAATCTACAGTAAAAGACGATTCTAAAGAAGGTAGGTATTCCTACAGCAATCACACACAATCATGTCAAAAAAATATAATCAGTCAACAGTAGAACCGATTTCAATGAAATTTTTGAAAGACAGACAGTTATATATTTGTATAGATACGACTATGATACCTGGATTTAAACAGGATTTTATACATCACACAAGAGAACCGCATGCGGAATATAATCTCAATAAAATAAATTAAAAACTTACCGATTGCTAGATTGCCAGAAAATGTGATTGTCCTCTTCTTCAAGACCTATGATGACACATTAGCACGAGCTATCCGCCCCGGACACTAAGCCACGCCGGAGTCATTCCGAAAACAGTCTGGACTCTCTTGGGTCCTCTGATCCATAAAGATGTCCTAAGGGAGTCAGTCACACGTACATTAGGCACACCAGCGTCTCAGCTCACTCGTTTGAAGCATAACTACCTAGACACGCGGCAGCGTGTTAGCCAAGTTCAAAGAAAAGCGCTGTGTGTATTACACAAACACTTGCGAGCTACTTTTGACCCCTTCTTTCGACTAGATTTCTATGAAATAAAAAAGAGGATCACGACTAATCACCAAGTACGGTAGACATCCTCTCATATCCTTAGACGCTTAGATCCTTTGAGGATGTCTAGTGGGGGTAGTCAGAGGCACGTCCAAACATTATATTTGGCACATGCCCACATCTTGCAGTAGTTAGCATTCCATACGTGACAGGTTGCAAGCCCATCGCCGCTTATAAGAATACTAACTGGTTTCCTCGCGATGTTTTCCCTCGCCGTTTTAAGCAGGTGTTTTTGATGCGCATATAAATTTATCGAACTGAAAAATCCATTGATGCACGATTCCCACGACCTTTAGATTGAAAGTCGAGGTACCTCCCACTTGGCCGACACGGTACCTTTTACACGGATTGTTTTAATTACTTTGCAGTTAAATACTCGTTAACCAAGCCGCGTAACAAACTAGTCGAAGCTCTAAAGAGGCGTGAAAAAGAACCTTCTAGTTACACCGGCGCAAAAGCAGCGGACGAATACTTCGCGAACCAAGCAAGTGATGCACTGCAGCGGGCAAAATATAAGTTCTTTACGCGTAAAGTTGTCGACGTAAGTTCATTTTCTAACTATCCAATCCATCTACTAATGAATAAACCTACTCTCTTTTATGCCATACTTTTTTCTAAGGTACAAAATGGTGTAGTTTTTATCTTCTTGCCATAATCCCAATTCATGTGGGCTAGGCACAACATGTTGTAAAAGGATTAGTCTAAAAGGTGTAGTAATACTGTTTATTTGGGAGCCAATGCTCAGAATTTATCGGAGTTTGTACTAGATCGCAATGAGCGGTATTTTGTTTTATTTTCATTAAGGCTTTGTTGTATAGTAACGGGGTTTCTAGTGTTATTTCTACTAGTAACTAGGTTGTTTGTACAATACATGACATATAATTAAAAATATTTAATTTCAGGAATACCTAAAAGTAAATTGTCTGAAAGCGTCTGCCCTACCTATATCAAATTACTAGTTATTGTGACTTGGTTAATGAAATAAAAATTCAATTTCGACAATCATTATACTACATTTTACTACTACACATTTACTATATACAAAACCTGTCCTTCCTTCGAAAATCCTTCTTTTTGCAACCCGTTGACAATCTTACTATATCACTAAAGGTTAAGTAAATATTTTGATTTAAACTTGAGTCTGAAAAACGTTATGCTTATCTATTAAATAACAAAATAAATAGCTTTAGATCACAATGTACATGTGCAGTCGAATGTAAAGAGCTGATAATTTAATAATACATTACATTTGTTTTAGATTTATGGTAACATTTTATTCGACTGCACGGGTGCTTTCTGTAGTATTTTTTTCGTAAAAATGATTGCAGAAAGGCATAAATTATATTAATTATTCTAATAATGTCTTGTTTCGCTTGAGTACCACAGATTTGCAGTATTACTGCACTTTTTTGTTTTTATTTCGTTTAATAATAATTAAGTTAGTGGTTTTTTGTAGGAGGCTGTTAGTACTCAAGCGAAATTAGACAGGAATATAATTAGATGATCCTAAGTCAAAAGCAACCAACACGATTAATTCTCCACGATTACGTTCGGATATTCTCTTCATTTTAGATTACTAACACTCGGTGTGTTATTTGTCAGTTAGTTTACGGTATAACGTCTGGATTAAGTAAGTACGTAATAATATCATAAATATCGATATAAATACTTAAATTTTAGATAATTTAGAGAAAAGATTTGCTTTTAGTATGTTATAAAGGGAATCTCACGTGTAGTTCAATTGTTTCATATTTAGTACGGCGCAGTCTTCTGCTTGAGAACAGCTTGCACGCACTTGGCCATCGTAGGGGAGGCGCGGCTGATGGCGTCCGTCATGAAGTAGTCTTCAAGTGTCTTCAGCTGCACGTCCAGCTTGCCGGATACTGGTTTTTGAACGCTCTGTAGATAAAAACATATAATTTAATATTAAGTTGGATCTTATCCTACCGACTACGCCAATAATAGGTATCCTACCGACTGCGCCAATTACTAAATACTTATTGGCTTGTTTAATACAAGGAGTATTAACCTATAGGAAGTACGGCACTTTTCTCGATATTGGGTTCGAATATCGACCGTGCATCAATTTATGCGGCAATTTATTTTCCTATTTTCAAAATGTATATATGCGCAATAACGAGCGCAAAGAACTGAACTGTAAAGGAAAACATTATTAAGAAACCAGTTAATATTCTAGTTTAGTTAGTATTCGCGGCGATGGACTTGCTACCTGAAACATACGGAACTTATATGCTATGCAAATGCTAACTTCTACAAATCGTAGGCCAAACATAATGTTTGGTCGTGCTACTCATAAATGTTTTTAAGGATCTGCGCCTAGAGATCGGAGAGGGGTTCTACCGTACTTGGAGACTAAAGTAGTGAGTATATTTGGCTAACCTGAGCGAGTGCCCGCGCCTGCGCAAAGTAGTTGTTCTCCTGCACATCCCCATAGGCCACCATGGAGGGGCTAATATCGGCCAGTCGGTCGCGCACTTCATCCAAGGTATCGTATGGAAGGCGGGCTCCGACCACTTCAGACAGAGCTCTGTGAAATAATTGTATTACTTAGTAACAATCTTACTATCATAAATTCTAACGTTTGTGAGGATGTTTGGATATTTGTACAGACAGATCCAAATACATGACGCGAGTGTCTATACTATAATATTATAAAGAGGAAAGATTTGATTGTTTGTTGTTGTCAATGCTCCGAAACTACTTACCAATTTAAAAAATTCTTTTACTATTAGAATCCTAAATTATCCCTGATAAACATAGGCTATATTCATTATTAGAAAAAATCAGGGATCCTTATTAAAACTTTAATTAAGTAACCCAAGGTGTAAAAAGGTTAGCCATCAAATCATTAGTACACCCGTGCGACGCCAGGGCGGACTGCTAGTATGTAATAAGACAGACAAATTATCTTTCTTCGACGCATCATTCTCCTTCGTTATCAGCACCGAACTTCAACCGAAATTCAGAAATAGAACAGCCTAATCCCGTACTTTTTATCGATTTCGCGTAGACGGGGAAATACGTTTCAAAGTGATCCTTGTGATTTTATTTAAAACCTTTGGAATTTGACACTACCACGCGAACGAAACCGCTGGCAAAAGCTAGTCTTAATATATATAAATTATGCGTCACGTTGTTTGTCCGCGATGGACTCCTTAGTATGACCAATATCTTCTATGCACTTATCTGTACGCAGTAATTTTAGATGAGTTTAACGGAAGGTTTGAACTACTTAACCGATTTTGATCAAACTTTGCACACAGTTTGATCCAACTTGAAAGATAGGATAGCTTACATCTCAATTTACCGCAATATTATTTTATTGCAAATCATTTGTTTATTATCTGACAGTCACAATTATCTGTTAGCTCCAAAAGATTCTAACAGATGGCGATATCTGTTGACACAGCAACGCGTGGTCGGGTCTGCTTGTCTATATCTATACTAATTTTATAAAGAGGAAAGATTTGATTGTTTGTTTGTTTGTTTGCATCGAATAGGCTCCGAAACTACTGGACTTATTTGAAAAATTCTTTCACCATTAGAAGCCTACATTATCCCTGATGAACATAGGATATAGAATATTTTCAAAAATATTAGGGATCCGTATGAAAACTTCGATAATGTAACCCAAGGTGTAAAAAAAATTACCCATAAAATCATTATTACACCCGTGCGACGCCAGGGCGGACTGCTAGTATAGTATAAGTAATGAGTACCGAATGATCTTCCAGTCCTCGCGCGCCTTGCCGGGCGGCGATACAGCCACCAGGGTCTGTTGCGCTCTTCCTTCCGCATTAACGTAAGTGGCTCTCTTCTCAGTATAAGCTGCTCCTGGCAACACCACATCCGCTATTCCCGCACCGCTGTCGCCGTGGTGACCTAAACAAAAACATAATTATATGTGTTACTATAGATTTTGACACGGGTCTTTATCACGAAATTACCTTTATATACCGATAGTTTGAAAAATAATATCCTACTATTATTATAAATTCGAAAGTTTGTGTGTGTTTGTTACTCTTTCACGCATTACTCTTTCACGCAAAAAATACTAAACGGAATTAGATTAAACTTTACAGTAATATCACTACATAAAGCAAAGTCGCTTTCCGCTTCCCGCGTCTGTATGTCTGTATGTATGTTTGCTTATATCTTTAAAACTACACAACGGATTTTGATGCGGTTTTTTTTAATAGATAGAGTGATTCAGGAGGAAGGTTTATATGTATTAAACCCGTGCGAAGTCGGGGCGGGTCGCTAGTAGCTTATACATCAGAATGACACATAGGTTACGTTTTATCCAGCCTAAAGTCTACGAATATTTCTTTGTATATATTTACCTATCTACCTAAAATATAGATATATTCTTAAATAAATGATTACCTTGGTAGATGACCACAGCGTCAGCAGGCAAAGACTCCCTGGTGACCACGCCACTGTCAGCTCCCAGCAGATAAACAACCTTAGGTCCAGATTCCAGCATTTTGCCGACACCAGGCCTGTAGCCGACGTCCAACGCTGCCACTTGGGACGCCGTGCGTTGTAGGACATTCAAAACCTGACGAAGATTATATTTTTAACATCGGACTAAAAATCTGGTGGCTATTAAATGTAGTACATTAAAAAAAAATAGTATCACGACTGTAATCCCCAAGTATGGTAAACATCCTCTCAGATCTCCAGACGCTTAGACCCTTTGAAAATGTCTAGTGGGGGTAGTCAGAGGCACGTCCAAACTTTATATTTGGTACATGCCCACATTTTGCAGTAGTTAGCATTCCATACGTGACAGGCTGCAAGCCCATCGCAACCTCCTCACGATGTTTTCCTTCACCGTTTTGAGCACGTGTTTTTGATGCGCATATAAATTTTTCAAACATAAAAATTCATTGATGCACGCCGGGATTCGAACCCACGATCTTCAGATTGAAAGTCGAGGTACCTCACCTCCCACTCGGCCAACACGGCTTCTGATAACACGGCACTGATAATAGTAATGGGCTTTATCTGTCAAATTTACGTTTTATAATAACTATCAGAGAACACAATGTGAAATTGATAGTTGAAGCAGATGGTCATTGCGCCTATTAATGCAGAATAATCAAGAAATTTTGAAAGAAAAATATGCTCAAGAGTGTAATTCCCAAGTTGATCTCCAATAACTAGGATCTTTGAAGATGTCTAAGGGGATGTCAGGGGCACTTCCCAACTCATTGCGTTATGCGCACGCCTACATTTTACTGATCTTACCAATTTTATTAATGTAAAAATCCAAACGACCAAACGGATTTGGATAAAACTTTGAATATACATAGCTTTTGCCAGCAAATAGGCTACTATTTTTCCAGGTACCAAGCGAGCGAAGCCACGGGCGCGAGTTAGTAATCAATAAATTTATTTAGTTAATAACCAGCTAACCCGGAAACTTCGTATCGCTTTAAAATTAACAAAATGTTGTATTAAGTTCCCGTTGCCGTTCCCGTTACAAAAAGTATCCTATGTCCGTTTCCTGGTTCTAACCTACCTCCCCACCAATTTTTAGACAAATCGGTTCAGCCGTTCTTGAGTTATAAATAGTGTAACTAACACGACTTTCCTTTATATATATAGATGTGTTGTACCTACATTTCAGTTCATATTAAGTTAGGAACAAACTGCACTTGTCCAGGACTTTTTGTGTCTACGTCACTTATCATCATTATTTTGATAAATATTGTACTATAAAACATATTCCAAAATAAACGATTATTATTATATAATAGGGTTAGGTCACCTTCCAGCTCTTATCTTCGAGCTTGTCCTGTAACTTCAGCGCCAGCTCTTGTGTGTAAGCTAGTAAAGCTGCCCCTTCAGCGGTTTTCAGTTGATCAGCTCCGAGGATTACCACCGGCCGCTTAGCAGACTCCAGCCGTTTGAGGACCTCGTGGGTTGAGGAGCCGGTGGCCAGGTCTTTGACGATGGCTGCTGAGTCACCGACGTGCTGTGAAAGATCATCATCAGCAATCTCATCATCATCATCATCATCATCATCATCATCATCATCATCATCATCATCATTATCATCATCATGAAAAACATAAACTACTAATTGTAAATACCATTTGTATTTTTGTTTGTAATGGTTAAAGTAAGAAACTTTTGGACCAATGTTAAAAAATATTTCTTTTATCAAAAACTACATTATCAGCGAATAACATAGTAGGCTATATTTTATTACTTTAATTGCAAATATTTAGAAATAACGATAAAAATAACCAAAATAAATGAAACCCCCACCTTTAGATGTTTTCATTCATGTTTTTGATTTATACATTTTCATTCATGTTTTTGATTTATACATATAGATTTAAGTAATTTTTTTGCAAGAAACTTTAAAATCACGCTTCTCTCGTCAAATAAAATAGAACTAACTTAGTAAACTTTACATATTTCCCTTCGCTCGGCAATAACATCAAAAACATCTGTTTTTTAACTTACCATGTAATCATAAGTTAGATCGACATTAGGTCCAATGAGGGCGACATCGGTTTCCTTGTGCACAAAAGCTTTGCGGATTCTGGCGTTCAGCAATGGAGCTTCGAAACGGATGTTAGTTCCGATTAGCAGGACGAAATCGGCATCTTCTATGTCTGTTGAGGGAATTGACTTTCAAAGTGATCCTTGTGATTTTATTGAAATAAATACTTTTTGACTGTGACTTTGATTGGATCGTGAATTAAGGTGATAAGTGAAAGTTTTGACTTTTTGTATGGGCTGAGTCTACCCGGATAGGACGGAAAAAGTGATAAAACTGCATTATCTTGAAAACCATCAAATTTAAAAAGAAACTGTCTGTAATTTACTTGGCTTTTATGATTATCTAACGAATTATATAAAAATGAACTGTTTAGCTATTCATAGTTTTGATTAAAAACGAAACTAGTGTTTTTGAAGAGCCAACTTTGGAAAATAAATCTATCGAGAAAAGTTTCACCTTAAGTTATCTGTGTCATAAAACACAAAACTGTATGTTTTGCGGTTATTGAGAAAAAACTATTTTGCATTCATCAAAAACATCTATTACTCGTCTTAAATTAATTTATTAAATCAGTGGTACAAAGGTTTGTTAGTATTTTTATCTAAAAATCTAATCTTTCTTATATATTAACGTCACAGTTTTTGTAACCAAACTCCTCCGATAGCTTGACCAATTTTTATGTTTTTTTCTGTGTATATTTGGTAGGTATGAGAATAGGTTGTAGGGTATTTTTTAAACCTCTAAGTGATAAGGGTGGCATATAGTTCGGGAAACACAGAAAGTGCTTTTTTTCTGTAGGATTATTGATGAATAAATATATAAAACTCCTACATTACTGTCTGACTGACTGATCTATGAACTCACAGCATAAACCACCGGTGCCAGAAACTTGAAATTTAAAGGGGGTAATTCTTTTAGTGAGTAAGAAGGTAAGAAAGAATTTTAAGGGGGTGCAGTTGAGGTTGAAGTCTTTTAGAAAATAAATTCATCTGAACGAAGTCACGGCTTTCCATTAGTGTAGCATAATAAACTTACTGGCAATCTTAGTGTTGAGCAGGTACGAGGACCTGAGGTCAGTGCCGCTGCCTTCATTGGGGAAGTACTGCTCTGTGCAAGTATTCTCGCAGCCAAGCTTGTTCGCGAGGTCTTTTAGTGCAACTAAAGATTCGGCATCCGCTAAATCTCCCGCTACCACCAGAAGCTGAAAAAAAAAACAAAAAAACATTGAAGAGGTTGCGGATTTACAAAATATTTTTTTTATTTGATAGCTTATTTCTTTCATTGGCATACACCGAGTGGAGGGCTAGCCGGGGTAGGGCACCTATATCTTGCGGAGGGGGTGCTCATGTTCTCTCATTCTTGTACAACCATAATTTTTCTACTGCGAGTTTTTAGTGTTTTGAATAAATTAATAAAAACATTTGTGTGATAAACATACATATTCATTCTGTCTGGTTGTTCACAAAAAAAAGTATTTAATCATTCTATCAAGCTTAGCTTAAGTTGGCGCTAGATGGCGCTGTGTGAAATATCCACCAAAGTTTATTCATAGAATACAAACCTTATCCGGAGGACAGTCCCTCAGAGCCCTAGCAGCAGCCACGATAGCATCCTCCCATTCCACCGGGTTAAGGTTTCCTCTACTATCCTTCAGCATGGGCGTGACAAGTCGCTGGCGTTTGAGGCCGTCGCAAGCGAAACGGGATTTGTCTGATAGCCATTCTTCGTTGATCTCCTGTAAGAATAATAAGAAATATTAATAGACTAGTGGAAACCCTCGCTTTGGTCACGTGACGTAATTTTCAAAGGGACTTCAACTTGTATTGTGTTGAATTTTGTAATTCCTTACTTTGTGCACCCCTATACACCAAAAAATAACACCCTACAAATTTCAAGTTTCTACGCTATAGACAAGTCAGACTGTAACGAACGAGTTTTAAATATTTAGATTAGAAATAGATAATAGTTTACCTCGTTGGTTCTAGGGAGAATACGCAGCACTTCGTTAGTCCGGGTCGCAACTACTATGTTGCTTCCCAACGGGTCCATAACATCCACAGAGTCAATCTGTAACACAATTTCAATATCAATTTGAATATCATAGAAATAAATTTCATAGTTCTGTAGGTCTATTAAAAATAAAGCTTCACTCTTAAATTCATCAGATTCAAAATGTACTTGTGTGCATTCACTTCACCAGTAAGTGGACTATATATGAGTGTAAGCCTAGTTTTTAGGGTTCCGTACCCAAAGGGTAAAAACGGGACCCTATTACTAAGACTTCGCTGTCCGTCCGTCTGTCTGTCTCGTGTATGTATCGTGATAGCTAGACAGTTGAAATTTTCACAGATTATGTTTTTCTTTTGCCGCTTTAACAACAAATACTAAAAACTGAATAAAATAAATATTTAAGTGGGGCTCCAATACAACGATCGTGTTTTTTTTTTGCCGTTTTTTATAGATAATAGTACGGAACCCTTCGTGCGCGATTCCGACTCGCACTTGACCGGTTTTTTTGTGCTCAATGTCAATTGGACAATGACAAATTTGTGCACAAATGTATGTATATGTATCGTGAGAGCCAGTTGAAGCGATTTCCAGTTGTAAAAATTGCTCTAATTAAAAGCTAATTTAATTGATAGTCTTTGGTTGTATTAGCAATCGTTCGATGGCGAAACTAATACAAAAAATAGGTCACCAAGAGCCTCAACAATCAATTGAAAATTTATCAATCTCATAACCATTGTCAATTATAATGGATCACAGGGGCACTAAAACAAAATAAAACAATTCTTACCCTTCTAGTCTCCCAGGGGCGCGCGGCGAAGCTGTAAGGCTTGGATGTGAGAGCACCGACTGGACAAAGGTCTATGATGTTGCCAGACAACTCGGAGAGGAACATCTTTTCCACGTAAGTTCCTACCTGCAAAAAGAAATTGTTTTGCTTGTGTTTTACAACCAGTCGTCTGTCTGACTTCAACCCTTGAGAATAATTCGCTGAGAAGAGGATGAGAAATTATGAAAAATAAAACGAAATATAAATACAACTGTAATCACACACATCATTGACAATGCCCACATTTTGCAGTAGTTTGCAGTCTTTACATGACAGGTTGCAAGCTTATCGATAAATGAAATAAGTATCTAATATAACAAACCAGCATCTCAGTGCCTCTGCCAGTAGTTCCGAAGTCATCTATGCCAGCGACCTCTGACGCGAAACGGATACAACGCGTGCAGTGTATGCAACGCGTCATTGTGGTCTTAATGAGAGGACCCACATCTTTGTCTTCAACAGCCCTGAAATATGAATAGTAATTGAGCATTTATTGATGATAAGTGCTAGGTCATTTACATTTCACATTTAAAGTAAAAAGTTACACCTATTAATTATATTCCCTAAATATTATCATTATATATTACTATTTACTAACCTTTAAGTATAATGTAATTTTTTTCCTGATTGTAAGTTTATGTATCTGTGTGGGCGTGTGGTAATCAATAAATTGTTAATCTATCTAAGTAAGACAAGCTTATTAAATATTTAGCTAGCTTTCAAATCATCCCATCTCAATACCAATCCCAGCTTAATTGGTAGAAACTATGCCTGTCATTGGTTTGATTCGCACTTTGGACAAACATTTTTTGTGTGAGAAACATGGATGTTTATTCTGCATCTAAGTGTTTATTAAAAGTATATTATGAGACCATAATAAAAAAAGGTTTTTTTTGGGGTTAAATAAAGAAATTGACACATGGGTGTGTTCCAGTAAGTACTCCCAAAGAGGGTTAACATCAGCAAGACAGGCAGCAAGTTATAAAACAACCCAAGCCAAAACATTTTTGCTAGATATTTTTTCTACAATGTTGTGCTGACCCCAAATGAAATGGGATAAGAATAAAAAGAAGGGTGTATAGAAATAAATGATATGAACCATCAATAACCTATTGCAGTTGACAGACAAAACACAGACAGACAAAGACAGAACCAATAACACAATAAACAAGCAATAGGATAATGATAGAGTATTGTGATTATTATTATTATTATCTTTGTCAAAATATGATATAATAAGAGAACTCACCTCTTGCCAGAGAAATGGATATCAGTAAAACGGCTCTTATCAGAACCAAAAGCCATCGACTGATCTTGCAGATCACATTCCCCTCCCTGGTCACAAATAGGGCAATCCAATGGGTGGTTCACTAGTAGGAACTCCATAACACCCTCACGGGCTTTTCTTGTGAGGTCAGAGTCTGTTTTGATTCTCATGCCCTTCATAACAGGCATAGCACAAGCTGCAGCAGGTTTAGGTGATTTTTCCACTTCTACAAGACACATTCTGCAGTTGCCAGCGACTGCAAGGCGCTCATGGTAGCAGAACCGAGGTATCTCAACTCCGGCTTGCGCTGCTGCCTAATTATATAAATAAAAGTAAGTAAATTCTTCAAAGTGCACACAGTAGATATTTTAAGTATTTTTAATTTATTTATCTTAATTCCTAGTAATATAAAATTTGAATGAAAAAATCACTGATTCCACAAAACTGTGGTAGCATATAATTTCTAAGTTTTAGCACACAATTACTGCATTTTAGACGGAAAAGTCTGTTTCTTCTTCATTTTATTTCAAAAATCCTTTTCAATTTCCTACAGAATCGTACCTGCAAGATAGTAGTGCCCGGAACTACATGCACTGGTTTGTCATCAATGAATACTTCAAACTTCTCGGGTGCAGCGGCCGCGTCGGCGTAGCGGCGGGTCGCCAGTGGGGCGACGCGTGACGGAGAGCCCAGCGCGAGCGCGCGGGTCAGAGGCTGGCGCAGCATTCTGCGGCAGACACAAAACACTAATACACTTACACCACAACCAAAAACACTTGTTTATACTTATTCCACAACAGTTTTATCAGTTTTAACTTGAATTATTTAGGCCTGACCAGTGAATCTAACTAGGCTGAACCTAGTAAAAGCGGTAGAACGCTGTAAATACGTGTAAACCCTGTGTTATTGTTACATAAGTTTCAACCCTAACCTAAATAAATTGTGTGACCTGAGTCTTAAAAATCTGTCTAGGAGCACTCGCACTAATGGTTTTGATGATGTAAAATAATTAATTGAGCGAAATTACGCCGTATTTTTGTAAAAATCGTACCCAAATTTATTTTTGAAAATTTTTGTGAATGAAGTGAAGAGGTGACAGTTAAGGAGACAGAAACTGTCAACTAGTGTCAACGTCAAAGTTTTTTAATTTTGTTCAATCGAAATGTTTCGGTAGTTACCGGTTTCTCTCGATGGAAAATTGTCCTATAGTTTCATTCAGTCATTTTATTTCTCTTTCTATTCATTCAATCAGTTCGGATCTCACTCACTCTCCTTCATTGTTCTTTCGTTCTTTCTTCCGTGATTTCTTCTTATATGCTCTTTGATTTCTTCTTGTTCATTCATTTGCAGCCGGCCGTGTGGTGTCTTGTAATTTTAACAATTTTACTACAAAAAATGGCCATCGGAGACGTAAAAACCGCACAGGGTCTCAATGACCTGAACCAATATTTGGCCGAGAAAAGTTACGTATCTGGGTAAGTCAGTTTTTATTAACTTTTAGAGGTTGGGTATACCCACCACGTCAACCTGTCTCCCTCGTAAAAAAATTTATAAAAAACCGGTTCATTAGGTAGCTATGAAGACACCTAAAATTCATTACTGCGTCGAAATTTATTTTCATTCTAAACCTTATAACCCTGAGTGCAATGACCCAAGATTTCTGACACCCCAGCTGTTCCAATATAATTTCTTATTACCTTTGATTTTCAGTTACGTACCATCTCAAGCCGATGTTCAGGTATGGGAGCAGGTAGGCAAGGCGCCCGCTGCTAGCCTAGCTAACGCCCTGCGCTGGTTCAACCACATCGCTTCATACACCCCGGCAGAACGCAAATCCTGGGCGGCTGGTGTCAGCCCACTGACCGCTGGAGGCAAACCTACCACCGCTCCGGCTGCTGCTGCCGATGACGATGACGACGTCGACCTATTCGGCTCCGGTGACGAGGAAGAGGTAACAACAACTCTTACTAAACACATTTATGAAGTCATTGTTTTGAATTTTCTGACTGTAAATATTATTTCCAGGATGCAGAGGCCGCGAGAGTACGCGAAGAGCGTCTTAAGGCATACTCAGAAAAGAAATCAAAGAAACCTGTCCTCATTGCAAAGTCCTCTGTCATTCTTGATGTCAAGCCCTGGGATGATGAAACAGATATGAATGAAATGGAACAGAAAGTTCGTTCCATCACAATGGAAGGCCTTTTGTGGGGTGCCTCCAAACTAGTCCCTGTTGGTTACGGAATCAAGAAACTGCAGATCATGAGCGTCATTGAAGACGACAAAGTATCAGTTGATCTCCTGACTGAACAAATCCAGGACTTTGAAGACTTTGTCCAGTCTGTTGACATTGCTGCTTTCAACAAAATCTAAGTTATCTAGTTTACTTGTCAATAAAACTACATTTTCCACATCAGTCTCTTTTATTCAGAGTTCTTATTACACTCAAAAAATTAGGTACCTAAATAAATACCAGCAATAGTGTAACATGTAGTGCAATTTAGAAAATCTCATTTAGGACAAATATTTACTGTACTTTTAAAACAAAAGATCTAGAAATTATTCTTGCTAAAGCGAAGCGAATAAGTTACTTCTCTAATTCAATGTAAGGCAGGTAGCCTTACATTGAATTAGAGAAGTATTTTAGGCAAAAATTGCTAGTATATATATTTTCGAGTTACTTCTATGTCTTGAAAGATATGAATATACAAAACTATCCATTAGACATTTCACTCGACACACATGAACAAAGTTAGATCAATGACTAGACAAAACCTCGACATCAGAAAGTCATCACTGGACTTGCACTGCTGGGGATGGAGAAGACACACCAACACCAGCTTGCAAGAACATGTTAGGAATGTCACTTCCAAAGTAGACCTTATTGTTATTAGCGAGAGCTTCATATTTCTTCAATTCCAAATATTCTTTTGTGAGCAGCAACTTATTCGCTTCAGCCTGCTTCTTCAAATGATAGTAATCAGCCTCAGCTTTTGTTATATGTTTGGCTTTGTGGATGGTGTCCTCAATGACTTCCATTTTCTGCAGTGATTCCTTCTCCATAATCTTTTGTTCGTATTGAATTTTTGCAACTTGAGATTCTTTTTCAGCCTCTATGATGGCTTTTCGTCTGGCTGTTTCTGCTTCTTTTTCTACAACCTGTAATAAAAAATATTTTACTACAAACAAGATGCATTGTCTTTCAATGATTTGCTACTATAATATAATCTTAGAAAAGTTAGTTGGGTGTCCATACTAATTGAATTTTGAATGTTACCTTTTGATGTTGCGCTGCAATAAGAAGTTTAGACTTTTCCGCTTCCATCAGCTCATAGTTTTTGCGTATGGATTCAGGTATCTTGGGCTTGGTTACTCGCACTGCTTGAACTTGTAACCCAGGTGCCATTTCATGTAAATCTTTTTGGAGAGCCTGTAATGTAGAAAACAACTTTACATGACAAAATCTTCTTAAAAATAAAGATTTTTTGAGAATGTCCTATAAATGTAAGGTAGCCAATTTAAAGTCAAAATGATAGTTTTTAAACATTTTAAGAGCTAGATGAAGTACACCTACACCTGTTAATTGTGACTAGGGAAGAATCAGGCAACGAACATGGCTTAGTTAGTACCTAATGACTTTTCCAATATTTTTTTGTGTAAATGCTATGTAGATCCAGTGTAGTACTGATCAAACAAGGTGAAGGCTCAAACTAGATTAAAATAAACACAGAATTATAAAAATACAGAAATAAACTTACAGTCCGTAAATTCTCATCAATCTGATCAAATAGGTCTATGTAGACTTCATGCAAGGTATGAGCACTGCAGAACTGGTTCAGCTCATGATGAACCTTGTTGAATATCAGCGTTTTATCATAGTCTGCTGTAAAGTTCCGGACCATATCTAAAACTGAAAATTAAAAACAAATTAAGCTATCTAGACCTCCAATTTTTTTAAACTTACAATATTTCACATGGATCATAGAGTAAACACTATGATTAATAATTGATCTACTTTTTAAGGAACCTTTGTCAGTATCCAACCATGTCAGTCTGAAAATATCCAACCATCAGATACCACATGGGCAAAGCTGCAGGCGGAAGCTAATTCAAGCCATGTAGATACTTTTTATACTTACCACTTCGAGGTTCCAGTTTGTTAACAACTTCAATCCTTTCAAAATATATCATGACACCTCCACTTGTGCCACACGGAACATTCTTTACTTCGTCAGTTTGGAGAGTAGTCTGAAATATTTATAAATTCAAATCAGTCTTTATATACTGTAAACATATCTCAAACCTCAAATCACTTCAGACTCAGTTTTCGAGGTTCTAAATGTGTTCAGAATAGCTCTACAGATTCTTCAGATATCTTATTCATAATTATATTTCTTTATTGTTGCAGTTTGTTCTAAGATAAAGATACAAAGTTTCACAAAGTGGACCCCGCTGGGGCACTTCAATATTCCTTCAATTTATTTTATTTTCTTCAATCGGCAGAGATCTGATCTGTAGACTGTAAAGAGTTGCTTACTTGTATTGATTTGTAGGATGTCAACAGTGGTATCATCATGTGGAACCCAGGTTGGCTAGTGACTGGGAGCAAAGCCCCTCCCTAAAAAGGAAAATGTATTAAAAGAATGTACAACCCTAATACAGTTGTTTTATCTTACGAAGATGGGTGAGTAGTACTTGTAGTTGTGATGTGTATAGACACGCGCTTTTGTGTGCGTGACTGCAGCTCGGACGATACCGAGTGCTCAGTAATTTATCAAGACCTAGTAAGACCTAAGTACGATGGAATAACTATCTTTAGTATGTTTTAATACAGTAACTCTAAATAGATGTGTGTTATCATCATATGAACAGTGTTGGTGTGCATACTGCTAAAATAGTAGTAAAAGTGTAGTTGGCTGTAAAACTTACGCGATAATAAACCCCAACATGCCCCTCGTCCACTTTGTGTAGGGAGAAGTGAACTGTGACTCCAACAGCCAGAATCACAAGTGCCAGGATAGAAGATTGGTCCGCCATGGGGGGAACTTGACTGTAAAGTTTAAATGTTAGGATATATCTATTGAATAGAAGAAACTACGATGCTAAAAGCCTTTTTCTGGCCAATTTTACTTACTTCCAATTTAAGAATTGTACCGATACTATAGCTGCTATGATGGTTGTTTTTGTTACTCAGGTTTCATAAAGTGGACTGTGGTCATTCTTTCTAAAATAATAAGAGCTTCAGGTTATTATTATGAGCTTTGATTTGATAATATGCCAATAGTTTTGAATTGAACATTTGATTTGATACAAAAAGAAAACAATGAAAAAATATTTTCCATTCTTACATTCAGCCGCAGCCGCCCTAGCACAGCACGGCCATCCAATACCACAGAACACCTATATCCTACCTTCTAATTCTTCTTCTTCTTGCGTGTCAATGATACAATCATTTAAATGATGTTTTCGTAAAATTTCGCCACCTTCTAATACCAATAAACGAGATGTCGATTGTTGGCAACAAACTAAACTAAAAAATACTAGGCATGGGTGATATTGACTATTTTGGCTAACGGTTGGGTATCCGATATTTAGTTTCTTTACCGGTATCGTCAACCATTACTCAATATCGGTACTTAATTACAAAAAAAAAAAAAAAAAAAAAAAAAAAAAAACTTGACTATCAATCTGAAGGTCGTGGGTTCGAATCCGGGCGTGCATCAATGGATTTTTCGGTTCGAATAATTTATATGCGCATCAAAAACACGTGCTCAAAACGGTGAAGGAAAACATCGTGAGGAAACCAGTTAGTATTCTTATAAGCGGCGATGAGCTTGCAACCTAGCACGTATGGAATGCTAACTACTACAAAATATAATGTTTGGACGTGCCTCTGACCACCCCCACTAGTTATTTTCAAAGGATCTAAGCGTCTGGAGATCTGAGAGGATGTCTTACGTAGGTACTTGGGGAATACAGTCGTAATCCTATTTTTTTTCTATTTATAAGTATTTGATTTTCCTTCATGCTTTACAAGGCTTAGGAGTTTAGGACTAGCACATTTTATATTCGCAAGTGGTAGGTAAATATTTCGATTTGCTTAAATAAAAAGTGGCGCATTAAAAAATCACCACATAGCTAACTAAAAAATTTACCTACAAACGTCTTAAATTTAATATTCAAATTAGGAACCTACCTACATTGCGCGCAATCACTCAACCACTACAAGTAGGTACAATTCGAATTTAAAAATACAAACAATAACAAGTAGGTTTGCATAGTTGCACACGCCACCATGAGCCGGCCGGGCGCCGGCGCGTCAGTTTAATATCTCATAAAGCTTCTCATCAAAACTCGACCTCATTAGCCTACGAATAAGGTTTATTTGAAACTCTTGGTAGCGATAGCCAAAATGTATGATTTTGGCTCTCAATCAATCACACCAACAACCAGTGTAACTTAATACATTTCTTAAATTGTGCAGGCGAAACTCAACCTTATTTCTCTAACATTAAGGTGTTCGAAACTTGCTTTCATAGGTCAATGAACAATATTTCAGCTATTCGCTAGTCATATCTTCATCTCGCTTACGCGCTTGAAAGTTAGCGCGATAGAGAGGGATACCATAATTATTTTGGGTGCCAACTGAAACAACCTTACAACTTACCAACTTAATGGTCTGACTAGCTGACATGGCTGTTGGTTGTTTCAGTTGATTAGTTGGCACCCAAAATAATTATGGTATCCCTCTCTATCGCGCTAACTTTCAAGCGCGTAAGCGAGATGAAGATATGATCATCTCGCTATGAATCTTATCTGCATCTCGCTTACGCGCTTGAAAGTTAGCGCGGTAGAGAGGGATACCATAATTATTTTGGGTGCCAACTGATCAACTGAAACAACCAACAGCCATGTCAGCTAGTCTAAGTTGGGTGACAGATATTTCACCCAACTTTCGTGACTTGCGCAGTTCGCTCGCGCGTTTTCTACAGATATTCGACAACGGTGGTTGGACTTGATTCCACCGGTACGCTACGCTACGAGCATGCCAACGGATATCAGTTACGTTTGGCTATAGCCGACACATGTCTAAAAAATACTGCTGGCTCTTTTATTCTATACGAAACGGAACGAGATAGAACGATTCACGCCAGAGATGCACGAATAGAACTAATAAAACCGAGATTAAAAGAAATTTCTTCGAAAATCTTTTCGGTACCACTGTACCACATGTCATTGTGTAGATAGTACACTACGTAACGTACGTACTAGAAACGAAATAAAAATTTCTTGAAACGACATTCTGAGAACTGCTTAGGTAAATATTTATACAGAACCAAACCAGCCTCTGAATTTAAGCTTCGCATGACGTGGAAAACCTCGCCGCACGCAGGGTTTCCTTTTCTCTAACTTAAATACCTCTTAATAATTTGGAAACATAGACTTGCATTGCATTAGATTAGAAAAGCCACTCCAAAGAGGCTGAACTCATTATTATTATTATAATATTAAGAACAATAGAGAGCACTTTCAGCAACAGTCTCACCAAAACGCTCAGACTAAATAAATTCAAGGGAACACGAAAGAAGTAAAAAAAATAAACGAAGTAGGTACAATTTTAATTCACAACAATATCGTTATTATTTTCTTTGGCTGCGGTATACGTCTTGCCGTCGGCGTGTATAGCATCGAGTACGTTGTTTATAGTAGCCTTCAGAGCCCTATATTCCTCTAGCGCCTTCGCACACAACTCGCCTTCAGGGGAGTTCCCCGGCTCTATAAAAAGCATTTCTAATGAGCGCTTCAAATATTTCTCAGCAGATACAAGTTCATCCTGCAAAGAAATTAAAAAATAATAATACCAGGAGATCTGAGAGGATGTCTAACGTACGGTCTACTTAGGGATTAGGTACAGCCGTGCGTGAAACCTTTATTTTTACTTCGTTAATGTCTAAGGGGGTAATCAGAAGTCGAACACTTCATTCGACACACGTCATTTTATGCAGGTGCAGTGTACAGATAGGTAAGTATATTTTTTTATATGTAGGTAGGTACACTTAATGTAAGTAGGTAGGTACGCACCATATACGTCGATCCTGTAATTTCACGTCCATCAAACATTTTCTTTGCTAGTTTCACAATCGCCGAGTAGAGTTCGTAGAGGGTGATTGCTAGAACGAAATGTTGATTAATAATAAAATAGGATTACCTAAATGAAAAAGAACTTCAAACTTGGTCAAAAAGAAAGTTTAAAAGTAGGTAAGTAGGTATCTACCTTTAGTTCTTGAAATTCCCGGGCATAACTTCTCAAGAACGGGCAATAATTCTTTACACAGTTCACTCTTCCGTCTCATCAGCTTCTTCATTGGTCTGGGTTCCCTATTAATGGCGTCTCGTAACACTCCCGCTAATCGTTGCTTGGCATCCAGAAGAAGAAAGTGGTTTGGAGCTAACACTAGGGAAACATTTCGGATGTATTCTTCAAGCTCTCTTTCGTCTTTTTTATCTGAAAAGGTAAAACAAGAAAATTAAAAGGATCACGACTTTGATCCCCTATGGTACACATCCTCTCAGATCTCTAGGTGCTCAGATCCTTAAAGATGTCTAAAGGTGTTAGTAAGAGGCACGTCCAAACATTACATTTGGCAGATGTCCATATTTTGTAGAAGGTAATAGTTTGCATTCCATACGCGACAGGTTGCAATCCTATCGCCGCTTATACTCAAGGTCAAGACTAGTTTCAAAAACTAGACTAGAAAGATGGAGAAAGATGAGAGAAAATCAGAAAACATGAGCTCGTTTGTTGAGTTTAAAGATCTTAGAGTCTCTATTGAGCGTGTAAAATTTCCACTAATACTCTGTCAATGGTAGAATTAAGTTTTTGAGAAAAAAAAAAAAAAAAAAACATTTTACCAAAGAGGTCTAACTAAATATTACAAATAGCTTACTTATAACTCCGAACTTCTCCAAGCAACACTGCACCGTATGCCCAACGACAGAGTGCTCAAGTTGCTTCTCACAACTGTGGCATGTCCACTCCTCGCCAATCTTCGAAACGTATCCAGTTTTGCATTCCGAACATAAGGCCGAACTAAGGAAGGTTTGATTTTCCGTGACATCAGAGCATCTATCGCACGAGCATTGGAAGTATTTACCCGTTAGTAAATGCTGCTGACGAATTGCTGTGCCCTGCAAAATGATGAAAATTAAAAAAAAAATACAATTTTTCTTTAAAAACTTTCATAGGTACTACATACAAAAGACTAGTACTTCCCGTGTTTCCTCAAAATGTGTTTGTTTATCTTATTAATATTATTCCGAAAGTATATGAGGATGTTTATGGCTCAATCATACCCAAACGATCGAAACGACGATTGAATGAAACTTAGTATAATAGGTCCTAGAAAAAAACTTAAATGAGCTAGTTAAGCTACTTTTTATACAGGTACCACGCGAACGAAACGGCGAGAGGAAGCTAGTATTTAAAACACTGTAGGAATTTTATATAATAATGTACTTAGTTTTCTATAGTGATTCAGTTTTCTGCGTACCTTCAAAGGATCAGTGTAGTTATAATAAATCGACGCTCGCACGACACACCATCAAATTATTGTCATTGATAGACATGTGTGTGTTGGCTGTACAATCGTGGGCCAACAATGCTCCCTTGAGGAACACTCCGCGTAAAACGTCCGAGCACCCAAGAGCTAGTATTGGGGGACCTCGGACTTCAAAACTGTTGACATCAATAGCTGCGCACATCTTCTGAACTTGATCAACATCTTGATCATCTTCAATGAGTTTTAGAGAGTTGATGAACTGTAATCAATCAAGAACAGGGTAAATCTACGTAAATTGATTTGTTCCCAATCTCACTTATTTTGTGTCCATGTCCAGCACCTTTAGCTGTAACAGGAAGTTAATAAAAACATGTTTTTCAATCGATTTAAGCTGTAAAACAAAAACAAAAACTTCAACTTTATAATTTGGCACTTTTAAAATTTGTTGCCTGATTGAAAAAAGCATTTTTTGATACAGTTTATTAGCGGCCATTATTGCCTGTGTGGTGTGCTATGCCTAAGTTTTTGCAAATCTTAACTCACCCTGTATAACTTAAGTTTTACGCACCTCCACAGTATTTTCACAAAATTTCCATACGTTTGTCTCCTTTCTATTTTCCAAATGTGTCTCCATGGCCATGAACTCATCCCAAGCTTGTGAATTTGATTTCTTTTTGAGTAGTGCCCTTAGAACTAAAAGCGAGCCTACATTTTGCACCATGGTCATAGGATGAAGGCCCTGTGTCAGTTTCAAAGTTCTGAAAACATCGCATTCTTCGGCTGAATGCCATTCTGAAATGTAGGTTGGTAAGTATAGATAACGCTTTTAAATTTCCCCAATCTATTACTTCTCTCTGCCTACTAAATAATATTATAATGAGAGAGTGGAAATTTTGTGAGTTTGTATGTACGCGGAGGGTGATATACGGAAACTAGGAAAAAAAACAGTCATCATTATCATCAAATTCTTCGTAGTCCGGCTTCATCCGATACTAGGCGTTAGTATTTTTAGGGTTCCTTACCCAAAACGGGTAAAAACGGGACCCTGTTACTAAGACTTCGCTGTCCGTCTGTCTGTCACAGGGCTGTATCTCATGAACCGTGATAGCTAGACTGTTGAAATTTTCACAGATTATGTATTTCTGTTGCTGCTATAACAACAAATACTAAAAACAGAATAAAATAAATATTTAAGGGGGCTCCCATACAACGAACGTGATTTTTTGTGAAGTTACGGAACCCTTCAATGCGCGACTCCGAATCGCACTTAGCCGGTTTTTTGAGATCTCCCGCTTTTCCCCGCTATTATTCATGGAAAACCGAAAAAAGTAAAACTAACTTTGGTGCAATTCATTTGGACAGCCGTCTCCAGGGCAAATAGGCGCAACATCACAATTCTTGCACACCACAAACTTGCTAATGAGAGGTAGGTAGCAGTTGAAACACACCAATGACGTGTCACTATTGGGACCGACCACAAAAGGCTCATCAGTGAGTATAGACTCGCCTGCTCTCAAATCTTTGGCTGCTACGAGATGCCTGCGATTTTAAATGGAATTCCTTTATTGTTTGATCGACATCGGCTCTCGAAATAATATTATTTCGAAATACTGTACCGGCTACAGTACCAAACCCATGAGCTTGCTAGACATTATAGAAGTACCACCTACTCAATTCCGAAGTAATAATATATAATTTATATTAATTTATATATACTTAGGGCGGCTTGCACAAAAATTTGTCAAGACATACAAAAAAATTGTTGCTAAACAATTTTAGCGATTATTGTGCAAGCCGGTCATTAATGGTAACGGGATAACGGGATTGGTGTCATTTTTCTAAACAAACTCTTAATTTGACAGCGCTAGTTGACAGCCGTCATTGTTTTTTCATCTATAAGAAAATGACAGCTCCTTTATTTCAGGCAATTTAGGTTAGTTTAGGAAAGACATGAAACTAAGGCGGTAAATATTCATACAACACCAATCACATACTAACCTGCCCAATGTTTCGTTTGTCTGCAATTCATAGCGTGGATTCGGTTTAAAATGCTGCATTGTTACCAAATTCTAAATCATCAACAATTTACACTGTACCTACCTAACGCGTAACACGTGCGAGATTCACTGAATATAGTTCAGATATTTTTAGCCAGGCACACATTAGCCTACTATTATTTATTCTATGCGATTTAGCTAAATTAGCTTTACACTGCGTACAGAATAAAAATTCAGTTAACGTTATAGAGATTGCATTTATTGTCAGTATTTACAATATTTTTTACCTTACGCAAAAGGTACGCTTATGACTAGTACATTATAACTACAACATACAAAAAACACTATGTACATCTAGCTCATAAAAACAATCTATAAATGCTTATTTTTAAAATACCTATGTACAATATCGAGTATTTATAACTATCTTTATATAATGGTTGGTGAACTTGCCAAAGTGCATCTAGTCTAGGCTTTATTCTAATAATTTTTGAGTGCTTAGATTTTTAATAAGGTTACGTTATATACGATTATATACATTGATTGGGCCTTAATTATATTTTGGCAGATTTGCGACTATTTACATTAAAATATTTTAAAACGCCGTCGCTTGCGTTGTCGCCGACCTGCAACAATACAAAATAAAATTAATCGTATTTTAATCTTTTAAAATATACAAGTTAATTTTTTTTTGTTGGATATCCAGTTTGGTCCCACTTAAGTTTGAGGAAAAAATATCACCTCTAAGGGTAAAAAATAGGGGATGAATGTTGTATTGGACTTATAATTTAATAATGTATTTATGAGGAATATAATAACTTAGATATACAAAACTACATTTCGAGGATTTCGGAGTTGCATAACAAAATTCCCCGATGAAAGTCGGTTTTATTTATACTTCAAAACGTAATGATTCTTTCGTGATTTCGTACCTCATCAAGTAAATAAACAAAGAATTACCTCATAAGGTGTGATGCGAAGCGGTGATGACATCCTGTAGACATCTCGCGAACTCTTCGATGACATCTTGTACTGGATCCGTGTCTCGTCTCGGGCCTCTTTCACCAGCTGCCGCCACCAGGCATTGGCACACCGCCTCGATCACCTCCGAAGTCATAAAGCTGCATGGCTGTCTGTAACCAAGTAAACCTTGTACCAATTGACTGGCCTCACTGTTGGCAGTACCCTTCTACGCTGTAAGTTGTGTACAAACATTTGTGTTAAGCACATAATTGTTGTCTGTACTTTATGACTGACGAAAACAGGAGATGACGCGTATATAGACGTATACAATTAATATTTTTTGTGTATAACCACGCCTATCCTTTTACCCGGTGATGCGATTTTGTGGATTTATTTTCTATTAGTAGTTTGGAATAGTCCAAAGTTGGTGCCATTTATTATTATCGCGTTTTACTTAGAAAAATAGTCATATAATATTTTTTATGCTCTAGGCCACAAACTATAATAAGCCGAGTTTATAATAGTGTTAGAATAGGGTAATATAAGATAGAATCTCCAACCGCAATATGTTGTTTATTTGAATAGACTTACTTGGCAGGGCCGACAACTGGCGCAGGTCGGAACTGAGGATCGTTGAGTTTATCCCTCAGTCGGATGGCGTCGCGACGTCGGACTAACGTCTCTTCTACGTTGCGGCAGCCGACGCACTTGCACATCGCCGTACACGCTATTTTAGCCTGTGGATCAATGCATTAGAGATTATTTTACAGTATCATCATAAGCGCTATAGTGAAGGCTTGAATAAAAGGAGACATAAGACAACCAAACTGTTAAACAGCACGCAAATTCAAACCATGTGAAGGTATTCGACAGTTATATTCAACTCTGTCATTAGGTTTATATAAATGGAGCAAAATAACAGAAATAGGTTCACAAATGTAAAATGAAAGCATGAAAAAAATAAAATAGGATCAGAAATCAAGTATAATAAGAATATGTATAATAAGTATGTATTTACAAAAAAAAAAAAAAGTATATAAGTATTCTATCAGTTATCTGATTCCCATAGTACAAGCTTTGCTTAGTTTGGGGCTAGATAGTGTTGTGTGTAAAGTCCGCCAATATGTATTTATTTATATATATATATGTATTCAAGGTGTTTAGATAAATATAGTGTATATTTGGTAAAAGTAAAGAGTTGTATAAATTACCTCATAGCATTCACAGTAGTTTTTCAAGCACCCACTTCTTTTGCAGTTGCATCCTTTCGTATGCCTTCGTATTATTTCCGGACCACCTGTTTTTGATTTACCTATTTTCGGCCTGAAAAAAACAAAGTCTATGATTAAAACTATCGTGGTTGTTATTAATTTTAATTACAATACGGCTAATTACCACGTTTCTTGTTGTATTGCGCTGATCTGCCGTTAATCGCGGTCATGATGAAGAGCATCTGAATTGTCTCGAAACGTCAGCAATACAACAAGAAACGTGGTAATTAGCCGTATTTGTAGTTAAAAAGTCTATGATATTCAGCTCTATACACACATATCATAAGAGCTGATAATATATGATTATCTAATTGTGCTAATATACCTATAGTTATAACTATAATATATATATAGTTCACGACAATCCGATAATGTAGCCACAACATAAATATAATTAGTATTACTAAAGATGATACATAAAAGACGAAGAAGAGGAAAGCCTGCTATACGATGGGATCATGAAAGTAGCAGGCAAAACATGGAGCAGAAACGCTAGAGATCGAGAAAAATGGAAAGAGCTGGAGGAGGCTTTTACTGCTGAAAGCGGTCCTTATATATAATGATTTAAATACCTATGCATAGATACCTATTTAAGTTTAAGTTAATTTTATATTGTGCAAGGAAAATAAAAGCTTTTATTATATTATTATTACTTGAGGAGACGGTACAATTAATCTGGCTTTTTTGTGTGTGAATGGTAATGGCATTTAGTCTCTTCTAAGAAAGTAAGAAATGTATGAACAAATAAAATACATACCTAAACGCATTAGGGTTCCTTTCCAAACATGATCTGATCGCCTTTTGGCGCACCTCCTCATTTTCCAAATTGTTATGGCAATTGTTGCAATTGCAATTGTTACAAAACTCCCCGTTCGCGAAGCAATCGCAGTACAACTTGAGACATTGGGACTTTGTGCAGTTGCACGCTTTGCGCGGTCGCAAGTCGAGATTCGTTCCTGAATCTGAAATGTTATATTAAGTTCGAGAATGGGGTTTTTAGACAATATACAACAATTACAAAATATAGCGTTATTCATTATTACAACAACGGGAAATTACTCACGTAAATGATAAATTGTCAATGAGGACACCGACAATGTTTCGATTCATCTAGAGAATCTTCTTCAGGGTGAGTGGACCATAACGCGCGCGCTACCCTGCTCGCATTGCCCGTTGTTGTAATAATGTGTAGTACAACTCACGAAAGTTTTGAAAGTGAAATTGGGATATAGCGTTATTGTCTTTTATTATACAAATTTTTCGATTAAAGTAGCCAATAACGCTATCCAGGACATATGGCTTGGTATAGGCTACGTAAATTTCGTTTCGTAATTTAAAGTTTCATTCAAATCCATTTGGGCGTGATTGAGGCACAAACATCCAAAACAACATACCCTCGTCCGGTACCAGGTTTTCGTTGAATTTTGGGACACCCTGTCGTTTTTACCCAGAATTTATTTGAATATTACTGATCCGATTTTCATGGAAACTGTATATAATCTGGTAGCTTAGGGTTCCAGGAGTGTCTGGAGGTATATTTTATTTATAATATAAGCAGAATGTTACCTGGATCAGGAAGTGGCGGTGGAGATTCCGGTAAGACATGTTCGGTGTACGGAAGGCATTCGGCTTCTACGCTGAGCATTGGCACCTCTTTTCGATCCTTCTGCAAATACCACAATCTATAAATAATTATTGAACATTAGAAACGTGCGTGGAATTTAATGTTGTAATAAATATTGATTAATTAGTAAGCTAAACATCCACTCAGATCTTTAGGCACTAACATCCTAAAAACTGACTAAAGGTGGTAGTAAGGGGTACGGGTATTTAGCAGTAGAAACTACATTATGATAAAGTATTAATTTTGTCATAATAATGGTTTAAAAATAAAATTTGTATAAAGGCAAAAGCTACGTACGAACTTCGAACAGTATATCTCGTAAATTATAGTTAAGATATCAAGTCACAAATTATAAACAAGTAACACTAACAAGCCAGTTTAAAAAGACCGTCTACGTATATTCCACTCATATTTATCTTACCATAGATGATGGAAAAAGAAAAGATGGATGGACTGCATGAAAAATGGTAAGAAGTAAGAAAGAAGTAAGTAATGAAATGACGGCTGATAAATGGAAATGGAAGAGGAACACATGTTATACCGACCCCACTATAGTGGCTAAGGGCAGGAAGATGATAATGTTTTATCTTACCATTGAAAAGTTGTTATATGATTGGGATTCATCGGAATATAGCGATTCGTTTGTCCTCTCTGTATAATTGGAGCCTGGTACGATTATAATAGATTCCTCGTTGCTTATTCCGCTGGTATGTATTGTGTCATGGTTAATGGTGCTGTTATCTCGCATCAGGAATGAGGCATTCTGAAATTTACAATTAGACGTTATGTAGTTTTCTTTAAAAAATCTGACGTAGTTTCTACGTCAATACACAAAATCCTACATACAATTGTGTAATATAATATAATGCGAAAGTTTGTGAGTTTGTGTAACAAACAAAGAGTAACAAACACACACACGTGTTTGTTACTATTTAACGGAAAAACTACTGACCGAATTAAAATGAAACTTTACAGTAGTATAGCTTATACATCAGAATAACACACAGGCTACTTTTTATCCAGGTACCACCCGTGCGAGGCCGGGGCGAGCAGCTAGTATAAATATAATAGTAGAAATTTCACACGGCGTCTTTTAGCCCCAAACTAAGCAAAGCTTGTACTATGAGAACCAGATAACAAATAGAATATTCTATCTGTAATCTGATTCCCATAGTAGCATTGCTTATTTAGGGGCTAGATGGCGTTATGTGATATATCCACCAATATTTAGTTTATTTACTTCACGTATTTCACGTACTACCTACTTATAGGAGAATATGCTTTATTGCCTTGGACATCATTTAGGTGGATAAAATTTGTAAGAACTCTATCAGCTTTATACACATGAGACGCGAATCACGATTAATACGTGAAGAGCTAAACTACCTTTAAAACATACCTACTTCGATTCTGTATACTCCGGCCGAGTGCTGAAATGGCGTATTGCACAAGGGACATGTAGATACTCACACGAATACATTCAGTTTTCTTATCATAATCGATTTCGATTTCTTGCATATTTTCCATCTCGTGGTCCGATCGCCTCTCTTCGCTAACGGCATCAGATATCAGTGACTGAAGTGTCGGCTGAAATAAATAACATCAATAAAATCACCTTTGAAATCCTAAATGATAAATACACATATTTGTATTTAAATCATCAATACAAATAATCAGTGTAAAAAATCGAGCAAGCCGTCGACGGAAGCTAGTGTATATTACACTTTAGTAATATGTTATCATACAACTAGTTACGTTACAAACATAAGGTACCTTCACATCGACAGATTCATTAGAATCTACATTCTCAACGGTCTCATCGTGCAGTTGACTCGTGTCTTCAACAGCGGAGCCCTCATTAGCCGTCGAATAATCCTCAGTCACCGTTGAGAAATCATTTTCTGCCGTTGAAAAGTCATTCGCATCAGAGTATCTGCTATTATCGTAGTTGCTGAGGCTGTATGATTGTTGAAACTTTTCGTTGCTATTCGCCACCAGATCGTTGAATTCTTCGATAGAAACCGTTTCCGCGATGACTGGGGGCGAGGCGGGAGAACTGAGAATGGGTAGTGACGTCACCGGTGCAGCCATGGGGGCCATCGGGGTTATGGCTGTCGACGATATGGGGGCGAGGAGGCTTTGGGACGAGCGGGCCGGTTGCTGTAAATAATAATAGTTACATTACTCATAGATAAAGTTTATATGGGATGTTTAATCACAGATCCATTAATATAAATAAAAAAATAATCATCAAATCGGGTATGAAATTGGCGGGGAATATCATGTAACAAATATTTATCCGAATTATTATTCTTCTAATTCTTCTAATTATTATTCTTGTTTGAGCCTTCACCTTGTTCGATTGGCACCACACTGGAGCTCTAAGGAACAGCATAGCATTAAGGAAAGGATCATAAAAAAAAAGGTAGACCCCAAGCCGTGTTTGTTGCCTGATTCTTCTAGGCTTGGTCGCGTGGAATCGGCGTAGCTTCACCTAGTTCCTAAGACGTTTCAAAGTGATCCTTGTGATTTTATTGAAATAAATGATTTTTGAATTTGAATTTGAATTTATCCGACTAATTTATGAGTTCGTAAATTTGTAAGAATGATTGTATCTTTGGAAGTAAACTACGAGATACTTTTTATCCAAGTACTACGCGAACAAAGCCGCTGGCAAAAGCTAGTAAAAACAACACAGACCTTATTTTTTTGAAGTTGGTTGAAAAGTTGCTATTTTATATGAGAATCGAATTACGTCATTGAAGAGCGAAAACCAGACCGAACCAAACTCTTCTACACAAATGAGCTTTATTGTTTTTATGCACTTCTCGTCGTTAAAAATAAACTCACCGAAATGGATTGTGAAACAGCTTTCGACACCGGAGCTATCCTCACTAGTTTCTTTTGTGTTTTCATCGCCTTTACAATGCCTGTAAAACAATTTATATTGAAGACAAGCTGACCCCGCGAACTTCGTATCGCTTTAGAATTAACAAATGTTGTCTTATGTTCCCGTTCCCGTTACCGTATTATCAAACCTAATAAAGCTCAAATTGACTCTGCGTTTTAGTTTTCTATGGGAAAAAGAAAAGGGCTGTTTTAGGGTTTTCCCGGCAATTATTCAATTTTTTCTCACCTTTTAAACCTTCCCTAGACCTCCACGAACATTTCAAGACCAAGATAAGATAAATCCGTTCAGCCGTTCTCGAGTTTTAGCGAGACTAACGAACAGCAATTGATCTTTACATATATAGATTATTTTGCATTATTATGACAACTGATCGTGTTCCAGAAGACCAATTTAAAATTGAAGTGTTTTTGAAATTGAGTGTATTGTATTCCATTCTAATAAATTCAAATTGTTTCCATTTTCAGACATCATTTTGATTTCTAAAAAGTATGCTGTATTTATTGCGATCGATACATTATAAACTGAAGTACTGAAGTAATGTGGGAATGTGTCTTCGTTGACTTTGATAAAATTAAGTGTTTTAAAACTTGTGTCCTGCGAATGCCGCGCACTGTCTGGCACACCTTTACTGATTTGATGGTTGCCAGTGAAATTACAGGTACGCATGAGGCTCAAGTTAACACAGTTTTATTGCGTATAACTCATTAGTAATCGCAATCGGCTTGTCAAATTGCCATTTTGTAGCTCTGTAAATGGCAATCATGTATTGGTTCAAAGCCGATTACAATTATCAGTGAGCTTACACAATAGGACGTACACGAGGCAGTCCATCGTAGGGATGTACGTAATATGCGAGATAGTATTTGATTATAGGCAAGATGTTTAAAACACACAGCTCAGTTTTAATAATAATAATAATAATAAATATTGCTGGACAATTCACACAGCGTCATCTAGCCCCAAACTAAGCAAAGCTTGTACTATGGGAACCAGATAACTCATAAAGTACTTATATACGTTTTTTTTTGTTGTAAATACATACTTATTATACATGACACCCAGACACAGAACAAACATCTATGTTCATCACACAAATGTTTATCCCGGGTCCCCACCCGGGACCCCACCACAACCTACAGCGCAGAAGTCAGAACTACTACCAACTGAGCTGTGAGGCCAGTTGGTAGTAACTCTGCCTTCTGCGCTGTAGATTGTGTCCACCCAGGGCAAATATTTGTGTGATAAACATAGATATTTGTTTTGTGTCTGGGTGTTAATATGTAGTGATAATAAGTATGTATTTACAAAAAAAAAGTATATAAGTATTCTATTAGTCACTTGGTTCCTATAGTACAAACTTTGATTAGTTTGAGGCTAGATGGCGCTGTGTGTAAAGTTCGCCAATATACAATATATTTTCAATCTGCCTTCAAGTGTTTAATATACCAATAAGAATATTAAACTCGTAGTACGACAAATAATAGTAGTATCAATGAATAATGTTTACGTTTATTACCCGCTGTGACCGATCCCGACGGGACCACTATGCTTGTAGGTTGTTGTTGACTGGAGACCACTTTCTCTGCCGTCATTTGGATAACGTTTCCTGTAACAATTCCTCTATGATAACATGCATTCCTCCTAGAGTTCCAACATGTGGACATATTCAATGATAATATTATGAGTGTTTACCAGTCTCTAAGAACACACCTTAGTTTTAATTAGTATTTTTAGTTGTTAGGTACATATAAGGTTAAATTAATTATTATTTTATTTTATTATTTTATTTTGTTACTTTAATTGAATTCATTATATTGTATTAGTCATAGCAGCTATATTTATTGTTAATATTATTAATTGTGAATGTTTATCACATAATTATTATTTATTGTTGTTATAAGTTACTCAGTTCTAGTTTTAAGATAGTAACAATAAACTGTAAAGTTACTATTGTTTTGAATAAATAATTGAATTGAATTGAACAAATATTTATTTAGATTACCAAAAAAATAGGGTCACGGCTGGTAATCCCGAAGACATACTCTCAGATCTCAAGGCGCTTAGATCCTTGGAGATCAGTCTGCCCGCGACCATGGTTATTGTAACATAGCCGAAACGTCGGGAAAGTAAATTAAAGGTAATTACGTGATAAAGACCCGTGTCAAAATCTATAGTTATATCCTTGGAGATGTCTAAAGGGGGTAGTCAGATGCACGTCCAAACATTACGTTTGGCAGAACCCACATTTTGCAGTAGTTGGCATTCCATACGTGACAGGTAGCAAGCCTATCGCCGCTTATGTATATTTGATTATCAATGACATCAAAAAGTACATTTATTCTCGAGGGACGATGGGATGGAACATTATTCTACTTGGGACATGTCAACTGTCAAAGTCCCATTGTATTTTGACAGTTACACAAAAGGAATTTTACGCCGATTACGATTTGTAGTGAGTCTATGCGATAAGGCTGTAGGTTTTATTAGTTGACTGTAATTCTCACCTACCTTTACTGTCAGTGAAGACGAAATTCTTTGAGGGAACGGATAATGATTTCGACGCCGTCTTTTGCGCTGTCTGGTTTGTCACTAATTTGATGTATTGGATCTGTGAAGAAAAGAAAATTACTAAGATATTACCTGTTTATTCTATTTTTGGAATAACATGTTTTTGGAATGGCTATGGCAATGTATGTTTGTATGTTCGTGGCACAATCACGACCAAACGGATTTAGATAAAACTTGGAATATACATACATAGCCTATGACCTGAAACAGCAAATAGGCTTTTTATCTAGGTACCACGTGAGCAAAGCCGCGGGAGGTAAGCTAGTAGTATAAAATACTAGTAGCTATACTATAACTAATTAATAATACGTAAATGAAAAATACTTACACCTTTGCCTGGTACATTAATAGGATGGAATTGAGTTCGCTGTCCTGAGCTGCCTGCATCCTTGACTACCTACAAAATAATTAAGTATTATTTTGCTGGCCTCACAGCTCAGTTTGTAGTAGCTGCCTTCTGCGCTGTAGGTTGTGGGTTCGATCCTCACCCGGGATAAACATTTGTGTTATGAATATAGATATTTGTTCTGTGTCTGGGTGTTATCACTACATAGTATAAAGCAAAGTCGCTTTCCGCTTCCCGCGTCTGTATGTCTGTATGTATGTTTGCTTATATCTTTAAAACTACACAACGGATTTTGATGCGGTATTTTTTTATAGATAGAGTGATTCAGGAGGAAGGTTTATATGTATAATAACATGCTACCCGTGCGAAGCCGGGGCGGGTCGCTAGTGTATAATAAGTATGTATTTACAACAAAAAAAAATATGTATTCTTCGTATTCGAATCAGTTATCTGGTTCCCATAGTACAAGCTTTGCTTAGTTTGGGGCTAGATGGCGCTGTGTAAAATGTCTACCATTTTTTTTTATAAATTAATTAAAAAAAAACATTAATCTAGGCTTCAGAGTGTTCTTACATCATTTAAATATTATGTTATTCGAATCCATATTATTATCCATCCCACTTTATCCTATTTACAGAAAAAATATTACGTTTAATATTAGTATACTCGTAATTAACAGAAGTTTCTAGCAAAAATCCTTATTTTAGTGCATAAAAAGTTTACCTGGGTATTGGAGGCTGAAGCATTCGCTCTAATTAAAACTTTCTGATTCGAAAGTGCGTTCGACGATATCACCACTTTTTTCGCAGCTACATTACCTAAAAGACAAAAAAAATATTATTTTCAGTACAACAGAAGAACAAATAATCTTTCCAAAAAATTGAGACGGTATTTACGACGACAATTAGGCCAAAGTGATATAAGTCATTAGCCTGCCATAAGGCTGGATTGTAATATATGTACTATTAAGGCGTAATGTAAAACTAAATAAATAGTTTTTTACATTTTTTACGACAATTAAAAATAATGTTCAAAATGAAACTACGGAAAGCAAGCATACCTTGCGTTGTCTGCACACTTGGATTTTGCGATTTGATCGCGAAAATTTTCTTTTTTCCGGCAATTTTCATATTTTGCACGACCTGAAACCAACATTACTATTATTTTACAATGTACATCAATTTTCTTTGGCACGTGCAATACTCCTCTACAGTATGTATAAAAGACCTGTCAAAGATGTGTAGTCAGTAGCACGTCCAAACAACGCGTTTGAATTGTAACAACATAAAGTACAATAGACAATTTCAATTTATCAACCGACAAAAAAAAGAGGTTTTCAATAAGACGCGTAGGTTGTTTTTTTTTTGTTGGCTTACTTTATTTTTAACCGCGCATGTAGTTTTACCTGATTATCTGATTTAGTTGATTTTTTTTTTTTTTGTAAGAATAGTCCAAAGTTGGTCCCATTTAAAACATACAAGCTAACCCGGCGAACTTCGTATCGCTTTAGAATTAACAAAATGTTGTGTTGTGCTGGTTCTAAGCTACTTCCCCACCAATTTTCAGCCAAATCCGTTCAGCCGTTTTTGAGTTGTAAATAGTGTAACTAACACGACTTTCTTTTATTTATATAGATCTACATAGACTAATAGTTCCTTCATAAATCTTGAAAACTAATATCATCTCTTGACTTTTCGATTAGTCACAATCACAATATTTTTATCGGTTATCTATTTCGTTTTAAAAATGTAATTATGCAATAAGCACTTTATATGTTCCTCTGATTTAAAGCCCTTCCATCTTCAAACATCTTCTTCCAGCAATCCTTGTTTGCATGAAAGAAAACAATACATACAAGCAATTCAAATTAATCTGTTCATGTTTAATCACCTACCTGGCTTCCTCCAATAGTTATAGGAACAGTCTTCTGTTGCATCACATATCGTGCTCTGTTAGTCACGCTTAATGGTATTACCTTGGTGAATACGGCATTCGAAGTCTTTTCTGCGCTGCTCTGGCCTAGAAACAGTAAGCTTTTTAATACTAACAATTTTGATGATAACACACTAAGGGCCGATTTTTCAATCAACAGATAAGGGCCAACTGTTGAATAAATTTGACATATCGTATGGAAAATTGCAATTTTATTCCACAGTTAACACTTATCTGATGATTGAAAAATCGGCCCTAAGAGGTTCTCAATTCGATTGTAATTTATTATTCTCTTTCCTTTCTTCCCATTTGAAAAGAGAGTGTACTAAAAAGTTCTTATGCCTAAAAAAGTATAAATAATTATGAAGTAAAGAGTTCTCAATCAACGGGTATCAAAGCTCAGTTGGTATTAGCTATGCTTTCTGCACTGTAGGTTGTGATTTTGACCAGAGGAAACCCAGGATAAACACATTTGTACGATAGAGATGACATTTGTTCTGTGTTTTCATGTGTTATTTTGAAGTATTCTATTAGTTATCTGGTAGTTTGGGTCTAGATGGCACCGCGTGAAAGGTGCACCGTATTTATTTAATTCCACGGCATATTTTTTTCACTTATTGCTGCTACTTATTTTTAGGGTTCCGTACCCAAAGGGTAAAAACTGGACCCTATTACTAAGACTTTGCTGTCAGTCTGTCTGTCACAAGGCTGTATCTCATGAACCATGATAGCTAGACAGTTGAAATTTTCACAGATAATGTATTTCTGTTGCCGCTATAACAACAAATACTAAAAACAGAATAAAATAAATATTTTATGGGAATACAACAAACGTGATTTTATTATTTACGTGATAATGGTACTCGTACTTGGCCGGTTTTTTTTATCATACATACCTTGGAATTGTATAAATTTAAGCATGGGTTTGGCTCCTTTACTTGAGTTTGCTATTAGATGGGCCTGTAACAAAAATAATGCTTCCTTTATAAGCAACTCCAAGTATCAAACATTACTTGAAAGAAATCTGTACTAATTTACCTGATCTGGATTGCATTTGACTTGGTATTGGAGACCAGATGATGAAGAGTTTATCATACCCTCAGCCGAAGTGGAGGACATTAGTTTTATCTTCTTCGGCACCATCACTAATTGTCTGCCTATTTGAGCTGAAATTATAATTAAACAACCAGTTATAATCTAGTTACTAAAACTTTTATACGTCGCTTTTTAATTCCCTCTACCTTATTTCAGAAACTACAGGCCTAACATAAAAAAAAGTACAGGAATTGTTCTTTTTATATATTACAGGAAAACCCAATAAGTTTGTACGGAACCCTCGGTGCGCGAGTACGACTCGCACTTCAATTTTTTTTTTTTTTTTTTTTTTTTTTTTTTTCAAATCAAATCATTTATTCAGAACAAATACATGGGTGTACTTTACATAGTGTACGATGAAACCACAAAAGTTAATAACTGTGTAGCAGCTTCAACGCTCGCCTACATCTTTATTGCACTAGTCTAGTAAAATAAAGAAGTTGTTATGTTTGGACATGCAAGTTAGTCTGCAGTTCAGCATTAGCATTACTTTGGCCTCATTTAAGCCATTTTTTGCATGTATATGTATTATTATACGTTTGTATCCTGTATAGAGGCAAATTCAAATTCACCCTTCAATTGATATTATGTGAAACTCACCTAAGACGGTATTTCCCTTCACATTAGCACTGCTTATAGGAACCTTATTCATAGGCCTGTTAGGTACAATTGCCATTGGTTTAGGAGCAATTGCATATTGTACGGGCTTGGTCTGGACAGGTTTTGGCGCTATGGCCACTTGACGTACTGGACCGGATAACATCCGTTTTGTAGTTCTGGGTTGAGTAGCCTGAAATAAATACATGTGACATTAAGTTAACACAATATTTATACCACCAGCAGCTCTATTACGTAAAAGCTCACAGGTAAATCATATTCGGTTTCAATTGTTAAAATCACAGTTTTTTGACCGTTACACAATGGGTATTAGCTCCCAAAAACATTTAGGGTAGCAGCAACTGAGACTCAATTTAGTTGCAAATGTGATCACAAACATCAACAGACCTATTCCTTTAATTCAATGATAATAATCATCGTTTTTAAAATTCAAACACAATGGTATATTGACAGTTCAAGCCGATTACGATTACCAACGATATATTATTTATTAGACAACGGTATTTTATTAGACATGGCCAATTGATGCATGGTTAATATTTTGTTTATGAAAGATTTTTTTTTAATCAAATGAGTCATTGTATCGAAAGCTAGACTTCTATGTTTTTAATACAATAGGAAGCTTACTTTTACAGTGACTACATTAGATTTAGCTGACGCAGGGGCTTTAAGAGTATCTGTACACTGCAAGCCACCGCCACTGTCCTGTTGCACAGTTAGCTGATTCAATTGCTGTAAATATTAAAACATATATTTGAATCATATAAAACAAAAACTGGCAACATCCACTTTTTTCCAACCAAGTCAAAGTTGTTTGTTACTTTCATGTATAAGTACAAAAAAGTATGAAATAATAAAATAGTATTTCATATTTATTTTTATCTACACTAATGTTGTAACATTCTACTTATGTTTCCAATACTTGACTTATAATTACTACTGTTATAGCGCAGACAACAAAACACTCAATTTAAGCAATTTCACATGATGGTATAATATCCACATCGATACCGTAAAATCTCATTATAACATCAATAAAACGCGACCAATTAACCTGGCGAGCCTTATGTCAAAATCCTCATACAAGTTGTATAAAATTTTGATATTAGGCTGGCTTTTGAAAACAGTTGGGTTATACGTGAAAATTCAAATTCAAATTCAAATTCAAAAATCATTTATTTCAATAAAATCACAAGGATCACTTTGAAACGTCTTAGGAACTAGGTGAAGCTACGCCGATTCCACGCGACCAAGCCTAGAAGAATCAGGCAACAAACACGGCTTGGGGTCTACCTTTTTTTTTATGATCCTTTCCTTAATGCTATGTAGAGCTACTAACTACTAAACTTACATACACAAAACTCTTTGGTAAGATCTTGTGCCAATTAAATAAAAAAAGAACAGCGCGCGCTCGCTCCTGATTGGCCCTGCGCGCGCAGCTGCGCTCTTCTTATTGGTTAGATTTTAATGGCGGCAAGTTCACTGTGACAATACACGTACGCGTGAATTTAATGTTTCGCAATGTGTTTTGTTTTTAAAATACAAATTAAAAGTTAAAAAGCATTAGTGAAGATAAAGTAGTGTATGCAACTGCATATAACACGGGTATTAAAACGCTCGTTACTATTATGAAACTCGCTGCGCTCGTTACATAAACTCACACTCGTGTATTAATACCCTTCCTTATATGACAGTTGCATAAACTACTATTATGCTGTTGTATTTGCACATCAAATTCTCTACAACATTTCAAAGTTAAACAGCTTCAAAAGCAGTAATTTCTTCTAGTAAAATTCATTCATCTGTATTGAGACGTCATGTCATAAGTAAATTTAATAAAAATTGGATATTGCCGCTTTTGCATTTATATGATTCATTTGTAAATGTTCATGAATAAAAAAAACTTTACAAGCAAATTTAGTCCTATTCAGTTGTGGCATCAGACAAAAACAGGAACAAATATGTATAGCTAATTGAATTAACTTTACTTTTTGATTGTACTAGTAGTAACATTTTTGTTTGTGACATAGCTTGCCTAGTCATTCATTACAAGATTATCTGAGTGAAGTAATCTTCAGTACGGTCACATAATTAGATTGGTGACAGAGAGCACGTTAAAATTACGTTCCCAGCTTAATTATAAGCGGTCTTAAACTCCTACTACTACTTATGAACTTACTTTAGTAAAAACAATGTTTGTTTTAACTTACATGTGGATCAATCATTATGTTGTGGCTAGATGCAGTGTTACTTTGTATAGTATACTCTTGGAAGGGAAACGGATCCTCAATGAGATCAGACACTGAAAATACACAAATTAAAATTAAATTGTTGCAGGTTAAACCTTAATATTTAGTAATGTAGCAATAAGGGAACCGGCAGAACTCAAACTAACCAATAAATAAGTAAGGTTTTTTTTTATTGTGCAATAAATTTTTTAAAATGGAAGCATGTGCCTAACGTAATGTTGGTCATTCCTCTGACTCCTCCTTTAAACATCTTAGAGGGATCTAAGCGGACTGCGGACGTCTACTGTACTTAGGGATTACAGTTTTGATTCAATTTATTGTTTTTTTTAATATTAATAAATAAATATTAGTGTATATTTTACCCCCAAATATGGAAAGTATGTAATATGGCAATCAGATTACTGGTAGAATACTAATATACATTTTTTTTTGTAAATACATACTTAGGATACAAAATGTATTATATCTACCTATAACTTCATCGCTGACTGTCTCCATGAGAGAATGTGACTGCTCACCAACATCATCCATGTCCATTGTGATGCTTTCCAGTCTACCACTATCTTCAAGTGGTATGTCCTCCTGATTAACTACATCTTCTGAATGGTCAAAGTCCATCTGTTGAAAATATTTTCACACATTATTAGTCTAATTATCATACAAGGCCATGTTGGAACCAATAGATATTTTAATACGAAAATATTATAATATAATTTATGCTAACTCATCTGCACAATTATGGTGAAAAAAAAACAGTTTAGATTTTGTGATGACAATGACACCAGCAAGCATTCCCAAGGTGGGCCAAATCCATTGGCAACAACTAGATGTTGTGTCGACTGCCTTGAGGCTGTGTGTTAAGGCGAAGAAAAAGATGTATAAATATTGTGAAATTCAATTTCACTTGGTCTCAATTCTCAGTATTATTTTATTATACAGAGAAGAAGAAATGTAGAAATGTGTACTAGTAAAAGTTTGAATATAGAGATATACCTATTTTCCTAAATTTTCTATGAGCATTGGCTGGTATTGGTAAGCTAGAAGGATAGAATAGTAAGGCCAAAGTAAGGCTAAAATAAGTCAACAGAGTGTGCCGTCTATTAACCAATATTATTCCTAAATTGCATTTATATACTCGGTTGTTTACACGGCACGGCAGCCCCTTGCAACTCTTCTTTCCTATTGTAATTTGTAATACTACTCACTAACTTTCCGCAAAAAGATGTGTAAGTAATAGATTATTATTGATTTCGAGTTATTGTGGTATAATTTTATTTTACTCCTCTAAATCAGGAAACCTACAAATACTTCTACGTAATATAATACTTACACACTCCAGGGCCAGAGAATCTTCCAAATTATCCATGTTGTAGATACACAGAAATAATAAAGACACTGCAGATTTTATCTAAGAGACTCCGAACCTGCCGGCCCTGAACTTTAGTCTTGAGCAGTAGTTCATAAGTTCACAACATTTTCACCACTTTTTCAAAAGGATTTCACTAAATGTTTAAATCACGCCGCCATTTTAAGTTGTCAAAAATTGCTCATCAGAGCCACAGTTGAAAACAAATCGACGCGATACGTTTATCGTTTTTGGAGAAAGAGTAGCGATCGAAGTTTCACAAAATTTATTCGAAGGTATGATTGTACACTGATGCTTCAATTAAAATGATGAAAACACACATCAAAAAATGTTTAACTTAGATTAATCACAAAAAGGCACATAATTTCTATGGCGCTTCTTTTAATTTTATACGTCACTTATCGCCACCTTTTGAAAACAAACTTCTAGTGATGTGCTATTCTAAATTTACGTTCGTGCATTACGTGCATCATAACATCGACGATTTTTCTTTCAATACTGTGCTCGGAAACTCAACCAAGATTTGCAACACGTTTTTACATAATTTTATTAAGAATGGTAAATCACTAAAAGCAAAAGCTGCGCACTTATATAATTTTTATCTTATTTATTTAGACAATTAAATAACGAGTCAATGTATAACATCGGTGAATAAGCAAATATTTTATGATCTATGTTTTTGCACATCACTAAACACAATGCTGCCAATTTAGAAAATATAAATATAAAGGTAGAACTTTACTTGATCAAGTCATTTTTGACTGCAATAATTAAAATGTACACAGTCTGTGGTAGCTGTGCTGCTTCAGCTGCTTGCTAGTTGCTAGCTACTAGAAGAAGAAGGCAGGAAAGGAAAACAAATTGGTTGATTGGATCAATTTGGTGATTTGCCGATTTTGCTGTCACTTTATTGTGTTTTATTTATATTTGTTGTGTGCGAAAAGCTTATTGTCTTCCCATGAAGAGTATGCCTATAAATCTGCAAGGCGTACGCCAGTACCTGAACGATCTCAGGAATACTGGGGGTTTACACAAAGACCAAGCTGAAAAGTATGTTACCTACCCTGGTTTTTGTACAGTATCTATTTCTGTATATTTATGTCGTTTTCTTGTATTTTGACCATTCGTTTCAGATACCGCAATGTTTTGATGGAAATTCTTAAATATCCAGAGGGAGAATTAGCTGAAAGTCTAAAAGCTTTCATTGAAGCAAGTAAGTCATACACAGTGAAGTATAACAACCAAACAAAACTCCAATAGCATATGGAGAAAATTACTTATAATTTGTTTGTTGTAAATGAGTTTGTCTATGAGAATTCATAAATCTTAATTCTACAAGTTTTGTCTCAATCGAATCATTCTCTCATTCAAATGTTGACACTTCTTGCACTCTCTTTTTGGGGTTTTTACAAGTGCAGGCTGAACAAGCGTATTGCCATGCTGCTTAGCATCTACCATCGCTTATAACAAAACAATATCTCATAGATTATGAAAGCCAGAATGTGCAACATAGGGGCGCTATGTGCCTTGCATCCACAAACTTGTTTAAGTGCCAGTAAATTCACTGTCAAGTATCCAATAACTTTCAAATCATAACATAACCTTGACGGCAGTCAATGGTATGTTGGTAATACTGCTCCGGACAAACCCCTTCTCAAGGGGCTCTACTACTCATTTTCTCCCGGCTTTTATCTGGGAGATATGGGATATTATACTCCACTTATTTTAATAAAATGATTAATATGTTTAAAGTTTAAAGAACATTAATGACTTAACTTCCAGTTGTGAATGAGAATGTGAGCCTGGTGATATCAAGGCAGCTTCTCACGGATGTCAGCTCTGACTTGGCATTGTTGCCTGATCCTGTGTCTCAGGAGGTTTCACACTTTGCCTTGGATGTTATCCAGCCAAGAGTCATTTCTTTTGAGGAGCAGGTAAACTACACATACTTATTGTAAAATAAAAAATGGTATCATGACTAATCCCCAAGTAGGGTAGACCTAGACATCCTCTCAGATCTCCAGGTACTCAGATCCTTAAAGATGTTTGTCTAAAGAGTTTAGTCAGAGACATGTGCAAACATTGCATATGGCACATGCCTTCATTTTTACAGTAGTTGTATTCTATAAATGACAGGTTGCATGTCGCCACTCCTTGTAGTAAGGTACACTACAGATACACTACAATTCACTATATTATTTTATTACATAGTAAATCTCTCTGGTTTTATTTTAGGTTGCCAGCATAAGACAACATTTAGCTGATATTTATGAACGCAATCAGAACTGGAAGGAGGCTGCTAATGTTCTTGTTGGAATACCTCTTGAAACTGGACAAAAGTATGTACCTAATACATATCTATCTATTGGAAGTTAGATAGTAAACTTTTTCAAATTATTGAACATAAAAAACTAACTGAATAAAGCTCACTGTTGTGTATCTAAGGAGTTCTTACAAGGTAATCTTTAATCCTTTTACCAAAGGTTATCACCATCTAGACCATCTAGTCATCAAACAAGCAAGCACCATCAGTTTTCCATCAATTGCACCAGTTCCTCATTGCTGGTGTAAAACGGAGTGATTTATTTCAAGTAACATTTTTAAATGTCATCTTCTCTTTGTATTTAGACAGTACTCAGTGGATTACAAACTTGAAACATATCTGAAGATAGCTCGCCTATACCTTGAGGTTGATGACCCTGTGCAAGCTGAGGCTTTCGTTAACAGAGCATCGCTGTTACAAGCCGAGACCACTAATGAACAACTACAGATCTACTACAAAGTCTGCTATGCAAGAGTATTAGACTACAGAAGGTAATAAGTGCATATTTAAAATTATTAATTAAAAAAATAATATCACAACTGTAATTCCCGAGTGTGGTAGATATCCTCTCGGTTCTTCAGGCACTCAGATTTTAGAAGATGTTTCGTAATTTTCAGGAAGTTCATTGAAGCTGCGCAAAGATACAATGAGCTCTCGTACAGAAACATTATCCATGAGGATGAAAGGATGACGTGCTTGAGGAATGCGCTGATCTGCACAGTACTGGCTTCAGCTGGTAAGTATTTTGGCATCTGTTTCTAGGCGTCTGTCTGTGTGAACATTGAGATAAGACATAGTATAGCGACATCACCACAATCCTTATATTTTCTGTAAATAAGAATATTTTCTGTAAATAAGATGTTTGCTTACTATGCTACAATGGTATACATTCTGTTGAAGATTTTGGCATCTCTAAAAATACTGCTGTCTCTTTTTATTCTATAAGAAACAGCAGCCCTATTGCGTAAACTTACTGGTAATCGGCTTCAACAAAATCCCAGTCTTTTGACAGTGCCAAAATATGAACTACAGAATGAGATGGGTGCTGTTGGTTTTAGTTATGTCTGGCCTAATACCCGCAATGTCGTGATTTTGGGGGGTCATTCTACACTCAGTCTTCTGTTTCATGTGTTACGAGTATGTGAAGCTTGTGGAGACCTGGAGTCGACCTTTGTCCACGGGCAGTGGCGGTATTACAGTTATAATGACTTACAGACTTAAATAAATTGTTAACAAAAAAATATACCTAACAATCACATAGGTACTTAGGTACTTACATAATCCTGACACCATACTAGGATAAGAGTGTCAATCCCTCGTATTCAAGAACGACACTATGAGAACACGCACCCACAGTGGACGAAATATTTTTTCATAAAAATCACTTTATGTGTTGTGCTTCTAGCCAAAGTTGAGCTCTAAAGGCACACGGTAGCGTGCGCCATAGTGCCACTCAACACATAAAGTGATGTTTAAGAAAAAAGATTTCGTCCACTGTGGGTGCGTGTTCTCATAGTGTCGTTCTTGAATACGAGGGTAAGTAGTGTTAAAATTGTATGTGCATTGACAGGTCAACAGAGATCCAGGATGCTGGCAACACTGTTCAAGGATGAGCGATGCCAGCAGCTGCCAGCGTACGCGATCCTAGAGAAGATGTATTTGGATCGCATCATTCGTCGCGCGGAGTTACACGAGTTTGAAGCGCTTATGCAGACACATCAGAAGGTATTCCTTAAGAGCAGTCCTGGGACGGCGTTTTTCTATACAAACGTACTCCCCTGTTTCCTCCCTGGATAATGACACTAGAGCACAAATATTCTTCTTGTATTGTATTGTAGGGTTACAATCTATGAGGCCCACTGTTATGCACCGTTTTTATGATTTTATCCGTTAACTAATTAGTATAAGAATTAGGAACCGTCTAAAATCACAAAAAATTCCAGTTTTACCGCCTTCTTCAGACGTCCAAAAAACAAATTTGACGAACATCAAAAACGAAAAAAAATAAACAGGCCTAGCTAAATCTTTCAACAAAAGATTTTTTAAACCTTTTTTTTTTTTAAGTGTTGCTGCTGTCTGTCTATCTATCCTATAACACGTGCCACCACATGCCTGGAACAACTCTACCGATTCGTGAAAACGTAAATAATTGAGAGACAAAAGTTACTTTCGAACTTGTACTAGCACAGAAGGATAATGACTTATGAGCCATTTATTTCAATAATTTCAGGCGCAAACCCAATACGGCACCTCTATCCTGGACCGCGCGGTGTTCGAACACAACCTGCTATCAGCCAGCAAGCTGTACAATAACATAACTTTTGAGGAGTTGGGAGCATTGTTGGAGACTCCACCGATGAAAGCAGAACGTATTGCCAGTCACATGATCAGCGAGGGACGCATGAACGGTTATATCGATCAGATCTATTCTGTGGTGCATTTCGAAAGTAAGTGATTACTGTTATAGGTTTAGTAATCATTTATTCTCAATAAACGACGGAGTCCTAAGGCAACAAACATATAAAAAAATTAAAACCGAAACTCCTTTATTTTTAAAGTCGTTAAAAAAATATTTCTCATTTACATAAGAAAATTATGTACCTAGTAAGTACCTCACGTTTTGATCGAACGTCGGTGAGTTCGTACCCCGGCCTGGAAACATTTCTATTAGATAACGAAGTTTAAATTAGCGTCTCTTAAGGGCCGATTTTTCAATCATCAGATAAGTGTTAACTGTGGAATAAAATTGCAATTTTCCATACAATATGTCAAATTTATTCAACAGTTGGCCCTTATCTGATGATTGAAAAATCGGCCCTTAGTCGTGTAAATACAGCAGGTTTATTCCGTAAAAATCTATATTCGTTTTTATAGAATACTAGCGACCCGCCCCGGCTTCGCACGGGTAGCATGTTATTATACATATAAACCTTCCTCCTGAATCACTCTATCTATTAAAAAAAACCGCATCAAAATCCGTTGTGTAGTTTTAAAGATATAAGCAAACATACATACAGACATACAGACGCGGGAAGCGGAAAGCGACTTTGCTTTATACTATGTAGTGATAATTTCAATAGTAACTATTATAGCATCTTCTGTTTACATTTTCAGCTCGAGAAATCTTGCCGCAATGGGACAAGCAGATCCAGAGCCTGTGCTATCAAGTGAATAGCCTCATCGAAAAGATCGCAGCCGCAGAGCCGGAGTGGATGGCCAGACTCATGATAGAAGAGATGATACAATGATAAACCACTAGTTTATGTATTCAATTATTATTAGTGTAATAACAGCTCTCGTTTTGTGTAAAATTGATTTGTGTTTTATATTCATCCTTAAAATATGTAAGAAAAATATTCTATTATTGATATGCCCAAGATTTTCGTGCTATGAGGCATTTATGATAACCTGTTACTGATCAGGGTTCATTTCTATCTTTACAGAAACTAACAACTAAAAGTGTTGTAAGTTCATTTATTAAACAATGAATTAAAAAATACTACAAATAAAACAGATGATCAAAAAACCTAACAAACATTTGCGAAACTAATAAAATATGCAAGGAACAGTGGAAGGAACTACATGAATGCTAAAACGCTATTTTTGCAAAGAGCGTTCAGCAATTTTGTAACAATGAAAAGGAAAGGTATCTAGTAGGTTTTTTTTTTGTAATAAAACAAAGTACATGTTGATTCCAACAGACTATTCATTTTATTACCATTCAATCAATAGGATATAACACCATAGGTGCTTATTTACATAACTGGGCGATGTTATTTGGATTTAATTGAATTATTCAATAACAAGGGAGGCTCACGCCGCGTGCTTCAATACATAATACATCAGAACGCTACATAACACATTAGAAGTTTCGAGAAAGCGCCTCAGCCAGACGATACGGCTACAACGCTATAAATGTCGAGGCAATAAAAGATAACATTGCGTTTCCAACGCTCAAATACACTATACAGACAACACGAAGATACTGTTTAAATTGATTATGTGTACGCTTTCTTCTGCTATTATTATATAACAGTTGATGTGGCATGTATTATCTACAAGACTACAAGCCGGGGATGGGAGGCTTAGGGCTCCAACTCGAGGGCGACTCCGACCTTGTGGCCGCCGGCATTGAAGTTCTGGCCGTCGATGGCGGCCGACAGAGTGAGGGTTACGCCTGGAACAAATTAACATGTTGAAGAGAAGTACATAGGACACGAGTCGCATAATCAATATCAAATTATTGTTATTCCATAATAGCCAGTAGTACTCATGTGGTGAAATTTTAAATTGGTTGGCCTTGCCTCTACATCTGTTTATTTGTTAGATAATCGCGAAGACATAGACTGATCTTGCTTCGATGACTAATTTGGCATGGGTTTTAATATAAATTGTATCAGCTTGTCATAAATAAAATACTAACCGGGACGAAGCTTCTGTTGGTATCCAAGTCCAATGAGCGACTTGTTGTTAATCTTGGCGTGCAGAGACGCATCCTGGTCGAGCGCGAACTTGGCTCCAACTCCGAACAGCGTGTCGGCTGATCCCGAGGTCCACTTCATGCTGACACCGCAATCTAGCTTGTCGGAGACCTTCTGGTAGATTGAGCCGCCGAAGTCTTTGCCGTTGTCACTTGAAAATTAAAGATAGGTCGTGTTTTTAACTTTAGCATTAGGACCTGAGTTTTGAAAAATAATTTATATATTGGGAAATCCATCTGCAATATGCCATGTTTCAGTTTCACACAAAACTAAAGGTAGAGATATTATTGTGTTGTGTCTTGAAAATCTGCATTATTCCAACTACTCTTAAACCATATAAAGTGACGACCTATTGTCCAAGAGGGGGCTCAAATGCAGCGCATTAAGGTCAATGTCACACGTTTGCACCGGTTATAACTACCTACCTACCGGTATTGTCGTTTAGAAATACGTAACACACCGAGATTACAGCCTTGCTGATATAATTGTACCTTCTTCTTTTAACACCTGTCATGTGCATTTTACTATAAACTTGATCATTAAACCAAGCAAATCATTAATTTAGAACAGTAATAAATGGGTGTTCTTCACAAAATGTATGATGAAACCACATGAGTTTAAATAAATCAATGGATGTGGTAACGCAGAGTGCCCAAGCAACAACCAGTAACACGACAAACGATTATAGTGACTCATTTTGAGGATTAATAAACTATAACCCGATACTTATGTTACGATAACAAAGTACCTATTTCGAGCTTTCGAGGTAGCGCAGTTTCTGCGAACTAAACTTTCCGAGTAGCCAATCAATAATATACAATAATGATTCTATTCACAGCTACTTATTAGGTACCAACGTTTCACAAGAAGTCATAATATCGGCAATTACTTTGTTATTTAACACCGTGTTATTTATATAATTATAAGGGGGATGAACTTTATCTTAGTTGTTATTAGCTACTATCATAAACTGCAACTGATTACACACGCCTATTATCTTTCCTATCAAAGCTGCTTGTAGGCGGGTAATATCGTAAATAAATAGCACATATATAATCTGATATAACATTAGTTCGAGATATGGAATAATAACAGCCTGTTAAATAACCAGTTCACTCATATCAGAAACAGAGTACTAGTACGAGTTAGCCGTGTTACCGTAAAAATGGGTTTGTGTCAATGCATAAGGTCAAAAATTGTCTGTCACGCAGCCAAGCTAACTTCACTTAAGCCAAAATCCGTCACCAACACCCATACCTTTTTTTTTGCAGATCATGCAAAACAGAGACTTACAGAGCTTTGTCTTGTCTCTTGAACAAAAATCACCCATTGACCAAGTCTCTTCATTCTTATATAACAGCCAAGATCAAATTTATTAATTATTTGGCTGAAAATCCTAGAATAAAATACTTACACATTGGTGTGCAGGGCGAAGTCATTGGTCTGGTAACCGAGGGCGAAGTTGTTCTTCGAGAACTTGGCCTTCTGTGAGTCGAACTGTGTGTGGACTCCGGCGAGCCAGCCTTGGTGGTTCAGAACTGCGGCGACATCGACAACGGGACCGGCAAGGTCGAGGTCCAAGTTGGTGTTCACGGCAACGGTGCTGTTGGCGTAGGAAGTCTTCAGCTTGCCGGTCTTGAGTCTGGAAAAAAATTGTTTCTTTTATTTTTTGACTTGCAATCTGTTACGGAATGCTAACATTATTTAAAATGTGTACCGAATGTAATGTTTGTACGTGTCTTTGTCTACCTCCTTTAGTCATCTTCAAGGATCTGAGCGACTGGAGATCTGAGATGTCTACCGTACGATTTCCTGTCGAGATCCTATTTTTTTTCTCTATTTAATACACTTCAGTTATTACTAGAGCTTTTTATTTAAGGTCGTTTATGGCCGGTATAGCATTTTAGACGTGTCTGATGTTTAGTTTGTTATAGTAGATCTATGAAAATGCCAATTGTATAACTTTAATTATGGTTAGTCCAGTTATGGCACCATTGATCTGTTTATAGCACGGAAAAGAAATTCGCCAAGTGAAAGTAGAACTCACGCCAGAGAGAAGGTACCGTTACCAATTGGTCACGGAATTTTATTTTATTAATTCCGTGGCGACTTCTTGTTATTAATGATACTTTAAATTTGTTTTTTTTTGTATGGGCTGAGTCTACCCCGACAAGACGGAAAAAGTGATAAAACAGCATTATATTGAAAACCATCAAACTTAAAAACGTTATATAATCATACTAGCTACCTAAATGTACAACAGCTTCTGTTGTACATTTAGGTAGCTAGTATGATTATATAACGAGTTATAATATAAAAAATTACTGTTCAATTATTCATAGTTTTGAGTAAACACGTAAATAATGTTTTAAAAGCCAGCTTTTAAAATAAATTTATCAAGAAAAGTTTCACCAGTCGTGTTTCTGTTCTACATTTCAATCCATATGTTATCTTTGTATAAAAATACATAACTGTATGTTTTGCAGTTATTTAGGAAAAACTCTTCATAAAATTCACATAAAACTACACACAAAATCAGATAAATCTGTATGTCTTAATAATAATAATATGGAAGCATATTTTGGAATCTACATGCTAAATAGAGGTCAATGTACTAGAGAGGTCAGTTATCGGGGTTACTGACCTCTCTATAACATTAAATAATAAATAAATAAATAAATATTGGTGTACATTTCACACAACGCCATCTAGCCCCAAACTAAACAAAGCTTGTACTATGGGAACCAGATAACTGATAGAATACTTATATACTTTTTTTCTTGTAAATACATACTTATTATACATATTAACACCCAGACACAGAACAAACATCTATGTTTATCACACAAATATTTGCCCTGGGTGGGGATTGAACCCACAAAAACACAATGAACATTGATCATGAATGATCTGAAATTTTCGTAAGGCAATAATTATCATTTCTTTTTAGAGTTTGTAATAAGTACAACTGTATAGGATAGTAAGATTAGATTAGAGTCAGATAAGATTAAACTTTGAAACTAAAGAACAAACAATTGTGTAATATATTTATCAAAATACCTGAATACATAATGCAAGCAAAGATTTAAATTTCTGACTAAATGTTATATTTTTGCATAAATTTTCAATCCTCTAAATATGCACATAATTTTAGTATCTAGTTATAGTTATTGTGACTTCTAAAACAGAATAATGGTATTCTCAAGTGTGACACATAAAACAGCAAACTCTTGTGTTATGACGAAATCCATGGTACTACAACACCTAGACCTAGAACAAATATTTGCAGACCACGCAAATGTTTGTCCCGCTAAGGGAATTGAACTATTACCTCTCGAGTCTAAGCCACCAAGCTGACAATAATCCCTAAAACGTTATCCTCATAGAAATATTTTCCTGTAAAATAATTACCCAGTCTGTGGTGCAAAGGTGCCTTCAAGTGTGACCTTGAGTCCGGCAGCAATTTTATCCTGAATAGTGATGTCTGTGGCCAGTGTGTTGTCCGTGTTCCATTTCTCTGTGAATGTAAGACCATAGTCTTTCACCGCATATTTGGAGGAAAGGCTGCCGAAAACCTGAAAAAGTAATTTTATGTAGAAAACTTGCTAGACTTATTAATTAGAACCTTCCACATTTCAAATTATGATATATTTTTGATTAGTTTACCTTTCCGCTCTCCTGGTTTGAGGTAATTCCACTGGTGAATTCAACTCCGGATTCACTCTTGGTCTTCAGGTCCAATTTGAACACACCAAAGTGGTATCCTTTGCCGAAGACATCGTTGGCCTTCTTTCCGAGATCAGCATAGTATGGGGGAGCCATTGTTCCCTAAAATAACATGACAGAAATCTTGTGATATTATGAGTATGCCAATGATCAAGGCTTTGTGATAGTTTCTTGTAAAAGTACCTATCTACCTACAAATTAAAATGTTTAAAAAAATTGTCACATGACCTCAGTCCTCAAAACAACATATGAGGTGTCTCGCGAAATATCAGTGCCAGCTATGTCAGGGTCAGCATTGATTAGACGTGCACTTCTTATACAAGTTGTTTTCAGTCAAGGTATTACATAACGTTTAGGTATTAGGACCAAGTACATAACCCCTAAATCTAACAGCAATGCAAACGACACGATAATGATTAGTTTCAAATTCATTATCAGTAGGCCGTAAACTTGACCTTCGAGAAATGATGCCGAAGTTCTCATTCAAAAGACGAAATCACATGCGTCTACGGACAGCACCCCAATGACGTTACACTTCAGTAGACACCAGCTTACCGTAAACTTTATAGAATACCAAACAAACAATGATCAAAATAAGATGTTTTCGATCGATATGACCACCAGCGAAGGTTAAAAACTAATAAAAGAGCTGAATGACGTCGATTCTACCCTGTAATAGCCGGCTCAAGGCACTAAACGTAACCTCTATCTTACACTATTCAAACACCGCGGAAGCTGTAATATTGTTTTTAGAGCAAATAAAGGACATTCAATACTCACTGCAGTTAATTTGATTTACAAAATTTAAACTATTACACTATGATTCCAGGCAAACTCGCCGAGAACCGAACTTGCTGCTCCGCACCACAAGACAATTATTCTCTTCGGGTCACCGCAAGAGGGCGCTGATGCAGCGGAACTAGTAGTATTGATTTACTTCCTTATTTTAACAAATTGTATCAAAAATAAATAAATAGCTACCAAGTGTAATTTTTAAAAATATTCAAATAATTATTGTTTTTTAGTATCTAAATTTTGTTTTATAATTTATTTTATATGATATTGAACCCATAGAGTTAGTTACATGATTGCACCAGTGACAGTGACGTAAAAAATATGATAGTCGTTTCAGTAATTGCATTAAATGTATATTCGTTTTCCATAATTATGTTGCAAAATAAACCACACGTATTCCTTTTCAAATAAAAATAATAAATTTACTTTAGCTATATTATGGTTTTTAATACAAGACATCTAAAAAGTACTTTGTTGACTAACCTCGTTTTTGGGCGCATGTTTTTGAATAGAAACTATTTCATTAATTTTCTTTGCTGGTCCCTCAGGTCTACTATCCACCCCGACCTTCTAAGCAAGGACAAGATAATCTAGTGATATCTAAAGTTATCCTGTGTGTCGGCTTTACTTACATTTTCATGAGATTTGTACAATTCACAGGCATATATTTCCATTTCAGAACCGGATGATAGGGAATCCGGTTCTTCATCACAACACGTGCAGGTAACTCTGTCTCCATTCTCATCAGTACAGACTATCATCTCACCGAGCGTGCCATCCTGCATTTGAAATACACTCTTAATTGTATTATTATCTTTATCTCAATGGCACCTAGTGTTTACCTATATAGGTACCTATATACTCACCAAGCCTAGATTACATTATTTTTTCAGGGACCAAGCAAGAACACAACATTATGTAGGTTAATTGCAATCTAAATAAGACTTGAATCAACAACGTGGTTTGTTTAAGTAAGTGGTGCAGTTCTATGTAAACTGTACACAGTAGGAGTGCCACAGGGTTCGAACTTCGGGCCCATAATCTTATTTGTCGATTCAGATGCAAAATCTCTGTTTACTTTTTGCCAATTTTTTGTCTCTTTAGCTAGACACCTTACTTATTCAATTCTTATGGGGGCAGTGCCTACTAAGTAGGTACCAAACATTTTTGATGTCATACTTACTGATTTTATACATGGCACAATTTCTTCTTTGTAGGCTCTTACTGTAATTAAACGTTCCCAGAATTCTCTCCAGTTAGTAAAACTAAATAAATAATCAAAAGCTGACATATTTTTAATACAAAAACATTAAAATATTAGTCTTTTTACAAAATAGTGACAAACGATGCCTCTAGATTTTTGAATTTAATTTAAATCTATTAGGCCTCAAGGTAGTTTTTATAAACGATCTACTCGCACATTGGTAATACCTACTCGTAAGTTGGTAATTAATATAGAACCTAACTAGGAGAGAACCAATGCTAAGTACTTGTAAATACCTCCATATCTTATACGTGCTAGATACATATAGTCACTTACCTACTTACTGAAATGTAGTAGAACCTATTATACTAGTAACCCTACATGGATATGTAATTAGTGTTAGCATACAAGAGATTAGCCGTTGTTGACTTGGCATCGAGTGGAAGAGAATTGTACTCGTAAGTACCAGAAAATACAAATCGGTCCATAATAGATGTTTCGTTCGGGAGATTGACCGGCCCAGTTCTTGGCGTCGTCTGCGGCTTAAATTAGACGCAATGTTGTTCACACTCACACTCGATCGCGAATCTTCCTGATACGCAAAGCTTCTATGGGAGATCCGTACTATAATTTAAATAAATTATTATTACGGCGATAATGGCCTACCTCCGTCACTACGACGTGTTACAAAATGATAAATATGGAAGATATCTTGTCGCTAATAAAGATTTGGGTAGCGGTGAAGTAATATTTACGGATTTACCGTTCGCTGTCGGACCTAAACCAGGCAAGTTTGGAGCAATTACCTCGGTTTATTTTAAAACAATACACGAATCAACAATTGACGGTTGATTTCGGTTGTTTTATATAACTCTAGCTCTCTATTGGGCAGAGTTTCATATCAAACCAGCTGACCTGGCATAGTCAAAACTGCAGTAGACAGTCCGCGACTAACAAGTAGATTGTAGAACCTATAGAAACCTTTAGATGCAAGGAAACATAATAGGTTTAGAATGGAATGCTGAGTGATGTAGTAAGTAGCGTAGTTGAGTTACTGGTGAAGGTACTCATCCAAGGCAGAATTATTACCATACCTGGATACTTCTGCCGCCAAGTAGCATTGTTATATTCCAGTTTGAAATGTAGATAAAGGTACATACCTATGGTTGCCGTGCCGGTGAAATTAGATGCACAATGCCCCAAGTTTGGCGGGTACGCATTCTGCGTACATAGGTGCCTCTTGACCTATGCGAGATTGTTAGAGACGATATAGTTGATGCTATGGTCAGCTGCAGCATGGTTAGATGGCCAGCTGCTTGATCAGCCTCCAATAGTGATAATCAAAAAATAAGTAAAAAGTTACAAGTAAGAAAGGGTGTGTGGGTATCATGGAGCATAAGACGAAGGTATAGATACGTACATCGCTACATGATTAGTACCTCCCTATTTACCAAAAACTCGGTCCAATTATTTCTGCACCTAGTGCCGATAACGTCATGTCTAAGGGCAGCAAAGGGGTGGCATCGCTTTCCAGCGAGGTGCAGAGTTTTAATATGACCGTATTGTAGGTACCTACCCATCTAGGTACGACATGGGGATGGGGCCAATAGGCAAAAGGACTATTCCTCTGAGACCTTGTACCGTTGTACCTATTTATACTTAGGTAAGTTTTCAGATTTATTGATGAAGTTACTAGTCTGTAACTTGTAAGTAAATGTCAAAAGAAGTTGTACCTAAAAAACCTGAATAAATTATTTCTACTTACCTACAGCGCTGACTTTAATTTCTATGCCTAGATACTCCACCACTCTGTCTCGGCTGAGAAGTTGTACCTAAAGAACCTGAATAAATTATTTCTACCTATCTACAGCGCTGACTTTAATTTTTATGCCTAGATACTCCACCACTCTGTCTCAGCTGCTACTGCCCGGTAGAGAATACTCTATGTTCCCGCTGCAGATGGCCGATCTGTGGCGCAGAATGCGAGTCTTCGCCACAGCACGCTGGAGAGTGCTCGGTGTTCGCAACCGCCAAAGTGCGGTTCCAACCAATGGATGACTGGACGGCCTGCACTCCACAACTTGACTGCATAACACCTTTGAGGCAATATTTTTTTAATATTTATCTGTGCATACATACAGTTACCAAATTCTTCTTCTAGAGGATCCCTAATTCCTTTCACCAACGGTTGACTTTCAGGCCCCTTACTAAACTTCCTAGCTTAGCTTCAGTGTCTTACCACAAGCTTACCCTCAGCTTGGTAAGCCCCCATCACCCACGCGTCTGAATCACGCTATTCCTATGAATTGTGCTAGAGTTAAACATGCATGGATTTAGGTAGGCTACTTTGAGCGATGCTGTGGACCTATGCTCTGGAATTTTTAGTTTTCAAGGTATGAATTTAAGTTCTCGTATATGTAGTGAGAAAAGCCTCTATTCTTTTGTGCAGGATGCTCCTAGCAAAAGAAAACGAGCCAGACCGATGGCAAGCCGAGCTAGAGTCTATGGAAACGCACACGGCAGCGCGCCAACAGCGACAGACTTGGGGCGCGGACCAAGTCAACATAGCAGACTTTCTGGTAGACCACTGCAAACTGAGTAACAGGTTTGACAAGGAGCTGGTGCAACGAGTCTGTGGTATCCTTGAGGTAAGTTCAATAAGATCAATAGATTTTTTTTTATATTCTTGCTAAGACTGTCTAAAGGCGTTTCTTATTAATTTATTGAGTTCCCGGCACGCCTGCGACTCCGTAGGCGTAAGTACCGACCTATCTATCAGTGCCAACATTATCTCATCATGATAATATCAGCAAAAATTGTCTTGCAAAGATTCAAAGAAAGAGGACGAACAGTCTAACCCTCGTATTCAAGAACGACACTATGAGAACACGCACCCACAGTGGACGAAATCCATTTTCATAAAAATCACTTTATGTGTTGTGCGACACTGCATAGTGTGACTAGAGGCACATTGTCGTGTGCCTCTAGCCAAAGTTGAGCTCTAAAGGCACACGGTAGCGTGCGCCATAGTGCCGCTCAACACAAAGTGATGTTTATGAAAAAATATTTCGTCCACTGTGGGTGCGTGTCCTCATAGTGTCGTTCTTGAATACGAGGGTAAGTCTTTTCATAACCAACTAGAAAGAAAACGTATTTTCCATTAGGTAAACGCTGTGGAAATTCCCTCCCGCGGCGGTTTCAGTATCCGCGCGACATATCCTCGGCTGGCGATCGCAGCACATAGCTGTGTCCCCAACATCGTTCACACTATCCTCACAAACGACTACCAGTAAGTTTGCTCTATTATCCTTTCATTTTTCCCACTACTAATTAGCACATTACTAGGTAAGGTAAGTGCTTTGTGCGCAGACTCCCGCTCTAATACTGATTAAATGTGCCCTAAAACCTAATAGGATATGTTTCTTTAGTGGCCTCTGGGTTCAAGAAAACACACCAAAACCTAGTCTGCAACCCAACGGCACGTAAATTCATTTACTTAGGTACACTAATACCTAGACATCTTCCTTAAAGCGAGTAATTGATGTGTTTGATGCAGAATCGTTTTTTCTCAATAACCGTAAAACTTAGAGTTTTGTTTTTTATGACAAAGATAACTTATGGATATAATCTAGATAAATTACAGACAGAATCACGATTGGTGAAACTTTTCTCGATAGATTTATTTTCCAAAGTTGACTCTTCAAAAACACTAGTTTCGTTTTTAATCAAAACTATGAATAGCTTATCAGTTAATTTTTATATAATTCGTTAGATAATCATACTAGCTAAATAATTTACATACAGTTTCTTTTTAAATTTGATGGTTTTCGAAATAATGCAGTTTTATCACTTTTTCCGTCTTATCCGGGTAGACTCAGACCATACAAAATGTCAAAAATTTCACTTATCACCTTAAAGGTGGGTAGGTAGGTACTTAGTTATCTCAAGAAACTGCATTTCACAACTCCTCAGGGTTCAAGTAAGAGCAGCAGTACCAATAAAGTCCGGAGAGACCCTTCACCTTTGCTACACGCATGCGCTATCGCCAACCATTATGCGAAGGGAGTTCCTACTGCAGTCTAAGTTCTTCAATTGCGATTGTCCACGATGCGCTGATCCCACTGAACTGGGGACCCATCTCAGCACTTTGAAGTGCAGCAAATGTGACAATGGAGTTATATTATCGACTAATCCGTTGGGTAAGGAAAAAGCACTTAGATTCTAATACTACGTACCTGCATGGCTGTAGCCCGTAGACTTAGAATTAAATTGTTTTTGTGTGCTATCAGCTTACGCTTTCTGTAAACATATTTCGAAACTCGACAGCTGAATCCGCAGTGAGTTTACAGAATAGCTAAGAAACTCCTTAGCTATTAAGCTATTATTATAAGCGGTCTCAATCTCAACTCAACTCAACCAATAGCAGTTCTAGAATTGAATAGGTATTCTTCTTCTTTATTTTTACCAATTGCCGAGTGCTCTACTCTGGCCCTCTGGCACATTCTTCCTATCTGACGGTGACGGATAACGTGTCTATATGCAAGACAAACTTACGTACCTAGGTACAGAATCAATTTCCAACGATGTAGTAAGTGGACTAAGTATTATCCTTCGAATTTTCGGCTGTTTTATGTTTGTAATTGTTTCCAGACAACGACGCAGCATGGAAATGCTCAGACAAAAGTTGCGAGTTCACAACATCTGGTGCTGCGATGAGCAAGATGCTGGCCGTGGTGCTGGCCGAAGTGGAGCAGTTGGACGCCACGGAGCCTGGACCGCAAGCTATTGAACTAAGGGAAGCTACCATCAAGAAGGTATGAAGATTTCTTTGACTTCTAAATTTTTAGATACGAGTAGGAATGCTATGGCTATGAGAATTATCAAAGGCGACTGGGAATTTCAATAAATTAGGTACTTCGTAGCGTCTGGCTACTAGGAGTCCTGATACCAAAAGACAGACAGGCGATAGCAAAAGACAAATATCCAAATGAATAAATGTATAAAGAAATAGAATCACGACTGTACGACAAATATCTTCTCAGATCTCCAGGCGCTCAAATCCTTGATGATGTCTGAAGGGAGTAGTCAGAGGCACGTCCAAACATAACATTTGGCACATACCCACATTTTGCATTTTGCCGCATAAAAAGATGCTAACTGGTTTTCTCACGATGATTTCCTTCACCGTTTTGAGTAACCTACGTGTTTTGTCATCTATACAAAAAAATATTTTGATGCACGGCCGGAATTAGAACCCAAGACTTTCGTATGTATGCGATGTACCTAAATAATAGCACGGTTTTCTTTTGTTTCAGTACAAATCAGTATTCCACCCTCGACATTCTCTCCTACTCTCTATCAAGCACTCGCTAGCTCAACTTTACGGAAGAGTGGAGGGATACGGAATCGAGGATCTTCCGGACCTCATGTTGGAAAGGAAAGCAGAGTTCTGCCGTCTTCTGCTGAAGACATTGGACGTTATCACACCAGGGGATAGTCGAATGAGAGGTGAGTGTTGTGATGTTAATTGTGCAATGGTCATGGTAGGTTTAATTTTCACGAAGTTAGACCAAGTCAAACAAATGATAGACGCGACGGGCTTGCAACCTATCACGTATGGAATGCTTACTGCAAAATGTGGGTATTGTGCCAAAACATAATGTTTTGACGTGCTTCTGACTAACCCCCTAAATTCCGGTCTCCGCTGCTCAATTGAATGAGTCAGCGAAGGCAAAGTTTGCCAGCTAGACCTTCGGTTCCTAGGCATCCATCACTTGACAGTGAAATGGAACTCAACGGACCACCAGACTAACGGCTGGCTTCCTTCGAGGTGGCGACCCCTGACTAACCCCCTTTAGACATCTTTATCGATCCACTAGCAGTCCGCCCCAGCGTCGCACGGCTGTAATAATGATTTTATGGGTAATTTTTTTACACCTTGGGTTACATTATCGAAGTTTTCATACGGATCCCTAAGATTTTTGAAAATATTCTATAGCCTATGTTCATCAGGGATAATGTAGGATTCTAATGGTGAAAGAATTTTTCAAATCGGTCCAGTAGTTTCGGAGCCTATTCGATGCAAACAAACAAACAAACAATCAAATCTTTCCTCTTTATAATATTAGTATAGAAGAGCCTTGAGTTCTAACAGTATGTTTACAGTAGGTACCTACTTGGGGATTACAGTCGTGATCCTATTTATTTTTAATTCCAGGTATGATGCTGTACGAGCTACATGCCCCCTTAATGTTCATGGCGCGAAATGAATTTTCAACTGGGATTATCGACCGGGAGAAGTTAAAGGAAAGATTGCAGGAACCAATCCAATGCTTAAAAGAAGCAGCGCGGATATTAACAAGAGAGGATCCTCAAAGCCCTGAAGGGATCACGGGGCTGATTGCCAGTCGGTCAATGGACCAACTGAAGGCTAGTCTTGAAGTTTTGTAGACGTATTACAGCCTATTATCTAAAGCTAGAACAGGGATGGCGAACCAATGGTCTAGCTAGAATGGAATATTGTGAGGAATTCTTAAATTAATATCTTTTTATGGTTCCGTACCCAAAGGGTAAAATCGGGAACAAATTACTAAGACTTCGCTGTCCGTCTGTCTGTCACAGGGCTGTATCTCGTGAACAGTGATAGCTAGACAGTTGAATTTTTTACATATTATGTATTTCTGTTGCTGCTCTAACAAAAAATACTAAAAACAGAATAAAATAAATATTTAAAGGGGGCTCCCATACAACTAACATGGTTTTTTTTGCAGTTTTTATAGATAATAATACGGAACCCTTCGTGCGAGAGTCCGAATCGCACTTGGCCGGTTTTTTTTAAGTAGATATCTGCACTTCTAGCATTAAGGTGCGTTTCCACTGACGCGGAGCTGCTGACTTATCGTGTTAAAATCGATATTCACCCGCTGATTTTTATTGCCAGTGCACTACATCGATCGATTTTAGATAATACTTATGTCCATAGTAACTTCTTAAGGAATAGAGTGAGTGAACTTTTTTATAGTTAGTATGATGGTATTGTCTAAATTTGAAAGCTGTGGCAATGAAAACTAGCGATTTTTAGTTACCGTCAGGATGATGCGTCACCTATTTATAGCAATAAGCCTTCTGCTTTTTTTATTGGTACGTTGACTTTGATTGGTATCTATTAGAATTAGACAAAGTGCAGAGTTTTAAGACCAACGGGAATTATAGGCATTGTTACTATTATAATAGGTAGGTAGGTACCTATGTCTATTAATGACATTATAGAGCATTAGTGGTACTAACATAGTACTAAATTAAAAGTAAGTATTTCATAGGTACCTACTCACTGAAATCTCTAGAGGTTAAACTTTTCCTATTTACAAAAATATAATATGCACCAATAAAAAGACATTATTACTAAAAGACATTAGTGAATACTGGAACGACCAAAAATCTTAGTTTGATAATATAAATTTATTTTTAATTTTAAAAATTTACTTTTTACAGAATAATAAAAGTGTTACCAATTAAAATGTTATTTTCTTGGGTTTCTTGGCAGTTTGTTCCTCACCCTCTACCCTTTTAGCTTTCTGTGGCATGCTTTCCAGTTCACTAGAATCCAAAGTCTGCAACTTTATTGAAGAGTCTTCTCTTTTATCTTGCACCTGGAACATAACTCGAATTAATATTTCAAAGTTTAAGTGAGTTGTTGCCACAGCTGTAAGCTGCACAGACTAAGGCATTAATCAACACTGATATTAAAAAGAGAAAAAAATAATGTATTTTTGTATGATTGAAACAGATAAATACAAATAAACTAATAGACCAATTTTAAAAATTATTTTACCTATTAAATGTTACATTATCTGCGAACAAAACATTTTTTTTTTTAAATAAAATTGTTGCCATATTTTAGATCTCCACTAATATTGCAGTAATGTAAACTAAGACATCGAATTTGGTTATAAACTTCATTAGTATACCCTAGGTGGACTGCTAGTTACAACTGCACATACACACATCTGTTGAACCTTATTCTATTTAGTAATGAGTTTTACTTACTGTGGGACAATCTTTTCTCAAATGTGTGACATCACCACATAAATTGCAAGATCCGCCATTAGGGTACAAGCCTTTAGGATTATCCGGACACTGTCTTGCTATGTGACCCTGAAAAATTGCACACAAATATGATTACAGTTTACATACAAGAAATAGATATGTAAACTCAGATAAAGTCTACCTGTTCATTTTATGAATGTATTGGTACATAGCTATAGATTTTTACATAGGTCTTTATCACGTAATTACCTTTAACCTATTAAGGTAAGAGTCTGCCCACGTCCTTGGCTATTGTAAAATAGTCAGAACATTGGGAAAATAAATTAAAGGTGATAAAGACCAGTGTAAAAATCTATAGTTATGTGTGCTAGCAACTGTTAAATATTTTTATCAGAATTTGTTGTCATGGCATGGTACAGAGATGCCTATTGCTGCCATAGAAATATGCACAATATTTTTTTTTTACATGTGTCATGAATGATAGTTACAATCATAGTATGGTATGGGTGGACTTAATAGTCAAACACTTACAGGTTCTTTGCATATAAAGCATGTAGCAAATCTGAACTCTTTATCCCTTTGAACCTTGCATTCAAACTGTCTGTGTTCGGTAGATCCACATTTGAAACATAGTCCATCAGGAGCTCCAACTCCAGGTATTTTAGTCTTCAGCTCGGGGCAATCAGATAAGTTATGCCCCCCTTTTCTACAGTTGTAACAAACATCTCTTTTTACCCTCGCCAGGGCTTTCTCAGCTCGTCTCCGTTCCAATTTCATAGTTCTTTGTACCTCACTCTTCGGTATTCCTTTCTTAATCATGCTTGTTTTAAGCTCCTGTAGCCTTTCAGCATCTTTCTTCATGATAGGGAAGCCATCGTATCTGACAAGCTCAATTTCTTTTCCGTTAATGATTAGTTGGAAGCTGTTGTCATTGACTGGTTTTCTGCGAGCAGGTTCACCGTTAAGCATCTTTTTCTTTTTTTGTTTGTTGCTTTTTGGACCTTCATTGCCGTTGTTACTGTGTTGTTGATAATCTGTTTTACCCTCTTTAGATAGTTTGTGCTTATTATTTTTCTTCCCTTTGTTTTCTGGTTGGGCAGCTTCTGCTACTGCATTTTCTTGTTCCTCAGAATCTTTAGAGATTACAGAATTTTTCTGTTTGTTTTTTTTCTTCTTTCCTTTTCTACTTTCATTACTTTGATTGATTTCTTTTATTTCAGTATGTTGTACTTCTGAATCTGTACTTAAAGTAGTGTTCTTATGTTTTTTCTCTTTTGATTTTTTCTTAGTTTGTTGTGTTTCAGATACTACATTTTCTGATGTTTGTTGTTGTTTTGAATGGGACTGTTCAGATGCTTTAGTTTGTTTCTTACTTTTCTTATTCATAGGTTCGGCAGATTGCTTTGAATTGCTCAGTATACTGATTTGTGACTCGGGGAAGTCACACCAGGTGGCCTTCCTTTTTTGAGTTTTATGTTCTTTAAGAAAATTCTCATAGTTTTCTATGCGTTGTTTTTCTGCCTGGAATGATAAAAAATAAGATAATAAATAAATAATAAAACATCACAAAAATATTCTGATACTAATCGGTAATTAACCTCATTGAACCTCGAAGCTCAGTTGGTAGTAGCTCTGCCTTCTACGCTGTAGGTTGTGGGTTCGATTCGATTCCCACCTAATGATAAACAGAAGGGATTTATGTATTCTATCAGCTATCTGACTGATTCTCATACTACAAGATCTACTTAGCTCGGGGCTAGATGACGCTTAAAATGTCTTAAAATGTCTATTTATATAATTATGATTAATGCAATAAATAATATACCTATATTTATTTATTGCAATATAAAACTTACTTGTTCCCTCTTCGTGGATTCTTCACCATCTTTTTTAGCCTGTAATAATTGCTCTTTCATAACTTCCCATGGAGTGCTGTCTTCAGGCATTCTTTCATTGGATGACTTAGAGCCTTTGGCTCGAGCGAATCTCGTCATTTCAAGTGAGCTAAATAAATAGCTGCAAACTAAACCACGTGCCTTCGTATCTTCTTCACAAAAGTTTGAAGTTGTTCAATAATTTATTTAGCCTCCAGCAGTCAGCCCAGTCAGCCACCAACTATCTGACGTTCTGGAATTGACAGTGACATCTGAGACAACTGATCGAATATTTTTTGAATTAGATGTGTTCAATGCCTACACTCTGGTATAAATATATTATTATTATTATTACTAATATTTATGTATGACCACGCATATCTTTTTACTTTACCTGGTGATCCAATTTCGATGATTTTTCTATTGTGTAGAGAATATTCCCAAGTTCAAAACTAAAAAAAACGAATATCGTCCCTTGACACAGTCGATACATTTTCGTCGGTTTTCTTATTAGTATTTAAACGTAATTATTTACATGCGTTTGAATGTAGTTTTATTCAGCTAACAACCATATTTGGTGACAGTTTTATCTTAATAATACATTGTTTGTATCTTGTATCACACAAGACTTTTTTATTGTCGTATTCCTTCGGATTTAACGAAAACTCATACCAATGTCCAACCAATATTTGATCAACACGGCGCGCGGCGTAGCGTAGGCACTGAGCGCACTCAGAATGTTACCAGTCTCGATATATATTTATATTACCCCAAAACAACCTGTAAACAATCGTGTGTTTCGCGAGTTCGCGTGAAGGTTTGTTTATTTTGTAACAAACAAGGTATTTTTCCAGAAAAATATCAGTTTTAATCGAAATCAGAATTATATACCTCTAATGAATACCTAATTGGAAATATCTGAACTCTTCTAAATAACTGTAAGTTTTCATTGCCCACTATTTGAAAAATTTAAATATAGGAAAGTGAGGTTATCTTACTACTTCAATCTTAGAACTTAGAATTCAGATGATTTTTATTTGTATATCAATGTGCTTAGTTAAAGCCGTAATTCAATGAATTCGTTAATAATGAGTTATTTTTGTATGATATGTAGGTACTTACAGCCATAATGATAGATAAATAGGTAGTAGCTACCTACCTACTTACCTACATGGTTGTTGTTTAGGTAGGTAGTGTCATTGCGCTGGTTTCGCGACCACCGTCAGTATGCGACCATTTCAGGGACCTGCTGCAGAAATACTAAGAAATTAAGAATTCCATCTCTCTTTTCCAAACGAAATTCTGGTCTATACAGAGCAGGATAGATCTATTGTTCTTTCCTATTTGAATTGGCACCATAGTATTACCCGAAATTAAACAAACCCACGCTCATTTCAGCGCTCGCACTCCTCGCGTGAACGGGTTCACGAAATTACAAAAAAAATAGTGAGCACGTGCTGCTTTCGGAGTTAGTATTTAATGATTTATTTATATAATGACTGATTGATAGTGTTTTTATTGCCTAAGAAAATTATTTTTCTACGCATTTGCGCAATTTTTATAAAGAAAATATACAAAAACATGTAAAATATTGAGTGGTCGCATACCAAAATATAATTTTTCATGTTATTTGACTTTACGACCACATGGTCGCAAATTGACTGTTTGATTGCAAACTTTATTTATCTCCCTTGTTACTTTAATAATAAAGGTTACGGATTTTGTGACTTTTTTAACATATTCTTAATAGCGGTTTTGTTACCATCGGTTTGCGACCGCATAAACATACGTAAATACTGTACAAATATATAATATGATCGTCTAACATACCCCAACTTTAGTTTGCGACCGCGGCCGACGTCAGTTTACGTCTTAAAATGTATGGGAATTTAACGGTCGCATATTGGATGTAATAATTTGATGTATTATTTTACGACCACTATTATGTTAGTATTTATATTACAGTTTTGGTACAGATGTTACAAAACAGATGATTAGAAATAAAGAAATTATTAATATAACATATAATATATATAACATGATAATGTAGCATTATTTTTAATCAATTATGTGTAATTTCCCTTTCAGACAGTGGTCGTAAACTAAAGTAGGGGGTGGTCGTATACTAAGAAAATCGGTCGCAAACTAGCATATCACCCTATTTCTCAATAAAAAATTATTTAAAATTAAGTCTAATAATATATATACATATTTAAGGTTTTTAATATATCTTGATCATATATGGAACCATGACAAACCCTTTCAATAAATGTCGAGTAAATATTTCATACTAATAAGCTGACCCAAAGTTGGGTACCCCGCTAATCGGTCGTAATCCAGCGCAATGACCCTACCTATGTAGTGTAAATACCTACCTATTTAACTAACATTATAATATATCTAGGTAAGTAGTTAGATGAATCGGTAGGTACTGTTGCAATATAAAATGTATGGTTTGGTTAATGCTTGTTTTTCATGTTCACTCTTGGCTATTAATTAAAAATTGAGCTATGGTGTAAAAGAGCCCTAGAGTAAAAGATGATTATGAGTAATAAAAGAGTGAATACTGAGATGACGGCTGATATAAGTGAATGTATAAGAAAAACATGTTGTGATGACTCCAAATGAAGTGGGAAAAGGGCGGGGTGATTATGATGTTGGTCCTATCTATACAACAATTTTATTAATAAGTTAGCCGTACCGAGGTATAATTAATTTGATGTTTGATCTTACAATTAATGAGTACACCTGTCACATTGGCTTGTGATAAAATATCTAACAGGTGTTTTTATTTGAAGATTATAAATTGTAATGAGAATATATGAGTTTGTTTAATTTTGATGAGTTGAAAAAACATTCTTAGTGATTTTGAAATAAATACCAAGTTTTATAGGCAAACACTAATGATTAGAATAAAAAAAAACATATAATAGTGGTTATTTAATAATCTTAGTAAATAAATAATAATAATAGGTATACATCTAAATCGTCATAGATTTTACTAAAGCCTTACTCACTGGTCACTTAGGTTGTGTGTGTACTTATCTACTGACAGAATAAGCGTTAGAGTGAAAACTATCTTAGGGACAGTACCTATGATAAAATATATTTAATATTGGTCACAAAAATGTAACCGTATGTAAAAAAATTAAAAAAAATGATATGTGGTTTTATATAAAATAAAGATTTATACCTACATCATACAATCTTATGTGCTAGAAAAATAGGGTAATTTGCAAATGTATACTTAAAAACATTAAATTTAAAAAGTAAGCTATAAAATAAGGCAAGGCAATTAGCATCATGCAGAAGCTAAATGTCTACAAATTGAAAAAAATGGACTTGTTAATTTTTTTGGCTTTGAAAGGTATAAATAACATCAACCATTTATAACATAAAAACGGGTAAACAAGGTAAACATAGTATTATCTATAGATAATATTTTTACTAGCATTTAACCATGTATAAGAGCTATTGCTGCACCTTTAGCAGCGTCCCCTCCTGATGTAAATTCTAGAGGTAAACTATAATTTTGCTCTATGGCTCTCTGAAGCACAACATTCCTGGATAATCCGGATCCATTGCCGACGATCCTCTTTATATCGGCATTTCGCAATATTTCTTTTGGCATCATGGAATGCAAATTTTCAATCAAACTATCACAAAGTGATTTAAAAACTTGCCCTAATTGAATATTGGATAAGTCAATATTCTCCACTGAAGCTTTCGCGGTGGGTGCAAGCCTCTCGCCCAGTAACTGAGGAATTATTTTCATTGTTGATGAAGCTGGTTCATCTGAACCAAGAGCAATCAGTTTATCCCATACTTTTGACTGAGGGATAGGGAATCCAAATTCAAGCATCCATTGTTGAAGCATTTTGACAAATGTAGCCAGTACGTTACCGCCGTTCAAAGAAGCGGCGACAACCACGTACGTGTTGTTGAAATATGGCAAGTGCTCAACGGTATTACATCCTAGATCTTTTATGTTCTTGACTACGAAGGCAAGTTGTGCAGAGGTTGATATGTTTAGCACGGCATCTTTTTCATTCTCTAGAGTAGCTATTATAGAACATTGAAGATCACCTAGCGCTACGCCAACAGGTGTACCTTCAGGAATGCCATTCCATGCGCTATGCAATTTTCCGGCGATTTCGCCGCTTTTGACGATTTTAGGAAGCAAGTTCACAGGAAAATCGATAGATCTTAAAATATCGCAATTCCATTCGTTTTTCTCGGTGTTGAAATAGCCCCAGCTTGCTGCATTTTGATCAGACATCACTGGCGTCTCTAAATCACACAGCATTGTTACTATAAAATCTTGCACAGTTGCTGCAAAATCAAAATTTTTTAGCTTCTCTGGTTTATGTTTCAACATCCACAGCAATGTGGCGCAACCATAACCAGAATAACATTTAAGATGAGAATCGGGTTCAGGCAACGAATCTAAAAACTCTGGTCTACATCTCGTATCCTGCCAAGTATACAGAGCGGACATATTTTCCCTAGTCCCCTCAAAACGAATAACAACTCCATCTTTTTCTACTTTTTCCCATGCTCTGAAATTAAGACAATGAAAAATTATTTTTTAAACTATTATGATAAGTATACATAACTATAGTATTTTAGACGGGCCTTTATCACGTACCTAATTACCTATAATTAATTTTCCCGACGACGGCAGAATCAACTACTCTGCACGCGACCATGGCTATTTTAACATAACATGTCGAATCGTCGTTAAAATAAGTTAAAGGTAATCTAAGTGATACCTAAACACCCGTATAAAAATATGTAGTTAAAAGATATTGACTTATCAAATTTATGTTCTAATTATTATATGCAATCTATTAATTGATTGATTACAATGAGATTAACGTACCTGTTTTTCCACAAAACAACTCCATGCATCTGTCCACAAACGCCAATTTTTGTTACATGGCGCATAACATCTCTAGGAAGTCGAGAGACACAGTAGTGAACAGCTGATACTATTTTCGGCACATCCTGCTTATTCCCCTCGATCCCTTGATCACTCGGTATATTTGCTGCGGTATCCTTGTTTTGTTTAGCCACAAGTTCTTTTGTATTAGGATCATAAACGCATACTTTCACTGAAGTCGTGCCTATGTCCAAACCTAAAATGTACTGTTTTTCCGACATTTTTAAAACTTTACTACTACAAATTTTTAATAAATCTCGTGACGTGCGAAGCGTTCGACAACGACGTGCGACGCGTTCACTTCTCTCCGATCCAATCTCAATTATTCAATTGGAAGTAGTTGTTAGAAGCCAGTCGGTTTATCTGTGGTTGAACTCTCAAACCGGCTACGAATTGGTTATTACGTAAAAGCATGTTTGTGTTTCTTATCCCAGTGAGTGATCGATGTGTTTATTCAGCACTTCAACGTTTTACTGACATAAAGCCAATAAATTACTGTTGTTGATATTAGTTTAGAGATAACACATGTAAATTGTTTCGTTCTCGGAATGCTTCGATGTAAACATTTTCACTTGTTTTTATTCTTCGCACTTTTCTGTATTAAACAAAATGCTCAGTCTTCGTTTAAAAATATATTCTTTGGTTGTTTCAGCATAAGAAATTAATACTGTTGGTAGGTACCTCCAAAATCTATAAATATAAGATAGCTGCAATGCGGGATAATGAAATGGCATGTGTCAAACTTGCCGGTGTACTAACACCAAAACCACATACGTAGACTTGTGACATCAGATATTTATAGATCAACATAAATCACACGCAGTTCACTGCGAGTCACTTAATACGTTCCACCACCGCTAGTATAATTATGTAATATGTAGGTACAATAAAACGTAAACTGTGACGTTTTAATATAGATACATACATTATCACTACATAGTATAAAGCAAAGTAGCTTTCCGCTTCCCGCGTCTGTATGTATGTATGTATGTATGTATGTTTGCTTATATCTTTAAAACTACACAACGGATTTTGATGCGGTTTTTTTTAATAGATAGAGTGATTCAGGAGGAAGGTTTATATGTATAATAACATGCTACCCGTGCGAAGCCGGGGCGGGTCGCTAGTAAAATATAAGATTGTTAGAAGATACATTAAATTTATCTTAACCCTCTGCCGACACAAAAATATGTTACTAAATGATGTTAATAATTATATTAAAAGTATTAATAAAAAAATATGTGGTAATGTTGAATTTCGAAAAAACTGTTTTTCCCTCTTTTGGTGCAGTCATAGTAAACGCGCTTTCCAGTATTAACGTTAATTATAAGACTGCTAAAGAAATATTATTATAATAGGATCAATCATGAAATGTTTAATTAGGCTTAATCTATTATTGTATACTTTATCCAAATTATTACTTACTTGTTACAGATAAAATGGGTAACAAGAAGAAAACAACCAATAAGATAAAGCCAGAAGAAGTTAATATGAATACAAAAAGCCAGAAAATAAAACCAAAATCTGTCGAAAAAATAATTTCTGAATTGATAGAGGCGTCATCTAACAAAGAAACCTTTGAAAATGATGACCGAACCTATACTAAAGCTGAAAGAAAAAAAAAAAAACTTTCATTAAGTAACAACATCGAAGTTGATAAGTCCTGTAATGGTGAATCAGAAGAGGATACCGAAAAAAAGATAAATTTAAGCGACGTGGATGAAAAAAAGGACAAAAAGAAGAAAAGGAACTTGGTAAAACTTAGTAATGTGGAGCATCCTAAAGTTAAGAAAGTCAAAGGTATAAAAGAACATGAGCCAATTAATAAACAAATGGAATCCAAAAGCAACGATGATACAGCTTCACCAGAAAAAGTAATAAATAAAAATAAACCAAGTTTTTTAAATCAAGATGAAGCTGACGTTAAAGATGAAGACATTGATAAGTTTTGTGATGAAATAACTGAAGAAGATAATAAGACCTATGATAATTGGGTCCAATTATTTGAAGCTAATTTCAAGAAAAAGAAAGACGCTTCTGCTTAAAGTACCTACTTAAGTACAAGTTTTTTTAAATACTTGTATAAGAATGTTTAACTTTTAGTGATAAATTTGTAAAAAAAAAATTGTAAGGGCTCCTTGTTCCGAAATAAATGGGTTACTTATAACTTAAATGCTTTAAAACTTTTGCACTTTGGAACTACTAATTTAAACACAAGTGTTTTTGGGCAATACAAGATCTAAAAGTTGATAGAAGCAAGATCGATTGGTCGTGCGTTTCCGATGTCAATCTTCGATATTAAAATATGAGCGTATTCAATTCTACAATTACTAAACCGGATCGATCGAATTATGACAATAGACTTGTTTCAGGGTAAACATCCATCGACTGGCAACATTATAAAGTGACACTGACATTGTCATGGATTTGTAATTTTGTATTGTATTTTTTTAAATCTTGTAATCTTTATTCTCGCTCGCTCGTTCCTTCCTTTATTTTCATTCATTCGTATGAAGTTAAATTGGCGAGTAAACCTTGTTCAATTTTCTCTACACAAAGATTTTACCGGTTTATTATTTATTTGGGTTAATAGGCTAAACTGAAGCGTTCAGTTATCTCTTCTCGTCCAGCAAGCTTAAGCTTAAAGTTCTGTTTGATTCTATGGAGTTTCAACTCGATAGGATCCAGAACGTAACAATACATTTATAACACAAACAAAGTTTTTTATTTGTGCAATAACAGTGCAAATATTTACCATAACCATGGATAGTGTCGAAAAACCTGTAGATGTGGATGTACCCACAGACGGTGGCAATCTGCTCGAACAGCCCAAGGAGAGGTTAATATCTACGCGAAGTCCCTTGATGAAGGTACGGACTTACGTCGTGGCTTTGCGACCATGGTCATTGAGCGCCAGCTTACTGCCGACGCTTCTGGGCGCTGCGCTGGCGTACCGACTGCCGGGGGACAGTGGGTTCAGCTGGTGTACGCTCTTCCTAACCCTCTGCACTGTGATACCAGTCCACGGCGCAGGTAATGTCGTAAACACCTACTTCGATTTCGTAAAAGGAATTGATAACCGGAAATCGGACGATAGAACTCTCGTGGATCATATACTGAGTGTAGATGAAGTTGTTTCTCTTGGTGCAATTCTCTACTTGGCTGGTTGTGCATGCTTTGTGCCTCTAGTTATTTTATCACCGGCTCGAATGGAACACTTGGCATTAGTTTACTTTGGCGGTTTATCCTCGTCATTTTTGTACACTGGCGGTATTGGATTGAAGTATATTGCTCTTGGTGACATATTAGTTCTCGTGATATTTGGCCCTGTATCAGTGGTTTTTGCTTTTTTGGCACAGACTGGTAGAGTTGAATGGCCCATTATCTACTATGCAATACCACTAGCTTTAAATACAGAGGCTATACTTCACAGTAACAACACTAGAGATTTAGAAACAGACAGTAAAGCGGAAATAGTCACTTTAGCTATCTTGATTGGTAGGACCGCATCATATCTTCTGTATGCATTTTTATTGTTTATTCCATACATAGTTTTCATGGTAGCCTCCGTGCGATGTTCATTTTGGTTTTTAATACCAATGTTGACCCTGCCAAGGGCATTCGAAATAGAGAAACGTATCAGAAGTCCAGAAACAATGAGATATGTCCCAAGGCAAACAGCTAGATTGAATTTCTACTTTGGCATGCTCTATATGATATCATGTTTATTTGCCACCAGATTGCCTTTTTTACTACGATAGTTGAACTTTAGAAGAAAAAAAAATTGTTTTTTAATGTATAATCATAAAATTTATAGTTTTGGAGTTGCATCGCGTTATTATTATTGTGTTTGCAGTATTACTTTTGTAAATAGCTATTTTAGAAATTAAAATCACAGCAATTTAAAAATTGTATGTAAATATGAAGAAGTATGACTTCTGTTCACGTAATTAATGTATGTAGGTCCAGTGATACTTATCTATGCCTAGACTTGTGCAGATCAAAAGAAGTGTATATTGAGTTCATAAGATAATTATCAGTTTTGAGCAAAACCATTCATAGAATCTCTATTGTTGTGAAACTACCTCTTACTGCTAAGGATAACTGATCTGGTGTATTATGTAAGCTAGTAGAGTTTTGTATATTATTATTTAGTAATAAATTATTTTTGTACCAATGGCTCTTATATTATTACATAAAACCTATTTACAGACCTACCGGATTAATAATTTGTTTAGGTAGCGTAAAGAAAACACCAAATCTTGTATTTATTTTTATTGACATCAACATAAAATACCTCTAGCATATAATATCCATTATATAAAGATAAATTACAAGTCAAATCATTATAATACAAGTGAGACCAAAATAAATTTAAAGAAATGGATTCAAATTAGGAATGCCTGTTCTAGATTACTATTTTATAGATTGGCAGTGATTATTATTGAAGTATTTAGATGCTCAACACTTATTTACAGTTAAATAATGTGAATAACATGTAATGATCCCTATTATGATATGACATAAAATCCATTTCATTAATAACTAATAATAAAGGAACAAAATCACATTGATAGAGATACATTGATTAAAATATTGTTAGCTAACAAGAACTAAACATAATATCACTGGTGCAAATAATAAATTACAAAATGTATGGTCAAATACATATTTTAAATTTTTCATTTGCACAAAAATATTTTTAAACCAATGTTTGATAAAATTCCTAAAGGTTAAATATATTTAATTAAAATTTTCTAATGTATATTCATTAGTTATACTAATGTGACTACGGTTTAGTCTAAAATCGTATTTAATTGCATGCGATTTTTACAATAGATAATATACTATAAAATGCATGAATGTTTAAATAGTTTCAGAAAAGTGTTCCTTGATATACAAAAGTAGTCAAAACTTGTCAAGAGCTGCTCGAGATATTTAGATCATTAGGCCTAAAATTATTGTGTGATGTGATGATTTTAAGAAAATGTAAATGCTTGATCTATACAAGTGTTATAATTTTAATATTACTTGTGGTGTCATTGTGTTAATATGTGAACATCACTAAGTCATTCTGAAAAGGTGGGGCATTCATAGCTCAAGTGACCTCTGTCTGATGTCACATTATAATATAGGTAGGTATCAATAATGGTAAAAAGGATAGTTATCTACAAAATCGTCTTTAAATACTATGTTTCTTACGAAACACTAATTCTATCTGTAATATAGAAATAGTGTAACATTCTCACAAGACTACAAACTTGGAATAATCTCACATTCATGCGCGGACAATAGTCCAATCTACAAGTAGAGGCGGATATGCCCAGCCGAGGGTATTTATGTTACTTATATACATCAGACTTGCATATTGGCTTGTGTATTACGAAGATGTTTTCTTTTCGCGCTGCCATTGTATGATCTTCTCTTTCAGTTCCGTTGCTGTAAACAAACAAAACAAATAACAACTTATAATCACATACATAATTGGATGATTAAAGGCGACATAGTACATTTTAGTTTGATATTTAGAAATTTTGTTAATAAGTTTGTAATAAAAACCTTCAAAGCACTGCAGCATAGTTATAGACCTAGCTATAATTGCTCATAGCTTGATTAAGAACTAATCTTAGCTTATTGAACCTATGCAATGTCCAGTGCGGTCACCTAATTGATTGGTGACCTCAAGTGCTGGTAAAGGTAAGGTAAGGTGAAGTTACCTGGACGCAACTGGTCTTCGGTGAGCGGCTGTCGGTTGAAGGGATCCGTGGCGCTGTTTAGCAAATGGCGCAGGATTACGGATCTATCCATAACCTGAAACAATATTTTTCCCATTATTTACATATTTAAACACAAATTACATGGTAGAAAATATAATTTACCATAGCTTTGTTAAAATTCTCGCATAGTATACTTGCAAATATTCGATATATTTTTTTCACGTAATTGTCTTGATCTAAGTTATAAAATGCGTCGTACACAGATAAAAGTAGCCTAAGTTATTCCAGGTTATGTTACGTTACAACTACATCTTTTCTAAGTTTCATCAAAATCGGTATAGACGGTACGGGGCGCCCCGCGCCGCCGGCGTTGTTATTTATAACATTAATGGGATTTTTATGTGATAAGAATAATGTATTCATCATCTATACCTTTCCTGAAGGCAGGAACACGGGGTCATTCATAAGTGTGTCCATGAGTGGATCCCTGAATTCTTCAGGGGCGTCTGCGAACTCGTCACTCTTTTGCTGATTTGATACTGAAATAAACACTTTTATGAAACAGTCTGCAATTTAACTTTATCTTCAGTTTTTCGGGTATTTTAGCTCAACGATGACTATGCCTTAAGGTCTAACAAAAACAACAAATCCTCAACGGATAGCAGTGAGGTCAATAAACTGTTACATGTAGGTGCATTGTTGTCAATTGCAGGGAACTTCGGCGATAGACCGCGTTCTGTCGTGATGAACGTCTTCAACAATATTGGAATTTAAGCGAAGTAGATTCTACAGGTTGTAAAAACGACCGCCGAGTCTGACGGGTTGTGCAGATTTGCTCGTTGAAAGATTTCAATACATTTATATTTCGAATAAACAAATATAATAAAAACCTACCAGCGATTTGATATGCATTGTCGGCTAATGCCTTGAAGCGTTCGATCTCGGAGGGAGTCTTGATGCAAGACTTCGCGAGTCGCACTGCCGCCTCCTCGAATAACTCTTTGCGGAATGATCTCTGGAATATAAATAAATCACCATTTTAGAAACTGGAACGCCAAAAACTAAGATACTTTGAACGACTAAGATACACAAATGAGTTATAGAAAAATAAATGAATAGGATTACGACTGTAAGCCCCAAGTACGGTAAATAACCTCTCAGATCCTTGAATATGCCTCAAAATATTACGTAAAAATAAGTGACGATGTAAAATAGTCATCATTAGTCATCAATAAGTTGTGTTTTACCGCTTATGCTGCTGGTCTGGGCTAACATCCACGTTCCTTCTAGATTAATGAGAATGAAAATTTCTTGATTTATAATAATATTTATTATGTTACCTCGTCGGCGGCAAGTGCGGCATGGAACTGCGGAGAGTCCAGATTGAGGTAGATGTCTACGAGTTGGCTCAGAAGCCTTCTTGGCTCCCAGCCGTACTTCTCGGGGCGTCGCACCTGGGGATAGCAGTGCAGTTTAGAAAGAAATCAAATACATTTATTCAACAAACAAAATATAAGGCAAAGCTTAGATTGTGGGATTCACGTTGTGGTGGTCCTAGCTAGACCACGTGTCCAATCAGTATGTGTGTTTGAAGCGCAGTATTTTTTTCTTTCTGTACGCGGTCCTACAGTTTACTTGTACTGTGTACTTGTGTATGTATGCCTTTTTGAATAGCAACTCTGATATATATTTTTTTGTATGTTTAATAATAGTTTTCTTGTAGCTTTATGGTAGCAAAACAGCTGCTTTTATAAACTTGGTGAACTGTTTTTGTAAATTGTTCCGTTTTGTTTATGAATAAAAATCCTAGAGTTCTAAGATATTAAAAAAAACCGGCCAAGTACGAGTCGGACTCGCGTACGAAGGGTTCCGTACCATTATCTATAAAAACGGCAAAAAGATCACGTTTATTGTATGGGAGCCCCACTCAAATATTTATTTTATTCTGTTTTTAGTATTTGTTGTTATAGCGGCAACAGAAATACACATAATCTGTGAAAATTTCAATTGTCTATCTATCACGGTTCATGAGATACAGCCCTGTGACAGACAGACGGACAGCAAAGTCTTAGTATAGGGTCCCGTTTTTACTCGTTGGGTACGGAACCCTAAAAAACGAATTCGAGTTTCTAACCCTGTTCCGGTTTTTATGCCCCTTTCCAATTGGTATACCAATTGTGAAATACATTGTATTGTTTGTGTTATAATATTATTACCTTTAGGTTTTTACACTTAGGCCCGCAGAGCTGTTGCAGGTTGAAGTTGAGCATGGAAGCGAGCCGGTCAGCCAGCTCAGAACGTAGAAACGGTTCCTTAACCTCAACAGTCAGGTATTGCAACATGTCCACTGTTTCTCTGGAACATACAACATGATGATGAGCATGGATGTTTGTTTTGAGTCTGGCTGTTATAATGAATCATAAAAAAAAATTAAAAAAAAAACTAGTAGTTCCCATAATAAAGTAAAAGTTTGTGGCTGGATGGCGTTGTGAGAAATGTCCACATATATTGATTACCTTGCCAATGTGAGGTATGAGCGACATTGGCGCTCGTCCTGCGCAAGCGCACGCGCACGAGCCTCTCCCCCCGAACTGCTGCTTCCCATAGCTTCTTGCGCTTCGTGGATGCGCTTCAGATACTGAAAACAAACAATTATACTTCAAATTAACAATCCCGCCTAAATCAATTGTATATCTATGAAACTGCTCAAATACAAGATTTATTTTAATTTGTGATCTGATCTGTACAATAATTTTAGAGAAAATACATGACATGATAGACAAAGTCGTGAATTCGAATTAATTTTTCTGGTCTTTTTGCGGTTTTCGTATTTTATTATCATGCTTACATACTCGTAAATTTGCTCACACGTTACCGCAGTAGGCTAGCTCCGTAAACGAATTAATAGCATTGACCTAAGATCAAGTGTGATTTAATTTAGCCGCAGCACAACTCAATTTTGCCCGCGGCTTTGCCTGCCTGACAATTGTAATAGAAAAATAAAATAAAACATAATTAGGATCACGACTGTAATCCCCTAATACGGTAGACATCCTCTCAGATCTCCAGACGCTTAGATCCTTTGAAGATGTTTAGGGGGGGTAGTCAGAGGCATGTCGAAACATTATATTTGGTACATGCCCACATTTTGCGGTAGTTAGCATTCCATACGTGACAGGTTGCAAGCCCATCGCCGCTTATAAGAACACTAACTGGTTTCCTCACGATGTTTTCCTTCACCGTTGTAAGCACGTGTTTTTGATGCGCATATAAATTTTCGAATAGAAAAATCCATTGATGCACGCCGGGATTCGAACCCACGACCTTCAGATTGAGAGTCGAGGTACATCCCACTCGGCCAACACGGCTCCATCGTAATAGTTACGGATGATATTATCTTACCGTAAGACATTCATCGAGTAGGAAGGTGGTGTCATTCATCAGCATATTGATGAACTTTACAAACTGCCGGCCCGATCGGGACTCTTTCACGATCGCCTGAAAAATATACAGAACCTTTAATTATAAAGGAATAAAATATACAAATAGTATCACGATTGTAATCCCCATGTACGGTAGACATACTCTAAGATCTCAAGGCGCTTAGATACTTGAAGATGTCTATAGGGAGTAGTCAGGGGCACATCCAAACATTACGTTTGACACAATACTCATATTTTGCAGTAGCATTCCATACGTGACAGATTGCAAGCCCATCGCTGCTTATAAGAATACTAACTGGTAATTATAAAGGAGATCAAACAAAAACAAAAGTTTGTAGTAGTGCGGCTAGTTATAACTATAACTAACTATACTTCTTGTGCCTCTAGTTGTTGGATGCTCAAATGTTTAAATAAGATTATCATAAAGTAAATACCATCTCAGCATCTTTAAAGCTCACGCTCAACTTTCGAGAAAGTACTTAGCTATGAAGTTTAAAAAAAAAAAATTCTAATTGTGATTTGGGGATTTTGCAAGAACTTAATAGTTTGGTGTAGACAAGCACAAATTTTCTCAGTGGATTTTTAAGGTAGTGTCATATACTATATTTTACCTGTTTATGAATAGGCCTATCCCACATTCCCTTCAGTATAATGCTAATATGAAATCTTATAGTAAACTTGTCATAGAACTCCGTGCTTTGGCCAGTTGTTTCAATGTCTGTGTAGAATCTCATCAATGCGCTCGGCAGTTGGGTTTGGGACATCGGGTGATCCATAAACTTCTCATAAACATTCTTCAGTTTGAGAGGTACGGACAGGTTTATCACGAACAGGACTTCGATGATTTTGGCGACGAGGTACGGGTTCTTTATGAGGTTCGGTTGGCAGATCGCGATGAGAACCCAGTTTATGATCGGGTCCTCGATGTAGTCGGCCACGGTTTGGGGGACGTATCTGAAAGTGATAGAGCGCCATGATTTAAAAAAAAATGTAACGGACTAGAAGGATCAACAATATATCCGGCTCGGAGGACCAACAAAGTATTAACTTAAAAATGTTAACCGGTTGATTTTATTATTACTTGAAATAAAACCAGCAAACATATACTTACACGGCTTGAGTAACCCATCCCGCATCCGCAATAGGTAACTAACGACGTATCCGGCGCGAAGGACCAAAAATGTATACGACTCTAAGAAAATACGTTAGATCCGGTCCGGAAATATAACCGGACTCCAACCTACTTTGGATCCGGCTCGAAGGACCAATCTAGTATGACCAAACAAATAGCAAAGAAGACTCACTGCACAGCGAACAGCATGAACTCCGCGATGTCCTCGACATACCACTCCGGAGTGGCTCTGAATGCCCCCCTTGCCCCCGCGGCCCTTGGCTCCACCCCCATTTCGCCCCCCCCAGCTGCTGCTTCCATTTGTGCGCAAAGCATGCCGCACACTGACGCGTAGAACTGTAAGGTGCGTCGCATCAGCTCGCCGTCCAATAATGCTGTTTCCGCGCACTGCTTGGATCTGGAACCAACACACTTATCTTTACAATCTGCTATATGGGTATATAAGAAAACTATGACTGGCCACACAGCTCTGTTGGTAGTAACTCTGCCTTCTGCGCTGGTTGTGGGTTCGATTCCCACCCAGGACAAACATTTGTGTGATGAACAAAGACGTTTGTTCTGTCTGGGTAGAAAAAAGGATATAAGTAATTCTATCAGTAATCTAGTTGCCATAGTACAAATTTCGTTAAGTTTAGCGCTAGATGGCACTGTGAAATGTCCACCAATATTTTTTATTAAAAAGACATTTGGGCGACCTAAAAAGTCTGCCCAATATTTTGGTCACCAGCTTCGTTTATGCCGTAGCGTGGTTGGTTCATTTCAGTAGTAAACCATCCGTGTTTATCACAAACATTTTTGCGAATTACACTATAATCAGAATGAGAAACTTTTCTTAGATATACCCTACGTTGAAGAGAAAGCCGTATTCAAAACTGTATAATAGAACCATCAAGTTATAGATAGAACGACTAACTTTTTCACTTTCAAAACTTTCGTGAGTTGTACTACACATTATTACAGTGCGAGACGGCAATGCGAGCAGGGTAGCGCGCGCGTTTAATGGTCCACTCACCCTGAAGAAGATTCTCTAGATGAATCGAAACATTGTCGGCGTCCTCATTGACAATTTATCATTTACGTGAGTAATTTCCCGTTGTTGTAATAATGTGTAGAACGACTAACCTTTGCAGACGTTTGATCTGCCGGCGCCATCGTCGCAGAAGCTCTCTGTTGCGCAATGCAGAGAAACTGTTCCTCCATTGAGGTTCCGCAGCCATCAACTCTTCAATTACCTTTTGAAGTTCGCGGAATGCACTGCAAAAGTACATATATAACATTTATTTTATGAGTAATAGTAGCGGTTTCTCCCGCGTTTATCCCGTTTCCGTGGGAAAATTCATTTATTTTATCAATAAAAAAACCTTCCCCAAACTTCAACTAACATCCTAATCCTAATAATATTATAAACGCGAAAGTTTGTGATGCTATGTTTGTTCCCTAATCACTACATAGTATAAAGCAAAGTCGCTTCCCGCTTCCCGCGTCTGTATGTATGTTTGCTTATATCTTTAAAACTACACAACGGATTTTGATGCGGTTTTTTTTAATAGATAGAGTGATTCAGGAGGAAGGTTTATATGTATAATAACATGCTACCCGTGCGAAGCCGGGGCGGGTCGCTAGTCAAAAATAAACGATAAAACGGATTAAGATGAAATTTGCTGTAGTATGTAGATACAAAATCAGAATAAATAAATGATAAAAAAAATCGCAAAAAGAATGATGTTGGTATAGATGGCATTGGTGTGCAACAAATCTGACATCACAGACTAAAATCATTTAGTCGTCATAGCAACGCAGTTTTGACTAATGAATTATACGCATTCTACCAAAATTCGTAATTTATTATATCAGTACAAGCTACAAGGTTTGTAGGCAAAAAATTGGAAGCCTGCACATGCCTATACAATGCAAATATTGCTATTTCCTATGTGATAATTACAAAAAAAAAATTGACAGAACAACGTTTGTTACGGGTCGGCTAGTATGTAATATTTTTAATATTAGTATCTATACTAGCCATAACAAAAATGTCTTACCGAATACGCCTTTGATGCGTGTGCAGAGCAGGAATGAGCGCAACATGATGCATGTGCAGTGTGAGGTACCAGCAGATAGTCGGGAACTTTATCTCCGGAAACTTGAAGTCGGGTTGACTCCCTGTAAAGATAGTACATTTAATAAGCGTACAATGACTTTCAAATACTTTATTGTACACAGAAAACATAAACAATTATGACATTACAAAGAACATGTACAAAGGCGTTAATACTACTCCCGAAAATTAAAACTGAATGTTCAGATCATGCGTCATGGTCGTTAATAAACGAAAAAAAAAACAGAAATGGCCAAATTTGTTAACTTTTAAATTTCACTTTTACAAAATTAGGTTGTCTGTATAAAAAAGTTTTACTTTTCATTTGATTTCTCTAATCATCTATTGCATCATTAAATTTTTCGTTTTTCAAGACTTTCAAGATCCTTGTGACTTTATTGAAATATGAATATCTTTTGACCAAAAGTGTACTTACGCAAACCGTCGACCCACTCCTGTGCCTCCTGCGAAGTATAGTACAACCTCGTCTCCTCCTGTATATTGATTTGGGCATCAGGCATGAACGTGTAAAGTGGGTAGACACGCTCAAGTTTGATGCGGACTGAAAGTAACTGCAACACTGAACATACGTTCAGCATGAATCCGTCACCTGAAAAAAGAAATTTGTGGATATGGTAAAAACTAAAAAGACTTTTGGGTTTTTTATTATAACTTTCTTTTATATATATAGATTCAGCCAAATTATGTGGCATCAATTAGGGAGTAGAACGAAGTTAAAAATTACAGCCTCAGTCAAAACTTTAGTTCTCACAAAACGAATTCAGTTTAATTTATTCCGATAAGTATGTCAATGTTCCAAGGTAAAACATAACTTTGCATAACTAGGGCGCTGCGCTGGTTTATTTATTGTCGCAATGAAGGTAATTGATTTCCAAAAGTCAATTTGTTTCTCGCATTTACAGTAAACATATTAACATGTTTTGATCGGAATCTTCAAAAGTACCTATTGGATTATAGCCAAAACCGACGTGAGAGGCGAGCGATATTTGAAAATAGATCTATTTCAGTTAATTACTTTTACGCGTAATCTACGTTGGAGATTAGTGAATGCCAGTTCATACGACTTTAGTGAGAAGGCGAGTCGCTGAAACGGAAATGATGCGGGTTTGATGGTCGCAGTGGGACAAATGACTGCATGAACTGCAAATATATATATATATAACGGAAGAACTTAGTGAGGGATCAAGACTTATCTAAATACTAGCCGACCCGTGACAGACGTTGTCCTGTCAAAATTTAATAATCGCATAGGAAAAAGCAATTTCAGACAACTTCCAATTTTTTCCCTACAAACCTTGTACTGATAAAATAAATTACGTTTCTTGGTAGAATGCGTATCATTAATTAGTCAAAACTGCGTTGCTATGACGACTAAATGTTTTTAGTCTGTGATGTCAGATTTCTAATCTATACCAAAATCATCACTTTTGTGTTTTTTTTATCATTTTTGTTTTTCGGATTAAAAGTTCCCCCTTTGTTTATTCTGATTTTTTATGTACATACTACAGCCAATTTCATATTAGTCCGTTTTGTCGTTTATTTTTGATTAGGGAACAAACATAGCAGCCTTATCACAAACTTTCGCATTTATAATATTATTAGGATTACCTCAGATCAGTTTATTTTAAAATACAAATGAGAAGTCTAGCCTCTAGTGGCTCTAGTTCAAGCTAGTTTCTGGTTAGAGGTAACATCAGTAAATCTAGGTCAGTAGACAACCTTTGTTTACCTACATTATAATAAGGCATATAAACTATACCCACATAAAAACATGTTTATCAAATGGCTCGTGTTATTCAATAGAAGCCACAACTGTAATACCTAAGCACGGTAGACATATATCAGATTTCTAGGCGTTTCGATCCTGAATCATTCAATGATTTCTATTTACATCTCAAGTAGCAAACTAACAAGAACCCTAGTGTCTTGGTAGGTAGGTTTAGAGTTTAGAGAACCCTAGTGTTTAGCTTATAAGGGCTTATAAGTAGGTACCCGTTTTCAGTAAATCAAGAGAGGTCAGACTATTTACTAAGCAATTGATTTACATAACAATAATTGCCAATTCATCGCTATAAAGCAGGGGTCCCTTTAGTGGTGTCTCGACTTTGTTTGCGAGTAATTTCCGAATAAATACTTGAGGCTAACGCTGGCGACTAAAATACTCTCAGATCTTCAGGCGCTAAGATCCTTGATGTCTAAACGGTTTAGTCAGAGGTACGTCCAATATTTGGCATAAAACTCATCTAGAATGGATACAAAAAAAAATAGGATCACGACTGTAACCTCCAATTACGGTAGACATACTCTCAGATCTCAAGGCGCTCAGATCCTTGAGGTTGTGTAAAGGGGGTAGTCAGAGGCTCGTCCAAAAAATACGTAGAATGGATACAAAAACACTTTCAGAAGTAGCAAGAGACTTACCAGCGAGCGATCGTTCATCGGTTTGCAATTGAGCGCGGCGTTCGTTCCTCTGCAGTATAGCCGAGAAGTACTGAAGGATAGGCTCCCTCACGTCAGGACTAATCAGGATATTGTGGCAGATTGTGTGGAGGGTGTTCCGGCAGACTTCCACCTCGCGTTGCAGCGCAAAAGCCAGGCTTCGGTCGCCGGAGCCCGTGGCGAAGAGACGCTCAGCGAGGCGGGGGTTCTCTTCGGCGAAGAGTGATACCTAATAAAATAAATATTGGTCGACATGTCATACTACCATCTAGCCCTAAATGGTTGGAATCAAGTTGGCCAGTCCCTGGAGAATGTGTGTCTAATTCTAATCAATTAATTTATTATTATTTTTCAAACTATCGTGATTAGTAGACGTAACTATAGATTTTAACACGGGTGTTTATCACGTAATTACCTTTAATTTATTTTGCCGACTAGCCGAAACGTCGCGACGTTTCGGCTATGTTACAATAGCCATGGTCGCGGGCAGACTAAATTAAAGGTAATTACGTGATAAACACCCGTGTGATTCACTAGAATAAAGATAATTTATTTTTATTCTAGTAACATTGCAAGAAAACTGAAGAAGCTATGCTTTGAAACAACAGAATATAACAACTTAGAACAGTATTAAGGAGTTGAAATTATCTAAGGAGAAGGACGCATGTGTGCCAAGAGGACAGGCCCATGTTATTACATCCTTAGAAGCTGTCTAAGGCCATAGAAATATTTCACTAGTTTTTAAGACACTTCCAAGACTTCTATGTTTGTTGTAATATTGCCTAACTGTTACTTTCATTGTTTACGAAAATTACTCGTAACCAAATTGCACATTGCGGTTTCGTAACATTTCTTGATGAGTCACATTTTAGTTTCTTTGTTAGTTAAAACACAATCTGATCACAAAGAAAGATTCAAGCGAGCTAGTGGAATGAAGGTCCCTCACCTTCATTCCAGTAGCAGTTACAATTTAATTCGGAAAACTGACAGAAAATTCATGCGTTGCAGACATATTCAAATTCTTGAGTTGTTTCGAACACATGAAAACGTACTGAGTGTTAAAGGAAGATATAAGTCGAAGGATTAGACCAGTACAGACAGTTGACTGATCTATCAACGCATAGCCTAAACCACTGGTCCTAGAAACTTGAGGATATTCATTTTGTGTGTGTGTAGGGGTGCACTTAGGAAATAATACCGGATATCTGTTTGAAAATAACTTGACGTAAACGAAGTTGCGAAAGTTTCCACTATAAAACATATAATGAATACATAACTAGCGGCCCGTTACGTGCTCCGCTACATATAAAGTGAAATATTAAAAACAATTTTTGTACAATTGTGCAATCGATAAATTAATTTATTGAATGTGTTACAAAAAATGTGATAAAAAAATTAAGAACCGTTTTACAGATTTTGTGCAAACTTCATATAAACCATCTACTAAAATAGTCCGAACAAAGCCTACATTTGGTTTGGATAGGTGAGCCCGTTCTTGAGTTATAAAATTACAACAAAAAGTGGCATTGATTTTTATATAAGATAAAACTTACTGCAAAGAAAGGTCCGAGGAAGCTGGTGCGAGCGATCTCTCTTCCTGGCGCAGTGGTTACCGACTTCGGGGTCAAGCTTGGCAGACGGGCCAGCAGTTCGCAGATAGGACGAAGTGCGTGCCTTGGACCAGCTCGAAGTTCACACAATGCTCGTAATGCCCGTAATGGGGCGCCTTGACCACGCCCCACGAGGGGAGATACGCATCTACGCATCTCCTCACGGATACCCATCAGCAGAGGGACGAATACCTGAGGATTATGTGAAGTAAGTTCATGCGAGCCAGTTGTCAATTCTGAGCTATTCAGTAGCTCAAAGTAGCGTAATTATAGACTGATAATTCCAAGTCGGAAATAAAAATTTAGATAGAATCACGACTGTAATCCCCAAGTACGGTAGATAAACTCAGATCTCCAAACGCTCTGATTGTTGAAGATGTCTAAAGAGAATAGACAGAGGCACGTCCAAACATATTATTCGGCAAGTGCCCATATTTTGCAGTAGTTAGCATTCCATACGTGACAGGTTGCAAGCCCATCGCCGCTTGGAACATAGCTTGGCCTTCAGGCAACTTCAAAGAAAAGTTCCATCTAAGACCTTCAATAGTCAATAATTGAACATACTAAATGTCCTGGAATTGCATATACCACGCAAGCTGTGAAAGTTAGTATGTTCAAAGGTCTTAGATGGAACTTTTCTTTGAAGTTGCCTGAAGGCCGTTATGGCTTGACAACCGTTTTGTAGTTATCATTATGTTACTAATAAATATGCAAGTTCGTGGGGTAGCAAAGTTCACCCAAGTATGATAAAATATTCAAATGATGATAACTATGGCAGACAAGATGACGGCTTAACTTGGCATTGAAGTGTTTTACATAGAGGGTTGAGACTGAATCTTATATGAAATAGCAATTCAGTCAACAACACCTATGGAATAATTCAATGAGTCACTCCATTTTGAACAAAGAATATGGCGCTGAAAACCTGAATTGTCTAGCAACAAAAATCTTCAGAATCAATTGATTTGGTTCAAGTAATAAAACTTTGCAGATATTTTAACTTAATCCGTAACTAGCCTCTGACCGCAGCTTCGCTCACATAATACCTGGATGAGAAGTATTCTATAATTTGTTATTTTAATCTAGAGCATAGGCTATGTATATTCCAAGTTTTGTCGGTTTGGTCATGATTGAAGCTTTTAAACATCCTCACAAACTATCCGTTTTATAATATTATTAGAAATAATAATTGAAAATGTTACCTCTTCGAAAACCTCTTTATCCTGGTAAGTGGCAAGCAGCAATTCTGATATGACTCCGATAGGCGCATTTCCTATTAGGATATATGGCAGCAACGGAGATTTCCTGCATTTCTCCAATTCGAATTTCCCCACCAGCACCAATACCAAATGGTTCACTAACATACTCCTTAGGCTTTGGAGTAGGTCACTAAGTGGGGGCTCTGAACTCTTCTTAGCATTATCTCTTTCATATAAATTAATGTTATTGTAAAACTTTAATATATAACTAACAGCTAGGCCTTGTGAAGGAATAGATTCGGGAATAGGCAATGACGGTGCGGGGCACTCAGTCTTATCAGTATCTGTCTCTGAACCAAGGGGTCCACTTGGGTTATCATCTCCGCAGTCTTCGATCAGCTTCTTTGAGGTTTCATAGACGGCTGTTAGTTTTTGGTTGAGGGGGTCAGATCCATCCGCTATTGTGCTCATGACGTCTATCAGAGCTTCTGAAGTCAGTTCATCTAAGCTTAGTTTAGGGTTGTCGAGTAATGAAGCTGCGACAGATGGCACGAAAATTCCACCTGCACTATCTTCTGACCAGGAAACCTGTAGGATTCTGGCAACAATATGGCGTAGCTGCTCATCTGTTAGCTCCGTGCAGCTAACTGTGCGTGATCTGTGAATTTTTCTGGCAGGTGAAGCGGTTGGGTCATCTTCCACCTGTTAACATTAGTAAAATTAGTTGCATAACTAACACAATCAAGCCAAAAGTCTTACGTAAGTTTTGAATAACCATTTCTAAAATGCATACCTCCATAGGTTCGTGTTGTGTTTCAGACTGAGAATTTCTCTCTTCATCAACATCCATGGATAGCGAGCGCCGTGAGCAACTCGGGGATGCATTGCTGACTCGAGGCCTCACAGGTGATGGCTCCACAAACTGTGCTGGGGAAATGGAACGCGATGTGCTGTCTTCTCTTGTAGAAGCCCCGTCAGAGCCGCCCACCGTCGACTGAGGCAAGCTGCCCACTCTCACCGACCCACAGCTCAACAGAGTATCCTCACCCATCGAATCAAAGCTATTGTACTGTCTGGTTTGAGAGAGATCAGCCATTTTCGTATCAGGCATTTCATCTAGCAGATTACTATCCGTCTTTTCTGTTACTATTAAACTGTCCGCGGGTGGAATCTTTGTCTGGTCTTCAGCTTTGTTCTCGCCATCTGAAAAGCTGGGTTCTCTGTCGGTATTGGCGTCGGGCGTGTTGGGCTCGGTGGAAGAGATCGGGGCAAGGCGCAGGTGATGCGTCTCCATCGCGGGCGGAGAAGCGCCAGGACTGGCGGCGGGGGCCGGCCCCGCGCCCCCGAGGCCCGTCAGGCGAGCGAGACGACGTCTGCGTATCTGAAAAGAAGAACGCAGAGCTCGAACAACACGTGTACGATATGCGCACTGGCGTAAACCATTGACGCTTTGTTTTGTTACGAAATTAGACTGGCCATACGCAATACCCCGAGGTTCGTTTACAAAACAGAAATCCACTTTACCTCCTCTTGACTGAGTTCACTCATGGTTTTGCTGTTTCGTTTCACTTTTGTAGGATAACTTCTGAATCAACACTCTGTATGAATAGTATTTTATTTTTACAAGAAAGGAGAACAAGCCACACAAACGGCAAGTCAGTCACCTCGCTCAGCTGTTTGACATTTATCGCTCATGACGAGAAACTATTGAAAATACACGCGTCATCGTTCGCAACAAAACCTATCCAGCCAATCAGAGCTTTGCGAATGAACGAATGTATGAAGGACAAAATATTTTTATTATTGCAAGGAACTAAAAATAAACTTTCCGATTTTCAATATCACCAAGCTTTTACCTATAATTTATTTTTCTCTATTCAATGTAAAACACTCACATAATTTTATGCTCGATTATAGAATTGATAATAATAAAATTACATTATGTTGAAGAAAATAAATAATATTCGGAAACTACCGGTTTTTTCAGCAATTAAAGGCTGATTTTGATGAAAATTTATTGAACAAACGAACGAATGAACCATTTCAATCAATGGCTATTGGCTGCATCTGCATGTTGTCAATTTTTTTAAATATTTTATTTATTTGTTTACATTTTGATTCCAATGAATGAGGAAAGATTCTTCAAATAGTCATTTATCATAACAATCTAAAATGTGAGAATAAACCGGCTAAAATAAAGTTAACATCGTTGCTTCGCGAAATTTCGCGTGATGGACACAAACTTAATTAGCTTCCGAAATATTTTGTTTTTATAACAAAATGAGTTATCATGTGAGTGAAATGGTGTGGGGGCTGAAATCCCGGCAGCCCGAGACACAGCTGAAAGCTATACGCGAGTTGCTGCATTTTGTTAAAACGGAGCTCCGAGAGATGTCCCCCGAAGCCTTAGCTCAGGTGTTGGATGATTTCAATCAACAAATTCATTCTATGACCTGCAGCTACGACAACAACGAGAGGAAAGCGGGAGTGCTAACTATAGGTAAGTTAAGAAAGTCTATGGAACCATCAGCCTTCTCAAACCTTTATAAAAAAATAACAACCAATTTGCCTTTCAGGATGCCTCATTGGCGGTGACACAGAAACTAGTAAGACCAGAGCCTTTCGTTATGCAAATTATTTAAGTAATGTATTCCCTTCTTCAGACGTGAACCTATTGGAACAGGCAGCTAAAACTATGGGCCAAGTTTCCACAACTCTGGGAATCAAAAGAGGAGAGTTTGTTGAAAGTGAAATAAAAAGAGCGTTTGAGTGGTTGGTAGAAGAAAGAAATGAGTCAAAAAGACTGTCCGCTGTATTGATACTAAGAGAGCTTGCTATAGCCACCCCTTCATACTTCTACCAACAGATTAATGGCTTTTTCAACCACATTATAAATGGATTGCGAGACCCGAAGGAGCACATTAGAGAAGCTTCAGCCAAGGCATTAAGAGCTGCTCTTGTACTCACTTCTCAGAGAGAAATCCCCGAACAGAGTAATAAGGCTCACTGGTACATCCAGAGCTATGAAGAGGCTATGAAATCATTTGCAGACGTAGCTGCAAGAGAGCGGTGCTTGACTAGAGATGACCATGTTCACAGTGCACTACTCATACTAAATGAACTCCTTCGATGCTCAAATGCTGCTTGGGAGAAGAAATACACAGTACTTATGCAAAAGTTGGATGCAGAACCCGATGTTTCCGAGGATATCACAACACTGCAGTCAAAAATTCAAGGCTCTTGGCCATCTCAACATTTCTCTGATGATGGACCACAGCAACCGGTGATTCATGAATCAGCAATTTGCAGGAAACTTGTCACTGAGAAGTATGAGAAAATTTGTGTTGGTAAGTTTTTCTTTGTCTACTCTAGCTGACCTGTATATGTTTTTTAGTGGGCCTTACAGATTCTTCAATTGCTTTATCACTTGCAGATGTAATGGCTCAACAAATATCAAGGCCCCACAATGTTCATCAAATGCTACTCCTCATGATTCCAAGACTGGCTGCCTTCAACAAAGAAGCCTTTGCTAAGAAACATCTAAAATCTACCATCAACCATCTGATAACATTCTTGAGAGGAAGGGAAAAGGAGAAAGCAATGGCATTTACTACTTTAGGCCTACTTTGTGTAGCAGTAGAGTCTGGTGTCCAGCCATATCTTCCCAGAATCATAGAGGAAATCAATAAGTTGACTTTTCCCATCAAAGACACACCTAAAAAGCGAAATGGAGTAGACACACCCTTGTTCAACTGCGTCACTTTGCTCGGTTTTGCTATGAAGGAAAACGTCGCTAGTGAAGTTAGAGATCTATTAGATCCAATGTGCGCCAATGGATTAAGTCCGCGTCTTACCACGTGTTTCAAAGAGCTCAGTCAAAATCTGCCATCCCTGAAGAAGGAAATCACTGATAGACTGCTCAATATGCTGTCTCTCATACTACGAAAGAAACCCTACGCGCCAAGTACCGGCGAAAATCAAATCGTCCACATGTTCACTACCGCAATGCAAGTGGAAGCCCATGACGCTACTAAGCTAGTTCTGGCGTTGCGTACGCTCGGATCATTTGATTTTGAATGGAACAACACCCTTATGTCCTTTATCAGAAGGTGCACAGACCATTATCTGCAGAGTGAACAGCACGACGTACGAATGGAGGCTGTGAAGACTGCTGCTAAGTTATTAGTGAAAGCTGTAGAAAAATGCGCACAAACGAACTCACGGACCCTAAGTTTATTGGTTGATGAATCGCTGGGAAAACTCCTATCAGTGGGACGGTCGGACTTCGATCACGAAATTCGTTACAGAGTGCTGGATATATTCATGAACCCTACCTTCGATAAGTACCTCGCGGTCGAAGAGCATTTGAATTGCCTTTTCGTGTTGATAAACGATTCTAATAGCGACGTTGGTGAGCTTGCTTTGTGTGTTGTGGGACGACTGAGCAATCTGAATCCCAGCTACACAACACCCACACTACGACAGCTATTCGTGCAAGTATTGATGGAGTTGCAGCATTCAGAATCGACACGTAATAAGGAGCAAGCGCTACGCATGGTAAATAACATAATCTCTCACGCACCGCGGATTACTCGACAGTTCGTCGATACGATTCTAAAAGTTCTTGTTCCGATGCTAAAAGAAAAAGATAGTAATTCCACTATGGTGTCTACAATTCTCAAAGCAATCGGGGATTTGGCTGAGGTTAATGGCGGCGGATACGCGCTGAATGAGTGGCTAACGGAGCTGATGACGGTCCAACTAGAGATACTAGCTGATCAGAACCAATTGGAAAAGAGGAGCGTCGCTCTATGGTCGTTCGGCCAAGTAGTCAGCGCGACAGGCCATGTTGTTACCCCCTACATGGAGTTTCCAAACTTGATGGATATGCTTTTGAACTTTCTGAAGACAGAGCATCAAACAAGAGAACGGCGGGAGACGATACGAGTTCTCGGAATGTTGGGGGCATTAGATCCCTTCAAGCATAAAGTTAATCAGGGTCTCATTGACTTCCAAACGGTCTCTACCTTAATCCCAGTTACAGAATCACCGACAAATGAAAACGTTGACTCCACTGTTAGTGAGATGCTGGTGAATATGTCTCCGGTAGTATTGGACGAGTTCTATCCAGCTATAGTTGTGACTACATTGATGAGAATGCTTCGCGATCCGTCTCTCGCGCAGCACCACAAAAGTGTTGTGCATTCTGTGACACTTATATTCCAGACATTGGGAATAAAATGCGTGCCATACATCTCTCGCGTTACTCCAAGCCTTCTATACGTTATACGTACAACGGATAATAGTAACTTTAGAGAGTTTCTACTGACTCAACTTGCACAGCTAATTTCGGTAGTGAAGATTAATATTCGCAATTATTTGGAGGAAATTTTTGATATTATAAAAGAGTACTGGACTCCAGATAGTCCGCTGCAACCCACTCTGATAATGTTGGTTGAGCACATCACAGTAGCGATCGGGACAGAATTCAAGATTTACCTTCGAAAGATACTACCTAACATTCTGAGAGTTCTCAAAAACGACAACAGCAAAGATAAGATTCTAACAGAGAAGCTGCTCCTTACTATACAGAAGTTTGAGAACAATTTAGACGATGTACTTCTTTCTATCGTTCCGGCTCTGACAAGATTGTTCGATGGGAGGAACGTTCCTATGCACATATCAAAACTCGCGATGGAAACCGTTGAACATCTATCAATGTTCCTCTACTTCAAGCCTTACTCAGCTGTGATCATACAAGCGCTGGCCAAAGTATTAGATATGAACCCTCAGTTGCGGCAAACGGCTATGAATACACTATGCGCATTGATAGTGCAATTAGGTAGAGAGTACATCGACTACATACCTTCAGTGGATAGAATACTATTGAAACATAAGATCCAGTGTCCGAACTATATCGTGCTGGTGACAAGACTGCAAGTTATTTCTACGCTCGCGTGCGATGACGACTATTTAGAGGAGACAAAATCGAGACTGCGGAATCAAAAGAATGACGTAAGTATTCATAAGTTATTACTGTTATGTAGTTGTCTATTATAGTAAGATTTTGTAAGCGAGTGGCAAGCCATGGCATTTAGTCCGTCGTGGATTTACACCTGTCAAAGATTTTCCCAAAGAGGGTTGACGTCATGCAGGCGGCCGGTTGTAACATAAAAATAAATCCCGCAACATGTTGTGTGGACCCCACATGAAGTGGGAAAAGGAGAAGAATGATGATTGGTTTACAGCTGTCAAAGTCGAGACCGATATTATAAGCCTTATGATATCCCATAATAAAAATAAGTATATAATAATAAGTAAAAAATGCCGAATCCAACTGCTGGGCTTACCCTCGTATTCAAGAACGACACTATGAGAACAAGCACCCACAGTGGACGAAATCTTTTTTTGCATAGTGTGACTAGAGGCGCATTGTCGTGTGCCTCTAGCCAAAGTTGAGCTCTAAAGGCACACGGTAGCGTGCGCCATAGTGCCGCTCAACACATAAAGTGATGTTTATGAAAAAAGATTTCGTCCACTGTGGGTGCGTGTTCTCATAGTGTCGTTCTTGAATACAAGGGTTAAGACCTCCTACGTTTAGACAAAAAAATATATAGATACGCTTAGATAAAAGTTGACCTTGTTTTTTTCCCCCAGATGGTATCTGATATGCAAACGATAAAGAAGTTGACACTAAACGTGCAAAGCCTGCGCAAGAGTTGGTCGGTGACCAATATAGTGTCAAAAGAGGATTGGTTGGAATGGTTGCGGCAACTCAGCGTCAGTTTCCTTACGGAGTCTAATAGTCCCGCTATTAGGCGAGTTATGGTCTTCTAATTTTTATTTACTTATTCTATCTAATAAATAAAATAAATATTGGTTTACATTATTACACAGCGCCATCTAGTTCCAAACTAAGCAAAGCTTGTACTATAGGAACTAGATAACTGATAGAGTACTTACATACTTTTTTATGTAAATACATACATATGATACATAAACACCCAGAACAAACGCACAAATATTTGTCCTGGGTGGAGATCGAACTTACAACCTAGTAGGCAGAGTTACTTACTACCAACTGAGCTGTGAGGCCAGTCAATCTATACTAATATTATAAATGCGAAAGTAATTATGTCTGTCTGTGACATTATCGAGACCGAACCGCTAGACCGTTTCTAATGAAATTTCATATAGAGATAGTTTAAAGTCTTGGGACGGACATAGGATACTTTTTCCCAAAATTTTCTTTTGATTTTAGTATTTTCAATGTCTTACGATAAAGTGTTCATAAATAAATTTCTAAATCTACGCGGACGAAGTTGCGGGTAAAAGTTTCTACTTACATAGCGTTTTTAGCTCATAGTTTTTAGTTCATAGCGAAATTTAAAGGCCTAACCCACACTCTCATTCTGTGTGAGCCTCACAGGTCAGCTCATAACCGGTAGAAAAGCGGTGATATCACAAGATAACCGCTAAATAGCCTCACAGCTCCGTTGCTAGTCTGCGCTGTAGGTCGTGGGACCTAGAACAAACATTTGTATGACGAACATCGATGTTTTTTTGTGTCTGGGTTCAATAGGACAAACTTGGCTAGTTTGGAGCTAGTTGGCGCTTAAAAGTTCTTGAATGTGTTTATTGATTGAGATATTTAATTACAGAGCGTGCTCAACTCTAGCGCAAAACTACCCGCAACTCGCTAGCGATTTATTCAACGCCGCGTTCATGTCTTGCTGGACGGAACTAGGCGACAGTCCACGCAAGGAGCTAGTTGCTGCTTTGGAACAGGCGCTGACTGTACCAGATTGCCTAGAAGTTTCACTGGCTGTGTTGAACGTGGCCGAGTTCATGGAACATTGTGAGAAAGGACCTCTGCCGATCTCTATAAAGCTGCTAGGGGATATGGCAATCAATTGCCGTGCTTATGCTAAAGCTCTGTATTATAAGGTGAGTTTTTTAAGTGCGATTTGGACATTTTAGGTTTTTACTCGGATCTCCAGGCTCTAAGATTTTTGAAGATGACTAAAGGGAGTGGTATATTCAAACATTACTATAGCTGCATTGTAATAAGTAACTGTATAGATTAATAGTTTTTCTGCTGCACTTAGTTCTGTCAAAAAACATACTTAAGGTATTGGTTTGTTTTTATTGTATAATTAATTGAATTGTATATTCAATAAAATTCAAATTTATTTTATTGAATATACAATGAACATAATTTAATGAATCCATAGGCTCCCGAACTAGTATTTCAGGAGCCAGTGGCTTCTCGCATTATAGGATATGGTATAATAAAACGTCTAAAAAAATAAGAAAAATACCCCTTACCTAACCTTAAACAAAGTAATAAAAAAAAACAATTCTAATAAAAATAAACCAAAATAAAAAATATTAAGGTCTAGCTTTTCTTTACAGGAGCAAGAATACAAAAGAAATCCGTGTACAAAAGTGATAGAGGCGCTAATACACATCAACAACAAACTACAGCGGAAAGAAGCCACCAACGGTCTTTTGGAAAAGGCAGTTACACACAAGAAGAACGGCGAAGGCGCCACAATTTGTGTGCGATGGTATGAGAAACTACACAATTGGGAACAAGCTTTAGATCTGTACAACAAAAAGCTAGAAGTCGAACCGCAGGATAAAGAATCCAATCTCGGTATGATGAGATGCTTAGAGGCTATGGGAGAATGGAGGAAACTTAACACCATAACAACAGATCAATGGGACACTTTAAGCGAAGATATGAGAGTGAAAACAGCCAAAATCGCAGCAGCATCTAGCTGGGGTCTACAAGAATGGGAACCAATGAAGAAATACGTAGATTTGATATCAGAAGAAAGCTACGATGGTTCGTTCTACAGGGCAATACTAGCGATACATGAAGGGCAATGGCCCGAGTCGAGGCATTATATAGACACTGCTAGAAGTATGCTCGACGGAGAACTAACTTCTGTAGTCGGTGAAAGCTACCAACGCGCTTATGGCGCCCTAGTCAATGCCCAAATGCTGACAGAGCTAGAGGAAGTGGTTACCTACAAACTAGTCGAAGAACGACGCAGTACCATCCGAAAAACCTGGTGGTCGCGCCTCCAAGGCGGTCAAAGACTCGTAGAAGACTGGAGGAAAATGCTACAGATACGCAACCTGGTACTATCGCCCCAAGAAGACTTCCAGACCTGGCTGAAATTCGCGTCTCTATGCAGAAAAACCGGAGCGATCAACCAAGCTCATAAAATCGTGCTTAGCATCATTGGCAGCGATCCTACTACTAACCCTGATGTGCTACTGCGAATGCACGAGCCGAGAATAGTATTGGCTTATAGTAAAAACTTGTGGGACGCCGGGAATAAGCGATACGCTTACGACGTCTTGCAAAGGTTCGTGGAAAGCTTCGAAGCGGACAACGAAGAGCATTGTCGATTGCAAGCTCGCTGTCATCTAAAACTAGGATCGTGGTGCGAATCTCTGCAAGAAATCAACGAGCTTTCCATACCGGAGATCTTAAGAAACTTTTCGGCGGCAACAATACTCGCCCCGGATTGGTACAAAGCGTGTCACGCCTGGGCTTGCATGAACTTCGAAACTGTACTATTTTACAAGCAGCAGGATAATTTGTCTGAGAGTTCTATCGCTGGCGGGTCGGGAGATAAAAAAGTATCTCGCGCCGACTTCATAAATACCCATACAATACCAGCTATTGAGGGCTTTTTTAAATCAATCAGTTTGTCCAACGGCAGTGCGTTACAAGATACTCTAAGATTGCTAACGTTATGGTTCGACCACGGTCACCACCCATCAATATACGATGCTTTGTTCGAAGGTATTCGGCAGATCGACGTGAAGATTTGGCTACAAGTCATACCGCAACTTATTGCTAGGATTGACTCGCCTAGAAGCTTAGTAGCTAAGTTAGTTCATATACTACTTATCGATATAGGGAAGTTACACCCACAAGCTTTGGTGTATCCCCTTACAGTGGCTACAAAATCATCGTTCGTAACACGAAAGAATGCCGCACATTATGTATTGAAGACAATGTGTGCGCATTCACATAATCTAGTCAATGAAGCGGCAGTTATTTCGGAGGAACTTATTAAAGTGGCTATTCTGTGGCACGATCAGGTGGTTATCGCGTTGGATGAAGCTTCTAGGTAAGCTATTTAAGTTATATTTACATTTCTAAGCTATTGATTACAAGATAAAGCGCTTTTATTAGTAAATAATAATTATAATAAATATTGGCAGACATAACCATACAGCGCCATCTAGCCCCAAACTAAGCAAAGTTTGTACTATGGAAACCAGATAACTGATAAAATACTTATATACTTACTAGCTGCTCGCCCGGCTTCGCAAGGGTGGTACCCGAATAAAAAGTAGCCTATGTGTTCAAAAAAATACTAATATAGCTATAGCTAATATTACTATTACTACAGCTATATTACTGTAAAGTTTCATTTTAATCCGTTCAGTAGTTTTTGCGTGAAAGAGTAACAAACACACACACACACTCACTCACAAACTTTCGCATTTATAAAAGTAGTAGGATTAATAGGATATCAGTGTTACCATACTACAAACTACCCTGAGCAAAAAAGTGATTTTAAAAGATGGTTGCATTATGGTTGGGTATTTTTTTCCTTATCCTTGTCTGACTATTGCAGGCTTAGTATGAACAAAAAGTTATCTAAGGTGCTTATAACTATGCCTGCAGAAAAATAATAATATAAAACCGGCCAAGTGCGAGTCGGACTCGCGCACGAAGACGCACGTTCCGTACCATCACTACATAGTATAAAGCAAAGTCGCTTTCCGCTTCCCGCGTCTGTATGTAATATGTATGTATGTATGTTTGCTTATATCTTTATAACTACACAACGGATTTTGATGCGGTTTTTTTTTAATAGATAGAGTGATTCAGGAGGAAGTTTTATATGTATAATAACATGCTACCCGTGCGAAGCCGGGGCGGGTCGCTAGTTATCTATAAAAACGTCAAAAAAATCATGTTTGTTGTGTTAGACCAGCAACAGAAATACATAATCTGTGAAAATTTCAACTGTTTAGCTATAGATAGATAGATAGATAGATAGATTATAACTTTATTGTTCGCCATAACAAAAATACACAACAAAAAATTACATAAAAACAGTGTAAACAATGGGCGGCCTTATCGCTAATAGCGATCTCTTTCAGGCAACCTTTGGATGCTATCATGGTTTATTATGAGATACAGCCCTGTGACAGAAAGACGGGTAGCGAAGTCTTAGTAATCGGGTCCCGTTTTTACCCTTTGGGTACGGAACCCTAACAAAAGCCTCTACTTTTATCATTATTAATTTCAGGTTATACTTCAGCGAGAAAGACTACCGAGGAATGTTCAAAACTCTGGAAAAGATGCATTTAATGCTAGATAGGGCTCCGGAGACGCTTAAAGAAGTGTCTTTCTTGCAAATGTATGGACGGGACTTACAAGAGGCGCAGAGATGGTGTGAATTGTACAAGGTGAGTATTTTACTATCTATGAGCTGGTGTTGCATGGCTTAGTGACACTAAAAGTGTTTTGACAGTTGTCATGATTATTAGTGGCCTTATGCAGTAAGTCAAAGGAAACTTAAAATTAATTGTTTTATAAAACATTTTTTAATGCATAACTAAATTATATACCTAACTAGCTGTACCCGCGCCCGTGACTTCGCTCGCCTGGGAGTCGATATTATTTATTTATTTATTTGCAACATGCACATTATGTAGGCTTACCTTATAAACAAGGTAAGTTAGTTTATATTACCCTCTAGTCTATTTTCCGTGTAAATCCCGATACCGTGGGAATTCCGAGATAAAAAGTATATGTTGCTCTCTAGCTTCCTTTATCTTCCAGTAAAAGTCCCATTAAAATCGGTTCAGCCAGAGATTAGCCCTGACATAGAGAAAGACAGAGAGACAATTTTTTTTTAAAGTTTGTGTTTTATTCACTTGTGAATAGGCTATTTGACAGTATGAAAAATAAAGTGTTGTTGATAGTAATCAATGTAAATTATGCCTTCGTTATGGAGTAAAATAACTTGAAAATAAACAATGATTTATTAAAAAATCTATTTTTAAATGCCAGTGACACAAAACGTTCAGGATCCGTCGAATCGACGATGACGTAACATCCTTGTCAATATGTCACCGCCTGCCTTGAAAAACTTGACGTTTGTATATTTGTTGACAAGCATGTAACGTCACAGAAACTAGTTCGACGCCATTTGCATAAGAAGCGTTTTTGCGGGTTATTTAAATTGTCTATATTTAATTTACATTTTTAGGGCCCTTACATAACAGAATTGAAAATAATATTTTTTTATGGGTTCCACAGTCACTACTGAATAATCTAGAATCGTTTTCATAATCTTGTCAAATAGCCCATTATAAGCACTCTTGCGTCTATTCTAGGAATCAAACGAAGACAGATACCTGAACGAAGCGTGGGATCTTTACTGCCGCGTGGTGCGTCGCATCACGTCACAGTTCCGTTCTCTGACGTCATTGGAGCTACAATACGTCAGCAAACGTCTGCACACGTGTCGAGACTTGGAGCTAGCAGTCCCGGGCTCGTATGTACCTAACGAGCCGCTTATACGGATATCGCACATCCACAGTCATTTACAGGTAACTAGATCTATATATAACTAGCTTTTGCCCGAGTCTTCGTCTTCGAGTTTTCGTCTTCGAGTTTTCGTACTCGACCTACTAGCCGACCCGTGACAGACGTTGTCCTGTCAAATTTAAATAATCGAATAGAAAAGACTGAATGCGATGCGATGTCAGATTTGTTGCACACCAGCGCCATCTATACAGAAATCATCCCTTTTGTGTTTTTTTTATCGTTTTGGGGATGTTTTTCATATTTTAAAGTAGTCTATTATTTATTCGGGCATTATATCTATATATACAGCAAATTTCAACTTAATTCGTTTTGTCGTTTAGGCCTGATTGAGAAACAAACATGCATACAAACTCACAAACTTTCGCATTTATAATATTACTAGCGACCCGCCCCGGCTTCGCACGGGTGGCATGTTATTATACATATAAACCTTCCTCCTGAATCACTCTATCTATTAAAAAAAACCGCATCAGAATCCGTTGTGTAGTTTTAAAGATATAAGCAAACATACATACATACGCGGGAAGCGGAAAGCGACTTTGCTTTATACTATGTAGTGATAGTGATTAGGATTAGGATTTCGTATCTTCGGCTCCGAAAGTTTGTAGAGATGTTTGTGCCTCAAGCTGAAACCACTGAACGGATTAATGAAATTTGCTACCGATGTAGAATATACCCTAGACATACAGGCTACTCTTCAATCATCATCATCATCATCATCTTCCTGCTCTCATCCTACTTTAAGTGGGGTCGGCACAACATAGTTATTTCTTTCATACTCCCTATCGCTTGTCATATTATCGCAATATTCACATCTTTCTTACATATATGTTCTCTTTCACGTAGTCCATGCATCTCTTCCTAGTCTATAATGTTTATAAATTGTAGGTAATAAAATCAAAGCAGCGTCCCCGTCGCTTAACCATCCAAGGATCAGACGGCAAACAATACATGTTTTTACTAAAAGGACACGAGGATCTGAGGCAGGACGAGCGAGTGATGCAGCTGTTTGGACTTGTCAATACTCTGCTACAGGTACACACAATTTACTACTTACATGAAACTTATGGCTGTTTTACGGACATCAGTAGGACATAAGTATATAAATAAGTATTCTATCAGTTATCTGGTTCCCATGGTAGAAGCTTTACTTAGTTAGGGGCTAGATGGCGCTGTGTGATAATGTCCGCCAATATTTATATTAAATTCTAAAAAAAAACTAACTTATTGTAATTGTATTGGTAGCCATCTATGGCTGTTATTAGACTCTCAATATTACACACTACCAGTTATAGTATTCTTATAGCCGACAATGGGCTTGCAACCTGTCACATATAGAATGCTAACTACTGCAAAATGTGGACATTTACCTAATGAGATGTTTAGACATGCCTGGAGATCTGAGAAGATGGCTATCGTACACTTGTGATTTATAACAGTTCTGTTCCTATTTATTAAATTGTTTTTAGGGGTACCCAGAGGGTAAAAACGGAACCCTATTACTAGGACTTCACTGTCCGTCTGTCTGTCTGTACGTCCGTCTGTCTGTCACAGGGCTGTATCTCATGAACCGTGATAGCTAGGCAGTTGCAAATTTCACAGATTATGTATTTCTGTTGCTGCTCTAACAACAAATGCTAAAAACCGGGGGCTTCCACACAACAAACATGTTTTTTTGCCGTTTTTATAGATAATGATACGGAACGGTTCGTGCGCGAGTTCGACTCGCACTTGGCCGGTTTTTTTTAATGTATGTATATTATAGTATGAATATGTTATTAAAACATTGTTTTGTTGGTACAGACTGATACAAACACATACCGCCACGACCTAGCAATCCAGCGCTACGCAGTGATTCCTCTCTCCCCAAACTCCGGCCTCATTGGTTGGGTGCCTCATTGTGATACTCTGTACAACCTGATCAGCGATTACAGAGATAAGACTAACAAAATGAACCTCAACACGCTACAGCAGATCATGACCGGAAACGCGTCGGATTATCAGAAGCTTATGCTGAAACATAAGGTTGGTTTATGTAGATTTTAGTCAACATATTCTAAATAAAAAATAAATAAATCAATCTTTATTCATAAACTTAGTGCTAAGATGAACATTAAAGATTATTATCTAAACATAGGTTTTTATCTAATGTTGTAAATTATATGTAGATCAATATTATAAATAATAATTTTCCAACGGCTATGATACTTTCCGTCGCATGGAAAGTACCATAATATTATTAATAGGGTATTTTATTTTATGGTCACACTAGCAGACTCGTGACAGACGCTGTCCTGTCCAAATTTCAATAATCGTATAGAGACGTCAGTCATAGCAACGTGTGCTATGACTGACGTCCACACTGATGTCAGATTTTTTGCACACCAGCGCCATCACTATGAGTTTTTTTTATCATTTTGGGGATGTTTTTCGTATATAAAAGTAGTCGTATGTTTTATTCGGGCATTATATCTACATCTACAGCAATTTTCATCTTAATAGTTTTGTATAAGGATGAGTGCCTAGTTAAAGATAAATAAAAAATTACGCACTTTTATACATTCGGCTATATTTATATTGTTAGTGAAAAGGTAGTACAGTTCAGTTAATAAATTTGATATTTTAATTTAATAACAGGTAGAAGTGTTCGAGTTAACCCTCTCCCAAACGCCAGGCGACGTCCTATCCCATCTCCTCTGGCTGAAGAGTCCTTCGGCCGAGGTTTGGTTCGAGCGTCGAACCAACTACACCCGTTCACTCGCAGTTATGTCCATGGTCGGATACATCCTGGGACTGGGAGATCGACATCCCTCCAACATCATGCTGCATCGTGTTACCGGAAAGGTGTTACATATAGATTTCGGAGATTGCTTCGAAGTTACACAAAACAGAGAAAAGTTTCCAGAGAAGATACCTTTTAGACTGACGAGGTTACTGATCAATGCTATGGAGGTATGTACCACATCTAAACTATAAAACGAACTATATGCTAATCCAAGCAAAAAGCTATGTGTTTCTTAGCTTTATATGTAAGTTTCATCAAAATACGAGTTGTAGTTTGGGCGTGACTAAGCCACAAACATCTAATCATACTAACGTCTTCGCAAACTTTCGGATTTCTAAAATACTAGCCGATATAATATTATAAATGTGAAAGTTTGTGAGTTTGTATGTATGTTTCTGGCTCAATCAGGCCTAAACGACAAAACGGATTAAGTTGAAATTTGCTGTAGATATAGATATAATGCCCGAATGAATAATAGACTACTTTAAAATATGAAAAACATCCCCAAAACGATAAAAAAAACGCAAAAGGGATGATTTCTGCATAGATGGCGCTGCTGTGCAACAAATCTGACATCATTATTGAAATTTCACAGGACAACGTCTGTCGCGGGTCGGCTAGTACAATATAATTTGTAACAAAATAATATTTTCTATTTATCAGGTAACCGGCATCGAAGGTACCTACCGCTTCACCTGTGAATCAGTTATGCACGTACTTCACAAACACAGAGACAGCGTGATGGCAGTTCTAGAAGCTTTCGTCTACGATCCACTACTAAACTGGCGATTGGTCGACAACGACCACAGATCACTCACCGAATCTACATTCTCCTCAGACATAGACTCATCATACACACTACTCAGTCGAAGCAGAAATCAATTACACTACGAATCGGCCGAAATACCTCCAGAAGCTAATCTTAATAAGCGGGCATTGTCTATTCTGAATCGGATAAGGGATAAACTCACCGGCCGGGACTTCCCCAATGTCGAGTCTGTGGTGAGCGTTCCGAAGCAAGTTGATCTGCTTATCAAAGCGGCGACGAATAATGAGAATCTTTGTCAGTGTTATATTGGTTGGTGTCCGTTTTGGTAATCCCCTTTTATAAAAACTAGCCGTTTTACTGACGTAGAGTGGAGATTTCGAGCACTGTGATTGGTCAATTCACGATCCGCTCCTCCACTCCGCCCAGGGGCATACCACAAGATCCTAAAGTAATATTAAAAGTATTACTAGTGATTATAATAAAATTAGTGACAACGTTCTTAGTTAGTATTGCGTTGTCCCTTTCGCAGCGTGAGTAGTGTTGTATTAATATTACTTTTGAGCTTGTGGTCCGGCAGTGTTAGTGGAAACGCAGACTTAGCCTAGTGGCTACCATGCCATCCGTAGGTCGTGGGTTCGAATCCAAATCGTGCAATACCAGGACTGTATATAACTGTTGAGATGTTTATATATTCATGTAAGTAGGTATACCAACGAATTACTCGGTACACAGTTTGATCCATTTCCAATGGTACCAATATTTGTAGTAAGAGTAAGTTTTTGAAAGCCACTAATTTGCTCCACTAAGAAATGCAACAAACGCTCCGTGGTTCCTCAGAAGTAGTGAACTGCATAAACACCTACAAATTAGAACAGTATGTAGCAGAGGAGACAAAACAGCTCGCAACTGCCTACAAGCTGAGACTTGAGAGGCATCCAAATCCTCTTGCAACTGAATTAAACACCATCAAATACCCCAAGAGGCTAAAGAGGAACCACATACTCGAACTCGGGTCATAATGAGAGGACGAAATGGTCAATGGACCACTCATCCGAAAATATCAAGCGCTCACAACACCTCTGCTCATAGTTCTGGAGAACTGATTGCAGATAAAAATGGAAAAAAAAAAAAAAAAAAAAACTAATTTGCTCGAAAAATGTGTAAAATGTGGTCTATTTATTTAAGCAGTCAACCGAAACTACTTACTTTAGTAACTGTAAATATATGTTATAAACTTAGTTGAAGCCTTCAAATAATTATAATGATTAGTAGACGTAACTATAGATTTTTACACAGGTAAATTAAAGGTAATTACGTGTTAAAGACCCGTGTAAATATTTATAGTTATAATTATAATGATATTATGACAAAATGGGAAATTACTCACGTAAAAATATAATGCCTTTATCGACATTCGCCATATTCGCGAGTAATTTTCCGTTTATCATAATGTAGTACCAATAATTATAATGATGTTATAATCGCCGACTGAGAGTACTGTATTGTTAATCTGACTGCCTCCATATTATTGTCGTGATAACGTATAATTAATAAGTGCTGTTGTATTGTCTATTCGCGTTAATTTATTATCTTGTTTTTCTAGTAAGATAGATGATAGATAGATAGAAAACACTTTATTTCACACCACATAATAATAACAAGACAGACGGACAGCGAAGTCTCAGTAATAGGGTTCCGATTTTAACCTTTGGGTACGGAACCCTAAAAAAGGAAGTAACACAAACTAATATTGGAGTACAATAGATGGTCTTGTCGCTGGAAGCGATCTCTTCCAGACAACCTTTGGATGGACTGGACATAGTCTACGATATTATACGACGGTGGTGCAGCCAAAAGCTTGTACCTACATACATTTAATACAAAAGAAATTTAAAATTATCATACTAATTTCGAAACATCATTTTATATTTTCATTTGTGTAAAATAAAGTAAAGTTTATTGCCAAAAAGAGAAAAACGTTTACAAGACGTGCTACGAGTTGATAAATGAGGATACTAACATATTAAATAGGTACTAGCGAAGACCAAACTAAGCGCAGAGCTTGTATCTTGGGCTTCAGGAGTGCGGTAACAAAAAGATAATACATGACATACTTAAAATGTTAATGTTTATAACCTTGTCGGCGCGGCGGTTGAGCGGCTGGCTGGGACGCGAGAGATGCGTATTTGTTTATTGGTTTCGGCTATTGATTGGGTGTTACCAATTTGGTAGTCATACTTTCTTATGTACAGAAAATCCCGGAGTGTTTATAATAAACTATTTATCATCTTGTGAAATTACTTTATTTATATTCATACTAAGTAATCAAAATTCAAACCCCCTTAGAAATCATAAACGTTGCATTCAGGTAACTACCCTACCAATGGACAGGCTGATTATCAAAAATGATTGAATTCTTTAGTTAATTTACTAATAAATAATAACAAGAAGGTTTGCTTGAACGAAAAAAACTAAACAGAAGTAATTATATATATATTTTTATATTTACCGGAAATTATCTTCTACATGTTACTGAAATGTCCTTAGCAGATTGTAGTCGTATCTACTGATACCTACGATGCTGCACTTGCACTGTACGCCTAGCTAAGAAAAAAAGACCCGAGAACAGTTTAATTCACGAAAGTATTGACCAAAACATATTTTTTGTGTTAAAAACAGCGATTGTTCTATGAAAATCGCAAGAATTAACGAAAAGAGATATTTCTAAACATGCCTCAACCAAAATGTCACTTCTGCGCCGCTATATTTTACTTTAAACTTAAATTCTTGTCTATTCTATTCTTTCGTAGACAAAACAACCTCCAGCTTTCGATCTGTTCGTTTTGGCCTTAGCATTTCGTAGCAAACAGTAGGTCATCTAAATTACGCGAATGTGGCCACTAAGTGATTGCAAGGGTATTAAACTCCAAAGCGTGACCTCCTCATTTAACCCGCTGGTATTGAGACAATACTGTTTAGTTAGCGGGTTAAATGGTAAGGCCTACCACTGCCCGTATTTATTATTTCTTAGTAAAGTCGCTTGCAATAACATGTTCATTCTATAGTTTTCGAAATAATGTCACACACATAAAGTTACATCAACATACAATCACGGTCCTATAATTACAAGACAAATATTTATGTCATTTATAATACCTGTGTAGTTATTTATTTTAAGAAACAGGTTTTTTTTGGTAAATTCCCTCCTATGAAATAAATATCGATTCACGAAAACGTAATTCCCCGTTCGTTTTGTGATAGCTGTGTATCTTTTATTAAGAGAATAACTTTTTTGTTATAAACAGTTTTTTGTTATATTCCGTCATATGAAATAAGTAGGTACCTATAGGTAAGAATACGTTTTACGAAAGCGTAAATCCCCGTTTCGTTGATATATAAAACTGCAAAAGTCCTATAGTATTTGCTCTACATCGTGTCGTTCGACCATGTTTAGTACTTATTCAATAACAATTCAGATAATTACTATCTCCTAATACTTATCTATTAGTAATTTATGACATGATCCTTTTGCAATCTAAGATTATGAAACTTCGCAACCAAATTGTTGTTTTATACTTACTTAATAATATCTCAATAATTTTAGTTATATCACATAACATTCATCTACATTTACGCGTTTTTTTAACTAATTAAAGATATAATTAACTTCCGCGTTATACACAACTTAATAATATAGCATGTACTGGCAATGAATGAAACCAGTCATTGCCAAGACCATTAAATATGCGGAACACTTTATGTCGATATATTGTCTTTTGTATAGCTCACGAAGGAAAGGGGCAGAATCTGCGATAGTTTGGTGCACAGTACTTTGTCGAGCGTCGGCCGGCTCAGGTAGATTTCCATGTCCCCACCTGAACTGCAGAACTCGTCTAGGGTTTGTCTGCAGACGCCGCAGGGTGCTGTGAACACTTGCTGGTGGGCTACGACTGCTATTTTAGTGAACTTGATATACCCATCGCACACCGCTTTAGAAATAGCGCAGCGCTCAGCGCATATCGTCGGACTGAACGCGGAGTTTTCAATGTTGCAGCCTGTGTACACCTTGGAGTCGTCTTCAGTGAGCAAAGCGGCACCCACTGAGAAGTTGGAGTATGGACAGTAAGCCCGTTTCCGTATTGCGGTTGCCTCTCTCACCAGCTTCTGTATTTCTTCACCTGGAAAATACAATTAACGTAACAAATAAGCATTATAATCGCCGAAGAATTTGAATAGGATTAATTTTAAACTGTAATCTATAGGTACCTACGTTTGTTTTTATTGTTTAATTGGGTACTAACGTTATCTCGTGATTTCACTCGCGTGATACAAGAATAAAAAGTTAATTATACGCTATTCCAGGACACGAACTACGAGTAACAAACATAACATCTTGTAAGTTCTTAACACTAATTAAAAAAAAAAAACCTTTTTTAGTTAAAAGAAAATAGGGAAAATGTATTCCTTGTAATAATAACAGTAACTAGTTACCTATATGTATATTTTAATAAATGGAGATCAAGGCTGAGGTTACAATTCTAGCTTTTGTGTAGACTTAGTGGGCAGTCCCAACTAGTGACCGCTTGCCAAAAGTTTCTTTTGATCTCCATACAAGATCAAAACAGCGGATATTATGATGAGAATTTATATTCAAATAAGTAGGACTGCGACTTTCAAATAGGGATTAGAACTATTCTCTATTAATATAAATTACATATTATGCCTAAAACTATGTAGGCGAATACTCACTCAAAGTGCTGAAATCGACGATTTTAAAATTATCCATCGCGTGCGCGTTCTTGTTTGCAATTATTTCCGAGCGAGTGCGTCTGTTTCTCGCGGCGGTCACCGGACAACTGGTTGACTGATTAGTTAGTCAATGATCGTCGATTACATAGCGGACTGTATGACTGCGTTTATATGGAAAGTCGGAATTCGTTGCACGTCTCAATTGCCGCCGACCATGTTAAGTAATTGATAGCTAAACATCGATCTATTGATAACCATAATTTTGATGACTTATCAATTTCGGATTCTCACTAACTCACCATTTGTTTCGCGGTTGACAATGGCTTAGCAAAACGATCAAATAGCTGCATCAATGGCCATCATTAGCTGTAATATTGATAATGATTTTAATTGATCAATTGGTCGCGTGTCAATATAAATAAATGTGACCATTGTTTCGAATAATTACCATTGATGTCAGGGGCATTTAACCATCAACTATAAAACCACACCTACATTTATTAGGTGTTGCATCGATGATATTTGGCATCGGTAAAGCCGGCTACCTGCTTTTTACATGAATGTAGCCCATGATTGAACATCCCTTGCTGGTTGTGGCAATGTTTTTGTTTGAAAGTAGATAGATAGATAGAAGATAGAAAATACTTTATTGCACACCATAAAAAGAAATAAAACATACATAATAAGAATACACAACAACAAAAAAATATGCTGAACAATGGGCGGTCTTATCGCTAATCAGCGATCTCTTCCAGACAACCTTTGGATGGAGAAGGACTGATGAAAATTATATGGGGTAAGTAGGCAAACGGAAGTATATTTTCACTGCATGGTTGACATTTTGAGTACTTACTAAGTATATTGTAATCCTAAAGTTGAATATTTTCCAAAAAAATACCATCTTAGTACCTACCTACGAACATATTATAATTATTAATATCTGTTGTAGGTATTTAGAACATTTAGGATCCTATAAAAATAAAGGTTCACACAATTGAATATACATCCAAATATTCGTTTATCTTGTGAAAACATATGCAGAAAACATCGTAATTTATTTTTAAAATATGTTTTTTCCCGAAATTCATATAATACTTAGGTAAGTACCTATTCATTTTATCAGTAGAGATCATTGTAATAAAACACAACATATCACCAAAAGAAATTTATTTTACGTGCAAAACATAAGTGCATCGATAATATTATTACAAAGATAATACACTTATATCGGGTGTTTAAAGACTACTCTCGAAAACAAAAGGCACATGTACACCTACCCCTAGTGAAAACCAAATAGCGACATCTGAATCTGACTGACCGTTTTTGTATCGATCGATGCGATAAAAGAGCTTCATATTAATGTATATTAAATCCCGGAATGTATAGCTTTTAATGTATCACACACACACAACAGGTAATTAGGTAATGTATCTTTTTAAACTTTTTGAACATCCTTTTCGAAGAGAGATATACGGATATGTTTTGAGATGTATTAAGACGCCAGTCGACGATTATTTTTGTTCGAAACGAAAAAAGAAATACTTGTGAACAAGCCACATCTCCTATTTTATAATGTATAGTATATGTGAATAAAGATATCTTTAATCACTTCGATAAATAATCCTACCGACCGCTGCAATGATGACAAACACACGTCCGCGCGTGGTCCGCCTTAGCTTTTCGAATAAATTAATGATATAAATTATGTATAATTACTTATCAAAAATCTATCCTAATAGAAATCTAGATCTACATATTACCTATCTTCACTACATAGTATAAAGCAAAGTCGCTTTCCGCTTCCCGCGTCTGTATGTCTGTATGTATGTTTGCTTATATCTTTAAAACTACACAACGGATTTTGATGCAGTTTTATTAATAGATAGAGTGATTCAGGAGGAAGGTTTATATGTATAATAACATGCTACCCGCGCGAAGCCGGGGCGGGTCGCTAGTTAACAATAAATCACAAGTTGATTTTAATAGTAGGTATATAAAATATTTCGATCATAAATTCTAAAACGTATCATTTTGAAATAATATTTTTATCGTGAAAAGTTTCTGCTATTATGTTTTCAGCTTAATAGAAATCTAGGTAGGAACCTGAAGTAATATACTTATAAAAATAGGAGATGTGGCTTGTTCAGAAGTATTTCTTTTTTCGTTTCGAAAAAGAGCAATCAGCGACTGGCAGCCTCTTAAGATGTATCGATATAATTTATATTTTCTTATCGCTCTGTATCTTAAAGATACGAAGATGTAAAAATGTACATCTTTACATTATAGCTGCTCTGTGTGAAGCCCTTTATTCGCATTGACTAAAATAGTTTATTTCCTTCAGAAATCCTATAATATGGCAATGCTCATAGCAATAGGATAATGACCACTATATTTTTTCTTTTTATTTTCATTTTTAGGCGTCAGGATTTTGGGAAAAGGCCAAATTATGAAGTTGAATAATTCGCCACTATTCGTTTGTTTTCGGGGATAATCGATCAAGACGCATAGTCTAAACATCCAGTAAAAAAATTCGATAGTAGTCGTGATACACCCGGTATAGCTTATCGCACTAAACTCTTTGATTTATACCTAACTTTTAGGACAAAATGCAATCTCAAAACGATATCGCTATGTGCGAGTTGCATGAACATAAACTTGCAGACTATTTACCGAAGGTACTACGATTAAAGATAAGCACTATGGCAATTTCCGTCATCTATGGTGCACCACCAATGCTGATCCGATGTGTGAACTAGAGATTTTACAACGTTCCCTGGGGCTCTACTCTTGAAAACGATCAACGATATATCGGGACAAACGTCATGTTTTCGACTATATTTTGAAAGATTGATCGATGGCTCTAGAAATTGTCGCCTGTCGTAGATAGACTGTATGACGTCAATTGTCAAAAGTAAAGTCGGTCGTTCCATCCTTTAAAATATAGTCGGAAACGATGTTACGTTTGCCCAGATATATGGTTTTAGAGCCTTTGACTTTGACCTACACTGTGCACGAACATTATCAATTTGAAAAACTGAAAAACTGAAAAATGCCGCTCCCGCCCACAAAGATGAAAAAAGGTAAAAGTAAATATAAGTGGGCGGGGGCGGTATATTTCAGTTTTTGCCACCCTCCTAAAAAAAATTGAAGATCCGGGGCTGGTAGACCCCCAGACTCGTTAGTGACTAACGAGGCACAGGACGAGCGGACATTGGTTGCATATTCGTACTTATTCGGAAACACGAAAATTGCCGAAGCGCTTAACTTTAAACTTACTGCACTTAAAAACAAAACTGTATACATATTAGCATAATTGTATACATATTAGTCCAACTTATCTACTCGTATATGAGTTCTTACTCGTAGGTATGATATTGGTGTCGATTCTGTTGGCACCGAGCTAATCATAAATTTTTCTAAAACAATCTAAACAATTTCGCTCTTATTCATTTAAAAACAAAACTTAGCATAATTGTATACATATTAGTCCAACTTATCTACTCGTATATGAATTCTTACTCGTAGGTATGATATTGGTGTCGATTCTGTTGGCACCGAGCTAATCATAAATTTTTCTAAAACAATCTAAACAATTTCGCTCTTATTCATTTACGTTAAAGTCTAAATTAGAGCAAGTGGCGTTTTAGTTGTGTCCATTTTAAAATTTGGGAATAAGAGGATCGTGTTTTGCCACGATCCTCTTATTTCTATTACGTTGAGAGAGAGAGTATACAATTAGAGTCTAAATTCGAGTAAAACTCAGGATAACAGTTTTAAAACGTAGGCTAGTTTTAAGTAAGTGCAAAATTGGTTTAATTTTATTTTAGAAAATTTTAGGATTAGCTCGTTGCCAACAGAATCGACACCAATTGTCCTGCTAATGTTTGCAGTGTCGAATAAATAATTGGTTATAAATATTTAATTATGTATGACTAAGAAACTCGCATGTATAGTATACCTACGAGTAGGTATAGCGAGTTAGTTACCTAAAGCTAAGTATTCAAAAACCTAGAGAGAAGATAAAAAAATCCCGTTTAAAGTAAACATGATTATGCTATAGTACGTTTCATAATCAAATATTTTTTTTGTAAACAAAGGGATTACCAGTGCAAAAAATGAATATAAATTCATGCAATTCGTAATTTGATGATAGATTGTTGTTTTCATTATTTTAAAGTGCAAGGTCGTGCAATCATTAATTAATGATTTTAAAGAGCTCACTTTTGCATGATTGTTATTTTAAACAAATTTATACTAAGCCAAAGATTTTTTCGTGCAATTATTTTTCTACAACTGGAAACAAGTCAATGACTCCAAATATTTTGTGCAATCCGGATTTTTTTTATGTTATTCGTGTTTGGCTTCAATTTTCAATTGGAATAGGCCTATTATTAGTGATTTCTTTAAGTTTTACGCGAGTTAAAACGCGAGGAAGAGCTAGTAATACTTAATTATATTACATACCTGCAGTTCGGCTATTTTTCACAATTGAAAAATGTTTGAGAACTGAAATTACACTTTGACATTGAATTTTCTTGTTTACAAAAAATATGTCTGACTAGTTGACCCAGAGAACTTCGTAACGCCTTAAAATTAACAAATGTTAGTGTTAATTTCCCATACCCGTTCCCGTTTGATTATGAAACGGATTATAGATTCCACATGTGACGTAGCTTGCACTATAACCTTATGTTACTACAAGCCACGGACTACCTATAGCAAGTATACACTCAAAAAAGGTGTTCTAGAGCTAAAAGCACAATGTGATTAATTATAACCCTTGTTGTATAGCCGAGAGTAGGCCTGATTAAATATAATAGTTGCCCTTACATGGGCGTAGTGAGCTACGGGCTAAGGGGAGGCAGTTTTTTGCCATATTTTCTTACTAGAGTAAGAACTGCTTAGACACTGCTTAGAAGCAGTGTCACTTATAACGATAAGGCTGGGAATAGACGTCCGATTTTTTCATCCGACAGTCCGATCCGATTGTCTGATCAGACTATCGGAAGGCGCTCATGCCATACATTTTGTTTGAACACCAATACACTTACCGATCCGACTATCGGATCGGACATTAGACGTTTACGATTTTATTGCCGATCCGATTGTCTGAAGGTGCGGTCTGCATACATACAAAGACCAAATAGACATCCGATTTGCCAGTTGACTGTAGCGTGACACTGAATGAACGCATGGCATCGTTGCGGTTCGGGCGATATGACATCGAAATCGAACGGCGAAAAATATAAATAAAATAAATAGCATCACGACTGTAATCCCCAAGTACGGTAGACATCCTGTCAGATCTCCAGGCCTTAGCTTGAAGCTTATAACGATCGGCAAAGAACCGAACCGAACGTGTCAAAGAACATATTGCAGCTGTCAAAAATCGCCAGGTATACGAGTCAGCGATCGCGGAGCATTTAGTGGATTGAACTACATGATCCAAAAGTTTTGTCAAGTGAACGCCATTACTACAAGAGAATAGTCCGGGAAGCTATTGAAATTAAAAAGTACCCAAATTTTAATCGCGAAGACGGCTTTAGACTCTTCTTCATGGAATCCTGTGGTCACTATGTGTGGGTGTCACGATAGACCATCTCAGTGCGTGGATACAGTCAGTGTGGTGTGTCGTAATGTGAACATGGACATTTCTATTTCTGAAGACCAAGTGAGGGTAGTTTCTTCAACTGCCTCCGCTTCTCGACGGTAGCTCCGAGTACTCCAGTCTGCCCGCGACCATGGCTATTGTAACATAGCCGAAACGTCGGGAAAGTAAATTAAAGGTAATTACGTGATAAAGACCCGTGTCAAAATCTATAGTTACGGCAAATGATAGATTTGGCTTAGGAGGACGTGCGCGCATCACAGCGCAGCTCGAGAACGACTTGAGTTCAGAAAATACCTGACGCAAGAATCGGACTTGTTGGATCCGATCCGACAATCGGAAACAAAATCGGACGTCTATTCCCAGCCTAAGACTCCACAAATAATGTGAGATACTCAGATCGTATGTTAAAGTCTAAGATTTTTTTATCTGACTCCCCCCCCCCAACCCCCTACGTGCCTACGCTAATATAAAGAGTAATTAGCTCAATAGTAAATGAACCATACATTTGGCATTATAGCGGAGTTTGCCTAGTAAGACAATGCGGTCAAAAACAAGTCAACTTATTGCGTAACAGCCCGTTCACACTAGTCGTAAGTCGCATATGACTAAAAGTCGAATGCTCTGGTCACCATACACTTTATATGGAGCTGTTCACATTGGATGAGTATAAAGTGTATGGTGACCAGAGCATTCGACTTTTAGTCATATGCGACTTACGACTAGTGTGAACGGGCTGTTAATCGATCTTCATTAGCTCATTTTCATTACTAGAGCTCTGAACATCGATCGAATTTTTGTCCAAAGTAACTATTATAGAATCTTAGAATAGAGTGAACGATTCTATAATCCTAATCCCACAAATATTATAAATGCGAAAGTTTGTGAGTGTGTGTGTTTGTTACTTTGACTTTGACGCAAAAACTACTAAACGGATTTAGATGAAACTTTACAGTAATATAGCTTATATATTCCGATGTGTTATTCTGATAACACATAGGCTACTTTTTATCCAGGTACCACGCGGGCGAAGCCGCTGGCGGAAGCTAGTATTATTATAAATGCGAAAGTTTGTGACTTTATTTGTATGTTTGTGCCTCAATCACGCTCAAACAACCCAACGGATTTAGATTAAACTTGGAACATGCATAGCTTATGTCCTGGAATAGCATACATGCTTCTTTTTATATAGGTACCACGCGAGCGAAGCCGCGGGCGGAAGCTAGTATTTAGTATGATATTGGTATTGCCTAAATTTTTTTTTTTTTTTTTTTTTTTTATTAAACGTAAGTAAAACAGCCGTAGCTTCACCTAGCTCCTAAGACGTTTCAAAGTGATCCTTGTGACCTTTTGACTTTGAGCTCTGGCAATGAAAATCGAGAGTTAAAGATCGAATTTTACGCAACAAGTCTACATACCAGCATTGAAACTACCAAAAAGGACACCATCCCACATAGCACTGGCACAGATTCTCGTTACTGGTAGCCTGCTGAATCAACAGATCAACTTGCTTCTGCACGGATACCGTTTCGTAAATATGGGGGAAGTCTCGTCCGGTGAGTTTATCCCTCACGCGGTTTACTATGGCCAACGCACGTTTGTTGAGATTAGTCTCAGCTGGCTGGTCTAAGGACCCGTTTAACGCTATTAGGGGTTTGGTTGTGCTCGGTTGAGGAGATATAGAGGGTTCGGAAACATCGGCCTCATTCCTCGATCGACGACCGGCGTCTATGAGACGCCAGTTCAAGAGTGGGTCGTAAACGAAAGCTTCTAGAACAGCCATCACACTGTCTTTGTGGCGGTGTAGGACTTCCATCACGGACTCGCAGGTGCGCCGGTATGTACCTTCTATGCCGGTTACCTAGGAAAATAAAAGTAAATAAATATTAAATATTGGTGGACATTTCACACATCGCCATCTAGACCCAAACAAAGCAAAGCTTGTACTGTGAACTGGTGATGATGATGAGCATGGAATTTAGGCAATTACAGGTTGAAATGTTACACAAACTAACGACTTACACGACCTAAACCACGAACTACCGAATGAACACAAAATATTTCATAAAAATTGGTAGAGCCGTTTCGGAGGGGTTTGGTTACAAACACTGTGACACGAGAATTTAATATATTAGAAGATTAGATAGAGGAAGATGACGAAATTAAGTGTAGGTTTTGACTGCCTAAGATTTTAAATAAAATATGGAAATTTTAGTTAAAATGATCGTACGAATTTAGACACACGGCAGCGTGTCTAGCCAAGTTCAAAGTATACAAATTTACTCAAAGAACTTACCTCCATAGCATTGATGAGCATTCTCGTCAGCCTGAAAGGTATTTTTTCAGGGAACTTGTCTCTGGTCACGGCCACCTCGAAGCAATCTCCAAAGTCAATGTGCAGGAACTTTCCAGTCACTCTGGAATAGAATAAAAAGAAATGATATTAAAAAAAAATACGATCACGACTGTTACCCCAAGTACGGTAGACATCCTATCAGATCTCCAGACGCTTAGATCCTTTGAAGATGTCTAGTGGGGATAGTCAGAGGCACGTCCAAACATTATATTTGGCACATGCTCCCATTTTACAGTAGTCAGCATTCCATACGTGACAGGTTGCAAGCCCATCGCCGCTTATAAGAATACTAACTGGTTTCCTCATGTTTTCCTTCACCGTTTTGAGCACGTGTTTTTGACGCGCATATACATTTTCGAAAAGAAAAATCCATTGATGCACGCCACGACCTTCACAAGCAGTAGCGATGCACCAGATCCTACCACAACATCGTGTTAGTTGCTGCTATAGCGGTTGCAACATTCTGGGTTAACCAGAACCCAGGCCTACATGTTTGTAAACGTTTGAATGAACCTAATGAAATTTTGAACATGGCCATTTTAACAACATTTTAATTTTCAAATAAACGGTTTCATGAAGAAATAATACACATATAAAAAAAAAAAACAACAACTGATGTAATCAATTTAAACGATGATATTATGAACTTATCTGAATACATTGACTTTGTCTGCATCGTTTAAATTGATTACATCAGTTGTTGTTTTTTTTTTTAAATGTGTATTATTTTTTCATGAAACCAAACTATTACGTATACTGAACCACCCATATCAATTTGACGTGTGTTTACGATTTCACCCTGTATTAAAAAAAATATTAATACGACGATTTTTAAACAACATAGAATAGAGTATTTATCTATCTCTTAGGTTAGGCAAAGGTTTTGTAAGAGGCGATATTTATTTATTAATTATTCAAATTAAAATAGACAAAACGGGAAATATTTAGTTGTGGTCAATCAAGTCTAGAGGTATAACGCATCACAACTGTCACTTATCAAAACGGACCATAGACAAAGAATTATATTAACGTTAGATTTTTAACAGATTTGTTTGCTATGCTTAGTTATTGACTGCAAAATTTGAAAATGATTGGGGTAGGCACCACAACCGAGTCTTTGACCCTATGTCTAAAGGGACAAACATTACATTTAGCACTTGCCCACATTTTGTTAGCATTCCATAGATGACAGGTTGCAAGCGCATCGCCGATTATAAGAATACTTAGCAGATCTTGTTATGAAAATAAAAATACCTGTCCAACATGATGTTGGAGGGATGTCGATCTCCCAGTCCCAGGATGTATCCGACCATGGACATAACTGCGAGTGAACGGGTGTAGTTGGTTCGACGCTCGAACCAAACCTCGGAGGAGGGGCTCTTCAGCCAAAGAAGCTTGGCGAGGTCATCGCCAGTTGTGTGTTCTAACGCGTGTTCAAACACTTCCACCTGGAAATATTTTAATTAGTACAGACGAGACGCGACATACGTCCTGTCAAAATTTTAATAAGCGCATAGAAAAAGGTAAAAAAATTCTGTCAATTTTGGTACAATCAATAAGTGCTTTTTTAAAAGCTTATATTTAACTTGCAATGTATATAAGTAACTATGTATCTATGTAACTATGTTTGTTAAGATGGAATCTTGCAACTCAATTTTGAAGCAGTTAACTTTAACCGATTGAGCTGAAATTTGGCATACTTATGTAACTTCGGTGACAATGCAATAATATGGTGACAGCGAGCAGATCTGATGATGGAGTCAGGAGCTGTTCAACGGAACTCCTCAGTAAATAGTCCGATTGAGATAAAACTTTGCATACCTATCAATCTCCAATGACAATATAAAATTATGGTACTAGCAAGCTGGTCTGATGATGAAGCTCGAACGTAGCCAGAGGAAATCACTAACTACAAAACATAATTACGTCGTGTTTAGGCTCGTTTGATTTGTTTTGACGAGTACTAGAGCCCTAGAATTTATAAACGCTTGATTTAAAAAATATATTACTTTTCAAACTATCGTAGATTAGTAGACATAACTATAGATTTTAATACGAGTGTTTACGTGATAAACACCCGTGTTAAAATCTATATAAAAAAAAAAACTTATTTGTATTTTAGGAATATTTTTAGTCAGAATTCAAGCATCATGGTAGTAGTTCTTACTTAGTAGTAGCTACTTACCTTCTGAATCAACATCAATTTGTCCAAATCTGCCGCCATCCTCTGCATGATTCGGTGCTCAATGTTCAGAAGACACTTCCTCTTCTCCCTATAGTCCCTGATAAAGGGTATTTTAATGAAATTTTAAATTTAGATCATATGGGCACCACAACATTAAAATATTGACTGGCCTCACAGCTTATTTATACACGGGAGCGTAGATATCTCCCACATTGGTGACCCCGACCTGATCTGTCACTGTCATTCTTGACTAGTGGTTTGACCACCGAACATAGAAGTGCGACGATAGATTCGCCACAGTAGCTCTAACATTTGTTAATAAACATTTGTGTGATGAACATAGATGTTTGTTCTGTGTCTGGGTGTCATGTATAATAATGTATTTACAACAAAAAAAACGTATATAAGTATTCTATGAGTTATCTAGTTCCCATAGTACAAGCTTTGCTTAGTTTGGGACTAGATGGCGCTGTGTGAAATGTCCACCAATATTTATTTATTTACGAACATACCCGTAAATGTCGTACATTATTTTTGTACGAGATATTGTAATAGCACGAACGTTATAGGAACTAATTTTGGCGGTAACTACCTTATTTTGACTTTAGGTCTCGTCAATCGTTTTTCAACCTAATTAACATTAGGATAAAGTTAAAGTGCCTGCGAACATTGGCGGACGAAACGGCGCAGTGTTAAAAAAACCGGCCAAGTGCGAGTCGGACTCGCGCACGAAGGGTTCCGTACCAAAATCTATAAAAACGGCAAAAAAATCGAGTTTGTTGTATGGGAGCCCCCCTTAAATATTAATTTTATTCTGTTTTTAGTATTTGTTGTTAGAGCAGCAACATAAATATATAATCTGTGAAAATTTCAACTGTCTAGCTATCACGGTTCATGAGATACAGCCCTGTGACAGACAGACGGACAGCGAAGTCTTAGTAATAGGGTTCCGTTTTTACCCGTTGGGTACGGAACCCTAAAAAATGGATATCTAATCAATTGATAAATTTAAAATTCTCTGCCGTTCCGTTCGCCAAAGTCCGCCGGCCATAAATATAGCTTACATTTTTATGGTCGCGTAGTTCCTGCTCGCAGTTATATGTGACAAACGTAACATATAACTAACATATATATCACATATATGACATAATGTATCGTTGCTGTCAGTATAAAAAGTCGTATGTCAAAATTTTGCAATTTTTTTTATTGTCTGTATGTGTTTACTAAATCGATTTGCAGGAGTATAATATATGTATGTAAGCTATAAAATAAAGCTATTTACATTTAAATATTGTAAAAAAACTTCATAGATAAGATAATAATCATTTTTTTGTGTCTCTGATTCTTTGTACTGACAGCAACGGTATGTAATACCCGTACATAATCACTATTTTGAAACAGATAATAGGTGTTAACCGAGCTAATTTTAATACAAAAATTATTTATATAAAAATGAAATAGGATCAATAAATAATATCTAGCTGCTTAGATCCTTAAGGCCGGTATCCACCGCGCACCGAGTGGACCCATTAAGGACTCCGTTTAACTTACAAGAGTAAACTGCATACTTGTTGACTATTTGTTGGTGAAAATACAATGTCCTTAATGGATGTCTAAAGGAAGTCAGGAGTCTCACCTGATAAGTGAATGCAATGTGTCACAATGCGGCACCCAGCCGATCAGACCGGAGTTCGTACTGAGAGGGATCACAGCGTAACGTTGGATAGCCAGATCTCGTCTGGAACATAAACAACTTAGTTTATAATTTTTCTTTCGAGTCAGCGTATTTTTCGATACTACAGTTTGATTTACAAAACAGTTTTAAAATGGAAATAGTATGTAATGGAAGGAAAAGGTGAAAATTAATAAGGTTAGAATATGACACTTGTACATAATAGCTCTGCGTTCGATTTCCACCCAGAACCTAATTATATACTGGCCTCACAGCTTAGTTGGTAGTAACTCTGCCTTCTACGCTGTAGGTTGTGGGTTCGATCCCCATACAGCTTAGTTTGGTGCTAGATGGTGTTGTGTGTAAAGTCCGCTAATATTTATTTATTTATTTAAATACACACAAGTGAAGAGTGTAACTATTAACCCGGAAAAAGTAGAGAGCTTATGTTACACAAATGTTAACACAAGCTTATAATTATTAATTTTCAAAATAAAAGTATTAGATAATGTATTCTGCTTAGTTTAGGGCTAGATGGTAATGTGTGCAATGCCTACACATAATATATTATTTAATTCGGCTTCGCAGCTCAGTTGGTAGTAACTCTGCCTGTAACAGTTGTTGCAAATATTTGTGTGATGATGATTGATGTTTCCTCTGTGTCTGGGTGTAAGTATATATCATATGTATGTATTTACATAAAAAAAGTATTTTAAGTATTCTATCAGTTTTAGTTATAGTATGTTTGCTTTGCTTAGTTTGAGGCTAGATGGCGATGTTTAAAATGTCCACCAATATTTCTTTTATTTAATTATTGAAACTACATTATTACCAGATAGTTTTTTACCTGAAAGTGTCAGGGTCGGCTTGCAACAACGTGTTGACAAGTCCAAACAGTTGCATCACTCGCTCATCTTGACGCAAATCTTCGTGTCCTTTGAGAAGAAACATGTAATCTTTTCCGTTTGATCCGCGAATGCAGAGGCGGCGTGGACGCTGCTTTGATGTTATAACCTGTAGATTTAAAATACTGATTTTAATAAAGCAAGTTCACATGAGCTTGAAAGACTTTATCAGTTAATACCACTACATGTTACTCATGATGAATACAATTACTCAAAATCAGCCGTGCTCAAATCGGTAAAGGAAAACATCGTGAGGAAACCATTTAGTATCCTTGTAGACGGGCTTGCAACCTGTCACTTATTGAATGTAAACCACTGTTCAAACCGGCCATGTGGTAAATTTAATATTTTGACGTGCCTCTGACTAACCCCTTTAGACATCAACAAGAATCTGAGCATCAGAAGATCTGAGAGAATACCTACCGTACTTTGGCAACAGACTGCGAAAGCTGCCGAATGATGCGGTGAAACTGGACGTGCCTCTGACTAACCTATTTAGACATCTTCAAGGATCTGAGAGGATGTCTACCGACGAAGGCAAGGTCGCCATACCTGAAGACTGCTCTGAATGTGTGCGATGCGAATCAGCTCCTGATCGGGCACATAGCTGCCTGGCACAGCTAGCTGCAATTCGCGACAGCCCAACAGACGCGGAGAGACGTATTGCAGCTCGAGTGATGTTAGCTGCGGCAGTTGTCGGCTGATTCGGCGGAACACGTGGTAGTACAAATCCCAGGCTTGGTTTAAATCGCGGACGTTCGCTGATTCCTGGGAAAATTTAAGTTTTGTCATATTTGATAGATAATGATAAGAACTATGTTTATATATTTTTCGATATATTTGGACTAACCGACCCGTGTCAAACGTTGTTCTGTCAATATTTTTTTTTGTAATAATAGGAAAAAGCTATTTCAGGCAGCTTCCAATTTTTTCCCTACAAACATTGTACTGATAAAATAAATTACGATTTTTGGTAGAATGCGTATCATATCATTAGTAAAAACTGCGTTGCTATGACGACTAAATGTTTTTAGTCTGTGATGTCAGATTTGTTGCACACCAACGTCATCTATACCAAAATCATCCATTTTGGGTTTTGTTTATCATTTAGGGGTTGTTTTTCGGATTATAAGTTCCCCCTTTATTTATTCAGATTTATTATCTACATACTACAGGAAACTTCATCTTAATCCGTTTTGTCGTTTATTTTTGATTAGTGAACAAACATAGTAGCCTTATCACAAACTTTCGCATTTATAATATTACTAGCTGACCCGTGCCCGCTTCGCTGTGCGTAAGACATTTCTAATACCATCGTTGACTTTTTTGTAGACGTTTTTAAGGTGTACAATACTGTAGTACATTATTTTGATATATCTCGTGGGGTTCAGCCAGCATTTGCAATGTAAGCGCAAAAAAATGTGTTTATTTACGACATCACATTAGAAACCTCTAAAATTATCAGTGTTTCTCTACTATATTATGCATGTATTATACATATAGACCTTCCTCTTGAATCACTCTATTTATTAAAAAAAACCGCATCAAAATCCGTTGTGTAGTTTTAAAGATATAAGCAAACATACATACATACATACATACCTATTACATACAGACGCGGGAAGCGGAAAGCGACTTTGCTTTATACTATGTAGTGATTAGGATTAGGGTTATTTCTAGCTAAATTACAGCAAGAAATACGTTAGATGATAACGAATCCATTTTGTTTTTGGCGCGCGCCGCCTGCGCGCACCTTTTATACTTTATATCCACGATAAGTCGCCGTTTATGTTGTCAGCCTAAATATAATAGTTACATTTTAAAACATCGAAAAAAAAACACTTCTCTCAAACATAATGTGCTAGCTAAAATCATATAAGCAGCTAGCAATAATGTTATCCCACCTGCTGCGCCAATAACGATATGTATATCAAAACTAGAGATATATTACTAACCTTGTATCTATTGCACCAATCCTGAGCCTCGTTCAATTCCCTGCCGTAAGTCTGGTTAAATGAAACCTCCTTTAGCGTCTGAGGCCCACGTTCTAAAGTCGCGTGCAACGGTTCTAAAGTCTTGAACATAGCATTGACATCGTTCTCGCTGAAGTACAATCTCGAAGCCTCCTCTAACGCCTCGTGCCATTGCTCGTGCCATAGTATAGCTACTCGAATCAGTTCTTCGGATATCATAGCGGCTTGGTTGACTAGCTTGCTCGAATGCGAGCACATGGACTTCAAAACCTGATTGGCCGCGTTCTTTCGCGCTACGAACGATGATTTAGAAGCCACCGTCAAAGGATAGACCAGCGCTTGCGGATGAGACTTTCCAATATCGATCAGCAAGGAGTGAATCAACTTGCCGACTAACGCCCTCGGAGTATCGATTCTAGCGATCAGTTGGGGAATAACTTGCAGCCATACGTTGATTTCTATGGTCCTGATCCCTTCGAATAAGGCTTCGTGAACGGCTGGATAGTGGCCGTTGTCGAACCACAGTGTTAGCAATCTCAGAGTGTCTTGGAGCGAGCTACCGCGGGATAGCTTGATGGATTTGAAGAAGCCTTCAACAGCTGGGACGGTATGCTGCTGGATACATTCGGGGGTAGGCTGTTTTTCAGCCCCAGACGCTCCGTCTTGGTGCTTGTAGAATAGCACAGTTTCGAAGTTCATGTACGCCCAAGCGTGCCAAGCCTTATACCAGTCCGAAGATAGCACCGTGGCAGCTTCGTAGTTGCGCAGTATTTCCGGGATCGAATGCTCGTTGATGCCGAGTAAAGATTCGCACCATGAGCCTAACTTCAAGTGGCAGCGGGCTAAGAGACGCGCGTGCTCCGAATCGCCAGATTCTGTATTGTCAACGTATCTTTGCAGTTGGTCGTAGGCCAGTTTCTTGTCATCAGCGACCCAAAGATGCTTCGCATACGCCAAAGTCAACCTCGGCTCGTGCGCCGGTAAAGGCATGTCCCGATTCTTGCTCGGATCTATTCCCAATAACATGACTAGTGTCTTGTGCGCCTGTCTTGGCGCGCCGCTCTTTCGGCATAGCGAGGCGAATTTCAGCCAAGTCGCCATGTCTTCCTGGGGCGTCAACACTAGACTGTGCACTTGAAGGATTCTACGCCAATCTTCGACCAATCTTTGGCCGCCTTGCAGTCTCGTCCACCACGCTTGGCGGATAGATTCCCTACGTTCGATAACTTGCTTGTAGGTAATGACTTCTTCTAACTCTGCTAGTAACTGCGCGTTCACAAGCGCTCCGTAAGCCCTTTGGTAGCTTTCGCCGGCGACAGCGGTTAGTTCCGAATCGAGGAGAGTTCGAGCCATATCGATAAACTGTTTGGAAACTTCAAATTCTCCTTTGTGAATGCTTAATACAGCTCTGTAGAAAGCACCGTCTTGGGTGTTCTCTGGTAGGAAGTTGACGTATTTCGACATCGAATCCCATTCGTTGAGTCCCCAGGCGGCCGCTGCGGCTAATCTCGCCGATTTGTATTTATCTTCAGATCTCATTTTGGGCCAGCTTTTGGACACGGTGTCATACAAAGTCACCCACTCGCCAAGAGCTTCGTAGCAACGCAGTTCCCCAAGCTGGGAATCCATGTCATCGGGTTCTGTGTTTAACTTTTCTCCGTAAAGATTGAGAGCTTTCTCCCAGTTATGTAACTTCTCATACCATCTGATTTGAACCTGAAAAATAACACATTCTCAGTCTTCTCGTTGAAGGTAAATATTTTTGTCTGTATATTCTTATAACTAAATGATCGAAAGATAGAATAAGACGCTGTAAGTAACTATTCTATTTCAATTAACAATTTTTTATTGACTGATTTTAAAATTTTAAACCAATTTAAAAAGGTTGATCTTTTGAAATTAGTATAAAGTAAAAAATAAGGTCGAATATAATTAAAATTACCTTCAGATTGGCATCGCCAGGTTCGCGTTGAGCCATGACTCTTTCTAAAAGTCCTTCGGCCGCTTCTTTCTGTTGGAGTTTGTTGTTGATGTGTATCAGAGCTTCGACAACTTGCAATGTCGCCCCGCTTCGGAACTCTTCCTCCTGTGAAGATGATAATGATTGAGATTTGTGTTATCATTTTTTGTTATACAACTCTAAAATTATTCATATATTAAAATATTTATAAATAAATAACCCGACCAATCGAAAAGTCAAGAGACGATATCATTTTTAAAGTTTTATGAAGTAACTATTAGTCTTCCATAAATAAAATTAAATTAAAAAAAACTTTGGGTCTCTTTTGAAAAATAAAAAAAACATCAAAATCGAATCACCAGGTAAAAACTCCTTTTTTTTCGTCGATTGAAAAGACATAGACAAGTAGGTACGAGTATGTCATGCAAAATCTGTCTGATGCATTTTTTTCTGAAGCGAAAGAAAAATACTGGACAAAGGCCTATGTTTAGAGTAACTATAATATTTTGCGTAGTATCTTCAAACTAGATTACCTTATAATGCAGCGCTTTGGCGTACGCCCTGCAATGCATAGCTCGCTCTCCCAACAGATGGGTGGATATCGGCAAAGTTCCACCTTCACAATGTTCCATAAACTCGGCCAAGTTTAGCACGGTATGCGCTAGCTCAGGTGCGTCCGGCGCTGTCAGCGCTTGTTCTAGCGCGTTAGATAGCTCAGTTCTCGCTGTGCTGTCTAGCTCAGTCCAGCAGGAAACGAAGGCCGCGTTGAATAAGTCCCGGAGGAGTTGGGAATAATTGTGAGCTAGGGCTAGGCACGCTCTGGAAATAAATTAATTTGGTAATTATTAGATTAATAGATTATTGTAGTGCCCTAGCGGGGTCCACGTTGAGAAACTCTGTGATACCTTAAGACCATTGTAACCAACTGGAGCAATAAATAAATGAATATGAATAAATTAAAGTAATTTGATTGTATTCGACATTTGATTTACATAACTCTTGTAGGTGTCATAAGGCGTACTACGATTAAAGTTATTAAGTTTTACAATATTCCTACTGAAACAATAAAAATTAAAAACTACTGATGGAAACCCATGCGGCTTCGTTCACGTGATGTTATTTTCAAAAAGACTTCAAACACCGCTGTACCCCCTTAGGGTTTTTCTTTCTTAGTGCACCCCTACATACCAAAATGAATACACCTTCCAAGTTTTTAGGACCAACAGTTTAGGCTGTTCTTCGATAGATCTCTTGCGTTACTGATAGTCAATCAGTAACGCAAGAGTTTTATTACATACAAGCTGACCCGGCGAACTTCGTATCGCTTTAGAATAAGTTCCTGTCCCGTTCCCGTTCACTGATGCATTTTAAATGACGTTAGGAACACACCTACATTGGTTAGACAACAGTGAACTTTATACAATAGCAATAAAGCTCAAATTGACTCTACGTTTTAGTTAGAAAACTTTTGTATGGGAAAAAGAAAAGGGCTGTTTTTAGGGTTTTTCCGGCAATTATTCTAATTTCTTCAACGAACATTTAAAAAGAAGAATTGGCCAAATTGGTCTAGGCGTTGTTGAGTTATGCGCTTACCAACACTTGCGATTCATTTTTATATTATAGATTTTGATGATGATTACATACATCTGCACAAGGACCGTGGTTGTCAGACTTTCCGACAACAATTCCGACAGCATTCCCAAGGAGGGTTGACGTCAGGCAGGCGGCAGGCGTTATAAAACACCCTAAGCCAAATTCATCTACACGTTGTGCCGACCCCATAAGAAGTGGGAAAAAATCAAGAGGAAGAAGGAAGAAGTAGATAACATACCTAAGAGCAGGGCTATGAGACTCCGTAAGCAGACCGATGCTGAATCGACGCAGCCATTCGAGCCAATCGTCCTTCGAGACGCGACTGGACACAGTCCAAGCTAACTTCAGATTGTGCGCGTTCACACATAACTTGCGAATTGATTGTGATGTATCGCATACTAAGAGGCGTGCCTGAGAACATAACAAACATAACATATAAAACACTTTTTTTAATCGACATAAAAGGAAGAGGTTGTTTTTAAGGTTCCGTACCCAAAGGTTAAAAATGGGACCCGATTACAAGACTTCGCTATCCGTCTGTCCATCTGTTTGTCACAGGGCTGTATTTCATGAAACGTGATAGCTAGACAGTTGAAATTTTCACAGATTATGTATTTCTGTTGCCGCTATAACAACAAACACTAAAAATAGAATTAAAAAAATATTTAAGTGAGGCTCCCATACAACAATCGTTATTTTTTTTTACCGTTTTTTGTAGATAATGGTACGGAACCGTGCGCGGGTCCGACTCGCACTTTGCCGGTTTTTTTATGTTTCTCAGAAGTCCGTTGGAACCGATATACTTCCCGTTTGGTCCCAATTAAATTTGAGAAAAAATACCCGGTCATCAATAGATGTCACTATTGAAAATTTTATATGCGTAACACGTGCTCAAAACGGCGATAGAAAAACCGTGAAGAAACCAATTAGTAGCCAAATGCAATGTTTGAACGTACCTCCAACTACCCCCTTAGACATTTTCAAGGATCTGAGTGCTGGAAGATCTGAGAGGTTGTCTACCGTACTTGGGGATTACAGTCGTGATCTATTAATTTTTTTTTAACATGTTGAGACCCATCAGTCGTATAATTGGCTCCCGTTTATCTCCCAGAAGTATGCTTATTTTAGATAGATTAAAACATTTACCTCTTGATTATTATTCCTTGGTCTACGCCTTGGATATCGTAGAACCTCATCAATCACCATGTTCTGAGTCGCATACAACTGTGCCAACAAATAATCGTAATTCTGGTGCTGGATTTTATGTTTGACCACAACTTTATGAACTAATGGTATGAAATCAGTGTATTTCCTTCCAAGTTGAGTGATCAGAGAGCATATGGTGTCCATAGCTGTAGGGCGTAAAGTTGGACAGGTATCCAAGCTTCGGACTAATGGATGGATAATTCTCGACACCAGCTCCCCATAGTTCAATGTATCGGAGAGATTGTCCACAGTTTCTATAGCGACTTTGGCTACAGACATTGGGCAGTCTGTTGAGTCAAATAGCTTTACAATCGAAGGTATAACCAAATGCATGTAATCATCTAAGTTGTCTTCAAACTTTTGTAATGCATAGAGTAGATTCTTAGTCACGATTCGTTCGACACTCGTGTCGTGAGCGAGAACGCGTAAAATCTGAGGCATCATTTGTGGAAGGTAAACTTTGAACTCTGAACCTAAAGCCACAGCAATATTCTCAACAAGCAGTATTATGGCCAGCGTCAGTTGCAAGGGACAGTTCGGTGTCCACAGCTCCTTGACTAGATCGAGGATCTTGTCAAGGTAATTCCGAATGTGCTGCTTTACAATAGCGATAAATTTCGCAAGTTGCGTTAAGAGGAATTTGCGGAAATCGTTGTTGTCGGTGGCCCGCGCAACGTAGAGTAGACTAGGAGTTACGCGCGGTATGTACGGCACGCATTTGATTCCCAAAGACTGAAAGATGTCTGTAACCGCTTGTACTACGCTTTTATGGTGCTGTTGTAGAGTCGGGTCGCGTAAAATACGCATAAGCGTTGATATGACTATAGCTGGGTAGTATTCATCTAGCACGGGAGTAGACATATTGACCAACATTTCACTGGTTGTCATATCGAAGTTGTTCTCTTCAGCTTTACTATCTGCAACGGGCACTAAGCTGGAATCAGGTTGTCCGTCGATGAAACCTCTTGTTATTTTATGCTTGTAGGGATCCAACGCACCCAATAAACCTAGGACTCTGATTGTTTCCCGTCGATCCTTCGGCTGCTGTTCTGTCTTCAAGAAGTTCAACAGGACATCCATTAAATTGGGATATTCTTTGTAAGGCGTAACAACGTGGCCGGTGGCACTGATCAGCTGACCGAACGCCCATAGAGCGATGCTCCTCTTTTCTGTTGCACTTGCGTCAGATAACAAATCTAGAAGTATGGATAAAAGTTCAGACAGCCATTTCCTTAGTCCAGAATTATCACCGTGAACGTCAGCTAAATCTCCAATGGCTTTTAAAATACTGATCATAACTCCAGGGTTTGAATCAGATTCTTTCAACTTCGGTACCAGGACATTTAAGATGGTTTCCATGTAAGGTTTGACTAGATTTGGCGCGTGACGGATGAGATTATCCAGCATTCTGGCTGCTTGTTCTTTGTTCCTGCTCATTCCAGAATGTTCTAGCTCAGTTAGAAATTGGATCAGCGTCTTTCTGAGACCTGGCATAACATAGGCTGGATTCACAGTACTCAATCTTCCCACAGTGCAAATGGCCAGTTCTCGAATATCCAACTGTTCATCGTTCATGGCGATAAAGAGGAAAGTCAAGTTTTCTATCTGAGCTAGATGGGTATCGAATATATTGTGCAGTGACCCCAGCACCCAATAACGGACCTCATACTCAGGATCAGTCACAGAAACTACAAGAAGTTTGCTGATCACTTCAGCAGTCAGCATTGTGAGTGTATTTGATGGTGTTGCCATTGTTTGAACAGTAGCATCTGCCAAGAGTTTTGCTGCTGTCTTAACCGCTTCCAATCGCACCTCTTTCTGGTCACTCTGTATGAAGTGGTCAATGCAACGTCTCACAAAGGTCAGCAAGCTGTGTTGACCCTCAAAGTTGAAGGAACCCAGGGTTCTTAGTGCCAATACGATGCTAGCAGGATCATGTGGTTCCACCACCATATTCATATTACACATTGCCTGTTCCAAGCTCCTTGGTACCCCAGGATGCAAGAATGGTTTGTTCCTCAGTACTAAGGACAACATGTTGAGAAGTCCTCTTGATATTTCTTCTTTTAGGGTAGGCAGGTTGATGCAGAGCTCTCTCATGCAAACTGTCAATGGTGGGCTAAGGCCTGTCGCAAACATTGGATCTAAAAGCTCTTTTATGTCTGCAACAACTAATTTGGTAACTGCACTGCTCAAGAGGGTGATACAGGCAAATATTGAGGGATCAATCGACATTCTCCTTTTGATCTGTGCATCTCTGACAGGCAGTATTAGTTTCACTATATTCATTATAGGTGGTATAAAGGTGTGGATATCATATTGAATTGCAGAGGCCATCAAACCAAGGGTTGTAAAAGCCATATTCCTCTCTTTGTCTCTGGTGCGAAGTGACAGCAATAAGAAGTTCATGGTAGAATTCATATATTTCCGAATGAAAACTGTTTTATTGAATGCAGCTAATCTTGGCATAAGGATTAGTAGTATTTGGGGTATTCCTTGATTTTTATATTGCCTTGATGCCATCACATCTGAAAAAGAGAAATTTTTTAGTTTATTCTTGATAAAACTATACACGGAAAATTAAATGATGATTAATGCATACCTTCACAAATCCTTTCATACTCATGAGTAAGTAGTTGCCGACAGACATCAGATTCATATATAGCAACCGGGTATTGTACATTTTCAGTCTGGAATCCATCACTTAGATAGCCTCTTTTTACTGAAGCACTGTGGAGTTTTGCACTAATGCAAATAATTTCATCAGAAACACTGATATCTTGTTGTGTATCCAAACTCTGCATGAGTTGGGTATATTTTGTCTCCCATTTAGAATTTGAACATCTCAGCAACTCATTTAAAATGAGTAGTCCACCATGAACTTTATCCTCTTTGCTTGTTCCTTTGTCTCTGAATGTGATATCTTCAAAGGACTGCATAGCTTCATCATAGCATTGCATATACCACTGTGGTTTGGCAGTAGATTGCTTAGCTGATTCTCTCTGTGCAGTGACTATCAGTCCAGCTCTTAAAGCTTTAGCTGCTGCCTCACGTATTTGTTGCTTGGGATCTTTCAGTGCAACAAGAATATGGTCAAAAAAGCCAGACACTTGTTGATAGAAGTATGTTGGCATAGCAATAGCAAGTTCTTTTAATAGTAACACAGCGGAATGTCTTCTGCCTTCATTGCGCTCTTCCTGTAGCCACTCGAAGGCTCTTTTAACTTCAAATTCTACATACTCTGCTCTTTTTACGCCAGATACAGTAGCTAAACGTCCAACAGTCTTCGCCGCCAGTTCCATTACCCCAACATCGGAGGATGGAAGTAGATTACGCAGATAATTCGCAAATCTCGTTATTCTTGTTTTGGTAGTGTCGCAGTCTCCACCGATAAGGCATACTGAAATTGAATTAAATAACAGTGTACAACACAACGTAAGACGTAGTCACGGAAACTAGGAAACCAATAAAATACTAACCGATAGCCAATACACCGCCTTTCTTTTCATGCGTGTCATTACTTGATACCATTTCAGATATCTGATGGTTGAACCCATCGAGGAACTGCGTAAGTTCCTCTTGAGGGACTTCGCGAAGTTCGGTCTTCGCATACTGGTAAAGCTCTCGAGCGGTCTTTATCTGAATATCCACATTCCTGGACTTCAGTCCCGCTACGAAATTAGCTACTTGATTGGACATCTTTTATCTGACATCGCTGGACAAAATTATCTATTATGTGGTGAGTGCTAAATTATAGACTCTGAAAATAATATTCGTTTTTATGGCACGTTTTACAAACAAAAACATAAACATAAAACACATTTTTCCCACACACACACACCTCTTCTCTTCGGTTCGGCTTTATATGCTCTTTGGTTCGGCTGATTAAAAACCAAAGAGCATTTAATCAATACAATAAGATGCTAGACTACTATAGACATAGACAAATATTTTTTTTTGTGTAACTAGCTGTCCCGAGTCCCGCGACAGACGTCGTCGTGACAAAATTTCAATAATCGCATAAATAATGAAAATTTTAACAATAGATAAATATATAACACGTAATTACGAAGAGTTTGAAGAGCAAGTAATTTTGACATATAATTGATTTTTCATACAAGCTTCAACACCTCTTTTTACCCCGATATAGAATAAAATTAAAAAAAAACCTCTGTGATTCTGAACATTAGCATAACTAAAATGCAGCGCACTTATCTGTCCGTCTGTCCGTCTGTCCGTCTGCACGTTTTCTTGTCACAGGGCTGTATGTCATGAATCGTGATAGCTAGACAGTTGAATTTTTTACTGATTATGTATTTCTGTTGCCAGTGGCAACTTGCCGTTATAGTGGCAACTTGCCACTATAACGGAGGAATAAAAGGGAGGCTCTCATACAACAAACGTGATTTTTGCAATTCTAGTGACATCTAGTTTGATTTGATGTTGCTACATTATTATGCTTATGGTTTAAAAACCAATGAAAGCTAATGCGAAGTATCGTGACTATTCGTGACTGACGACGAGTTTACGGTTGCGCCGGCAAGCGGCGCCACTCTACCGGCAATAGCACTGTGACAGAAAGCAAATATAAGTAGATAAAGGTTCGGAACCCTTGGTGCGCGAGTCCGACTCGCACTTGGCCGGTTTTTTTTCTACAAGTTGGCACACTGTTAACCATAGACAATCTTTACTTTTTTTTTTTTTAATCTTTATTTATATGGGGATGGGCAGAGATGGGCACTTACCCGGTAAAAATCATTTTTACCCATTCATTCCTATTTATACCCATTTATACCGGGTAAAAATGATTACTTACATCTTTTTTTTTTACTTTTTTGACACTTAACTAATTATGGATCACGATTTTCATATTTTCATTAGTTTAGATCTTTCGAAGATGTCTAGAGGGGGTAAGTCAGAGGCACGTCCAAACATTATATTTGGTACATGCCCATATTTTGCAGTAGTTAGCATTCCAAACGTGACAGGTTGCAAGCCCATCGCCGCTTATAAGAATATAACTGGTTAATACTAATTAGTTATGGTGTTTTCTTGTTATTATTTTTTACTTTGGATTATAATTATTCAGACTTTAGCGTAAAGAAATAAGAGCGGTCGTTTTCAGGAATTTTAGGTTTAGCGTGGAGACAACAGAATCTCCACCAATGTAACAAAATTAAAACTAATACAAATTCCATAAAAAAATATCGAAATTCTATCTATTTTGATTATTCATATTATGCATGGTTGTATAGATTGTTTGTCCTGCCACTTTGACGTGTAATCTATAAAAAACCGGCCAAGTGCGAGTCGGACTCACGCACGAAGGGTTCCGTACTATTATCAAAACGGCAAAAAAATTACGTTTGTTGTACGGAAGTCCCACTTAAATATTTATTATATGCTGTTTTTAGAGAAATACATCATCTGTGAAAATTTCAACAGTCTAGCTATCACGGTTCATGAGATACAGCCCTGTGACAGACAGACGGACAGACAGACGGACAGACGGACAGGCGGACAGACGGACAGACGGACAGAAAGACAGACGGACAAACGGACAGACAGATGGGCGATGGGCTTGCAACCTGTCACGTTTGGAATGCTAACTACTGCAAAATGTGGGCATGTACCAAATATGTTTGGACGTGCCTCTGACTACCCCCACTAGACATCTGCGCCTGATGCGTGATCCATAATTAGTTAAGTGTCAAAAAAGTAAAAAAAAAAGATGCAATAATTTTTACCCGATATAAATTGGGTATAAATAGGAATGAATGGGTAAGAATGACGTCATTCTTACCCATTCATTCCTATTATTATATTATTTTGTTTATCAAGGAAATACGAAAGTGAAGTGGCCAGGTAATACATGTAGAAAATAGGTTTTAATTATAATTTGTGTTAGTAGTGTTAAGATAAGGAAACTGGTTTCCTATAGTTCACACTAATATGAAGATTAGGAAACAGTTTTCTTACCTGTCACACTGCTTGAATAACAATGTGGTGGTTAGTAAAATTATTTCCTAACCGTAACACCAGTGTGATAGAGCAGTGTGAAGGTGAGTCGGGCGCGAATTTAAATCGGTTATTATTTATATTTTATTAATATCGGTACTTTGAGGTTTAATCTATAATAAGTAATCTAAAAATAACTTAAACACGTAGTATTTCATATAAGCACATACGGTGCTAATAATAAAAATTTACTAATCCAAAGATCATCTGAGGTTACAGCAAGACTTGTTAATACCAGCCTAAAGTTGTAATAACTTCAGAGTAAAATAGTTATTAATAAACTCGGCGAAGTGTTGGACTAACAATACATTCCTTGCACCGGGATTATATGGCAACACACTTGATTTAAAAGTAAAAAGAGTGAGTCGGTGAGTGAACTCAATGCTTTATGATGACATATGGACAGTGACAAACAACGTTTTGAATGACAGTTGCCTATGGTATAAAAGTAAACAAACAACTATGAAAACTTTGATAAAAATTAATTAAATTTCAAAATGAACTGAAAACGCATTCGCTTTATTAAGAAAAGGTAAATAATGTTATCATCTATCACTTTTACAGCTTGACTGTTATGGTAAGTATAATGAATGCTACCGTAGGTATCATTTACAATATAATTGTTTGTTTCAGCAATTATTTCGCATAGTTCTGAGAGAGTATCCTCCAATAATTGAAATCAAATCATTGGACACAAATACAAACTGGACAAAAAACAAAGCATGGTGCGTGAAAGTGCACGAAAAGTAAGTTTAACTAGGTTTTTCTTTAAGTACTGAGTAAGTACCTAATCTATCTTAGTACCTACGAATTAAAATATTTGTTACAAGTATACCACTTATTTCAGGTTTAATGAGTTATATAAATGATCTCAATAGTTAAACTTATGTTAAACTAACTTACTTTGACTATGTTTTTAAAACTACCTAAAATATTAATTTTTAATCTATTTGTTATTTGCAGGACCAGAATGAACATGCTCGAAGCTTGATAAGCCACAGAAAATATGAAGAGCACAAGCGAAGGATGATATTTTCATATACTTACACTACTCACAGTTCTGAATTCTATAAAAAAAAATCTATGGTAGGATCCAAACAATGTGTACAAATAAAGAAAATGTCATAACCGCTCAAGACACCTTGTTGTCAAAAGTCACCAATCAAAGCGCGTCTGAAAGCACCGTGGTGACTTTTGACAACAATTTTAAATTTTCGCGGTCTCCCGCTGCCTCTTTCGACAAATCCATCTGTCCTGCTTTTTCTAATTAGAATCTCGTAAGAAACGATTTGCCATCCTTTTCGCACTGAATTGACCTTCATTTACATGTGCACCAACCTAAATAATCAGTTCAAACGGTTGACAGAAAAAAAAAGAAAAAGTTTGTCTAGATAGAAACCTCCATTCAAACAAATATTGTATTGTTCTATATTATCTTGTAAATAACTATTTTTGTACTATTGAATGTTTTGTTTTGTGTTTTTCTGCTTCATATTGAATGTATTAACTCATATAATACATCTTAAACATAGGATATCCTTTCATTTTTAAATTATAAATCATTGTATTCCTAAAAGTATATTTTTTCAGAACTTCGAAGTTCTGAATTATTACATTGCGTAATCTGCCTTCACTTAATACAAATAATGTGTCATTCGAAGCATTAGCTCAACCGTAACAATAAACCTTAGAACAAGTAGGGTCTAATTTCAATGAGCAGAGTCTTGTTTAGTTTTGAACTGCGCGATGACTCATCCCGCGCCGTCATCAAAAAAAACGGTCGGCGTGTGGTGTTTTTAGGGGTACGGCGCGCGGGAGGCAAGTGCGTCAAGCGGATAAGCCTGATGTTTTTTATTTAAAATTAATGTGCTTAGGTATAACATGGAAGTACAAGAAAATAATATAAAAGTCTGTCATTCAATTCTGATTGCTCAAATAATTTTATTGTTGTTTCAAACAACATTCATTATTATATTCTTAAGTCATGTGAGCTGCCTTGCACATTTATGCCACAAAAGGTATTCATGATCTCCAAATTAGCACCTGACACAACCTGGAACAATAAAATATATATGACTTTAATTTTATGGTAGGAAACCTATGTTTGAATAAATTATAATTATGTACCAAAGCTTACGTAGTAGGTACTGAAACCTTACCTGTAAATTTATTGAACTGTATCCTGTCTTGTTTATGCAGTGTTGTCCAATACCATCTGCAATTTTTGGGATTCTAATATGTGTGCAATATAGCTCCTATCATTTGTCTGAAGCTACACAATTAATAAAAACCAGCAATCACATATGTTCCAGTCCAAGGCATTTTTATCCATTGAGCCCTTTGCTTATAAAAGTGCTAAACCAACTTGTTTGCATGCAAGTGAAATTGTTGGCTGGCTCCTCCCGCTTGATAATTTACTGCATCATCTTGAATCTGTATTCATCTCTTCATCTTGAAAGTCTTCAAACGAATTCTTACGAATTTTGATAAATTTTACACGCCTCACTAATAGATTCAACCTTTTCTATTTCTTCTTACTCTCAAATCATCAATTAATCCATCTTATTTGCACAGAAATGAATGAGTAAATAAAACAAACACTATTGGATACGCAACTTTAAAACACAATTTTAGGTTAGGAAAGACTGTGGCGCAGGTTGTCTAAGCTTACTCTGACGTAAAATTGGGTATAAATAGGAATGAATGGGTAAGAATGACGTCATTCTTACCCATTCATTCCTATTTATACCCAATCATTCTTACCCATTCATTCCTGTTTATACCCAATTTATATCGGGTAAAAATGACGTCATTCTTACCCATTCATTCCTATTTATACCCAATTTATATCGGGTAAAAATGATTGCATCTTTTTTTTTTACTTTTTTGACACTTAACTAATTATGGATCACGATTTTCATATTTTCATTAGTTTAGATCTTTCGAAAATGTCTAGTGGGGGTAGTCAGAGGCACGTCCAAACATTATATTTGGTACATGCCCACATTTTGCAGTAGTTAGCATTCCAAACGTGACAGGTTGCAAGCCCATCGCCCATCTGTCCGTCCGTCTGTCTGTCTGTCTGTCTGTCCGTCTGTCTGTCCGTCTGTCTGTCCGTCTGTCTGTCTGCAGTTCTGTCTGTCCGTCTGCAGGTCTGTCTGTCCGTCTGCCTGTCCGTCTGTCTGTCCGACTGTCTGTCCGACTGTCTATCCGTCTGTCTGTCCGTCTGTCTGTCTGTCTGTCCGTCTGTCTGTCCGTCTTTCTCTCCGTCTGTCTGTCCGTCTGTCTGTCACAGGGCTGTATCTCATGAACCGTGATAGCTAGACTGTTGAAATTTTCACAGATGATGTATTCTCTAAAAACAGCATAAAATAAATATTTAAGTGGGACTTCCGTACAACAAACGTGATTTTTTGCCGTTTTGATAATAGTACGGAACCCTTCGTGCGTGAGTCTGACTCGCACTTGGCCGGTTTTTTATAGATTACACGTCAAAGTGGCAGGACAAACAATCTACACAACCATGCATAATATGAATAATCAAAATAGATATCATTTTGGTAATATTTTATGGAATTTGTATTAAGTTTAATTTTATTACATGTGTGGAGATTCTGTTGTCTCCACGCTAAACTTAAAATTCCTAAAAACGACCGCTCTTATTTATTTACTAAAGTCTGAATAATTATAATCCAAATTAAAAAATTACAAGAAAACACCATAATTAATTAGTATTAACCAGTTAGTATTCTTATAAGCGGCGATGGGCTTGCAACCTGTCACGTTTGGAATGCTAACTACTGCAAAATGTGGGCATGTACCAAATATAATGTTTGGACGTGCCTCTGACTACCCCCACTAGACATCTTCGAAAGATCTAAACTAATGAAAATATGAAAATCGTGATCCATAATTAGATAAGTGTCAAAAAAGTAAAAAAAAAAGATTTAATCATTTTTACCCGGTATAAATGGGTATAAATAGGAATGAATGGGTAAAAATTATTTTTACCGGGTAAGTGCCCATCTCTGGGGATGGGGCTTTGGTCGACAATCTTTACGGCAGAGCCACACTTCCGTGTCGTGTCGTGGCGCGACACGCCACGAGCCAATCGCTTTCATACATTTAGTATGGTTAGAGACACATTTGGGTGTCGTGGCGCTATCTGTCGTGGCGCGACAGCTCGCTACCGATACCGACCGATTGCGCCAGAGCGGTGGTGGGGGTTGAATGAATGAATGAATGAATGAAAATGCTTTTATGACGCGACACGGCGTGCCTCGTGGCGCGAACCATAGATTTAGGATGGTTCGCTCTTATATCTATGGCGCGAACACCTAGCAGACATATTTAATTTAATTTGCAGCATAGTGATTGACGACCTTATTGAACTTAAACGTCAACGAAAATTTTTTTTGCCCTCTAGGAGTTTCATTGCTAAGAGAAATTGAAGGTTTTCATCAAAATTACTATACCCTGCAAAGAGCGCGCCCGTATACTCTGTGGAGCGCGCCCGTATAGTACTCTGTGGAGCGCGCCCGTATACTCTGTGGAGCCACGACACGACACAGTAGTGTGCACACCCACCCCACGCGAGTGGCGTGACGCGCCACGACACGACACGGTAGTGTGTCTCTGCCATTAGTTTAGTAAAATAATCGTTCGTTCATTCCGAATCGAATTTATTGACCTCACTCATTATCTACCTAGAATGTTATGTATGTAATTAATATGTAACTAATTCTAGTATGTTATAAATTGGTCTGTGTCGGGCCCGGACCGGAGCTGTGGGGCTATTTTGTAAAAACATGATTTTCATGTTATGATATTCATACTAATATTTATTGGTACTGAATGCCTTATTACCTACCTTCCAACACATTAATACCTACCTACGCTGAAGCGTAGGTATAGGTGCATAAACAGCGAATAGTTACTATGAAAAGTGTACAGTTAGGTATTCTCTAACAATAAGTATTGCATTCAACATCATAACATGATAATCATGTTTTTACAAAATAGCCCTGCTGAAGCGGGCCTTGTAAGACTTGACGGTATAAAGGACTAGCTGTCCCGACAGACGTTGTCCTGTCAAATTGATTTTATTTTTCCCTATGAATCTTCTCCTGACACTAACGATTACAACAACAAAAAAGAATTAGCAAAATCGGTCCAGCCGTTCACGCGCGATGCTGGCCTTCGCTTCAGGCCTCCCAATCACTGAGAGATGGATATAAAATCGGGGCGAATTTATGTCAGTCGGAGCCTAAAAAAATGTACACTTGTGCAATAAACTTGCCGCTTTCGCTTTGTATCCGAAAAATCGGTATCATTCATTCTTTCACTTTAAATAAATAAATAAAAAATAGAGATTAAAATTAAATGCATTTGAAAAGTGAAATGAAGTTGAAATAAGAATAGGAATTAAATATATAATAAAAAAATAATCGCAAAAACTACATGTTCTCTATGGTAAAATGTCCGACATTCATTTCATTCATTGCTTATTGTGGCTTATTGCTTGACTTGCTTGCTTGAGTGAGCGAGCTTCCAGTTCCATTTCTGTCGTTTATGGTTTTCCTAATACTCGGGCGGTCATCCTCGAAAATTTTGTTCAAAAAAATTAAATGAAGGTGCTTTAAGCGTTGATTTTATGATAAATCTGTAGGTTAAAAATTGTTAAATAATGATCTTACTCGAGATCAATAATAGAATTATAGAAGAAACGTTAACTGTAAAATATAAAAATGCACTGGCGCGGTGAGTACGTTACGCTTAGAAAGTTGCTGTTTTTTCATGTATGTGACCTGTTTTCCAAGTGTTCAATGCGTTAGCTTACAGTTTTGAACGTAATATGTTTCGGGGAGATGCCTTCGTGGGGGTCCTTACCTGGCCATAACCCTTTTTTCGGGAGTAAGTACCTTGGCAAGTGTCAAATTCGAAGGGTGGGCCCCACGTTGACCGAGTGCCGCATAGATTAAGTTTTCCAAAAGTGCATAGAAACACTGTTCGGCTCAAAAATAATCAGTATGTCACGAACGTCCTATGACGCGGTAATGCCTATCTCAGCATGGATGAGTCATTGGTTGTTTATTGGGCGAGCCCTACTTGTGTGCGTGCGGAAACGTCCTATAAAATGTTTTCGGAGTCCTTTGGCGGTAAAACAATATAGTGATAATGATACATGACACTTGTGATGCATAGCATAGGTGGGGTGACTGACTACACCAAATCCCTATATAATATTGTATACAAAAGTTCTTGGTGAGTCCAATAATGTTATTTCAATTCCAATTTAAATTTCAGCTTAAAGCCGGAGTCAATAGATGTAACAGTTGCCGATTTTGATGGAGTACTCTTTCATATAACCAATGTCAATGGAGATAAAACCAAAGTTAGGGTGAGTATCCTCATGATAATGTTGAGAGGTCAAACAACTTTCTACACTACTACGATAAATACAAACCAAAAATTTACTAAAAAAAAATTTTTAAAATAACTGGACCAATTTAAAATGTAGAATGCATTTTTTTATCATTTTGGGGATGTCCATTGGATTATAAACCACCCTATTTCTTATTTCTTATTATTATATACTTTTTTAATATCTTTCACCTATCACAAGCTACATTATCTGCAAGTAACATACTAGGCTATTTATTTTCATAAAAAATACAAGATTCCTGTAAATCACAATAATATAAACTAAGGTATCTTCACTAGTACAATATGCGAAGCCGAGGCTGATAGTTAGTGCTATACCCATTATTGTTTACATAATGTGATCTTCAAAGGATACTATTAAAATTACTTACACCTAAGTGGATACCTTATCAATTTAAAGGAATTACAGAAATAAAGTAAATTTAAAGTAACATAATTATTGGTTAATATTATTGATTGTTTAGGTGAATTTATTTATTTATACAAGGCTGTTTCATTAGACCATTCCTCACCAAATAGTGAATACCAATACATGTGTTTTATTTATTTCCACACAAGAATTTGTTATTGTCTTGTCTGAAAAAAACACAAACAAATTCTTGTAGTTCTCTTTGCGAACAGCTATTATTCTTTATCAATGGTTTATGTTACTACACTGATACTTTTATAGAATTAAATTTCCTTATTGGAATTCCGGTGTTACATTTGCTGCCAACAGCTATTGTTATTGCAAAACCTCCTTCCAGGATATTAAACCTTGTTAAAGTATTTTTTTTCCTTTACAGGTTAGTATATCATTGAAGTTCTACAAACAATTAGAAGAACATGGAGCTGATGAACTGTTACAAAGAGTTTATGGGCCACTCCTCACTGAGGCAGAGTCAGGTATGCATAATAGTATTTATCTGTTACCACCCAAAATTTATGGTAATTTGAGATAACACTAATGTTTATTTTACTATTAGAGCTATTCATAAATGTCAATTATAATTCATCATCATTATTAATAAAGTTGACTACACAAGATACCTATCATGGCCTAACCAGTTTGTGATGTTTTATTTATTTATTTTTTACTTTAATTAACACGGTTGAACACCAATTACATTAATCAAAGATATACACATTAACAGAAACGAAAAAATAATAATAATAATAATTGTAACAATAATAATAAGTTAGAATAATCAATTTTGTACAATGTCAACACTCAGAAATAATAATAATAATAAAATAATAAGGAAAAAAAAAGGAAAATAAAATAAAATAAAAAAAGAATAATAACAAGCAAATAGAAATGTCAAAAGTAGTAACACAAAATTAGGAAGAACGCTCACAATCCCATCCAATTGATCCCATCAATACATTTAATCTATTATATAAAAATGAATCCCTATTTCCCTTGGTCTCGGCATCACGCGTGAACGGCTGGACCGGTTTTGCTAATTCTTTTTTTGTTGTAATCGTTAGTGTCAAGAGAATGTCCTTATGAAAAAAAAAATTGACAGGAGATCATCTCGAGACAGCTAGTAAGCTAATAAAATATCAGAACCTTGAGTTAACGCTTTCTCCGAATTTTGCATGTGCAAGCGGCAATGGGCTTGTAACTTGTCACTTAAAGAATGCTAACTACTTCAAAATGTAGGTATTGTTCCAAACATAATGTTTGCACGTGCCTCTCACTACCCCTAGTCATCTTCAGGGATCTAAGTGCCTTGAGATCTGAGAGTATATCTACTGTACTTGGAGATAACAGTTATGAACTATGTGTAAGTTTCTCAATAGATTGTCATTTAATTGGTAGAGCGTAACTCTATGTAGCGTTCAATGAGCATATTTGCTAATAAGACACACCTGGCTGCACTTCCATTGATTGCATAAATTTGAAAGTAAACATACAAGCTTTTTGTTTCCTTATACAATAACTACTCACTGAAACAGATTTATTGAGCATTTAAAATGTGCAGATTGATAAACAAACAGACAAATCGGTTTAAGAGGTGATAGGTAGGTTTGATCCGTTTGGAGAAATATTAATAATGATCAATATGTGTTTCCGGTGTTTCATTACTTATGGAATCCGATACCCACAACACAGAGTATCTTAGAGCTATGTATCTGATTCTTGGGTATTATATTATGTAATATTAGGGGCCGTACCACAAAGTAACTACACTAAAAGTAATATTAAAACAGTATTACTGTTTCATATTACTTTAGTTTGAGCTTGTAGTAAGAGGTTAAAACTGTTATTATTTTCCTCAATTTATAAAGTATATGTGGTTTAAGTTTTTAAGACAAGTTATGTTGTACAAGTGTGTAGGAAATACCTCCATTTTATCGAAAGTATAAATGTTTACATTGTACAAATTATTATTGAAAATGCTATCGAGCTTTGTCTTAGTACCTACAGACACTGCTGTGTGCTCTGTGTAGGTATTATAAGAAACATCAGAAATGGATTAAAGATAAAGGAAAACACAACTGTAACTAAACTCAATTTACTGAACAGAATTTATGTAATTCAACTAAAGACAACCAAAATGGAACAAACGACACAATCATAACTTTACATGAATTTACACTGCAAAACATTGATAACTCTCGACAAGAAATAAAGCTATGCGTCACGACTTGTGACAACGATAACCTAAGTGATGTATACGCCTCGAACGCCAACGAACAACTGCCCCCGAACCAAGTGTGCGCCTGGCTTTTATAGGCGGCAATTCTCCATTCTGTGTCCGATGAAAAAACTGCTAACAGTATTATATACAGTCGTGGTCAACTAATTAGGGACATGCAAGATAGTGAAGAACAATAACCGGTTATGTACATACAAATATAAAACCCTATTGATTTCTCAGTAACAATTATTTGCATAATTTGGTCCGATTATTATGCTTTAAATGGCTGTAAATAAAAGAATAAATAAATAGAAAAAAGTATTTAATATCAACGGTTGAACATGTATTCAATTTTAAGGTATAATTCTGTAGCTGGACATTTAATTAAGGACAGTAAACTATAATGAAAAATAGAGTTAAACAAAACTAATAATCTGCAGTATTATAATATCTTTAACAGCTCCATTTTATTACGTGTAAAATCAGTACCCAGTAGCAAAACCTTTGTTAGTAATTACCGCTTGACACCGATGTGGCATAGACATTATCAGTTTCTGGCATGTTTCGACAGGAATGTTTGCCCATGCACCCCTCACAAAAAGCTTCATTAAGTTCATCTAAAGTTGTGGTACGATAAGTGGCTACTTTTTTCTTGATTTCGTGCCAAAGGTGCTCGATTGGGTTAAGGTCCGGGCTATTTGCTGGCCAATCTAGCACCGATACTGACTGACTGGTAAGAAACGACTTGACTGAACGGGCGGTATGTTTCGGGTCGTTATCATGCTGAAACGTCCATATAATAGGGAGATGCTCCTCAGCATAGGGAAGCATCGTTTCCTCCAATATTGCCTTGTATTGATGTTGGTCTTAGTTACCCTGAACTTTCCTCACAGGTCCCACTCCACGTCTAGAAAATGAACCCCACATTTTAATGTTTCCACCGCCATGTTTCACCTGCTTTTTTGTGAATCTTGGATTCATTTCCGCTTTTACTGGACGCCGTACGTATTGCCTTCCATCTGAAGAAATCAAATTAACCTTGGTATCGTCAGAGAATAATACATGTTGCCATTGGGCGTAGGTCCAATGTCCATATTTACGTGCAAACGCCAAACGAGCATTTCTATGTTCTTTCTTCAACAACGGTACTTTGCGAGCCACTCTTCCGAACAACCCTGCTTCTACCAGACGTCGTCGAACGGTCCTCGCTGAGACACCAGCTCTTTCGTCTGTCCCAAACACTTCGTGTTTAATTAAAATAGAGCCTAGAAACGGATCTTTCTTAGCTAACCTGGTTATCATTCTATCTTGCGGAGTTGTTTTTCTCGATCTTTTTGTTCTGGGCACATTTAAATCTGTGTTATTGCGTCTGACATGTTGCACTGCATTGTATACCATAGTTTTTGAACAATTTAAATGTTCTGCTATCCTTCGGTATGGCCAACCATGCTCGACAACAAACTTCATGATAATTTTTCGTAGTGTTGGATCGCAACTTTTATTTTTACCCATTTTTCTTCAAAATATATTTCAAAACTTAAAATAAATTCCGGGATTGCCGCCAAAACTACCACGAAACAATAAGAGAAGAAGTAAAAAAGTATTGAGATTCAAATTTTGAAAATAGAACGCAATATCTCAGTGTCCCTAATTAAATGGCCAGCCAGCATTATTTGAACAAATAGCACTACGATAATCTATCAGCTATACTGTAAAGAGGTTTAATGTTTAAGAAGTTGTTATTGTTTGTATAATCGGGCACATAAATGACTAATTATACTTACATGTAAGAGATATGGAATATGGTTTAGACTCGTTGGAAAATAAAAAATAAATTCACAATTCGGTTTAACCAAAGAGTGTCCCTAATTAGTTGACCACGACTGTATGTGTGGTTAATGAACTGAAATTAATGATACAATTCCAATTCCATCTAATCTAATAAATTTCTTGTGTCACAGTGTTTGTAACCAAACTCCTCTGAAACGGCTTGACCAATTGTTATGAATTTGTGTATGTTAGGTAGGTCTGAGAATAGGTTGTTGAGTATTTTTTATACCCCTAAGTGATAAGAGTGGCGTTAAGTTTGTTAAAAACTCAGTGCTTTTTTCTGTGAGATTATTTAAATTTGACAGGACAATGTCTGACAGGACGCAGCTAGTTAATATATTAATGAATGATGTTGGAATTGGCACATTTATCAATTTTTTAAAATACTATAGATTGGTATGTAGCACTGAAAAGTCGTGATAAGATACTGGACAAGTACAAAAGTGAAAAATGATAACATACTCGTATCTACACAAATTTTAAGCACTATCATATTTCAACATAACATGATGTATTTGTATACCTACTGGAAATATAGTAATATTTATTATTGTAGTAATGTGTCACAATGTCCATGTAACATATAGATGATGAATAGTCAATAAACCATAAATAAATGTAATAAATATTTCCTTCTATGATTCATTGGAGGTTAAATATTAATTTATGTACCTTTGAGAGGTACAATAATTACGTCATCAGTGGGACTTGTGGATTGTTTTAACTACTCGCTGCTGCCCAAACTACCATATAAAATATAGATGTATAAACATACAACAAAAGTAGCTTGAAATGGTTTGTGTGAATATACACATGGTGCTTTTCTTTGGACTTGGCTGACTGACACTAATAGGCTGACTAGATAGACACATGCAATATATTCTAAAAAAAATAAAAAATAGGATCGCGACTGTAATCCCCAAGTACGGTAGACATCCTCTCAGATCTCTAGACGCTTAGATCCTTTGAAGATGTCTAGTGGGGGTAGTCAAAGGCAGGTCCAAACATTATATTTGGCACATTTTGCAGTAGTTTGCATTCCATACGTGACAGGTTGCAAGCCCATCGCCGCTTCGCAATATATTCTTAATATACATATTATACACCTGTCGAAATTTGTGTAAATTTGAGACCAGTGAAAAGTCACGTAATGGTAATTTATTTTGGGTTCGTAACACAAAATACTTGCTAAATATGAATCGTACCTTTAGCCACACCTTATTCTGAATCACCGTCCTCGGTCCTAGCGACTTAACATTTTCGGAAAATCTAACTAATCACAGCGCTCGAAATTTTTGGGTCAACTATTTCGAGCACTGTGATTGGTCAATTCACGGTTCGCTCCGCACAGTTCCGCCTCAGTGGAAACCCACACTTACACTATAAAGTAAGGTGTACTAAGTAACGTATTCCTTAATGGGTCCAACAGGTTTAAGTTTGTAAGAAAATGAGTCTATCCATATGAATAAAGTTTACAATTAAACTAGTAATTGATTTAAATTTTGTTACTTTCAGGTTACAACATCTCCGTCCTGCTCGATCTTGACAGTGACTCCATCCCCGAGGACTGGGAGGAGCTTGTGAAAAAGGTTGGACTCCTCAAGAGAAACTGCTTTGCGTCCGTCTTCGAGCGATACTTCCGTTTGCAGGAGGATGGCGATGTCGGCCATCAGCGGGCTGTTATCAACTACAGGCAGGACGAGACATTGTGAGTTAATCAAACAACAAACACATTAATGAATACATAAATAGTGGAATACGTTATATGTATAAAATTACTAACTGCTCGCCCAGCATAATCCAGACTTAATACTGTGAAAGTTTATGTTTTAGTTACGCCATAGCAGCTGAACCGCTTTAGATGAAAGTTAAAGTTATAGTTTGCGTCCTGGAACAGCATAATTAATTTATGAATGCTACTTTTAATCTATGCACAGTTGTTCTAACTCACGAAGGCGGGTTGGTCTTAATTGTGTGTATGTATGTGTGTGTTTGTGTGTGTGTGTAGATTGCACGTCACATTGCTTCTGTGCGCGTAAGCTCGGTAGCGTTCATTACCAGTCACGCACGCAAGAGCGCATGTCTATACACATAGTAACTTCAAGTAATGCTCACCCGCCGTCGTGAGATAGAACAATAACAATACAGTTACTGTAGAAGTTAGTTCTTTAAGAATATGTAAAATGTTTTTCCAGGTATGTGGAAGCACAAACAGACAGAGTGACGGTAGTGTTTTCAACGGTATTCCGGCATGAAGACGACATGGTCATCGGAAAGGTGTTCATGCAGGAGCTCAAAGAAGGCAGAAGAGCGTCCCATACCGCTCCACAGGTAAACAAGCAAGATAATGGAAATGTCTCAAAAATAACGTTTGCACTTGCCTCTGACTAACTCTATAAGCTAATGCTCCTTGCACGCTAATCATTTCAATTGCTCATTGACAAAACATATCTCAACTGATTTACCTAATTGAAGCTTGCACGAATATAACTATTTATTTTTACACGGGTACACCATGAGTATAGTAACATAGTCGAAAAAAAAACTATGCTTGGCTTTTAATAATAGAGACTAATTTGTTTTTTTTTTTATTATTTCAGGTTCTGTTTTCACACAAAGAACCACCGCTAGAACTTGTGGATACAGATGCGAGAGTAGGTGATAATATCAGTTATGTCACATTCGGTGAGTAAAAAATATAAAAAAAAAATACTAAAAGTAAAAAATAACCCTCTCAAAAACACATGAAAGTCAGTTAAATAAATTCTTAAGAAAGAAAGTACTACTCAACCAGCACGCCTAGCTTGAAGTACCGAGAAAAGTTTATTTTGCAGAAGTATAGACAAACACATATTTGTTTGTGTTAAAAGCAGCAATTATTCTACTTTTTGAGCATGGAAAATGCATGAATGAACAATAAATGATGTTTCTAAACTTGCTTCTAGCAAAATTTCTCGTTTACTGCGCTATATTTTACGTCCAGATTAAATTCTCGACTATTCTTTCGTAGACGAATCTATTTCTCGGATCAATTTGCTAAGCCTGCTGGTTTACCTTGCTTCCATGTTTTATTCTATTTACATGGTGCAACCTTGGCATCACTCGCAAGTACATGCATACAGATATAAATTACAACTTATAAATAAATCGAGCTCCTCAGCTTTTATTGTAATAGTTAACATTTTTGGATAAGACTGAGAAAACTAGAAACTTTCAATACAGAGCCAAAAATTTTGAATTAAAAATCAAAAATATATAATTTTATAATAAATATTTTTTGTCCAGTGCTGTTCCCGCGACACACATGCGCCAGTGCGCGCGACAATACCATCGACTTGCTGCATATGTTCCGCGACTACCTTCATTACCACATCAAGTGCTCCAAGGTAAACTTTACATGATTTCGTATACTTACGTCGCGGGTATTGCGACTTACTCGTAATATCTGACCAAAACAGCAACATAACTTACACTGGCGTCACGGAAGGCCAGCTATAGTAGCGTCGGCTTCCTGTTACTATGCTGAATGACGACCGATTTTGTCGTCACGATGTATACATCTACTATTCAGGGTTCCGTACTAAAAGGGTAAAAACGGGACCCTATTACTAATCTGTCCTGTCCTGACTGTCCGTCTTTCACAGGGCTGTATGTCATGATACCGTGATCATGATCACCGTGATAGTTAGACAGTTGAAATTTTGCCGCTATAACAACAAATACTAAAAACAATCAAATAAATATTTATGTATTTTTTTAATTATGAAATTAAATAAACGATTCTATTCTATTCAACAAAGATGTAACGTTTCCTTGCGACCTAGTAAATGACTTAACATGAGCAAAAATAATGAATGTTTAAATTGGAATGTATAATTCGACAGGTGTACGTTCATTCCCGCATGCGCGCCAAAGCAGGCGATCTGCTGAAGGTGCTGAATCGTGCTCGTCCGCAGAACACTAGTCGACCCACCGAGCGGAAGACTATCACGTTAGTATACTGTTTTAGGGTTACGTACCCGAAGGGTAAAAACGGGACCCTGTTACTAAGACTTTGCTGTCTCTCTGTCTGTCACAAGGTGGTATCTTATGAACCGTGATAGCTAAACAGGTGAAATTTTTCTGTTGCTGCTATAACAACAAATACTAAAAACCATACAACAAACGTGTTTTTTTGGCGTTTTTATAGATAATGGTACGGATCTCTTCGTGTGCGAGTCCGACTCGTTAATTTTTTTCTCTCATCCACTCTATTGGTAGGCTCACTCTCTAACCCACTTATTGGTCCATGATATGGGAGATTTTTAGTGATGTAAAACATCATGAGGAGGGCTTGCAACATGGAATGCTTACTAGGATTATTGATTTAGAATTACTTCAACTCTTGTCAATAGTCATAAATAAACATGCAGGCAAGACTTGTATGATCAGTTAGAAGATTAATCTGAACTTCAATTATTAAGTTTAATTCTCTTTCCGCAGGGGCAGAACATTTGTCAGGCGAGATTGAGATTTGCGTGCCGGCAGAAGACAGACGCCGAATCCAGCGTTGTACTAATACAGACCACACCCACATTCTGCTGACGTTTTAATTCGTGCTACCATTTCTAGAATTTAAAATTGCTGGTCACACAAACATTTTGATACTATTTGAAATCCACGCAACAGAAACATCCTAGTAGACATATCCCTTCTGTGGCATGTTTTCATATATTTGACCATCTGAATATGGTATTTAAATATGTACTTTACTGTGGCCAAGCAGTAATTCAAGAAGGGTCAGAAACTTATTGTGAATTTCAAAGTGATTTATTAATACATTAAATTGATTTATTAATTTATTAATAAAGTGATTTATTAATTTATTAATACATTTAAAGTTTTTATTGTATAGTCACTATTACATATACCGGAAAGTACTTATTTCATGATAAAAATTGATGTCAGCAGAGTGTGGGTCCCTTCCACAACAAATACTACAATGTGCGTACGTAAACTTAATAATGTATTCAAAATGTCATACATTTGGTATTTATTTATTACGATAATCTACTTCAGTAGCACGAACGTCACAAAGTACTTATTCTCGACAGTAACTCGATGCCAATAAGAACTAACAAAATGCCAAATTATTCTCAGATATGCTCAATGTATTATCTACTGCCGCCGGTGGACATTTTTGAATAAGCTGATGTGCACATTGTATTTATAATTATATTTATTTGTGAAGTCTTCAGCCTAGCGTAATGTCAAATAATGATGCCGTAGTTCATACTTGTTTAAATAACAAAATTATAAATTATGAGAGTTATATTTATGATGCTGCAACAATCAACACTTGGTTCCTATAAGTAGCACGACGCGTACCCTCAAAACGTAGTGTCTGTTGAGCTAACTTTGCTGTAGCTTACGTCGTTTTATGTTAGCACTTCATTTTTGCACATATACTTACCTTACTTGTCAAAAAAAATAACCTTATGTTGTGTCACTACTTGGTTAGTTTTTTTTGACCGAATAACTAAAAAAATATAGCATGTTCATCATGAAGTGCTAACATTAGCTATGCAATTACCAATCCCAATGTAGGATAAAATGTATTATAAAATCTACCATATACAATCTCGGCTTCACTGTAAAAATGTAAATCGCCGAAATTGAAAACAACATTAAAATGCACAAATACGTTATGTTATTTAATAAACTAAGTTTATGACACTCCTGTATAGTTTCACGACAGCAAGGACGATACGAACAATAATAAGATAATTTACGTTTTAGGTAGATCCGATTCAATTTTATGTAAGTGAAAGTGTATAGTATTTCTCAATAGTAACTCTCTGGAGGGAGCTGACGGAACAACTGTAATGGCCTTATTTACGACGGTTGAATTGAGTTCACGCCGCGTTACGTTCTACGGTAGGGGGAGTCGGGACCGCTCGATAGTCAACTCGGTCGCGGTACAATAAATCACTAACACCCTTTTTCTTCAGTTTTGTACGGTAGAGTCTATGTTTTTCTCGTTTCGTAACAGTGAGTTATGGAGCGGACCCGATTCGCTGATCCGGGACGTCTCGTCGCCGGTAGATTCGCTAGTTTAGAACACGATACATTACGTATCAAATATTGAAGTGCAATTCAAACAGAGGTATCCAAATTGCATTTTTAATTTTATAAATGTAAAGAGTACTGTTTAGTAAAATTTTATTCTGTTACACTTCTTGTTTTGTCCTCAGTTGAGCAATCGAACATAACACCAAACATAGGTTTGCTCAATATTTGGAACAAATTGAAGGTTTGATCAGAGCAATATCATGTTGATGCATTTTATCTATTGAAATATACAAATTGGAAATTATTAGTGGGTAAGATACGTTAATTGCAGTGGTAGGTGCGATTGTGGACAGAAGTAGCGGGTCATGGACTGAGGTTGGCTAGAAAAATTATAGGGTTCGAAGATACGACGAAGGGTATAAAAATGTATCGCTAAGTCAAATAGGCGTGTGTAAGGTTATAGAGTCAAGGCAGATTCAGAAAGCAACATTTGTGTATGCATGAAAAGTAATACAATCATGTAGGGACAATTGAAACTATTTAAAAAAATATAGCTAACTTGAATTTATGTAATTTAATTTGCAAGATGTATTATTTATGTATTATAATGTAAGTTAAATGTTGCTTTAAAGTTATTACATTCATTGGATAATTGTTTTTAATGCGGGATGATGTTAACTGCAGATTGCGGAAGTTATTTGTGAATATGTAATTAATCTTATGATTTAAAATCCGTTTATACTTTATTTTTTATTTTCTAGATTAAAGAAAACTTACTGCAAATTGTGTTATCATTTAATAGACTATTACTTACTAACTAACTTATTAAAACAACACGCGCAATCGGGATTATTTATAACTGGTTATTACAACAGATCAGCAGACTTATTTCGTAAAAATCGATCTTCGCTCGTCCATTCTCATAACCATAGCTATACATCGATCGGATTTAGAGAATACCATTCTATTCTACCATTCATTCGATTCTAACGAATTTAATGAAAATCGACGAATGAAGATCCATTTTTATATGGAATAAAACTGATTTGTATGAAACTTAGAGTAAATAAATTTCGTGACCTTTATCAGGGTACCACGCGAGCGAAGTAAGCTAATTATAAATATCAAGACCTCTTAAATAAAACTAGAAATCCATCTTGTTCCCCGAAGGTGTGGGTGAGGTGGGAGACTTGGGAGCACCCAGTTTGGAAAGTGTGGCTACCTTCGAAGCGAACTTCACGAAGCTGAGGCCTGACACTTGCGGCTCCGGCTTCTGCCCACCTTCCGGTTGAAACGACGCGTCTAATGAGCCTGCAAAATAATTCATAGATCTAGTCTAGTTCTTTTAGGTAATGGGAGGAAATTTTAATTGCATTTGGGTTGTAGTCTGATTATGTGAGGTTGTCGACCTCGACGACTGACTAAAATTTAACCATTATGTACCTACCTCCATATGTCAATAGGCTCCGTGATTTCCATGCGGAACACACTAGGGTGCCACTTGCATGTTGCCTTTACACTATATATGTAGAGTATAGTCCCAAAAATGACACCCACAGTGACCCCTGGCACCCGCGTAGGTGCTCACAGGGACAATTCTACACAAAGTTCTACTATCTCTCCGGGATTATGAGTATTTGTCCCGTCCTATTCAAGTCCTATCCTAGCCTCACTCATTAGCAAAATGTCAAGGCAAGGTCGGTCGTCAAAGGTTCGATTCTCGTAATTGGCAAATTACTAAATTTCAAAAATTTTACGAGGTAAGATGTCTGCAGGTAATTATATTATTATACCATGAAATGTGATTTAAACTGAAGTGTGGTAAATGACAGAGTCGTTGTGTCTTATTCATTTACATATTGCTAGCAAAGTCAAGATAATAATGAGTCATTCGACTGCCACAAATTCACATTAAAACGATAAAAAGAAAAAAAACAAAAGCCGTAATAAAACTTTAGAAAAGCACTTTTTACTCACTTTGTTGCGGGGACATGATGGAGCTGGGCTGCGATTCTGGTTGATTCTCCATTTGCGGGCTCGATTGGACGTGCAGAAGGTCCAGTGCTGGCAAATCACAGATATATTCTAGCTCAGTATAAAAGCATTATCAATCTTATCAGATTGATGTGCAAATAATTATGATGTCTATGTTGATTCAAGATTGTAAAATAATTGCTGGTGTAATCACTGAGCACAGTAACTTGCTACTAGCTTTTGACATAATTGAACGCGACAAGCTATGGGAAAGAACAGGGAGTAGAAAATAGCTGAGTAGGTAGGTATACCCAAAAATGTATATTACGTACCACGAACTTTGCAAGGATTCTTTTATGAAATTGAAATAAAAAGAGTATGCCAAGGAGACCCTCTGTCACTTAAATCTCTTCAGCTACACTAGAGAACGTTTTCGAAAAAGTCCTTATGTACCTACCGTGAAATCGTGACATCTAAAACTAAAGATGTTCCATGATAAATACCGTCTTTGAGCGACATATCGTCCATTTTGGCGTCCTGTATAGTCTCCAGTTGTTGGCGGAACTTGCAGGTGATCTTGCGCCGTTGGTAGTCCGCTTCGATCTGCTGCTTCGTGCGTGGAATGCGGAAACGGAAGCAGCAGCATATCATGACAACTGGAAGATATTATTATTTAAAGCAACTGTCACGTATGGAATGCTAACTACTGCAAAATCTGGGTATTATGCCAAACATGGTGTTTGGACGTGCCTCCAACTACTCTCTTTGGACATCTTCAGGGATCTAAGCGCTTTGAGATCTGAGAGTATGTTTACCGTAGGGTAGGTAGGTAGGTAGATAGGTACATACTTTGCTGACTGCAACGGGAGGAGAATGCAAATCAGGCATAGGAATAAATAATCATGTAAAGGTCCCACAGGTACTCACTCAATGTCGTCATGCAAGCCATACAAAGAAACATAATCTGCCAAAGCCTGATTTCACCCACTATCGGACGTTCCAACCACTCCGGCTCTTCATAGTTTTTCAAAACGTCCATGAAAGGATCCATGGTCAAATACAATAGATTTAACTACGTTATACTGATACGTCCTGACTGAATTCAAGCAAAGTGAAAACTAATTTCCCGATTCCGAGGAGTGGTTGGGCCGCACCTAATAATGTGCTACACCCCCGGGGTAGGCAAGGCACTCCCATGAATAATGTTCTGTGCTGATTGGCGTAGCTAGTGTTTGTGTACTAAATTAAATTGAATATTTAATAGTTAAATAGTAAAATAATATAATTATTATACAAAGTTCAAAATAAATTCAAACATAAAACCATTTATCGATGCCTAAAAGTGTACGTCGTGTAACTTAGTAAAATTTGTAGCATCACTACATAGTATAAAGCAAAGTCGCTTTCCGCTTCCCGCGTATGTAATATGTATATATGTCTGTATGTATGTTTGCTTATATCTTTAAAACTACACAACGGATTTTGATGCGGTTTTTTTTAATAAACAGAGTGATTCAAGAGGAAGGTTTATATGTATAATACATGCATAATATAGTAGAGAAACACTGATAATTTTAGAGGTTTCTAATGTGATGTCGTAAATAAACACATTTTTTGCGCTTACATTGCAAATGCTGGCTGAACCCCACGAGATATATCAAAATAATGTACTACAGTATTGTACACCTTTAAAAACGTCTACAAAAAAGTCAACGATGGTATTAGAAATGTCTTACGCACAGCGAAGCGGGCACGGGTCAGCTAGTACTCTAATAAAATTGACTTCTAGGTCCAAAAAAAACAGTGATGACCAGCCGTATAATTTGAATTTTTTGCCGCAATAACTGTATGATGTTGCAAGTAATAAAAATCAAAGTATCTAGTGAACTGTCATTGTCATGTTTACGAGGCTTTTCATGCTTGATTCTTTGATAATTTATTAATTGCGAGTGCAGTGATAAATTGTACAGGGCAAAAGTCCAAAAATAAATTAGATCAGCTTATTATATTTTGATTAAGTTGCTGGAAAAAATTATATTATTTGGTACATTTTTATGAATGAAATGAAATCGGTTTGAAGTTTTTTTCGTGTTGCCAACACATATATCGTTTTTCTCTTTCTTTCGTTTTCTGTTTCACTTTCCCGCAGAAAATAGGGTGTCGAATCTGTCCTCTAACCTCCGTATATTTATTACTATTCAAAGATCGAAGATGAATCTTTTATGATAATTGTGGTTTAATTCTCGTAAAGGCTGTCCTATGTGATGTTGTGTAAGATCGTTTGTGTTCTTGCGGTCACTCTGTAGCGTTTATAAAAATTAAACATGGCTTCAAATCGAGGAATTCAGATCGGATCCGCGTGGTTTCAACGGAAACTGAACTTGAGGCCGCAACACCGGGGCGTGCACCTTGTCACCGAGGAGATCCTCAAGCAGGTGCCAGAGTTGTCCCAATTCGCGGTCGGCCTCTGCCACATCCAGAGTGAGTATTCTCCGCGGACTTGCCGCCGATGTTGCATGCACTTTCGTTTGTCATATTTGCCCTACATAATCTGGCGCGGTTATCAGTTATCTAGGCCGTGCAGTGATAAGAGTGTGGATGTGTTGTGTCGGTGTAGCAGAGGTTACGCGCCTGGTGTACCAGCTGATCGGTGAATGTTGTTTTCAGTACTGCATACCTCGGCGAGCCTAGCGCTCAACGAAAGCTGGGACCCCGATGTTAGAGACGATATGGAGATGATGCTCAATAAAATCGTACCAGAAGGCCTTCCCTACCGCCACTCGTGCGAAGGTCCAGACGACATGGTGAGTGTTTATAGTGCTACTCATTACTACAAGATGCATAAGGCTAGAAAAGAAAAAGGCTAAACAGAGACTGAATTTTGAATTTAGAAGTTTATTTTTTATATCTTGACAGTCATTTGTTATTCATAACAAATTTAGTTTTTTGCTTGGGAGTTCATAGTGCAAAGAGTAGTCAATTTGATATAAAAGCTAAAGCAGTAACTTCATTTACGCACTGGATATGTATGAACCTCATTATCATATGCATGACAATTACTCAGGACCTGAATGTATTTACATACTGAAGTGCCACCTTGTTAGCAAACAGTTTTTATTTTCTTTTAATTTTGATTATGCAGTCTGATCACTATCTCTTGATGAATAATTGTAATGGTTTTTTGCAGCTTACATTAATCACTAGCCCATTTAACTGAGGCTTGACTATATTCAGTCTTTGAGAAGCTTTTAAACATTGGCTTTTAAACGTAGACCACAACTTCTCCTAGTGTGGTATGCATGTTATAAATCTCAGGGTGTTTAGATTCAGAGATTCAGAGAATTATTAGATTAATAGATTGTAGTGCCCTAGTGGGGTCCACTTTGAGAAACTTTTTGATACCTTATGATCATTGTAACCAACTGGAGCAATAAAATAAATAGAATAAATATGAATATGAAAATCCTTGAAGACATCTATTGGGGTCGAGGATTTTAAGCACTTTTTTAAGCATTCCTTAGGTGACAGGTTGCAAATCCATCACCGCTTATAAGAATACTATCCAATTTGCTTATAATAAAACATGAATGATTATATCAATAATAATAATTTCACTTTTCTATAATTGGAGCCCCATGATACTATTATTAAAGAACATGTTTATAAAACTAGTATGTAGTAAACTTTTGAAAGGAAAAGTACAGTTCAAAGGCAAATTAAGTCAATTACTGATACCTGAGATTGGTAGCAACTTCATTATTTATGTACAAAGTTGATTATAGGACAGATTACTGTAGTGAATTGTACATAAAGGAATAATTTTACTACAAAATAACAGAAAATTCTCTGATTAATATTGAGGTCTCTTTCTTCTCTTCTATTGAGGTCTCCTCCAATATATGAGGTATCCTCTTTGTTCATTTAATAGTCTTGGTATTTATGTAAATAAGCGGAGTAGGGCAATGGTGATGTAGTTGAGCACATGTTTTCAATATTAGGCTGCTTTTTTATGTAAAATAAATAATTAGGATCACAACTGTAATCCCCAAGTACGGGTACGACAGAGGTATGTCCAAAATTTACATTTGATTATGCCCACATTTTGCAGTACTTAGCATTCCAGCTTTTTTATGAAAGTTTGACAATGTTAAAGTTAACTTTATGTAATTTGATTTAAATATGTTAAATATTTTAGCAAATGAAACCAATTCTAGTATTTCAAAAGTACATACCTATTTCAGACATCAGTTAAACAAAATCTGCAATTATTTTCAAGTAATGTTTGTGTCTCTCTGACTAACCCTTTAGCTATCTTCAAGGATCTGAGCGCCTGGAGATCTGAGCAAATATCTACCATACTTTGGGATTACAGTTGTGATCCTTTTAAGAGTTAGATGACAACAAAATGTACTTTTATTATGTAGATACAATGTCACAAGGTTTGTATTTGAAAAGTTATGTGCTAGTTTCATCATATTTTCCTTCACCATTACGAGCAATCACTACATAGTATAAAGCAAAGTCGCATTCCGCTTCCCGCGTCTGTATGTAATATGTATGTATGTATGTTTGCTTATATCTTTAAAACTACACAACGGATTTGATGCGGTTTTTTTTTATAAATAGAGTGATTCAAGAGGAAGGTTTATATGTATAATACATGCATAATATAGTAGAGAAACACTGATAATTTTAGAGGTTTCTAATGTGATGTCGTAAATAAACACATTTTTTTGCGCTTACATTGCAAATCCTGGCTGAACCCCACGAGATATATCAAAGTAATGTACTACAGTATTGTATACCTTAAAAACGTCTACAAAAAAGTCCACGATGGTCTTAGAAATGTCTTACGCACAGCGAAGCGGGCACGGGTCAGCTAGTTTAAAATAAATCAACATTGGTGCCGATTCTGTTGATGCCAGACTAAACTAATCTTAATGACAATCTCCTTCTGTTTCATATAGAGTAAAAGAGACAGCAATCATTTTGAGATGTCTGAATGTTTCTTATAATATTTATTTTCCCTCTCAGCCAGCACATGTGAAGGCCTGCTTTTTGGGCTCCTCACTGACGATACCAATCACAGATGGCAAACTCAACTTAGGCACGTGGCAAGGCGTCTGGCTTTGCGAACATCGAAATCACGCAGGCAGCCGAAAGGTAAATACTACATTAAATTTGCATTGAATAAAAGTTGTTTGAAGTTAAATATCACTTATCAATTTCATCAAGGTGGCCAGGAATGTAGTAAGGATGAGTATAGGTCAAAGAAAAAGATATTGTAGGACTATATATCTTCTGACAAGTAATCTATCTACAAGTGTAATCAGAAAAGTTGTTTGAAGCCGAGTAGTTAAATATCACTAATCAATTTCACCAAGGTAGGGGTAAGTATGTAATTCATAAAGTGGCCAGGAATGTACTCAGGATGAGTACAGGTCAAAGAAAAAGGAATGGTGGAACTAAACACCTTTCGAAAAGAAGCTAGTTAAATATCACTATTGTCAGTTTCATCAAGGTAGGTATATGTATGTAGTTTATAAGATGGCCAGGAATGTCGTCAGGATAAGTGTAGGTCAAAGAAAAAGGTATTGTGGGACTAAACACTTTCCGTTAAGTCTGTTTATCTACAAGTGTAATCAGATTTGTTCGCCACCAATAGAAAAAGATTACTAATCAAAAACGTTTGATCAGAAAAGTTATTTTTGGAATGCTGGCCATTTCATAAAACCCAATCGATAAGTGTTGAAAGTATGTAATTAACAAAAGAGTTTTGCACTTCCCAGATCGTGGTGACCCTGTCCGGCTGTCCGCGCGACTCTCCCTTGTCCCCAGTGTCCGCGGCCTCTTGTTCCAGTTAGGACAGGGGGGGGGGCGCGACCCCCCACACGCACTCACACTCGCGCCCCTCCTCCAAGAGTACAAGGAGGTAAACCTCCGCCTTTTATATCCACTCACCTAAAGGTCGTATTGCATTGTCGTAGATAGGTACGCATTCCCGATGTCTATACTCTATAGTAGGAAGCGAATCCAATTTTATACAAAACACCAATTAAATTTAGAATAGCTCCGTAAGTTTATTATTATTTTTGGGCGAGTTTATATTGTCCGCCCGCAGCCTTACTCTGAATCCGTGCCTGGATGCTTAGGTAGTGTTTGCGTGAATTATGGATTACATATGACCGTAGAGATCTATTTTGAAAGGTACCTGAGTCCTTGTGAGTTTGTGCAGTGTGTTTAGCGTGAATGCATTATTGTTCTCTCTATGACAATGTGGTGCCAGCCTGACTTAGATGTTAGTTCTATTCTTATCTTCGAGCGACAATATGTACATAAGATTAATATTTTGTAACGAGTCGCGCGATACTTCCTAATGTATACGTTAAGCTTCTAGGATCCGGGTCGATAGGCGAGCAAATTCAATTGCACATTAAACGGCTGCTCGTTATAAAGGTAATCGCCGCTATTTGCCGCATCAATAAAAAAACCCATTTATTCTGGTTTTGGAGTACAATAGTACGCTTTATCATTGAGTGATGCGATAAGTGTTTAGTGGCGATTACTAGGTTAAACTTTTTCTACAAACTATAGGACTTATTCCAGAACTAAACTATCTGAATCGAGGTTACAAGCAAAGCTTTTAAACTGTCAAAATAATAATTGAGATTCGATTCTGGAGAATGACCTATAAAATTTATAACAGGTCCGCCGCGCCGTATACTTTATCACAAGACTTGATCCTTATGTAATATAGCTTTTATAGGAATTGAAAATACATAGTCGAGAACGCCTCGAGAGGAAGTATCTCGCGATGGTCCAACCCTATTTATACGTTCGGTATAAACTGAGCCCGTTCAACTGTACATAGATAAATGTACGACGGTTTTAAAGTATACATGATACCTATTGTTTGTTATCGCGACTCGATTGTACATAGATTCATGCGTGGATAGTCCGCTTTGGGCCCACACGGCGCCGGTGCGTCCTAAAGACTATCGTTGCCATTGTACTCGTAAGCTAGGGCGGTAAACGGCATTGTAACGAATTGAATGGAGCAAATATTTTTGACTACTGCACTCGATTTTTTCAAAGTACACCGGGAAACACTTATTATTTAAAACATGAAAAGCACATCACGTTTTTATGATTCGGACACTCGTTTAACACAAATTTTGTATGTATGCACCGGTAATTGGACTGTTGGTGTAAGTTTTAAGAGCTGAATGTAGGTTTATTTATATAGGTAAGAACTTTGTACGATGTACGTGTACGATAGCTCCCATGTTCTCCGTTTTAGGGTTAGAACGGTTGGTTAGTAAGTAAAACATGTCCATAGCTTTAAACGTGTCGCGCCCGTTGTATCAACGGGTCCTTCGGGATGACAAGGAGCTAAAATGTACCACTAGTCTGTAGCTGTATATCATTACCGTTAAGATCATGTAAGTGCCTCGAATTTATGGGGTGGTCATGTATTACTTTGCCGATCGTTTCAGAACCTACAAGCGATTATAAATGCTTCATTTGGCATCTATTTTTTTTGTATTTCCATTACTTTATTATAACTAAACGCTATTACAAAAAGGAAACATTGGTACTTACTCGTCTCGTAATAGGTTGTTTTATATCTGCAATAATGTAACCGTATGTATAGTTGTATGTCTTCCTGTGTAAGCTCCATCATTTGAACGATAACTTAGTTAGAGAGACAGTTTCGGAATATTTTCTGAAACGGTGAGCGGCGTGAGGGGTACCAACAGCACCAACCACTCACAACTTATACTAGGTGCAAGTGATGTGTCGCGATATTGGCTCCAAATATAAATAATAGTTTTATCGAACGGAATAATCATTAACGAGTGTTGTATAAGAGTCGTAAAATAACATCTAAATTAAACAGGGTTGAAAACCTTGTATTCTACAGGAATTTACTATATTTAACCCATAATTATCATTCCACTAGTGGTATGCAGCCGCGCGTCTTTCCACGTTACGTTGCGTTCGGCTTTCTGTCCCGTCGAGTTCGCTTGTGAGGCACAATTTTACACTCGAGACTTACCTAGTTAGGAGTTTATAAATATTAAATAGTGAGGTACCGTTGGCGTTAGGGTAAATAGTGGTGTAGACAGGAGACACGGAGGTCCACTGTCGCCGGTTTGTCACGCACAAGAGGCGCTGGGCGCTGGCGTTAGCGTCGCACGCCTCCTAATATTCTTACTTACCGCATTGTACAAAATGTAGATGTCACAGACATAACCATTTGTCTAACGGACATTAGCGTTACTTCACATAGGGAGCTTTGTGCGTTCATTATACAATTTATATTTTTAAGTTTGTTATCTGGTTGAATAATACAGCGTACAGGGTTCGAATTTTACAACCGAAATGCATGTCTAACATTCCAAGTAAAATTTTGTTTAGTAAACCAGTTAAGTAAGTATGCATGTCAGAAGGCTATTTACAGTCGGTGTTGTTTAACGTCCATGGGTGTATGTACGATGTATAATTCAACCACTCACTATAGTGTAGTTAAGTGATTTTGGTATATCTTTCTGTTTTTGTGGATGCTTCTTGCTTTTACAATTTGTAATCAATCTTTACTTGTTTTCGATCAATTTTGTTATTTATCTGTTTATTTGGATATATATGCGAGTGGCTAAGTGCTTTCTGACACATAAATTAGGTAAAAATGTAAATATTCTTTGCATTAATTGTATTGTGTATGTACAATCTAATCATGTACATACGATTCGTAATGTAAAAACGTTTAACTGCTATTTGTGTGAGTGTTAGGTACGCCACTGCCATGGAGGAGTCGTTTGTATGGTCGACTAATATGAACCACCTGTGTTGTACACAAAAACATTCTTAATGTTATATAACAAACTATCCTACTAAGTAGATAAGTACCCAAGAAATAGCGACTGGTTCGCATGTACCTTACGTTCCTGTATTCTTGTTTTTGTTTAGTATCGTTATATAGTACTTGTAAAGCGAATGTCCCATTTTAGGCTGTTCAACTAACAACGAATGACTCTAAGGTTTACCTCTAAGTGGATCCTGGTTAACTTTTATGATCTCAACTTCAACCTCTATAATTGTCTTTGCTATAAAGTTGTTTGACTATTCATTTAAAAGGCAAAAAATATTATTAATTATCTTATTACGTATTAATTAATTATTATGTACTCATCTGATTTTTGGTCTATGTAAGACATGTTGAATGTTTTCACAATTAAAAGTATATTTAAATAATTATATTATAAAAAAATATAAAACGTAACAAGTTTCATAGTAAAAGCACAGGTTTTATGAAGTTATTATAATTGATTATAAATTAGCTGAATTGTATCATTCGTTTGTTATATTTAATATTAATTGCACATAGAAAATGAGGTTGTATTTTGAATTATAAATTATAAAAAAAAACAAAAAGGGAGACAAATAATTTGTGTGTATGTTATTTAAGATAAATAATACCATTGTATGATTGTACAGTTTAAGTATTCACTTTTTCCTAGAAAATCCTTATCAGTTGTAAATTGTTGTTTTGATGTCACTAATGTGGCAACAAAAATGTTTGTCACTATAAATAATTGTATCATAATAACTTGTACAATATAAATATATAGATCCACAATTATGAAAGAGATTAAATATTTGCAAAAGTTAATATTAAATGAGTTTTATTCTCTAATAAAAAACTAAATTTCAGTCGTAAAGTAAATTTTTACATGGCAATAACTTATACTATTGTTAATTGTCTAAATTCTACAAAGTATTTTTGGCTTATATTGCTATTGGTGTTTCTTTACTGGCTTTTTCATCAGGTCCAGGGCCTTTATCTAGAAAAAAAAAATGTGTGTGATAGAAATCTATACAGTTGAATACAACAAAATATCACAAGCAGCTGATATGTTCGAAGGTAGAAATGGGAACTCCTCAACTACACAACATAACCCCGTCGTGTTAGGACTCGATGATTTATCCGACGAGTACCTCTGATGTTTTTATCGAACTTGTTTTGATACTGTTACTTGGACGAAACCATTCACAACGAGAAGGAGCTCTTACTAGTAGAGTTGGTTATAAACAAGAGACAAATGTTAGTATTCTTTCGTTCATAACCCTTTTGAAAATTTATCCAGTCATCACTTTTTATGTTGACTGTACATAAAAGCGCTCACTTGGTCAAAACAAAACGTTTAGTTGAAATGAACTCGTGTTTTCGCTGAAATATTCACCTTTATCAGTAGTTTCCACGCCACACTTCTGAGAAAAGAGCGCTGTGGAAACAGCAAAGGATACCTCCTTAAACTCCTGCGACACAAGCGCTATTCTGCCGAGCGCGAAGTTGAGGTTATCCTCTAATCTCGCCAATCGTTCTGATATGCTTCCCACCTGTAAAAATATGAAATTAATTAGGATCACGACTAGTCCTAAAGTACGGTAGACATCTCGAGATCTCCAGGTGCTTAGATCCTTGAACAGAGCAGCACTATATTATCCAACCTCAGTACCCCGGAGCATTCGTGAGCTCCCGAGGACCGGAAGATCGATGCTCGGCGTCGGCACCCACTATTTAACTTTCATGGGCAGTGGCGGATTTACACATTTGCTGCCCGTAGGCTATTGAATTGCACCACCCCCCCAGAGATTATTTTTACAATCCAACGATTTAGTTAAAAGTGGTGATTCCTGTAGGAGGGAGGCATCTGTCCTACAGTGGGACGATAAAGGCTAAAATAAATAGTGATGTTTGAAATTTGCCGCCCCCTAAAAACTGCCGCCCTAGGCTCCAGCCTACTCAGCCTAGTGCTAAATCCGCCACTGTTCAAGGGTGCTGGGGCCTCCGTGAACCAACTGAGTCGGTAAAGGGGGTAGTCAGAGGCACGTCCTATTTGGCACATGTTCACTCTTTGCAGGATATAGGATCATTGTTAGTAGTCACAAGTTAGTATGTAACCAAAACTAGGATATTTTATTTCTTTATCATAAATCATAGATTCCCTATTCGATGGTCGTATTGTCTGTCAGGAATGTAAACAGAATCTAAAATAAGTAGATAATTATACTTACTTCCTTCTTAACTTTGTCGATGGAAGTGGTGCTACTGTTTACGTATCGACCAGTTTGTTCCTAAAAAAGAAATATACATTACTTTTAATTCAAATCTATACCAAAAATAAAAAGGATCACGACTATAATCCCTAAGTATGGTTGACATCTTGGATCTCCAGGCGGTCAGATCCTTGGTACATGCCCACATCTTACCGTAGTTAGCATTTTATACATATTATTTTTTAGAACTATCGTGATTAGTAGACATAACTATAGATTTTAACACCCGTGTTTATCACGTTTTTACTTTTAATTTATTTTCCCGACGTTCGGCTATGTTACAATAGCCATGGTCGCGGGCAGACTGAGTACTCGGAGCTACCGTCGAGAAGCGGAGACAGTTGACGAAACTACCATCACTTGGTCTAAATTAAAGGTAAAAACGTGATAAAATCTATAGTTACATTTTATACATGACGGGTTGCAAGCCAGTCGCTGCTTATATGATTATAATATTACTCACTGGTGCACATAACTTGTGATGTTTTCCTTCACCGTTTTGAGCACGTGTTAATAATGCACATATTTCAAACAATAAACCGATTGCACGACCGGGATTCGAACCCACGACCTTCAGATTGAAAGTCGAGGTCAGAGGTAGGTACCTCCACTTGGACCAACAACTTTATTTTATCAGCCAGCCTTAAGGGGCTGTATGTCGACGATTGCTCTTTTTCGAAACGAAAAAAGAAATACTTGTGAACAAGCCACATCTCCTAAATAGGAGAAGAAGTTCAGAAGTATTTCTTTTTCAACAAAAAATCGAACAAATCGAAAATCGAAGAACAAAAACAATCGTTACAGGGAGCGCCTTAGGTATCTTTCTGAACAACTCTTAATTTATCAAGAATCGCAAAAACAACCCTGTCAACAACCAGCAGCCTTCAGCTTCAACTGTCAAAATTCCATTGTGGAATTTAATGTTGAAGCCATTACGATTATCAGTGAGCTTACGCAATAGGACTGCAGCAGGCCTAGCTTGTGGACCGAAAAATTGATTTGTCTACGAAAGAATATAGAAAATAAATTTGGACGAATAATTTACGTACACATCATCTATTTACATCATCATTACATCTAGTAAAATTTTGATCGAGGCGAGTTTAGAGATAACTTTTTTCGATTATTCTTGCGATCACTATGCTAAAAAGTAGAAAAACAGGCCAAGTGCAAGTCGGACTCGCGCACGAAGGGTTCCGTACCATTATCTATAAAAACGGCAAAAAAATCACGTTTGTTGTATGGGAGCCCCCCTTGAATATTTATTTTATTCTGTTTTTATGTTATGTATTTGTTGTTATAGCAGCAACCGAAATACATAATCTGTGAAAATTTCAACTGTCTAGCTATCACGGTTCATGAGATACAGCCCTGTGACAGACAGACGGACGGACGGACAGACAGACGGACAGCGAAGTCTTAGTAATAGGGTTCCGATTTTACCCTTTGGGTACCCTAAAATCGCTATATTTAACACAAAAATATACGTTTTTGTTAATGCTTCTGTAAAATAAACTTTTCTCGGGACATCAAGCTAGCCGTGCTGTTTGAGGTTTACAGAACTTCAGATTCTTTCAGAAACGGTAATTGCAAATGATTGTTTACATTCAGTTTCTCGAGGGTCTCTCTACTAGCGCTGAGCTGTGAGTGCATGATGCCAATCTGTCGCCAAACTTGGGACATCTCCGTTTCGATCTTTGAGCTCAACTTTCCTTGTGTAATCGCTTGGTAGTCCACTACAGTTGAATCGATATCGTTAAACCTGAAAATAGAGAATATTATCACTTTTCAGTGTTTTTACTACAAATAAAAAAAAATTGAATTATGTTTTTTTTATTATATATTTTAGACCTATTTTAAAACAAGGAGACTGAATATTAAGTCTTAGATTCGATTGGTTGTAAAAACGACACATTTTTTGGCACAATCTAGTATATTATTGTCCCAACCAGAGATGGGCACTTACCCGGTAAAAATAATTTTTACCCATTCATTCCTATTTATACCCATTTATACCGGGTAAAAATGATTACATCTTTTTTTTTTTACTTTTTTGACACTTATCTAATTATGGATCACGATTTTCATATTTTCATTAGTTTAGATCTTTCGAAGATGTCTAGTGGGGGTAGTCAGAGGCACGTCCAAACATTATATTTGGTACATGCCCACATTTTGCAGTAGTTAGCATTCCAAACGTGACAGGTTGCAAGCCCATCGCCGCTTATAAGAATACTAACTGGTTAATACTAATTAATTATGGTGTTTTCTTGTAATTTTTTAATTTGGATTATAATTATTCAGACTTTAGTAAAGAAATAAGAGCGGTCGTTTTTAGGAATTTCAAGTTTAGCGTGGAGACAACAGAATCTCCACCAATGTAATAAAATTAAACTTAATACAAATTCCATAAAATATTACCGAAATTCTATCTATTTTGATTATTCATATTATGCATGGTTGTGTAGATTGTTTGTCCTGCCTCTTTGACGTGTAATCTATAAAAACCGGCCAAGTGCGAGTCGGACTCACGCACGAAGGGTTCCGTACTATTATCAAAACGGCAAAAAATCACGTTTGTTGTACGGAAGTCCCACTTAAATATTTATTTTATGCTGTTTTTAGAGAAATACATCATCTGTGAAAATTTCAACAGTCTAGCTATCACGGTTCATGAGATACAGCCCTGTGACAGACAGACGGACAGACAGACGGAGAGAGACGGACAGACAGACGGACAGACAGACAGACGGACAGACAGACAGACGGACAGACAGACAGACAGACGGACAGACAGACGGATAGACAGTCGGACAGACAGACGGACAGGCAGACGGACAGACAGACCTGCAGACAGACAGACGGACGGACAGACAGACGGACAGACAGACAGACAGACAGACGGACGGACAGATGGGCGATGGGCTTGCAACCTGTCACGTTTGGAATGCTAACTACTGCAAAATGTGGGCATGTACCAAATATAATGTTTGGCCCTATAAATGTGCCTCTGACTACCCCCACTAGACATTTTCGAAAGATCTAAACTAATGAAAATATGAAAATCGTGATCCATAATTAGTTAAGTGTCAAAAAAGTAAAAAAAAAGATGCAATCATTTTTACCCGATATAAATTGGGTATAAATAGGAATGAATGGGTAAGAATGACGTCATTCTTACCCATTCATTCCTATTTATACCCAATCATTCTTACCCATTCATTCCTATTTATACCTAATTTATATCGGGTAAGAATGACGTCATTCTTACCCAATCATTCTTACCCATTCATTCCTATTTATACCCAATTTATATCGGAATATTATTTATATCGGTACCTACTTTGAGGTTTAATCTATAATAAGTAATCTAAAAATAACTTAAACAAGTAGTATTTCATATAAGCACTTAGTGTTTAGGTAACATATTTAAATATATTGTTTTGTGTCGAGCGTAGGTACGAGTAGGTACTTTGGAAAAAAGTAGACTAGCCCGTCAATCCCCAAGCGAATGCCGGCGTTCGCGCTGTGACGTCACTGCGCCATACATTCCGACGTTGCGGCCGGGGTTTGAGTGGCTAGAGACAAGTTTAACGGGAAGATGGGGTGGGTGGGGGATGCATTGCGTTGTACTTGGTACTGCGGCCTTTTTGTTTAGTACCTAGACGTTAGAGGTGGGTACTTGTGTTTTGACGTACCAGGTCTAATTAATACCACCTCCATCAAATACCAGGTTGAAATACCAGGTTTAAAATACTTTAAAGTATTTAGTTTCAGGCGAACCAACTCTCCACCCAGCATCCCCCCCACCTAGGATTGGTAATTTGTTGAAAAACACTGAAGTACGTACAAAATTACTTTTAAGTACAGAAATACTTGAGTATTTTTCAAAAATACTTTCAAGTACAAAATACGCGTTCAAACTGTGTCGTAATACCTGGTACGTATTTTTTTATGCCTATTGCCTATACCAGGTTTGCAAACCTGGTCGAGTAAATACGCACCACCTCTACTAGACGTACGTGCGCGCTCCCGCGCACGTTCACACACGCGCGTTTAAACGTCCATTCATCTAGGCGTGCAGCAAGCCGCGTGTGAACAGGCGATCGGGCCTCGCCATTCAAAGCACCAAGCAATTCAACATTCAACGCGGCGTTCAAATCGAAGCGTGTAAACGAGTGCCGAGTGCCGAGCGCCGATCAAAGCAATTTTTTTAACCGACTTCAAAAAAGGAGGAGGTGTTTTGTTTTTTTACTTATGTGTTGAGTAATGTAATAAAATTATGAGTATAATATAATATATATATATATAGGGAAGTCTGGCAACGCTGGTACCTACAGACAGACAGTTACCTACGTTAGTATTTATAATATTAGTATAGATTCTAATGAGAGTCCCATAGTCCCATGTTATTATTTTATATATTATTATACACCTACCTACCTAAGTACTTATAAGTAGGTAGGTAGGTACATCGCGTATTATTAGTTATAACTAACTAACTATAACTATATGTATCACGTATGGAATGCTAAATAAGTAGGTAGGTACCTACCTACTTGAAAATGAGGGCATATGCCTAATACAATGTTTGGACATGCCTCTGGCTACCCCCTAAGCGCCTGGACATCTGAGAGGATTTCTTCTTAGGGATTGCAGTCATGATCCTAACTATATATTTTATTTCATTTATTTTTAGCTAATACCAAGTAGGTACTAAGTAGGTAGGAAGTAGGTAGGTAATAATTATTAAAAAATGAAATTAAATACTTAGGATCACGACTTTAATCCAAGTAGGTGGGTTACTAAGTACGGTAGATCTCAGATCCACAAAAAAAATACTAAAGGAGTCAGTCAGAGGCACGTCCAAACATTACATTTGGCTACAGCATTATAATAATAATGGCTAGTAAGTAGGAAGGGAGGTGTTTTGCTTGTAGGTATTCCTACATCTACCTACATAGATAAAGGTAGGTATAAAATAGTACGCCATCGCTTGACCTGTCGAGATTCGAACCCATAACCATCGGAGTATTTCTAATGCTGCTCTAACAACAAATACTAAAATCAGAATAAAATAAATATTTAAGACAACAAACGTGATTTTCGCATTCTAGCGCCATCTAGTTTCATTTGATGTTACTACGTTATTATTAGGTACTTTTCGCGGTCTCATGCGATCGCTCGGGGTTTGAGAGGTAAAACAATGATTCGCAATTCCGCTGGCAGGTGGCGCTATTTTACCACTATCGGTAAAGTAAGTGGTACTTTACATGATCGACTAAAAAGTTTGAAATTGAATTATTGAATTCATGTAGTTAGAAATAGGTACCTAGGTAGATATTATTAATTTCAAATTAATTTCGAGTTCGAATCCTGGCCATGCATCAATGGATATTTCTGTTTGAAAAATGTATATATGCGCGTTACACGTGTTTATAACTGTGAAGGAAAACATCGTGAGGAAACCTGTTAGTATTCTTGAAAGTGTCAAAAAAGTTAAAAAAAAGATGCAATCATTTTTACCCGATATAAATTGGGTATAAATAGGAATGAATGGGTAAGAATGAAGTCATTCTTACCCATTCTCATTCTTACCCATTCATTCCATTTTATATCGGGTAAAAATGACGTCATTCTTACCCATTCATTCCTATTTATACCCAATTTATTTCGGGTAAAAATTACGTCATTCTTACCCATTCATTCCTATTTATACCCAATTTATATCGGGTAAAAATGATTGCATCTTTTTTTTACTTTTTTGACACTTAACTAATTATGGATCACGATTTTCATATTTTCATTAGTTTAGATCTTTCGAAAATGTCTAGTGGGGGTAGTCAGAGGCACATTTATAGGGCCAAACATTATATTTGGTACATGCCCACATTTTGCAGTAGTTAGCATTCCAAACGTGACAGGTTGCAAGCCCATCGCCCATCTGTCCGTCCGTCTGTCTGTCCGTCTGTCTGTCCGTCTGTCTGTCCGTCTGCCTGTCCGTCTGTCTGTCCGACTGTCTGTCCGACTGTCTATCCGTCTGTCTGTCCGTCTGTCTGTCTGTCCGTCTGTCTGTCCGTCTCTCTGTCCGTCTGTCTCTCTGTCCGTCTGTCTGTCTGTCCGTCTGTCTGTCCGTCTCTCTGTCCGTCTGTCTGTCTGTCCGTCTGTCTGTCCGTCTGTCTGTCACAGGGCTGTATCTCATGAACCGTGATAGCTAGACTGTTGAAATTTTCACAGATGATGTATTTCTCTAAAAACAGCATAAAATAAATATTTAAGTGGGACTTCCGTACAACAAACGTGATTTTTTGCCGTTTTGATAATAGTACGGAACCCTTCGTGCGTGAGTCCGACTCGCACTTGGCCGGTTTTTATAGATTACACGTCAAAGAGGCAGGACAAACAATCTACACAACCATGCATAATATGAATAATCAAAATAGATAGAATTTCGGTAATATTTTATGGAATTTGTATTAAGTTTAATTTTATTACATTGGTGGAGATTCTGTTGTCTCCACGCTAAACTTGAAATTCCTAAAAACGACCGCTCTTATTTCTTTACTAAAGTCTGAATAATTATAATCCAAATTAAAAAATTACAAGAAAACACCATAATTAATTAGTATTAACCAGTTAGTATTCTTATAAGCGGCGATGGGCTTGCAACCTGTCACGTTTGGAATGCTAACTACTGCAAAATGTGGGCATGTACCAAATATAATGTTTGGACGTGCCTCTGACTACCCCCACTAGACATCTTCGAAAGATCTAAACTAATGAAAATATGAAAATCGTGATCCATAATTAGATAAGTGTCAAAAAAGTAAAAAAAAAAGATGTAATCATTTTTACCCGGTATAAATGGGTATAAATAGGAATGAATGGGTAAAAATTATTTTTACCGGGTAAGTGCCCATCTCTGGTCCCAACTCATCATCTTTCTGCCCTTATCCCACTTAAATGGGATCGGCAGAATATTCCATTTCCTTCTATCAGCCGTGATCTCCACACTCACTCCATTCCTGTCCACGTCTTATAGACAATCCATCTATTCTCCTCTACTTCTACATCCATCAACTATATTACAACTCTCCGCTACTTGCCGATAGATGGCTTTGAGAAACTTCTCCGCTAAAGTCAAATGACGCCTCAATCATTCTGCTACTCACCAATAGATGGCGTTGTATAAGCTTTAAAATTAGCAAGAGGTTACAGGGGCTATACGAGTTCATATTACATTGTCATTTTCGCACCGTGAGTAGTATTGTTTTAATATTACTTTTGAGCTTGTGGTACGGGCCCTGAACTATGACTGAATGGAAAGCTTTATTGTACACCAATAAAAAAATACGACAGAAACTTAAACTAGAAGGTAAAGTATGTAGGTATTATACACATGGTTGAAAGTTTAATAACTCACCTTTTATTGACAGTAGAGTTGAGGGTTTTCACCTGATTCCGTATTATATCGGAAATCTGCGCCACTGTTCGGGGAACGCTATGGTCTACGATTTTCTTGGCCGCTTTGACATCTTCAGATGTTTGCAGCAAAAGTTTCTCGTTCTTCGATAGTGATTGTAACTGGGAAATTAAAATAATAATAAAGATCACGACTGTAATCCCCAAGTACGGTAGACAATGTAGACATCCTCTCAGATCTTCAGACGCTTAGATCCTTTGAAGATGTCTAGTGGGGGTAGTCAGAGGCACGTCCTAACATTATATTTGACACATGACATGCCCACATTTTGCAGTAGTTAGCATTCCATACGTGACAGGTTGCAAGCCCATCGCCGCTTATAAGAATACTAACTGGTTTCCTCACGATGTTTTCCTTCACCGTTTTGAGCACGTGTTTTGATGCGCATTATAATTTTTTTTCGAACAGAAAAATCCATTGATGCACGCCGAGATTTGAACCCACGACCTTGGAAATTAAAGTCGATATACCTCCCACTCGGCCAACACGGCTTTTTTTATATCTTAAAATTGATTTTTATTAAATTTATTATTTATTGACCTCATCTTTTTAATACGTTATTGGTTAACGTCTTACGCAGATCGCGATACAATGGCACGCGTGCCATTGATGACACGTGACAGAATATATATAATAACTATTTTCTCTTTTTTTTTATACAAAATATTATGATAATTATGTAAATTGCTCATTAGTGTCGTCAGCCTGCAGCATATCCCCCCACACGCAATGACCCTAACAGCCAATAAGATGCCAACAGAATTGTATTAAGACGCTGCCAGTCGACGATTATTTTTGTTCGAAACGAAAAAAGAAATACTTCTGAACAAGCCACATCTCCTATTTTATAATGTATAGTATATGTGAATAAAGATGTACCCATCTTTAATCACTTCGATAAATAATCCTACCGACCGCTGCAACGATGACAAACACACGTCCGCGCGTGGTCCGCCTTAGCTTTTCGAATAAATTAATGATATAAATTATGTATAATTACTTATCAAAAATCTATTCTAATAGAAATCTAGATCTACATATTACCTATCTTTAACAATAAATCACAAGTTGATTTTAATAGTAGGTATATAAAATATTTCGATCATAAATTCTAAAACGTATAATTTTGAAATAATATCTATATCGTGAAAAGTTTCTACTATTATGTTTTCAGCTTAATATAAATCTAGGTAGGAACCTGAAGTAATATACTTATAAAAATAGGAGATGTGGCTTGTTCAGAAGTATTTTTTACGTTTCGAAAAAGAGCAATCAGCGACTGGGAGCCCCTTAAGTACCTGGGTCCGTAGTGCTTCGTAGCTCCGAGAGACGTCGCTGTAAGCGTGTTCCGTAAGGGTATTCCCCTGCGTCAGGCTCTGTTGGATGTCCTTATTGGTTGCTTCGAGACGGTCACCCATCTCGCGCAGCTTTCCTGTTACTTTAGTCACGGCTGAAATGTTTTGAAAGTAGAGTTCAAATTTAATAAATAATAATAAATCACGACTGTAATGTACGGTAGACATCCTCTCAGATCTTCAGACGCTTAGATCCTTTGAAGATGTCTAGTGGGGGAAGTCAGAGGCACGTCCAAACATTATATTTGGCACATACCCACATTTTGCAGTAGTTAGCATTCCATACGTGACAGGTTGCAAGCCCATCGCCGCTTATAAGAACACTAACTGGTTTCCTCACGATGTTTTCCTTCACCGTTGTAAGCACGTGATTTTTTGAAAATACATAGTTACAAAATGCTTTATAACACCCGACACAGACAAATATCGAAGTTCATCACATAAATGTTTGTCCTGGGTCATTTTTTTGGGTTCCGTACCCAGAGGGTAAAAACGGGACTCTATTACTAAGACTTCACTGTCCGTCTGTCTGTCACAGGGCTGTATCTCATGAACCGTGATAGCTAGACAGTTGAAATTTTCACAGATTATGTATTTCTGTTGCTGCTATAACAACAAATACTAAAAACAGAATAAAATAAATATTCAACTGGGGCTCCCATACAACAAACGTGTTTTATTACCGTTTTTTTTATAGATAATGGGTCGGAACCTTTAGTGCGCGAGTCCGACTCGCACTTGGCTGGTTTTTTTTAATGATATAATACGATGTTTTCACATTTACACACTTACATTTCTCGTCATTTTCCTTTATGGCTTCTGTAGCATTGACGATGGCTTCCAATGTCTTGTTGGTTGCTGTTTGGAGATCTAACAATCGCGGCAAGTCCTTCCACATGCCTTCCGCGTCCGATAGCAGGCGTTGGACCTTCGTGATTTCTTTGCTTTGACGCTCCATTACTAAAAACAAAATAATTTCAATAAAAAAAAATTTAAAAAAAAACGCAAACCCAAGTACGGTAGACATACTCTAGAGTTCCTGTCACTAAGATCCTAAAAGAAGTGTATAGCGTAATCTGAGGCACGTCCAAACATAACATTACTTGGGGATTATATTCGTGATCATATTTCATTTACCGGGCAGACAGCCCGGCAGCCAAACGGGTAAACGCCGCGCCGACCGTACTAGAGATAAGTTCAGTAAGGTACCTACTCGCATGTTTCTTTCATGGTACTTACTATTGCCTAGGTACCTTACTGAACTTATCTTTAGGGTTCCAGGACGCTTTCAAAACCTCGGAACTCTCCCTTTTTTTTGATGGACATTATCACTCAGCGCCATCCAGCCCCAAACTCGCGAACCGAAAACGAAATTCCTTAACAATATTCGTATCAAAGTAACATCGTTTCGACTTATCGTTTCGCGAGTAGACCCCTTGCTCACCATCAGTCATTTTCCCATGCCATGCCTCATCAGCTATCGCGACTTCGTTCAGCACATCTGTCGGATCATTACGCGTTCCGTTGTACTCATTCAGTTTCATCTCGTACTTGATGAGCAGCTTCTCCGCTTCGGAGATGTGATTCCCGAGGGTCGTGTTGACGTCTATGATTGGGGTTAGGTCTTGGCACATGGCGCGGAGGGCATCCTGAAATGTTTATTGGATTAGTCCAATAAACAAAACTATGTTTGTTTGTTGGCCGTGAATGTATTGAATCTGAGGGTAGCCGTTTATTGTCATTGAGTTAGGAGTTCCGGTGCCCAACTGTGGTCTTCTTCATCAGTTCCACTTCACTAAATTATACCTTCTGAATTATCAAAATATGTACCTACTAGCTTCCGCCCGCGGTTTTGCTCGCCTGGTAACTTAATAAAAAGTACCCTATTATGCTTTGGCTGTTTGGTGATTAAGCCACAACCATCCAAAGATCAAACCTCACACACTTTCGGATTTATAATATTATTAGGATCATTTTATAGAATCTTTTTAGTCCAAAATCACCTCTTTTGCGTTTTTTTATCATTTTGGGAATGTTTTTCATATGTTAAAGTAGTGTATGTTTTATTCGGGCATTATCTACATCTACAGCAAATTTTCAACTTAATCCGTTTTGTCGTTTAGGCCTGATTGAGGCACAAACTCACAAACTTTCACATTTATAATATTATTAGGATAATGATATAGAGTTATTGATCACTTACTTGATTCAAACTATTCTTCAAATTTTCTATCTCTCTCATAACGCCGTCTATCTTAGCATCTGTGGAGTCCAGCCTCCGCTCAAAAGATTCTTCGTTAGTAGTCAAATTGTTGTCTATCTCTGTCGTTTTACTGGGTATCATGCTTTGAACTGTGGTGGTCAAGCTTTGAATGGATTTCTGAATGCTGTCCAGAGCTTCGTTCGTCTTCTTTTGAGTGCTCTTCTCTTCTGAGGCTTTCTGGTTGAAATAAAATTGCTGATGCGGTTATTATTTGGAAAAACTAAAAAGCATACCGCTGTTATTGCAAATTCTTATATCTATAGTAACTTTTAAGCTTGTAAGCTTATGACTAACTTGTCTAACTTCAACACAATGATTTTAAGGGTTCCGTACCCAAAGGGTACAAAAGGAATTACTAAGACTCCACTGTCCGTCTGTCTGTCCCCAGGCTGTATCTCATGAACCGTGATAGCTAGACAGTTGACATTTTCACAGATGATGTACTACTGTTGCCGCTATAACAACGAATACTAAAAACAAAATAAAATAAATATTTAAGTGGGGTTCCTACATAACAAACGTATTTTTTTTTGCCTTCTGCCTTCTATAGATAATGGTGCGGAACCCTTCGTGCACGAGTACGACTCGCACTTGGCTGATTTTTGTTTGTCTTACTAATGTTGTAACACGGGAGTGTGACAGCATAAATGATTTTGTGTCACTGCTTAAGGGGCTCCCAGTCGCTGATTGCTCTTTTTCGAAACGAAAAAAGAAATACTTCTGAACAAGCCACATCTCCAATTTTTATAAGTATATTACTTCAGGTTCCTAGCTAGATTTCAATTAAGCTGAAAACATAATAGCAGAAACTTTTCACGATAAAGATATTATTTCAAAATGATACGTTTTAGAATTTATGATCGAAATATTTTATATACCTACTATTAAAATCAACTTGTGATTTATTGTTAAAGATAGGTAATTTGTAGATCTAGATTTCTATTAGAATAGATTTTTGATAAGTAATTATACATAATTTATATCATTAATTTATTCGAAAAGCTAAGGCGGACCACGCGCCGACGTGTTTGTCGTCATTGCAGCGGTCGGTAGGATTATTTATCGAAGTTATTAAAGATGGGTACATCTTTATTCACATATACTATACATTATAAAATAGGAGATGTGGCTTGTTCACAAGTATTTATTTTTTCGTTTCGAACAAAAACAATCGTCGACTGGGAGCGCCTTAAGGTTGAAAATTGTCTGCCGCACAGCCAACGGCTAACTTCACTTTTGCCTAGATCTGCCGACGGTACTGTGCCCTGAAATTCTATGTATAAAAACAATGAACTACCTGCATCAGTACAGTTTCGACGTTAGACAGCCGCTCGTCCATCCTCGTTATCGTCCCCTTCATCGGCTCCAGCGCCCGATGCCTTTTTTCCAATCCAAGCAGCAACCTCTTCAATTGTTCTCCGAGGTTTTTGTCTCTGAACTCGTGACGTTCCAATTTTTCTTGGCTGGTACGGAGCAGATGGACCACGGAGATCAACAATTCGCGGGTGTCATCGCTTCTGTTGAGGTAAGGTCGCATGAACGTATGTATGTAGGCAGTGGCGGACTTACACATTTGCCGCCAGTAGGCTATTGAACCCCAGAGATTATTTTTACAATCCAACGATTTAGTTAAAGGTGGTGATTCCTGTAAGACATTTGGCAAAATCAAGTGATTGGCCAAGAAGGAAGGGAGGTAGGCATCTGTCCTGCAGTGGGACGATAAAGGCTAATAAATAAGATGTTTGCAAAAATTTACCTAAATTTGCCGCCCCTAAAATCTGCCGCCCTAGGCTCCAACCTACTCAGCCTGGTGGTAAATCCGCCACTGTAGGTATGCCGATTTCTTTAGCACGCTCTACAGCCCAAACGACTTGACGGATTACAACAATAAAGTGTTGTATTCCTCTCAATTGTGGGAGTAATATAGGATACATTTTTTTATAAATATGGCGTCTCCTCCCCAAAAAAAGGTGCATAACATTTTTTTTTATTTAATTTATTTGATAACATTAAAAGCTCAGTCGGATAGACGAGTTTGCAGTGCCGTTTGTCGAGATATTTCACGAGCATTGCATCTAGAAAAGTGATGAAAGCCTAGATAAGTCCTCAGACGCCTCAGACTTTGGTAAAATGCAACCTAGTGGGGAAAACTTGTTGGGGATATTGGGAATGATACCAACTGTCAAGAGCCGATTAGTTCTTGCCATTAATTTTGAATGTGTGGGCTGTCGAGTCGTTCGTGCTAACCATAATCAGAAATGATGCTATCAGATTAGAATTTGGATATCGACCGTTATAAAATTATTATACCAAAACTTGAGAGGTGTCAAGGGACACCCGGATGGAACGAAGTTCTCACAAAATAACGTGGGACAAGGGAAGGGGAATCAACTTTGACTTCGACTTCGACCTCGACCTCGACCTCCACCTCCACCTCGACCTCCACTTCCACCTCGACCTCGACCTCGACACAATTAATAGATATATATATTAATAGATATACTATAGCAAAAAAGTGTCGTGACAACTTTTCGTAAGAATTTTTTCCGTCTAGCCCTCTTTCACAACGCGCGATAAGGAACTTCGTTCCAAAAATATTTTGATTTATTTCTATCGCAACTGTTGATCGAATATTTCTATCCTTAAATTCATACATAAAACTATCATTTCTCCTATTGGACCTATTATTTTTATCGACGCTGTCAATTCTTAATTGGTAGGTTATTTATGTTATGACTTTATATGGTACTCTTACTACTCGTTTGTAAATACCAAATTGATAAGTAGGTCCAAGAAAAAAACCTAGTTCAGATAATATGTTTCAATTTGATAGCGTTAGGTACCTAATATCATACCAGACCCCTACTATTACTATGAGGCCACTTTAAATTTTCAATATCTTTTCTTTGTACTTAGTGTAGTACAGTGTTGTCACACGGCTATTTGTATGGTACCTTATTCAAGCATAACACGACACGCGAGTTTAGAATACCAAAAGCTCACTGCACTACACGGAATTTAGGTGTAGTTAGTCCGGCACTAATAATTTCATGCATTGTGCCCGTTCTGAAAATTACTACAAAGTACTTACTATTAGGTATCGTAATGCAGCAAGTGGCACGAATTTATTATTAGGCACAAATTCCAGCTAGCAAAGACTGCACTTATCACAGACGAGCGGACGCGGCTGTGTAGCGAAATGCGTGTGCAATAATAATACTCGTAGGTTAGGTAGTTACCTACTACGCAGCAAACGGATAAAAAGCATATGAAATTCAAGGTCATAAACTAGGTATTTTCTGTTCCAAGTTCCATCCAAATCGGTTCAACCGTTACGGTGTGTTTGGTTTGAAACACAAACTTCTCCAAAAAGTCGGATTGCTGTTGAAATAATTCTACAACTGTATCTGTATCATTAGTGTCAAATCTCATCACCAGTCAAAACTACTTTTAATTGCTAAAATCAGCACTAGTTAACTAGAAAATCAGCGAAACAGTCTCACAATAATCTAGCTTTAGTTCTGTGAGTAAGGACAAATGGACAACCTAAAAAGGTGCGTTACATTGAGATAAATAACACATTTATATCAATGGTGCGTTACGATTTCGGTAGGTACGAGTAGACTATATAGACCAGTGAAAGCTCCTAACGTGTAGTGTAGTACCTACCTATATTTAGTCGGTGGACGGATTCGCCATAAAAGTCCACAAAAATATCATAACAGAATCTTAACGATACTGAGGATCGTTAAAAGATCACTGCTCCTGTGAAGGTTCATGGCACGAATCATCATTCTTATTCCGTAGCAGACCTATCATCCCCAAAAATAATCAGATTAATAGTTTGGTCAATTTACCAAATGAAAATAAATGGATCTCTTTGAGTTTTATCCGTTAGTGCTTTTGAAGTTTATGTAATTGAGGATTTACGAGCAGTGGTATGATCGTGGTAGGTTATTTGCTACGGATTCTGATTTATTTAGTAATAGGTCTGATTCGTTTAGTAATAGGGGTACCTATAGGGTTCTTACTGTACGGTCCGTAAAATACTGTTATAATGACGATATTAAACTCTTAGTTACATTGAAAAAACGTACGTATGAAAATAAAATATAGAAACTTGAGAGAGTTGTTGTAGGTATAATTTTTATAACAAAATTTATAGCGCGATATAAATTTAAACATTTTTTATTACCTATCTACTAGCGTAGAGTTTCGAAATCTTCCGGTCTTCATTGACATCCACACCTAATAAAACTTAGTTTGATAAGAACAATATTTGATAACTAGGTAATAGGGTTAAAATAAATCAATACTCACGTGAAATTTTTGCATAGTGACTGTGGGGTCCAGAGCAGGAGTGCGAAGGCAATGCAGCATAATTTCTAAGGACATAAAAATATAGGAATTAAATATGTTTCATAGTGTCTAAAAATGTTATGAAGGATCATCATGTAAGGAGAAAAATGTTGGGAATGAAGGACATAGAAGTAGAGGTAGGCCAAATAAAAGATGTATGGACTGTGTCAAAAATGACATGGGTATGAAATGAATAGAGGGAAATGGAAGAAAAATACACGTGCCAACCTCACTTGAATGGGATACGGGTAGGAAAATGATTTTAGTGTCAACAAATAGATACAAAAGTAGTACAGGCCTAAGAGAATATGGATGTACGGTGTAAAAGATGACATAGGTAAGAAAGGTGTGAATATTGCGATGACGGGTGATAGGGGAGTATGGGGATAAGGGCAGGCTGATAATGGTGTCAACAATTTCACCAATCTGAAATAAATACTCGTAGTAGCAGTCATTGTTTATGATAAAAGGCGCATTCATTTACGTCATTCTGTGTTTTCAGAAATTCTAAACTAAAAGTTATAAGTACAGAATTGACATTTGGGTAAGCAACAAAACACAAAACGAGGTTCATTAAAATAACCTATGATGAAACAGAAACCTTAACGAACCAAACCTAAGTATAAATTAATACGAATGAAGAGTCGTGACGTAACTCGTGAGGTAGAGCTAAGCCAGGAATATTAAACATCATTGTGTTGTTGACAGTTGGTATGCCATAATGAGCATAGGGACCAAATTATAAGACTCATAGTAAGGGAGACAAATAATTTAATGAGTTATTTGTCTTGAATTATGTAATAACTACATAGGCATAGGCATAAATGAGATCAACAATCAAACAACTGATCCTATCAACTAAGTCGAACATAAACATTGATAATTCCGCAATAGAATGAACGCTCTCTAAAATATTCGTTCAAATAGACCAACTGACCATTAACCCAATAAAACAATATTGTGTCAAGCCTCAACTAATTGTGAATCGATAGACATGATGTGGGCATGGGCCGCGATTTGAACCAGCTGGTAAGAACTCCACTTTATCAAGAACTGGCGCGACCTTTCGTTTCTTCGAATCAAAGGGTCATGTTTGCCCGGCCGCATTCACGTATTCAATTATGATAATTAAAGCTGCGGGATGTGGTAATAAACCAATAAAATAAACATTTTTCATGTGCAGACCCACCTCGAGGGCTCTGATTGCGTCTGCAATTAAATTCACAGTGAAAGTTATCTAAACTTCGCCGTTGAAGGGATTTTATTGGACGTTATTGAAGTATGAAGTGTTACAAAATTATAATAACCAATTGAATTGGTACTTCGGTACATAACCAAATACTGATTAGGTTTGTGTTGGGTAATAAATAAAACTGACATTTAGTAGAGCATAGCTAAAGTAAAGTAAATAACATAGCATAAAATCATTAATTTATGAAAACTACTCATGTTTGTGTAACTTACCCCACTTCACCCTAATTTGGGACTCAACATTTGAATTTTCAAACACTACGGCAGAGGCAAATAAATTATCGACAAAAGAGTAGTAAGTAAAATTAGCAAATCTAATTTTAGACATGACTGCTGCAAACAAAGCGAAAGGACTCTAAGCAGGCTGGGTAGACCTTGGCCGGGATCCAGGCTAGTCATGCAGACAGACAAGCTTAATGGCATGGGGTATTCATTAGGTCCTAAGTGAGCGGAGAGGATTTACGATCGAGATCGAGGCTATATTACATTACCTACCAAGTACTTTCATTCGCCTGCGGTTACATTCGCGTAATTATGTCTCCTTTTTCACTCAAAGAGAAAACTTTAAGCTAGGGATTAAGGCGCTCCCAGTCGACGATTGTTTTTGTTCGAAACGAAAAAATAAATACTTGTGAACAAGCCACATCTCCTATTTTATAATGTATAGTATATGTGAATAAAGATGTACCCATCTTTAATCACTTCGATAAATAATCCTACCGACCGCTGCAATGACGACAAACACACGTCGGCGCGTGGTCCGCCTTAGCTTTTCGAATAAATTAATGATATAAATTATGTATAATTACTTATCAAAAATCTATTCTAATAGAAATCTAGATCTTCATATTACCTATCTTTAACAATAAATCACAAGTTGATTTTAATAGTAGGTATATAAAATATTTCAATCATAAATTCTAAAACGTATCATTTTGAAATAATATCTTTATCGTGAAAAGTTTCTGCTATTATGTTTTCAGCTTAATAGAAATCTAGCTAGGAACCTGAAGTAATATACTTATAAAAATTGTTCAGAAGTATTTGTTTTTTCGTTTCGAAAAAGAGCAATCAGCGACTGGGAGCCCCTTAATATAAAAAAACCTTTTGATTAACAGCGCTGATTTTAAATGTAGGTAAATCAGTAAAATTGTTTACCTACAAGGGAGTTACCGCTTACTAGTAGTAGGGTTCCCATTTTGATTTATCAAGAGGGCAACAAGTTATCAATAAAAACATACTTAAATAGGTTCATCGTCAATAGATGACAAATATAACGATTATAGAATTAAAACTATCGTGGTTGTTAATCATTTTAAATAGAAATACGGCTAATTACCACGTTTTTCCTTTGTATTGCTGACGTTTCGAGACAATTCAGATGCTCTTCATCATGAGCATCGCCCGCGACCGCGATCAACGGCAGATAGGCGAATATAACGATGTTGTAAAAGACGATTTCGATAAGTGACGTGAAACAAAAACTATATAGGATACATGCTACATATATACAATGCACATACTTGGAAGCTAGTCCTCAAAGTTCTCCCAGGTGGAAATACCAGCTTAATTTTTAGGGTTCCGTACCTACCCAAAGGGTAAAATCGGAACCCTATTACTAAGACTTCGCTGTCCGTCTGTCTGTCTGTCCGTCCGTCCGTCCGTCCGTCCGTCCGTCCGTCTGTCTGTCACAGGGCTGTATCTCATGAACCGTGATAGCTAGACAGTTGAATTTCACAGATTATGTATTTCGGTTGCTGCTATAACAACAAATACTAAAAACAGAATAAAATAAATATTTAAGGGGGGCTCCCATACAACAAACGTGATTTTTTTCCCCTTTTTATAGATAATGGTACAGAACCCTTCGTGCGCGAGTCCGAATCGCACTTGGCCGGTTTTTTTGTCTTCATTTCATGATGGGAACCGGACTACGGGTAACTGTTTCCACTTGAGACTTGGTCATTAGCAGAATGTGAGTCGGAAAGGTGAATTTAGTTCAATGATTGATGTCGGGTTCAAGCAGAAAACAGATGACTTTATGACCTACGATCACCGCCCAAGTAACACAAAATTGCTGTTTAACAGCTGTCTCGCGGTTCACATCGCTACTATAGTCTGTACAAGCCTGCTCTTTAATAGAGTTATAGCTGGCTATTCAGCTGTTAAGCTGCTTAAATGGGCACAAATTTGTGAACCTTTAGTTCACATAACCTGTTGAATGGTATAAGTATAACGTTAAAATAGAGTTATAAGGGTAATTAAGCGTTACAAGAGACCATGCAAGCAGTTTAAGAAGGTAGTTGTTACCTGTTAAACAGACAAAAGCTGTAAAAGGAGACCCATTTACACTGTTATAACTATATTAGTTCACAAATAGTGCTAATATAGTACACACTGATGCCATTTTGCCAACAGCTGTTAAAATTTACACACGCCATTTTGTTAGTTTGTTTTTATCTTTGCAGATTCGCGTGTTTTAATGGAATGTTGTTGTGGTTATTGTGTAATTCGCCATGACACACTATTGTAAATACTTATTTTTGTTGTTATTGAGTGTGTATATGTAAAATATTGATGGCAATGCAATTTTGCCGATAATATTATATCTATTTGAAGTACAAAATTTTTATGCGCCCCGAAATAAATGCATTTTTAGGGTTGAAACAAATAAGAAATTTATGCAGTGAGAAAAAAATTAAAAGTAGTTTTTTGATACAATATATAATATAGTTTTATTACAGTTTTAACTTCTATAAGGACTTTAAATCAACGTGTCTAGGTTTCGTTTGGTGTGAAAATGATTCTAAATAATCAAATTAGATAGTAGATAAAATTGTGAAAAAAATACAAAATGGTGGAAGTTTTATTACTTATTGTGAACCACTTTCATTCTAATTTAACTCTATTAGCTGTACAGAGTGCCACACGTGATCCGTTAGACAGCAATGAGTAGGAAAGTTATATAGGCAGATTAATGTGTACCTATACGCATCTATACGCATTACAACACTCTAAACATACACCAATGTAACGCTTTAGCCGTTATAGATGTTCACAGCGACTCTCTTGAAATGTAACCGTATAGTGGTGTAAACGAATTCCATAATACAGCAATAAACGTTACTTTACTCTACTTAAATGCTTATATGGTGCCAGAAAATAATAGCTGCATAGCAGTGTTCCAATAGGACACCTTTCTACTATTAAACTGCCACTGTACAGACTATAGCTGTTTATTCAGCTGTAAGATCACGAGGGAACCTTAATAAGTGCACAATAATGCTTTAAGTTCACAATGTTACCAAATGTGAATAACTAACCAGCAATTTGTGTTACTTGGGCGATATATGTCCACGATCCTATGATTATTATGAATGCGAAAGTCTGTTTATTCGTCGTTTGTTTTTCAATTACGCCGTACCAATTTAGATGAAATTTGGAGTAGATAGCAACTGACGTGAAGCAGGCCTTACATCAATAGAAGATGTATGTAAGCTACTTTTGATCTGTATACAGAGATCAAAATAACTACTGCAAAATGTGGGTAGAGTATTGTGCCAAACAGTGTTTGGGCTTGCCTCTGAATACTCCCTTTAGACGTCTTTTAGGATCTAAGAGCCTTGAGCACAGATTACTAATAAATTACTACGTAATACGTACGCCTTTAGATCTGAGAGTTTGACTACCGTACGTACTTATGGATTACAGTCGTGAATCGTGATCCTATTTAATTTTTTTATAGCATTTTCATATCAAGATCATACGCAGTGAAGCCGCAGGCTGTGTGGGGCTTTGGGCCGCTAGTCTATAAATAATATAATGATACGATATAAGCTGCCTGTTTCATAGGCCTACGGTCTAAGGCCAAAGCAGACTAGGCGGAATTATATTTAATTCGAATTATAATTAAAACAATATTATGATGCACGGCGTTGGCCTTTGCGGAGGCCATCAATTGTACCGATTAGCGTAGGTAGCAGCACCGAGCGTAAAAACAGTTTAAATATATTTTTTCAAAATTAAAATACTATTGTTTTCTACTGAGTCTGCATTATCCTAATCCTAATATAATATTATAAATGAGAAAGTTTGTGAGTTTATATGTATGTTTGTTCCTCAATCAGGCCTAAACGACAAAACGGATTAAGTTGAAATTTGCTGTAGATGTAGATATAATACCCGAATAAATAATAGACTACTTTAAAATATGAAAACATCCCCAAAACTATAAAAATACGCAAAAGGGATGATTTCTGTATAGATGGCGCTGGTGTGCAATAAATCTGACATCACAGACTAAAAACATTCATTCTTTTCTATTCGATTATTGAAAACTGACAGGACAACGTCTGTCACGGGTCGGCTAGTAGACCTATAACATTAGTGAGGTGACTGAAAACGCGTTGCAAAGGTGCGAAAAACAAGTGTGTACTCGTAACTTCGTAAGTGCACGTGGGGCAATAAACTCTTGATGCATTGTGGTTTTGTTACTGATGTGAAGACCTGACGATGTTGGCGACCTATATTTTAGACACGCTGTAGTTTAGAATTTAGCATTTACCGCACATTAAGGGTTATAGTCAGTCGTTATCAACAGTTGTTGTCTAAACCAGTGTTCCGCAAACATTTTGTGTCCAAGGTACATTTAGGAAAATTAAATTTTTTGAGGTACACCACAAATTAAAAATCAGTTTTTAAGTAATATTAATCAACGAAATAATATTTTTTATTAATCAACAAAACAAAACTTTAAATTGCAGATATCTAATGCGAAACATGAGCCTATTTAATTGAGCATAGACGGTCTAAATTTGGAGTAATCGTTGACAGGGCTGCTAAAAATACGTTTATAAGATATCCTTATATTTCCAAGGCACGCCAACTAATGACCACGGTACACCAGTGTGCCGCGGTACACACTTTGCGGAACACTGGTCTAAACTACACTTATCATTCTCTACTTGTTTATTATGGATTAGGTTAGTGGTGAGCCAGTATTTTTACTGCATTATCATTATCGTAGGTACAAACGTACCTACAGTACGGTCGATGGATCTTGGCTTACCTGAAGCTAGCCATTTGCTACACTGCAGACGATTTTCATCCTTATGCAGTGACACAAAACCATTTTTACGGTCACACGGCTAACTTCACCGATGCCTAGGTCCGCCGAACGTAGGTACTGTACAATGCATCTTGTTTTCTGTCTGCATAAGTTCATGCTTGAAGGAAGGAAAAAGAAAAGTAGGCAGACCGAAGAGAAGATGGGCTGATGATGACCTAGCGGATATAGCAAGAAAAATTGGAAGAAACTGGAGGAGGCCTTCACCCATGGAAGGGTTGTGGGAAATAAAGGCTTTTTTATTTATTTATTATTTAAGTTCATGCTTAGCTTTTACACCCTACTGACATTGCAATGTGCGTTCTAGAGCACAATAAATATAACGTTGCTGTCAGTACAAAAAGTCATATGTTAGGTTTTCAGGAGACACAAAAAACTGATTATTATCGAATCTATGAAGTTTTTTTACAATATTTAAATGTAAATATCTTTAGTTTTATAGCTTACAAAATACAAACGTATATTATACTCCTGCAAATCGATTTATTACACATATACAGCCAATAAAAAAAATAGCAAATTTTTGACATACGACTTTTTGTACTGACAGCAACGATAAGTTTTGTGCGATATATGACACACTTATGTGTGTCTTACTTAGTCATACTTAGATATTTACCAATATTCTTTTGTATTTTGATTCAATTATGCTACCGATTAGTTTTACCTACATAAAACCACAGATACAATAAAACATATCGCGTGTGACAAACAAGCAGATAATTTATTATTATTTATCTCTTTGTTTTAATAAACTACATAATTAAATTATGTACCTACTGAAGCTTACAGTCAGTCCGAAATCATATAAATATAACTACCTAAGTGCGTTCTTAGGAAAATTTGAATCTTGGGCATGCCTACCTACATTTATGTATATATTATTATGTATATACCTAACTAAATAATTCCAAATATAATTAAACGATAAGAATGTCACCGTTAACCTCCTTTTTTTTATTTATTGATTTATGTAGCTAAATATAATTATAAAAAAATCTGTAACAAATTAAATAACCAATTCAAAAAGAAAAGAACACAAACTCACCATGCTTAGAATCGCCATCGCACCTTTATTCTTTCTAAATATAATTAGGATGAACTTTTTGTGTTGCACCAATCAATGCGTGGACTGCGTGAAGGTAGGAGTTAATTGTGTACGTGTAGGAATGTGCGTTCGCTCGCGCGCGCGGCCGGTCGCGAACTGACGGTGAACCAGCGATGAACTCCTGCGCAGGCGCCGCTCTCGGGTGAACGGATGCGCTTGCCGCTAAAGTCTGGCCTGACTGACGAGCTGTTACTGTAACTATTAAAGATTATAGAAATCACTACATAGTATAAAGCAAAGTCGCTTTCCGCTTCCCGCGTCTGTATGTAATATGTATGTATGTTTGCTTATATCTTTAAAACTACACAACGGATTTTGATGCGGTTTTTTTTAATAAATAGTGTGATTCAAGAGGAAGGTTTATATGTATAATACATGCATAATATAGTAGAGAAACGCTGATAATTTTAGAGGTTTCTAATGTGATGTCGTAAATAAACATATTTTTTTGAGCTTACATTGCAAATGCTGGCTGAACCCCACGAGATATATCAAAATAATGTACTACAGTATTGTACACCTTAAAAACGTCTACAAAAAAGTCAACGATGGTATTAGAAATGTCTTACGCACAGCGAAGCGGGCACGGGTCAGCTAGTTAAGTATAAGATTATTAATTAATTTGGGACGCGCTGTATGCTACGAAATCTGCGCGACTAAAAAAGAGCTGATTACGTAGCTACGAATTAATGAATCACGACCATTAGGTACAACTATGAGTAGGTACCTCTAGTAGTCTAGTAAGCACACTACACTACACTAGTTTTTCGACACTTTACATAATATATGTCACTTTTGTGATCAAGATGAATCCAATGAACCTACAGATGAGTCAAAACTTCAGAAGTACCTTTTGAAAAACATTACCCTCATTCTGAGAACATTTCATTTAATTCTGAGCAGTTAGGAAAAATATTACGTCCGCATATTCCTAATTCTGCAATAAAAATGTTTAGCTGTGATATACAGTATACACCTATAAAATGTCGCTATAACCGCTCGTAAGTAAGAACATAGCCTTAGCCTGTGATGGTTTCGTGCAAATGCCCGGAAAGCCATATGAATCAGATTAGATTCCTGTCCTACTAAGGAAGACCATACCAGTTCTGAAGCGCCACCATTTTGTAATTACAGGTTTTGTCCTACTAAGATAATACTAGTTTTTTAAAGCATCCTTGACGCGTGAGTCAGTTTTAAACGATCAGTTTTTATTCCTCTTTTAAACTGGGATTGGACGAGCTATTCTTAACTTCGTAGGCATTAACGACTGTTAGGACGCACCGTTTAATTTCTTCTCTATTTTCAATGAGCTTCTAAATCTGAAACAACTAAAATAGGTAAAATGTAGCGAGGCGCGATGCAATGCAAGTCATTGAAGAAATTGATTCTAAGTAGCAATCTTAATATTATAAATGCGAAAGTTTGTGAGTGTTTTTTACTCTTTCACGCATAACCACTGAATGGATTAAAATGAAACTTTACAGTAATATAGCCTAAACATAGAGAGAATATAGGTTTAGATTAATTAATCTAAGCACATAGGCTACTTTTTATCCAGGTACCGTGTAGTATACAACTAGTATAAAATAAAGCTCGGGCTACACCTAGAATAGAGAAATAGGTTTCTGTAAAAAACCTCTTTGTTAGATACTTTAGGTTTTTACTTATCCAAATTAAGAACAAAAAACAAAGTTAGTAAAACTTTGCTAGTCTGATTCAAAAACTTATTTAGTTGTTTTTTTAGTTTTAGAGTAGGTATCTAAAAATGTTAATAATTAAATTTTTACACGTCAATCATAATAGTGTGTTAGGCACATACAGATAGCGTCTTTTGATTATTTTCCGTCTAGACTGCCCATACAAAAATCGAAAATTCAGAAGTTCTTTAAAATAAATTCTAATTGAGTGAGTACTTACATTATTTCTTAAGTAGCCATTTCCGGTAGTCGGGTTCCTGAAACCTTTCTCAAAATACCACGTAACGAAGCACTATTTTCGGAGACTATCGTTCAATCAACGCAAGCGCACACGAATAGTTAAAGCGTTCAATTTGACATTAAACATAGGTACAAATATAATAAAACGGTGAAGGAAAACATCGTGAGGAATCCAGTTAGTATTCTTATAAGCGGCGATGGGCTTGCAACCTGTCACGTATGGAATGCTAATTACTGCAAAATGTGGGCATGTGCCAAATATAATGTTTGGACGTGCCTCTGACTACCCCCACTAGACATATTCAAAGAATCTAGGCGTCTGGAGATCTGAGAGGATGTCTACTGTACTTGGGGATTACAGTCGTGAACCTGTTTTTTTTTTCAAATATAACAATGTAGGTTTTAGGCCTTCACCTTGTTCGATTGGCATCACACTGGAGCTCTACATAACATTAAGGAAAGGATAATTAAGAAAAAGGTAGACCCCAACCCGTGTTTGTTGCCTGATTCTTCTAAGCTTGGTCGCGTGGAATCAGCGTAGCTTCACCTAGTTCCTTAGACGTTTCAAAGTGATCCTTGTGATTTTATTGAAATAAATGATTTTTGAATTTGAATTTGACCTTCGTATTGAAAGTCGAGGCACCATCTCACTCTCACTCGGCCAACGGGCCGGTACATGCTCCTTTAATTTCGGTTAAATCAACAGCGCCTGTTGACGCTGCCTTATCTCAAGATGAACATCAATTAGCAAGACTTTACGAAATCATTGTTTCCAAGGAACCTTTGTTACAAATAAGTTTTTTTTTTATATTTTTAAAATTAAGCTTTTATAAAGGTCTAGTACTCGTCAAGACAAATAAGTATGCAAAGTTTTATCTCAATCAGACTGTTTACTGAGGAGTTCCGTTTAACAGCTCCTGACTCCATCATCAGATCAACTCGCTGTCACCATATTATTGTATTGTCACCGAAGTTACTAAAGTATGCCATGTTTCAGCTCAATCGGTTGAAGATAACTGCGAAAATTGAGTTGCAAGATTCCACCTTATCAAACATAGTTAGGGAAATACATTGCAAGTTAAATAAAAGCTTTTAAAAACGCCAGTGAGTGATGGCAATTCTGTTGTGTCCACAATCTAGCTAAAATTCGTCTAAATTAGTAGTTCAGGATGAAAGGAATAAGAGCTATAGTTTTTTACGAAAATTTAGGTTTAGCTTGGACAAAAGAGAATCGCCACCAGTGTCTACAAACAAAATAACCGATTTTTTAGTCTGTAGGTATGTTTAAAGTTATTTTCATACATCACCCAGAAAATAAGTAGGTTAACCTGGTGGGAAGTGAGAAGTAATTACTTCCCAGTTAAAATAAATATATAAATAAATATTGGTGGACATTATCACACAGCGCCATCTAGCCCCAAACTAAGCAAAGCTTGTACTATGAGAACTAGATAACTGATAGAATACTTATATACTTTTTTTTTGTAAATACATACATAAGATACTTAATAACACCCAGACACAGAACAAACATCTATGTTCATCACACAAATATTAGTCCTGGGTGGGGATCGAACCCACAACCTACAGCGCAGAAGGCAGACTCAATATGCGGTCGGTTTGTATGAAAATGTCATTGATAAGCGTGTCCTAAAAAGTTAGGCTAGTGATCGTTAGATTAGCAAATACTTAGAATAAGACAATCTGCAAAAATTAAGAGTTTTCTAAAACAAAACAAATGATTATCAAAGGACCTAAAAGGTCATTTGATAATCATTTGCCGATTATTGCGTAATCATTCATGAAATATCTACTTTTTACTTTTTATAAGTTACCATTTTGTGATTCCTATTCCTACTAACGGATCACGGGAGCCGTTGGGAATAACCCAAAGATTGGATTCATAAAGTAGGTATTGCTATATAAGAGAAAAATATGTGTCGAACCCAGATAAAGCGAGATAAGAGCAAAGATATTTCATAAATAAGAATCAATAATAATTGATACAAAGTGGCCTTTTGAACTCAATGTTAAAAGCGGCGATAGGCTTGCAACCTGTCACGTATGGAATTCTAACTACTGCAAAATGTTGATGTGCCTCTGACTACCCCATTTAGACCTTTCCCATTTATATATCTATAAGGATCTACTAACCTTGAGACTAGAGTGGATGTCTACCGCACTTGAGGAATCTATACTATCTATATTAATATTATAAAATGTGAAAGTAACTCTGTCTGCCTGTCTGTGACGTTATCACGCCCAAACCGCTCTCGCTGGGACCATTGTGAAGAAGAAGAAATGTTATATAAAGATAGTTTAAGGTCTTGGAACGAATATACTATAACTTTTTCCTCAAAATTTTCTTTTATTTTTAGGAATTTCTAAATTTTACGATAAAAGTAAGTAAATAAATAAAAGTAATACGATTCCCGAAACCATTTATTGAGCTTTCTTAACGCTCCTATGCACAATACGCTTATGCCTACTGACACAGCCAGCCGTCCTAAAGGTCTTGCCACACTCTGAACAAGTGAACGGTCTTTCATCTGTGTGCGACATATTATGCACCCTTAGAATATCCAACGTGTTGAATCTCTTCCCACAAGTTTCGCATTCAAACTTCCTTTCATTCGCGTGATAAACAAAATGTTTTCTATACTGTGCGAGGATGTGAAAAGTTTTTCCGCACACTTCGCAAGTTTTTCTCGGAGTTGGATCGTGTACAGCTTTGTGTATAATCAAACCGCTTTTGAACTTGAACTTTTTATCGCACACTTCGCATGAATATTTCTTCTCTATGTTGTGCGTGTCGAGATGACTGACTAAGTTTTTAGTATTCTTTCCGCAAACTTCGCATATCTTCCAATAGTCGTATCTCAATTTACGCATTTTCTTCTTCCGTCTGATTATTTTCTCTTTTTTTATTGTGGATTTTATCTCGTCCTTTGATAGGATACGGACATCGGTAGCTTCGATCCGCGAGTATTCTAGTTCGTCGGTTCTGACGTCATCGTCTATATTATCTTGAAAGGAATCGTTGTTTAGTATGCTCTCTTGATATTCTAATTTAATTTTTTTGTCTGTAGTTCGCAATTGCTTATCCGCTCTTTGGCATTTCCGTCGGAATTTGTACGCGTTTTCTATTTCTTGGAGGCAGTTGTAGCATATTTGTGTTGGTAGGTTATCTGATCTCTCCACCTAGAATAAAATTGGGACAATGAACTATACGTACGCACACACACACGTAGTATATGTACGCTATTATCTCAGCGTACATTTGTGACATTAGAAACACACGATAATTACCTACTATTTTTTTTATAAAACTAGCTGACCCGACAGAGATTGCCTTGTCCAAATTTCAATAATTCCATAAATACACTTACAGTTTTTTTTTCCGAATTTGATTACTTTTCGAGTAAATTTTCCAATTTTTCAAAATGTTCTCAAAATATTTTTTATATGTTTTAACGGAATAGTTTAACTGTTTATAACTAAAGAAATACAACACCATCTAGAATTTTATGAAAAGCAAAGGATATTTTAAAGGCATATTATTCCTTTGCCAAATTACACAAAAGATAACTAGCATTAGGTTCGCCTATGTACATGTTTTTTTTTGTTTTGTGCAATAAAGAATTATCTATATATCTACTTTTTCTTTAAAAACATACTTAAAACACATCTCAAACACCTATTCATTTATCCCACAAATGTATGTCCTGGAATCGAATCCTAGAAGGTATAGGCCACTGCACTGTGCCTGTGAGACCAGTCAATATACGTTAACCAAGTTAGTGTTGAGTAGATATAATTTGAAGACATTAGAATGAAAAGTCCTTACCTCAATACCACCTATAAGCTTTAACTTCGCTACCAAATCGGTCCCCTCATCATCCTTATGCTCGAATATATCCACTTTGGCTTCCAAATCGGCGCATGCGCGGCACGTCTTGTTAATTTCAAACACTTCGTACTTTGGCTTCGGTTCTAATTTCTGTTTCAAATCGAATAGCTTCATATCGTCTTCGTAATCATCGTTGTCATCAAATTCGTTGTACTCCTGTTTGGTACGTTTTTGACGTTCAATCTTTGGCGGTTTAGGTTTTTGTGTGTATTGTTCCATCGCTTCGTAATACGGCCATTGTTCGGTTAGGATGCCTTTGCTTTTGAATTTTCTTTTCCACTGCAACAGTCAATAATAATTAATGCATTATATTTACCAATAAATTCAAAAGAACTCAAATCTCAACTTGTTTCAAATGAACAAGTGCTATTCTAATTCGCGCACCAAGGGTTCCGTGCAAACTGGCATGTGAATGGTTCATCTATGAATAATAAAATAATATAAATAAATAGGATCACGACTGTAATCCCCAAGTACGGTAGACATCCTCTCAGATCTCCAGGTGCTTAGAGTCTTTGAAGATATCTAGTGGGGGTAGTCAGAGGCACGTCCAAACATTATATTTGGCACATGTCCACATTTTTGCAGTACTTATGAATGAAGGTGTAACATTGTCCAAGTTTGAAAATTAATATTAAATTTGTAGTTATATCAATAACTATAAATTAACATTCCTGAGTTGAGTCTTGACAGACAGACAGACAGTCAGAGAGAAGTAATAAATATTGGTAGAAATTATCACACAGCGCCATAATAAAGGTCAATAATCAAAATGAAGTATGAAATAAAATAAAATAAAGAGGCAAAAGTTAGTCCAGTAGCTTACCCGAAACGTCCTGCACAAATATGACCAGATCTCGGGTAGGTCCAACAAACTGTGGTCCAGCGGAATGGCAATGCACCTCAGTCTTTTCTCAACTTCCCTGTACAAAACAATAGTTGTGTAAGATGTTGGTGGGATATTTTAGCTCGTTGCCTCACAGCTTAGTTGGTAGTAACTCTGCCTTTTACGCTGTAGGTTGTGGGTTCGATCCCCACCCAGGGCAAACAGTTGTGTGATGAACATAGATGTTTGTTCTGTGTCTGGGTGTTACTATGTATAATGAGTATGTATTTACAAAAAAATATATATATAAGTATTCTATCAGTTATCTGGTTCCCATAGTACAAGCTTTGCTTAGTTTGGGGCTAGATGGCGTCGTGTGTAAGGTCCGCCAATATTTATTTATTGTCAGTGGAACAACGGTATAATTGAGTTTTTTTTAATATTAAAATTTGTAAAACACCGCTATTTTAAATGTAGTTAGAACATTAAATTGAGATAAATGGATCTAGGCGCTGGTTGGACCACTGTGTAGTTACAAAATCAGCTGTACAGTTTCTAATTTCTAATATAAAATTTCTTATTCTATCTGATCACACAAATGTAAATACAAAACGATATAACGTCATCTATTGAGACATATTTGAACGAGGGTTGGTTCTCAGGTGTTTTTTATACATGCGGCATTTTTATTTTATTTATGTACCTAAATAGTGATTTCATAATACAGATTGATATCTTGGAATTGTAATACACATACCTCCAGCCTTCATTCCGATCCCTGTTTGAGTATTCGAAGACATGCTCGAGGTCCGTTCTAGCGCTTATGAAGTTGAACACCCATTCTTCATGCCCTGATTTAGAAAATTTATATTTTTACTAGCTGTCCCGGCGTTTTCCCAGTTCACTTTTAGTTAGTAGTAATCCCCAAGTATTAGACATCCTCTCAGATCTCCAGGCGCTCAGATCCTTGAAGATAACCAATGAGGGTAGCCAGAGGCACGGCCAAACATTACATTTGGCATATGCACGCATTATTGACTGGCCTCACAGCTCAGTTGTTAGTAACTCTGCCTTCTGCGCTGTAGGTTGTGGGTTCGATCCCCACCCAGGGCAAACATTTGTGTATGTATAATAAGCATGTATTTACAAAAAAAAATTATATAAGTATTCTATCAGTTATCTGGTTCCCATAGTACAAGCTTTGCTTAGTTTGGGGCTAGGTGGCCCTGTGTGTAAAGTCCGCCAATATTTATTTATTTATTTATTACAGTAGTTAGTATACTTCTTGTGGATACAAACCACTTGATCGGACCTTCCTCACTTATCAATACAATGTATTTGTGGAAGTTAATTTGCCACTCGAGTTCTTATTATAGAGCTACTTACAATCAACAAGAGGGTTGAGGCTGAGTTTTCCGTCACCTAAATATAGCTCAAACAGATTGTAGTATAACCATGATGTGTTGTTGGTTGCTTTCGCCTTTTGGTAATCCTATAAAAAAAACCAATCAGTAAAAGTTTTCATTATTTTTCAAACTATCGTGATTAGTAAAATAAAAAATATATAGGATCACGACTGTAATCCCCAAGTACGGTAGACTTCTTCTCAGATCTCCAGACGCTTAGATCCTTTGAAGATGTCTAGTGGGGGTAGTCAGAGGCACGTCCAAACATTATATTTGGTACATGCCCTCATTTTGCATTAGTTAGCATAACTATAGATTTTGACACGTGTCTTTATCACGTAATTACCTTTAATTTACTTTCCCGACGTTTCGACTATGTGGTAATTACGTGATAAAGACCCGTGTCAAAATATATAGTTATAAAAGTTTTCATTTTAGGAATTACATGTTTTACAGAATTATTTATTGTAGCTTATGTTCGAGTGATATTTCGAGTCTGAAATAGCTAACTAATTAGTTAAGAGCAGATCAGATATACAGTTGAGATATTAGACCAGCAACATTTTTCAGTGTAAACTAATAACTAACAATAAATCACAAGTTGATCTTAATAGTAGGTATTTCAAAGTATTTCGATCATAAATTCTAAAACGTATCATTTTAAAATAATATCTTTATCGTGAAAAGTTTCTGCTATTATGTTTTCAGCTTAATAGAAATCTAGGTAGGAAGGAACCTGAAGTAATATACTTATAAAAATAGGAGATGTGGCTTGTTCAGAAGTATTTCTTTTTTCGTTTCGAAAAAGAGCAATCGTCGACATACAGGGCCTTAAGCTGTGCGTTGAATGTAAGTCTGTCAGTAAAGTAAGAGTTTTATATTTTTAGATGGCGCAGTCGGAAGGATATCTATATTTATAAAAGAAAGTCGTGTTAGTTACACTATTTATAACTCAAGAACGGCTGAACCGATTTGGTTGAAAATTTGTGGGGAAGTAGCTTAGAACCAGGAAACGGACATAGGATACTTTTATATCGGGAACGGGAACGGGAACGGGAACTGGAACTGGAACGGGAACGGGAACGGGAACGGGAACGGGAACGGGAACGGGAACGGGAACGGGAACAGGAACGGGAACTTAACAACATTTGTTTTGTTGGATTTGTATCCGTCCCGAATAGCAGAATAACTAAAGCGATACGAAGTTCGGCGGGTTAGCTTGTATCTACATATATAAAAGAAACTCGTGTTAGTTACACTATTTATAACTCAAGAACGGCTGAACCGATTTGGCTGAAAATTGGTGGGGAGGTAGCTTAGAACCAGGAGACGGTCATAGGATACTTTTTATAACGGGAACGGGAACGGGAAATTAACAGAACATTTGTTAATTCTAAAGCGATACTAAGTTCGCCGGGTTAGCTTGTATATTAAATATATTTGGGCTACTGTGGTGTCTTTAGTTTGTAAGTTTTACCTGTTTTCGTTATACTCACATTAATTATTGTTGCCCATTTCCTGCAAGCTTCTCTCGAACACAGCGTTGACGGAAAACCATACTCATTTCTCAAAATGACCACAAATTCTCTGTAAATAAAAATACTTATAAATAAATGGTTTGGTGTAAGAAAATAACAACCATTAATTATATGACGGTAGAAACAGTTAAAATAAATTAGAGATGCTTACTTCCAAGCCTGAATCTTTTCTTTGAATAGCCAATCGTTTTGTAGTCTCACTTGAATAAAACTCTCTGTTATATTTTTGGTCCCTGAAAATAATAGAATATCTTTAAAACTATAAATAAAAATAGCAATATTGATGGACATTTTACACAGCGCCATTTGGCCCTTAAATCAGCAAAGCTTGTAGTATAGGAACAGGAATCATATAGGCAATAGGAAAATATACGTTTTTAGGGTTCCGTACCCAAAGGGTAAAAACGGAACCCTATTACTAAGACTTCGCTGTCCGTCTGTCTGTCACAGGGCTGTATCTCATGAACCGTGATAGCTAGACAGTTGAAATTTTCACAGATTATGTATTTCTGTGGCTGCTCTAACAACAAATACTAAAAATAGAATAAAATAAATATTTAAGGGGGGCTCCCATACAACAAACATGATTTTTTGCCGTTTTTATAGATAATGGTACGGAACCCTTCGTGCGCGATTCCGACTCGCACTTGGCCGGTTTTTGTTTTAAATTGACAACATGATAATATATGTATATTGTAATTTAACTACAACAGAAAATCAAGACAAATAATGCAGTGTGTGGTCAGAATTACCCACTCATACTGTAGGGTGTATATTCGTTAGTATTCTTTAAAAACTGGCCAAGTGCGAGTCGGACTCGCGCACCTATGGTTCCGTACCATTATCTATAAAAAACGATAAAAAAATCACGTTTGTTGTATGGGAGTCCTACTAAAATATTGATTTTAATCTGTTTTTAGTATTTGTTGTTATAGCGGCAACAGAAATACATCATCTGTGAAAATTTCAACTGTCTAGCTATCACGACTCATGAGATACAGCACTGTGACAGACAGACGGACAGCGAAGTCTTAGTAATAGGGTCCCGTTTTTACCCTTTGGGTACGGAACCCTAAAAAAACGTGTAGGTAAGAGTGGAGAGTGTTAGTGTATCATACTTACAATTAAATTCGTTTTCTTCATCATTATTATCCACACGCTTTCGTTTATTTTTGAGGCCCTTCAACATCGGGATAATCATGATTTGCTGAGACTCCGCCTCTAACGTGACGAGCTCCTCCTTCTCATATTTCTTGTAGAAATCTAGCATGGTATCGTACAGAGGCCATTCTGTAGAATCTGTGCTCTTTTTGAGCCGAAAACGATGTTTTCTCTGTAAATTTAATATTAAACATAGTAGGATCACGACTGTAATCTCAAAGTACGGTAGACATCCTCTCAGATCTTCAGGCGATAAAATCCGTTGAAAATATCTAGTGGGGCCAAATTTTAAATAGATATCAGATATTGCAAATGTGACTGCCTCATGGGACACAAGAGTGCCTTATATTAATAATAACAATAATAACAGGATCACAATTGTAATCCCCAAGTACTGTAGATATCCTCTCAGATCTACAGATGCTTAGATCCTTTGAAGAAGTCTAATGGGGGTAGTCAGAGGCACGTCCAAACATTATATTAAGCACATGCCCACATTTTGCAGTAGTTAGCATTCTACACGTGACAGGTTGCAAGCCCATCGCCGCTTATAAGAATACTAACTGGTTTCCTCACGATATTTTCCTTCACCGTTTGAGCACGTGTTTTTTGATGCGCATATACATTTTTCGAACAGAAAAATCCATTCATGTACGCCGGTATTCGAACCCACGACCTTCAGATTGAAAGTCGAGGTACCTCCCACTCGGCCAACACAACATTAAACATCATTGCAGTTATTCCCAAGTACAGTAGACATCCACTCAGAACTCCAGGCGCTCAGATACTTAAAGAGGGTAATACAAACATTTGGGACATTCCCACATTTTCCAGTAGTTACCTAGTTTATTCCTTATGTGACAGGTTACAAGCCCATCGCCGCTTATAAAAATACTTTCCTCTGCCTGCAAGGCAAGGTCTCCTGCTATTTTGAAGTTAATGTGATTGGGACTAAATTTAATGCTGAGCCATGCAATGCTGAGGATTGAGGACTTTGCAATATAGTGGTTTAAACAGGCTTTTTACTTACCATAAATGTTTTTTTAAGGTGATGCCATAGCCCCTTTATATCTTGTATGCAGCAATCTTGAGGAAGATCCTGTGTACGCATAGCTCTTTCTACTGTCCTGCAAGAAACGTACAGGGTTTCTGGGGTGTATGTGACAGCCAAAGGAATATGTGCTTTAAAGTGTTAGTAATAAGGATAACTCCCTGCGTAGCGCACCTTTCCAGCTCCCTAGAATGGGGGTAAAAACTATGGGGTTTTGCAGTTCGGATAATTTGCAAAGGGTATAATTGCAGTATATTTTATTATAAACAGCTATTCTTACCTCCACATAGTCTGTGTGTCCAATTTATGTTCCTTTGCTTCAGCAATACATGTGATTAACTTAAATCTCCAATTATCATGCCCTAGAAACATAAAAGGAATTAAATCGGTCATCATCTTATTAGTCTCGTCTTGGAATATACTGTGAAACTGGCGTATACTAATTTAAAGCTATGACGTCATGCTAAGTGCTCATAGCTGTTCTTAGCTTAGGGCTAGATGGCGCTGCGTGAAATATTCACAAATATATATTTAACAAGCTGACCCAGCGAACTTCGTATCGCTTTAGAATAAGTTCCTGTTCCGTTCCCGTTCACTGATGCATTTTAAATGACGTTAAGAACACACCTACATTGGTTAGACAACAGTGAACTTTATACAATAGCAATAAAGCTCAAATTGACTCTACGTTTTAGTTAAAAAACGGGAAAAAGAAAAGGGCTGTTTTTAGGGTTTTTCCGGCAATTATTCGATTTTTTCTCGTCGTAAAAACCATCCTTGAACTTAAACGAAAATAAAAAAAAAAAAAGAATTGGCCAAATTGGTCCAGGCGTTGTGGAGTTATGCGCTTACCAACACATTTTGCGATTCATTTTTATATCACTACATAGTATAAAGCAAAGTCGCTTTACGCTTCCCGCGTCTGTATGTAATATGTATGTATGTATGTTTGCTTATATCTTTAAAACTACACAACGGATTTTGATGCGGTTTTTTTTAATAAATAGAGTGATTCAAGAGGAAGGTTTATATGTATAATACATGCATAATATAGTAGAGAAACACTGATAATTTTAGAGGTTTCTAATGTGATGTCGTAAATAAACACATTTTTTGCGCTTATATTGCAAATGCTGGCTGAACCCCACGAGATATATCAAAATAATGTACTACAGTATTGTACACCTTAAAAACGTCTACAAAAAAGTCAACGATGGTATTAGAAATGTCTTACGCACAGCGAAGCGGGCACGGGTCAGCTAGTTATAGATATTTTTTTTAAGGTAGGCCTATAAGTTCCAATTTGGAATGAACTTACATGATTCAAACTTATCCAATATAACTTTCTTGCCATAGTGTTTGTCAAACATTTTATAATATTTCCAGCTCTTCTTTCTGTTTTTCTTAGCAAGTCTATATGTCTAGAAGCAAAGAAAAATAATATGTAAAATAATATTGGTCAAGTTGCAAAACTAACCATAATTTATCAAAGATTCATAAATACCAAGTGGGATATTATATCTCACTAACCTCTGACTAACCTGACTGACTCTGACCCGAGCACCTGGAGATCAGAGAGGATGTCTACTGAACTTGGTGATTGCAGTCATAATTATATCATATACATTTAAATCCTCTATGTTCCTAAATACAAGTTATCCTTTAATAACTGCATAACTCTGGGGCCTATTTTGTAAAAACTATGATTATCATGTTAAGATATTCATACTAATATTATGCCTATTGACATTGGAAGCGTAGGTATAAGTGCCTAAACTGTATAAAAAGCATAGGTATTATGGCATTCAGTACTAATAATATTGGTATGAATTTCATGATGACAATCATAGTTTTTACAAAATAACCCGCCTGGTCTGGAATTCCCACCAACGAAGTAATGTAATATGAATGGTTCTATAGTGTAGCAACCATAGTTGTATCATGCAACATGTAAATAGTGTTAAGGTGATAAGTGAAATTTTTGACGTTTTGTATGGGTTGAGTCTATCCGGATAAGACGAAAAAAAGTGATAAAACTGCATTATCTTGAAAAGCATCAAATTAAAAAAAAAATGTCTTTAATTTAGGTAGCTAGTATAATTATCTAACGAATTATATAAAAATGAACTATTTAACTATTCATAGTTTTGATTAAAAACGAAACTAGTGTTTTTAAAGAGCCAACTTTGGAAAATAAATCTATGGAGAAAAGTTTCACCAATCGTCTTTCTGTCTTTAATTTATCTAGATTAAATCTTTAAGTTATCTTTGTCATAAAAAACAAAACTGTATGTTTTGCGGTTATTGAGTAAAAACGATTCTGCATTCATCAAAAACATTTATTACTCGTCTTAAGGCTAGGAAAACATACTCACATCCCAGGTGTATGACCATTTCTTCCTAACATGGTCTATGGTCATTTCTTCAGGGAATCCATTCTCCTGAAGTATTTTATAAAATTCCCTGCAAATAATTCTATTTTCAATAATCCTTCTTAATTTGATGTGAAGGTCGTGGGTCCGAATCACGGCGTGCATCAATGGATTTTTCTGTTCGAAAAATTTATATGCGCATCATAAACGCGTGCTTAAAACGGTGAAGGAGAACATTGTGAGGAAGCCAGTTAGTATTCTTATAAACGGCGATGGGCTTGCAACCTGTCACGTATGGAATGCTAACTACTGCAAAATGTGGGCATGTGGCAAATATAATGTTTGGACGTGCTCTGACTACCCCCACTAGACATTTTCAATGGATCTTGGGGTTTACAGTTGTGATCCTATTATTAATGTTATTGTTAATATAAGACACTTGTGTCCAATGAGGCAGTCACATTTGCTTTATCTGAAATCTATTTAAAATTTGGCACAGTTACAAATACCTACCGTATTTGTAACTCACATTATTGTGATAGTCAAAGATTTTAAAAGGGCTTTATAAATATTTATGTTATGAAGGAGATTGTGATTTGAAAGGGATATTCTTTTCTATAGTTTAAAGTTATCCTATATATATAAAAGAAAGTAGTGTTAGTTACACTATTTATAATTCAAGAACGGCTGAACCGATTTGGCTGAAAATTGGTGTGGAGGTAGCTTAGAACTAAAAGGGAACGGGAGTGGGAATGAGTTATCTAGTATATTATTAAGGCCAAAAAATATAATTCCCCCCATATCTATTCATGGTTTACATTTTTATATCTGGGTTTGGTAAACATTTTAATAACAAACTATTTAATAAGACTTTCTGTGGTAAGTCCATTTGATTGTGCTTGGTGTAAGTTGATAATGTTGTGGTCGGCCAGACTTGCACATGACTGTTTTTGAAATGCTAACTGGGTCAAATAGTGAGTCTAAAAGTAGGTGATATATGAGTCATATACTTGACTAGTTTTTTTGAGACCTTAAAGAGAACGAGACATAGCATAGGTACTTAAAAAAGGTACGCACACACGGCCTACCTATGTTTATACCATCTAAACTGGTGTGTGGATTCAATGAAAGGTAATTTTCTTTTCCCCTTCTACCTAGTTGTGCTCAGTTTGGGACTAGATAGCGTTGTGTGAAAATGCCTATCAATATTTATTTTATTTATTTATCTAAGTAATGATAGTAAATAGAAAGAAATGAGTCCTTTGATTTTATTTGGTTACTTACGCCCACGGCTGTTTCCTCTTTTTGAAAAGCCAATCATAGTCGAATTTCATTTGACATAGTTTCTTGGTAAGCTTAGTCGTCCCTGAAATCAATCAATTGCTGTAAAACGGGTCTGAATTGAATCAAACCAGTCGAAACTTTTCTACAATACATACAAAAATGCACACTTACAAATAAATGGTTTTTCTTCCATGATAGAATAGCGGTAAGCTCGAAGATAAGGTAAGGTATTTGTTATTCCTTTTTCCTTTCAAATATATAATAAATTGTATTATTTTCGTTTTACGCGTACCTACTTCAATCAAAACGCCTTTTGTTGTTGATATTTTTTATGGCTTTTGCTTCTTCTTATTTAGTTTGGCGTTTTAGTCTGTGCTGTGGCTAGGTTGCCACAATTTTGCTAAATGCCAATGTCGAAGATTTATAAACGGCCTGAATTCTGTCTAATGGCTAGATACGTCAGTGTCAATGTCACTAGAAATTTCTAGTAAATGTCATTCATTATTTTGATTTTTCTTGTCTGTCCCAGTTATTTCATTTTCACGTGGTTTGAGACTATTTTCGGCATGTTCTACTGAATTTATTTGTGATAATACTATAATTATATGATAATGCATCGTCTATTATCAGCTAGGAGTTTGTATTTAAACGGTCTTCACGGTCTATCATCGCCTTCAAACAGTGCCTTGCAGAATACTTCTATTCCAGAAACTAAGTGTTCTTTTTGCCGAAGAATCCTTCTAGGTCGCCACCATGCAGGTAAAATTTTGCATGCTTTTTTATGTTTAGTTTAAGTAATAGAAATCATCGTTGTGTATTTATATAAAAAATCTAGGAAAGCATGTCTTGAGGTTAGGTAGTTGCATAACGTTTCCCTATTCTTCCAGAAAGCCCATTTGCCGCACGATACCAGTCCACCAAAACTGTTAACGCAGTGCGATCCCTTAGAAAAAAGTCTAAGCACAAAAACTACAAGAAATATGGAGAGCTACTTGAAGGTTTGTTATTACATTGTTTTGTTTACAAATTGGAGGTACATATTCAATGTAAACAAACCTTACATTTGATAATATTTCAGTTGGCGAACAGGCTATGACCGAGTCTAAAGTGTCTATAAGCAAGTTACGAGCTGTGCACTTGTCTAAACTGGCTTCTAGTACTGTGTCGCTAGGCCAGCTTCACCAGCTAACCACAAAGCCACCCAAGAAAGAATACAATGTTGAAGTTGACCCGGAACTATTGAAGACTGTAAGACAAAAGATTTTAAACCAATCTTCTCAACCTGTGATGAAACAACTTCCATTAGAAGATGATAAATGCGCCCTAGTCTTTACAACTCATCAAATATCAAACATGGAAGATACAATTAGAACTAAAAAATACATAGAAATGGCTAAGGAAAGCTATTACAACTTTAGAAAAGCTACTTTGTATGATCAGAGGTTGCAAGATTTGAGATATGCAATAAACGAAGGTTTGACTCAAGAGTTTGATATGGATAATGTATCTGCCGAGTTAGAAGAAGGGTCAGTGAACCCAATACCTAGAAGTCCACATGCAGTATTTAGAGAGTTGTTTGTTGACAACCACTTAGATAGCTATGACCAGGAACTAATGACACACATAACTAATATGCAGTGAGTACCATTTCATTATTAGCGCCACTTAGCGTGTCTACTGGCTGACACCACTGGTGCCAGATTTCACCCAATAAGAAACAGAAAACAATATATCTTGTATGGTAAATTATTTTAATTCACTGTTCAATACAATAAAAGATAGTAATGATAGTCTGATATAACTATTGGATGTTTAATTATTTTAATAATATACATTTTAAAATTACAGTTGTTTTTGAACAATTACTAAGCAAAATTTCCATCAATTAAAAAAAACATTATTCTTTCAGAGCACAAGGTATAGCGCACCCTGCGTTAGATGACATTTATGATGACAGTGGGTTGCACAATGACATTGCTGGTACTAAAGATGACTTGGAATTAGATATAATGGAGCCTGACAAAGTCAAAGGACTGAATATTATGAAAGCGTAAGTTAAAAAAAAAGTACATTCAGTTTTAGATATAACTCCAGGCAACTTTTACAAATTTTTTTCTAATAAGTCTTGACAATTATTATAAACAACAAATAAATCTCCTAAATCGGTTGAACCATTCTCAAGTGATGATACATATATCGGCAGCAATTGAATATAATTTGATATAAATAATTAATAATCTGATGTACAGAAAACAAGCAATCAAAAAGAAAAAGAAGGTGCAACGCGAAAAGCGCCGAGCTGTCCGTGAATCCAACATGAAGCAAGACATTAAAGAGATGGAGAAACAAGGCAAACAGGATGCTCTTCACCGATTGCTGGCTGCTCATTTGCAGCTGCTATGCTCATTGAATATGATTCATGAGGTAAGGTACAAAAACACATCACTACATAGTATAAAGCAAAGTCGCTTTCCGCTTCCCGCGTCTGTATGTAATATGTATGTATGTCTGTATGTATGTTTGCTTATATCTTTAAAACTACACAACGGATTTTGATGCGGTTTTTTTTAATAAATAGAGTGATTCAAGAGGAAGGTTTATATGTATAATACATGCATAATATAGTAGAGAAACACTGATAATTTTAGAGGTTTCTAATGTGATGTCGTAAATAAACACATTTTATTGCGATTACATTGCAAATGCTGGCTGAACCCCACGAGATATATCAAAATAATGTACTACAGTATTTTACACCTTAAAAACGTCTACAAAAAAGTCAACGATGGTATTAGAAATGTCTTAAGCACAGCGAAGCGGGCACGGGTCAGCTAACAAATAGGAATAACAGGGCAGGAATAACAAATAGGATACTTTTTATCCAGTTAGGTACTACGCGACCGAAGCCGTGGGCGGAAACTAGTTTGAATATATTTCTAACTACTGTGACTACGATATACCGATTCGGCTAGTTTAGTAAACATTCTCGTGACAAACAACCTGTCATACAACGCGAATATTTCGCTGTAGCCCGATAAATTTGTCACAGCATTACAAAATGTTTACGGAATATTTGCATACATTTGGATAGACTGTATTATGCGCTTGTAATAACAATTTAGTATGTATCATATGTATGTATCTACAAAAAAAAGTATTTAAGTATTCTATCAGTTATCTAGTTCCCATAGTACAAGCTTTGCTTAGTTTGGGGCTAGATGACGATGTGTAAAATGTCCACCAATATTTATTTATTTATTTTATTTTATTTAATTACGGCTTATATTATTATTGCCGTGTTGGCCGAGTGGGAGATGCCTCGACTTTCATTTCGAAGGTCGTGGGTTCCAATCCCGGCGTGCATTAATTGTATTTTCTATTAGAAAAATGTATATGCGCATCAAAACGGCAAAGGAAAACATCGTGAAGAAAACCAGTTAGTATTCTTATAAGTAGACGTCACATTCGTCTCTCCATCTTCAGCGTGGTCTGCAGCGCGGTCGTTTAAAATGGTTTATAAAATTAGATTTATTTACAGGGCCGCAGAATCCTGCAGTATTATAGACAGAAGGGCGCCAAAGTACCAGATCATCCCAAAGTGACAGATATTAAAGTTTACAACGCATTGCTACATGGATATGCTAGCATGGTGAGTACCACGATCTCTGGCCTGATAGTTTCATCTGAGAGATTGTTCTGATTATTCCTCTGGGCCACTGGTTCATTCATAGCCACATTGTTCTGGGTCAGTGTCGTGCTATAAGTATTATGTCCTTGTGATGGTGGTGAAATAACCAAATCTACTGTGACAAAAAGAAATAGGCTTACGACTGTAATCCCCAAGCATGGTAGACAATCTCCCTGATCTCCATGCGCTTAGATCCTTGGAGATATCTTTGGAGGTAGAATTCCATCAGTTGTTGAGGGTAGTCAGAGGCACGTTCAAGCATGACGTTTGGCAAATGCCCTCTCTATTCAGTAGTTAGTATTCCATGTGTAATGTTTGAAATCCTATCGCCGCTTATCTATGTTTGCTGATCGACGTTTTCCTACACCATTTAGAGCACTTGTTGATGTGCTTATAATTTTTGTAAATGTCCACGTTGCTAACGTTATTTTCTATTTCAGGGCTTACAACAAAACACAATAGAAATATTCACATTCATGTCCGAAGACAAAATAGAGCCGAATGCCCAAACCTTTGCAGCCTTGTTCGAGTGTATTGAAAGAACTTCAGCAACCAGCAAAGTGGCACAGTTGGATGAATACCATCGCTTGATGACGGAAAAGGTATTATTTCTTATCAACTGACTGATTAAATGAAGATTAACACAGCTGGTATATAAGGCGAGTATGAATGGAGAGAAGCGGAAGACTTCAGCACATTTTTTAGGACCAAATCGACCCAAAATGACAACCTGGGCGTCTACTCCGCAAAACGATTTTGACAATACAACAGTGCTCCGATATATTCGGCCAAACCGCACTATTATACTAGATTTACACTCCGTACGAGTCGCGAGACGAGGTCTAGGCGAACCACGAGATGAGAGTGTGAATAGACGCTCGTGGCTCGCCTCGCGCCTCTCTCCTTTACTATCGATCACGCGAGGTGCGGGCCGAGACACGAGACGAAGCACGAGGCGAGAGTGTAAATCTAGCATTAGAGTTCGTCGTCTGTCATAATAGAACGTATGATGTCAAGTATTGACAAAAGTAATGTGGTCGTGTCGGAAACGTGACGTCACATGACTTTTGTCACGATATATTCCTCAGTTTGTGGAGTAGACACCGAGATCATGAACTTGCTTTTTCAGTGTCCTAATTTTTTTGGCTATTTACAGGGTATTTCTCTCAACGACATACTAGATAAGACAAAGTTTGTAAAAGACCAACGAGAAATGGTCCTACAGGCGATCAGGCGGTTGCAGCCGGGATTCGAACCCCACTACACCCCGCCAGTACTTGACTACGACTGCCCACTACTGAACCACTTGAACGAACCTGGAAATAGACATGGTATTTATTTTACTTAATCTACAATTCTACGTGTTATCGTCAGTGGAAAGGAAGTAATGCCTAAACGCCAAAATGGCCAAAATGAGTTATATTATACTAGCGCGCCCCGGCTTCGCACGGGTAGCATGATATTATACATATAAACCTTCCTCCTGAATCACTCTATCTATTAAAAAAAACCGCATCAAAATCCGTTGTGTAGTTTTAAAGATATAAGCAAACATACATACATACATACAGACGCGGGAAGCGGAAAGCGACTTTGCTTTATACTATGTAGTGATGTCATTGGACTGGTTTTTTTTTTTCGCGTCGATCTGTTCAAGTTTCAAGGCAATCCAACACATTTTTGACGCTTTAGCATACTATGAAACACTCAAAAAAACGGTGGTGTTTATTTTCTTTCGTTGAAATAATGTTTGGACTTTCCTTTGGCTATCCACTTTAGACATCTTCAAAGCTCTAAGCGCCTTGAGATGTGAGAGCATGTCTACCGTACTTGGGTATTACAGTCGTGATTCTATTTTATTTTCATTAATGGTTTTTGTTCCAGGCTTGAAGAACTCGCCCGCCGAAGACCTAGTGAGCATAGAGGAAATGATAAGGAAAGGCCAGGAGCAGCTGAATGTAGAAATAAAAGGTGAAATCGAGGTGCAGAATATCGACATCAGAGATGAACAGTCAGCCGCTGTGGTGTTTTGTGTAAGTATTAAAAAAACCGGCCAAGTGCGAGTCGGACTCGCGCACGAAGGGTTCTGTACCATTATCTATAAAAAACGGCTAAAAAAAACACGTTGTTGTATGGGAGCCCCACTTAAATATTTATTTTATTCTGTTGTTTGTATTTGTTGTTGTAGCAACAACAGAAGTACATCATCTGTGAAACTTTCAACTGTCTAGCTATCACGGTTCATGATATACAGCTTTGTGATAGACAGACGGACAGCGAAGTCTTCGTAATAGGGTCCCGTTTTTACCCTTTGGGTACGGAAACCTAAAAATTATGAAACGGTGAAGGAAAATTAGAAGTTTAAAAAAGAAAAAAGTTAGTATTCTTATAAGCGGTGCAACCGTATCGAATACTGACTACTGCAAAACGTGGGCTTGTTTCAAATGTAATGTTTGAACGTGACTACCCCTTTTAGTCATCTTCAGGGATCTAAGCGCCTAGAGATGTCTACCGTACTTGGGTATTACAGTCGTGATCCTATTTATTATATTTATTTTTATTTATAAAATAACATTTCTTTCAACAGAGACAAAAGCTGCAAGAAATCGAGAATGAATGGCGCGAGGTTATCAAAGAAGCCTTTATACGCAATCTCGGGACTTTAAAATCTCAGAGCTCAGCCTCACATTGCGCGATCACGCTCTATCCTTATCTAAAGGTTTTGGATGTGAGTATCAAAGATTATATATTTTATGTAATACAAGCTGACCCGTCGAACTTCGTATCGCAATATACAAATGTTGTTTGAAGTTCCCGTTCCCATTACCATATTATCAAACCTAATAAAGCTCAAATTGACTCTACGTTATAGTTAGAAAACTTTTGTATGGGAAAAAGAAAAGGGCTGTTTTTAGGGTTTTCCCGGTAATTATTCGAATTTTTCTCACCTTTTAAACCTTTCCTAGACCTCCACGAACATTTCAAGACCAAGATAAGATAAATCCGTTCAGCCGTTCTCGAGTTTTAGCGAGATTAACGAACAGCAATTGATTTTTATATATATTGATAAATATTTCTATATTCGTATGTTTTTAGCTATATAATTATTTATTTGATTACATTCATATTAAATATTTTTAGTAGTGCACTAAACTACCGTCGAAACGATGTAATTTTGATATGAATATTTCATAGGGACGAGTGACTAGATCAAAGGTTTCGGCAGAATAACAGCGCTGACCTATCCTCGTATAGGAAAGCATAATGCTGACATATATTTATTTTATATATATATTTTTTTTTAATTTAGTTTTTTTTTTCTTTCTCTCCTTGTTTTTTAAAGTGTGTATGTTAGATCTAAGTTTAAACTGTTTTTATTTTTTTTCCCTTTTTATGTTATGTTATGTGTTGTGTGCTAAAGTAGTAAATAAATAATTGTCTATGTCTATGTCTTACGATATTTCGTTTTTGGTTCGTGAGTTGATCCCCCGACTCTGGCGTGTACTTGTCCCTCGACAGTTGCCCGACACTGATTCTACGTGTTGGCCGATAAGTTGTCCCCTAGTGCAAATGTGGCTTAGAGTGTAGTTAAACAATTGACTAATAATCATAGTTTTCATATAAAATTGTATGCAGGTGGACCAGTTCGTGAATCTAATAATGGGTGAGATAAGCAAACTTGTCGATGGAAGCGAAACATACAGTCCGACGCTCAAACTGCTGCAGAGGGATTTAGGAACACAAGTTTATCATAAGTGAGTGCTTATTTTAATACCTTAGGCCGTACTACAATCCCTAAAGTAAGGCTAAAGCAGTACAATAACGCTATACGTTACTCTAGCGTTTTCACTTTCGCTCTTAAAGTAATACTGCTTTAGTTTTACTTTAGATATTATAGTACGGGCCCTGTAGCCGTATGATCCAGCACGTAGCACGTTTGAACATACATATTAGTATACCTATTACTAATATTACACTGTCCATCTGTCTGTCACCAGGCTGTCCTCATGAACCGTGATAGCTAGACAGTTGACATTTTCACAGATGATGTGTTTTGTGTAACAAATACTATAAATAGAATAAAATAAATATTTAAGTGGGGCCATACAAAAAACGTGTTTTTTTTGTAGTTTATAGGGTTCCGTACCCAACGGCTAAAAACGGGACCCTATTACTAAGACTTCGCTGTCCGTCTGTCTGTCACAGGGCTGTATCTCATGAACCATGATAGCTAGACAGTTGAAATTTTCACAGATTGTGTATTTCTGTTGCTGCTATAACAACAGATACTAAAAACAGAATAAAATAAATATTTAAGTGGAGCTCCCATACCACAAACGTGTTTGTTTTGCCGTTTTTTATAGATAATGATATATATATAATGATTTTAGAGATAATGGAACCCTCCGTGCTCGAGTCCAACTCGCACTTGGCCGGTTTTTTATCTTCCGGCCTCACAGCTCAGTTGGTAGTAACTCTGCCTTCTGCGCTGTAGGTTGTGGGTTCGATCCCCACCCAGGGCAAATATTTGTGTGATGAACATAGATGTTTGTTCTGTGTCTGGATGTTAATATGTATAATAAGTATGTATTTACAAAAAAAAAGTATATAAGTATTCTATCAGTTATCTGGTTCCCATAGTACAAGCTTTGCTTAGTTTGGGCCTAGATGGCGCTGTGTGTAAAGTCCGCCAATATTTATTTATTTATTTATTTATTTATTTATTAATGGCTAAAAACTCGTTCCAGATACCAAACTGAGCAGTGTCGTAATAATGGCGTATTGGAAAAGATATCGAAGGTTTACGCTCAGTATTGCGAATGGTATATGAAACGTGATGGCAGTATGAATTCGCGACAAGCGTGGCAGAGTCTTGTTCATCGTTGTAGCGATGGTGCTAGTCTAGTGAGTATGAATTATGAACAGGGGCCTTACCGCAAGCTCTTAAAGTAATATTAAAACAGTACCTAATACTAGTACCTAGGTCGTGGGTTCGAATCCCAGCGTGCATCAATGTATTTTTCTGTTCGCAAATTTATATGCGCATCATAAACACGTGCTTACAACGGTGAAGGAAAACATCGTGAGGAAACCAGTTAGTGTTCTTATAAGCGGCGATGGGCTTGCAACCTGTCACGTATGGAATGCTAACTACTGCAAAATGGGGGCATGTGCCAAATATAATGTTTGGACGTGCCTCTGACTACCCTCACTAGACATCACTGGACTTCAAAGGATCTAAGCGTCTGGAGATCTGAGAGAATATCTACCGTACTAGGGGATTACAGTCGTGATCCTATTTATTTATTTTTTACTAGCGATCCGCCCGGGCTTCGCACGGGTGCAATGCTGATAGGTACTAAATATCCTACAGAATGTCTTTATATAAAACGTTTTTTTTTCACAGCTTACATTAGATGATTTCTGTTTTTCTCAAACGTTCGCGACCGGCCGAACTGCGCGCTTGACGCCTAGCTGCTAGGCCGGTCGCGAACGTTCGAGAATGTTCGAGTTACACATGTTATTGTGAGTCAACCATAAAAGATAGACATATGCTGTCGTGGGATATTTTTTATATAATTTTAAGGAGAACATTTCCCTCATACATCATTTCTGTGTAGCTTTAACCATTAAGGTTGCACACGCGACGGAAGCTTAAAAAATGGAGTAACTTCTCCCGTTTTCCCAACATTTCCTTTTACTGCTCTGCTCCTATTGATTGTAGAGTGATGAAAAGTATACTATAACCAGCTCAGGAGTATGAAAAATAATTGTACCAAGTTTCGTTAAAATCCGTCGAGTAGTTTTTGTTTCTATAACGGTTATACAGACAGACAGACAGACAGACAGACAGACAGACAGACAGACAGACAGACAAAAAATTTACTGATTGCATTTTTGGCATCAGTATCGAACCCTAATCACCCCCTGATAGTTATTTTGGAAATATATTTCATGTACAGAATTGACCTCTCTACAGATTTATTATAAGTATAGATTACCTATTACTTGCGGTGCGAAAGTGACAATGCTCTATAACGTATAGCGTTGTCACTTTCGCACTGCGAGTATTTCTGTTATCAAGAGCATTTTAAGAACTTGTAAGGCCCTAGTGTGAACGCAGCACACTGATTTTATTAGGTTTGAACCGTAGCTTGAAATAGCAGTTCACAATCATTTCAGAAGCATTTTGAGCTGTTCGGATCTGGTTGGATGCTTCAATTTATTTAAATAACCAAGCTTGAAGGATCTATGTAAAAAGTGGGCTTGTCTCAATAAATTATGTGTTTTTGTTTGACGTGCCTCTAATCTAAGATAATTCAAAGATCTGAGCGCTTGGAGAATTCAGAGGATGTCTGCCATGCTTGTGGAATAGGGTCGTGGAACAATTTTATTTAACTTGATTGTTTTAAACTAGACTAGACTTTTATAAGCATCTATTAATATCTAGGACATAGAAGAAACACCCTGGCCGATGGAAATGCGACAAAACGTTGGAAAGTTCCTGTACAATATCATCATCAATGACGTGAAAATAGACGTCAATATGTTCAAGACTAAAGCAGCTAAAGTGTGAGTACTCTTTGTAGATGTAGATATAATAATCGATTAAAACATTAGTAAGTTAATAATCCGAAAAAAAATCCCAAAACGATAAAAAAATGCAAAAGGGGTGATTCTGGTATATATGGCGCTGGTGTGCATAAAATCTTACATCAGTTTTGACTAAACAGGACAGGACAAAGTCTGTCACGGGTCGGCTAGTGTTTGATAATGATATATTGTGTATTCTTTACAGTAAAAAGTTACCAGCAGTATACAAAGTCCATCGTCCTTGGGGCCGTCTCGTTCGACTAGAGCTAAAGCCGCATCCTGTATTAGCAAGACTATGGAGTGGCGCCGCCAAACCACAGCTTAGAATGAGAGCGTTCCTAGCACCCACTTGTGGGCCACCCGCACCATGGACTGGGGTCAACTTTGGAGCTTATTTGGTGACACCTACACCATTAATAAGGTAACTTCTATTAATGCTAAGCTTTGACTGCAAAGTTAAATAAAAAATAAATAGGATCACGACTGTAATCCCCAAGTACGGTAGACATCCTCTCAGATCTCCAGACGCTTAGATCCTTTGAATTTGTCTAGTGGAATAGTCAGGGGCACGTCCAAACATTATATTTGGCACATGCCCACATTTTGCCGTAGTTAGCATTCCATACGTGACAGGTTGCAAGCCCATCGCATCGCTGCAAAGTTCAATTTCAGTTAATCGTATTTTATTTTGAATTAGCTAGATTAGCTTCTAGCGTAGGAGGGTCTCAATTCGACACGTATATTTTTTTTTATGTAAGACCACGCATAACTTATTCCAGAGTAAACCAATTTTGATAATTCTTTTTTCAACGGATAGGGTAACTCTGAAGTTGGTTCCATAAAAATGTTTTGATTGGTGGGAACATTTTCATCGGTTTTCTTTTTAGTTTTCTAAACGTAATTATCTCTTGAGTTAACAAGATTTAGCATTTATTTGGTAACACCCTACAGCAGGTTTTATATTTTGAAAATGTCTCTATTATAATATTTTCTTGTCTTATGGCAGAATGCAAAATGTGGGCATGTGCCAAATATAATGTTTGGACAAGTCTTTGACTACATAAAACATTTTCAAGGATCTAAGTGCCTAGAAATCTGGGAATACCATACTTGGGGATTAGTCGTGATTCTGTTTTCATATATATTTTTTTATTGCGATTTTTGCGAGAAACTTCTTACATCTATTTTGTACTAACATATAATTTTTTTTATATATTTTGTCACAGAATGCCAATGTATGTGATGAATCAATGGAAACGTCTAGAAGAGTCGCCTCCGGAGAAATTATATCCTTGTCTAGATAGCCTTAATCAATTGGGCGAAGTGCCCTGGGTAATAAACAAACCTATACTGGACTTGCAGCTGAAACTTTTCAGGTAAGTCTTTTTAGGGTTCTGTACCCAAAGGGTAAAAACGGTTCCCTATTACTAAGACTTCGTCCGTCTGTCCGTCTGTCCGTCTGTCTATCACAAGGCTGTATCCCATGAACCGTGATAGCTAGACAGTTGAAATTTTCACAGATGATGTACTTCAACAAATACTCAAAACAAAATAAAATAAATATTAAAGAGGGGCTCCCATACAACAAACGTGTCTTTTTTTATAGATAATGGTACGGAACCCTTTCGTGCGCGAGTCGAACCCACGTTTGACCAGTTTTTTTTTCACTTCACGCATAAAGAGGTTAAATTTCTATTTTTATTGGAACCCTTCGTGCGCGAGTCGAACCCACATTTGACCAGTTTTTTTTTTCACTTCACGCATAAAGAGGTTAAATTTCTATTTTTATTTGTAAAGAATAAACGAAAAAATACTATACAAATTTTACTAGACTTATAATAGACTTAATTTAAAAATAAATTGTGTGTAAAAGTGCGTCCCCACAAAAAATTTACTATAATCTTTATTAGTTCACCAGTGCGAAGCCGGGGCAGACAGCTAGTGCAAAATAATCACCTTTAACATGTTCACAGATCCGGCGGCAACAAGAAACTAGAAATAGCTCCTCCATCGACTTCGCTTGACGCGTCGCAGTTCGAAGGAAACGCGTTCAAAAAACGTGTGGCCATCAACAGAGCGAGAGGGGAGATGCATTCGTTATGGTGTGATATGTTGTACAAGCTGTCATTGGCCAATCACTTCAGGTGAGGGAAATAATTATTTTATACCATACCTACTTTAAAAAGCTTATTTTATTCACGCAAAACAGTGAATAAAAAGGCCTTTTATTCACTGTTTTGTTTTTATTCACTATTTTGGTGCAAATAAATTCTCGAGATTTGATTGGTCGATATTTGCGACAAGGAGTTTGGCATTAGATTAAATAAATGTTCTCGTAGTCATGGTATAAAGTATAGTATGCAACTCCTGAATAAAGTACGAATTTATATCGAGGGCCATGAATCACTCGCGTCGTTCAGGATTCTAACAGTTGAATCACTCGCTGCGCTCGTGATTCAATCATTAGAATCCTTCACTTGCTCGTGACTCATCTACGGCCCTCGCTTTAAATCCGTCCTTTATTCACTAGTTGCATAATATACTATTTCATCCCACCATCTCGGAAAGAGTATTTTTGCTCTTCAATATCTGAGTGCAAAAGCCGTTTTTATTCTCTAGAGGGATAAGGAGAGGATAAAGTAAATTGAATTTAGAACATCGTGTGCACTAAGTTTGTGAATTAAAAAAATCATTAAACCTATTTACTGCTACCTCTATGGTGCCGAATATATCATACAACTTTTTTTTAATTTGTTAAAAACTCAGACTCGGAACCTTCTTGGTGTTCTTTTTTCAATTTGCTTTGTACGCGGTTCTTTACGCGGCATTTTTTCACGTCACTATTATGATTATTCTGTAATACTTACCTGTCATAATGTAGTAGTTAATACCTAAACTGAAATAAAAGTACCTATCTTGTGATTGTAAACGTTTTTTTTTTACATTTAGTCATTTCCTCGCTGAGGTGGAATGAAAAGTTATGTGTTGCACTCGAGTGCAAAGATTTTTCACCTCGTGCTCTTTTGATTCCCTCGCTAACGCTCAGGATTCTAATTTTGAATCACTCGCTGCGCTCGTGATTCAATTTTAGAATCCTTCGCTTGCTCGGTCATCAAAATTGAACACGCGGTTAAAAAGCAACTTTGCACTCTTGTATAACAAATAACTATTAACAAGCTGACCCCGCGAACTTCGTATCGCTTTAGAATTAACAAATGTTGTCTTAAGTTCCCGTCCCCGTTCCCGTTCCCGTTCCCGTAATAAAGCTCAAATTGACTCTACGTTTCAGTTAGAAAACTTTTGTATGGGAAAAAGAAAGGGCTGTTTTTAGGGTTTTCCCGGCAATTATTTCGAATTTTTCTCACCTTTTAAACCTTCCCTAGATCTCCACGAACGTTTCAAGACCAAGATAAGATAAATCCGTTGAGCCGTTCTCGAGTTTTAGCGAAACTAACGAACAGCAATTGATTTTTATATATATAGATTACTAGCGACCCGCCCCGGCTTCGCACGGGTAGCATGTTATTATACATATAAACCTTCCTCCTGAATCACTCTATCTATTAAAAAAAACCGCATCAAAATCCGTTGTGTAGTTTTAAAGATATAAGCAAACATACATACAGACGCGGGAAGCGGAAAGCGACTTTGCTTTATAGTATGTAGTGATTTTTAAGCAAATAGTTCTTTCATCTTTAGGTTTTATTTCTAAATCAAGTGTAGCGTGTGCTGCTTTTTGAAGTTGTGCTGAAGCTCTTTAGTATTTTTTTTATTGTTGTACGTACTTGAGTAGTACTATTAATTTATTATTCTTTTACCTTTTATCCTTAGCTTTCACCTTGTCGCGAGGACCTTGGCTTGGTCGCGAGGAATCGGCGTAGCTTCACCTAGTTCCTAAGACGTTTCAAAGTGATCCTTGTGATTTTATTGAAATAAATGATTTTTGAATTTGAATTTGAATAAGAAAATACTTTTGTATTAAATCACAAAAGCATGGATGTTATATAAATAATAATAAATATTGGCGGACTTTACACACAACGCTATCTAGCCCCAAACTAAGCGAAGCTTGTACTATGGGAACCAGATAACTGATAGAATACTTATATACCTTTTTTTTTTGTAAATACATACTTATTATACATAGTAACACCCAGACACAGATCAAACATTTATGTTCATCACACAAATGTTTGCCCTGGGTGGGAATCGAACCCACAACCTACAGCGTAGAAGGCAGAATTACTACCAACAATAACGGAATCCTATAAAAAATAGTGTTTGGTCAGGGTACGTACTCGCATGAAACTGTTGGTTTTTGGAAGGTCCTTCAATACTAAGGTCATAGGTTTGAATCCCGGCCGTGCATCAATGGATTTTCCTATTTGAGAAATTCATATGCGCATTAACCAGTTATGATGGAAAGATAACTACTGCAAAATTATATTAATTCTGGCACGCATTTGTTAAATTTAATATTTGCACTTGCCTCTGATTACCCTATTTAGATCTTTAAGTGTCTGAGCGCCTGGAGATCTGAGAGTATGTCTACCATACTTGGGGAATAATCTCCAAGTATGGTACTGGGAACGACTATAAAGTCGTGATTCTATCCCTCGTATTCAAGAACGACACTATGAGAAAACGCACCCACAGTGGACGAAATCTTTTTTCATAAATATCACTTTATGTGTTGAACGGCACTATGGCGCACGCTACCGTGTGCCTTTAGAGCTCATCTTTGGCTAGAGGCACACGACAATGTGCCTCTAGTCACACTATGCAGTGTCGCACAACACATAAAGTGATTTTTATGAAAAAAGATATCGTCCACTGTGGGTGCGTGTTCTCATAGTGTCGTTCTTGAATACGAGAGTAATTGTTATACCTCTTTCAGGGACTGTACATTTTGGCTACCGCATAACATGGACTTCCGCGGACGTGTGTACGCCTGTCCACCGCACGTGTCGGTATTAGGCGCTGATACACAACGGGCCTTACTAACATTCGCAAAGAAACATCCGCTCGGGCCTAGAGGACTTCGCTGGTTGAAGCTACATGCCGTCAATCTAACGGGAACTTTGAAGAAACAAACTGTTGAGGAAAGGTGAGCCAATCATCGAATCTATTAACATTGTGGGTTCGATCCCCACCTAGGGCAAACATTTGTGTGATGAACATAGATGTTTGTTCTGTGTCTGGGTGTTACTATGTATAATAGGTATGTATTTACAAAAAAAAAGTATCAGTTATCTGGTTCCCATAGTACAAGCTTTGCTTAGTTTGGGGCTAGATGGTATTGTGTGTAAAGTCCGCCAATATTTATTTATTTAGTGATAGGTAGTATAGTGAGACATAAAGTACAATTGGCCGTTGGCGGCCGTATCGCTAAAAGCGATCTCTTCCAGACAATCTTTTGATGAACAAGATTAACAGAATCAAAAATCCAAACTGTGATTTCGCAGTTGAGGCAGTTGAATGACGCGATTTTAGTTAGTATTATAAACTAGACCTTACTCTTAACATGAATTTGAAAAACAAAAACTTTTCTACTAGTATTCAAATATTTTGCTTTCGGCGGCGATGGGCTATTACGTATAGAACGCTAACTTGCCAAATGGAATGGTTTGGACGTCTTTCTGACTACCCACTTTAGATATCTTCAAGGATCTAAGCGCGTGGAGACCCGAGAGGATCTCCGTGATTGGAGATTATAGTCGTCATCCTATTTTCTTTCCTCTTTTCTAATTTTTACTTTTTTATTGTCAGAATAGTTTTATTTTAATTTTTTATTCTTAGGTACCTTGAATTATATTATTTTTGTTCAATTTTATCCTGTGTCTGTTGTCTGTCTTTTTATTAGTAATGATGTGCATGCCTGTAATTGGCTCACATTCTATAATACTTTTTCATAAATGTTTACGTATTCAATGTGTATTATGTGTACTGTTGGCGCTGCCTTAATAAATAAATAAATAAATAAATAAATAAATAAATAAATAAATAAATAAATAAATAAATAAATCCTATTTCATTTCCAGATTGGCATACGCAGAAAGCATAATGGACAAGATTTTAGACTCAGCAGACCGACCATTGGATGGTGAGGGATGGTGGATGCAGTCCGAAGAGCCATGGCAGACTTTGGCTTGCTGTATGGAGATAGCTAACGCTGTTCGCTCACCCAACCCTGAGGGTATGAAGTTATTATTAACAGATACTATAATTCCTTAAAGCCGTGTTGGCTAAGTGGGATGTACCTCGAATTTCAATCTGAAGGTCGTGGGTTCTAATCCCGGCGTGCATCAATGGATTTTTCTATTCGAAAATTTATCGTATTATCGTGAGGAAACCAGTTAGTGTAATATAAGCGGCGATGGGCTTGCAACCTGTCACGTATGGAATGCAAATTACTGCAAAATGTGGACATGTGCCAAATATAATGTTTTGACGTGCCTCTGACTACCCCCACTAGACATCTTCAAAGGATCTAAGCGCCTTAAGATCTGAGAGGATGTCTACCGTACTTGGGGATTACAGTCGTGATCCTATTTATTTTTTATTTTAATTCCTTATTTATTTAACTTTTAATTATTATTCTTATATGAGCCTTCATATTTTTCGATCGGCCCACACTGGAGCTCACACAAAAAAAAATAGACCCCAAGCCGTGTTTGTTGCCTGATTCTTCTAGGCTTGATCGCGTGGAATCGGCGTAGCTTTACCTAGTTCCTAAGGCGTTTCAAAGTGATCCTTGTGATTTTATTGAAATAAATGATTTTTGAATTTGAATGAATCTTTTTCGTTCTATCAATCATTTTTGAAACCTTTCATACACATTTTTCCATTATAACTACATTTTGAACTCATGATAAAAACGAGATATCATGACTAAGATTCCCTAGTAAGTACGGTAGAAATCCTCCCGGATCTCTAGGCACTTGAAGATTTCTAAAACAAATGTAATGTTCAGACGTGCCTCTGACTACCCCCCCCCCCCCAATCAGAGGCACGTCAATTTATCTAGATTATATCCTTAAGTTATCTTTGTCATACAAACAAAACTGTATGTTTTGCGGTTATTGAGAAAAAACGATACTGCATTTATCAAAAACATTTATTACTCGTCTTAATTGTCTTAAAACGTCAGCAATACAAGTTGAAACGTGATAATTAGCTGTATTTCTATTTAAAAAGATTTTATGCACATCACCACTATTGTCTGTGGAGTCCATAGACAGCGATTTTAAATTTAAATATTTATTTCAGAATACATGTGCGGCTTCCCAGTACACCAAGATGGCTCATGCAACGGTTTGCAGCACTATGCTGCGCTAGGGGGAGATGCGGCTGGCGCGGCGGCCGTTAACTTGGCGCCATTGCCACGGCCGCAAGACGTATACAGTGCTGTTGCTGCTAAGGTGAATCCCAAAAACCTTTTAAACACTTACTCTTGGCGATGGGCTTGCAACCTGTCACGTATGACTCTTGAAAAATGTGGGCATGCTCCAAATGCTATGTTAGGACGTGCCGTTGTCTACCCCCTTTAGACATCTTCAAGGACTAACCCTTGGTTTGCAACCTGTCATGTATGGAATGCTGACTAATGCAAAATGTGGACATGTTGCAAATGTTAAGTTCGGATGAGATGCTGTCTTCCCCCTTTGGCGTGAGTGAGGCACAAACATTCAAACATTCTCACAAACTTTAATTTTTATACTCGTAGTATAAGTAGGATACAATAAATAAAAAAATAAAATAAATATTGGCGGACTTCACACACAGCGCCATCTAGCCCCAAACTAAGCAAAGCTTGTACTATGGGAAGCAGATAACAGAATACTTATGTACTTTTTTTTGTAAATACATACTTATCTATATATATATATATAAAACTCAATTGCTGTTCGTTAGTCTCGCTAAAACTCGAGAACGGCTGAACGGATTTATCTTATCTTGGTCTTGAAATGTTCGTGGAGGTCTAGGGAAGGTTTAAAAGTTGAGAAAAATTCGAATAATTACCGGAAAACCCCTAAAAAAAGCCCTTTTATTTTTCCCTTACAAAAGTTTTCTAACTAAAACATAGAGTCAATTTGAGCTTTATTAGGTTTGATAATACGGTAACGGGAATGGGAACGGGGACGGGAACTTAAGATAACATTTGTTAATTCTAAAGCGATACGAAGTTCGCGGGGTCAGCTTGTTATACATATAAATAAGCGTCCTTATCACTAAAACCGATCTCTGCCTTCAATGAAGAAGTCTACAATATTGTTGTATTTCTCAGGTGGAAGAGATGCGAATTCGTGACGCGGCTGCGGGCGTACCAGCAGCTGTTTTACTTGAAAACTTTGTTAGAAGGAAGGTCATCAAACAAACTGTGATGACCACGGTGTATGGAGTCACTAGGTTCGGAGCGAGGCTTCAGATCGCTAAGCAGTTGAAGGGTGAGGATTAAAAAGTATTTCTCGCGGTCTCGGCATAATAACGTGATTATCATATTAAATAAGCAAAAAGTATTATAAAATAAAAACAATTTGATTCATAAACACAATTACAAAAAAATATATATAAATTTTCACATTCACGCATAGAACGATCCCGTTTACAACATTTTACATTAAAAATTAATAATAAGAAAGTGATTCAGAGTTTTTAGGCCGCCGGAAGGCCTCAGTTTAGTTTTATGGCTAAACAATTAAAAAAAAAACCGGCCAAGTATTCATAAAAAAACGGCAAAAATCACGTTTGTTGTATGGGAGCCCTTAAATATTTATTTTATTCTATTTTTAGTATTTGTTGTTAAAGCGGCAACAGAAATACATCATCTGTGAAAATTTCAACTGTCTTGCTATCACGATTCATGAGATACAGCCCTGTGACAGACAGACGGACAGTGAAGTCTTAGTAATAGGGTCCCGTTTTTACCCTTTGGGTACGGAACCCTAAAAAATATTATTGTCCCGATATGTCGTTGATCTATTTCAAGTGTAGACCCCAGAATTTTTTATACTATTTTTCTTACAGATATCGATGAATTCCCCAAAGAGCACGTGTGGGCGTGTTCGCAGTACCTCACTACAAAGACATTTGATAGTTTGCGAGCAATGTTCACTTCAACGAAGCTTATCCAGGATTGGTTCACTGAATGCGCTAAGTGAGTACTAAATTGTGGGTGAGAAATAAACACCAGTCTGAATCCATGTCTATAAAATAATAAAACAAAATTTTGAGTTTGGTGTGGTTAAGATGTCCTAATGTAAAATTATTAAAAAAACCGGCCAAGTGCGGGTCGGAATCGCGCACGAAGGGTTCCGTACTATAAAATGGCAAAAAAATCACGTTTGTTGTATGGGAAAATAATATAAAAAATATTTATTTTATTCTGTTTTTAGTATTTGTTGTTATAGCAGCAACAGAAATACATAATCTGTGAAAATTTCAACTGTATAGCTATCACGGTTCATGAGATACAGCCCTGTGACAGACAGACGGACAGACAGACAGACAGACGGACAGCGAAGTCTTAGTAATAGGGTCCCGTTTTTACCCTTTGGGTACGGAACCCTAAAAAAATAGGATCACAACTGTAGTAATCTCCAAGTACGGTAGACATCCTCTCAGATCTCCAGACGGTACGTAGTACGGTAGTCAGAGGTACGTAAAAACATTATATTTGGCACATGCCCACATTTTGTAGTAGTTAGCATTCCATACGTGACAGGTTGCAAGCGCATCGCCGCTTATAAGAATATTAACTGGTTTCCTCACGATGTTTTCCTTCACCGTTTTGAGCACGTGTTTTTGATGTGCATTTAAATTTTTCGAACAGAAAAATCCATTGATGCACGCCGGGATTTGAACCCACGGCCTTCAGAATGAAAGTCGAGGTACCTCCCACTCGGCCATCACGGCTTTTAGATTAACAGTATGGCATTGTTAATTGCAGGTTGATATCGGGCGTTTGCGGCGAGAGCGTTGAGTGGGAGACGCCTTTGGGGCTGGCTGTGGTTCAGCCCTACTACCGCCGCGCACCACCTTGCGCCGCCACTTACCGCGCGCCTCTTGACTTGCACCAGTAAGTTAAATCCCACGCTTTTATTAGCCTCAATTACTAACTATGTATGAAAATCTTGGAAATCGAATTTAACTTGAAATTGTTGGATCATTTTCAAATTTTGCAGTTGTGTAGTTGTTTATAATATCAACTTGTTGATGCAGCCAGGATCAGCTCCTCACGGGGGAACTCCTGAACGGCTAATAAATAAATAAATAAATAAATAAATAAATATTGGCGGACTTTACACACAACACCATCTAGCTCCAAACTAAGCAAAGCTTGTACTATGGGAACCAGATAACTGATAGAATACTTATTTACTTTGTAAATACATACATAATATACATAGTAACACCCAGACACAGAACAAACATCTATGTTCATCACACATATGTTTGCCCTGGGTGGGGATCATCGAACCCACAACCTACAGCGTAGAAGGCAGTGTTACTACCAACTAAGCTAAATAGCACGGATACCAAACTTTATATACGCTTTTTAGTGCAATACTATAATATAAGCGTGTTTTTTAGATTTTTAAAATATATTATGTATATTTTTTAAATCACTCCTACAAGAATACTCTGTTTTTTTTTTAAACAATAGCTTGTATCAATATAAAAAAGTAGCCTGCGGCTATAACGGTTAAGGCCCTTAAAACGAGTAATAAATGTTTTTGATGAATGCAGAATCGTTTTTTCTCAATAACTGCAAAACATACAGTTTTGTTTTTTATGACAAAGATAACTTAAGGATTTAATCTAGATAAATTATAGAAAGAAACACGATTGGTGAAACTTTTCTCGATAGATTCAAAAACACTAGTTTCGTATTTAATCAAAACTGAATATCTTAACAGTTAATTTCTAGATAATTCGTTAGATAATCATACTAGCTAAGTAAATTATAGACAGTTTCTTTGTAAGTTTGATGGTTTTCAAGATAATGCAGTTTTATCACTTTTTCCGACTTATCCGGGTATACTCAGCCCATACAAAAAACCAAACATTTCACATCACTGCCTCGTCGAAAAAATCCACCTGATATTATATTATTTATTTTGTTTCTTAGGCGACCGTGTACAATGAAACAGCGTAACGCGTTCCCGCCCAACTTCATTCACTCCCTGGACTCCTCCCACATGATGCTAACTTCGCTGCATTGCGAGATGGAGGGACTCACCTTTGTTTCCGTGCACGACTGTTTCTGGACGCATCCGCACACTGTCGATGCTATGAACAAGGTAAGACTAGTTCATTCGTTCATTCATTCATTCGCACCTGAATACACAAACTATAGGTCCTAACTGAACTGGTATCGTCGGCTTCAACTGTCAAAATGCATGCAAATGATTACAACTGCCTGTGTATTTACGCAATAAAACTGCGGGTTATCGTACTCTATGCTAGAAAGTATCGTTTCGGTTTGTTGGCGACCGTTTATTATGTAAGCAGTGTTGGCCGGGTGGGAGGTACCTCGACTTTCAATCTGAAGGTGGGTTCGAATCCCGGCGTGCATCAATGAATTTTTCTGTTCGAAAAATTTAAATGTGCATCAAAAACACGTGCTCAAAACGGCGAAAGAAAACATCGTGAGGGAACCATTTAGTATTCTTATAAGCGGCGATGGGCTTGCAACCTGTCACATATATAATGCTAACTACTGCAAAATGCGGGTATGTGCCAAATATAATATTTGGACGTGCCTCTGACTACCCCCACTAGACATCCTCAAAGGATCTAGGCGTCTGGAGATCTGAGAGGATGTCTACCGTACTTGGGGATTACAGTCGTGATCCTATTTATTTTTTATTTTAATTCCTTATTTAATTAACTTTTAATTAAGAATTAAAGTTTTGATCTTTTTTTTTTATTTTTTATTATAAGTTGAAACACTCTGTGCACGTTATTCATACATACATTTTTCAGTTCATTCATTCATTCACATGATTGAACATCTATTTTTGTAGTAGTATATTATGTTATGCTTAATTTAATCTTTATTCTTTACAGATTTGCCGTAAACAATTCGTCGCTCTCCATTCTCAGCCCATCCTAGACGATCTATCAGAATTCCTAATCAAGCGATACAGCTACAATCAAAAGTAAGTCTTTAGATTATGTTTTACTGACTTTGCCCCACGGCTTTGCTCGCGTGGTACCTAGGTAAAAAGTAGCATATAAGTTTGATTAGGTCACGAACTATATAATCCGAGTGTCTCATCTAAATCGGTTCAGACACTACGGCGTAATTGAGTACATAGTAACATAACAAAATCTCAATGGAATAATCGCATTTTTAAGTTCAAATAAATTGGGTTCTATTGTTTATTTTCTGTCCTTTTCAGAGAACTAGACAGTTCTGGTTCGTTCGACAAGCGCCGTGTCAACAGTTTACTCGGCAAGGTGCCACCTAAAGATACATTTGATCTAAAAAGCGTGCTGAAATCCGTCTACTTCTTCAGCTAGTTTGGACCCTATTAAGATGGTAATACGGCTTAAATTTGCTTGGATAAGGAGAGATTTAGTGAGATATTGTGTGTCATACAGAATGAAGAAACATGTAGATAACAGATAACATATATAATTATATCTCACGAATACAGTTTAGAATGAAATGCAATAAGGTAAATCTATTTGAAGGGGAGGATTGGTAAGCTTATTGAAGGGGCCAATAAATCTGTTCCCGTGGTAATACCACAAGACCCTAAAGTAATATCAAAAAATTACTTGCGGTGCTAAAGTCACAACGCTATACGAGTTCGTATTGCGTTGTCACTTACTAATTATTTTGATATTACTTTAGGGCCTTATGGTACGACCCCTGATTGGCCGAATTAGACGCCATATTGTTCAGCTAGCTCGTGATTGGTTGGGACGCTGGCGCCAAAGCTTCCTCAGTTCGCCGGTTTAATCGCTAGTCGCAAAGTACAAAGTACATTTATTTGCCATAATAGTTCAAGTCTTTTGACACACAATCTAGATTTTATAGACTGATGATTATTAGAAATAAGTTTTTTGTAATTTTAATATTTAAAACTGCCTTGGATCCATTCCAAGTTGTAGCTCGGCTTGATGTTATTTCGTGGTTCGAACTAGGAAAGAAAATTGATGGCAATTTTTGTGCTGATCATACAACTATATAAAACTCTTGCGTTACTGGACAAATAAATAAATATTGGCGGACTTTACACACAGCGCTAGACCCAGAACTAAGCAAAGCTTCTACTATGGGTACCAGATAACTGATAGAATACTTATATACTTTTTTTTAAGATAAATACATGTTTAATATATAAATTAACACCCAGACACAGAAAAAACATCTATGTTTATCTCAAAAAAATTTGACCTGGGTGGGGATCGAACCCACAACCTACAGCGCAGAAGGCAGAGTTACTACCAACTGAGCTGTGAGGTTGTCTGATACGCACAGCACAGCCTAAACCACTTGTACTAGAAACTTGAAATGTTGGGGGCATATTGGCAGCGGGGGGGTTGAAATCTGTTTGAAAATCCTAATATCCTTATAATAATATTATAAATGAGAAAGTTTGTGAAAAGAAATGTATGTTTGTTCCACAATCAGGCCTAAACGACAAAACGGATTAAGATGAAACTTGTAGATAAAAAATCAGAATAATTAATAGGGTATCTTAAAATCCGAAAAACAACCCCTAAATGATATTAAAACGCAAAAGGGATGATTTTGGCATAGATGGCGCTGGTGTCCAACAAATATGACATCACAGACTAAAAACAATCAGTCAATAATCGAATACTGTATTCGATTATTGAAATTTGACAGTACAAAGTCTGTCACGGGTCGGCTAGTAATTTCATATATATGAAGTCGCGAGAGAATTTCCACTAGTTGAAAATAAGGTTGCTTTTGATAAAACCATGTTTTTATGAATTATTAAAATAACAATGTTTTGTAATAATGAACAGCTGGACAGTTTATTAGTGTGAAACCAGACGAGCGTAATTTGCACTTGGTTTCATAGAAAAGTCCTGTTTGATTCACACGGCGCGACGCAAAATGAGTCGTCTTTTCGCCATGTTTGAAATTACGCGACAAACATCTTAAAAAATTACGCTCGTTTGGCGTCACACTTAGTGTATGTACGAATGATTTACTCTTGTGGAGTATGGATAAATTAGTGTGTAATTTAACTGTAAATCAAGTTTAGAATGGACGGAACAAAAGCCGTTATTAAAAAAGTATTGTTTATTCTCCGTTTACTAAACAATAAACATGATTATTTAAGCGAAAAAACAGCGAAAGGATGTGTTTTTTTTTCGGCTTAAACATGTACCGAGGTACAAATTACTAATTAAGTTCCTTCCAATTAATTGTGTTTTTAGCAGTATTTAAAATCCTCCAATATTCGATAGATTAAGAAATACAAGAATATAAAAAAACACTAACTCACATTGGAACTGCGTTAAACGAATTGTTCATAACAGCAGTGACAGCTGTCAAACTTATATCTGTCAAAATATTACATCGTATGACAGTCATTGGCCTTTCCCAGGGAATCTAAATTACGTATTTAATCATACTTATTGATTCTTCGATGTATCTAGGTATTCTAAGAGTACAATCAGGCATATACATAAGAAGACTGGTTGTCCTACTTTCGGGCTTCTGACGAACCGTAACGACAGTAAAAGATCTACGAATGACAGCCGGGACCAACGGCTCAATGTGTGCTTTCCGAGGCACGGAAGAGTCTCGGTATGTAAAGATGGTCACCCATCCACTGACGAACCCCGGCAAGCGCAGCTTGACCTGATGGATCGACCCGTGCAGCTGTTATTACTTAGCCACAAGCTCCTCGATGCACAGGCACAGAAGACTGTCGGTATGTAAAGATGGTCACCCATCCACTGACCAACCCCGGCAAGCGCAGCTTGATCTGATGGATCGACCCGTGCGGCTGTTATTACTTAGCCACAAGTTCCTCGATGCAGAGGCATGGAAGAGTCTCGGTATGTAAAGATGGTCACCCATCCACTGACCAACCCCAGCAAGCGCAGCTTGACCTGATGGATCGACCCGTGTAGCTGTTATTACTTAGCCACAAGCTCCTTGATGGAAAGGCACGGAAGAGTCTCGGTATGTAAAGATGGTCACCCATCCACTGACCAACCACAGCAAGCGCAGCTTGACCCGATGAATCGACCCGTGCGGCTGTTATTACTTAGCCACAAGCTCCTCGATGCAAAGCAATGTATGCCAGTAGGAATATAGTTGCTAGGGATATTTGAAATAAAACCAATAACATGCTTATTATTTTCTTTTATTACATTTCCTCATTTTCATCTTCTCTTACTAGTATATAATCTAGGAAGGAGGCAGGTGCTGAAATATCCTCTTGATACCGAGCCCACCCCATATACCAAACAATAGTCATGATGTGAGCACAGCAACCCACGGTACGTTTTCCAATTATACAGTTACAGTAATAACCGTGGATTCTGTGCTCCCAACTGTTTTGTTCCATATTTAATAAAATATATGTATAATATGTTTTTCTACTACGATATCTCGACTGTATCTTACCCCTAAATAGAGACATTTCATTCTCCAAATATGGTATATGGAGACGCTCGACATCACGGCAAACTTCTATTTCAAATACTCCATTTTGCCTGATATGTTCCCCGTAATATGAGCGTGCCTGCTTTATCTGATAAGTTCCCAGTGCAAATAAAATTAAATCGGACTCTGTCATCACTGGGAACTCATTTTCAAGAACATTGGCATTGATGTTAATAAAAGACTCACTTCTTCTATTGACATTATTTTGAATGATAAAATCAGCTAACATATTTGGTTGATGTAATTTTTGCAAGGCACGCTCCAAAAGTAAAGAGGCATCTGGTCTATCTATGATGGATACATGGAAAGCATTTATTATGGCCCCTGCTATTCTAAAATCAGTTATTAGATGGGTAGCGGCATTATTGCTGAAATCATTTCTTAGTAGTTTGAAGTCTCTCTTAAACCTACCATTTACTACTTCCACTATCCATCTACACATTGTCACAAATCTAGATCTGTTTGCTTGTAATGTACGCAACTGTGTCTCACCAGGCTCCAGGGATTCAGGTTTATAAACATTATAATTTAAAGAAGTTAATAATGGGATTGCATCCCTGAATCCCCTATCTAAAATAAAAACGTCTCCTCCTCTAAAATATTGCCGTAGCTCATTAGTATCATGCCTAAACAATTGCTTCATTATATCAGCATCCGACACAGTTGCCGCATAGGGGCCATAAATATCAAGTATGTGACCGTCTGTTGTAACTATTAAAAAAGGCTTTACCAAGTTTCTACCTTTATGTAAACTGTATGACTGTTTTTGAAATAAATAATTTGATGATTTTTGTAAATAAATGTATGTTCCATCACAGATAACTATAGCCTTCCTATTGCCTCCTTCCTCACCACCAAATAGACCTTGTGGTATAATTAAATTGTGATTGCTTATTTCATCTCTTGGCAAATGGCCAATGCCCATATGTAGTGGTACAAATTGTTCATTTAGTGTATTTCTTACAATACTTAATGTCTTTGAAATAGATGATTTAGACATTTCAAATAGTTGTCCTAATCTTGAATGTGGCTCCCCTGTTCTTAATTTAACTAAAAATATTGCAAGAGCTGTCTTATAGTTTTTGAATTGTTCTCTTAACAGGGGAGCTTCATTTATTATTAACATGAAGTTCACTTTTGATAAGCCAGTCCAGTAATGGCATTCTTCATCAGACATTACATTTAATTGCTCAAAATCTAATTTATTTACTTCATTTGATAGGGCTGCTGTTATTGTAGCCTCTAACTGAGCCGGAGTAAACTGGCTAATATAGCCATAGTCATCGAGAAACCCCCAATCATAAACACTCAAATGATGGCTACATATGCGAGCATTTTCTGTAACAAACAGTTTGTTTGTTTTTAATAAACTGTACCTTAAAAAGTTTGGTACAACATGCCGTTCCAGATTCGTGCAACCATGTACAAAACATGAACTGGCAGAGTTAGCTGTCCGTCTAAAATTGGGTAGAGCCGTTGGTGGAACATCATTTGATTCAGCAACTTCTTCTGGCTGGACATGTCTGACATGTCTCCGAGCTAATAACCAGCATGCATAGCACACTCTGCTATGAGTTGTAATCTGAAAACAAAAACAATGTATAATTCATCATTATGCTAACAAGAATGGATAAAAAACAAAGAGTATGTAATTAGTAATTACCAGTCTGGGAGAAATTCTTTGGGTAATATATTCCCTTTCTGTTCCTTCAGGCAAAGAATGAGAATGACGTCTAGCAAGTGATGCTTGGCACCAAACACATAAATGATCATCAGATGTGGAAGGTTGAGGCTGAGAGGTTGATGGTTGAGGCTGAGAGGTTGATGGTTGAGGCTGAGAGGTTGAGGGTTGGGTCTGTGAAGTTGAGGGTTGAGGCTGAGACGTTGGAGATGGAGTGATTGGATGTTGAGAATGAGATTGTGAAGGTGTAGGCAAAATTCTTGCATGTTGATCTGCAGGAGGTCTAATTCTGTTCTGATCCTGCTGTTGTACTCGTTGAACATTTCTACGAGCTGCGAGCCAACATGCATAGCACACTCTATTTACAGGTTGTATCTAAAAATGAAAATATGAATGCTTTTAATAATTGAATAAATATGAAAAAACTTACATTATTACCAGTGATCGGATAATCGGGTGCTTATATACCTAATTCCTTTCTGAATAAAGAAGTAATCCCCTGTTCCCGGGATTTAACAATTTTGTTTTGTAAAAACAACTATAACAAACTTAATGAAATTATAGCAGTGGGTATTTTGATTAAGTATCTTTATTTTATTCAAAACAAATGGAATATCTATAAAAAAATTATAATGTGCACAATGTGGTCAAATAGTAGAAATTGATTTATCTATCTAACAGATTAGTAATCATTTTGACTAATTGATTGTATTTCATACGAACAGAAGACTAAAAAAATATTGAAAGGCATGTCCGTCTTTCGTGGGAATAAAAGTGAACTTTAGGTATATTTGCGCCCGATTATCCAATCACTGATTAGTACTTAACACAATCAATGCTAATATAATAATAGGCTCAAGTAATAGTCTGTCAATTCTATACTGCTTACCTGCCGAGGCAATATACGGCGAGCTATGTCATCTCTCTCAGGACCATTGGGCAATGAATGAGAGTGACGGTTAACAATGGAGTTTTGACATGAGACACATTGACCTGCAGGGACTGCTCTTGATTCAATAGACAATTGATTTGCAGCTGTTGTAAAGCAGTCTCCACACAAATGGCTATTGTAGTCAATCTAAAAAGGAAATATGATATATAAAACTTCCAATTCTATAGTAAGGTTGTAACTTGTTTTGATTTAATGGATAGAATTTAAACTATAATTCTAACAACTTATAATAAACCTACCTCGCGATTTAAAGTTCTTGAAATAATTGAGCTTATTTCACTGCCAATTTCCGAAATGGTATAATATTGCATCTCATCATTCAACACATTATGACATGAAAAGCACTGCATTGTTGTATACCTCGGATACACTAAAACAGAAAAATACAGTTAGGGTAAAACAGCTTTACAATCAGTACAGTATAAAGTTGAATTAGATGTTAGAACCTCTATGGGTTACCAATAATATGTTGATGTCAAAAAAAACGGGTTGACGTTCAATACTTACGCAAAGCTGATGTGAAAAGTCCGTATAATCAGAGTCCAGAGTATAATAGCACAGTTGTCGAGATCTAACGAACGAACGATCGCAGCCAAATCACAGTATCAAGTCCAAATAAGTTAGCCAGGTCGTCAGGATGGAAGAAATCAATCGAAAGTCCAGGGAAGAATAGCCAAATCAACAATAAAAAAATCACACGAATAGCACTCCAGAAACGGGAAACCAACGAACAAAGGCAGCAGGAAACCGAAACGGAATGACACTTGCCGGCTTGTTCAACAATTCATAAAAAAAAAATAGATATCTATCGGCCATGGAGCGCAGTCTTTTGGCCTTTCAGTGTTTCACGTTTATCAAATGCATAGAATAATCAGAAATGTGAAATAATGTATTTTTTTACATTCATGTTCGCTAAATGTTTCACAAAAATAATGTAATAGCAAAAACCTGTTTTTTTATATAAGTAAAAAATCAGTAATGGTTAAATTATTTTTGTCAAGTTACGTTTCCATGATGAAGTAACGAAACGCATCATCGGAAGAAGTGAATCACGGGAATGCCAGATTAAAATATTGGGTTGTAAGTTATTAACATTTTTGAACGACAATTTCAGGTGGTACAAATGTATAAATAAATCCAATATATATTTTTTCAGAATCTGCAATTATTTTCCTGTGTTTTTGTATATTTGTTCCTAAGGTACATTGTTTAGCCGCAGTTGTATGGAAAAAAAAACACCTCCTTTGTACTATTAAATTAAATTAATTAATTAATTACTATTAAATCTTCATTTGTTTAGTATCTTGAAAAAGATTTCTGCAAAGTCACGCCTGAATCAATTAACTATCAGTTTTCTATGACAATATAATTTGAACATTATTTTCATTTCGTTTTACCGGTTTTTTGGAGTTTACTCCTTAAGAATCGGTTTTTGATATAAGGCGCCCGGTATGAAAAAAATGTGAGTAGTAAAATCTACTGAACGCATGACCTCGTTACGTTTTTGGTGCGCAACTTTCTAATTTTTTGTGAGCAGTGCAGCTAGATCGTGGGTAGTGTGTACCCTTACTTTGCCTTGTACTTTATAATGCTTTCTCTCACTCTTACTGATGGCAAAACATCTTATAGTGGGGGTACGCTCTACGCACGATCTGGTAAACTCCAGTCGTGCGTCGGAGCTGACACACATAATTTTTTTTAAACGGTTTCTTGAAATGTGGATGCGTTTTCAACTGAACTTGATTAATAACTGTTTTTGTTCGCTCCTTACTGTATCAGTTAAAACTAAAATTAAATTAAAATCTCCCATGATTTTAAGGAATTGTCCAACTTTGATACTTACTCGTACTTATTTTATAATCGTTATTGTTATACAATAAAATAACCAAAAAAATAATGTATTATAATTTGTTTAGTGCAATGCAACAAGCAGTCTGTGATTTGGTAGTTGTTTATAAATAAAATAAAAGTTGATGAATAATTTGGTTTTATTTTAAAAGCTGAAATCTTTTCGTAAATGAAATTATTTTCACCAAGCGATCAAATCTTTCAAAATATCTGGAGGTAAGGTATCATCATATCAGTCGTAGGACGTCCACAACTAAACATAGGCATCACACATATAGACTAAGTAGGTACGTACATTTTCTAGTAGTACTTATGCCATTTTATACGTGACAGGTTGTATTAAGCTCATATTGTCCTCGCCCGATTTCATCACGGTCGGGATCAGACTAACGACCTTATGATGGTCGAATTGGTCGAGTTTGCACTAGGCCTAGGTAAATAAAAGAATCTTCGTAGAATTTTGAAGATCGTACATAGGAACCGACCTCCGGAAAACAAGAGTGACTAATGAATACCAAATCATTCTAAAGGTAATTAAAAAAAACTGATTTTTATTAAAATCGCCATTTATTACGTTACAAGACATATAATTACGACAGGATCACATAACTGACAACATTGCGACAATAACATTAAATAGGTATAATAAATAAAGACTGTCATGACAATTTACAAAGCCTTAGTAAATTCCGTTTTATTCCCAGTAGTTTAGTTCTACTGAGTTATCTAATTCTAAGTTTTTGAGGTAATTGTGCTTCGTTACAAAATAATATTTGGCGTGTGCGCAGTCTACTAAAATTAGTTTTTAATTCTAAACCGTGATTATATCTAACAAATCATTCCGAGTGCATTCTAATTTTTACTATTTTTATTCATAAAATAAAACATTCTTATACCTTCGTGGGGCGAATTTTGTTCCCAATTTTAATTCAAATTATGTTTCGTATACCAAATAATGCACATTGTTCAAAAATCTGGTTGATTCAATTCAATTAATATAAATTTCATATATTCATATGCTCGCGAGCCTATAAAAGTAATTTACTGATATGTAGGTAGGTACAGTCGGCAACGAAAGTAGCTGTTAATTTTAATAGAATAGAACGGCATTACTTTCCATATATATTTTTAAGTTCTAAAAGTCAGTTATATAGAAAGTGATAACGTTTTGATGTTTCAAATTAATTCGTACCTATTCAACGACTTTCGTTGCTGATATTTTATTTCACAAGCTCATCTAATAAACTTTCATTTTATATCCAACTAGCTTTATTGTAAAACATTAAAATTCCTAAAAATCAAAAGAATTTTGGAAAAAATGGATGTCTATATCCCAAGACTATACTATCTCTATAATAAAATTACATCTTATTTGAACCATGAAAGACTCCCACACTCTGAAAAGGTACTCAAAGTCAATAGAGATGAACGAGAGACCTACTCTCTTACTTTTTATTTTATTTTCTGTTGTTCAAAATTTTTAAAACTATCGTGATTAGTTGACATAACTATTGATTTCCACGGTAAAAAACAATTAATTATGTTCAAGATTTTGTTTGGTTTTGTTATTAAATATTTTAATTTTTTCTTTAAATACAAACTGAGTTTTTTTATTTTTTTTCGTTGGAAAATCTAAGCTTGTACCTCGACGTAATATATTATATTAATTATGAAAAGACTCAAGCTTAAGGCCCTGTATGTCGACGATTGCTCTTTTTTGAAACGAAAAAAGAAATACTTCTGAACAAGCCACATCTCCTATTTTTATAATGTATAGTATATGTGAATAAAGATGTACCCATCTTTAATCACTTCGATAAATAATCCTACCGACCGCTGCAATGACGACAAACACACGTCTGACGTTGACAGTAGTCACGGTGGTACTGATCCATGGGCGGCGCGTGGTCCGCCTTTGCTTTTCGAATAAATTAATGATGTAAATTATGTATAATTACTTATCAAAAACCTATCTTAGTAGAAATCTAGATCTACATATTACCTATCTTTAACAATAAATCACAAGTTGATCTTAATAGTAGGTATCAAAGTATTTCGATCATAAATTCTAAAACGTATCATTTTGAAATAATATCTTTATCGCGAAAAATTTCTGCTATTATATTTTCAGCTTAATAGAAATCTAGGTAGGAACCTGAAGTAATATATTTATAAAAATAGGAGATGTGGCTTGTTCAGAAGTATTTCTTTTTTCATTTCAAAAAAGAGCAATCGTCGACATACAGGGTTTTAAATTAGAATCAAACATTGTTTAGCAGGTCACTTTCGAGCACATCATTTCAGAATGCCTGGTCCGAGTCCCAGCAGTGGGCAAGGCTGTGCATCAATGCCTCTGCTTGTGATGGAACGTTCGTACATTGACGCTAGTGATGGGCCTCGCGGCTTGGTCCGCCGTCTCGTTGGAACCGCTCGTTGTAGTCCGCTGACTTGTATCCGAAGGACTGTAACACATCAATTACACATATATATTACACACATGTGCATATCTTAGTAATATTATAAATAGAGAATAACCTACTATATGACATACAAATCCCGAGGCAAATATCTGCAGAATATACTTAAACAATAATTACGGAGTTGAATGACATTCCAATTAATGTCATCCAGATGAAAAAAAAAACAGGTGTGGTAGCTACCTATAAACTATAATTAGGTACCTATTATATAGAAGCGAAATTGTCAAAAGATTAGAATGCATTTGAACAGAACGAACCTTGGGGTTAAGTTTTCTTCAATGTTTTGCAAGCAAACCCACTGAGGCGTTAGGGTCTCGTCGTTTTTGGCACATTCCAGTGTTCCGTTGTAAATCAGCAAGTCGTCCATCAAAACCTGGAAAATGCGGAACCTAATTACCTACTAGGTACTATATTAATAACTAGCGACCCGCCCCGGCTTCGCACGGGTAGCATGCTATTATACATATAAACCTTCCTCCTGAATCACTATATCTATTAAAAAAAACCGCATCAGTATCCGTTGTGTAGTTTTAAATATATAAGCAAACATACATACGCGGGAAGCGGAAAGCGACTTTGCTTTATACTATGTAGTGATAATATATTTAATATTTTTATAGTTTTTTGTTTAAATTCAATCACTCAATTTAGATAAATAACTCTTTATTGCACACAAAGAAAACAAATAGTAGATAACAACAAACAAAAATGTGTAATAGGCCTTATCGCTAGAAGCGATCTCTTCCAGACATTTTATTTACCGCAAACTCTTTGACACCTCTTGTCGGCGTTTTCGCGTAGTTCCATATCTTCATGCCGTACACGGAGACGGGAATGTCGAACACAAAAAATACCCTGAAACAAAACTGATACTATTTATAGCTGAACAAATATAGGTAAGTACCTACTTATATTACCTACTAGCTGACCCGTGCCCGCTTCGCTGTGCGTAAGACATTTCTAATACCATCGTGGACTTTTTTGTAGACGTTTTTAAAGTGTACAATACTGTAGTACATTATTTTGATATATCTCGTGGGGTTCAGCCAGCATTTGCAATGTAAGCGCAAAAAAATGTGTTTATTTACGACATCACATTAGAAACCTCTAAAATTATCAGTGTTTCTCTACTATATTATGCATGTATTATACATATAAACCTTCCTCCTGAATTACTCTATCTATTAAAAAAACCGCATCAAAATCCATTGTGTAGTTTTAAAGATATAAGCAAACATACATACATACATACGCGGGAAGCGGAAAGCGACTGCTTTATACTATGTAGTGATAGACCTTTCACATAATCATACTACCAGAAACAAGGTATATAATTCTTCCCTAGTATCTGATCTCTGATACTAGTTAGCTAAAGTACTAGTTAGGAACGTAAATAGTATTAATATTACAAATAACTATGTAGTATAATTATTGCCGCCCGTGTACCTAGAATGAAGGCTTTTATATATCTTGCTGAAGAAAGGAGATTTAATTTTTTTTACTTATTACTTTTTAAAAAATTATTGCATACATAAATAAAAATAAATAAATACTGGTGGATATTTATACACAGCGCCACAAGCGTACTATGGGAACTGGATAACTGATAGAATACTGAATACATTGGTAGGTAAGTGGATCGACAGATTCGATCGATGGATTATTCCTCACCGGTTTAGAGTATCGGGTAATACAGGCGCGAGCCAGGAATGCGCAGCGTCACTTCTTCGCGCGTTTGCTCCATCTATAAGCTTATCAGGCGTACGCGCGTCTAGTGGCGCTGCTCCTGACGTCAACACGTTGACACTCGACGGATGCGCGCATACATCTGTAGAAAAATATCACAAGTTTAACCTAAGAAAACCTAGATTCATGCATTGAGCTTAATGTACGTACATTAAGCTCAATGGATTCATGACTATAATTTCCTAGCAGATAGATCAGCTCGTATAATCCAGGCGATTATTAGTGCGTTTACGCAATAGGGCTGCTGATCCCCGCGCGATCCCGCCTCTGTTATATCGCAGGGAGTAGTCTAATTTAGATGGTTTACCTATAGTGATCATGATTATTAATTTGACACAGATCTTTAATCGCGTTATTTTTATTGTATGAAATGTTTGTCATATATCACCTACCCCAAAACACATCGTAAAGCCAGACTAGAGGTATAGGGTACCTAATGTACCTTGCGAAATAAATGTTTTCATTTTCAAGGCCTAAACATAGGTAGCTTTAGTGACCACAACAGCAGGGCTATTTTGTAAAAACATGATGTTGAATGCAATACCTAATGTTTGATAATACCTAAATCTGTACACTTTTCATAATAACCATTCACTGTTTATGCACCTATACCTAGCATCTAGCACGTAAGTATATAAAGCATTCAGTACCAATAAATTTTGGTATGAATATCATAACATGATAATCATGTTCATGTCAAACAGAACTGGTAAACTTACTGCTCTCGGTTAGTTGTATCTGGTTACCCTGAGGATCGAACAATTCGACTCCGGTAAGGCCGACATAGTACAGATCGCCCCAAGTGGAGAATATGCTGATCTGTAGAACGAAGCCGGTGGGGGCGCCTAGTTCTACTGACGTTCCGTACACTAGACAGTCCATACGAAAACTGTCGGAATCCTTTGCGTCTTCCAACCTGAAGAATATAATACTACTATAAATAAATACGGCTAATTACCACGTTTTTTCTTGTATTGCTGACAGAGAGAAAATTCGAGAAAATTCAGATGCTCTTCATCATGAGCATCGCCCGCGACCGCGATCAACGGCAGATCAGCGAATACTCAATAACAACCACGATAGTTTTAATTCTGAAGAATATAAATAGATTTTATCATGAAGAGGGTAGTTAGACATTATAATGATCATCTTAGAATTTGACGCGCTTACTTTGACCATGAGTAGGTACGGAAGTGCGTATTAAATCATATTTTTTTAACAATCACTTTTGTTTTGTTTCGTACCATAGGAATAATCTAGCCAACTTCAACACATCAGGTATCCTAACATAAAAAAATATGATGAGATAAAGAGGTAAATTCTGAGCCCTTATGATAAGGTTACCTGTCATCAACAGCAGCCAAATCCAGCTGATGCACATAGTCATAGCACACATGACCCGGCGCTCTGCGGAGTAGTATCGGACGGTAATGTAACGCTTCACCGTCGAGATGGATACGCGCGTGTCGCACTCCCGCGTAAGACAAATCCATGCTGCCATTGTAGTTCCATATTCTGATACCTAAAAAAGATGGAAAATAAATTAAATAGAATCACGACTGTGTAATTCCCAAGTACCTACGTTAGCTATCTCAGATCTCCATTCAGGCATCTTTGATGGGGTAGTCAGAGGCACGTTCAAACATGTTTATTTAGCTTAAGGCCCTGTATGTCGACGATTGCTCTTTTTCGAAACGAAAAAAGAAATACTTCTGATCAAGCCACATCTCTATTTTTATAATGTATAGTATATGTGAATAAAGATATACCCATCTTTAATCACTTCGATAAATAATCCTACCGACCGCTGCACGTGGTACTGATTCATGGGCGGCGCGTGGTCCGCCGTTGCTTTTCGAATAAATTAATGATATAAATTATGTATAATTACTTATCAAAAACCTATTCTAGTAGAAATCTAGATCTACATATTACCTATCTTTAACAATAAATCACAAGTTGATCTTAATAGTAGGTATCGAAGTATTTCGATCATAAATTCTAAAACGTATCATTTTGATATAATATCTTTATCGTAAAAAAGATTCTGCTATTATGTTTTCAGCTTATAGAAATCTAGGTAGGAACCTGAAGTAATATATTTATAAAAATAGGAGATGTGGCTTGTTCAGAAGTATTTCTTTTTTCGTTTCGAAAAAGAGCATTCGTCGACATACAGGGCCTTAATGCTAAATGACATTATAACTAGCATTTCATATGCGACAGGTTGGTAGACCGTCGTCGCTTTTAAGAATATCACTATGTAGTTGTTAATTCCTTCGCCGTTTTGAGCATGTGTTAAAACGAATAATATATATTTTTTAATATAATAATCACGGTCATAATCTTTGAATGGAGTAGTTTTTTTTAATCATAAATGAAGACGGAAAGCTGGAATAAAAGCTAACTCGAGGTGCTTTTAAAAGCGGTTTTCTATCAGGCTGTTAGATTGTGCCAGCCCTAAAAGAACCACCTACCTAAATCATTTTAAGATCAATCCACCTTAGTGGCATCGAAGCATACTTACTAGTAATCTCGCTCAGTTCCTTCAACTCCAACACAATATGACAGAACTCGGTCCCACATTCGAATTCTGCACACCACATATCCTCAAACTCAGTGGAAATGTTCCGTCCGTTGAACAGATCCTTGCATTCAATCAGATTGTTGCGATCTGGTCCTTGGTCTTCCGAGATGAGAGCTTTGTAGGCGAACGCGCGATACACTTTAACTGGGTTGTTGTAGCACATTAGTTCTATGCCTGAAATACAAATTTGTTTTAAGACCTGTTCCAGATGAAATAGAATCACGGCTGTCCAGGTACGGTAGACATCTGGGATTGCAAGGAGGGCCTTAGAGGTACCCGAAATATCCGTATAAGATTTTAAGAGACTCGTAACTATAATAAAAAGACTTTCATTTTAAATTATTCTCAAAGATATACCTAGGTAGGTTAAATTTTTTTTGGAAAATGACTTTTTAACAATTTAACTAAATTTTAAACGCCTTAGTTACCTACATCTTTGGTAACAAAGGTTTATCACTAGCTTCACTATTCAATTAATTTAGAAGAAAAAAACATTCATTCTTAACAAATATGAAAAAAATAGCAGAACCTACATGGGTAGGGGAGAGCGGGGCTGAAAGTGCCGATTTTGACAAATCCTCATATTACTCGGATAAAAATAAGAACTATGTCTAAAAGTAGTAGTTCATCTTTAGCCAAATTTAGTCTGCTGTATGAATTTACTTACAGATTTTGTACATTTTTAATAGTTTTTAAGAAAAATTGATTTATTTATACAGCGGCGGCAAGGCACAACCAACCCCCTCTTGGGGCGAGTTGTGCCGTAGCTGAGGTCAGTTGTGCCGTTGATAATGTTAAGTATTTAACATAAATAAAAAGTATTCTGAATTTAAAAGACATACATTTTATAATAATATATTTATTCGTCATACTTTTTATTACAAATCAACAGTTTTTAAACTTTAGTTATTTATAATACTAAGTATTATAATAATTAAAAAGAAATTGCCGTTACTTTTGTAATTACTTCAAACTCTTAAGAATATTTTTAATCAATAGTTGTTTTTTCCCTTGCCTTTTCCCTTAACTTTCTTTTTAGTTTCACTTTCTTTCTATTTTTTAGTAGCCATTCCTGCTCTTCATCTTCGTCATCAGAACTGTAATCTTTAAAACTCTTCTCCTAGCGGGGTTCTTAGCATGTTTTTTTTGTTTGATTACCTTTCCCCTTGCTTTTTCCTTGCCTTTTTCTTTCCCTTTTTCTTTAACCTTCTTACCCTCTACCTCTGTAGTTTCTCTTTCTTTCTTCTTTTTTTATTATTTTACGACAGAAGTAAATAAGTATACTTTTTATTTTTTTGACATAGCATTGTAGCGTTGTGTGACTAATTTCTAATTCCACGTGAATTAGAAATTAGTCTTCAATCTTCAATCTTTGATGTCTGCATTGTAAAAGATCCTGAGAAGTAGTTTTCCTTTGAGTTTTCTCTTGTATTTCCTCATTCTGTAAAAGACAATCAATGCAGTATAAAATATCATGTCAAAAAGTATTTCTTCCTTTCATAAGTGCTAGTGAAAAACCAAAACAAAAACAATACTGGAATGATAAAGGTCGATTTGGGGTTAATTGTGCCGTGGCACAAGCAGCCCCACAGGAACGGCACATTTTACCCCGTTTATGAGAGTGTGATATTTTGTCTCATATTTAAAAATAACTCTGTTTAAAGCATTAAAATTACACTGCATAACAAACTAGGATAAAAATAAAACATTTTAGTAAAACTCCCATATTAAAAGCACGAAAAAGGCTAACTTGCGACCAAAAAGTATCTAAATGAAAATATTTACTTACTTGGTGCTGGAAGACCCCTCATGCACTGCCACTAGGTCCACGTCGCTGACGCAACTAAAATGGCAGCCGTGTGTGCCGGACTGTTAAGCAATACGCGACGTATTAAAATGGTATATCTATCTATTTCTGTTTTCGAGATATTCGCGTCGGAACAACTTACCCCCGGCACTTTCAGCCCCGCTCTCCCCTACTCTACGGAAAGGTAAGGAAACTCTACTCTCTGGACTTCCGCTTGGCGATACCTCTGTACCTATAGGATTTAGTATGTAAGTTCTAAAATACATATTTTGTCCACCTATTCCCTCGTGAGTCCTAAGTTTCTGAATGGTTTACCATTATTTGTCTAGCTAGTATATCTACCTGTGAGCCCAATCAACTGGCCATGCCCCCAGTTCGACATCATAGTTAACTTGATAGTTTTCGCCACATATTTAGTCTCGTTCTCGCTATCCAAGCCCTGCAGTTCCTTAGGACTGAGTGAGTGTATGCTGTTGTTGGCTGTTGAAGGTCGTTTTTCTGCAGCGTTGGACAACGGCTCATTGTCTTTGAGCAACGCTTGGAAGTTCTTGTCGTTTTGCATTATGAACTCCAAGATTTTAGGGTCTTTGGTAAAGAGGATGGTCTGAAAATATGGTATTTTTATTCACGAAAGATCTTATTTAAAGCTCATATCGATCTGATGTTATAAAAGGTAGTCGGAATGGCTTTAAAACCTGTGTCACCAAACAAATAACATAATTTTTTGTATTTTCGTCGATTAAAAAGGTATTATTTCAATAAAATCACAAAGATCACTTTATAACGTTTTAGGAGCTAGGAGAACTACTACCTGCCTGTTCCTGACCAAGCCTGGAAGAATCAGGCAACAAAAACGATTCGTAATGTATTTGTTGCCTTGAATTGTACCTTATAATGTAGGTACCTACTAGTAGAGTTCCCTAAGTAAACTTACATCACCAAAAGATGCCAATGGACCCTTCAGCTCCCCACTTGCTCTCGCGATCTCTCCGTAGAAGATGACCTGGTCGTCCAACTTTATTTGAATCAAACGCATCCCTCGCGTAGAGTAGATACGGGATTTGTTGTAGTTCTGGCAAACGTCAACATGTCAACCAAAGCGGTCGGTTGTATGAAAGTGATTAGTGAAAAGAAAGTTGGTGTGTGACAATGAGAAACATAAAACTTAAATACTAACTTAAAACTAGGAATTCAAAGACTTATAAAATAAATTATGACAGAAAATACATTAATAAAAAATTAATATTATGATTCATAAAAAAGTAGGTACTATTTATCGTACAGTAATAAGTTAGCGATGTCATGTACCTACTTTACCTATAATTATATCCTTAATTTTAGAAAATGCTGACCAAGTTCTAGCTTCAACTAACATACAATAAGATAATAACTTTAGCAGAATAAGCAGAAGAGACAATTCAGATATGCCAAGCATTAAAATAGTTTCATCAGCTTCGTTGGATACATACCCATATCCTCAATAGCGCCAGTTGCGTGTTGGTAGCTAGCAGGGCAGCGAGGGCCAATGGCGTGGAGTGCGGGGCCGGCGCTGTCCATGCATGTCTTTCATCTCGCGTCCTGACTACTCCATCTGCTATGTTCTGAACGCGGCCTTGGACCGATCCATCGCCTGTTTCACAGTCGGTCCAAATCTAAAAATTACGTTTTCGCTAGTTCTTTTCTGGTGACATCAGCATGACATGACAGTTTTAAACCACGACTTAAGTGTGGTAACCACGAACCCTTATCCTAAAGTGTGGTAAACAAAACATGCTCTCAGATCTAAAGGCTTCGATCCTTGAGGATGTTTAATGGGTGTAGACAAAAGCATGTCTAAACATTATATTTGAAACACGCTCACATTTTGCAGAAGTTAGCATTGGTGACAGGTTACATAGGTATATATCCCTCGGCGCTTATACGAGTAAGAATACTAACTGGTTTCCTCGAAGTATACCTTCCTTCACCATATAATTTTTCGAATAGAAAAATCCATTGACGCACGGCCGGGTCTCCATCCCGCAACTTTCGGATTGAAATTCGTGATACCAGACACAGAAAATATATAGGACCAAGTACGGTAGACATCCTCTTAGATCTTCAGACGCTTAGATCCTTTGAAGATGTCTAGTGGGGGTAGTCAGAGGCACGTCCAAACGTTATGTTTGTGACATGGCCACATTTTGCAGTAGTTAGCATGCCATACGTGACAGGTTGCAAGATAGATAATAATAGAAGAAAAATCAATACCTTTTCGATTTCCACAAAATTACCGCTGGAATCGAACAATTCAATCCCGTTCAAACCGACGTATTGCTTATCACCCCAGTTGGAGAACACCTTTATCTCCAACAACCGTCCCAAAGGCAGTTCCGGGATAACAAAGTCGCTCTGCACCTTCTCTTGTTTCACGCTTTTGTTCGGAACTGAACTTAGTGACGCTTGCTTCTTGGTAGGGTTTTTAATGGCTGGCTTTTTTGGGTTATGGAATGAGCTTTTGGGATCTTTTTGGTTTGTTTTTCTTCGGCTTTTTCCTTCTGGCGGCCCTGAAATACAATAAGATATTTATTTCGCAACAAATGTTCTTATGTAAATAGATAAACAGTGGTTTCTCTTAATTTAAATTATATTTCAAATGTACACTGCCTAGGTTTTTATATTTTGGTTTGTAAATGGATAAACAAAAACAAAACTAAAACAAAGTAGGTACTTAATTTAGGCAGACCAATTTCTAAAAAATATTTCACCTATCAAGAGCTACATTTATCAGCGAGTGTCATAGGTTAGGTAGGTATCTAGGTATATTATATTTTCAAATATATGTAAAACCTTATGTTACATTATTAACCTAAGGTTTCAAAAATGTTGGTCCTTCGAGCCGGATTCTGCAAACTTACGAGATCCAAGAATGACGTCATAAAAGTCTTCGTCCACAATATTGTTCAGGCGCCTATGCCTCGGGGTGACGTAGTGCGGAAGTAAATCAGAAAGAAAGTCGGTGGAACTGCTTTTCGAAGAATCACCCCAATCCAAGTTGCCTCTGACTGCGTATTTTCGGCGGCCATTTTGGTTATAACCTTAAAACATAAAAAAATAAACACAAAACTCAATGAATCCACGCTCTGATTCTGTGTCGTAGTGTGGATGATGATTTATAAATTTTAAATAATGTAGAAGTCGCGTTGGCCGAGTGGGAGGTACCTCGACTTTCGCTCCGAAGGTCGAAAGCCGGCTACTGTAATGATTTTTTCTATGATTTATGCGCATTAGTAGGTACTTATGTGCGGAAATGAAAGGAAAACATCGCGATCGTGAGGAAACCAATTAGTATAGTATTCTTATAAGCGGCTATGGGCTTGCAACCTGTCACATATGAAATGCTAACTAATGAAAAAATATGGGCATGTGCCACGTTTGGATGTGCCTCTGTCTACCCTAAGGATCTGAGCATGTGGAGATCTCAGAGTACTATGTCTACCATACTTGGGGATTATATCGTGCGTGATTCTATTTCTATTTTTTTTTATATGAATTCTTGATAGAATCGAACCCGCGACAATTACCTTTATTGTAACGAAATGTGCCAGCAGAGTGCGCTTCCGTCGGCGCCAATGGTTTCGTCAAAAAATCTTTATTCGTTTCTAGAGATGTTCTTCTTGTTGTCCTAAAAATAATCTAACAGTCAGATTTTAAGCTAAATTTAATCCCTAAGTTATCGTTGTCATAGAAAAACAAAACTATGTTTTGTTTTTGCGAAAAAACTACTCTACATCCATCAAAAAAAATTATACTTCGTCATAACTACTAATTTCAGTCGATAAAAACATATTTTTCTTACCTGTGATTATTTGTTTTTGCATTCTTAAAAATATTTTCTGAAATCGGCGGCGACTCACTGTTATTGTTTCTAATGCGGGTTTCTTTCATCTCCCTAAAAATAAATTTAAGTAAACATTCAAGTGGGGTGAGGGTGGAATATGGCCCAGCCTTGACACGATGGTGTTGAGTATTCTACCTACCTTGAATACATTATCGACGTCTTTGTAGGAAGTGTATAAAATATGATGAGTGGGTGCAGGTCATTAAACTTTCAGAAGTAGGTAGGTACTGTACTTACCTACGACTACGTAGGTACCTATCTTCATTATGTAGATATTGGTTTTGGGGTGTAAGTTTGGTACTCACTTGGTAATGTTTTCGAGCCACAATGACTCTTCTCTGTCCCCGTTTGCATATTCGAGCCCATTAAGACTATGTGCCATCCTTGAGCCATTAGAAATGTATCACTTCTCGTGAATTCTTATAGCTTTTTATCTGCAAGTTAAGCACATGCGACTATGAAAATTCATAGAAACTTGAATTCAACCAACAAACGTTTTGAAATAATAAAAAAATAATATTTTAGATTTTATTCTGCCATAACACTTGCCACTTTTGAAACTAATTTTTGGCGCTGTTTGTTTGACCTTGGTTGCTATGGTTACGTTAACGTTGACTGTTGACAGCGAAACTTCAGACAGCACAGATACAAAAATTAATAAATAGAATGCGCGATTGACAGTCTGTTTTAGTAGATTTTTCTGAACGAAACATAAACTGTCAACTGTCTGTCATTGTCAAAGTCAAAAAGGTACGTGTTTTCACTTTTCAGCCGTGTGGTCGGTGGTGGCAGGCCGCAGGAAGGAGCTCCATCCAACAGAACTGGTAGATAACCTCGTTTTGTGTCGAGGTTTCCTATTTTTGTCTGCTTTTCTTTCAAATATTCTACATTGCGTGCACAAATCTCCGTTATTAATATAAACAGCCATTTCACTGCAATCTAAGTGTAAGAAATAACAGACAATATGTCAGACGCTGACGAAAAGAAGCTGGAGCAGATGACGACAAAGGCTGAGCAAGAAGTGAAAAAAATTACATACGAAGTAGAAATGCTGGACAAAGGAGACTTGAGTTTTGTAGGCGATCCAAGGCTTGACAAACTGCTCACAGAAAACGAAAAACTAAAGCATCGACTAGCAGTTCTTGAGAATGCCATCAAAGTCGAAAAGGCCGGTTCTTCCAGCAGCACTGTGAAGAAGGAACCGAGGAAGCGACCAACGCTTATCACGGACATCCAATCGGTAGAAGGCAACGTCTGCATACAAAACGAGCTTGAAAACGTGTTCGAAACCGCCATTGCATCAGCCTACCCAATCTTAGAAGACCCACCTGTATCGATCTCTGTATCAGGTAGCAGTGCTAAGTTTGGGGATTACCAATGCAACTCTGCGATGGCCATTGCACAGCAGCTCAAAGCAAAAAACATAAAAACAAATCCAAGGGAAGTGGCCAACAATATCTTAAACAAAACTCCTACATCACCACTTATTGAAAGGATGGAGGTAGCAGGACCTGGATTCATCAACATCTACTTGAACAAGGCTTTTGTTGAACATGTTTTGAACTCTATTCTCCGGTTTGGTGTCAAACCTCCTCCAACAAAGAGGGAACGAGTTGTTGTGGATTTCTCATCCCCCAACATTGCTAAAGAAATGCATGTTGGTCATTTACGCTCTACTATAATTGGTGACAGCATTTCCCGAATCTTGGAATACTTGAATAATGATGTTCTTCGGATCAACCACTTGGGAGACTGGGGAACACAGTTTGGCATGCTCATCGCTCATTTGCAAGATCAATTCCCTGACTACAAGACTCATTCTCCCCCTATTTCAGATTTACAAGCTTTTTATAAAGAATCCAAGAAAAGGTTTGATGAAGATGAAGAATTTAAGAAGCGAGCTTACTCTTGTGTTGTAAAACTGCAGTCTCATGAACCAGATTACTACGCAGCTTGGAAGTTGATATGTGAAGTGTCTCGTCAAGAATTCCAGAAGGTGTATGACCGACTTGACATCAAGATTATTGATCGCGGAGAGTCCTTCTACCAGGACAGGATGGAATCAATTGTTAAAGAATTAAAAGAACAAGGATACTTAGAAGAAGATGAAGGAAGGTTAATAATGTGGGGAAATCCAGAGACGCACAAAGGTATACCACTGACAATCGTCAAATCTGATGGAGGATACACATATGACACATCAGACTTGGCTTGTATCAAACAGAGAGTGGAAGAAGAGAAGGGAGATCGGTTAATTTATGTTACTGATGCTGGACAGCACACCCATTTTGTAACAATAGAAGCATGCGCCAAGCGTTGTGGTATCCTCAAGGAAGGCAAGAATATTGAGCATGTAGGTTTTGGAGTGGTGTTAGGTGAGGACAAGAAGAAATTCAAAACGAGGTCTGGGGATACTGTCAAACTTGTTGATTTACTTAATGAGGGTCTAGCTAGGTCTCGAGATAAACTGATTGAAAAGAACAGAGATCAAGCTCTGACTCCTGAGGAGTTGAAGCAGGCTCAGGAAGCTGTGGCCTATGGCTGTATCAAATATGCAGATTTGTCTCACAACAGAGTCAACGACTATGTATTCTCTTTTGATAAAATGTTAGATGATAGAGGTAATACAGCTGTATACTTACTTTATGCCTTAACTCGTATTAGGTCTATAGCCAGAAATGCTAACATTTCTACTGAGATATTGCTCTCAGAGTTGCAAAAATGCGGCCTCAAATTCACTCACGAAGCAGAATGGAAGCTAGGAAAAGTTCTTATTAGATTCCCTGAAACAATTCTTAAGGTATCAAAAGATTTGTGCATCCATAGTTTGTGTGAATATTTGTACGAAATCTCAGCCACTTTTACCGAGTTTTATGACAAATGTTACTGTATAGAAAAGGATAAGGAAGGCAAAATTATTAAGATATTCTACGATAGACTGATTCTTTGTGAAATAACTGCTACGATCATGGAGAAGTGCTTTGAAATCTTAGGTATTAGAACAGTGTCTAAAATGTAATCACTTTGTGTAACATTGTGCTGCATGTAATTTATTAAGGTGTGATAGATATCTTTGTATTAACCAATATGTCAATATAAATCACTATAGTAGCTTTAAGATCTCTCTTTTTTAATTTCAATTTAACCCTAGTAACCTTTCATCGGATAAACTTTTGTAATACTAACTAAGCCTACTTTTGATTAGGTTCCTACCTTTATGACATACTTAGTGTCTGTGCGTCGTCGTCGACGCGCGTTTGTAGCGATACGCAAGGTTTACACTGTAAACCTTGCGTATCGCTACAAAATACTACGTAATAGCGAAGACGAGACTAAATTTGTATTGAAGTTATGAAGAGGATTAATAGTCCTTTTAAAGTTTTAACAGGTGTTTCGGAGCTAGTATTTTAGCAACATAGAGGTTTATTATAAATAGGTGCATATAAAATAAGCCCCTATCGACATAAACAATAAAATGTTTTTTATTTTGGCTTTCCGCTTACTAGGTAGGTATAGTAGATACCTCTATGTATACTTCCGAAACACCGTGTATAAGATTTGTCATGGATTTTCAACCAAAATTCGATGAAATGTACGCAATAAACGATTGAAAAATAATGAACCTTTAGGAAGAATATCACGCAGAAAAGGAATGCTCCTTTCACTAGGTGTAAAAAATAAATATAGGTATACCTAAGAACAAATAAGAACGACAGTTTTGATATTTTTGATATTGTAATTTTAATCTGTCGACGTTTGAATACCAAAAGGGAATTTATTAGAGTGTTTTTAGACAGCTTCCGAAAATTGAAAGTGGATGTTCAGACAATTCATCTGGATCGATTTCCAACTATAAATAAATCGAAACTTATGTTATAATTTTCATTAAATTTGAATATAGTGAAATTTATATTTAGATTTTTACTAACCGACTTCAAAAAAGGAGAAGGATCTCAATACGACTCTTTTTTTTTGTTACCTCTGAACTTTCGTCTGGGTGAACCGATTTTGATGATTCTTTTTTATTTGAAAGCCGGTGTTTCCCATGTGGCCCCGTTTAAATGTGAGGGACAATACTACTTTTAGGGGTGAAAAACTATGGGATGAAATTTTGTATTCGATTTATTCAATTAAATTTATAACATGCATGAAGTCGTTTTTTAGGGTTCCGTACCCAAAGGGTAAAAACGGGACTATTACTAAGACTTCGCTGTCCGTCTGTCTGTCACAGGGCTGTATCTCATGAACCGTGATAGCTAGACAGTTAAAATTTTCACAGATTATGTATTTCTGTTGCTGCTATAACAACAAATACTAAAAACAGAATAAAATCTATATTTAAGGGGGGCTACCATACAACAAACGTGTTTTTTTTTGCCGTTTTTATAGATAAAGGTACGGAACCCTTTGTGCGCGAGTCCGACTCGCACTTGGCTGGTTTTTTGTTTTTAGTTTTATAAACGTATTTATTTAACTTCATAATGTGTCTGATCGATTAAAAATATTCTTTAACAGACATTTTCAAAAAAACTGTACATTTCAAACAAATAAATGTCCGACTAATATCAATATTTTTTACGGAATCAGTGTTGAATATTTTTCAATTCGGGCAATCTTTTCTATAAATATGAACTTCCCTCTTCAAGATTTTATAGAAATTAGAGCATAATTACATGTGAATAGTATTTTATAAACATTTTTTTGTTTTGCCACCTTTCACGTTCCATTACAACAGAAATGTCTTTTATACACTCTAATAGTTTTGAATCATCATAAAGTTCTAATGTGTTCTCTGTTAAACTTTTTAACTATCTAACTAATATAATAAATATATTTCTTATTATTTATTCATAATAATATTATTCTACGCGGTGCTTTAGCAATAAAAAACTATATTTTAAATTTGTCCGAGATTCTTAACATGTGAGTCACTCAGAGTATGTCACGGTCAATTTCGTAGCTATTTGTACCATTTCTACTACTCGAAGATCATTTTTGATATCTGGCAACACTTTGCTCAATGCTGTTCCCGCCAAAATCTCCGCAATTTGGATTTAGTGTCAGTTTATTAGATGTGACGAAACGCCACTGCAATTTGTATAAAATAAAAACATGTGAATCACAGTGCATTTCCAAAGAAAATAAAATGATACTTCATTTTCAATTATTTTCATAGCGTTGTCCTATTAATACAAGTTCTAAGTATGTATCGTATTTATCTCTACTACAAGTTATTCTGATATTTTTGCTTATCGATGTTATGTTTTTCACAAAAATGCTAAACATGTGAGTCACATTTCATGACTTAAATGATCTATGTGAATATTAAGGTACGTTTACACTGTCTGAAAATTTAATAACAAATATATTTTAGTCCGGTGTTATGTTCATAAATGACATTTCACTAATAAATAAGTCAGACATTTACGGTAAATAGATCATTCTGATATTTATTTAAAAACAGTTTGATACCTTATTGCCTTTAAATATAAACGTGTATTAGTTGAAAGTTTCGTATAAAAATGACACCGACCCTTTATTATAACGTCAATCACATTGCCGGTAAGAATTCCTAAATAGAGCAAGATAACTACGTACCTGTGTTTTAACTATTTCAGTTAAATTAGTAAGGGTTCTTACAGACGTGCGACACTTCAGCGTCGCCACGCCGCGTTGTCATAGAATAACGAAATAATAATAAATAATAATATTGTCGATGTCATATTTCTTAGTATTTTCTTTTTGATTCTCCCAACTGTTGTTTTGTTTTACTTATTAAATGAAACCACCATAAATCATGATCCGAGCGTGTTGTTCCGGTAGAGTATTAAGTAATAATTATTATTGTCTTATTTTTAGAAAAACAAAAAACCGGCCATGTATGAGTTAGACTCGCGCACGAAGGGTTCCTTACTATCCTAATAATATTATAAATGCGAAAGTTTATGATAAGGCTGCTATGTTTGTTCCCTAATCAAAAATAAACGATAAAACAGATTAAGATGAAGTTTGCTGTTGTAGATGTAGATAAAAAAACAATAAATAAAGGGAGGTCTTATATCCAAAAGGCAACCTCTAAATGATAAAAAAACGCAAAAAGGATGATTTTGGTTTAGATGGCGCTGTTGTGCAACAAATCTGACATCACAGACTAAAAACATTTAGTCGTCAGAGCAACGCAGTTTTGACTAATATGAATGATACACATTCTTCCAAAATTCGTAATTTATTTTATCATTACAAGGTTTGTTGGGAAAAAATTGGAAGTTGTCTGAATTTTTTTTTTCTATGCAGGTATTGAAATTTAGGCAGAACAAAGTCTGTCACGGGTCGGGTAGTTATCTATAATACGGCAAAACACGTTTGTTGTATGGAAGCCCTCCTTAAATATGTATTTTATTGTGTTTTAATATAGCGGCAACAAAAATACATCATCTGTGAAAATTTAGTTCATGAGATACAGCCCTGTGACAGACGGACGGACGGACGGACAGACAGACAGACAGACGGACAGCGAAGTCTCAGTAATAGGGTCCCATTTTTACCCTTAGGGTACAGAACCCTAAAAAATAAAGTTTTAGAAAATAATTGGCGATGGGCTTGCAATCTGTCACGTATGGAATGCTAATTACTGCAAAATGTGGGCATGTGCCAAATATAATGTTTGGACGTGCCTCTGACTCCCCCACTAGAAAGATATCTTCAAAGGATCTAAGCGCCTGGAAATCTGAAAGTATGTCTTTCGTACTTGGGGATTACAGTCGTGATCCTTTTTAGATAGATAGATAGAAGATAGAAAATACTTTATTGCACACCATAAAAAAGAAATAAAACATACATAATAAGAATACACAACAAAAAAAACTATGCTGAACAATGGGCGGTCTTATCGCTAATCAGCGATCTCTTCCAGACAACCTTTGGATGGAGAAGGACTGATGAAAATTATATGGGGCATTGATGATGCAAATTTATAGTGCGACTTACATTTGAAATAAAAATAAAATAACTACATAATACATATTTAAGGAAAAAGAAAAAGAAAGCAAACAACTCAGCGACAACAGGACAGATAGTGTTCCCTTAACATGGATTTAAAAATAGGGAGAGATTTAGCACTCCTAACAGTCACAGGCAGCGCATTCCACAACCGAGCAGCCTGCACTGTAAAAGAGTTATCATAATAGGAGGAGGAGTGAACAGGTGTCTTAAGTTGGAAAGTTTCGGAGGAGCGCAAGGAACGAGGGTTGGATTGATGGAGGAATTGGAAACGTTCTTTAAGATAGGAAGGTGAAGAAGGGTTAAATAAAATATTATATAAAAGATTTAAAAAGTGAGTATTCCGACGAAGACGTATGGGTAACCACTTGAGCTTACTGCGAAACTCCGAAACATGATCATACTTGCGTAAACCAAATATGAATCGTATTCCGAAGTTTTGCAGTCGCTCCAGTTTATTTAGCTGCTGTTCATTAAGGTCTAAGTAACATGAATCAGCGTAATCTAGAATTGGAAGAAGGAGTGATTGTGCAAGCGAGATTTTGGTGGCAATGGGAAGGAAGTTCCGTAACCTTCTGAGAGAACCCACTGAGGCAAACATACGACGGCTGATTTCAGTAATCTGCGGTCCCCACGAAAGTTGCCTGTCGATGAGTACGCCTAGATTTTTGACCGTTTCACTCTGAACTAAGTTAGTACTATTAAAAACAACTTGAGGAAGACTAGTCCAATCTATCTTGGATACCATTCGCGAGCCCCCAACTACAATGACTTGAGTTTTGAGCGGATTTACCTGGATGCCATACGATTCACTCCAATCTAGAATACTACCCAAGTCACTGTTTAGAGAAAGTATCGCTTCAGGTAGCTGTTCTACTGTGGCTTGTGTGTATATCTGAAGATCGTCTGCATAGAGGTGGTACGATAGAGTAAGATGTTGAGAGATTGAATTAATGAAAATTGAAAAAAGAAGAGGTGATAAAACGCCACCTTGCGGTACACCAGCAGATATACTACTCCACGCTGAGTAGTTATCGTCAATGCAAATACGCTGCCGACGCCCATACAGGTAACTTTGAAACCAATCAATCGCCGTTGTAGAGATGTTAAGAGAGCGTAGGATACCAAGGAGGACTTCAAAATCTACATTATTAAAAGCGTTGCTGAAATCTAACAGTGACAATACGGTCACTCGTCCATGGTCCATGCCATAGCGAATGTCATCAGTTATTTTGACTAACGCTGATGCTGTACTGTGGCCAGGACGGAAACCGGATTGGAAAGGATTAAGGAGATTGTTTTTAGTAAGGAAAAGAGTGAGTTGCTGATGAACGAGGCGTTCGAGGACTTTAGATAAAAAGGGAAGAATGGAGATCGGACGGAAATCTGAGAAAGAAGCTGGATTCAATTTTTTAGGAAGAGGAGTAACCTGTGCTTCTTTCCAGAGAGTAGGAAATACCCCAGAGGAAATAGAGAAATTAAGGATGTAACAGATAATTGGGACTATTTGGTCAAGGATGGGATCAATCATATTTCGACTTAACCTATCACTACCGATAGCTTTTGACGAAATAGATGAAATGCTCTTCTTAACATCACAATCAGTGATTTCATCAAAAACAAAGGATGAGTAATCAGGTATCGGAGTAGAAGAAAGTTGATGCAAAGTTAATGATTTTTTATATAAGTCAAAATTAGAAGAAGATGAAAAATGCTGGTTTAGTGAATTTAAATCAAAGTTCTGAGGGAATTTATCTGGCACACGAGATTTTCCGATACCCAAAGATCGTAGAAACTTCCAAACATTGGCAGGATTGGAGTCCTCTACCGAGTTGTGAATATAACGGCGTTGCGCGTCACGACACGCTCTATTGCAGCGATTCCGACGATCAATATATTTTTCCTTATTAGAAATCGAATAATTATTCCGAAGTTTCGCCTTAGCTGCCAGCTTTTGATGCATAAGGGATCTCAACTCAACTGATATCCAAGGTGCTGGTAAATGTTTTAACTTTATTTCTCTCAGCGGTGCATGCTTGTCATACAGTTTGATTATAGTTTCGTTAAAGAAATTCAATTTACCATCCACTGAAAGCTCGTCGGCAAGCTGAGACCAATCCAAAGCATCAGCATCACGTCTCAATTCTTCCAGGTTTATACCACCAAAATTCCGCTGCAGGATTATTTTGGGCTTTGCTTTAGGAGGGCGAATTTTATAGGATAAGTATAATAAGTCGTGATAAGAAAACGCTCCAGCTGTACACTGACCATGCTTGGCAACGTGAGTAGGAGAAGATATAAGAATAAGATCAAGAAGAGATGGTATAGAATTAGGATAGAAATGGGTTGCAGTCAAGGGAAGAAGTGACAAATTGCAAGCTCTTATAATAGTTTCTAGAGAAGCTGAACGAGAATTTTGCTTAATCAGACATGTATTGAAGTCACCCATGATGATAGTGTGATCATAATTAGCAGCAAAGCTTTCTAAGAGTGATTCAAAAGAAAGGAAAAAGTTTATGTTAGAGGAAGGACAGTAATACACTCCTAAAAGAACTTTGATTTGCTGTAATATAATTTCTATAAAAAGATGCTCACCCGCACTGGATGGTGGTGGTTGTGCCGACATACTGACTATGGAGAAAGGAATGTGATCACGAAGATATATGGCAACACCCCCACCGACCACCCCAGTGCGGTCATTCCGAATCAGCTTAAAGCCTGGGAGAGAATATGAGGAAGAAGGATGGCAAGGCTTGAGCCAGGATTCGGAAACCAGCAGGGCATGTAAATTTTTGTTTTCAAAAGAGGTCAATAAATCAGGATAGTGAGCAGGAATACTCTGAGCATTTATGTGAAGAATATTAAGATTCTTCGGAACATCGTCGAAAAAAGAATCAATTGAAGATGTTAAGGAAGGCAAACTACTGAAACTGCCGTCGCTGACTGAATCAGAATCCGATATGGAAACAAACTCATCACTATCTGAACAAGACATGTTGCTGAATGATAATAGGCAGAAATATAAAACGGTACTCAAATGACAAACAAAAATAAAAAAATAAACTACTTAATTAACAATAATATTAATAATAATAATAGTAATAACAGGTAAATAAAGTTAATATTTGCACGTACTTACCAAAGTTAAGAAGTTGTCTACAATTAATATAGCCTATGACGTTTATGTTTATGTAACCAATTTACAAATAAAAAAAAATAAAATACAAAAATACAACAAAATTTACGAGTAACCAAACTACCGGTCAATTTGTGCTACTGAATAAAAAAGAAAAATATATTTAAATACATAACATCTAAATTTATCCGACCACACGATAATGAGAAACAAAAAAAAAATAATTTAAAAAAATAATAATAATACAATAATGCTAAACTGGTGGTGAGTGAAATGGAACGTAACAACATTGACATTAGCAATTTTCGACAACTCAGTCAGCTCAGTACAATGATCTATGGAACAATTTGAACCAATCAATCACAATCAATCTGAAACTGTCAGAAAAATGCTAATGTTTTGCGGGTCGTGTTGGGAAAGTTACTAAAAAGACATTTATACTGAAAACCGGGTCGGATAAATGCAGAACACAACAATAAAACAGCGTGACACCACTAGACTCTTCTGGTTGCTGCTACACGCCTAGGCTTTGCGGTTTCCTTCGCAGTAGCAGCTGGTCTCGGGATTTCTTCTTGCGCGGCGACTACCTCAACAGAGGCGAGGTCGTCGACGCACCGCACCCTATGACGCGCGCCATCCGCACCCAGGACATAAACCGTGCCTTCCATCGTCCAGCACTTAGCGATACCAAAACGTTCGCGCGCAGCCATGAAAGCATCATGTCTAGTCTTCGTGAGAAACTCTGACATAGTTATGCCAGAGCCTTTCAAACAGGTCTTGGCAGACCAGACTTTGCTCCGCACAGACGCATCACGAAGCTTGAAAAGAATAGGCCTAGGACGATTATCATTAGTCATGCGACCCATCCTATGACAACGGCTAATATCACTAGCTGAGAAACTACCTTGTCGAAGCCGCTCAGTCACCAACCTTACAACAACCTGATTTAGGTCTTCCTTAGGTTGCTCTGCCACACCATGGACCAACAGGATCTTACGCCTCCCTCTCATCTCTAGATGGTCAAGTTCCTTAGCCATAAACTGGATTTGTAACTGCAAGGATTGCAGTGCCCCAGTAATAAATGACTTGAAGTCGGCATACTCAGCTGCAAGCCCAGATATAGTGGAAGGAGAAGTGCTCTTCTGCAACCCGGACTCAAACTGGCACATTCTCTGGCTGAATGATTTCATCATTTCGGACATCGAGTTTTTTATATCCTCCATCTTGTATAGTGCCAACTCAGTAGTGAAAATTAAGTTTTACTAATAAGTAGTGTTGAAGTTATGTAGGCGTTGGATAACACTTCCTGACCGGTATTTAATGTCACTCTCTTGAACTTTTCATTAAAATTTATGAAATAATCAGTTTTTGATTTAAAATATATAATTAATTAACAGAAATATGTATGTGGAGTTTCACATCTACCCCCAAAACCCCCTTTTTATTTATTACTTAGAAGAAACCTTACGGAAATCTTAGCACATGTTTACAAAACAACCACTGATAATAAAACTAAACAATTTTTAAAGAATATAGGCTACGTCAATTTAAATATATTAAAGACACATAGCGATATAAGTGATGTGAAAATAGACAATTATGAAAATAATGATGAAAAAAATAATTAAAAAAACAAAGAAAGTTAAGAGTAAATAAATAAATAAATAGGGAAAAGTAATAGGAAAAACGTAAACAAGAATACAAGTATGAATGATGTAATCCAAAAAGAGAATAGGAACCCTAATAAAGTCATTAACTTTGAAATTCAAAGAAGTTGTGAAGGAGAATCCAATCCGAAGAAATGAGTGAACTAGCGATAGTGATAGCCCATATTTTTGATGCCTGGGAAGACTCTCGCGATTCTTTAGGTATTTTTTGTGATTTATCCAAGGCATTTGATTGTGTACATCATGATACATTAATCAGGAAAGTACACCACTATGGCATAAAGGGTGGCGCTCTAGACCTTCTTACTTCTTACTTAAGTGGCAGAATACAAAGAGTTGACGTAAATGGAAAACATTCACCGGGGTCAGTAGCAACAATGGGTGTGCCACAAGGATCAATACTAGGACCATTCATGTTCTTAATTTATATAAATGATCTACCTTCTCTTATCAGGGATGATCACGAGATTGTACTGTTTGCTGATGACACTTCACTTTTATTTAAACTGAAGCGACGACAGAATAACTTTGACGATGTAAATAATGCAATCTCTAAAGTTGTAAATTGGTTTAATGTCAATAACCTATTATTAAATGAAAACAAAACTAAGTGCATTCGGTTTATACTACCGAATGTTACACAAGTAAATGTTGATATACAAATCAAAAACGAACATGTAGATCTCGTGGACACCACTATGTTTTTTGGGAATTACTTTAGATAAAAAACTTCAATGGGGCCCACACATACATAAATTGTCGAAGAGACTTAGCTCTGCAGCATACGCAGTCAAAAATATACGTCTTTTTACAGACGCTAGACTAGTCTACTTCAGCTACATTCATATCATTATGTCTTATGGCATATTGTTGCAGACTGCAGAGCTGCAGACGTAAACACCATATTTGTGTTGCAGAAGAGAGCTGTTCGAGTAATTTACAACATGGGGCCCAGAGAATCACTGCAAAATAAGTTTAAAGAAATAAATATAATGGCTAGGTACTAGCCACCTAGCCAGTACATTTATGAAAATCTAATTTATGTTCGTAAAAATATTAGTTTGTTGAAAAATAGCGATAATCATGATGCAAATACTAGAAATAAAGATAAACTCGCTGTTCCCACGACTAGGCTCACTAAAACTAAGAAATCATTTCAAGGGCAATGAGTACGCTTCTATAACAAAATCCCAAATGACATGCAAAAGCTATCTATTAGCAAATTTAAAAACTTAATTAAACGTAAACTATGCATAAAGGCTTATTATAAAATATCTGATTATTTAGACGACAAAAAAGCCTGGGACTGCTCCAACTCGCTCTATCAATAATAATTAAGATTAATTTTGTATTAAAAATAAGTACAAAGACTTAAAAAAAACACAAACAATGAACAAAATTAAACTAATTAAATTAAACTTACTAAATTTGACGATTCTAAATGATCCAAGTGATTTCATAAAGAGTTTAAATGGAGATAAATGTGAAGAAGTACTTTGAGGAGGAGCAGCAGAAGAATGGTTTTCATGCTAGAAAAGATTACAAATTTAAAGAAAGAGTAAAAATAAATATAGTTTTGGACACAAACAAACAAAATATATCTCGAATAAATGTTTAATTTGTTTATTCCAACATGTTTCATTAAACCTACATTTTTGCTCCCTGCCGGACATAGTTTCATGTAAACTCTGCTTTACAATAAATGTGACTCACATGTGTATAAAAATACAGGTATGTCACAAAACAGTTTGCTCACGATTTTGAACATATGTACATTTTTTTTGAAAATGACTCTTAAAGTTTTAGGTACATTCTTCAGGATGAAGTGATTTTGTATCCCATTGGTATTTGTATATTCAGTTTTCGAAGGAAGTCTAAATCTCTATATTAATTAGCCAATTATCTAAGAAACTTTAAGATCTTATTGTATCTAGAGCTCGGTACATTCTACATCTATTTAGGTACATACTATACTAATACAACTATAATTAATATTTAAAACAGGTCAGTTGTTTAAAATCTTTTAAACATTTTAGTAGGTATCTCCTATCCCTATCCCTACTTTTTAGAAGATTAGAACTGGTTGCTATTACTGTGATATAGGATCATACTCTGAAGTGAGGTGGTGCGTATTTACTCGACCAGGTTTGTAAACCTGGTATAGGCATAAAAAAATACGTACCAGGTATGACGACACAGTTTGAACGCGTATTTTGTACTTGAAAAGTATTTTCGTACGTACGTTGAAAGTATTTTAGTACTTGAAAGTAGTTTTGTACGTACTTGAAAGTATTTTTGATAAATTTCCAATCCTAGGGGGGGTGCTGCTGGATTTCAAACCTGGTTTGTCAACCTGGTATTTGATGGAGGTGGTATTTATTAGACCTGGTACGTCAAAACACAAAGTACGACGTACGACCCACCTCTACTAGGAAGAATTTAATCATTCTTTGGTTTAAATAAAGTATATTTTGAAAATGTATGTCAACAAAAAAATATTAAGGTACCTATTATGAATGACGTAATAGGTACTTTGCAATAAAATAAGGTAATTTTAGGGCAAATCGGTACGAATAACATTGATATTTGCGATTTTTGTGCTATTAAAATCATGTACCCTGACAACCTTGACTTAAAAACCAATTATTCAAATACAATAAAATAACTTTAAAACTGGCACTTTACAAACATAATTTTATATCGACATTGAAGCAATAAAACAATGACTAGAAATTATAACCAAGTTCAGAATGGTTTATATTATGGTAACCTTTCAAACGACTATGAAAAGCGTGGAAAAGCTTTCTTACGTACCTACATAGTGGTTTCAATTCTGTTGTTTCCATAAACTGACTAAAATTATGTAAAATACAACCGCTCTTATTTTCTTTACGTTAAAGTCAAAATTAGCTTAATCCCAGAATGACTGTTCTAAAACATAGGGAAGATTTTAGTCACTTTACGATTTTTCACGTAAATTTAGTATTGACAAAAAGATATTCAGACTTTACTTTTAAAGAAATTACTAAAATATTCTAGATTTAGAAACTGTCACTTTTAGGTTACGCTAATTTAGACTTTAATATCAAAGTAATAAGAGCGAAATTTTAGCTAGTTTGAGGATACAACATAATTGCCACCAGTGGCAGCTTGAGGAATTTATTCGAAGATAGGCAGATACATTCACAGTTTGAGGTCAGAGGTTGGAAGCTATGGCTCTTTGTCCATTGTCAAGAGATCCAATTGAACTCTGAAAGTGAGTCAATAACAGTAGGTCTGTTTTACTATCAAAAGGATCATTTGACGGACAGTACGAGGTAGAGTTCGTCTAATCTTAAAATGAACGCCCCGCCACAAAACGTAATTATTTCAATGTGAGAGAGGAAATACTTATAACATCGCCCACATAGCACAATAGACGCATAATAGCTTCATTTATTCAAACAAACAATTCTGTCAAACTTTTAAGTTGTGCGGGTCGAAGGAAACGATAAAAAATTCATTCTGATTGGCCGAATGTCCTAGCCTGCCGCGGGACGCGTCGTGAATCGCGTTCGGTGTCTTATATCAGCAGTATAAGCCTAATGTGTTGTGAGAATGTGTTCGCCTTGAGGAGTCTATTCCTTGTGGTCGATGACTGACCAAAGACAACATCGAGTTCGTAGGTATGTTGTGTTTATAAATCTTTGTATGTGAGCGTAAACGCCATTGGAGGGGCGTTCATTTTAAGATTAGACGAACTCTACCAACATTATGGTTAATGGATATCAAAATCCAATGACACATCAATATAGTTTAATTAAAAGTAATGGAAACTATCAAACTACACAGATTTTGGAAGTCTAGCAAATCACCTAGTCACACGATTGAGCAATGCATCTAAATTGGGACGTAAAAATAAATAGTTACAAATAAATTATAGGATACACCATTACCACTATTTACATTTACAAAATTCAACTAACTACACTAAAATGTATAACGAACGAATCTAAGGAAAAAATCACATTTAGGCGTATAAAATGTTTCTGTGAAAAAACTGGATTTCGTATATAAGGTATAATAAGACAGGTATAAATCTCTAAAAAACCCCTAATACATTCTAAAAAAGGGTTGGATTGGTCTCGAGATTCTGAGATAAAGACTACATAACCTACGCTACAACAGTAGGAGTAACATTTAACAATATATTACAAAATATACAAGTATTTGGCTACATTTAAATAATGCTAACTATTCAGGTGTTTTAAATAAATTAAATTGTATACTTACCTACTAATTGGAATTTAAAGTTCATTAACGCCGCCATGCTGATACAATTACACGATTTACACAGCAAAGAAACGATACATTTACCAAGGTCTACTCCGCAAAACGATAAAGATTATATCGTAACAAACGTCACATCAACGACCGATATTACTTTAGACAATTGACATCATACATTCTACTACGACAACGACAGACGACGAAAACATAGAGATCTTCGTCGTGCGACTTGACGTGATATGAGCACTGTCGTATTGTCAAAATCGTTTTGCGGAGTAGACGCTCAGGATACAATAAAAAGTAAACGAAAGTCCACTAGCCCATTTTGTGATATATATATATTGGCAGTCTGGAGTAAACTGGATGATATGTGTAGGTATAGTCCTAACTGCACTAACACGTAGTGCATATTGGCTAAAAATTGTTGATAATTTAGGCAATTCTGTTGTGTCCACAAACTAGCAAAAATTTCATCAAATACGATCGCTCTTAATCTTTATAAGTTAAAGTCTAAAGCCACTTCGTTTTTTTCGAATATCGAACATTAGCAAAAAAAAAAGTCGTAATGTCATTTTAGTCAACGCATTTTATTACATGCTGTCTAAATTTACAAAAAAAAACTATAATTACTTTGAGGTTACGCTAATTTAGACTTTAACAAATAAGGATTAAGAGTGATCGTATTTTATTTATTTATTACAAAATTTTAGCTAGTTTGTGGACACAACAGAATAGCCACCAATGAACCCCACCCTGTTCTAAAATAAAATGGCACTCCGCAAATCAATACTCAAAAATGTATTCGCTAAATCACAGCAAAAAGTTGCTATGTGCCAAGGTTCTTAAACTTGGTACTTTGCTCGAATGCTGTTGTTGTGACATGTTACCAAGTTACGACAACGTTGTGAAGCGGTTTAGTATGGACAAGATATCTACAAAACTACAAAATCGATAGATAGATCTAATATTAATAAGCAGCATAGGAACAAAAAGAGACAAGTTCACAATTTACGTTTTTAGACTTTCGTATTTTTGTCTTATCACGCTCCAAATGCTACTTACATCGTTTCTGCACTCTCAGATCCATCCAAAAGTTAATAAAGAGTTTAAAAGTGCTGTTAATAATGCCCAAAATTATTTTACTAAAATTCGAAGAAAAATATCTAACAAAATACGTTTTTTTTTTCAAAAATTTGCTAAACTTAAACTTACTTAATTTGCTTAACTTGTTGTTCCTATGCTTCTTAATTACTCCATCATCATTGATATCGAAAATACCTTTAGGAGGTAATTATAGTTAATCTATGGAAATATTATGACAGATTGGAGAGCACAAAGGATTGTTAGTACGATTGTATTATCTTTTCTTCACTGATGGTGTAGAGTATTCAAATTAATTTCAAGGTCCGCAAGGTCCGCGCATTCTGAATTTTATCTTCAATCTGTCCAGCAGATTTTGACAAGTAAATAAATATCCGTAAAACTTCTATTTCGAGTATTATTTTACTTTCAGAAGGGTAAATAAATTAATATTGTATCTAATAGCTCTAATAAAAGACCGTACGGCATCTAAATTAAGGCTCGCCTACCAAGGCGGAACGATAAAATATAATTATGATCGAGCGATCATACAATACAATCTAAAATTCGCTATCCGTAACTGATTCTATTAAAAGATACGTCGCTTCGCTTTGGTGGACAGGCGTCCTAGTCCGCAATAGCTGCACATTGAAGTAGAAAAGACGATTATCCAATTTGCGGACTGTCCGTTACAAAAATAGCTAAAACGATCGAGGTCTAATAAAGGAGATTCTAAGGCAGTCATCATTGAGACTTTAGTTCAGGGAAGAGATGTCTTAGTATTGCGAGGTAGTGTACGCTGGCCGCCCAAGCGACAAACACGTGCCATATCGCATGGGCGAAGGGAATGCGTCCGTCACATTTGAAGAAAAACACGCCGAGCAGGTACAGAATGCCGCCCAGCTTCAGATCGTACATTGCGGGGAACTGGTGCTGAAAATTAAATAAATACGTTTAAAAAAACAAAAAACAAAACCGACCATGTTGTAAGATACAAAGTTTAATTTTCATCCCCTATTTTTTCAACCTAAGAGGTTTATTTCCCTTAAATTTACATAGGACAAAGAATTTTTCAAATCGGTTAAAAAATAAAAACCGGCCAAGTGCGAGTCGGACTCGCGCACGAAGGGTTCCGCATCTGTGAAAATTTCGACTGTAGCTATCACGGTTCATGAGATACATCCTTGTGACAGACAGACGGACAGACGGACAGCGAAGTCTTAGTAATAGGGTCCCGTTTTTACCCTTTGGGCACGGAACCCTAATAAGCTCATAATTATTGCACAGATACCATCACACATAATGTACATGCAGATAAACATCACAAGAGTTGGCTACCTATACAATACATTGGATCATAATCTAGTGATTTTATGCTCCAATAATTCTGAAATAAGTTAATTTCAGAGCGAAATAATTGAGTATAATATTCAGATAAACTTTTTGTATAATAACAAACAATTTAAAAACTAACCACACAAAAGTGAATCGATAGGAAGTTGATAATATTTTTTATTGTCATTTTTATTAGGGTTCCGTACCCAAAGGGTAAAACGGGACCTTACTAAGACTCCGCTGTCCGTCTGTATGTCTGTCACAAGACTGTATCTCATGAACCGTGATAGCTAGACAGTCGAAATTTTCACAGATGATGTATTTCTGTTGCCGCTATAACAACAAATACTAAAAACAGAATAAAATAAATATTTAAGTGGGGCTCCCATACAACAAAAGTGTTTTTGGCGTTTTTAGGGTTCCGTACCCATAGGGTAAAATCGGAACCCTATTACTAAGACTTCGCTGTCCGTCTGTCTGTCCGTCTGTCTGTCTGTCTGTCCGTCTGTCTGTCTGTCCGTCTGTCTGTCTGTCACAGGGCTGTATCTCATGAACCATGATAGCTAGACAGTTGAAATTTTCACAGATTATGTATTTCTATTGCTGCTCGAACAACAAATACTAAAAACAGAATTAAATAAATATTTAAGGGGGGCTCCCATACAACAAACTTGATTTTTGCATTCCAGCGCCATCTAGTTTCATTTGATGTTACTACGTATTATAGGTACTTTTCGCGGTCTCATGCGACCGCTCGGGGTTTGAGGTAAGATAAAAGAGGTTTGCGATTCCGCTGGCAGGTGGCGCTATTTTACCACTATCGGTAAAGTAAGTCGGTAAATAGGTGGTACTTCACATGATCGAATAAAAAGTTTGAAATTGAATTATTGAATTCATATAGTTAGGTAAATAGGTACCTAGGTAGATATTATTAATTTCAAATTAATTTCGAGTTCGAATCCTGGCCGTGCATCAATGGATATTTCTGTTCGAAAAATGTACCTATATGCGCGTTACACGTGTTTATAACAGTGAAGGAAAACATCGTGAGGAAACCTGTTAGTATTCTTGAAAGCGGCGACGGGCTTGCAACCTGTCACGTGTGGAATGCTAACTACGTAGTTAGGTAAATAGGTAGGTTACGAGATATTATGAATTATTTTTTATGTTTCTAGGGTTCCGTATCTAAAGGGTAAAAAACGGGACTACTAAGACATCACTGTCCGTCTGTTCTGTCTGTTACCAGGCTGTATCTCGTGAACCGTGATAGCTAGACAGTTGAAATTTTCACAGATAATGTATTTCTCTAAAATCAGTATAAAATAAATATTTAAGTGAGACTCCCGTACAACAAACGTGATTTTTTTGCCGTTTTGATAATAGTACGGAACCCTTCGTGCGCGAGTCCGACTCGCACTTGGCCGGTTTTTTATAGATAACTAGCTGTCCCGACAGACGTTGTCCTGTCAAATGTCAATAATCCCACAGAAAAAAGCACTTTTCGTTTTTCCCGATCTTTACGCCATCCTTATCACTTAAGGGTATGAAAAATAGATGTTGGCCGATTCTCAGACCTACTCAATATGCTCACAAAATTTCATGAGAATCGGTCAAGCCGTTTCGGAGGAGTACGGGAACTAACATTGTGACACGAGAATTTTATATATAAGATGGTACGGAAACCTTCGTGCGCGAGTCTGAATCGCACTTGGCCGGTTTTTTTTCTTTTCGATTCGAACATGCGGTAGAGGCGTTGTTGTTCTACGAAAAGTCAATCAATCCACGTACATTTTTAAACGGCTAGATCCAATTAAACTTGGATTGCGTTTTAGTAGGAGCGAGCCATTAATAATTCACTTATCTACCTACATCGTGAATTAAAACTTGGAAAATACTTCTTTCTAGAAAGCCTTTGTATTTTGTCGTGTTGCAGGTTTTTAAAACATTGAAATATCTGAAAATTGTCATGCGTCCGTCCCAAAACTTTAAGCTATAAAATTTCATCAAAATCGGCACAGCAGTTTGGCCGTGATAATGTCACAGACAGACAGACAAACGCAGAGTTACTTTCGTGTGCACGTGTTTTTGATGCGCATATAAATTTTTCGAACAGAAAAATCCATTGATGCACGCCGGGATTCGATTCGACCAGATTGAAAGTCAAGGTACCTCCCACTCGGCCAACACGGCTTTTAAAAACCGGCCAAGTGCGAGTCAGACTCGCGCACGAAAGGTTCCGTACCATTATTTATAAAAAAGTGCAAAAAAATATATGTTTGTTGTATGGGAGCCCCCCTTAAATATTTATTTTATTCTGTTTTTAGTATTTGTTGTTAGAGCAGCAACAGAAATACATAATCTGTGAAAATTTCAACTGTCGGGCTATCACGGTTCATGAGATACAGCCCTGTGACAGACAGACGGACGGACGGACGGACAGCGAAGTCTTAGTAATAGGGTTCCGATTTTACCCTTTGGGTACGGAACCCTAAAAACTAGCCTCGTGAATTTCAGGCATAAAATAGTATACCTGGCTAGCTTCAAGGCAAACAATCTGCTAGTTTAAACACGACTCTACTATAATTACTTTCCACTTCGTTTCACGAGTTTTCTAAAATAAATAAATAAATAAATATAAATATAGGCGGACTTTACACATAGCGCCATCTAGCTCCAAACTAAGCAAAGCTTGTACTATGGAAACCAAATAACTGATAGAATACTTATATACTTTTTTTTTTGTAAATACATAATTATTATACATATTAACACCCAGACACAGAACAAACATCTATGTTAATCACACAAATATTTGCCCTGGGCTGGGATCGAACCCACAACCTACAGCGCAGAAGGCAGAGTTACTAGCAACTGAGCTGTGAGGCCAGTCGGTAAAAATAACAATTTCCATGGAATTTTAGTCGGAAAACGCTTTGATTTAATCAACTTTATTTTCGGTAAACATCAAGTACATACGTAAATTGAGCTAACAATGTCTCTGTTGCCGATTCCAGGTATCGAGTTGCCATTATAACGATGTTGTCTGATAAAAGAGTATACGATACAATTAATAGAAATATCATATTTCGACGTGAAGGTCGGAAACAAAATATCTTTTCGTAATCTTTATCGTAAATCGTAATGCTAAACCTGCGAATGTATGGAATTGAACTAAAGGAATCATTCAAAAATAATATTCTCTAAGTTCTCGCGTTAATGTTGAGTGTGGATGGCACAATATGTTTATGACGAGTATATTTTCAAGTCAAATTTATTTTTAAAAATCTATCATTTGTAATTAATACAAAATGTCATTTGGGCTGCTTTGGACATATGTGTAAAAATAATCTCCTCGGTTTCCAAACCTAAAATTATGTTTTTATCAGGGTTAGTACAGAATCAGTCAAATATTTCAGAAAAATTGCAGTTGTTTTACGTCTTGGTTGCTGAATAAAATTAGATATTAGCGATGCGTAACCCTGATGATGCGAGCCTGGTTCCAACCTCTTTTTGTTGGCTAATAAGCAAAGTGGTCGAACATACTAGCTGTTCCTATACACGAAAAGCTTTTAGACCGATCAAATTGACATTTAGAAACGCGAGTAAGTTAGCTATCCCCAAGCGGCAAATTTAATTTCCGTCGTATCGACGGGAACCTAGATTATCAAGGTTTGTTGACGTCAGGTAGGTTGGCCGGTTCAAAAATACCCTTAAGTTTTGTTTAGGGCCTAAACTAAATTCTTTTAAATGTTTTTACGAAAGAAGTAAGTACTAAATAATAAGTTTAAAGAAATAAATATAATGACTGTACCTAGCCAGTACATTTATGAAAATCTAATGTATGTTCGTAAAAATATTAGTTTGTTTAAGAAAAATAGCGATAATCATGATGCAAATACTAGAAATAAAGATAAACTCGCTGTTCCCACGACTAGGCTCACTAAAACTAAGAAATAATTTCAAAGGCAATGTGTACGCTTCTATAACAAAATCCCAAATGACATGCAAAAGCTATCTATTAGCAAATTTAAAAACTTATTTAAACGTAAACTATGCAAAAAGGCTTCCTATAAAATATCTGATTATTTAGACGACAAAAAAGGCTGGGACTGCTCCAACTCCCTCTATCAATAATAATTAGCATTAATTTTGTATTAAAAATAAGTACAAAGACTTAAAAAAAAAACACAAACAATGAACAAAATTAAACTAAATTAAATTAAACATAACTAAATTTGACGATTCTAAATGATCCAAGTGATTTTAATGAATAAACGCTTTTATGATTTCGATTTTGAGTAAATGGAAAAGAAAAACATGTTGTGCCGACCCTACATGAAGTGTAATGAGTGATGATGATGATCGATGAAAACTTACCTACTAGATGTAGGTAAGTTTTCATCGATCATCATCATCACTCATTACAGAAGTTACGCTACGATAAGTCAGAAATCAGAATACTACTTAGTACAATAACAAACAATAAATGCGTTGTCTATTCAAAACCTTATAATAAAAATATTTATCAAAATTGAATTCTAATTACAACGGAAATACATAAAATAGAAGAAAGTATCTACGCGTTTATTGTGAAGAGAATAAAGTTCAAAATTAAAACTGCACATTCGTTATCTACGAGTAAACGGGCGAAGGTCGTCAATGCCGGGCGGTGTATCAAGACAAGCTGCACGGATGCGGTGACATTGCATAATGTGCCTACTATTTACCATAACCCACTTTTTGCTAAGAATAACTAGTAGGGCTGTAACTGCGCGGTGTTTCGTTTTATACCGAGTTTTTCTACCTCACTCAATAACCCCTCAACCACAGATATCGAATACCTACTTATGTCTCTACCAGGGATGTTATGGAGCTCCGTAACCGTGACCGAAACTATCGGATATCCGAAATAAAAATATATCCGTAACCATAACCGAATCGATATTATAAAAATCAATGCCCCTTTTCGTTGTAATTTTATAACTCAGAACGGGCTCACCTATCCAAACCAAATGTTTAGGCTTTGTTCGGTATTTAGTAGATGGTTTATGTGAAGTTTGCATAAAATCGGTAAAGCGGTTCTTCATTTATCACATTTATTGTAACAAATAAATTCAATAAATGGCGGATAATTTTGCTGTCAATCAATTATTGAAATTTGACAGGACAACGTCTGTCACGGGTCGGCTAGTCTGTTATAAAAGTTTCGGATAAGTGCGGAGTCCAATAAATGAAACATGATGATAGGTGTTTGTTCCAGCGCTCGCGCGAATCTTGCAGTTTGTATATTATTACTTCTACTGCTTAGTCTTAACAGAACATCATAACTAGTCAGTCAGTCAGGGATTTCGGGACTTACAATTTTAATTCGAAAAAATCGAATATCCGTAACCGTTTCGGTTACGGATATTCGATTAGCGGATAACTAATATTATTGTTTTATATTTGTTTTATTGTGAATCATGTGGAATGCATGCCATGAAAATAATGGACATGTGCCAAATATGGGATTTGCATCGTCTCTTTGATAAATCTATGGCTATGGGAATCAAAACGTAAAATTATACAGTTATTTTCATACTTTTATGATAATACTAGCGACTCGCCCCGGCTTCGCACGGGTAGCATGTTATTATACATATAAACCTTCCTCCTGAATCACTCTATCTATTAAAAAAAACCGCATTAAAATCCGTTGTGCAGTTTTAAAGATATAAGCAAACATACATACGCGGGAAGCGGAAAGCGACTTTGCTTTATACTATGTAGTGATAGTAATTTTGACCGTGGAAAACCGGTCAAGTGCGAGTCTATTCGCGCACCGAAACTAAAAACCAAGCCGTTAAAAACATCGACAACACAGCCTAATGGCGTAATATCTTCAAACAAACAATTCTGTCAAACCGTTGATGTATGCGGGTCCCGAAAAATGCATTCTGATTGGCTGGTTTAAAGTGATGGTTCACGGAAGCGGTCGGTACTACTTCAGATTTGACGCGCAGTGTCTTATATCAGCAGTATCAGTCTCATGTCTTGTCAGACAGTGTTCGCCTTGCATGAGGTTGAGGTGTCTATTGGGATGTGTTGTCGATGGATTTAAAATGATACCCCACAAACGTCCCCTTGACTTGCGTACTTGACTTGACACAAAAGGGCTCGGAAAAAGTCCACCGTAAAGGTTCCGTTTCATAATTTTTGTTCGAAGCCATAAAAACGACGGTAAACGAGCAAAGGTTTGCAAAACATATTACAACAAGGTCAACATGTAATATAACAACATAAAAATATATCAAAGCATGGACTAACACGGCTGCGAAGATTACGATAGGACGACCTTAACCTTAGTAACGCATTACCAAGCTAGGTCTACTACAACTACAATATATATTATCAACATAAGATGTTTGGTTTCTATACATCTTGTATTATACAAGAATATTAAGTAACGCATTAGTGATAAAAGTAACTAGGTAACTAAGAGTATGTATATAAATAAATGAAAATTGAATTAATTTCGCTCCATATTCTTGCAACTTACTGCGCAAACTGTGGGCAAGTGCCAAATGTAATGTTCGGACGTGCCTCTGATACCCCCTTTAGATATCTTCAAGGATCTGAGCACCTGGATTACAGTCGTGGTTCTATTTATATTTGTTTTCCATATTCTTTCGTTTTGTTGTTTGCACATAGGAAAAAACACCGAACAAAAAGTGCGCGTATATCAATATTAATATTTGCATAAAAGGAATATAAATTAAGATGTCCGTATGGCATGAGAACTAGCCCACTAGAGACTCCTAATAATAGCATTCGCGCACTTGTGCCTCCTTGTCTTGTCTCCTGGCCGAGTAATTGTAAATGATCTTTGCCCTCGAACTCTACAGGAAATCTGCGAGCTAATTTAGATCAGTATACCACTAACCTCATGACTCATGAACATATCTACATTAGACTGGTTTCGTGATGGGTTACTGCAAAGTGAGTGGGTGGATGGATTTTATCAGTTAAGGCGGGATAACCTGGATAATCTGTGTTTAAAAGCTGTTTTAAGCTTTTTCGTGACAGAAAAAATCCCAATACCTATAAAGAAGTTTCACTTCAAAAAGACCAACCAAACGGCCAAATAAACATATTTAATTTATCGCTATCTCGTGATAACCTACCTAACCTACGTAGTACATACTATAATCTAGCATTTCATATAGGTATGCTAGAAATATTTACATCGCGTGCTCAATTATTTTTAGATTACTAGAAGTCTTTGAATAACAATGAGAACAAAAAAATCAAGAACCGAATACAGCCACAACAATAGCGTATTATTTGTTTATCTATGATGTTTAAAAAGATTAGAAATATAAGGTTTATGTTGTAATTCTTATTAGCAATATGGGTACATCCATGTTAAGTTTTCTGTTGAAAAATCTTTTTTTAAGACACGCTTTTGTAAAATCCTCCTCAGAGCAGCGCGCTATCACCTGCCATATCATATTACATTGGAATTGGAACTACTTACTAAGGAGTTCGGTTGTGAGTGTTAGTTGTACAGCTCCTGACTCCACCATCAGATCAGCTCGCTGTGACTAGATTATTGTATTGTCACCAGAACTAAAGGTGTATGCAAAATTTCAGCTCAATCGTATACCAACAAATGGTCGAAAAATGATTTGCAAATTTTGTCTGACAACTTACAAACAAACATACAAACAGTGCAAGTTAAATAAAAGCTTGTCAAAACCCAACTTACATTGGAAGTCACGATGATGGCGGCCGGTCCCAACCCCATCACGAGATAAAGAAGCAGCTCCAGCATCTTGTACCGCTCGTGGAAGATCTGCTGGTAAGTGATGCCGAGAACTGCCAGTAGCCAGATGGCCCAGCGGAGCTCACGTAGCATCCAACAGGAGAGTGTGCCGACCGTCAGCCATGGGAAGTAAGAGCTCGCGATGAAGATGTAGATCATAGCGCGGTCGCAGCGGTGTAGGAAGTGCTTCATCTTGCTGCAAACATTTTGATATATTAATCTATAGCCGTGTCATCTAATCTATCACTGTAAAGCTTAAACCATTGAGCCAAGAAACTTGAAATTTGGAGGGTGTTTTCCTTTCGGTGTGTAGGGTTGCACTAAGATAGGAAGTTCCGAAATTGAACTCTTAAGAGAGTGCAGCGGGGTTTGAAGCCTATCTTCTCGCGAGGGTCCACTAGTTTTAGATAAATGCTTAAACCCGAAAAGTTAGGGCGTTCAGCAAGTGAGGTGATGTTTCACAAGCGATAATGTTCAGATACTCGTATACTCGTATGGATAGTGCGGCTTATTGAATGAACGCCTGTCCACAAGATCTCCAACAGCCGAAAATGTACCTACAGGGTACAACTAAAGCCCTATCAGTTATATTTATCAGTCATTAGAGGTCAACGCGCTTAGAGTATGGAAACAGTTACCGAATCAAACAGCTTCATGTGCGTGGTGTGTGGAAAAAACCGGCCAAGTGCGAGTCGGACTCGCGCACGAAGGGTTCCGTACCGTTATCTATAAAAGCGGCAAAAAAATCACGTTTGTTGTATGGGAGCCCCCCTTATATATTTATTTTATTCTGTTTTTAGTATTTGTTGTTATAGCAGCAACCAAAATACATAATCTGTGAAAATTTCAACTGTCTAGCTATCATGGTTCATGAGATACAGCCCTGTGACAGACAGACGGACAGACAGACAGACAGACTGACAGCGAAGTCTTAGTAATAGGGTTCCGATTTTACCCTTTGGGTACGGAACCCTAAAAATGGCTACGTACGACTCCACCATGTGGACAGTATTTTTTTTGATACGACCGAAGCGAGGCCGCTTGCGTGAGACATTAACTCCATTGACGTGAGGGTTTATTTGGTTGAAATTGGCTTCTTGACTTTGTGACATGACCAAAGAACTACGCAGTCAAATAATGTAGCATCCATCATCATTTACTTGTCCTTATTCCACTTCAATTGTCGTTATTTCGTCCACAGTCAGTTACAAACACGATCAAACCCGAGGCAGATTTAATTTATCGCTATCTCGTGATAACCTACCTAACCTACGTAGTACATACTATAATCTAGCATTTCATATAGGTATGCTAGAAATATTTACATCGCGTGCTCAATTATTTTTAGATTAAAAGAAAAAGCTAGGCAATTATAGTTATAACATGGTGTTTATTGCGTAGAATCGTTGCCTTGGAATAAACTTGGTACCTACTCGTCGCAAGGCAACATAACATCTTTTATAAATGATTTATACATCGTCAGGTGGAACTTTCTACCTGCTTACGCGACGCTAGTCTAGCTATACCATCCTCTCAGACGTACATTGTAGAATTACTAAATTTGTGTTCATAAATCATCGTTATACTAGTTAGTGATGTAAGGAACCAGTTTCATATTCATATAAGTGCAATGTCATGTGCCAATTTTACAGCAAAGCAGCTCACAATTTGGACATCCAGAAATAGCTCCCAGAAAGGAAGCTATCGTAGGCACGGATAAAGTATTATGGTCATTCGTGAATTAGGCACATAATACATTTCGCGAATCGTCGTACAACGAAGAGTTTCCTGCGATTTCAACCTCGTGCGTGCGACAGAAGCCTTTTCCTCGCACAACCTACGCTATTTCTGTAGCACCTTTAGAAGTACATGTTTATAAACGTGCTCCACGTAGGGCTGCCATCTCATAAAATTTGGCAACCAGGACAAGACACAATTGGGTGCAATTTAAAGCTTAATATTTCACAAACGGCTCGAAAAGTTGATTTCACAATTCCGGCACAGTGCTTGTGTCGCGGGTGGCCAAATTGTAAACCAGGACTACAAATGAAACCCCGCCTGGAAACTCCCCGGACGCCCTCTAAACTAGGACAAGCCCGGTGAAACCCGGTCGGATGGCAGCCCTAGCTCTACGGCCTATTGTGTAGGTACTCCGCTGGGAAATGGGAGCGAGTGGTTGACAGAGTATATACTCTGTATCCACTCGAGAAGAATACAGCGTTTACGGACGTGTCAATCGTACTATTCATAACTCAGTTATCATAAGGGTACGGGCATATAGCGTAGTTGTACCGACGGGTTTTAGTATTGGCTACTATGTGATCCTCATAGTTTCTGATACTCACAACATAGGAAAACCTGGTGTGGGTGTTTTTTAGGGTTCCGTACCCAAAGGGTGAAAACGGAACCCTATTACTAAGACTACGCTGTCCGTCTGTCTGTCACAAGGCTGTATCTCATGAACCGTGATAGCTACAGTTTAAATTTTCACAGATTATGTATTTCTGTTACCGCTACAAAAATATACTAACAACAGAATAAAATAAATATTTAAGCGGAGCTCCCATACATTTTTATAGACAATGGTACGGAAACCCTTCGTGCGCGAGTCCGACTCGCACTTCGCCGGTTTAATTTATTTATTACAAATAAAATATACAAGCAGTCTACAGGTGTCTGTTGCTATGCAGGCAACGGCCAAATAAACATCGTATGTGTTTTCGATGTCTCGATGTGTGCCAAAAACTTGTTGGGCAACAGACTCACGTGGAGTTTAAAAACCGTCCAAGTGCGAGTCGGACTCGCGCACGAAGGGTTCCGTACCATTATCTATAAAAACAGCAAAAAAATTATGTTTGTTGTATGTGAGCCCCCCTTAAAAAAATATTTTATTCTGTTTTTAGTATTTGTTGTTAGAGCAACAACAGAAATACATAACTGTGAAAATTTAAACAGTCTAGCTATCATGGTTCATGAGATATAGCCCTGTGCTGTGACAGACAGACGGACAGACAGACGGACAGCGAAGTCTTAGTAATAGGGTCCCGTTTTTACCCTTTGGGTACGGAACCCTAATAAAAGGCATGTCGGCTTCGTTTCAATAATGTAAACTTCAAAGATGATCTATTGATTCAGTGTTGCGTGCATCATCGTGCAATATAAGTTTCCAATGCTTGGTATTGGATCAAAGACATGAAACTATTCTTTATTATATTTGCCACAGCTTTAGAAACATACCTGGAACGTATAAAAGGAATAGAGCTATGATATATTACGTCAATTCATAAAAAAACCGGCCAAGTGCGAGTCGGACTCGCGCACGAAGGGTTCCGTACCATTGTCTATAAAAATGTATGGGAGCCCCACTTGAATATTTATTTGATTGTTTTTATTATTTGTTGTTATACAACTGTCTAGCTATCACGGTTCATGAGATACAGCCCTGTGACGGACAGACGGACAGCGAAATCTTAGTAATAGGGTCCCGTTTTTACCCTTTGGGTACGGAACCCTAAAAATCACACGGGATTTTATAACGATACGTTATATTATCTTTAGATATACATTTTACCGACTGACGACGCTTAGACAACGTTATCAAAAGCAATTAACTAATTAATTGCTGTTTTTATAATTGGTACTAATGACGAGAATATTTTTTTTAATTTTAACTGACTCAAATCCAGATAAACTTAAATTCATAATCAATTACGTACTTATAGGTCAGGTGACTACATTATCATTAGGTATCCCTCGTTTGTTTGTTTGTGTAAGATTTCGACATACATGTGTTATGATAAGAACGACATAATCAATGTAATGAGTTGAACGACACAGAATACCTGCAATACTTCAGATTTTGGCCTTTCTCTCGTATATTTCCAGACGGCCTATTTTTACGTGACCATGATCTTTCTTACCCTCGTATTCAAGAACGACACTATGAGAACACGCACCCACAGTGGACGAAATCTTTTTTCATAAAAATCACTTTATGTTAAATAGAAATACGGCTAATTACCACGTTTTTCCTTGTATTGCTGACGTTTCTCTGATCACTTTATGTGTTGTGCGACACTGCAAAGTGTGACTAGAGGCACATTGTCGTGTGCCTCTTGCCAAAGTAAAGGCACACGGTAGCGTGCGCCATAGTGCCGCATGCCGCTCAACACATAAAGTGATGTTTATGAAAAAAGATTTCGTCCACTGTGGGTGCGTGTTCTCATAGTGTCGTTCTTGAATACGAGGGTGAGTTATGTCACGTATCGAAGAGTTGTAGGCCGCGCTTTTATACTCTAACGAAAAATACTGCCAAGATTTCTCTTTAAAATCTGTTCAGGCTATTTGAAAAATGTGACCGGAAAAGATATGTCAGCCGAGTGGGATTTTCAATCAATGGATTTTCATATTCGAACAATGTATATGCGTAACACGTATTCAAAACGGTGAAGGAAAACATCGTGAGGAAACCAGTTTTAGTATTGTTATAAGCGGCTTGAAACCTTTTGGAATGCAAACTACTGCAAAATTTCGGCAAGTGCCAAATGTAACGTTTGACTACCTCTTATAGAGATATCTTAAAAAGGATCTGAGCGCCTGGAAATTTGAGTGGATTATCTACCGTACTTGGGGATTACAGTCGTTATTGTACATTATTTTTTACTTCACGTTTGCGTTTGTGTAACTTTACACAAATGAAAACCGCATGGATTACAATCGGAGGTATCTCCGGGTATCTTACGATGTCATTCCGACTGTGGAGGACGTGACCTATTTTCCCGAAGGACGGAACTGGTAACCGATAATTGCTCGAGTTTGCAGTGTTTAAAGACTCTTGCGGATAATGAGACTTGATTGGATAATTTGCAATTTGTTGAAGCCGGCTTCAAGTAATTGGATAACAACAAGGGTACACCTATATTATACAAAATGGAAGTAAGGCTAGGTATGGATTCTAATATTATAACTTCAGGTCGCCTTCGAGTAGGAAATTGGTAGGAGACGTACACCAACCACTCGTATTATAATCGTAGTCGACGCACACTCAATTTTAATAACCCATGGTTTCAAAATTTAGTGGTTTTCTGTGCGTCATAACATAACTAATTTATGACTGTCAAACAAGCTGTACAAATTTAAATAACCATGAGACTGCAGTAAAACCGCTGAAGATTTCCAGCTTATGGTACCCATACTGCATGTTAACATCAAGGTAAACTAAACAGGATAAATTTATGTAAGTGAAAGCATTTGATGTAGTATCAATTTGCCTATACTTAAAAACCCTTAGGAAACTATAGATTGTTGCAATTTATTTGTTCAGATTGAGAGCTTCGCGGAGCCGAAGCCTCGATTTTTTGGGTTCTTCGAGGAAAAATACAAACCATTTTTTTTTTGCTGTTATTTTCACAAAACTCCCTGTCGTTCTAATTCTTCGAAAGTAATACACAAAATTTTAAAAGTAAATAATCAAAAAGGTTTTCGTAAATAATTAAAAATAAAAACCGGACAAGTGCGAGTCGAACTCGCGCACGAAGGGTTCCGTACCATTATCTATAAAAACGGCAAAAAAATCATGTTTGTTGTATGGGAGCCCCCCTTAAATATTTATTTTATTCTGTTTTTAGTATTTCTTGTTAGAGCAGCAACATAAATACATAATCTGTGAAAATTTCAACTGTCTAGCTATCACGGTTCATGAGATACAGCCCTGTGACAGACAGACAGACGGACGGACGGACGGACAGACAGACAGACGGACAGTGAAGTCTTAGTAATAGGGTTCCGATTTTACCCTTTGGGTACGGAACCCTAAAAAGGTTTTTGTCGTGCACATTATGTAACCAGCAGAAATATCAAACCACTGTCGATTACTTCTATACACTCTTTCAACTGTTAGACAAGGTTCTAAAGTTGAACGAATTTCATACTCACGTATCAGATCTAGAGCAGCACACGGAATGGAAGGTGGTGGAGACAGCGAAGAGTAGACACAATGCCAGGCCATAAACGACTGCGGCGATCGCTTGGGGAGCATTCATGGAGCGCGTGAGCAGCTCCCGAGCCCCAAGGGAAGCCGGCGCGACGCATAATGCGTGCGTGCAAACGTTCGCTACATTCTCCACCTGTGGCAAAGGAAAGCATAATTAACTAGCCGACCCGTGACAAACGTTGTTCTGTCAATTTTTTTTGTTATAATCACATTCCAATTTTTTTCCCTACAAACCTTGTACTGATAAAATAAATTACGAATTTTGGTAGAATGCGTATAATTCATTAGTCAAAACTGCGTTGCTAAGACGACTAAATGTTTTTAGTCTGCGATGTCAGATTTGTTGCACACCAACGCCATCTATACCAAAATCATCCTTTTTGCGTTTTTTTATCATTTAAGGGTTGTTTTTCGGATTATAAGTTCCCCCTATATTTATTCAGATTTTTTATCTACAATATATTTCATCTTAATCCATTTTGTCGTTTATTTTGGATTAGGGAACAAACATAGCAGCCTTACCACAAACTTCCACATTTATAATATTATTAGGATGTGATGTTCCCTAGAGGGTTGAATTCCAAAGACGTCAGACAGGCAGCCGGTCGTAAAACAAAAGCCAAATCCTCTTCGCAACATGTTGTGCCAACCAAAAATGATGATAAAGTAAGGGTACATTTACATTAGACAGGGCCGTGCCCGGCGCGTGCCGTGTACGTGGTCCGGACGGGCACGGATTTGAAACGTTACACATACATTTTGTATGAAGCAGTTTATATTATGACGAGTAATAAATGTTTTTGATGAATGCAGAATCGTTTTTTCTCAATAACCGCAAAACATACAGTTTTGTTTTTTATGACAAAGATAACTTAAGGATTTAATCTAGATAAATTAAAGACAGAAACACGATTGGTGAAACTTTTCTCGATAGATTTATTTTCCAAAGTTGGCTCTTCTGAAACACTAGTTTCGTTTTTAATCAAAACTATGAATAGTTCATTTTTATATAATTCGTTAGACAATCATGCTACCTAAATTAAAGACATTTTTTTTTTAATTTGATGGTTTTCTATATAATGCAGTTTTATCACTTTTTCTGTCTTATCCGGGTAGACTCAGCCCATACAAAACGTCAAAAATTTCACTTATCACCTTAAACAGTGCCTGATCCGTGTCCCGTCCGGGCCCGTCTACTCACTGAAGGTTCGGTCCGGTCACGGCACGCCCGGGTAATATAAGGAATAAAACCCAACAGTCGCATACATATTGCCTGACTCCTACACAAGGTAACATTTTTGGATTTGAAGTAAAAACTAAAAGTGTTTTTTTTATTGTCGATGTTTTAGGAGCCATTTTCGAATGATAAATTTATTCATAAAAGTTTTACCGAAGGTTTTACCGTTGTGTCAGTATCTAAGAAAAACACGATGATAATGACATAAAAAAATTAAATCCTCGCCCTAAGGTCTTTTGATGTCCTATTATATTATACATTTGAAAGGAAATAACCATTATATATCCTTATTGACACATTTGGATTCAGGCTTACAAAATTTAATGTGCGTTCATTGGTAATCCTTAGATTGGTTGGTTTCCCAATCGCCTACGTAAACCTGTGGTTAGCAACCATTAAACTGTATTCAGGATTACCGAAGGTTGTTGCTTAAAAAGGGAAAGTCCTTAGTGTTTCATAAAGGACTAGCCGACCCGTGACAGACGTCCTGTCAAATTTCAAAATTGATTGTCAGCAAAATCCCCATTTTAAAAATGTGATAAATGAAGAACCGCTCTATCGATTTTGTGCAACTTCACATAAACCATCTACTAAATAGTCCGAACAAAGCCTAAACATTTGTTTGGATAGGTGAGCCCGTTCTTGAGTTATAATATTACAACGAAAAGTGGCATTGATTTTTATATATATAGATATTTACTTTTATGCTTGTTTTACTCTTTGTTTTTATTTTTGGGCTCGCATCCTGTCTCGTATAGAATTCTAACTACTGCATAATGTAGACATGTAAAGTTTGGACGTGCCATATTAAAAGTATTCTATGTCCGTTTCCTGGTTCCTAGCTATCTCCCCACCAATTTTCAGCCAAATCGGTTCAGCCGTTCTTGAGTTATAAGTGTTGTAACAAACCCGACTTTCTTTTATATGTATAGTAGATAGAAATAGAAGTAGATTAGCTCATAAATCCTCTTCGCAACATGTTGTGCCGACCCCATATTAAGTGGGAAAAGGAGAAGAAAATAATGATTATCAGCAAATATTTGTTCCTAAAACATGCACTAGGTACCTAACTTAATTTAGGTTAGGTAGGTACCTAGTGTTTAAAGTATTGCACTATGTTTAAATGCAAATTCATGATCATAATCGCCGGTCATCCGTATCACACGCCCGTCAGTGATTGTCAATTTATTAATTCAACGATCCTTCCTTGCTTGCCTGTGGGTACTTACCTAGGTTAGGTACCTACCTACTCACATTTCTGTCGATATAACGAGTAGGAACCTATGACCTACTAATGAGAAATGAAGGGGTTAGTCAGAGGCACGTCCAAACTTTGCATTTGACACATGCCCACATTTTGCAGTAGTTATAGTTAGCGTCTTATCTCTCTAACACGCACTTAGAGTGTGTAATATCCGAATGGAAATGTCTGCGCTAAGTGTGTACCCACTAAGCATGAACTTAAAGTTTATTGCAAATGAGCGTCCGTCCAGGCCGTAAGGGTAGTGTGTATCGCATATTTTTGGTATATTTGGTAAGTTAACATAATTTTTGTTGGTTGATTAAATCAGACATGAGGACAACCATTACTAAATGGACATCGGAAATAGGTATAAAATATCGTCAGAAGAAACCCTTAGGCCCTATTCGCTATTTACATGCTTAAAACAGGGAGGAAAATATTGCGTGAAAACCGGTTAGTACATAAGCCATTTAAATTTATTTATTTTAAGGAAGACTAACATTACAGCTAAATTTAGAAATAAAATAGTTTAGACATTGGATAAGCCAATAACTGATTCTCATGGATAAAAAACAATGAAAGTTGTGAAAGCAAACATTAATTTAAGCTTGTACAACTACAGCTATTTCAATTAGAAATACATCTATAATATAAATACCATGTCTTATCTTGTATTGCTGATGTTTAGATTTAAAACAATTTCCAACCAAAATAATTTTAATTTTACATTAATAATAATAATAATAAGCCTTTTTTATTTCCAACAACCTTACATAACATATTTTCCTTAATAAACTACGTATATAAATTTTATTCTGTTATTGGAACCCCACTCTGGGTATAGGCCTCCTCCAGCTTGCTCCACGTTTCCCTATTCTTTGCTTTCCTTTTCCATTATTTTCCTGTCGTCGTTATTATTTCGTCGATCCATCTGTTCCTTGGACGACCTCTTCTTCTTTTGCCTATTGGCCCTCTCCATGTTGTTGTTTCTAATGTAAATTTTACATTACATGCTACTTAATGTTTATCCAATTAATTATTATTATAAGTGGTATGCTGAGAATGATAAATGCAATTTATGGGTTATTGATTATTATGGGCATGTGCCAAATAAATGTAATGATTGGTTGTTTTTAGAATAGACATCCATAAGATAATATACTAAGTGCTTGTAGTCATGTGAGGACCTACTAAACCTGAGGATTACAGCTTTTTAGGTCAGCTGAACCAAATACATACACACATAAAATTACACCTGTTTCCCAGAAGGGAAGGCAGATACCATGGCTTTCCACTTGCTACGATCCTGACATACTTCTTTTGCTTAATTCACTCTCATGACCTGAATCTGAACGAACAATCTCTAAACCAAATAGGTAATATAAAACCTTTATGATGCGACATCCATGATCCATCTTTCACAGCTGATAATTCAGAAACTACTGAAGCTATTAACTTGTAATTTAGAATAGTTATAGAGCACACTTGCCCACTCATACTGCAAGTAAAGTAATTTCCAAAGAGTCTCTAAATAGTAAAGTTTTTACAAAAAATCTATATACCTATGTAAAAGAGGGATGGGTGTTTTATAATGGGCTACTAGGTCATGTAGTCAGAAAAAGCTTGATTTGCAGATTGTAGAATAGGTATAACTTATATTTATATCTTATATTATAATTTAAGTATTTGCGTTAAGTCTCCAAATTTATATGAAAATAAAAACTATTCTTCCCCCAATGTTTACATTACACTTAACTAATGTTTACACTTTGTAAACTTTACCGAGCAATTTTCATACAGAAGTCTCTAACTAAACGGTAATTAAATAATTATAAGAATATATCAAGGATGTGCTAATGTGTGAGTTTTAGATTTTTTCAATAGTATCAAGTTTCGCTTCAGTGGCAAATACCAATGAATAGTGTTTAAATATTTATAAATAGTGACAGAAATCGAATTTTAGTACCAGATGTCTTACCGTAGTTGGCACATAAGCTCGGTTGGAAGCTGCCTTTTCATTCATCCACTTGACTGCCTTGAGCTTCTCCCAGGGAAGATCATATGGAAAATATATTATACTTTCTTTGAACTTAGATTTTAGTTTCATTACTAACACAGAGAATATGCTTACAACGTCACCCATTTCACGTTTTATGCGACTGCAAGCTAAACGGTCAATAAACCAACAGTAGGCTTAATCTTAGAATGGTGAACATTCATGATAGTATCTAATTCAATTTACATTTTACTCGAAAAATATAATTCTTTACAAAAAATCGACAACCATTTCGGCTGACGCGCTATGACAGAATGAAAAATTGAATTGAAGTAGAGTTATCAAAAACAAAAAAAAAATGACACATGACATGACATAACTTGACAATTGACACGTCGACTCAATCAATCCTTACCTCAGAACATCTTTAACCTACTGATCCGCACTCTACCGCTCTCTACTACTAGTGAAGGCAAATTATACACTACAATTTTTTACACCTTGCATCAAACTATCGTCATTTTTATAGGGAATTTATTACTTTTCGAAATAAGAAATAGCCTATGTTACTCAGGGATAATGTAGCTTGGTAATGGTGAAAGAATTTTTGAAATCGGTTCAGTAGTTTTTGAGTTTATCCATTACAAACATACAAACAAAAAATCAAAATTTTCCTCTATAATATTAGTATAAGTATAATATAGTATAGTATATTAGTATAGATACTATTAGCTGACTTAGGTTCAGTGCTGACGGAAATAATGGTGGCGAAAAGCAGTTACTGACTGGAGACTCCCCAGTATGATTTTATTTGATATACCAATTACAGTTTTATGCCGAAGCAAATTAATGTGTTTTTAAATTGTTACTGCATCAGTCCCTTCACTGAGCCTTAAAAATCAAGTGTGCCTTGCTAGGTGCCAGTAAAGCACTAGTGCATAAGTTCTGATTTACAAAGCATTTTCACTATGACACACCCAACACACTCTTCAAGCAGGAAAATAATTAGGTCGGTCTTATATAGGCTTAACATATCTATATTTTAGGTTTAATTTACAATATGGAATAAATAAAAACATAATAATAATATTATCCCGCCTAAGTATGATATGCATCGCTAACAAAGGCAGTTTAAAAAGTATTTTCAAATATTTGTAGAAGCCTTTTAATTTCAGCTATTCTTGCCGCTTGAGCTTGAACGGGAATCATAGCTTGAGACACTTCTTCACCTTTAGCTAGTATAGTGTACATGCTCTTAATGTTATTGTCCATTGCATCACAAGTTTTTCCAACAGCATCCTTGTAAACTTCCATATTTTCAGCTGTTAATGATGAGTTGGAATGTAATATACTAGACAGGTTTTCAATCAAATTATCTACTGATTGAGCAATCTTCTGTGCCTCATATTCAAGATCATTCAACACCGTTATATCAATCTGTCCTATTTGCGGAGCTAAAATCTGTCTGTAAAGTTTTCCTGATGGTGTGCTCGAACGTGATGCGCTTGAGCTACCAAATACTGGGGTTTCACCTTTTTTGGTGACAGGACTACAGAGTTTGATCTTAAATTCTAGATCGTCTGCTACATAGTGTGTCATATCACCTTCATAACGGACATGCCCATCCATGTTTAAGGGAAACTTCTCTTGTTTACGGTTCTCTGAAGGTAGGTTAAAGGGTCTGGATGGTCCTGGTCCTTTATTTAGTTCCTCAGTCTGTCCTTGATCAGAATGAAAGGAAATTTCGCTGTACGAGGCTGTCATACGAGCCGTCATATCTTCGTCCATATCAACATCGCCAGTCTTCAGAACCTTTTCATCCGACGGGGAAATCTGCTCGTTAGATTTATCTTCCATAATTCTGAAGAAATTTACTTTTATAGGTCAAAGATCTTTTTTATTAAGTGATAACGTGGAGTCTTTACGAGAACACAGTTACTTTTGTTTGATTACTGTTCATTCTAAACAATATTTTATCGCGCATGATGACAAAAAATCTTTTATAAGATATCTTTATCTAACTAGATTAAATCAATAGTCCGTATATATAATGTACTCTGTGATCAATAGTTAGTTTTATCGATTCAATTCAACAATTCAACAAGAGACTCAAGAGAAGAGAGTAAAATAAAATGAAATCTGCGCGAAATTCGCACAAAACATACAAACAAAACAAATTTGACATGATTTGACAATTTGACATTGACGTTGTCTTCTTGTCCTGTCAGTCCAGACTGTCCATAGGCATGTTCTAAGGCATATTTTTTTTGGTACAAGGTACAACGAGAAGGTGATTTTCGTTTCGTGCACTTGCAAGATAAAATATTCAAAAAGTTACTTCTGATCAAACTAAATTCGAATTCCAGTAATCTAGCATCATAAATTCCCTAAATTATAATAGCATTTAGCATTTCCTTATATTATGTTATTCAGCAGATAAAATTGCGGGAATTTTTGAGTCGAATATTTTGACAGTTGAAATGTCAGTAATAAAAACATCGTGAGTTGTGAAATTCTCTTGCATTCTGTAAAAAGTTACCAATAAATTGGGCTATGATGTTTTATTTATCATCATTACTAAATTAAAAAACGATATTGGATAACAGGGGGTTCAATTGGTGAGTTATCTATTTGAAACCCGTTCGGAGCAAATTTCCTTGAGCATAAAACATGGCGTTCTCTAGCGACATGTGCGGTTGATAGGGCTTGTCCTTTGTCGTAGCCGTGCTATATTGATTTGATGGCTATTACTTCGTTTTCTGATAACTGTTGAATTGCAAGTGTGTGTTTTACTGTTGGCCTGTTGCGTAATCGAGTTTTTCGGTCATATGGGAAGGTAGAGCGCAAACACGACTATGGTGAAAACTCGTCGTAGCAACGGAGAAAACGGGGAAGTTGAGGATGTGAATTGCACTGTGAACGACGCGGGCGAAGCTCCCGACGAAAAGGCGAAGTCTCCTGTAAGGAAATGTGTTATTACATGGATGTGCTGCGTTTTTGCTTTGTTGTAGTATACCAATGTCACCACTTCCTGCCCCAGTTTCCCACGGGCTGCCTATCGGGTTGCGTTTGCATGGTGCTTTACTGTTTTTATGTATTTAGTGCCTATAAAATCCGATTGATACTTAGACTAAGTAACAATACCTAGAATACTGAGTTGCAAAAACAACATGATAACTGCAATTTTCTCAATCTCAGAAACAGGTAGTCTTTATATAATGATTGTGTTATTTGTTTATGAATGACAACAATATTAATTTCCTCAAGCTCAATGCATGCAAGCTGCATTGGTGATGTTGCATAGGAGTTTTCATAGATGTGTGAAGAGTAGTTGGCTGCAACTCGCCTTGCATGGGTTCTTGTGTTTTTAAATAAATTTATGATTAGTACTGTACTATTTAAGTTACTTTTATATTTACAATTTTCTAAAACAAAGTTGTGTCAAATATATCTTCATATCTGTCATTGTTTCTGACTCATTCTAATAATATTTCTGTTCTTATGATGTTGCATCATTAATGTTATTTAACAGTAAATATTTTGTGACGGTGTTGTAATGTTTCAATAACACTGGACACAATCATCTGTTAATATAGCTGAAAATAGTTACATCATCAATTTACTTGTCTTTACAGGACAGCTTATCAAGGTAAATATTGTTTGATGTGCCAAATGGAATGTTATGACATGGTGTCTGACTGTTTTTATACCACAGAACAAGTAGATGGCCATACTGTGAAATGCATGGTACTATCGCCTGCAATAAATTAGTAACTTGTAGATCACAACAGAAATTGCACCTTACAATGCACTGCCTTACGCCTGCCAACTTGAGGCGGGTTTTAAGTCTCATGTACATGTAATTTCAATGTCACATCTTAAAGAATCTAAGCCCCGGTGGATAGGTGGATGTTTTACCATTAACTTGAGGCATACAACTGTGAGCCTGCTTATTGTTCTTGCTATGGATGATAGCATGATTTGATTATACTTACCAATAGTTACTGTTTCAGATCAGATCTGAATTCCAGGAGCTTGTAGATAACTACCTAAATAAATTTGTAAAAGCAAAAAATTATGTGGGATTTAGGGTTCGGGGGAAAATTCATGCATACTTACCTACTTAAAGCTATATTCAACAGATTTCATAGAAGTATTGATATTTTTGGCTTTATTTATGAATTACATGTAGTAGTTGTATGTACAAACCGGTTTTGACATAGTTGGTAACTAAGGTTTTTGATGTTGATTATAAATGAGAGTTACATATTTGCAAAGCATTACCAAAATGCATTACCAAATTTGTTCATGTAGACATCAGAAGTTATTAAAATAAATTTAAAGTAGAAACAAACCAACCTATCCCATATTCCAGGTACCAAGTTTGACCCCACGCGAACTAAGGAGCAACCAATCTCAGTACAAAGTTACCCGAAAGATCCAACGGTGGCCTGCTAAATGTAAGTGACTTTTAGTTGTCATTTATTTATGTTTTTTTAACTGCTTTCCTGCTTAATGGAGAAGGGGGTTTTCACCGTTGAACCAGCTCCATCTGGCTTTTTTTTGGTAAAATGTAAGTATTTCAATGTAATATTTCTGTTAATAGACAGTCGCAGACGTAGGACAATCAAAATGCCCAGAATTGTGTTTCCCGAGAGTGACACAGAGGGCGAAAAATATTCAAGGCGGTAAGTTGCAATAAATTTAATAAAGTATGTAAGGTTGTAACACCTATATAAATATACTAGCAGTCCGCCCCGGCGTCGCACGTGTGTAATAATGATTTTATGGGTAATTTTTTTACACCTTGGGTTACATTATCGAAGCTTTCATAAAGATCCCTAATAGTTAGACTTATAGTATTATGGAATTTTTTGTAGATATTGATGTTTTCTTTAAAACTGTAGTACATCACTTTGCTCTATTGTCAATAATTTCCGCAGCAAACGCGATATAAGATTTTTTTTCACACTTTGGGTTACATTATCGAAGTTTTCATACGGATCCCTAAGATTTTTGAAAATATTCTATAGCCTATGTTCATCAGAGATAATGTAGGATTCCAATGGTGAAATAATTTTTCAAATCGGTACAGTAGTTTCGGAGCCTTTTCGATGCAAACAAACAATCAAATCTTTCCTCTTTATAATATTAGTAAAGATTTTGCAGCATGTCGCTGTATGGAAAATAAACTTTAATCTCGTCGTTGTTAGAGCGGTAATTCTGAACACTAGCCAGGTCAGGCTACCTGTTCAGACTATCAACGGCCAGTTTATTTGCAAGTCCACATTGTTGACCACCGCTAGTGGCACTTACAACTTAGGCCCTAAGCTAAGGGCTTCTTTCTGTTCTTGACGGCATATGTACTCGATAACCAAGGATTGGCATTATTGGTAAACCACATAAGTCAGACAACTTCCTGAGAGTTGGTTTTGCGGGGTGCGGAGCGTCATTGTATGCGGAGAACCGCTCGCCTGTAAACATTGTGGAAGTCTGACATAAATGGTTTACTTTGAAACATACTTTGAAATCCTCGCATATTCCACAATTGGAGTCACTTGGATTTCTAGTAAATCTTTTCACTAAATTTTGCAATTTACACCATCAGTTTACAGTTTAAAATAGATATTTTTCCGTAGCTCGCGAGGAATGCGCGTGTTTTTCGCCGACGACAATAACTCAGCCAATAGAAGTGTCAGAATTCGCCGAGGACCGCGAAAGAACTATGTGGAAGACAGCGAAGACAAGCCTATACAAGAAAGTGAGTAATAGTATTTTAATATCCTAGAATTTTGTGAATTCCTCCTTAGTTGCACCTTCTTCTTCTAACTTAAGAGCTGTGCGATGCAGCTCTCTCCATCTGTTTTTCTCCAGCGCCGCCTCCTTAACTTCCTTATACGACACGACAGCTATTTTCTCCTTTATCTGGCTCATGAGCTTATTCTTGGCCTTCCTCTTCCTCTCTTCCCTTCAACCTTCCCTTCCATTATAGTCTTTATAAAACTATCGTGCCGTATATGGCCAACCATCTTCCCTCTTCTGTTCTCAATCGTTGTTAATAGGATCCTTTTTTCCTGTATTCTACGTAAAACCTCTATATTTGATATTTTTTCTGTCCAGCTTATCTTTTCCATTCTTCTCCAGCACCACATTTCGGAAGCTTCTAGGATAGCACCTTAGCTACACACTAAAAAGAAAACACCCTCCAAATTTCATGTTTCTAGGACCAAGTTAAGGCTGTCCGTTGATAGATCAGCGTGTCAGTAACGCTGTTTTATATATTTAGATGTACGAAGAAGCTGCCGCAAGCGAAAGCTCCTTCATCACAACTTCAACGAGAGTTGGATCACCAACGAGCTGAAGGTGAAGGGATATCCTGACCTGTACGGCTTCCTCGGGAATAGCTCTTCGGATGAATACACATCGGGGGATGAGGCACGGAGTGGGCGGAAGCAAATTGTAAGTGGATTTTTTGATGGCATTTTAAATTACACTTGAATTTCATGGTGAATTCCTTTTCCTCTCTTAAAAGTTGCCTAGAAAAATCTGAATTAAAAACGTAGATTGAATGATGTATCTCAGCAGATATATTTATTTAAAATTTTGACATCTATTATTATTGTAATTAAACTTAGGTGACTAAATAATTATTTGTATGTCGTAATATTATGACAGAAAATGTTGAACCTTATTTAATTTATAATACCATCAAAAAACACAAATACCTACAGCTTCCTCTACCAATATGCTATGCCTTGAAATGGCTCCATTGTAAAGGATTAAGGACTAATTAATCATCTGATCATTCCGAGTCAACGAAAAATCTTATGTAAATATTGCACCTCACCAACAGAGTTGACAGTCCCATCTTCCATTAAAAAACACCTTTTTTATGGATAACGATGCTATGTGATGCCAAGATAGAACTGATTTTATGTCAACAGTTGATAATAAGTATACTTTTTTCCAGACACTTCAAGCAACACAAAACCACAACGACACACCAGCCATCACCCGAACGGTCACAGATGAAGATACTCAGCTCTCCCGACAAAGGAGGACTTCGGCGAGGTTTAATAACAGCAAAAAAACTAATGTGAGTTAATAAATTATCTTGGCAACATCCTTTAAAATCATAATTAACTATGTAATTGATAATCATTATAATAAAGAACTAGCTGACCCGTGCCCGCTTCGCTGGGGGACAGATAGTTTCACATCTGTTATTCAAATCTTCAAAATAAATTATAGCCTATATGTTGCCGAGGACTAATAGCTACATAACAAAAAAAGTTTCATCAAAATCCGTCTAGTAGTTTTTGCGTGAAAGCCGGACAACAGACAGACAGACAGACAGAAAAATTTCAAAATGTTTTTTTTTTTGGCTTGTGTTACTTGTATAAAGGCCCCTAGGAGTATTTTTTTAGTTTTGTTCAATGTACAGAATTGAACTATTCTACAGTTTTATTATATGTATAGATATAGATAAACTCGGGAGCGCTCAGCATCATTCACGCACACAAAAGCGTTTGTCTATATACATCACAATAATAAATACTGCTCATCCACCTTCGTAAGATAGAACAACTATACCTCGAGTTTAGGTCCGATTGTCTTGTGTTCAATGGAGTATTAACGTAACTTGCTCAAAACGGTGAAAGAAAACATCATGAGGAAACCCGTAGCTTAGTCAGCTTCACAAGTATTGTTTTTTTTTTGTGAATGTGGTCAGCTAAGCGGGATGATAGTAAGGTGCTGGGCCAAGCCTACTCCATCGTAACGTAAAATATGTCCAAGGTTCTATATCGTCTCATAAGGGAATAGAAAGATGTAAAAAGTAGTAATAATTTTAACAGGGTTAAAATTATTTTTAAACTAGCCTACCCGTGACAGACTTTGTCCTGCCTAAATTTCAATAATTGCATAGAAAAAAGCAATTTCAGACAACTTCCAATGTTTTTTCCAACAAACCTTGTACTGATAAAATAAATTACGAATTTTGGTAGAATGCGTATCATTCAGTAGTCAAAACTGCGTTGCTACGACGACTAAATGTTTTTAGTCTGTGATGTCAGATTTGTTGCACACCAACGCCATCTATACCAAAATCATCCTTTTTGCGAAAGTAAGTTAAGTAAGATAAGTTCCACCTTTATTTATTCTGATTTTTTATCTACATACTACAGCAAATTTCATCTTAATCCGTTTTGTCGTTTATTTTTGATTATGGAACAAACATAGCAGCCTTATCACAAACTTTCGCATTTATAATATTACTAGCGACCCGCCCCGGCTTTGCACGGGTTTAATACATATAAACCTTCCTCCTGAATCACTCTATCTATTAAAAAAAACCGCATCAAAATCCGTTGTGTAGTTTTAAAGATATAAGCAAACATATATACCTACATACATACAGACGCGGGAAGCGGAAAGCGACTTTGCTTTATACTATGTAGTGATTAGGATAGGATTAGGGTTTAATTTTTAACAACATTGAAAGTATTATTAAAATGTTATCATGTAAGTAATAAAGATATGTTAGATTATATTCCAGGATGCATCAGAATCGGATTCCGATGGTGACAACAATCAGACGGTAATCGAGAAAAAGCCAGCAGAGATCAAGAAAGAGGGTGAAAATGATACTGAGCTTAAGAACGGGAAAGAAGATGCGGTAACGGCGCAAGAGAGTGAGAGGTATGTATTTTAAAACAAGCAACTTTATCCTTAGATATTTAGGGATGTATTCTAAGACCTAAGTCACTAAGTAAATAGAATTGTGAAAGTGAATAGAATCTTGCTATTATATTATATATTCTGAGATCATAACTACCGCTAACCGAATATGCCCTAATCCAGGGACTGGTTGGTTGTTTTCTTTAGAACGGACGTTTTACAAAATGCGAACTCCGTATTTGTCTAGCGACTATTCAACCTAATGTTTTAGATTGTACACATTCGTTTGTATTTGCTCTAACACTTTGTGAGCAGACTTTAAGAGAGAAGCGCGCAACTTTATCTTTGAAGATATCTACAAATAAACATTGATTTCAGTAACCAAGCACCAACTCGATCTACCAGAAGAAAATGCCGGAAGCAACCAAAGAAAGACGACGGTCAACACGAAACAGGTACAACCTCTTTGGTATTTATTCTATGCAAAACTTCAAACCTCTTTGGTTTTAAAGAGATTGGCAATGTAAACTTTGATAATGTCATTTTAGTTTTTATTTTATAGGTTATCTTTAGAAGATTTGTATTTTTTTGTGAAATTATTTGTTGTATATTTTTGACGATGTCTTTTTATAGATCGTTTAAATTACGTGTATTCTTGAAATGAAAAATATACAGGTACGGTACAATTTTATGAAAATGTGATCCCTTTATTACATTTTAAATTTGTAAGGATTTTTTCTATTGAACACTATAATAGTTATGTAGTAGTGTTTTATTAACGCTGCAATCGAATATCAAAAACTATGAAATGAGGCATGTCTGCCAATAAATAATAAAAACTTATAGAATTTATAAGTTTTTTATGTATTACAGTATCAGAAATATCGTCATCGGAATCCGGCAGCGAGCTAACCCTGAGCCGCGCGCCGCGTCGCTCTAAGCGCACGCGCAAACCGAAACCTGCCTTTGTGCAAATCGCACAGGCGGAGACGCGCGGCAGAGGTAATTATAACTCAGTTGGTTGAAATTATAAAGGTTCATTATACACACTTAGACGTCAGTCCAAGGGTGAAGCCAGGATTCTTGTACTACAGACTGCATAGTTTTAATCGTGGTTTTTAACATATGATATAAGTATCTCACATTAGTAGTAGAGTCATATCGTTATTAGTGACATTCTATCACCCATGATGGTTGGATATGCATGACCAATAGAGTTGAAGGAAAGAAAGAATAAATTTATTTTGTGTCAACATATCTCCTAAGGCTAATTAACAGTGACTTACATAATAATAATATTGACAGCATAATTGGTCACCACTCAGCTATATGCTGCAACAGCTATATGTTGGTCACCCTTCCCTGCATTCTCATGTTCAAGTATAGAGTAACAATAACCTTAAGAAATTTTCTAAATTTCATCATTATCCGGAACATTTAAAACTTCAGATGGAAACTTCTTACGTTCCCCTGTTACATACTTGAGGTTGCTTGATATGATTAAATCATCCTCAAAATTGCATATTCATACTCAAGCAGATTTTATCAGCCTGGTTTTACAATAATTGTTTTATATTACTTTCACAGCTAAAACCTTCACAATCAGAAAGAAACCGTACAGCTTAAGAGAGAGAAAGCCTAAGATTCTACGAAGGAAGACTATCAGATGTAAGTTGACAAACGTGGCGTAGCGAGCTAGTCAAAAATACATAACTTAGATTTTTATTTAATATTTTTCTGATAACTATTATGAATAACCCTTTCCGGCTTGACGTCGACTTTCGGGACACCCTATTGGTCGGCGCGGTAAAGGATTTCAAATTTATCAATTGAATTTAATAGTTATCCAATCGAAATCACTACATAGTATAAAGCAAAGTCGCTTTCCGCTTCCCGCGTCTGTATGTAATATGTATGTATGTATGTTTGCTTATATCTTTAAAACTACACAACGGATTTTGATGCGGTTTTTTTTAATAGATAGAGTGATTCAGGAGGAAGGTTTATATGTATAATACATGCATAATATAGTAGAGAAACACTGATAATTTTAGAGGTTTCTAATGTGATGTCGTAAATAAACACATTTTTTTCTGGCTGAACCCCACGAGATATATCAAAATAATGTACTACAGTATTGTACACCTTAAAAACGTCTACAAAAAAGGCCACGATGGTATTAGAAATGTCTTACGCACAGCGAAGCGGGCACGGGTCAGCTAGTAAAGTATAAATATTTCAATCCTTTTTATCCTTAACTTCAGCTCAATCACCATCGAGCAGTAGCTGCAGCAGCTCAAGCTCGGACACGGAAGAGGACCTCAATGTGTCCATGAAAAATAAGACTAAGGGCCGACAGAAGAGCAAGTCCATGGACGACAAGAAGGGCGACCGCGCGTTGAGAGACATACAGCCCGTTGAGTTAGACGGACGGGTTAGATTCTCATCGGTAAGTTTGTATGAGCTAGGACTCGGGTCACTATATGGCGGACCGCCGACCTATTTAGTTCATACTTTACGGACTGCAACAATATATTTTTTACAAAAACGGACCCCAAATGAAAGCAGTTGGTGATTTGGTGAGCTAGGTTGTTCAATGTCTTCATTCATGTCATGGGAAATGATGATACAGTTGTTCTATCACACAAAGAAGAATCTCTGATGAGCTCCTCGTTTCATATATTACATGATAAACTTATCACCAAAGTTACATAGGTATGCCTATTTCAGCTAAATTTGTTGGAGGAATTGGTTTAAAAGTCAGTTTCAAGGTTTAAAGAGTTATTAATGATGGTTTATTTCAGGTCGGCGGCTTAGAAGAGCACATAAAATGTCTCCGAGAGATGGTGCTCTTCCCACTCATGTACCCGGATCTCTTCAAGAAGTTCAACACACGCCCTGCAAAAGGGGTTTTGTTCCACGGAGGGCCAGGCACGGGGAAGACATTATTGGCTCGCGCTTTGGCTAATGAATGCAGTCTTATAGGAGGCAGGAAGGTGGCCTTTTTCATGAGGAAGGGAGCTGATTGCTTGAAGAAGTGGGTGGGAGAGAGCGAGAGGCATTTGAAGCTATTATTTCAGCAGGTGAGCTTTGATTTCTATGGGTAATTTATTCTGTGTTGTTAACCGTTGAATCGCATCATATTCCAAAACTAAATACCAACTCGATTGGTATTCCTGTTTACTGAGACGCAAGAGGTCGTGACGGGACAAATCTTTTTATGATCTAAAAAATATTTTTTGTTGTTGGTACCATGGCAATTGTGAAGTTAGCGTAACTGTACTTGTAGTTTCTGACACCCACAAAATAGTGAATTCTAGTGTAGTTTCAAGACTGAATGTGAATATTGGATGCTTTATAAAGAAGTGTGTTATGGATTCTAGTATTTAAGTTGTTATGCAGCAAATATTAAAAAGAGATAGTGTGAATTTTGTATGTATGCGGTGAGCAACATCCGGAACCACATATTAGAAAAAGTCTTCCACCATTTGTAATTTACATTATTCCAGATGGATATAGACTACTTTTTATCCGAGTACCAGCCGCGCACAGAAGCTGGTTTTTAATAAAGAAAGCTAGAGTTTATGTGACAATGTTTTTGCAGGCGAACAAAATGAAGCCGTCAATAATATTCTTCGACGAGATTGACGCCTTAGCGCCAGTGCGGAGCGTGAGACAAGAACAAGTACACACGAGCGTTGTCGGCACTCTTTTGGCGGAGATGGACGGACTATGCGATAGGTGAGCACACTTCCAACAACCTTTACGTGAGTTCACTGAACAATAATATGAAAAAAATATATAGGATCACGACTATAATCCCAGAGTACGGTAGACATACTCTCAGATCGCAAGGCGCTTACATCCTTGAAGATGTCTAATTAAGGTAGTCAGAGGCACGTCCAAACGTCCATTTTTGGCGCAATACCCACGTTTTGCAGTAGTTATTATTTCATACGTGACAGGTTGCAAGCCCGTCACTACAAACATGATTAATTACGCTTTAAAAACTAAAAAGAACACCGACAAAAAAAATATTATGTTATGGTCTCGAGTCGGAACATTTTGCTGCTGTATGTCAATTTAAAAATGAACCTTATTCCCAGGGGTGAAGTGGTCATAATCGGTGCGACAAACCGACTAGATGCGGTCGATCCAGCGTTACGACGCGCCGGTCGCTTCGACAGAGAGCTGCATTTCCCCCCACCACACTCCGCGGCCAGAGTGGACATTCTGCGTATTTACACCCAGGAATGGCGACCGGCTATCACTCAAAGAGATATTGAAAATATAGCGGACCTGACTGCCGGATATGGAGGTAAGAACTCGCAGCACTGACTTGTTTTGCGGGCAGAGACGGAACGCGGGCAGACGATCACTCGCCACACTATCAAACCTCGAAATTGACAACCTATTTACAAAAAAAAAAAAAAACCGCCATCTTGGATTTGAAAATGGCTACCATTTTTGTAATCCTCACACCAACAAACCTCAAAATACAAACATTTTTTTTTTCCTAAAAATCATAGTTTCTTGTAAAGTAATTTATGGGATTAAGGAGGATTTCTATCTAATTTGTTTCAGGGTCGGATCTGAAAGCCCTATGTTCTGAAGCAGTATTAAAAGCACTTCGACGCGTATATCCACAAGTTTACGAGAGTGAGCACGCGTTGATGATTGACGCCAAAAACGTAAGTATTTTTAGCACCAGTCTCTGTCTGTCAGTCTTAGCGATATAGTCTCTTTTTTTAAATAGGAAAAAAATGGTGACTTGAAAAAAGGGTCTTACTAAGAAGCACTCACGTAATTTCATATGGAGGAAGTAACAAATTTACAAGACAGAATAAAAATATACAAAATACTACTGGGAATATTCCGAGCGTGTTTCACAAATATTTGTTATTCCAAAGGTGGAAGTAACAAAGGACGATCTCCTAGAAGCGATGCGGACGCTCGTAGCGGCGGGAGCAAGAACCAGTCCTTTAGCAGCGAAACGGTTGCCGTCTTATTGCGAACCTCTTTTGCAAACGCAGTTGCAAGCCGCTTCTGTTATGCTGGATAGAATCTTCCCTTCGGATCCGAGGCACAGGTTTGTACAAACAACAATGTTCAGTTTTGTTCAAATGGTTAAAAAAAATAATTAAAAAAGCTATGATATATTTTACACAGTCCATCCATCTTTTTTTTGGCCATTCACTACTTTAAATCCATGTGGATACATACAAACCAAATGTATGTAATTTATGTCATTATATAATTACCCGTCCTAAAGAAGATTTAATTTTTTATTTTTGTTACGTATGGAATTCTAATTTACGCTTAGAAGTGTCTCTGACTATCCAGTTAAGACATCTTCAAGGATCTGAGCGCCTGGAGATCTGAGAGGATGTCTACATTACTTGGGTATTACAAAGTCATGACGCAATATCCTCTTCTATCGTGTTCTACACTGTTGATAGTTCCAAAGATTGTTTACAAGTTTAACGTGAGATTATTCTTCACAGGATAGGATTATCATCTCTATCGCCGAATGTGCTGCTCGTCAACGGCCCGTGTGCGGAATCCTACATCGCACCAGCATTGCTAGCGCGGTTGGAACACTGCACTGTGAAGGAACTGAGCATCGCCACACTTCACTCCGCACTCACATTCACTCAGGAGCAGGCGGTTATATCAGTAAGTATTCCTCAATATTAATTAAAACAAGAACATAAATAAATAAATGCCCTCAACAACACACAACAAACTAGGATCAGCCGAATGTGGGGGGATTTAAAGGGAAGGGAAGAACACACCTAAAATAATAGTTATACATAAAAATGATAGTTTGTATTATCTCCAGGTGTTCTCCGAGTGCCGTCGCGCTGACAAAGGCTGCGTGCTGTTCATCCGAGATGTGCTGTCAGTGTGGACGTCACTGTCAATGTCACACGGCGCGGCGTTACTCTTGCAATTGTGGCGCACAAAAGCGGCTGGAGAAAACACTCTTTTGCTTGCTTCCACCAATGCGGCACACGCAGATCTTCCTCAAGAGGTAAGCAGAATTTCTACTTGTACAATATAGTCGTGCTATTTGGCCTTATTGCGATAAAGTCCAAACGCAATGTAGTCTAAACGCGATGTAGTCGTATCAAGTTTTAGGCATAAAGCGATCTATTCATTCACATCTTCTATCTAGTTTAATTGAAAAATGAAATAGCATTATGACTATAATCCTTGTTCCTTGAAGATGACTAAAGGGGATAGTCAGAATCACGTCCAAACATTTGGCACATGCCGACATTTTGCAATCAATTGTTTTTGTAAACGACCAAATAGTCGCGAACATCAATGACGATTTTATTGAACTGTCCCGAAAAAATGCTAGTCTAACAAGCTACGTTTTTATTACGTTTTACACAATTCTGTTATAATTTTCTTTTCCAGTTGCAAGAATTATTTCCAATCTACAAAGACTGTGTGTACAGCGTCCGTGAGCCGAACACTTCCGAAGTGATCGCCTTCCTGAAGCCGATCATTGCCGAAGCGTTGGCGAATCCGCCGCCGATTGAGAGCAACGAGCCGCCCCCTCCTTTGCCTAGAGGTATTATGAACTTTATTTCAAACGATGTAAGAGTGAGAATGCTGTGAATCTGACGTAAGATCATCAACTGGTTTATTGCATCCAAAATGAAAGGTTTTCGCCTTTTCGTTTTGTTAGGAAGTTGTGATTTTAATATTGTTTTTTAAATGTAATATGGAATAGGATCACGACTGTAATCCCCAAGTACGGTAGACATACTCACAGATCTCCACACACTCAGATCCTTGAAGATGTCTAAAGGGGTTATCTCGTGAGGAAACCAACCTCCATCAATCCAACCCTCGTTCCTTGCGCTCCTCCGAAACTTTCCAACTTAAGACACCTGTTCACTCCTCCTCCTATTATGATAACTCTTTTACAGTGCAGGCTGCTCGGTTGTGGAATGCGCTGCCTGTGACTGTTAGGAGTGCTAAATCTCTCCCTATTTTTAAATCCATGTTAAGGGAACACTATCTGTCCTGTTGTCGCTGAGTTGTTTGCTTTCTTTTTCTTTTTCCTTAAATATGTATTATGTAGTTATTTTATCTTTATTTCAAATGTAAGTCGCACTATAAATTTGCATCATCAATGCCCCATATAATTTTCATCAGTCAATTCCATCCAAAGGTTGTCTCGAAGAGATCGCTGATTAGCGATAAGACCGCCCATTGTTCAGCATAGTTTTTTTTTGTTGTGTATTCTTATTATGTATGTTTTATTTCTTTTTTATGGTGTGCAATAAAGTATTTTCTATCTATCTATCTATCTAAGCGGCGACAGGCTTGCAATCGTGCAAAACGTGTGGAATGCTAGCTACTGCAAAATGTGGGCATGTGCCAAATGTAATGTTTGGACGTGCCTCTCTGAAAAACAGTTTCTAATAGTAGTATCTTTGCAGCCCCACCACCGCCCCCTCCAAGAGAAAGTCACGAAGAGGTCACACGTCGAAAGCGAAAAGAGGATTACAAACTGCGAGAATTGAGAATATTCCTGCGCGATATCTGCCGTAAACTCGCTTCCAATCGTCGCTTCTACAAGTTCACTAAGCCAGTGGATTTAGAGGAGGTTGGTACCAAATGCTGTACTGTTAACTTTCGCACTAGAAATTTATGGTCTCATTCAACGGAAATAACCTCCCCTACAAACTCCTAGCAGGAATATTTTCAACCGCTCTAGCGTAATGCTAGATAGCCTATGGCCTTACTTGTGAAAGTGGCTATCATACGAAAATCCGGCCGGTCGTTCCAGAGATTAACGCGTTCAAACCAACAAACTCTTCAGCTTTATTATAATTAGTATAGATAGAGTTGTTAATACCACTTACGTAACCTAAAAACACAAAAAACTAAAAAACAAAGTAATAATTCTGACAAGTCGAGTAAAAAAAAATGGTTTAATTGATTGAATAAGGAAAGTATTTTAAGCATTCTATCAATAATCAAGTTACCATAGTACAATAGCTTTATTTAGTTTGGGGCTACATAGCACTGAAATGTCGACCAATATTTTTTTTCAGTAGGTCTAAGTTAAGTATCTTAGTAATGACTTGGCATCATTTGAAAATCATTGCAAATATGTAACCAAGTTGAGGTAGTGCAACTCAAAGTGTGTTCACAGGTGACAGACTACTTGGATATAGTGAAACAGCCGATGGACCTCGAGACAATGATGACAAAAGTGGACATGCACAAGTACAACTGCGCTAAAGAGTTTCTTGACGACGTCGATCTGATTTGCGCTAACGCGTTGGAATACAATCCGGACAGGTATAGGTTCTCTTTATTTCTATCTATTGTATTTATCTGACTTGCCTCACAGCTCAGTTGGTAGTAACTCTGCCTTCAGCGCTGTAGGTTGAGGGTTTGATTCCCACCAAGGACAAATATTTGTGTGATGAACATAGTTATTTGTTCTGTGTCTGGTTGTTAATTCATACATAAGATATCTTAATCTTATGTATGAATTAACAAAAAAAAAGTCTATATATAAGTATTTTATCAGTAATCTCGTTCCCAAAGTAGAAACTTTTCTTAATTTAGGACTACATTGCGATGTGTAAAATGTCCATCAATATTTATTTTATGTGCTAGTTACCCTCTATGTGATTTTTTAAGAAACAGGAAGAACAGGAAGGAAGAACAGGAAATCTATTTTTACAACTTTATCGTAAAACATTGTAATTCCAGAATATCGTAATATTTTTTTGTAGAAAAAGTAGCCTATGTTCATCCCAAGACTTTAAACTATCTCTGTATGAAATTTCATGACAATCGGCCTAGAGCGGTTAACGTCACAGACAGACAGACAGACATACAGAGTAACTTTCGTATTTTTAATATTAACCAGCTGACCCGGCGAACTTCGTATCGCAATTGACAAATGTTGTTTGAAGTTCCCGTTCCGCTTCCCGTTCCCGTTCTTAGGAAAACACCTACATTTCTCAGACAACAGTGAACTTTGTACAATAGCAATAAAGCAAATTGACTCCACGTTTTAGTTAGAAAACTTTTGTACGGGAAAAAGAAAAGGGCTGTTTTAGGGTTTTTCAAATTCAAATTCAAATTCAAATTCAAATTCAAAAATCATTTATTTCAATAAAATCACAAGGATCACTTTGAAACGTCTTAGGAACTAGGTGAAGCTACGCCGATTCCACGCGACCAAGCCTAGAAGAATCAGGCAACAAACACGGCTTGGGGTCTACCTTTTTTTTTATGATCCTTTCCTTAATGCTATGTAGAGCTCCAGTGTGGTGCCAATCGAACAAGGTGAAGGCTCAAACAAGAATAATAATTAAAAGTTAAAAGTACCTACTACTCAAGTACGTAGGTACAGCAATAAAAAAAAATAACTAAAGAGCTTCAGCACAAATTCAAAAAGCAACACACGCTACACTTGATTTAGAATTAAAACTTACAGATAAAATAACTATTTGCTTAAAAATAATTAAAGTAGACAAATGTTACACAAAATGAAATTAAGTACCTAAATCAATATTTAGCTGTCGAGTGGCAGAGCGACATCAGGCCACGAGGATTTATCATTTATATAATCATCTACAGTATAATACGCTTTGTTTTCCGGCAATTATTCTAATTTTTCTCGCCGTAAAAACCATCCTTAAACTTCAACGAACATTAAAAAAAAAAGAATTGGCCAAATTGGTCCAGGCGTTGTTGAGTTATGAGCTTACCGACACATTTTGCGATTCATTTTTATATTTTCAATATTTATATAGATACTACACGGGAACATCTAAACTAAAATGTACATTAAAATTTAGGGTAGGGCCTCACCTTGCGGTTTTGCCCTGGCCTCAACTCCAGGGGTGACTACCCCTGGGTAATGGGGGGTTGCCTTTCGGCGGTGCCACCCTAATTTACTTATTCTACTTACAAGCTACTTAATCTACTTAACTAAATATCTATGTACAAAGCTTTATTATGATATATATATAATTTTTTTTTTGTTGTTTTTTTCCCATTCGTTATATAGATACATTATTTTATTCAGGACTTCGTCAGACAAGCAGATCCGCCACGAAGCCTGCTCCCTGCGCGACCACGCGCACGCTTTGATCGACGTTCAAATGGACAGCGACTTTGAGATGGATTGCCAGGAAATCGCCAAGCGGAGACACGAGGAGGGTAACGCAATGGACACCGATCTACCCGACTTCATCTACACGGCTTCTACCTTACGTAAGTATTTATTTATAATAATACAAAATAAAACGTGGTAATTAGCCGTATTTCTTGTTAAAATGATTACAATAGTTTTAATTATCTAAACTAAAATTATAAATAAGAAGCTCATAATATAATAATAAATATTATAAATGCGAAAGTAACGCCTGTCTATCTGTCTATGACGTTATCACGGGTAAACCGCTGTACCGATTGTGATAAAATTGAATATAGAGATAGTTTAGGGTTTATGTCTTGTCTAGGCTACTTTTTTTTTCCAAAATTTACTTTTGATTTTTAGGAATTTAAATGTTTTAAGATAAAGTCAAAAGTAATTTTGACTTTAATCTACGCGGATGAAGTCACGGGTCAAAGCTAGTACTTATAAACATAAGTTATTCTACTCTACAAATTATTATAAGCTCTAGACCACAACTGTTTTCTTTTGTTTCAGGAATAGACTCTCTCATCAGTGATAGCACAATAAAATCACCCCGGACCCCACAAAATGGCGACAAAAGTGACACTCATTCATCTAAGCGAAAGAGAAGACGCATGAACGCGTGGTCCAAAGGTTTAGTCGTCAAACGGCCTAGGACTTCAGGCAGGGTAAGAATTAATTTACTTATAATATAAACTAGCTTTACCGACAGACATTCTCCTGTCAAATTCATTTTTTTTCCATAAGAACCACTAACGATTACAACATAAAAGAATTAGCAAAATCGGTCCAACTATTTACGCGTGATGATGCTATGACCCAGGAAAAAAGGGATTCATTTTTATATATATAAGAAGATTCAGATTATAATTATAAAGTTTGTTCGGATGTTTGTAGCTTGAATAACGCCCAAACGACTAAACGGAATTGGATGAAACTTGGAATATACATAGCTTATCTCCTGGAATAACATATTAGATACTTTTTATACAACGCAATCGAAGCCACTGGTTCCCGTAATGCAAACTTCGCTTAGTTTGGGACTAGATGGAGCTTTGTGAAATATCCATTAATACCAGTTTTGTAATAATTATGACACAACGGGAAATTACTCACGTAAATATATATTGTCGATGAAGGCACCGACAATATTGTAATATCATTATTGTGTAGTAATGTGTAATGTGTGTCATAATGTGTAGTACCACTCACGAAAGTTAAGTGAAATTAATAATAATTGTTGCAGGGTTTCAAAGACCAAAGCATGACGATAACAGACGAGGAGTCCAAAGAGAACAAGCCGATCACGTCCACTCCGCTACCTAACGGCGACGTGACGTCATCTTCCGCGTCTGATGACGACGCTCCATTGCGGCGGCCGCAGGACGAAGGCGACGCAGTGCTCAATGATACCGTCGATAATAAATATACACCTGAAAGGTACAATCAATCAAATATACCAGCAAAAAAGAAATGAATTTACTACTATTGTACTAACAGCACAACCGATATTATTACTATCCACGATAGGATACCTTTGAAAAAAAAAATATAGGATCTCGACTTATCGGTACACATTATCTTAGAGCTCATACACACGGACGGCACGATGTCGACGGCAGATGTAACTTCAGCCGTCGACCAATAGCGTCGCTTGCAGTTGTTTGTTGTAGCGTGGCGCGTCCGCCATTTTGTCACTGGTATGCACATAGTTCGTGTGCGAGTGCGCACGCGTCGCGGTTTTGTAAGTGGATAAAGCGTAAAAAAATGTCCATCTTGTTCTCTATTCATTAATATTTCTAAAACCCACGCGCGTGTTTTTCTTTTTCGTTTTTGTCGAAGTCGACGGAGTAAAAGCAATAACAGTGTTTCTTCTTCGGAATTCATTTTGCAACTGGCTCCTGTACAAAGAGAGTCGACGATGGCTGCCGTCGACGGGTGTCGACGGCTGAAGTTACATCTGCCGTCGACATCGTGCCGTCCGTGTGTATGAGCTCTTAGATTGTCTGGGCTCGGAGCCTTGAAGACGATAGTCGGAGGCGCGTCCATACTTGATTTTTTCAGTAGTTAAATGTAAAATCCATATTGTGCTAGTTTTGTATGTAGTGACAGACCAACGACGCGAAGTGACTTCGCCGTTTTGACGAAGCGGAACAAGGATTATTTTGATATGTTTTCTTTTTACAGTCCTGCAAAGACAGACAAATTACCGACGAAAGCATCACCAAAGAAACGGAATTCAGGGCATGATACTTCTAGTTCAGGTATGTCAATATTTTCAACCCTATATACTTAGCTTTCTATAAGTATCCCTGTGTGACTTTAGGCTTTATATTCATTTGTGTAAGGACTATAATTGAATTTTGTTTTTTTATTGCAGAAAGTGAGAAAGTACTGATAAACAAGACTGAGTTAGAAAACATTGTATATAAGAATGCGAAGGCGTTGCGGACGATTGGACTTGAGACACTGTTTGATCTACATTTTCAGGTATGTTATAAGTTCAAGTTTCAAGTTTTAATATCCACAGATTATCACAGCCTCACAGCTCAGTTGGTAGTAACTCTGCCTTCAGCGCTGTAGGTTGTGGGTTCGATCCCCACCCAGAGCAAATATTTGTGTGATGAACATAGATCTTTGTTCTGTGTCTGGGTGTGTAGTATGTATCATAAGTATGTATTTACAAAAAAAAAACGTATATAAGTATTCTATCAGTTATCTAGTTCCCATAGTACAAGCTTTGCTTAGTTTGGGGCTGGATGGCTATGTGTAAAATGTCCACCAGTATTTATTTATTTATTATTGCATGACTACACTTTACTTATGAAATAAATGCGTTAGATAAAATAAGCTACATCGACAACATACCTACCAACTGTTTATTTTAAGCCTAAGATTATGCTATTCATAAGTAAGTGACATGTATATTGTCTTTTTATGAATAAATGTATTAAACCTACCTATTTATTTATTAACAGTGTCTATGGGAACCATGGTTCCGATAGTTCAAGCTTTGCTTAGTTTGAGGCCAGATGGTGCTGTGTGAAATGTCTACTGATTTTATGTACCTATTTATTTATAGTACAGTCGCCTGCAATAAGATGTATACATTCTTAAATTGATTATTTTTTTTATAATTCTCTGCTGATAAAAATGTAGCGTTGTGCCAAATGTAATGTTTTAGACATCGTCAAAGATTTGACAGGATGTCTACCGTACTTGGGGATTGTAGTCAAGAGCCTGTTTATTTTATATGAAAGTGTAGTTTATACTTTTGGTTTTTCCAGCTCATAAAAGTGGTTCACTCATACTCGACCAAACACGACCGGACGAAGCTACCACAGGATCTAAACACCATAGTCACACGATACCTGCAATGCGCGAAGAAATGAAACAGGACACGGTTCGGATACAAACGAATTTTGAATAGAGTAGCATAGTGAGGGAACTTTGGTGCCACTAGCGCAAATTCAAATTCAAATTCAAATTCAAAAATCATTTATTTCAATAAAATCACAAGGATCACTTTGAAACGTCTTAGGAACTAGGTGAAGCTACGCCGATTCCACGCGACCAAGCCTAGAAGAATCAGGCAACAAACACGGCTTGGGGTCTACCTTTTTTTTTATGATCCTTTCCTTAATGCTATGTAGAGCTCCAGTGTGGTGCCAATCGAACAAGGTGAAGGCTCAAACAAGAATAATAATTAAAAGTTAAAAGTACCTACTACTCAAGTACGTAGGCCAAAGCCCAACCAATCATAGATCAGCTGTAACAAAATGGCGCTTCAGTTGGCCAATCAGAAAGAATAATTCTAGTGGCAATGGCGCCCTCTATAAAATGCTTTCCATAATGTTTCCTATTGTACTGAATTGGGTGCGCTAGTATCTAGCGGATTGTATACGTTTTAGAATGACGGAATTTAGAAGGTTTGAGTATTTAACAAGAGATGGCGCTGTTTTTGTATTTTATAAAATTAGCTCAGAATATTTCAAGAACGTCTGAATGCCAGGTGAGTGTATGTTTTTCTTTGAAATAATATTTCTTGAAAAGGTTTTGAACAAAGATTTTTATGGAATTTTACGGTTATGCTGCACTGATTATTATAAAAGGAGTTGAATGTTATTTTTTTGCAGGAAAAATACACATGCCTTAAATTCACTGCCAAATAATACGGTGTGAAATTATCATATTAAAAAGATTATCAATATTATTAAATTTGATTGCGAAGTTTGTTTCGCTTGAAAAATAATTCGCTTGAAATAACTCGAATAAAACAATAAATAGTACTTAGGAGACAATTAATTGGTACTGATTTTTTTATAGAGTAGAACACATTTAGGCTAGTGTTGCCATATTAGTGGGATAAATGGTTAGTTGAGGAAACAACGAAACACGTTTGAAAGTTTCTGCGTAGTGAATGGAAAAATTGATTAATTACGACTACAGTGCTATGATTAAAGTTATGCGCCTCGGCAATTTTCGTGTCCGCCTCGTCAGTTACTAACGAGCTTAGAGATTATCACAGCTCTGTATTAAATATCAGATCAGCATTGATAGTGCGTCATAGATATAGGAAAATTGCCTAGGCTTATAACTATAATCTTAGTATAGTAGTTCTATCTCACGAAGGTGGATGAGCCGTGATGTGTATAGACACCGTGTATAGCCGTGTGTGTGATGTGTATAGACACGCGCTTTTGTGTGCGTGACTGATACTGAGCGCTCCTGAGCTTACGCACACTCAAACAATGATAATGTCATTCTATACACAATAGGCTATTTGACAGTATGCAAAATAAAGTGTTGTTGATAGTAATCTATGTAAATTATGCCTTCATAAAGAGTCATTGAGTAAAATAACTTGAAAAAAAAACAATGATTTATTAAAAAAACCCATAATTAAAATTATCTATTTTTAAACGCCAGTCACGTGACACAAAACGGTCAGGATTGGTCGAATCGACGATGACGTAACATGCTTGTCAATATGTCATGTCATAGCCTGCCTTGAAAAACTTGACGTTTGTTTATTTGTTGACAAGCATGTAATGCCATATGCATAAAGAAGCGTTTTTGCGGGTTATTTAAATTGTCAAATTTAATTTACATTTTTAGAGTCCATACTTAACAGAATTGAAAATAATATTTTGTATGGGTTCCACAGTCACTACTGAATAATCTAGAATGGTTTTCAAAGTCTTGTCTTGCCCATTCAGACCAACCCGCCTAAGTGAGATAGAATAACTATACAGTATATAAAAGGACTAGTGACAGCCGGCTTAAAAACAAATCAAATGATGTTATTGGCTCTGTTACACTTTGAACCAGTCCGAATGGTACACAGTTTACCAGATTTTCGATATATATGGGTTTATTAGAATACAAATATTTTTAGGTGTCTGAAAGTGAATGTGAATTCGCCACAAGATGGTGCGTCTTACAAATCACTGCCTGGCGTGGCTATATAGTAAATAGCGTTAATTTATTACAGAAAAGTAATTAATTTGTGTGGTTGAATAAAATTGTAACCCCACTTAGACTAATATAACTTAGTGAATTTCCTTTTGGCGTGTTTCAGATCGAATGTATGAATCAAATGTCGGAGTAAGATATGATTATGTAAATAAGTGCCGTATTTGTAAGTGATATATGGTTGAAAATCGTCTGCTTTTCAAGGGTTTATACTGAAGATTGCTATAATCTATTGCAGTCATATTTGTGTTGTGCTTGGAGATTTTTCTTTCCGTTTGATATACATACATTAGGTTCGAAACACACTATTGTACCTAATCAGCCAAATTGTCAATGAGACGAACCAAAATACAGTTTAATAAACGAAAGCCCTCTGGTCTGTGATATGTAGAAATGTTTATGATAGTTTTATATGTGTCGTCTCATTTAGCTAAATCCAAGTTGAAAACTAAAATAAATGTAATTTGACGGGATTTTAAAGATTTTTTTTTCGCTTATACCAAAGTGTAGAATATGTTACTGGACAAACAATATCGGGATCCCGGTATTAATGTTCTGCTATTGATTCCGGGTCTGTGTTATAGTACTATGATGCTCGAAGTTTATCCTATTGTGGGGTCAGGGGCCTACCACAAACTTTAAAAGTTATATTATACAGTACTAATCGCGGTGCAAAAGTGACAACGCTCATTTTAAAGATCGAGTTCGTATAGCGTTCACTTTCGCACTTTCGTAGTACTGTTTTAATATTACTTTATGAGCTTGTGTTAGGCCCCTGAACTATGTACTGATGGTTGTTACTGATTAGTTTAGTTATACCGCCACCTATCGACCGTATTCAGTAAACTTCCGTTCTAGACTTTGGTGTAAGCGTGTCTTATGCAATTTGGCTTTTTAGGCGTAACGATAAAAAAATGTATGCACTGATAATTGATTACCAAATAAGGCTAGGGTTCCAAAACATAGTAGACCGTAAATAGTTATTCATGTCAACTTCATCAACAGCAACCCCAGCATCTAGAGATGAAAAATCGTATCTCGTAAAGCGGGTATGTTGAACAACAATTGGTACATACCACTACCTACCTCCTCTTACCATTTGTCGCTTGCCATATGTGCAACATCGAGATTTGTATTTTTTTCCCCTTCACGTACTTCGTCCCACTGCTGGGCAACGGTCTTCCCCAAATCCTTCCAAACAACTCTATCCTTCGAGTTAACCCACTATGCTCTCTCGAAGGCGTCGAGATTATCCCTCGCCGACCACGACCTTAAAATATTTTGCAAATGGCGATTAAAGCCTATCGTGTTTTGGAGTCCTATTAGTAAAGCTTAATATATCAATAAGGTTGTACTAACATTAGTTACTTGTTATCACATGTATAAGTCGCGTAATCGAATAATTAATGCTTGGATTGAGGGTTTTATAAAGCTAAAAATACCTATAAATTATTCCATATAATTATAATAGAATCTCGTGACTGATACAGTAAATTAAATAAGATTTTTTATGAAAATAGTAAAATGTATGGGTACCCTAAACGTTGGCCAAAATTGTCGATTCGGACTAGGGGGTTTACGCGCGAACCGAAAACGAAATATAACAATTTTACTTTCAAAATTTTCGTGAGTCACACACATTATGACACAACGGGAATTACTCACGTGAGTAATTCCCGTTGTGTCATATTGTATCGTAACAATGTTCGTATCAAAGTTACATCGTTTCGACTATAGTTTGAACGATGGAACGACCGTAATTACTTTTGAAAATCATCGATGTTCGTAATATTACTTACAAATCAGTTCAAACTATATAGTCGAAACGATGTTACTTTGATACGAATATTGTTAAGAAAATGTCGTTTTCAACTGAAAACGCGAGTAGACCTGTTTCACGGTCGCATAGTGGCGGGATGGTTGGTTGGAAATAGGGCTGCCATCCGTCCGGGTTTCCCCGGATTTGTCCTAGTTTAGAGGGCGTCCGGAGAGCGTCCGGGCGGGGTTTCATTTGTCCGTGTTTAAAATTTGGCCACCCGCGACACAAGAACTGTGCCGCCGTTTGTGAAATATTAAGCTAATAATAAAAATTGGCAATTTAAGCCAATTTTTTTTTAGAGTCGAGTGTCCCCTCCCCCCCAACGCTAAACTATTGGGAAAGCGTTAGGAAGCGTGTAAAAATTCACGATTTAAAATTAAAAAAACCTGTTAACATGTCCGGGTTCTGGGCTCTAAAACCCGGGGTTTTCACGCGTCTTGTCCTGGTTGCCAAATTTTAGAGATGGCAGCCCTAGTTGGAAACAACCCTCTTCCACGTTGACTTGCGACGGTGAAAAGGCCCATTATAAAGTAAAAGTACTCACTGGTATACTACCTAACAAAAACGTCCAAAATCATTTTATTACGACGATTTTTACTTTAACAAAATTCATTTTTCAAAGTTATAAAAAAAAAATAACCGAGACGTGTACTTATGATTCTGTCAAATACAATAATAATTAATATAAATCCTAAAGACACTTAAGCTAGTTAAAAAGTTGTGTGATACTGATAACTGTAGCCCTATTATGAGATATCAAAACTATAGTCGCTATGTAGTATCTATCTTTAGCTATTTGTATGGAATCCAGCTCGCCTCTAGCGGTAACTACACTGAACTAAAATCTTCCGCTACTCGATAGCGACTGCAGTTTGGAAATCTCCATAATATGGCTACTGTTAAGGTGTGACCAGACATAGCGCGGCATTTGAGCGCGACATTCGCAGGACACAAATTTGCCGCGTGACTAGTTTAAACATAAAGGTAGTACGCGCGGCCATCGTCCAATCATAGCGCGGCTAGCAGCGCGCGGCTGCCGCTCATAAATGCCTCGCTATGTCTGGTCACACCTATATAATAAAGCATTAAAAAAAAGTTACCTCACTCATATTTGTACTGCCTTTATTCTGGCTGTATTGTATTGAGTTATATCAAATTCCCAGAATGTATGGTATACATGATAATAGTTGGTAAGATAAGGAATAAGTGATTAAAGTTACTAAATTATTTGCCATATAAATAAAGGAAAGCTCACACTATACCGTTGCGTGACATGTTCTTTTAAGCGATGGGCTTGCTACATGTTTTACTCGCTGCTTAGGACTGCAGCTATTAGCTACTAGCTTCCGCCCGCTGCTTCTCTCGTGTGGTGCCTGGATGAATAGTAGCCTATTTGCTATTCCAGAGCATAGACTATATTCTAAGTTTCATCCAAATGCGTTTGGTCGTGATTGAGACACAAACTTTTGAATTTATAATATTAGTTAAGGATATCATTTGTTGTAGTGATGAGTTAACTGTCAGTTTATAACATCAAATGGTGTACGCACCGGTTTAGCGTAAGCTGTCCTTTACTGAACCATTTTCTTAAAGTGTATAATCGCGTCTGTTTGAATTTGCTCAAAATGAGTGTTCCACTGAAGTAAACTATAAGTGTGAGTTTCCACCCAAGCGGAGCTGTACGAAGCGGACCTTACACAGCGCTCGACATTTTTAAACTCGAATATTTGAATGCTGTCATTTGTCAGCTCCGCGTGGATGGGAACTCACCTTAAGCGTTTCATCGTATCCACCGTATTATTTAGTGTATATTTTTTCTATTTATAAATCGTATTTAATAATGAAAATAAAAAGGGTATGATTTAACGTGATATCTCATTGGTTTGTTTTTCATTTTCACCATGAGTTCAAACTATGTGCTAGTAGGAAGGAAATATGCCGTTTAACTTTGAGACCGCGACAAGAAAAGTCGGATGGTATCTGAACCAATAAAATTATAGGTGCATACATCGATCTACTAAAACATGGATTTCGGGTCCGCTCTCAAGTATCAATTTGCATGACAAATGAAATAAGTTTTCTGTTGAAAAGTATTTTTCAATGACAAGCTTTTGTAAAATCATTCAAACCATCGAGCACCTGTCACATAATATAACATTGTCATTGGAACTTGACAAGAATGCAAAGTTTTTACACACCCACCAAGAACGACACTATGAGAACACGCATCCACAGTGGACGAAATCTTTTTTCATAAACATCACTTTATGTGTTGAGCGGCACTATGGCGCACGCTACCGTGTGCCTTTAGAGCTCAACTTTGGCTAGAGGCACACGACAATGTGCCTCTAGTCACACTATGCAGTGTCACACCACACAACACATAAAGTGATTTTTATGAAAAAAGATTTCGTCGATTTCGAACTGTGGGTGCGTGTTCTCATAGTGTCGTTCTTGAATAAGAGGGTCAGAGTATTTACTAAGGAGTTCCGTTGTAAGTGTCTGTTGAATAGCTCCTGACTCCATCATCAGATCAGCTCGCTGTCACCATAATATTTCACCAAAGTTAGTTCGCTGCTAATGTCTACAAGGCCGTTTTGTGTAGTGACACTTTACCGTGAATTTAGTTTAAGATTCGAAGTCAATTGTTTTTAGGTCGATGGGTACATGTCTAACATTAGAAAATAAAGTTTTTTATACCACAGTAGGTACTTCATCATAAGTACAGTGTAATGAGATCGCCGTAACTTGGGCTCGTTATTGCGAGCGCCATCTTTTATTGCCGCCAATGAAACTATAATTGAGTAAACATTGTAAACTACTTGTTAGTCATTATTCGTCTCACTTGAGGCGTTTCGTCGTGATATCTAGGAGGCAGCTAAGTTTAAGGTGATAAGTGAAATGTTTGGTTTTTTTGTATGGGCTGAGTCTACCCGGATAAGACGGAAAAAGTGATAAAACTGCATTATCTCGAAAACAATTAAACTTAAAAAGAAACTGTCTATAATTAACTTCGTATGATTTTCTAACGAATTATATAAAAAACAACTTTTAAGCTATTCATAGTTTTAATTAAATTCGAAACTAGTGTTTTTGAAGAGCCAACTTTGGTAAATAAATCTATCGAGAAAAGTTTCACCAATCGTGTTTCTGTCATTCATTTATCTAGATTAAATCCTTAAGTTATCTTTGTCATAAAAAATAAAACTGTATGTTTTGCGTTATTGAGAAAAAACGATTCTGCATTCATCAAAAACATTTATTACTCGTGTGAAGTACAAATGCCTAGTTTGTAAGTTCAGATGTTGTATAAGTAGACTCATCATTATCATCATCATCTTGTCCGTATCTCACTTCATGCGGGGTCGGCACACCTTAGGAAAAATAAGTTGTACAAGGATTTGGCTTGGGCTGTTTTACAAATCGTCTGGTCGTCAATCCTGGGAATATGTGGTGTAGGTAGACTAAATGGCAAAAATGAAAGATCAGAATGGTATTTGACATTTTTATTTTTACACTTTACGTCGGTGACCGTAAATGAATTTTACTACAACGCTCCATTTCCTTTTCAATTTCACGATAGAATGATACTAGAACATAAATATTTATTTCGTATTATTTTAAGATCAAATAGATAATCTTTTTTACATCCTAATGTAACGATATTAATTAATTTGTCATTATATTAAGCGAAATACAACAAATTAAATTATACAACTTATTTTATTATACTCTTCATCGGAGAACGATATCTATATGCTAAATAATCGTAATTTACTTTATAAATAGTCGTAACAAAAAAAAATATTGAAGGAACTAAATATTTGAATCTACTAAAATTATTATGATCACATGTTTAAAACTAAAATTTAAGTACTCAAAATCTTATTTTACTTGAATATATTAAGTATCTATTTATTATTTACGTTCTTATTTGGCTCCTGATATCTGTTTGCTACGCTTAGTGAAGAGTGCTCAAGCTGCGTTAAAAACTGTCATATTGTGACAGCCAGTACCTACTAAAATCATTTACAAGCAAGTGTGAAGTATCACGGAACCCCGTTTAGATGGAATGTGCGAATTAGAAACTTATACCATTGTAATAAGGACGAAAATTCTACCACCCCTTTGATACACAAATAACAAACAACAAAACTTAATTAAAAACATGTCAATTAAAACTTTAACAAAATCACTGTAATACTGCTGAATTTGTACGAATTAGGTAAAATAATGTTCGATAACACATTATTGGTCACAAACAACACGTAGATTTGTTTGTCTACTCTACAGGATGTCCTGATAATCGGGCCAAGCGAATTAACCACTCGATGTTTGGTATCCGGTCGTGCTTTCTAAAGTTACATATTCTTTACGCATTAGGACCACCCTGGATATAGTGCAAATATACTAATAGCGGCTCGAATATATTCTTACATACCTATTTAAAGTCCAAAATCAGAAAGTTAACAAGTCAAAATTTACAGGTAGCAGAAACAATAACTTGTAACAAAACGAGATCATAATATATGTCGGGTCTAGATTTATAGGCGATAATTTTCAACGAAACTATTTATGAAAGTAATAGTGAATCCTAAAATTGCTGCACACAAAACAATGAAATTTTTGGCACATGCAATAATTTTCAAACACCGACTAATATTTCATAGCTTCCCTTACATTTACATACATACATCGATTACATAATATAGTGCGTGTTAATACTATGTGTCGTGTTGCAAAAAAAATAAAAAAAACAAAAGGCGTTCTGTAAGTATTACAAATTCAATTATACACTGTAATTCGTTTATATATAAAATCCCTGTAATGATAATATTGTTATATGAATGTTGACACTAACGTGCTTATGCAAAACCGACACAAGTATGAAATTAGATAATATATGCAAGGCGAACCAGACTTATCCAAGGGTAATAAAATAGAAATTTCTATTCGACGAAGTTGCAATGAAATTAAAACTTTATTACAACTTGCTAAGACATTCTCCAAATGCATAAATGCTCCACTTTGTATCCCTTGTGCCGGCCGAATGTGAACTGTCAGAATTGTAAAGTCCTGTGTATTGTTTTACAAAATAGACTCGTAAAGTGTTCAGTCTTGTGTAAAATTTGGGCCAACAGCCACGGCACTGAACTAAACTTTGAAGAGACACGTCCTATTGACTCCAACGTCTCATGATCCGTCGTTCAAAGTTATAAACAACGGTATAAGCGCTGATATAACATCGGTTCTATTGAACACATCGATGAGCATAGTATGTATCTGACGGACGTAGTCTTTATTCTTCTATCTCCGTCCAGTTCCATGGTTTTGGCAGTATGGGGGTAGCGTTATGATTTAAAATTGAGATTCGATTCAATTTCACTTGTAAAATCTGTGTACACAAACCTAAGTGTTACGATGAAACGCTTTTGTAGTAGTGAGGAAAACGATCAAGAAACTATGTAAAAGTATTTACAATAGATGACGACATCTATCTAACACAGATTCTAAGTTATGAAACCATTGTATACAATTTATCTAAAGCCAGATAGGATTGAACCCCATCTATTCTAACGTTTATTTACTAAAAATCTTGAAAGCTCTTTGTTATTTGAACATTGAGTGCTGATTCTTTTATGTCTAACCTGGCGCGCACTGTCTTATTGAAACTTGTGACTCGCTAAGAACATTTGTTCAGAATAATTTATGTTTGAGTTGATTGTGTGTGTATTCAAGTGTGTGCACGTGAGAGTTTGTGTGTGTGTGACTAGTGCGTCGCGATCCCTCTGACGTTTCTGCCCACCAGAACTTTACACTGATTCACTTCACTAATAACTACAACAATTACAAATACACTACTTTTTACCATTTTAGACACAAAATGTCCGATAATCGAATGGTTAATTCAAAATTTTATTTTTTATCCATTTCTAGATAACTATTTACATAATAAAAATTGTTTATAATCGAATATTTTAATAACTACCATTAAGAAATATTTTACAAACTTTGGTGAAATGCAGATGTTAGTCGCATATTATCTACAAGATCACTAATGCAGATCAGAGTACCTTAATTATTAAAAATTTATAATTAAAAATGGTAAGGACGTAGCTAGACTGTAAAATTAATAATAATATCTAAAAATAGGGAATGTCAAAATGGAATGTTACAGTAACAATAAAACAGAAATGGTTTTGTCCTAACGTTATAACAATCACAACACCTTTCATACTTATTGCACTCCTTCAGAATAATAAATTATCGCCTATACCTTAATATGCGATTTAATATACATTTACAATATTAACACATCTTTTAAATATAAATTTAACTAGTTTTTTATGTGGACGTCGTCCGGAGCGAACTCCGGAGGTGTTTCACAAATATATTCTAAAAATATTAATAAGATACGATATATCCACGAAACGGGAAGGCTCTTAGTGTATCTCAAGTAACTGCGATGTCTAAGTACATAACATAGGTACGTTTCGAAACAACGAGCAACCAATTACATTCAGAGATCATTATTTTAGAGAGCAAGAAAGTTAATCCTAAACGTCGTTTCAAAACGCGCGGAAATTTTGAATCATTTCGATACACTAATCGGGTTCTCGTTTCCGGTACAACTCAGCGATCTCAGCAGAAATCAGCTAGAGATTGCGATGAAGGTACAGTGCTGATGATAAGTTTAGTCCTGTCCGTTGTGGTGTAGGAGCTGGCGGTTGTCGGGCGGGTGTGGTGGGTGCGACGGTGTACGGTACGAGTCGCCTTCCTCGTCCGCCGACTTCTCGTTGGACCTGTCGCTCTTGCAGTCCTCCTCCTTAGTCATCCCCGAGAGCGAGTCTAGAGCCATCGGCATAGACTGGTACAGCTCCCTTGCTTTATCACTCGGCGGTAGAAGATGCAGCATGTTCAGTGGCATTGGAAAACCTGGTGGAAACTCCGGATAGAACCCTTGCTGGAACGGATTAAACATCGGATTGGACGTGATGTCCGGCTCGGAGCTCGCTGGTCTTTGGTTTACGTTGTGATGGTCTTCCTTGTCGTGTTGGTGCTTGCTGGGGTGGTTGTTGTTGTTGTTGCCGGAGTTCAGGTTGAGTACGTCTAGTGGGCCGCCGATACAGTCTTTCCTCAGCTGTTCTAGCTTGAGGCTTTTGCCGTACTTCCCGCGCACGTACATCAGAAGAGAGTTGTAAGGGATGCCGAAGATCCTTGAGGCTTGGCTTGTCGTCATTTTCTTGTTCCATACGTGTTGAAGAGCTTCCGTTAGTTCTGCGTTTGTCCAGGATCGAGGGGGGCCACCGCGCGGCGCGCTGTGTTGCCCTTTCGGTCGCCCTGTCGACAAAAATGCTTTATCAGAATTTGCGGTTAGATGGTGGGTATGTAATGGTTTGGGGTTTCGTGTCGGCTAAACAGAAATGTTTAGTAGACTAATTGCATTACGAAACAACGGTAAGCATAGAGTTGGTGATTTACGAGCGAAGTGCAGGCGAAGGCACGATATGTGTCGTGTCCTGGGCCGCGACATTACGCGAGTGCACTGTCTAATAACTGTGTTTTGGCAGTAACTCGGTTCCGACCGGCGACATACAGCGAAATGAGCGGTTGCGACGTTCCTCGGCGGGCGGCGATTCGTCATTAATTCGAAGGAACACGCGACTATTACGGGCCGTTTGTCAAAAAACGCGGACATGCATACGACCGAACCGCGATGTCGCCTCGTAACTTTATAGTTTTATAATTTGAACGGGGCACGTTAACTCGATTCCGATCAGATCGTAACTATGATGTTTTATTATGGAGATTAGTTTTTCTTTTAATAGTAGGGGTCACGCGAGCTTGGAAAATCGAGAAAATGAGTAGGGAGTATTCGATTTGTTGCTCGTTAGCGTATTGCGATCGGGTTGCGGGCGCTGTCTCGGGCGATGGGCGCTAATCGATCGCCGACTATTGTGTGTCGCGCAGAGCGACAGCGACCAGCTGGCATTGCATCCAGCGCTGCATTCAAAGCACACGTTAGACTCGTCTGCTCCCCTATGAGATACGATATCAGATCGTCTTAATAAACATTTGCTGGGAAACAATGCCCGTTTAACATGAAGCTCGATGCAGATGTGTGATGTGATGTTGGCATTATTCGCGATACATTGTTTTCTTATCGGCTTTTACTTGTTCCTCGTTTTGTTGGATGCTAGTTATGCGATTTGCATCGGAGTTTAAAACTATTTGCTATTTGGTATTATGACCATTTTGCATCAAATTGTAGGTAGGTAGTGGTTTATTTATAAAGTGTACTTTTTTCCAAAGGTTTTATTTATCAGTTTTGTTACTGTATCGCAAGTAGGTAACTATGGCAGAAGCTACTATTGCCAGTAATATTTTGGGTGAAACGAAGAACATTGCTACAAATGATGGTCTTTCGATGCGGATTATTAGGATTTTATCCCGACTATGACATTCGCTAATCTATGTCGCCGATCTCTGGCGATCTAAAAGCTCTGTTGGTATTGGCCACACATCGGCAACCTTACGAGCTTCAACTTTAGTCCCTTTTAACTTTAGTCCGCGCCACAGAGATTACAGCGATTCTAGGTATGTCTGTAGTAGGTACTTACATTTCTTTTTGACACTAGTGAATAGTTGTGAGTCTAGCGGCGGCCCGCGGTGGTCCACGTCCATCAGTGGATACATTTTGTGCTCCATGCCAGGCGGGAACAGTCCTAGGGGAGAGTCGAGCCCAAACACTGTAACAAAACAAAATAATGGTTAGATCACTGTGGATTCGTTTGAAGTAAAATGACTGGTCTTACAGATTGGCCGGGTTCCTGTATTTTTGGTGGTAGGTACCTAAAGATCGTGGGTTCGAATCCTCATATTAATAGATTTTTCTATTCGAAAAAATTATATGCATACTAACATGTGCTTCAAATAAGACCAGTTAGTGATACTGTGGATTCGTTTGAAGTAAAATGACTGGTCTCACAGCTCTGCCTTATACGCTGTTGGTTGTGGGTTCGATCCCCACCCAGGGCAATTTGTATGATGAACATAGCTGTTTGTTCTGTCACCCAGACAGGGTGTTATAATATATCTTGTGTGTTTATATTTACAAAAAAGGTATATATTCTATCAGTAATCTGGTTCCCATAGTACAAGCTTTGCTTAGTTTGGGGCTGGACTCTCTGGATAATCTGGATAATCTGGATAATCTGTGAAAATTTCAACTGTCTAGCTATCACGGTTCATGAGATACAGCCCTGTGACAAACAGACGGACAGCGATAGTAATAGGGTCCCGTTTTAACCCTTTGGGTACGGAACCCTAAAAATTATTATAAGTATATGACACATGGCACTGACATGGTTTCCAATATAATGGGTATAATAGCATTATAAAATGAATTCAAAGTACCTTGGTGACTAAAGGAACTCTGATATTATAAGCAAGTACCTTCAGTGACTAAAAAAACTCTTATTAAAAGCGGTACACAAGCTATGACTGTCTGTTTTAAATTGACTCTGTGACGCATGCACAACACAAATATTTGAAAACTTCCGTTTTGTTTTGTGGTATCGGAACTTGGTTCCGTGAAATTGCTTCACAGCATGATAATGACCTTTAGTTTGATGTCAGACTTATAATAAAAACAACTTGACGAATGATTCGAAGGAACGAGGAGTAGGTACCTACACGGAGGTCTACTCGCGAACTAAAAACGAATTATCGGTATGAAAGTTACATCGTCTCGACTATAGTTTGAACGATGGAACGACCGTAGATAATTAGGTACTTTTGAAAATCATCGATTTTCGTAATCCTACTTACAAATCAGTTCAAGCTTAAGTCATCTAATTTTTAAACGAATATTGTCACGAAATTAGTTTTCAGTTTCCGAGTAGACCCCGGTGATCTTGCTGATGTTCACTTATTCAGATTATAACTAAGCCAAAGCATAATAGAGCGAAATAATTGCAGAATAGACGAAAATGCACAAACTAAGATACCTATGGTCGAACTAACATAGCACTGCTTATCGCAGACAACTTTCTCGTTTCAAAAGTTCCTCTACTCGCCACTAGATGGCGTTAGCGGTCCTCTCGCTCGAATAGTCACGAATTAAACTTTGCTAGTGTTTAGCGATGGATAATCATGGAAATAATAGATTTCTGTGTTTTTGATTAAAACTTTTTAACTCACTGATTTGTTGGAGCCTAAATTAAATTATTTTAACAATGGTCGGTTACCAGAAATTATTTCGTGGTTTGTTATGAATAATAAATATTGGTGGACGTTAACACAGCACCAGTTAGCCCCAAACTAAGCAAAGCTTGTTCCATTCGAACTAGATAACTGATAGAATACTTATATTTTTTTTCTGTACCTATATTGATAATCTAAGATATATTTATCTACGTTCATAATAGAAGCTTAACCGGTAATATTAGCCGTAGACTAGGTGGGTACTACGTCTCGCAGTCGTATGCACACTAACACAAAACAAATGCTACAATAAGTTTAAGACATATTAATCTAAGTTCATAATACGAGCTTAACCGGTAATATTACGTATCATCCGTGGACTAGGCTACGTCTCGTAGTCGTATGCACACTTACACAAAACAAATGCTACAATAAATCTAAGACATAATTTAATCTAAGTTCATAATATGAGCTTAACCGGTAATATTACGTATCATCCGTGGACTAGGCTACGTCTCGTAGTCGTATGCACACTTACACAAAACAAATGCTACAATAAATCTAAGACATAATTTAATCTAAGTTCATAATATGAGCTTAACCCGTAATATAATCATCCGTAGACTAGGTAGGTACTACGTCTCGCTGTCGTATGCACACTAACACAAAACAAATACTACAATAACTATAAGACATTCATAATATGAGTATCATCCTCAGACTAAGTACTACGTCTCGTAGTCGTATGCACACTTACACAAAACAAATGCTACAATAAGTCAGGACGCAAGACGGGTGGGTATCGATTTGTCGCGTTCCAGGACGATAGCTCTTATTCACATCTGATGAGATGAGGATTTATAAAGATAATTGTACTTGCTAACGTTGGATACGTTGTGGAAGACTTCGTAAGTAAAACTTTCGTAGTTAAGCTCACTTTTGTTTTAAGGTAGGCTATAGTTTTTGACCGAAAGTTTTGTTTATATACTAATATTAGGTATAAAAAAGTACCCAAGTCAAACTTCGTAGATAGGTTGACTTGCGTTCTGAGGTAGATATACCTATCTACTACAGTTTTTGATCAAAAGTTTTGTTTATTTACTTATAAATAAAGAGAAAAAAATGCAACTTTGTATTTTGTATGTTACCTACCTACTCGCTGCTAATATAGTTTTATATGTGATGGAATATTTTACATTGGTTCAGTAGTTTTTTTGTTTATCCGCTTTGTAAGTAGGTACAAACAAAATTACAAATTCTACCACTTTATAATATAGTAGTGTATGGATTATAACAGACACAGAATAAACATCTATGTTCAACACACAAATGTTTGTTCTAGTTTGTTATAGCTGTGAGACCAATAAAAAATTTAATAATTAAAAAAAAATTGAGCATTAATAATTAAAGATGCATTTATAAAAATTATAAAATAATGGTGTCGATTCTGTTGGCACCGAGCTAATCCTAAAATTTTCTCAAAAAAAATAAAACAATTAACGTAAAAGAATAAGAGCGAAATTGTTTGAATTTTATTTTAGAAAATTTTAGGATGAGCTCGGTGCCAACAGAATCGACACCAATGTAATAAGTTGAATAAGCTAAGTAGGTACCTAATTTAGGTGTTTTTTTATCTTTATGGGTCCTTGTTAAGTGGGATTATCAGAGTCTCATACAACCATCATGTAGCCACTTAGCATTATTATTAGTATATTTTGCATTATATTTTGATATCATGGACCGAATGGATCTAGGGTCATAGACCCGGTTGTGGTGTTCACTCCGGCTTTCGTCATTTTCAATTTTGGCAGTCAATAACTAAGCATAGCAAACAAACTTGTTTAAAATCTATAGTTAATACAATTCTTTGTCTATGGTCCGTTTTGATCAGTGACAGTTGTGATGAGTTATACCTCTAGATTTCATTGACCACAACTAATGATTTCCCGTTTTGTCTATTTAAATATGAATAATTAAATAAATATCGCCTGTTACAAAACCTTTAAGAGATAGAAAAATACTCTATTCTATGTTGTTTAAAAATCGTCGTTTTAATATTTTTTTTAAATTAAAATGCCCACAACCGGCACTCTCACCCTAATTAGATCTCGAAAATTCGATGGAAATGTGAAATTTATTCCATTTCGTATACTTATCTACATGTTCAGAGAATTGAGAGCTATTGAGTAGGGGATCATTACTCCACTGCCTACATGGAACACTAACGGCAGAACATTCAACAAGTTAATTAAAGCTGTTTTAGTTTCGTTAATCGGAGGGAACTTGTACCTTTTTACAGGGACGAATCTAGACGAACCTTTATGGGGGTAAACCTCTTTTGAAAACAAAAAATATATTTTTGCAATCAATCTGAGAGTGTAAAGCCATATTGTCTGAATGGGAGATACAATGATTTTCAATTCGCAGGTTGTCGAATAGATTTATGTATAAGTGCTCAAAACTATGAAGAAAAACATGTTGAGAAAACCAGTTGGTATTTTGGGCGATGGGATTGCAATCTATCACGAATGTTACTGCAAAATGTTGGCATGTGCCAAATGTATTGCTTGGACGTACCTCTGATTAGCCTTTAGTTATCTTCAAGAATATGAGCGCCATAACTTCTGAGTGGATGTCTACCGTGCTTAGGAATTACAGTAGTTGTTCGGATTGAAGATCTTCACGATTCCTTGGTGGGAAGCTTCGTAATTTCCTATCTTCCTAGTTCTTTTTGGTAAAATACAAACAAACGTTTTTTGCTACCTTTGCCGGCATTTATTTTCACACAATCACACTGACATTCTTCCAAAAAAGTAATGCACACACAATTTCAAAAAGAACTTCCAAAAAGGTTTTGTCGTGTACAGTAGTGATCCTATTGTTATATAAGTCGTGGAATTCCTGGTTCTAGTTACTACACTTTTTAGTGCTTCCGCCCACACAACTGATCCTAGCTACGGCTCTGTCCCACCGGCTTAATAAAGTCTTCCAAGGAAGATAAGCAAATGCCGGTCCAATCAGATAGACTACCATGCATTTACTTAACGATATGTGTGCAGTTCGACTATTACCCATTAGGTCATTACCGAGTTTGCCGTGCTCGAGCCATATTTAACCAGAGCCCAGATTAAATGCTCTCCCAATGGACTATTAATTTTGCTACCGGGACTTTGGTACATCAATCCCAGATGGTACCTACGACTTGTGGTGGACGTAGGTAAATGGTACAGATCGGTAAAACATTTGCATGATGAACATAGATGTTTGTTTTGTGTCTTATAGATCATGACAATGTATTATATTAAAATAAATCGGCCAAGTGCGAGTCGGACTCGCGCATGCAAGGTTCCGTACCACTATCTATAACAACGGCAAAAAATCATGTTTGTTGTATCGGAGCCCCCCCTTAAAGATTTATTTTATTTTGTTTTTAGTATTTTTTGTTAGAGCAGCAACAGAAATACGTTTTTTTTGATAATTTCAACTGTCTAGCTATAACGGTTCATGAGATAACAGCCCACAGACAGACGACGGCAGATAGACGAACAGCGAAGTCTTAGTATTAGGGTCCCGTTTTTACTCTTTGAGTACGGAACCCTAAAAAAATAACTTTAGACATCTTCACGGTTCTGGGCGCCTAGAGATCTGAGAGGATGTCTACCACAGTGTATCGACTGTGGTAGACATCCTCTCAGGTATGTATTTACAAAAAAAAAGTAGAAGGTATAAGTAGGTTCTACAGTTGTCAGATTCCCAGTTTTTTTCAGCTTTGCTTAGTTTGGGACTAGATGGCGATGTCACACATGTCCACACTTATTTTATTATTATTTATTGTGTTTTTGGGATTTTCCTTAAATAAATAATATTCGCAATAACTTTAAACAGGACTGTTTAATAATAGCTTGGTATCTGAAAATTCATAAAACAATGACTTCTAAGTCTACAATCATGATAAAAAAGACACCAAAGTAGGTAAGGCTTCTCATCCACCTACTAACCCACTTCAAAGTACCCACCTTCAACTTTTTTTTGCTACAAGCACAGAACAAATAAAGTACAATACCTATAAGTAGGTATTTTTTTTTGCTACAAGGTAAATTTTTTTCTTCTTCTTCAGGCCGACCTAGGCTCTATTTACTATTTATCAAGAGAGATATAGGTACTGAACAGGTAATTGACTGGCCTCACAGCTCAGTTGGTAGTAGCTCTGCCTTTTGCGCTGTAGGCTGTGGATTCGATCCCCACCCAGGACAAATATTTGTGTGATAAAAATAGGTGTTTGTTATGTCTAGGTGTTATAATGAAATTAAAATAAATAGGATCACGACTGTAATCCCCAAGAACGGTAGACATCCTCTCAGATCTTCAGACGCTTAGATCCTTTGAAGATGTCTAGTGGGGGTAGTCAGAGGCACGTCCAAACATTATACTTGGCACATGCCCACATTTTGCAGTAGTTAGCATTCCATACGTGACAGGTTGCAAGCCCATCGCCGCTTAAGCAATTAAATTAAATTATAAGCATATTTACAAAAAAAAGTATAAGTACGAGTATTCTATCAGTTATCTAGTTCGCATAGTACAAGATTTGCTTAGTTTGGAGTTAGATGGCGCTGTGTAAAATATGTCCATTAATATTAATTTATATTTCATTATTATTTCTCTTACGTTTGTAACTTGAGTTTGTTTTGATAAAGTCGAAAATCGTGCGCGGGCAGCCGTTGCGAACTGATGTAAATCAAGTGGAATGATCTGGACTGTTGATTGGCAAACCTTACCTTCGGTACCTATACCTAAGTACCTCAACATAGCTAGGTATCCACATCAACATGTCAACTGATAGAGACATTGTAAACCATTGAAAAAAATTTACAAACTGTGAATTTGTGGTTCTGATATGAGATGACAGGGTTTTAGTGGAGTCAGAATACGTATGTGATTTTTGGGTGTTTATTGATTGTTCCCACTGTTGGGCATACTTTCTTCTTGTGCCTTTATGTTTCTCTTCCCACTGAGGCTTATGTCCATGAGATGAGAAAGTCCGACGATGTATTTTTTATTATGTTTTAGTGTACAATCACTACATAGTATAAAGCAAAGTCGCTTTCCGCTTCCCGCGTCTGTATGTAATATGTAATATGTATGTATGTATGTTTGCTTATATCTTTAAAACTACACAACGGATTTTGATGCGGTTTTTTTTTTATAAATAGAGTGATTCAAGAGGAAGGTTTATATGTATAATACATGCATAATATAGTAGAGAAACACTGATAATTTTAGAGGTTTCTAATGTGATGTCGTAAATAAACACATTTTTTTGCGCTTACATTGCAAATGCTGGCTGAACCCCACGAGATATATCAAAATAATGTACTACAGTATTGTATACCTTAAAAACGTCTACAAAAAAGTCCACGATGGTATTAGAAATGTCTTACGCACAGCGAAGCGGGCACGGGTCAGCTAGTAAATATAATAAGTGTTTTATTTTATTCTATTTCACTGCGTAAAGCGTAGTCACATTAGATTGAGCTTTAGTAGTCGTGTTGTATTTTGAGTTTTATCAGAAACTGTTTTGTTGGGCTTATTAGGTACCTGCCTTGTGGAAACGATGAAGACCCTTAGGCTTGTTTTAAGTCTTTAGTACATAGTCTCATCTAGAAGTCCGCGAATGAAACGTTCGAGACGTTTATTCAAAGTAGGTAGGTATCTAACTTTTTAGACATTACGAGATTTTGCGAGTCTAGAATATGTAACAAACCGTTAATTCGCGTAACCGGTCAAAGTGGCAGTTGCCCACCCGGTCACTTTGCATAATAACCGACAATCAAAGACTACATTCATATCCCGTAGCCTAAAAATCTGAGATCTAGTTCGAGTTATTGACTTTGATATAGAAATAGGCACTAACGGATTATTCTGTTCGATAAGTTTTAATAATGCAAAACGGTGAAGCAATATCGTGAGGAAATCAGTAAATATTCTTATAAGCAATGAGTTTGCAACCTGTCGCAAATATAATGCTATTAAATTAGGGCACATGAAAACGTTGTTTTAGGAATAGTCTCTGATAACGCCCGTACGACATCTTCAAGTATCTGAGCGCCCTGAGATCTGAGAGAATGTCTACCGTACTTTAAGATTACAGTCATGATCCTATTCCATTTATTTCATTAAAGTGTTTATCAAGCATGGTTTCAAAAACAATTCCCTTTCACTTTCAATAAACTAAAGGAAATAAAAGGGATATATTGGCAACATTGGGGTGACTGGGTTTAGAGTTTAGAGCTAACCAATTAGGCGCTAGGTGATTACTGTAAATTAAAACAGAACTGTTTGTTCAGTGCTACTTTAGAGTATTGCCCACCTGTTCACCTACTGCAGACTTTATAGGAAAATTGGACCAAGTTTAGTACCACAAGTGAAATAGAAATTGCACTCAGAAGTACCCTATCACTCTCACTGGATTGTTTAGACCGGAGTCAGTGTGGCCAGCTGGGGATCATTGTTCTTGGAAATATTATTACCATTTGGGTTCTTGGTTGCTTATTTTTACAAGCTTTTATTTATTTTGCACTGTTCGTATGTAAGTTGTTCATAAAAATATTAAAAACATTTTAATTAATTCCTTTCTCATTTAGACGTGGTCGCGAACTTTTGGTGTTTAATTAGTCTTATAAAATGTATTTAGTAAGAAATTACCTAAAAGATATCTAATTATAGTTTACAAAATATCTATATATATAAAAATCCATTGCTGTTCGTTAGTCTCGCTAAAACTCGAGAACGGCTGAACGGATTTATCTTATCTTGGTCTTGAAATGTTCGTGGAGGTCTAGGGAAGGTTTAAAAGGTGAGAAACATTCTAATAATTGCCGGAAAAACCATAAAAACAGCCCTTTTCTTTTTCCCATACAAAAGTTTTCTAACTAAAACGTAGGGAACGGGAACGGGAACGGGAACGGGAACGGGAGCGGGAACGGGAACGGAAACGGGAACTTAAGACAACATTTGTGAATTCTAAAGCGATACGAAGTTCGCGGGGTCAGCTTGTCTCAAATAAAACACAGTAGTTTTTAAACGAAATTATTAAAAATAAATCAACCATGACACAGACTCTGAAAAAGCAGCAATAAAGGGTAATATTCCCTAGCGAGCAAAAGTTGGTGAAACCTATCGCTTCGCTCTGAAGATCTACCTAATATTGATTACGTCACATTCAGCAGAACGAAAACCTTGCGGTCAATTAGTTGTATCGGAGTCCGACTTGTCGCTTTCTAATTCAACGGACCCCTCGGAACTGCTCGACCATAAACAATGCTTTGCGAAACACACCCGACCCAGACGACGACGCTTAGTACATTCGACACGGCGAAAAAACTACTATTTTTCACAGTTTTCAACACACATTTTTGCAACCTGTTCTCTAGGTATTTGTACATCTAAATATATAAGTAAAACTCGTTATTGAATGCCTGACTGACTGATTTATCAACACAGCTTAAACCACTGGTCCTAGGAATGTAGGGGTGCAATAAAAGGAATTCCCGAAATTTAACCCCTAAAGGAGTGCAGCGGGGCTTGAAGTCTGTTTAAAAATAAGTTCAAGTGAACGAAGTCGCGAGGGTTTGCACTAGTGGTCATATAAAATGGTTGCAGGGTTTGCAGTTCGTCTCTCCACTTACTTAAATCATCTAGAGACACTGTATCTGAGTTATACTTAATGCACTTCCTATTCTACAGACCATACCTGTTTTTTTGTGGTCACCCTTAGAAGGATTTTGGGCAGTGAGATTATGATTCGGGTAGCTATGATATTCTTTTGTTATAATGCATCTTGGTTTCACTTGTTCCGCGTCAAAACATCTGAAAAATCTGTAATGTTACAACATATTGCAGTTTCATGGGGCCGACCTAGTTAAGAGCGTTGTAGGTACCTACACCTATTAATCAGAACGACTTAACGAAATAGGATTGTACTCGTAAGTTAGCACAACAAAGTTAGTTTACGATCGATAGCAAGCCGACCCATATGCAACACGCGTAGAAATCGAAAGCGCTCCGAACTTAGTTCCCAACTCGCAACCCTTTCGCGGTCGTGTGTAAGTACACAACTTGTCAGTTTACCCCGTTCATTCAGACAAAAGGAGACGCACCCTCTCCCTCCCACGCGTGACACGCACATGTGTTGTCTCGCACACATGCGTGCATTTTCCGGGTTACACGACGGGTTGGGAAAGCTCGCGTCTCGTACGAAGGGGTGGTTTTGAAGGCTGCTGTTTGCAGGAGCCGGATTATAGGCTCGGCGCCACGTGATGATGTTTACGAAGGGTTCCATTCACGTCGTTTGGAGGGCACACATCAGACACACGAGCATCACTCGGCGCGGCTCGCCGGATCGTGTGGGAGTCGGTGTTGTCTGTGGTCAGGCCGCGCGTGCTAGCCGTTTATTTTGCAACGAGATTTACAACTATAACTGTAAATTAACTTTATCGAGCGGGCCCGAATCTAGGTCGTATGGAATCAGCATTAATTATCGCTATAATCTAATACCGATGTCGAGTGTACGTACAATAGATCACATGATAGATAGCCGCTCACGCCAAGGATACGAAAGCAATAATCGCGGACGAGAGACGCTATAACTATTGTATGACGACGCAACTGGGTTAATCTATTGTTTCAGAGAAATATAGGTAGGTACGTTATCGTCGATGTGGGGAACAATTATAATGAAAATAAGTCTAGGTCGCGGCGATGGGCAGTCCTTGCATTGTTCGAGAGAATCGCGTGTCCAATATAAGTCCCCATTACATAAATAATATGGGGTGTACCGGCGACTTCTCATAGCTGCAACTTAATATCTATAAGAGCTACCAGTGCGCCTTGAGAGCCTTCTGATTGCCACCGATAGACAATGGCCTGCTAGAAACTGTTTGTTTGAGTTTTATGTAAGTTTTATGAAACAAAACCGGTGCAAAATTACAATGTATGAGAGGCTAATTAGGTGCTTCATGTGTGAACTATAATTAACCAGCTTCGGTCCATGACTGCGCTTGCAAAAAAATATTTGCAAAGAGTTATGATTCCTAAAAAAGTATCTAAGACTTTTTTAGGAATCATAACTCTTTGCAAGTATTTTATATATATTTTGTATATCCGTGGATCCATGTAAAATTATGATGTTTAAAATGAGTCAAAGGCATCGTGACAGGTTACTATCCCATAACCGCTATTATGTAGGTATATTAATTAATTTCCTCACTATGTTTTCCTTTATTATTTACCTACTAGTTCAGATCACGGCCCAAAATACATGAAAGCTGATTATTTCCTCAAAGATACCTCTATTAAGGTATGTTCCGGTGATGTTTATTTATTAATTTATTTATACTTTAATTGCACTTAAAAAATACAACATGGCAGGTTTAATGCCGAGGCATTTTCTACCAGCCAACCTAATTGGTAGTGGAAAATAGTAGTTGGCAACAAAAATCTTAAAAACTAGGTAATGAAAACACGGTTTGTTAATCATCTACGACAATCAAACAGAACAAAACCTTTTTATATAGTCGGTGGTACACAATAACAGTTACCAAATTAGCGGTCTCGATATAACAAGAACACATTAGGTGAATCATATTCGCTCACACGGGCCCTGAGAGAATTCATACAAATGAATTACAAGTTAACGCGATAATTTCTAAAGCTCGAGCCCAATTTAGTTCGGGGCTATTGAAATGTGTTTTCGTTAACTTTCCTCTTTGCTAGGGTCCGCTGTCTGATAAAGCGCTAATTGCAATACTACTAATCGACTTGGCGGGGGCATTTCGGTGCCCCCAGATCCTAATATATACTATAATACTATAATATACTATATACTATAATAATATTATAAAGAGAAAAGTTTTGTTTTTTTGTATGTTTGTAATGGATAAACTCAAAAACTACTGAACCGATTTCAAAAATTCTTTCACCATTACCAAGTTACATTATCCCTGAGTAACATAGGCTATTTTTTATTTTGAAAAAGTAATAAATTCTTTATAAGAATGACGATAGTTTGAAGCAAGGTGTAAATAATTGCCAAAAATTTTGCTTTCTTCGTGTGCTCTACAAAAACTATTGAACGGGAATTCTTACGGGAACGGGAATGGGAACGGGAACGGAAGACAACATTTGTTAATTCTAAAGCGATACGAAGTTCGCGGGGTCAGCTTGTAATATTATATATGTTAAAGTTTAATAATGATACTTCTTAGAAGTATGTAAGTAGTACCTAAATACGTGTACCTATGATACAAAACTTGGTTACTGTCATATTTAAATCAAAGGGAATATGTCGTAAAAACTTCTAAACGTTCGCCATGTCCAACGTTTCGAATGTTTCTATCATCAAATGTAAAGGGGTGAAAAATCAATTGATTTCAATCTTCCAGTTCAGTTTTTTAATTATCTATTTTGACGGCGCTATAATCAAATAACTGCGTCGTGCCGGACTAGTTAGCGCCATGTCGCGCGACATCGAATTGCGTTTTGATATAAACTTTATTCAAACGAACGGGAACTTAAATAAGAAATTGTAAAATGCACGCGTCGGTACCTACTCCAATCTAAGTTACCTAGATGAGGTCTAGCTGCCTGCTCGGCTTCGCTCAGGTGTACTTACTATACCTACTAATGAAGATTAAAGGCAAACTTTTGATACCTAAGGTTACATTATTGCAATTTTCGTGACGGTCTCTTATTTTTTTTTAATAAAATATGATCCTTATTATTCGCTGATAATGTACATTTTGATAGGTGAGAGAATTTTTTAAATTGGTCTAGTAGTTTTTTTTTATCCGTTCAAAACAAAATAAACGATATTATTTTCTCTTTTTCCGTAGTCTACAAGAAACCTTTATAGTTTCGCCATGTCTGTCCGTCTGCAGCTTAGCTCGGAGACTCTTAGTGCTAGAAAGCTGTAATTTGGCATGAATATACATATTAATCACGTTAACAAAGTGGTATATTAAAATCTTGGAAAATATTTTTAATATTAGTGTAGAATGCAGATGCAAAACTAGCTACTTTTTCTTCGAGTTCGCTACAGTGGACATTTGCCGAACTTTCCTGTAAGTTGTGTGGGATCTTCGGTGTACTAACTGTCATTGCAATCTGTGCCTTCAGTGGCTCCGTTCTCTATTGTTTCCGACTTACAAAATGATCAGTTCCTTTCTTACCTGTTCATTGTGAACGGAATACGTGAATACTTATGAATTTTTAATAGCTCATATCTTTTGGATGGTTCTTATTTTATTCATTCAAACACAGGTGGCATGTAATTGGCCATTGTAAAATTACTAGGTAAAGCGAATTAGTAGTTAATCAAAAAAACTATATTTGTTTTTGCGAACTGTTTAAAAGTAGCCTACTTATCTATTTACCTAGTGTAACACATTATGATTTACTTTATTTAAATGTAGGTAGTTAGGTAATAAGTTTTTAGATAGTTCATTAATGTATTGTCAGTCAGATCATCAGGATTTAGGTAGATAGATAGAAAATTATTTATTGCATAATACAAGGACATGTACTGTTACATCGGCGAACGTTAATGCTAGTTAGCATTTTCTTCAGCTAACCTTTGTGTAATTTGAAAAGGGAATGGTATTATATATTTACTCATACTTACTAAAAAAATACATAATCATACATATACTATTGGATTTGTGGAAGGTAGGTATAAAGGCAATAGGGATAATGTTTTGAAATTTTGATAAATAAGATCGTGTAAAAGCAATTCAATAATTACGATCGACGCGCCGCGTCTACATCGCTGTATTCGGCTGATAGAATATTAAAATATTTATTGGGAATTAAGAAGAGATTCAAGAATGGTACAGTACGGCGGATCTAGGCAAACATGAAGTTAGCCGTTTGGCTGCGCGGCAGACAATTTTCGACCTTAATGCAGTGACACAAAACCATTTTTACTGTCACACGGCTAGCTTCACGTTTGCCTAGATCCGAATATTGTACACGACAACAATCTTGGAATCATGCCAAGCATGCCTAGCATGATGATCCGAAAAAGGTTTATTTGACAGAAGTATAGACAAAAACATATATCTTTGGGTTAAAAGCAGCTATTTTCTACTTTTTGAGCATGGTAATTGCAGAAGGAAAAACGATAATTCTAAACTTCACTCGCCTAAAATTACACGTCTATTCGCTATATCTACATCCATAAATTTCATTGTTGTCTATTCTTTCGTAGACAAATCATTTTCCCGGGTCAATAAAGCAAGCCTGCTTGGCTTGGGTGTCTATTCTGCAAACCAATAAACGATATATCGTGACAAACGTCACATCGTTTCCGACACGATGAAACGACCGACATTATACATTCTACTATGACGGATGGCAATTTCTAAGAGTGTGGTTTATCCGAATATATAGAACTAGCCGACCCGTGACAGACGTTGTCCTGTCAAATTTTAATAATCGCATAGGAAAAAGCAAAGGCAACTTCCAATTTTTTCCCCACAAACCTTGTACTGATAAAATAAATTACGAATTTTAGTAGAACGCGTATCATTCTTTAGTCAAAAATGTTTTTAGTCTGTGATGTCAGATTTGTTGCACACCAGCGTACCAAAATCATCCTTTTTGCATTTTTTTTACATTTAGGGGTGGTTTTTCGGATTATAAGTTTCCCCTTTATTTATTCTGATTTTTTGTCTACATACTACAGCAAATTTCATCTTAATCCGTTTTGTCGTTTATTTTTTATTAGGGAACAAACATAGCAGCCTTATCACAAACTTTTGCATTTATAATATTATTAGGATAGAATCAAAACTGGACACTTATACACAGTTGACGATACCTTTACCATACCCAAGATAGGACCAGCTTCTCACATGAAATACAATTTTGCGGTTGTTTACGCTTCTGTTGCGTGTGTAATCTATCATATGAAATAAGTTATCCAATGCGGCCGCAAGAATCGATTCCAATACGAATAAAAAAAAAACGATTCGGTTTATAATCGAGTAGGGACTTTCACTGTAACTGGATAAAAAGTAAAGTAATTTATGTGAAATTAGATTGTTACATAATTGTTACAAGTTATTAATAGAATGAGTAGACGTTTCTTATGTTTGTTGGGTAAACTAATTTAGAAGATTTTTTTTCTGTCTTAGTACCTAGGTACATACCGCCCTTTGTTTTGTTACCATGTTCATTTGTATCAGATTGCTTTTCATTAAATTAGTTGTGAGAATAGGTAAAAAAGTTTGCTTTGAAAATGTTCTCATCAAGTGCAAGAAATTAATTTTAAATTGAATTTATTGTGACTAGCGTTGTTGTTGCCATTTTATGATTACACAACAGTGTCAGTTCACTTGGTTTCTTAATACCTACTTTAGTCTTTTGTACCTATGTAATGTTTAGTTAAGTTGCAATAAATGAAATGGAAAGCTTCCGACTAAAATAGTAAAATAAATAGGTGCACTAACCCTCGTATTCAAGAACGACACTATGAGATCACGCACCCACAGTGGACGAAATCTTTTTTCATAAACATCACTTTATGTGTTGAGCGGCACTATGGCGCACGCTACCGTGTGCCTTTAGAGCTCAACTTTGCCTAGAGGCACACGACAATGTGCCTCTAGTCACACTATGCAGTGTCGCACAACACATAAAGTGATGTTTATGAAAAAAGATTTCGTCCACTGTGGATGCGTGTTCTCATAGTGTCGTTCTTGAATACGAGGGTAAGTCTTGTAAATCAACATAAACATAGGCTCAATTTCAGTGACAATAATTGCTAATGTGGTTACGTTTTGACCACACTAAAGGTCTCTGTCGGGTAAACTAAAGGCGGTGTAACATTAGTCACATCATACCTCTTGTGTAACTACAAATGTTTAGCAAAATTCAACCTTATGTCGATGGAATAAGAAAAATAGGGTTGTATTGTTCTTCGTTGTAATGAGTCACTGGCTTTGATAATAAGGCATGTAGTAATTTACTGTGTAGTAATTGTTTTACTGAGAAAATGTGCTGGCTACTAGTTTCTTAGTAAATATTTACTAATGTGTGGGCTAACCAAAGAGGGAATAAAGTTCTATGAAGAAAAATTCATTAGGATCCCAAAATTAAATAAAGAGGAGCTTCTTGTGTAATGTTTTTCAGGTCGTCAGCCCGAATTATACTTATAGGTAGGTAACTCAAGTTGTAAGTCGTAACATAAAAAACTCTCGGCAGTTTTACTTCGGAAGTCACGTCCGAACGACGTGTAGGTTTGATAACATGTCTCTAATGATGTTTGTGTGGTCAAGACATGTATTTGCAAGCTGCGGTTTCCTCCGTATTCCCTTTGTCTCGCCGAAACTTCATAAACTTTATAATCACAGGATCCATAATCTGATTTCGATTCCAACCGACCTTTTTGTGGCCGTAAAAAAGTCCACTTTTGCCCACAAAGTGGGTAGTTCCCTTTGTGTATCGTAAAGCTGAATGTACACAAAGTTTTAGGGTTGTTTGTGGAGGTTTAGGGGACATAAAATTTGGGACAAAACATGTAAAGATTGCGGCCGAACATGTAGCTTACATGCCATCACTTCCTCTTGTGCTTTTGTTATCCATGCCTACTTGTTTCACATATATTCTTTGGTTATTACCCGTCCGTGCGTCCCCACCATTTACCAGTGTATTTATTTTGTGCCAGTGTCTAATACAAAATTCGAGCATATCGTACGTGTACAATTTCATGTGTCGATTGCACTTTCCGATCGGCAGCTTTTCGTGGGCACTTATTTTAATTGCTTTCTCAAGTCCATTCGTCGCTCGATTCCCATGACGGTCGCTGTGAAATTGACTAGCACACGTAGATGCATGACATGTAGTTTTTTTCGTGAGGTTTTTTATCTGTTTATCGAGAGAGAGATCTAAGTGTGCGCCTCTATTGTGCGTCGCAGTGAGAGGCTCGCGCACAGTTTCCGAACACCACTCGTGATCTTATTTCGGTTCCCATTCAGCGAGCGCTCATTCAAATTTCGAATTTTACGGATGGAATCAATTACGAATGTGTGACGACTAGGTACATATCGCTACCGGTAACAAACGTTGTGCGGTGAAAGAACGCTCGCGGTCTCTAATTTAGGGTTGAATGGGTTATGGAATATTAATTATTGGTGCCGGCGCGCACAGCGGGTAACATCATGTGTGCATCAATCTTGCTTCGGCCTGCGTCGGCACCTCTTTATCAGAACAAAAAAGCGGGCAGTGGCTTTTCTCATGGCCACGGAACAATGCTAGCCCGCACTTGTTATTAAATTCGTATAAAATTAAATCTAATGTGTGATTTCTTCCAGTTCCGTTCGCGTGATGGGAACCTTACGGTAGTTTACGGAGATGAAACAAACAAATCCGTATTTTTGAAATGGCAATCATTTACATATAATCTGAAGGCTAGCTACTTATGTCGATGACTATCACACGGTGTAATTGTTTAGCTCGACACGTAGCATTTGACTCCATCAAGTGCCATCTTTTGTACATTTGCTTTGTGTGGACTATAAATCATTTTTTGTACATTCTAATGTGAATTTTATACGCTGATGTTGTTTAAACTTGACAATATTTTTCTATTTAAGTGGTTTCTCGCAAGGGCGAGTGTTGGGACCATCGCTGTATAATTTATACAAGAGTAAGGTACAATGGATGTAATTAAAATGGTTGTTCTGAGAATAATATTTGCCGATGACACAGCTAATGCCTTGAGAATATTTCTACCATAATCTTTTTAGTTGAGAGTACCTTCTATAACACACTTCACCCAGCAGACTTGTATCTAGTTTTTTATAGGTAATCTAATTTTGTTTTTCATGATTATCAATACAATCCTTAGACATATAATAATGTAGATAAAACATAAGCTTATTAAAAATATTTTTTCGTATTTCATAAGATCCATGTTCATACATTGTACAAACCGTTAAGTGTCTTAATGCTTATACAATAAGATAAATTTTTCCTTGCAGTTTTGGTATTCATAATTAGTGATCAGATTTCTATCTCAAGTGAAAGGATCTTTTATGGACAATCCTGAGGCGTTAAATGTTTGTTTACTCAATTAATTTAATATTTTAAGACAATAACACCAATGAGAATGTTGCTAGATGAAAAGTAGGTAGGTAGGTGTTAGTCAGACAAAAAGCATACTTGTCAGAGCTCCTAAAAATAAACTGGGTAGTTAGTCAAGTCCGGAAATAGAAAATACCAATGAGTCCAATTGATCAATCGAATCATTGAGGCGTGTCATTTTGTTATTGTACTTTTTGATACACATGTAATATTATTTATTTATTATTATTATTTCTAATACTGATCTGTAGGTATACCTACCTATAATATAATGGATGACATATTGGAATATCGCTGTAAGGCTGTGCTTATCGTCTTTTTGATCATTCGTTTAATTCATCTTAAACAGAAATAAATGGTTTTATATTGTACTAGCTGACCCGTGCCCGCTTCGCTGTGCGTAAGACATTTCTAATACCATCGTGGACTTTTTTGTAGACGTTTTTAAGGTGTACAATACTGTAGTACATTATTTTGATATATCTCGTGGGGTTCAGCCAGCATTTGCAATGTAAGCGCAAAAAAATTAGTTTATTTACGACATCACATTAGAAACCTCTAAAATTATCAGTGTTTCTCTACTATATTATGCATGTATTATACATATAAACCTTCCTCCTGAATCACTCTATCTATTAAAAAAAACCGCATCAAAATCCGTTGTGTAGTTTTAAAGATATAAGCAAACATACATACATACATATTACATACAGACGCGGGAAGCGGAGAGCGACTTTGCTTTATACTATGTAGTGATTTGTTCTTGATCATGAACATTGCCTTCGACCGCGATCAACGGTAGATCGCAAAACACTAAAATGATTAAAAACCACGATAATTCTATAATCGTTTTATTCACTTACCTTTTAGATTTACGTCATGCCTCTAAGCCTTCTGGTCCTAAAGTTTCTACACCAAAAGAGGTCAAAACCTTCCTGGAGGTGGACATTTATATATTTTCCATGGTATACAATCATTCCTTTATAATCCTATTTGCTCTGGGCATAGGATTTCCATCACCGACATTAGTATCCCATAACACTCAAAAACTCGTACCATTCATCTTATCAGCTTCAATTAAATTAAATCGGACCATAGTTGTGTCAAAACCGTGTCTGCTGAAGCTCACAGCATCTTACTATTTGGCAAAATGGTTCTTATTACCATGGAATAAGGTTATGTTGATTTTCGCATGTGATTGTAAGTTTATTGATAGCCATGCGTGGTCGTAAAGTTAGGATGACCAGACTACGAGAGCGTTTACCGGGTATTCCAGGAAAGAGATTAAGTCAAAGTTTCCTGTTATAAAATGGTCCATTTTACTTACGTAATTTCTTCAAAGTAAGTCTTGATACTCGTAACTTATGTTTTTTTTTCGACAAATATCTAGTTACTATTATATTAGGGTTTGCAAAGTGTATAAAAAATCTAGACCCACCAAAGTGAGTCAAATTAAAACTAAAATGAAAAAAAAAAAACGATTATAAAAACCGACCAAGTGCGAGTCGGACTCGCGCACGAAGGGTTCCGTACCATTATCTATAAAAACGGCAAAAAAATCATGTTTGTTGTATGGGAGCCCCCCTTAAATATTTATTTTATTCTGTTTTTAGTATTTGTTGTTAGAGCAGCCACAGAAATACATAATCTGTGAAAATTTCAACTGTCTAGCTATCACGGTTCATGAGATACAGCTCTGTGACAGACAGACAGACAGACGGACAGCGAAGTCTTAGTAATAGGGTTCCGATTTTACCCTTTGGGTACGGAACCCTAAAAAATGTTTTAGGTAATATCTAATTTTACAAAGTGCACAACCAGCAAGCATTCCCAAGGAGAGTTGACGTTAGGCAGGCGGCTTGTAAAACATCCCAAGCCAAATCCAATGGCAACATCTATATATGTGCCGACCCCACGAGGACTTAGGATAAAGAAGTTTTAGGTAATTTCTGATTTGAGAGGACCTACTTTTCAATAGCTTAGCAGATTAACTTTGACATGGGTCTTTATCACGTAATTACCTTTAATTTACTTTCCCGACGTTTCGACTATGTTACAATAGCCATGGTCGCGGGCTGTCAAAATCAATAAAGAAGTGTCAAAATCTATAGTTATGTCTACTAATCACGATAGTTTGTAAAATAATTTAGCAGATCTAAACAGAGATCATGTCTCGGCATATGTGGACGTGTGGCTGCCCTGTCGTAAAGCGCATAATTTACAATGCGGAATAAGGACGTGCGTTTTCGTCCAATTAACCACTGCATTTGTCGGTGGTTGAGTAACGAGCTGCTATTGACTCCGTGCGTCTGCGCAGAGCTTAGGAGCACACGATCCGCCAGTGGCGCTCAATGTTTGCGTCTTCCTGTCTTTTCTAGCACATTGGTAAGTTTACTACTTTTTACTTTAATGGCGTCTATCATTTAGAACCTTAATTTCAACGTATTGAAACGATATCCATTGCAAACAAACTACGTAGTGCTAACATATTGTGCTGGAGAAAATGGTGCTGGATTCTTCAAAACTTCGAGACACCAGTCAAATAAAATAGCTAACATGCGTTTATTGCAATAGAATAAGTAATGCTTGGTAAAAATGGGGTTTGGTTTTTTTTTTTTTTTTTTTTTTTTTTTTATTAATCTCTAATATACATCTACTGTTTTGTGTTAAACGTAAACTCATATGATTCACCCATATTTTTACTGTTATACCTGTAAAAATATAATTATATACCTACAAATTTTCATCTCTTTTGTTCAACAACTCAAAATCATAGGCAATATTTATCGGTATAACTACAAAAATATACAGGTATATTTTGATATATTGCTTCCTGTAAGTTGTTGCTTAACAGTTTGAGAGCCATTGATCTACATACGAGCATGCCTAACTGCCCAAGGAACAGCGTGTAATAAATAACATTAATTTATACCTTATTTTCGCTTTAGTCAAAGCATTGACAAACAAAAGTTCCTATGGTTCCATTACTGAGGTAGATAGGTACTTTAGTAAATTGGTCGTATTTCTATGCAAATGAAAACTAACTTACTTGGTAATTATGTCGATAATTAATATTATATTGAACGTTGGTAAATGCTTTTATTGTTAAGCGAGTGCTAATTAAAATTTATGCTAATTTAAATTGCATTGAAAACATAATGTGGGATTTTTACTCAAATAATTTGGGTCTAGTACCTATAGGGTTTGGTTAAGAAAAAAACAGTATCACGACTGTAATCTCTTCGATCCTTGAATATGTCTAAAAGGAGTAGTCGGAGGCACGTCCAAACATTAACTTATACTACCTATGATTTTTTAATAAAAGGGTAACAACCTCGGTAATCTACATAGTAATACGTCATAGGTATTAAACTTTCAAAAAAATCTTTATTGTTCAGTTTTGTTTCCTTTTAGAGTTCCTTGTGAAGGAGCCCGAGGTAGTTCTACCACAATCTATTTTTACAGCAATATTACTGTGTTCCGTATATATTACCGTGTTAAAAGGTGAAATTACAGGCAAATGAAGTTTTACACTTGTATACCTCAAATTATCGGATGCAAGGCGCCTGAATCGAACGTCGTCGCTTTCTAGGAGTCTACTCTCGAAAACGATCTACGATATATGTAGGCGAAAGTCACGTCGTTTTCGACTGTATTTTGAAAGATGGAACGACCGATTACATTGACAATTAGGGGCATAGACCTGGTTGTGGTTCCTACCCCGGCTTTGAGCATTTTAAATTTTGGCAGTCAGTAAAATTTGTTTAAAATCTATAGTTAATACAATTATTTGCTTATGGTCTGTTTTGATTAGTGACATTTGTGTTGCGTGTACCTCTAGATTATTTTGCTCACAACCAATGATTTCCCCTTCTGTCTATATTAATATGAATAATTAATTTATAAATATCGTCTGTACAAAACCTTTACTTAACCTAAGAGATAGATATATACATTCTATGTTGTTTATCAATCATCGTTTTAATCATTTTTTTTTTCAATATAATCCGTTTTGCAAATTAAAATGTTGTTAAAGTGCCCAAAACCAGCGCTTTCACCCTACATCATAAATTCTACTACGATTGACAACGATTTCTAAGACTGCGGTTGGGTCGAATACGTCACTGTCAATGTCGAAATCGTTTTGCAGAGAGGGCCCTGGGTGTTTCTGATCTGCGAGATTGTGTTTTGTTATAGGCTGATGCTTAGTAGCATGGCTTATTCTGTCTACAAGTGGTATAAAATTCCATCCAAAGGTTGCCTGTAATGAACTCTTTTAGCGATAAGGCCGCCCATTTTTTACGCAGTTTTTATCTGTGCTTATACTATAGGTAAGTGTTTTTGATGAAACCATTGGTTGTGGGGAAGGATTTAGTACGCAAGCTATGGCCCTAAAGCAATTAAAATGTAACATCAATTTGATGACATCTTTCTTCTTAATATTTACAGGGTGTCCCAATAAATTACGCGTCACGTTTTTTGTCCGCGATGAACTCCTAAACTACTTAAACGATTTTAATCAAACTTTGCACACCGGGTGCAGTTTGATCCAACTTGAAAGATAGGATATCTTACATCTCAATTAATAGTCGCAATATTATTTTATTGCAAATTATTTGTTTATTATCTGACAGTCACAATTATCTGTTAGCTCCAAAAGATTCTAACAGATGGCGATATCTGTTGACAAAGCAACGCGTGGCCGGGTCTGCTTGTAAAATAATATAATGTCGGCCTCACAGCTCAGTTGGTAGTAACTCTGCCTTCTGCGCTGTAGGTTGTGGGTTCGATCCCCACCCAGGGCAAATATTTGTGTGATGAACATAGATGTTTGTTCTGTGTCTGGGTGTTAATATGTATAATAAGTATGTATTTACAAAAAAAAGTATATAAGTATTCTATCTGTTATCTGGTTCCCATAGTACAAGCTTTGCTTAGTTTGGCGCTATGTGTAAAGTCCGCCAAAAAAAATAAAAAAATATATTACCAATTCCATAACATATTACGGTGTTGATTAAATCAATGATTGAATCATATCTAATCGAACTAGCAATATTTATGTAAAGTCGCGTAAACCAGCATTTCAAGTTAGAAAAGGTTTATATCGATAAAATAAAATAAGTGCCTTTTCATAGCCGCATACGTTAGTAAATTAAATTTTATGTTTCAATTAAGCTGACCGTGGTATCTACTTCACATATCAATAAGTGCCTATAGAGTTTGTATGCATGTTTGTGCCACAATCAGGCCTAAGCGACAAAAAGGATTAAGTTGAATATTACTGTAAATGTAAATATAATGCCCGAATAAAACATAAACTATTTTAAAATATGAAAAATATACATTATTACAACAACGGGAAATTACTCACGAGCAGGGTAGCGCGCGCGTTATGGTCCACTCACCCTGAAGAAGATTCTCTAGATGAATCGAAACATTGTCGGTGTCCTCATTGACAATTTATCATTTACGTGAGTAATTTCCCGTTGTTGTAATAATGTGTAGTAACTCACGAAAGTTTTGAAAGTGAAATATGAAAAATATACCCCAAAATTATAAAAAACGCAAAAAGAATGATTTTGGTATAGATTACTATAGATGGCGCTGGTGTGCAACAAATCTGACATCACAGACTAAAAACATTCAGTCTTTTTTATTTTTAAATAAGTAATAATAAGTAGTAAGTTGACCATGGTATCTACTTCACAGTGCCTATAGCGTTAGCGTAACATTAAAACCCTACAGTTAATATTTTAAAATATACCAGCTGCTCGTCCCTGCTTCGCACGGGTGGTACCTGGATAAAAAGCCTATGTGTTATTCTGATGTATAAGCTATATGATTGTAAAGTTTCTTTTTAATACGTTCAGTAGTTTTTGCGTGAAAGATTAACAAACACACACAAACACTCACAAACTTTCCCATTTATGATATTAGTAGGGTAAAAAAAATTATCACTACTGTAATCCCCAAGTACGGTAGACTTCCTCTCAGATCTTCAGGCGCTCAGATCTTTAAATGTATATAGAGCACATTTGGCACATATCCATATTTTGCAGCACTATTCATTTCAAACGTGACGGATTTTAAGCCCTTTGCCGCTCATAAGAATACAAATTAATTCCCTTACGACGTTTCCATCACCATTTTGAGCACGTTTTATTGTGCTAACATTTTTGGCAAAGATAAATCCGTTGATGCGAAGAGAAGCTGGAGAAGCTGTTTGAACCGACCTACGGAATTAAAATTAAGGTAACCACTAGGTCAACGCAGTTCTTTTTCTCTTCACCACATAGTATAAAGCAAAGTAGCTTTCCGCTTCCCGCGTCTGTATGTATGTATGTATGTTTGCTTATATCTTTAAAACTACACAACGGATTTTGATGCGGTTTTTTTTAATAGATAGAGTGATTCAGGAGGAAGGTTTATATGTATAATAACATGCTACCCGTGCGAAGCCGGGGCGGGTCGCTAGTTACAAATAAAAAAATAATTATTATGAGACTTTAATGTATTCAAGATACAATCTGTCATAATAAGTAGCGAATGGTGTCGATTTTGTTAGCAACAAACGATTTTATCATCTTTAAAAATTATTGCTGTCTCTATTACTTTATATGAAACAGAAAGAGATAGCTGCTGTTAAGTTTAGTTGGCACCAAAGAATCGGCACTATCTTATAAAACAAGTATTTATCGTCTTGTTTTACACATTAGAGATATCATAATTTAACAGCTCATCAAAGATATAAATTTGTTTCTCTATCACGTCGTAACGGCTGGATGGATTTCAACGAAATTTGTTATACAGTGTTCAAAAAATAAGGAAATAAACCAGAGGTACCCTATTTTCTATTTTATCACTACATAGTATAAAGCAAAGTCGCTTCCCGCTTCCCGCGTCTGTATGTATGCTTATATCTTTAAAACTACACAACGGATTTTGATGCGGTTTTTTTAAATAGATAGAGTGATTTAGGAGGAAGGTTTTTATGTATTAAACCCGTGCGAAGCCGGGGCGGGTCGCTAGTATACTATATTTTTATATACTATATCCTACATCTATTTGCCCCCTTTCTCGGCTTTGTGTAGTTTTCGAGCTATGTTCATTTATATTTTATTTTAGAAATTAGCAAAATTGTGAACCTAGCCTAATAATTTATTTGCATAGATAAAACCTTTTCGTTTATAAAAATATTAAATTCTAAGTTTACTAAAGCTTTAAGATTTTATTTACATTGGGGAATATTTGGGTCTCAGTAAGGTGCTACACCTCCGGTTTTCCGCTTAATACAATTTTTGGGACACAAATACATTACACAGTACATTTTTATCTAGTAAAACAGCCCTTAATATCTTGAAATAGAACGTCAAAGTTTATACAAAAAACTGCTAAGTTGCGGAGGTTTCCGTTAGTTTACAATAAAACCTTTCAAAAGTGCCAATATACTTATTCTCCCGTGCATAATTATTAGGCAGGTACCTACCTATTACTTCTCGTAAGTTAGTACTTTACGTATCGGCTCTGACAGCCTTTACCTATAATATACTCGTATAATATACCGCCTTCACATTAAACTATTTTCAAACAGGCTTTAACTCCCGCTGCACTCCCTTAGAAGAAGAATTTTGGAAATTCCATTCTTAATGCACCCCCTAGTGTGTAGGGGGTGCACTAATAATATTATAAGAATATTATTAAAGAAAAATATTATTAAGATAGAAATCCTAATAATATTATAAATGTGAAAGTTTGTGAGTTTGTATCTATGTTTGTTCCTCAATCAGGCCTAAACGACAAAAAGGAAAGTTGAATATTGCTGTAAACGTAGATATAATGCCCCAATAAAACATTACCTATTTTAAAATATGTAAAATATCCCCAAAATGATAAAAAACGCAAAAGGGATGATTTTGGTAGATGGCGCTGGTGTGCAACAAATCTGACATCACAGACTAAAAACATTCATTCTTTTTTATTCGATTATTGAAATTTGACAGGACAACGTCTTTCACGGATCGGCTAGTAGTTACATACACCCTTCAAATTTTTAGAGTCTGGGACCAGTGGTTTAGTCTTTGCGGTGATAGATCAGTCACTAGTCAGTAACGCAAGAGTTTTAGACACAAAATGTATTCTTTCTTTTTTTGGAGTTCCGTACCCAAAGGGTAAAAACAGGACCCTATTACTAAGACTTCGCTGTCTGTCTGTCCGTCTGTCTGTCTGTCCGTCCGTCTGTCTGTCACAGGGCTGTAACTCATGAACCGTGATAGCTAGACAGTTGAAATTATCACAGAATATTTATTTCTGTTGCTGCTATAACAACAAATACAAACAGAAATAAAAACAGAATAAATTAAATATTTAAGGGGGGCTTCCATACAACAAAAGTGATTTTTTTGCCGTTTTTATAGATAATGGTACGGAACCCTTCGTGCGCGAGTCTCGTACTATAAGTAGGATAATTTTGTAGAATAGAATGTCGGAGATACTGAGCCAAAAAGTTACTGTTAAGTTTATTTTCTCTATAGTTCTGCATTAGCAATGACCTTCGAAAGCGAACTAATAAAAACATTTTTCTCATCAGCAAACAAAGCAATCGAACGTAACACCTATGTTACACTGCAATTGCACACGTGTAGCTTGTTTCCACTCAAAGAACTGGCTAGTGTGACCATATTTTTTAAGAATAGATTGTTTTATGAAACTCTTTAGTTTTTCTAGATGGCACTGTGTTAAATATCCACTAATATTTATTTATTTAAAATAATCTTTTAAGGATACTTTTCGATCATGCAATTTAATAAAAAAAACTCCTTGCGACGCAAATGAAAAGGCATGATTTATGTTAAAAACACTTTGTTTCAAATGATTTAAAAGTTTTCTTGAGAAATCATCATATTCGGTGATATCATTTTATGGGTTTTTGTATTGCATCTTATTAACATATTAGGTACCTATCTATAGTAACTTTAGCAGTTGAAAAAATAAAATACAGCCAGTATTTATTTACGTGAAGGATTGTTAATCCATCGCTACTAATAATAATACCTACTAACTTGTTTCCGTATAACGTACTTAAAACGTTTTTTTATTTTTTCGTTATTCTTTAACATTTTAAGTTTGAGTAAATGCGTGTATAAGTTTTTTGAATAGATCATTTGGCTGGGTTTCAAACCCACGATTTTCAGATTGGCACTTCTCTGTCAACATAGCTTACTTTTATAAGCAGACAGAAGTTATCTGCAGCGTTATTAGTTTACCATCGCAATAATCGTGTCATTTATTAGAAAAACTTTAAGGAGATTCATAAAACCATCACATACCAGACGATTACCTACACGAATGCGTATAGTAATTATATTTACTCTGTGGTCTAAGCGTGTTAATTATTGTTAATAAGCCATTGTGTTCAACTGGTGTGGCAGGTTGTGTGTAAAATTACTTATCATAAAAAGATGATTTTTTTATTAATTTTGTACTTAAAGTGATTTTTAGGTGTTGTAGTTCAGATGATTATGGTTATTATACGTATTTAAAAAGAGAAGTGTCAAAATTAGGAACAGTTATTAGCAGCATTATCTTTCGCTTATATTTTCCTTTTCCAAAGTTATAGCCCAAAATTATACCTAAATTGTATTCAGGAATATTTTATAGCACTTTCTCCTAAAATAGTAAGATTTTCGATATATTAGTCTATCTGTTAAAGGGAGTTAGGTTAAAGGCGTTAAACATAAGTAGGTCACAGTGCGCCAAGCAGTGTCGATTGAATGTAAATGCGCAGGCGCAGATTGCGCTAGTTTTCATCTTCGTATAGGGTGACCATGTTTATCGAATGGGCTTTTAATGATTGGTTTTCATCTTTATTCATAGGTGTTTGAACATTTTATGGTTAAGTACTCTATAATGATCAGTAAATAAGAAATATGTTATAGGCACATTCGTTTAACCTCATTTCGTCTAGGTAATGAATTATAATTATGCCACAATATTACATTTAAAAAGCTGGTTTAATTAAATTACATATTTCATAACGAGGCAAACTCTAGTATTTACTTAATTAATTAAGAGAAACCAACCACATGACTCATTAGGAAAACTTGCGTAAATCGTAATACGATAATGCGTACTACACACAGTAATTTATTTCATTCATAAAGTAATGATGCATTACATGATTCATTATTGTTTAAAATTTTATGCAATAATTACTTGCGAATTGATGAAATTCTCACGGAAATTGTAAGAATTGGATGTGACTAACTAATGATGATCACAATTCATTAAAAATGTAGCTCCATTCATCAGTATTGTAGTACTGATGACTAAAAGGCAATAATTCGCTGGAATTTAGTTTGATTTCATAGAATAATTTTATGGGGTTGCTACTGAATACACTCATAAATTGATTCATAATGTTTACACAGTACAAACTACTTCCTATAAACAAACCGTTATAACTACCGAGTATACTGTAGGCAATGACTATTACATATAATACCTAAACCTAAAACAGTTCACTTGTATATCATTTACTAGTCATTCAATGAGTGAGAAGTTTAATAGATTCAAAGGATTCTCCGATTGTAATTGATACTAGTTCAATTTATCTGCACCGAATAAACGATTAATGATCTAAAGTCACGCATACTAGATCAAGTTAATCAAATCAATAAATTTATCTCAGTTAACTACAGAAAAAATAAAACACTTTGATTTACATCGTAATTATTAATAGCTATCTATAAAATGTCCGCGGAAAGTATCACAACAATAATCGGTCATGAATATTAAAATCGATGCATTCTATTGACCTAATGTCCCACCGTTTCACAGAATCATGTTGTTCCCACCCGCCCTTGCGTGTGCGCAGCTAAGTAGCTCTCCGTGCCAATGTCGTCAGCGCTTGTTTTTTCTTATTTTTTTTTGCCACCCTTGAAGGTCGTGTATCTGATGGTCCAAGACCTCGCGTGCTTTATCATGAATAATGTAAACAACTACTTGGCATCTATACTGTTATTGTGAGTAAGTAACACTGACAAAGGCCTTCTGAGTTACTATTAATTTTCCTGTTAATTTTCTGTTTTATTATGATTCAATAAAAAATAGAGAAATTGTTGTGAAATAACAGTGAGACTTGTTGACGAGATTTGTGTGAGAGGGTAGTCACACAAGAGGGTAGTCAGAGAGATTAAGAGAAAGAGAATATGAAGGTACAAAACTAGGCAAGTACCTACTAAGATGTCTAACATCTATTTAGCCAGATGAAACCATAACTCGTATCAATTGTAAGGTAGCCATAATACCCACCCATGTAGTCTAAAGTGATAGCTCTGATTTAAACATAAATTATGCACTGTAAATTTTATAAACCATGATGAAACTTCAATTAAATTAATGAATAATAAAATGTAATCTTGTCCAGAATTAACCGTTTAATCGTCGGTATGCAATAAAACCTGAAAAACAAACGACAAAATCACATTCGTAATTTCTTGACAACGCCAAGTGGGCACAATCAGGAAACCGGCGTTGTGATTGCTGGTACCAGCCAACCCCTCATTACATTTACGCACCACCATTAACCGTAATCAAGCTCTCATCACACACGGAGATGGAGGAAACAATAAAATGAACACTTGTAGTAAACCTCGACTTTAAATCTGTATTGCGAAACGAGTCCGACATTATCTTTTCAATTAATGCAAAACAAACCAACTGTATAGATGCAACTTTCAAAGTTTCGAATGTAGATGTAAACATTCGGATCGGGGCAATTTAAAATTTGATTTAGAAACGAAATGACAAGTGCGGAAACGTTCAGACTCCCCCTCGTATTTAGTTTCCCCACGCACGTCGACGCCGCGGCGAGAGACTGCGTGCAACCCTTCATTACTACCTACGACTATTATGGCGCAATCAAGCGCTCACATACGCGAAACTGAGGAAACAATAAAACAAAATTGACGTATAAAACCACTCCTTGGACTAATTCCGACCTGCGGCTTTAAGTCCGCTTCGTAAAATATATTGAACTGTAATTTGTGAGCGGTGTTCATATCGGATCGAAATCGATTGTTGATTTCATTTATTTATGCTGCTGCTTATGTAGTAAAAAGTACTTGAATAAGGCTTTTTAAAGAACTTGCTGGGGTGGTGGGTGAGTTTCCAACTAAGACGCAAGTGAGGGTTCAATCCTCGCGACGAGACAAAGGTTTGCATGATCTGCAAATGTTGTTTCGGATCTGGGTGTCATATTTCGGAGTAGGTTGTAATTATTTTTCAATATTTAAATAGATGTGTTAAAACATATAACTTATTACCTGATAGCGAATGAATATTCTGTATTTATGAACAACAATGCGAAATTAAAAATAGCTTCATAAAGGTAAGGTACGTCACTGTCAAACTTGAAATACTTAAAAGCTGTCTGTCTCATATGAAAACTCGACATTAAAAATCACAATTGATAGGTTCCATTATACTTGAGCGAACGCATGATAATACAAACCCATTAACTTATTAAAATACGGTTTCCTACAAATAAGATTATGACAATCGCAGAATTTCCTCCATAAACACGTTTAGAAATCGAAAAGGGCTCATAAAACATGATGACTGCTGGAATTGCTTCCTCTTTTATACGTAAGGAGACCCACAAGCAATAATTATTGAGGTGTAAAATTTACACTGACACACGTTTATGGGTACCATACACGACCGGCTGAAATGAACGGGCCAACGCCATTTATAATGATATTTTACTGCGGGTGTTTGCGACATGCTCAGTTAATGGACTTTATAAAGTTAGAACCTTTCACGCGATCAGAGATAATGCATACGACGTATGAATAGGTGATCTTAATTTATCTGTGTAACGTTCCGGTTAACACTCGGTATCGGTCGCTAATCGAATAGCCGTTGCCTGTAGGTATGCGATTTATGAAATCGATAACGCTCAATCGATAACGGATTCTTTGATGATTCGATTTAAATTAGATATTCATATGTACCTACATATATTATGTCCAGTCTATCAAGTGGCGTCCATTTGGTTACGAAACCAAGATCACTTATATGATTCCGATTAGAAATAAAACTTTGTATTGTTATAGTTCAATCAGTAAGCTTAACTTAAAATACCACGCTACGGATTTTGTAATACCTTCTAGTTTTCACTTTTGTCAAAGCGCATATAAAAAAATACACAATAATATGATAGATTTGACAATGAAATCACAAGGTTGTCTTTTTGTCTGATAATATTTTGTTTAATAACTCACTGAGTATTAAGTCGTGCGAAACGGCATTGATAGAATAGATTTGATGACCTTTGTTTTTCACATACGAATCAAATTATTATTTTACGGTTGATAATCAGGACTATTCTGCTGAAAACGTTGAATTTTTGTCACCATAATGCTTTATCAAAGCAAACAATTATTTATTTCTATTTTTTTAAACAAACTGTACTTACTGTGCGGTGGTGTCAGGGATAGAGCGGAAACTGCTGGTGGAACAGGTGGAAACATGTCTTGGTGCGGCTGGAACATTCTTGGTGGTGGAGGCGCTTCGGCTTCTGGCTCTTCTGGTTCTTGTTTTGGTGGGGATCGGGGTCTTGCCAGCCTTACGGCCTTCAGTCCGCAGCTGGGCGATCGTCGCATAGATAGGTTCTCTGGGGTGTCCGATTCTCCTGAACGACGACGGGGACGAGCCTGCTTCCGTCTAGGCTGAGGGCTCGCAGGACTCACGGGGGGCGAAGGCGCCGGTGGGGTGGTCTGCACGGGGCTACGTGCTAACGGGGTCGGTGGCGGAGATCGTGCTTGTTCCTCACGATCCTGATCGGCCAAACCACGCACTTGCAGCGATTCTCCCGCCCTTATCACGGTCCCCAACTGCTCTTGAGCCACCGACACCTCTCCGCGGTACATAAAGTCCACTACCGCTTGAACCTCCCATCCTTGAAAGTCTTTCAACACGATAACCGGGTGCTTGCACGGATTCTCGCTGAAAATTCTGCGAAACAGCGGACTGCAAGCGCCGAGGAGCACCTTGTGAGCTCGCACGCGACGCTCGGCGCACACCAGCGTCACGTCCACCAAAGTCTCCGCGTGCAACAGAGCCTCGAAGGAGCGCAGCAGGTGTGCCTGGTGATTGTTCCATCGCAGGCTGTAATGCTCTTCGCCGCCGACGGCAGTGGTCTTATCGTCCATCGTTCGCGCCGGTCTCGACGCGTGTGTCGGATCCGCACGCTCCGCTAGCGGGCGCGTGCGCGGCCTCGCGCCGCCCTCCGCCCGCTTATCACCCCGTACTCCAACCCTTTCTTCTCAAAGAATCGCCTTTCCGCCGGACTGAGATCGCATTTCACTATTCCGTCGGAGTCCACAAATATTCAAGTCCGAAAGCACTATGTCACAGATAAAGTTTCGCACTACACAGTGGGAGCGTGGAAGTCGGATGACTGTCGCGCGCGCGGGTGAACTCGAGGGTGTCGACTCGGACGAGTGTCGCGGGAGGCTCGCGAGCGCGGAGTGAGCTGGCTGTACAGAGTACAGACGGGCGCGCGGTGTGGCGATGTCGCGCGAATGCCTCGCATCGGCTCGTGTGCGGTCGCCGCGCGGAGGCCGCCAGGGCCCGCCCCCGGCCCCGCCCACCCCGCACACACGCGCGCGAGCCCCCCTCTCCACCCGCTGAGCCCCCGCCACACATGTGTCACATTACTCGAATACCTACACATGTGACGCCTACTTCACGGTATGTATATTTTTTTGAATACCTACGCTTTTCCGTATTCACGCCTACCGGAGGAAAAATCCCACATACGTTTTAGGGCAACATAAACAACTGAATATGTAAGGCTTTGTTTTAGAACAAAAGACGCCGTTGCGCAGAAAAACTGAATAGCGCTTCGAGTCCCGTGATTTGAATTAAAACAGCATTGTTTGAACTGTGAGTCAGATGGCGGGGTCAAGGCGACTGAAACCGGGACGTGTCCGAGATGACACCGGGTGCATGGTCACCGTAGTACCGCTTTCATTGATAAAACTGAAAAGGTTCCTTCTTTCACATTTTTAGGAATGAAAATGCTGGCGTTTTTTGTTTTTATCGTGAATCATGGTTTCTATTTTGCTTGATAATATTTATTTTATGCGACACGGAATAAACAACATGTTTTTAGACAGATTGTGATGTGTTTTGGGTGTAAAAATAAAAAATATATACAAAAAGTACCTAAGTATATTTTGCAACAATGCTTTATTTTTATTTATTTTGATTAGGTAATGTATTGATTTGAAAATATTTCTACTAATCTTACGAAGAGCCGGTCCATTTGTCACAAGATGTAGACACAAAAAGACAGCGAGTCTATTAACCTTTTCTCTTCTCATTGGTTTTTCTCGGTTGGCCTATATAATATATTAGTACCTACCAAATAAAAAAAACCTATTACTTTGACAGTTCGAATGTAAACTGTAGTTATTCCACTACTATTGGAGCAAAACTCATAAATATGCAAAAGCTCAAATCCAGAACATCGATACGAGCTTTTAATTCCAGCAAATGAATAAACTTGGAATTTGTGGAAAATAATAACCCACTTATGGTAACTAAATGTTGATTTTATTCACGAACATTCACGCGATTCGCTTATTAACTTACTTGTAACTTATGTTGTTTTAACTTACGCAGGAAAGTGTAAGTATTTAGGCATGTTACATTAAGGTTTGTTAAATTCTTGAGCACTTTCTTACCTAGATATACCTACCTATTAGGTTCAAATAATCGTTCTTATAAATTTTGATAGATATTAGAGAGAAATTTAGATAATTTTGACCGGCCTCACAGCTCAGTTGGTTGTAACTCTGCCTTCTGAGCTGTAGGTTGTGGGTTCGATCCCCACCCAGGGCAAATATTTGTGTGATGAACATAGATGTTTGTTCTGTGTCTGGGTGTTAACATGTATAATAAGTATGTATTTACAAAAAAAAAGTATATAAGTATTCTATCAGTTATTTGGTTCCCATAGTACAAGCTTTGCTTAGTTTGGGGCTAGATGGCGCTGTGTGTAAAGTCCGCTAATATTTATTTATTTAATTAAAATATACATACGTACCTACAATAAAAATTAAAGTGTCTGTCTCAAGTGCTTATAGTTATTTAGGTACACGATACTAAAATACGAACAAACATTTATATTTTTTTTGTCTGTCTTTCTGTTTGTCCGGGCTAATCTCTGGAACGGCTGAACCGATTTTAATGGGTCTTTTTTTAGCTAAAGGATATAGGGTAACATATAGACAAATTTTTATCATTAGTAGAATGTATGATGTCAATTGTCAAAAGTAATATCGGTCGTTCCAGCGTTCAAAATTAATCGGAAACGATGATACGTTTGTCCCGATTTATCGATTATCGTTTTCAAGAGTAGATCCACTGACCACTGTACGATCGTACTTAGTATAGGTACTTTTATAGATAAGTTTGTTCATCTTCCTTATTTACTAATAATAATATATTCAAATTCAAATTCAAAAATCATTTATTTCAATAAAATCACAAGGATCACTTTGAAACGTCTTAGGAACTAGGTGAAGCTACGCCGATTCCACGCGACCAAGCCTAGAAGAATCAGGCAACAAACACGGCTTGGGGGTCTACCTTTTTTTTTATGATCCTTTCCTTAATGCTATGTAGAGCTCCAGTGTGGTGCCAATCGAACAAGGTGCAGGCTCAAACAAGAATAATAATTAAAAGTACCTACTACTCAAGTACGTACAACAATAAAAAAAATAACTAAAGAGCTTCAGCACAAATTCAAAAAGCAACACACGCTACACTTGATTTAGAATTAAAACTTACAGATAAAATAACTATTATTAACTAACTAACTATTATATAATATAATAATACTTACTAATAAACGGGAAACTAATATTGTATTAATGTTTCCTCTTATTTAATTACCTACCTACCTACTACATACAGGATGTATAAAGACTACTCACCTAAACTGAAACAGTTAAGAACATGCGTCTTAATCGATTAGCGAAAAAATAAAATAATTGGGTATATTTTCAACTTCGTTATTTGTGTTTTTCGAAATCAAGTTTTTTGAATGAAAATGTTTTTTTTTAGGGTTCAGTACAAAGGGTAAAACGGGACCCTATTACCATCTGTCACAGGGCTGTATCTAATGACCGTGATAGCTAGACAGTTGAAATTTTCACAGATTATGTAATTTTTTTTACTAAGTACGTAAGATATCTTCACAGATCTCCAGGCGTTCTAGTTCTGTGACGATGTCTATTTTATGGGTGTAGTCAGGGGCCAAAATATACCTAATAATTTTCATAATTGTTGTTACAGTAATATCAGTTTCGGTGATGTGGTATCATGGTCACTGAAATTTAAGGGCAACGTTATACAAAATTACATAAGTAAGTACTACTAGTAAGTACCTATTAGTAATATTTTTTAGGGTTTCGTAGTCTACAAGAAACCCTTATAGTTTCGCCACCCCCTCTATCTGTCCGTCCGCAGCTTAGTTCAGAGACTCTTAGTGCTAGAAAGTTGTAATTTGGCATGAATATTCTGTATATATATTAGTTTCGCCAACAAAGTGGAACAATAAAATATTTTTTTTCGCTACCTCCCCTACACCTAAAGAGAGGATGTTTATTAAGGTGAGTAATAAATAATAATAATAATATCTTTATTTCAGGCAACATCAGTATTGGTAAATACAAATACCGAGGCCCATATTTAACAAATACCTTATAGACTAACATATTATAAAAACACGAAAAAAATAAAACATAAAAAGTCAGGGCACTTTCTTCAGCGGCGCTTCCCTATACCTTCCCTATATTGATGAATGCAGAATCGTTTTTTCTCAATAACCGCAAAACATACAGTTTTGTTTTCATAACAAAGATATCTTAAGGCCCTGTATGTCGACGATTGCTCTTTTTCGAAACGAAAAAAGAAATACTTCTGAATAAGCCACATCTCCTATTTTTATAAATATATTACTTCAGGTTCCTACCTAGATTTCTATTAAGCTGAAAACATAATAGCAGAAACTTTTCACGATAAAGATATTATTTCAAAATGATACGTTTTAGAATTTATGATCGAAATATTTTATATACCTACTATTAAAATCAACTTGTAATTTATTGTTAAAGATAGGTAATATGTAGATCTAGATTTCTATTAGGATATATTTTTGATAAGTAATTATACATAATTTATATCATTAATTTATTCGAAAAGCTAAGGCGGACCACGCGCGGACGTGTGTTTGTCATCATTGCAGCGGTCGGTAGGATTATTTATCGAAGTGATTAAAGATGGGTACATCTTTATTCACATATACTATACATTATAAAATAGGAGATGTGGCTTGTTCACAAGTATTTCTTTTTTCGTTTCGAACAAAAATAATCGTCGACTGGCAGCGTCTTAAGGATGTAATCTAGATAAATTATAGACAGAAACACGATTGGTGAAACTTTTCTCGATAGATTATTTACTTTCAATCATCTTCATAATGGCCATAATCCGTGTTGGCTGAGTGGGAGGTACCTCGACTTTCAATTTGAAGGTCGTGGGTTCGAATCCCGGCGTGCATCAATAGATTTTTCTGTTCGATAAATTTATGTGCGCATCAAAAACACGTGCTTAAAACGGTGAAGAAACCATGGGCATGCAACCTGTCACGTATGGAATGCTAATTACTGCAAAATGTGGGCATGTGCCAAATATAAAGTTTGGACGTGCCTCTGACTACCCCCACTAGACATCTTTAAAGGATCTAAGCGTCTGGAGATCTGAGAGGATGTCTACCGTACTTGGGGATTACAGTCGTGATCCTGTTTATTATATTTTGTCTTCATAATCTTTTAGATAAATCATACATAGTACATACTAGTCATAGTAGTAGTCGTATTATCCGTGATTTATTATTTATATATTTTGTAATTGTAATACGTAGAAGTCAAAGTCATGTGCATAGTTCCACGTGTTTGTCGTGTGCGTAAACCATAAATTACCGAGTATTATTCTTTGAGGTAAAGAAGGAACAAAAAAACAATTTATATGTGGAATTGTGTGGTGACTCATTTTCACATTAACTAAACGTATGTATGTGGTCCCAGTAAATTAAGGATATAATCTAGATAAATTCTAGACAGAAACACGATTGATAAAACTTTTCTCGATAGATTTATTTTCCAAAGTTGGCTGTTCTAAAACACTAGTTTCGTTTTTAATCAAAACTATGAATAGCTAAACAATTATTTTTCATATAATTTGTTAGATTATCATAATCATTACAGTGATCCTATTTTTTTCTTTTAATGTATATTTCACACATCGCCAACTAGCCCATACTAAGTAAAGCTTGTAGGTACGAGTACTATGGGAACCAGATTACTGATAGAATACTTATATACTTTTTTTTGTAATTAAATATGTACTTATGATACATTATAACACCTAGACACAGAACAAACATCTATGCTCATCACACAAATATTTGTCCTGAGTGGGAATCGAACTCACAACCTATAGCGCAGAAGGCAGAGTTACTACCAACTGAGCTGTCAGGCCAGTCTATTAATAAAGTCCGGTAATTTATGATGCATTTAAAGTTAACCTTATATATGCGTGAGTTCATGATGTGTGATAAAATCTGACCTATTAAGGATCATAGGGGGTTAAGAAATACGAGTATTATGGGTTGTAAAGTGTTCGTGGCGTGCAACCAGCTCGGTCATCGAATGAATGAGTGAATGTCATTAACAGCTTCCGTGCTTCATTGAGGTGAAGATGTCGGTCCTGGCTTCAAAAAAAGGCTGTTAAGCTATGACGGAGGAATTTGGACTTCCTATAAACTCCCTCACCAGGGGCACATAGGCACAAGTTTAGTTTTTTTAATGTTTGTAAAGAGTATCACATTTTTTGTGCAGCGAAAAGATGGTTGCAAAAATAGACAATGACTAGCTTTAAAAATGTTTATGTTTGTCAGAGGCACGTCTAAACAAAACATAATGTAGCACATGCCTATTTTGCAGTAGTTGGCATTCTATACGTGACAGGTTGCAAGCCCAACACCTCTTATGAATAATCACTGAATCCGCACGTTTTCGCAATATTTGGAGTAGATAAGTAAATTCAATGGTTCAACCTGGATTCGAATCCACAACTTATAGAGCGAACGTCGTATCGCCTCCCACTATGCCAACCCGGCCCATGCATTAAATTTAATAAGGTAATGTATTTAATGTTTTTCCATTGTTTTATCTTCAAATCTCAACACATGACCACGTAAGGTCGAATAAATCAGCGAGGTTAATTGCCTAAATTCGTTCAATAGGCAAACCTACTCCATAAACCACAGAAGCAATACTAGTTATTACGTTCAGATATCTCACTTTGAAATCATGAAAACGATGTATGAAAACTTTAAGCCTTGTTGCAACCATTTTCCCATCTTCTCGTTTTAGCAATAACAGATAAATACACTTGAGAAGATTATAACATATTCTATTTTTAAATTTCAAATTCGAGCTAAAAAAATCGATTCTAATTGAGACTCATTCAACGACCCTAGCCAAAAAACAATGTTGTCATTCCATCCATTCAGTACCAACCATTCATTCAATTGCAGAATGAACTGATTATATTGTCAAAGTTCGATCAGTATTCAGTACAACGATGATTTTCTTAATATCTACTTGCCTCCGAGTCATATTGAATCTAAGCTCAAGGACATAAGGTTTATTTTACGATAGCAAGTGATTAAGGTGGTACAGTCTGCCCTTCGGCCAGATGCTATCACACACGGCACACACGCATCGACTATGTAGTCGATGCACACACGTAATTGTGAACACGGTTTTATTACGTGTACGCATGGCAATAGCGGGAAAATTGGGGTTTTGAAAGCTTCCGGTTAAGCAAAGGGTACGTTAACTGGGCTAATGGTTTTTTGGGTTCCGTACCCAAAGGGTAAAAACGGAACCCTATTACTAAGACTTCGCTGTCCGTCTGTCTGTCCGTCTGTCTGTCCGTCTGTCTGTCACAGGGCTGTATCTCATGAAACGTGATAGCTAGACAGTTGAAATTTTCACAGATTTTGTATTTCTGTTGCCGCTATAACAACAAATACTAAAACTGGCTGGTTTTTTTCTTGATTCTTCGCATTAGTTCAATAACCAGGGGACATACCGCAAGGTCCTAAAGTAATATTAAAGCAATATTACTCGCGGTGCGAAAGTGACAATGTTTTAACAAGTTACTTTCGCATTTATAATATTAGAGCGTAGATTCCAAAAAAAATATGACTTTATCGTAATAAATTGAAATTCCTGAAAATCAAAAGAACATTTTGGAAATAAAAAGTAGTCCATGTCCGTTCTGAAACCTTAAACTATCTCTGTGTGTAATTTCATCACAATCGGCTTAGCGGTTTGGCCGTGATAACGTCACAGACAGACAGTTACTTTCGCATTTATAATATTAGTATCGATTTTTTTTTATATTGGTGGACATTTCACACAACGCCATCTAGTCCCAAACTAAGCAAAGCTTGTATTATAGGAACCAGATAACTGATAGAATACGTAGATACGTTATTTTTTTTTTGCAAAAATCCATCCTTGTTATACATAATAATACCCAGACATAGAACAAACATCTATGTTCATCACTCAAAATGTTTATCCCGGGTGGGGATCGAACCCACTACCCACAGTGCAGAAGGCATAGCTACTACCAACTGAGCTGTGTAAGTGTAGATAGTGTAGAAGTATAGATTATTTGAAGAATAATATTGATATAAAATATAAAAATAAATTTAAATATTGGCCATCTAGCCCCAAACTAAGCAAAGCTTGTACTATGGGAACCAGATAACTGATAGAATACTTATTTACTTTTTTTTTGTAAATACATACATAATATACATAGTAACACCCAGACACAGAACAAACATCTATTTTCATCACACAAATGTTTGCCCTGGGTGGGGATCGAACCCACAACCTACAGCGTAGAAGGCAGAGTTCCATCCGTCAGGTCCTATGTAAACTGCAAACACTCCAATCCCACCGTCAGGTCTGTCCCACATGCGCGCTGAAGTGGCAACGTACGGCGTCGTACCACGAGAAATGAATATTTCGGCCTCACGGAGCAAACTCACCCTGTCTTGAAAAAGCTTTTCTTGGGGTAGAGTAGTTTGGTTACAGATCAATCATCATTTTTACTTACATTAATTTTAATAGTTTTTGGGAATTCTAAACTACTTGTAAGTTTTATATTGGTAAAATTTATGAAAACAGACGCTTATGCATCCGCTAGGTTCATTGGTGGCGATTCTGTTGTGTCCAAACTAAAGTTAAATCTTTCTCCTTCTTATTCCTTTTACGTTAAAGTCTAAATTAGCGTAATACGTATCTCAGGTCTACCGCTTGACATTATTATTTGGGACAATCTGTACCTATTAATAGAACTATACTTAAGTAGGTTAGACTGACTATTATCACTGGCTAAACTTCTTCTGTACTGTAGGTACTTACTGGGACAATGGTAGTCTGGAGCCTGTTTACAAAACAAATACCTATTACTTATAAGAGAAAATAATTAATATTGAAAAAAATATAGGCAACAAACCGTGTAGGCTTTAAAGACTTCGTTTAGCTCCGTAAGACATTTAAAAGTGGTCCTCGTGATTTTATTGAAATCAGCCCAGTCGAAATTCGACCACAATATAAAAACAAACATTATTTTATATAGGAAAAGTACTCTGTGCGACTCTTACTTGCGCATGTATCTCGTTGAAACATACATTCGTAAAATCTGCATTATACTACGAAAACAACAATAGTTTATGTTATCTTCGCGATACGTGGAGGGAACACTCTAAAATACGTACGAGACCGACCCACTGCTTGTTTTATAGATAAATTCATTTTGACTTTAAACAAAATTCGATTTTCAAAAATCAACCAGTCCGCTCTATCCCGTTCGAAGTTCAAATCCCAAGGCGCACGCGATCTGTATTTACGGCCAGTATTTTGGCTGTATGTTCTCACACGAAAAAAAAATTTTTAAACAAATTCTCTACCTCTCACCTACTCTACCAAAACTCCTTCATGCATGCGATGCTCATATCACCCGCCACTCGAAGGTGAGCTGAAAACTAAAAAAAACACGTTGGCACTTGTCTGGCAAACTTGTACAGCACTTAGATTAGTTTGGAACTTCAAGTTTCCTACTCTTGTATGGATATTTATGGCGTGGCTCGTTCATGTCGAACGTTTTTATTTCAACACTATCTTGGTAGAAAATTGCGTTTGGTTTTTTACATTTTGTGGTTTAATGATGTTATACTTTCGAATTTTTAATATTATCACTTAAATAAATAAGTTTGTAACTACTGCAACATGTGCATGTGCCAAAATATAATGTTTGGACGTGCCTATGACTACCCCCTCTAGACATCTTCAAAGGATCAGGATTCAGGAGATCTGAGAGGATGTCTACCGTACTTGGGGACTACAGTCGTGATCCTATTTATTTATTATAGGTAGTTTCGAAATTTTAATATTATCACTTAAATGGTTAAATATTGGTGGACATTTCACAAATCGCTATCTAGCCCCAAACTAAGCAAAGCTTGTACCATGTAAACTAAATCTAGATGGTACTATGTGATAATGTCCACCAACATTTATTTATATTTTTTTATTTCAACTTACTAAGTTATACGATTTTTCTATTGCATAAAACCATTGAAAGAGAACTTACACAGCACTGTCAACACCAGCGCCAAAATAAATCAAAGATTCACTTCTCACTTCCTTACAAGCCAACGTTTGTCTATGGTCGTTAAAGGCGCGTATGGCCGCGGGTTGTCTGTACCACAGACAATGTAGATCGCGAGAGCGTGGTAATGAATCAGATGTGTATCGGCGACGTGTGAGAACATACGGCCAAAATACTAGCCGTAAATACAGCTCGCGTGCGCCTCGGGATTTGAACTTCGAACGGGATAGAGCTGGCTGGTTGACTTTTGAAATTCGAATTTGTTAAATTAAAAGGTTTATCATTATTATGGACATGACACGTGTCAAGATTACGTCATCAGTCCGAGGAGATTTTCATCAAACAAACTGTCATGTCTAAATAAATTTGCAGTCTGTGGTGATTTCTGAATATCACGAAAATCAAAGAAACGTTATACGCATGCGTTGTTCAAAAGCTGTCGAGGTACATCGCGAGGTACTTTGAGTTGACGGTTCCTCCACTGAGGAAATATGTCAAGGAATCCTCGACTAGACGCAAACTCGAGGTAATTTTATCAACTAAAACTACAAAAACATGGTTTCGAAGTCGAGTCTAGGTTAGGATATTTCGAGGGTACAACTAAGAATGTGGGGATAATCCCCATTTAGATTTAAAGCAATTTTATTGACGAGTCTGTGAGACATCAAACTCTACCGTACTAACCCTCGGCGGGCCGCCCCGGGCTCCAAAATAAAAGTTAAAAGCGCTCGCGCGATAAGCGGCCGAATTTTCAATGTTTTCCTACAGTTTTGCCGGCGAGCGTAGATATGCTGCATCGCACACACGCCGTAGCACGGCTTAAGATGGTTTGGATGTGGCATTTTAGACATAGGTCTTGACAAGCATCTAAGGATGTGACATTTTAGATATATATAGCAGGTTTTAACAAGCTTCTAAGAAACAAAAAATAATAATGGTTTGTATAGGTTCGGTTAAGTTTATATTAGTGACAACGAGCTTCTCCCAATCTTTAGGTAGAAATAGGAAGAAAACAAAAAGAAAGACATCTCTATGATTGCTTTATAGTCTAAAAACTTGCATCATAAAATTGATTTTCGAAATATATGAGCGAGCATGAATATGTATTTTCCTATTTTACATGGATATTACTATTATTTTAAAGTAGGTAGTTTCAAATTTCTTATTGTTGTGACTTTTCGATAAATTATTTTGTATTATTTTTTCAACTCTATCAAAGTTCAAAAAGTTACGCAGCGAAACTTATTTGAAGAAGTTAGGTTAATAGGGTTATCGATGTTTTATTAAGCGATCGGAATGGGGTTACGAAACTTAGGTAATAAAATTTTATGCTTTCAAGTAAATTAGTTAGATTATACAAGGTATTTTCCTGTGTGTGTGTGTGACTGTTAATAGACATAATCCTTACTCCAAACTTCTACTACACACCCACACTACACTAAGCCACCACAACACCAAAACCAAAAACCAATTATTTGCAGATCATGCCAACATTTTGTCCCGCCACGAGGTTCAAACCGGGTCCTGCTAGCTAAGCCGCACCCGCACGCCGCACAGAGTTCGTCTATTTTAGGTTAATTTTATTTACTGACACCAGCACTATGCAAGCTCTTCAAAATAGTTCCACCAGATTGCCACCTCCATTTTCCCCCACACGCTTCTAACATCTGCACGTAATAACATAATAGAGGCAGGCATACACAGCTCGTTTAAGCCTCGTTCACACGATACCAGTGGAAGTTTCTACATCATCTTTTTATTCGCTTGGCAAGGGGTGGAGGAAGTGTGGTAATTGTTAAAAAGCTTATGAATTTATTATGATAGTAAGTTGACTAGTTTAGGGAGTTGCTCTTGGGTAGTTCCTGCATGGCACGATATATTTGCCATATCTAATATATAAAATTTCCATGTCACAATGTTAGTTACCGTACTCCTCCGAAACGGCTTGACCGATTCTCATGAAATTTTGTGAGCATATTGAGTAGGTCTGAGAATCGACCAACATCAATTTTTCATACCCCTAAGTGATAAGGGTGGCGTTAAGATCGGGAAAAACGGAAAGTGCTTCTTTCTGTGGGATTATTGACATTTGACAGGACAACGTCTGTCGGGACAGCTAGTAATACTATAAATGCGAAAGTTTGTGAGTTTGTATGTATGTTTGTTCCTCAATCAGGCCTAAACGACAAAACGGATTAAGTTGAAATTTGCTGTTAATGTAGATATAATGCCCGAATAAATAATAGACAACTTTAAAAAATTAAAAACATTCCAAAAACGATCAAAAAACTCAAAAGGGATGATTTCTGTATAGATGGCGCTGGTGTGCAACAAATCTGACAGTACAGACTAAAAAAATTCAGTCTTTTCTATTCGATTATTGAAATTTGACAGGACAACGTCTGTCACGGGTCGGCTAGTATAAGATATAAAACAGAAAAATCCTCCCTACTTTGTTGCTACCAATATTTAGGGAAAAATGCACCTCCGTACACCTCAGCTATGTTAGTTAGCCAACTTTCCTCGTCGTTTTGTGTTGCCAACTTTGATGAGTTATGTTTTTGGAGTTTTTTTTGCAAAACCCGAAATGAAAGTCTATTAGTGGAGTTCGTAATTGTCTGTCAGAACATATCGCTCCAGAAGCTTTCGGATTTTTGAATTACGTGCAAACTGTTGTGTGGTTTTTGAAAGAAGTTTTGATTCTATGCTATTAGTACAAGCTTTGCTTATTTTTGGGGCTAGGTGGCGCTGTGTGAAATGTCTACCAAAGATTTTATTATTACTTTTTCGATATAGAATGAGTACATACATATAATAAAAACTAAAAAAAAATACTCCTAGAGGCCTTTATACAAGTAACACAAGCCAAAAAAAACATTTTTCAATTTTTGTCTGTCTGTCTGTCTGTTGTCCGACTATCACGCAAAAACTACTTGATGGATTTTGTTGAAACTTTTTTTGTTACGTAGCTTTTAATCTAAGGCATCATATAGTCTATAATTCATTTTGAAGATTGGAATACCAGATGTGAAACTATCTGTCCCCCAGCGAAGCGAGCACGGGTCAGCTAGTACGTAAATAAAATCGTTCCTGTTTCATGAATACTCCTTAGTTTAGAGTAACTAGCCTTATTCCAAAACGTCACCGATTTGGTTCTAAAAATACCTACAAAAAATAAAAATGGTTCATACTTGTATAAGTAGTTATCTATGCAAATAGTTCCCAAAATACAAGCTTTGCTTAGTTTAAAGCTAGATGACGTGCGAAATATCCCCAATATTTATAAAAGTAAAGATGGCCTAACTAAACCCTGTTCACTTTACAATCTTTACTTCATTATACACGTGTAACGGTAAATAAGTAACTTTTACTTATTACTGACTATTAGTAAAGCATTTACGAGATTACGCACATTCCTACAATAGTTTAATACGAGCCGAACCCTCCTATTGTTTGATTCGTATGCAAGAAACAATACAGGTACCTGGGTTTTGCCCACATACACCGTACGTTCTTGGAAGCGGAGAATTTTAGGACTAAGTTTTTTTAAACACATGTCTTGTGTTTTTTTAGGGTTCCGTACCCAAAGGGAAAAATGGGACCCTTTACTAAGACTTTGCTAACTGTCTGTCCGTCTGTCTGGCACAAGGCTGTATCTCATAAACTGTGACAACAAGACAGTTGAAATTTTCACAGATTATGTATTTCTGTTGCCGTTATATAAGATTTTTTTTTTTTTTTTTTTTTATAACAATAAATACTAAAACAGAATTATATAAATATTAAAAGGTACCTGGGTTTTGCCCACATACACCGTACATTTTTGGAAGCGAAGCATTTTAGGACTCAGTTTTTTCAAACACATGTCTTGTTACTTCGTTGTACTTTTTTAGGGTTCCGTACCCAAAGGGAAAAACGGGACCATACGTATGGCGTTGTCACTTTTGCACCGCGTGTAATGCTTTAGTCTCACTTCAGAGATTGTAGTACGGCCCCTAAGACTTCGCTGTCTGTCTGTCACAAGACTGTATCTCATGAACCGTGATAACTAGACAGTTGAAATTTTTACAGATTATGGATTTATGTTGCCGCTATAACAACAAATACTAAAACAAAATAAAATATATATTAAAGTAAGGCTTCCATACAACAAACGTGTTTTTTGGCTTTTTTATAGATAATGGTACGGAACCCTTCGTGCATGAGTCCGACTCGCACTTGATCGGTTTTTTTTGATGCTTTCTCGAGTTATCGTGCGCAGAATGTGTCACTAAAATGAAAAGATATATATTATGCATCATCTTCGATCCTCTTGCGGAGACAATTTGTATAAATAAGAACTTAGCATGTAAAAAAATTTAAATAGGATCACGACTGCCATCCTCAAGCACGGTAGACAGATTCTTGAAGATGTAAGTGTTGACACATTTTGCAGGCCAAACTTGACTATTGCAAGCCCATTGCCGCGTACCTATAAGATAGTATATATATATATATATACTATATAAGTAACTGCTTTTCTCACGATGTTTTCCTTCATCGTTTTGAGCACATGTAAATGATCATATACATTTCTCGAAGACAAAAATTCTGGCTTTTTTTCAATAAGTCACCAATTTGTTCTAAGAACATACGCCGAGAACCTTTTTAAATTGTTAAGTATTAAGACGCTGCCAGTCGACGATTATTTTTGTTCGAAACGAAAAAAGAAATACTTGTGAACAAGCCACATCTCCTATTTTATAATGTATAGTATATGTGAATAAAGATGTACCCATCTTTAATCACTTCGATAAATAATCCTACCGACCGCTGCAATGATGACAAACACACGTCCGCGCGTGGTCCGCCTTAGCTTTTCGAATAAATTAATGATATAAATTATGTATAATTACTTATCAAAAATCTATCCTAATAGAAATCTAGATCTACATATTACCTATCTTTAACAATAAATCACAAGTTGATTTGAATAGTAGGTATATAAAATATTTCGATCATAAATTCTAAAACGTATCATTTTGAAATAATATCTTTATCGTGAAAAGTTTCGGCTACCTGAAGTAATATACCTGAAGTAATATACTTATAAAAATAGGAGATGTGGCTTGTTCAGAAGTATTACTTTTTTCGTTCCGAAAAAGAGCAATCGTCGACTGGCAGCCCCTTAACTTAATCTCTTTGTAGTTTCTTTGTCATGTCTCCTACCAATAAACGAAGGCTTACGAGGCCCAGTTTACCCAACACCAATCCGGAACCTAAGATAAGAACACTAATGGATTGCTTGACATAAATGTGACGTCACAACACATATTTCAAACGTCGCATGACTCTGCCAACCACCGACAGGTGATCCCCGAGAATTCGTGGCTCATCAGAACATTAGTGGCGTTACGTTTTTTCGTAGGGGATGTGGAGGTCGTCTTATGCTGGTGCTTGGAAGGTTATCAGCTCAAGGGTTATTTCGTGAATGCGTGGTGAAAATCACGCGCTTCGATAGGATCGGACGCATTACCATTTTTCGATGGTGTCTGGGTCACGTGGTACACGCGAGTTTTAATGACTTGCTGATTTGGACTGGAATAGGATATGCGTATTTTTTTAATGTTTCTTTGTGAAACAATTGGTGAAGTTAGCCAAGTCTTTGAAGATAGTTCTTCCAGCTCTGCGCGTTACTAAAATATACCTAATTGTAGTAGCACAGTAACTATGTAAGTAAGTTACTACTTAAAGTTACGAACTCATTTACTAAGTAGGTACTTAGTTTTACTAACTTACTTAAGTTACGTGACAGGTTGCTAGCCCATCACTGCTCATTGCGTTTCGCCGTAACAGCTGTACCGATTTGTATACAATTTCGAACAGATAATATAGTTTTTTTCAATTCAAAAACTATATTATCTGTTCGAAATCGTATAGAAATTGAGATTGAGAGGGACTGAGAATGGAGATTGTAAAAGAAATTGTATATTTATTAGCATAATAAACTTTTTATCCTGATGCCACGCGAAGTAGTAAGATACGCTATAAATTCTCATTAGAAAAATATATATATGTCTTTTGATCGTAAAATTATATATGTATACTAGCGACCCGCCCCGGCTTCGCACGGGTAGCATGTTATTCTACATATAAACTTTCCTCCTGAATCACTCTATCTATTAAAAAAAACCGCATCAAAATCCGTTGTGTAGTTTTAAAGATATAAGCAAACATACATACATACATACGCGGGAAGCGGAAAGTGACTTTGCTTTATACTATGTAGTGAAAATGTATTTCTGAATGTGTTGCTAGCGCAAATCTCGAGAGCAGTTGAACAGATTTCGCTAATTCTTTTTTTGTTGTATTCGTTATTATCAGGAGAAGGTTAATATGAAAAAAAAATGAATTTGACAGGACAGCGTCTGTCGGGACAGCTAGTTTGAAATAAATATAATTAATAGTAGGGGTTCAATGGGGATTTCTGAACAAAAAGTCCAGAAATGCCCATTACACACTCAATGCGCTGCCAATAGGGATAGTCATTACTGGACTAACCCTATCAAAAAACCTATTAAACTTAATGATTGTCTAACTTATCACCTGACTGCCACTAACTATTGGCCAGCTTGCACATTACACTCGACTCATAAACACAACATGAGTTACACCGTCCATTAAACTTGCCCAAAGTGTAGTTTAACCCTCGATTAAAAGAGAATGCGGTCAGACCGAAAGGGACATTATGAATGACTAGCTGCCCGCCTTGGCTTCGCACAAACTGTAGGCAATTTTGAGAAACATTTGTGTGATGTACATGGATGTTTGTTCTGTGTCTGGGTTTTACCCAAGAATGTTTACCGTGCATAAAAAAGTCGCACCCAGTGTACTCTGGATTTCACTGAGTTTGATATATTTATTCTATATTCATCACATCAAAGGTTTGTTTTGAGTGGAAATAGAACACACAACTTAGAGCGCAAAAGGCAGAACTAGATAGGTAAATCAATCAATTAAAATAAAAAATACTGTATTTGACTGTTACTTCTTAGATCTTCAGAAGCTCAAATTCCTGAAGATGATTAAAGGGGTTAGTAAAGGGGTAGAGGCACTACGTCCAAACATTACATAAAACTAATATTATAAACGCGAAAGTAACTCTGTTTTTCTGTGTCGTAACCAAACCGGCTGGGCCGATTGTGATGGAATTTAATATGGTATCTCTTAAAGTCTTGGGACGGACATAGGCATTATTTCTAAATTATCGGTAATTTCAATGTTTTACGATAAAGTCTAAAAAAACCGATTTTCTGAATCTACGCGGACGAAGTCGAATTAACCGGTTACCCTATTAACCATATTTTCTGTGATTCGGTGTGACTGGGCCCAGTAACTGTCGGTCAGTGGGCGCTAACATTGATTGATTGACCGATAGTAAAATTGGGGTGAACTTAATTGTTGGTCACATTACGTTTGTAGAGGTAACAATGGCATACTTTGATAAAAATAAATTTGATAATTACAAATTAGTTACCCACTCGGATTAAATGCCAATTCAAACAAAATGTGTCATGTGATCGAAAGATAATTGTAATGAAAATTAAATGAGACACACACACACACAAACGCAGACAGAACAGAAGTCACTTAATTACGTTTAAAAAATAAAACTAAAAACAAAACCGACTTCAAGTTTATAAATAAAAATTGTAGTGGGGGGTAGGGGAGGGGGCTTCCCACTCGAGCAACTAGACTGTAGGTACACGGAATACATTTTTTGACGATGCCTTAAATTTTGTCTGGACTCAAAAACATAAAAATTATGGCTGTCGGATAATCTAAATCCGTAAGGGGCGCCTTCAGATTAGACGCTCGAGAAAGCGCTACAGAGCCGCTACAAAATATCTTCATACCTCATGAGTTAATTAATGACATTAGCAACGGTTTTTTTTTAAGTATGATGGCTCTGTGGCGCGTCCTAAGCGTCTAATCTGAAGGCGCCCTAAGTATTGGAATTACCTACGTTGGTACTCCAAATTCCAATACTTAGGGCAAAATGAAAGACAACAGAGATGTCTTTCATTTTGTCACAAAAAAAAAATAGTATCACGACTGTAATCCCCAAGTACGGTAGACATCCTTTCAGATCTTCAGATGCTTAGATCCTTTAAAGATGTCTAGTGGGGGTAGTCAGAGGCACGTCCAAACATTATATTTGGCAAATGCCCACATTTTGCAGTGGTTAGCATTCCATACGTGACAGGTTCCAAACCCATCGCCGCGCCGCTTATAAGAATACTAACTGGTTTCCTCACGATGTTTTCCTTCACCTTTTTGAGCACGTTTTGATGCGCATATAATTTTTTCGAACAGAAAAATCTATTGACGCACGCCGGGATTCGAACCCACGACCTTCAGATTAAAAGTCGAGGTACATCCTACTCGGCCAACACGGCACAAAAAAAATAAGCGATGATTTCCCCAAAAAGATATCGTAAGTGGGTAGGACGAAGAAAATATTCAAAATAATCTGTCACGTAAAGGGGCGATTTCCATAAAAGCATGTTCGGTTTATATTAACATGCGATTGGCGTTCCGTGCCGTGATTATTATAAAATATGACTTAATTCGCTTTACGACGTGTTTATTTATGTTTTTTGTAAAAATACTGAATGTTTTAATGCAATTTTCTAATTATAATATCTGTTTTTTGTTTTATAGTACATGGATGTTTGTTCAGTGTCTGGGTGTTATAATCCTACATTATTATAAACCACTTTTTGCGTTTTTTTTATCTTAAAGGGGTTGTTTTTCGGATTATAAAAAAAATTACTACAGAAAATTTCATCTAAATCCGTTTTGTCGTTTATTTTTGATTAGGGAACAAACAGCAGCCTTATCGCAAACTTTCGCATTTGTAATATTATTAGGATAGGATTTTTTATTAGTAATAAATAGAAAAAAATAACACAGCTCGATACACCTCTGATTTATAACAAACTCAGGATGTAGCTACGATGCTTAGAAGAATAAACCTTGTATGCATCGCATACAAAAAAACATGCCTTATCTCTTAATTGTCTACGAAATATTATTTTCACCATCTTAATACCTTTCAAACAACACCGACAAACAAACTTTTATGTTAGTTTAGTACCTATAAGCAAAGGTGTAAGTGACATTTTATGGCCTTACCTGTCTTTTCTATACAAAATAACAAAAGACATATAACTGTATGTAGTGCGTACCTGTATAGACACAATATTTGGGTAGTTTTTAGGGTCTCGTACGCAAAGGGTAAAAATGGGACCCTGTTTCTAAGACTCCGCTTTCGTCTGTCTGTCTGTCTGTCTGTCTGAAGGCTGTATCTCATGAACCGTGATAGCTAGACAGTTGAAATTTTCACTGATTATGTATTTCTGTTGCTCCTACAAAAAAAAATAGGCTCCCATACAACAAACGTGTTTTTTTGCTATTTTTTATATATATTGGTACGGAACTCTCCGTGCGCGAGTCCGACACGCACTTGGCCGGTTTTTTTTATTGATGGCATATGGGATTTTAAAAAGGTGCGTAGAAAAGTTATTGTTTTATTGTCGGAGATGTCGGGAACTTTTATTTTTATAGTAAGTATTTTTAGTGCGAGTAATTTGTATATTACACACCATTGTAACATCCCATGTGTAAAGCAATAATTATAAAAAGTTTCTACCTAATTGTCTTTGAAACAACTAGTTATGAATACAAAAATATGGAAAAGAAATAGGATCACGACTATAATCCCAAAGTACGGCATCCTCTCAGATCTTTAAAGAAGTCTAAGGGGAATAGAGGCACGTCCATATATTACATTTGGAAAATGCCCACATTTTGCAGTAGCATTTTATACATGAAATGTTAAAATACTACCATTATCTGATGACTTTTGACTTTCATTGGAATTTTGCTTCGTAATGATTATTATTTTTGGTTATTCTTGACAGTAATTTAACAATGACTGACTAAATTATTATTCAAACTAACGTAATTAGTAGACATAACTATAAATTTTGACACGGGTCTTTATCACGTAATTAATTACCTTTAATTTATTTTCCCGACGTTTCGACTATGTTACAATAGCCATGGTCGCGGGCAGACTGGTCTGATAAAGACTAAGACCCGTGTCAAAATCTAGAGTTATGACTGACTAAATATTTGGTCTGGGTTGTGTGGTACTAGTCATCATTTCTGATACAGGGAATTCTATATATCAAAGATCATAGCCCTGACTCTACACATTATGAAATTGTTGTCTGTTTATCTACACTGATATTATAAAGATGAAATTTATGTATTTTTGTTTGTGATGGATAAAATTAGAGATCCTCATGAAAATTGAAATAAAATAACCAAAAGTTTCAAACATTTGGCTATAATCTTCATTAGTACCCATGCGAAGCCTGGTGGACTGCTAGTGTCATGTATAATGGTAATAATACGAGTATATCTACGAATAATTAGTTAATTGAAATTTGGAAATTACCAGAATCATGCCAGAATACTCAACATTTTCAATCTAAACAGACTAATATAGTAGATTAAATTGGCGAAATATTGAATTCCCAATGAGGGTTGAAGTCACACAGGCGGCCGGCAACGTACAAACAAACATAAAGGCAAATCCTCTTCGCAACGTGTTTGTCAACATGTATCGATCACTCACATTGATGTACGGGTTCCGTAGTTTCAAACGTTGATTCATTAAAGGCGATATATCGTCTACTCATTTTGGATTTGGGATAAAGAGTTTAGACACAGAAGGGACATTTTGTCTCTCTTTCTTCTGAGAAAGCTCATTTAAAATATGTTTACCTTTTCTATTCTTCTAAAATTCTATTATCTATACTAATACTAGCTGGACCCGCGACAGACGTTGTCCTGTCCAAATTTCAATAATCGCAGAGAAAAAGCACTTTAAATTTTCCAAATTTTTCATTCCGATTTCAGTGCATAATATTATATATGCGAAAGTAGCTCTGTCTGTGACGATATCATGGCCAAACCGCTGGGCCGATTGTGATTAAATTGAATACCGAGATAGTTTTAAGTCTTGGAACAAACATAAAAACTTTTGATTTTCAGGAATTTCAACGTAATACGATAAGTCGTCAAAAATCGATTTCCTAAATCTACGCGAATGAAGTGCGTAAAAAGCTAGTATAATAATAAAGCATATCTAAATTTTAGCCATACCTGTCATAAAACGGATTAATCAATCTCGCTCGATGAGAGTGACATGAGATTGGCTCTCAATAAATAGGTTTTTCTTCAATTATTTGCTAATTGTATTAGGTATGTAGGAAGGTATACTTTTAATTAGAAGAACTTGTATCTAAAGGATACCTATCCAAGGAAACATATCGTCTACGGAAGAGTAGACGACAAAACTACATTCTATTCTCGAATGCAATCGCCGCAGAGACATCTATCCTATTCTATGCTATTTTTTATTATTTAAGTACCTACTGTTCCATCTGTGCAACTTTCTCAGTAACCTTATACAGGGTGTAGACCAGTAGACTGTAGCATTTGTTTGTCAGTAATACATCGGTAGCACGCGACGCCGACACACGTGCTCAACCACGACAAATGCAAATGAATAAGCTTTCATATTAAGCTTATACAGGATTCAATTTATTTGGGAAATATTGTGAAATTTTTATACTACACTGGTACAGTATAAGTGGCTTCACGTAGATAGTGATGCGTTTGTAGTTTAGCTTGTATAATATGTCTAGTTGTTTGCGCAGTAAATAGATGGGTGACCGCTTATGACGTTTTCTTGTTTTAGGAAGTTAATATGTCGGTTCTGGTCTTGAAAAAAGTCGTTAAGCCATGACGGAGGTCTTTGGGTGGCCTTATATACGATAGCTAACATTATTTCTCCCGAATTTCGTCTGTGTATTGAAAAGCCTGAGTCGCGGTTTACATTGAGTTTCGTTTAGTTTTGAACGCATATTCTGTGACTATGTCAGTGTTGACTGTGGAAAGCGCAGTAAGCCTTACTGCTCTATCCCTTACTGAGTAAGGCACTGTGAATGAGAAAATGATTTCGAATGATAAAATTGTATTTATTAACGGAGCCTCCTGTACGCAGGGTGTAAATGCTGGCGCAAATTCGGGCAGGCCGGTGCCAGGCCGTGATAGGCCCACCCTGTATAATTGCAGTCTGTCTCACGTGTGTCGTGTATTATGGTTCATGTTTCGGGTGCATTGGTTCGGCTTTTAATATTGTGGAAATGAACTTTGAACTCGGATGCCTCGTGTCAGTTTGGCCATCTATTTTGTTCACTCTTTTCCTTATTAAAATGATTGAACGACTGATTCCTTTTCCGGATGGTGTATTTTTTGACGTAAAGAAACTTCCCATCAAAATTGATGAAGAAATCTACGTGGAAAATTTAGGGCTGATACTCAATGATCGCGTTTGAAAATTTCGACACACAGTGGAAACTCGAATGGTCCTTCAAAACCGATTTTACACTCGATTATTTCGCATCAAGTCGACAGGTCGTCACGGTCGAGTGTCGCGCCGTGTCGTGTCGTGTCGCCGTGTCGCATGGCCCGACCGTGGGACAGCGACTGCGTAAGCTCAACGCAACTGTAGCAAATCGATTACCAACAATCGATTTTTCAAAATAACGGTAGCCATAAGCGATTTACATCTCGATAGTTAGACAGCAATTTGCGAGCGTGATCGATGAAATTTCCTTTTGCGGGTAAACGTTTGCTCATTGAAGCTTCAACTGTAGTTTCATAAGGCACGATGCAACGACACGATTGTTCAGTCTACACGTCCAGTTAGTGTTGACCTGTTGGTTGTGCAATTTTTTGCGCGGCCTGTTAACACGGTGAGAGGTCTGGTTGAAATGGCGAGTTGACACATTGTCACCGGTCGCACGATTTCACTGTCCGTCGAGACGTGACAAGTTACGCGTGGTCGCCGTTTTTATTTCTGCCAATGACGGGTGTCGAGGCGTGGTAGGCTATTGCGGATCGGCACACTTACCTCTACATCTGTTTCGTTCTTATTTCGACGTGCGAAGGTTCATTTCGTGTTAATAAGGATCACGATAAGTTTGCTGATAACCGGTCAGAGTGGGAGTAATATGTTTTTTTCATCAGACTCATACGCCCACTGTCGAGGCGGAATCGTCATTTGAGTTGATTGCATCAAAAGATTTAGCAATTGACTTTTGTTTGGTTGATTTTGTGATGACATGGTATGAGCCACATAATGCTCAGACGACAGTTTTTTATTTGATTCGTCACGAAACATAATCAAATGCTTAGCGCTCATGAAATTTAGGAGTTTTTGTCGTAGCAACGTGATAATGTTATTATTTTTGAAACAACTTTGTATTTATGACGGGGATATGGATTGGAAGACACTAAATAGAATTTCAAAGCTAAATACCCATATTAACCTCTGCAATTTTGTTCAACAGACTTCAAATCCCGTTTGACCCTATTAGGGGTTAAGTTTTGGGGATTCCTTTCTTAGTGCACCCCTACACCATAAAATGAAGATACCTATGTTTCTAGATCTTAAGGTTTAGGCTGTGCGTTGGTTGTCAGTCAGTCGCTAACAGTAGAGTTTTATTTATTTAGATTTACACATCAATACGAATATGATTTATAATAATGTATCTTTATTGCAAAACTTACGAGAAAAATCCCAATAACATTTTAATTCAGAAAAACAGTTAGCATTATTTAGTAGGTAGGTATTTTGTCTTCAAACGATTTCGTTATAGCATTGACTACTTTAACATCTGTAACCTATTAACCAGTGTCAGATAGAGTTCATTACACGAGGTATCTACAGTACGTAATTGTGTAAAGTAATCCTTCGAGATATCTTTTAGATTCGGCTTTGTATTGTCCGCCTTTATGATTATGACGTGACTGGCAGATATGTCAGTACGCAGCACGCGCCAGTTCAACGAACAGTTTTGGAATGGGATGAAAGAAATCGTTTTTATGGTAGCATGGATTGTTTACTTTTAGATTTTAAGTTATTGGATACTTCTGGATACTTCTGTTTTTATATGGATTAATAATTTCAATTATCATCTTAAGAAGTTATATTCTAGTATTCTGTGTTCCATTTTAAAAATAACTAGAATTGTATGATGGCCATACTCTTAACAATGGGTACCCAAAGATCTTGTAATTTGTATTTTGCGAAAAAGTGTTTACGTGTTGGTCGAAGAGATACGAGGATTAATAGATTTTCCTACGCAAAAAGTATCTTGTCGACGCTATAGTGCAGCCTCCTTGTATGAGGTAGAATAAAAACTCCTTAGTAGACAGAGTTCGAATTTTAAAAAGGTTGTGAGTTGCCGGGAATTGGAAAAACAGTATGGCGGATGGCGAATTGTTGTCAAAGAGATGAACGTGTGATGTGAGTATATTTGTGTTTTTAATTATACTAGAATCTGGTTAGTAGTTCACACAAGCATGTGTCATAAATAATGTTATTACGTACTTCTGACTATATCTGACTAGATTCTAGTCAGAAACACAGGCTTTTTTTCCAAAAAGTAGAAGCCATATTCATAGTTTTTTAGCGCGGTATTAGTACTATATCAAATTAAATTTATACAGACCATACACGATTTTACATCACTCATTTTCCCAAGAACTCATGTACTCGTAATAGCCAAATCTACATCTCGATTATGCCGATAATCGATAACATTCACACGTAGCACACGCACTAGTCCGGCTTGTCAATAGAGATGGCCTGGCGGGTGCTTTGTGCCTTATCGAATAATCGATAATCGACTTTGAGTTTCGACGGCGGTCCTGTCACTCAAAAATTTTCGGTGTTTTTGTGGCCGATATATCGATGTTGCTGGTAAAGTTGGAAAATATTCTATAACCTATTTGACCGGTTACAAAAATTACTCTAGTAAGATTGTTTTAACTTTGTAATCTTATTAGACCACAATGTATAATTAGCTTAGCAAAAATCCAACTAGAGAACAATCTACAGTATTTGTAAGCATTGTTTTTTTTTATTGCATAATTTCTGTAAATCTTTAAAAAATGTTTTGCATTAAGTAACATGTTAAAAAAGATTTTTGAACATTAAACATGTTTTTTTTTTACTTTCTAATAAAAGTTTAACTGTAACAGATGGTAATATATCGATAGTATTGGTATTAAGTTGTGTAAGATGACAGATATCGCAGCGTTCATTTCGAGCAGTCCAGATGTAGGATAACGGTGATACAATGACGGTATTATCGACATGTATTATGAAGGAATTTTAACACTTTGCCCATCTCTCTGTCTGTAAGAAATAGAGAAAAAATAATTATAAACTGTACCAGCTTTTAATGCGAGTTAGTTTTGTACTCATTCTACTCATGATTTATTTCAATTTTTAATAAAATGACATTATAGAACAATCTATTATCAGTTTTATAGTGTTTTTGTGTAAAAATATACAAAATAAAAGCATCGTCATACTTTAGCGCTAAAGTCGAAGGGTAGGGCAACAATTCGACATTCAAATTCCGGAATTGCAAACACTTAATTTAATAGGGCTACTCACTGGCCACTCAGTTCGTCGACCCCTGTATTAAAAAGTTACTGACAATGGAAAAAAGTAGGTAAAAATTTGAAAACATAATGTCAATAGCCGGCGGCCGGCGGACCTGCCCCACGCGCCCTTGACTTGCGAAGATAAAAAGGGGGAACAAGGGGGAGATGACCGCTTCCCCCCGCTGCCCTGTGCCCACGCTCGCGGTTTATAGCCTCTTTTATCGAGCCCCTAAACTTTTGAGTGCAACTGGTAGTGTTCGAAACTTTTTCGTGAAGTTATTCGATGCGCGGGAAAAGTTATGGTTTATTTTTTTATTAAACAATTGGCTCTAAGAAGTTTTGCAATACTTGTGGTACACGAGTCTCTAAAAAGGTTTGCTATATTTGGTATCGTCCAACTATTTACAGTGAGCACAACATTGTGCTCAATATCAAAATAACAATCAAGAAAATGAACATTTTCTATAAAAAAACAAAGAAACCTGTGGTAATATTACCACATGAGCGTGGTTTATACAAAATATATCTATCGTCCCATTCTCGTACTCCTTAGATCAGTTTATTGGTTTTTATTAATCTAAAACGAATCTTTTCTCTATAGATATGCAAATATACACAGTGTAAAATATAATAACTACGGCGCTATCAGCTGATCGTAAAGTGTCCCCTCGCCGGAGCGACCTTGAGCCCCGCGACCCCACTATTGAAATTAAAAGAGGTTACTGGCACTTTGCACTTTTAAAAATGGAATTGGTATAGAATCTCTTTTGACATTTTAAAATGTTCTAAGAGTTCTAAGTTTTGGTTTTAATTATGACATGCATTAGTTTAGTTATTTATATTAACAGAGAATGCAGTCTTGTTTGTTATTTAAAAAACAAACTATTTACGATGCATTAAACTTGCTGACGATGTTCTATTTATTTAGATTTACTCTTTATAGTTTACTATAGAGAACTGAACATCGAATTTTTTTATACATAAAACATTTAACCAAAAAGGTTTCCGTCAAAAAATCTTAGTACTCTGGTTTATTATTTAATTATTAAAACATAAATGAGAGGAAACACTTTTATTTTTGTATTATGAAAGTATATCACTAAAAGCTTATTATGAACCGATTTTTGTCTCGAAACGGTAAAGAAGTTTCAATTCAACGACTCTCTCACAGTTGGCTAACAAGATAGGGCCACTAAATATTACATAGAATACGGATTATTTAAAATGTCAACATACTTGAGAAACATAAATAACATGTATGAAAAATCTACAGGTGTTTAGGTAATTAATGTGATTCATGAAATTTTTCATTCATAATGTGTAATCTTTCAATAATGTTTACTTATTTTAATAATATATTAAATTTAATCGTATATTCTGTCAACAACGTTAAAAAATAAATGATGAATTAAAGTTTGAGCAAATTATCATAATATTCGTATAAATTAACAATTGTTTGGGACAGCTATCTAAATATATAAAACGTTACTGACTAAATGACTGACTGATCAATCGATGCACACCCTTAATCATTCGTTTCACAGACTTGAAATTTTAAAGGTTGCACTAATAAAGTGCGAATGCCTTTTGGTGTGTAATGTTGCACTAATAAAGTTTTTTTTTACCTTGTTAAAGTTTTTTTTTACCTTTTTGTTTGAACCTTTAAGGGGGCACAGCGGCGGTTAAAGTCCGTTTGAAATTAGCTTCATTGGAACAAAGTAGCGAAGGTTTCCACTAGTGAAAGATAAACCTGTTATTATTTGTCTACTCTCAACGCTAGTTTCATAGCCCATATCCAATACAATCGGGGGGCCAATGTCCACTGCGTTCCATTGATTTGAGACTTTCTTCAAGAAATCACGTCTAACTCCGGAAGACGATTCGTCTCGGACGCAGACCAGAACGCTTCGCTGACACTCACTATTCCACGATAATCCACTCAAAACCCAACCCTATTCCGAAAGCAACACAACATAAATTCCATTGATAGATCTCCGCCGGTCAAAACTCGTATGGTACACGCTGAAATGTATGTTATGGTGTTATGATAAGGTGTAGAATTCCTTGTGTTTTAGTAGTGCGTCTTAGCGTTACCAATCCATGTTCGTTCCTTCACGCGCGGCTGCAGTGGGGGTGCCCAGGAATGGCCGAGTCATTCAGCAGATGCGTTCCGGCCCGATAGATGTGTTGAGTAGTCCATGACGGGAAACTAGTCACATACTTGTTCTACGTAAACCACAAGTTCGTCTAATCTTGTTAGTTTGGCTTAAGGCCCGGCTCACACTCACACACGTATTTCAATGATTTTCAGGTACCGATTTAAAAACCAGGAATCACAATTGTGAGGATATAATGATACAAAATTACTGATAATATATTCTTCTTTAATAGTAGATAATAAAAACTGGCCAGTTCTATACAATATTTTCAAAAAAATATGTTTTTACCGTCGCAAGAACCGCTGAAAATGTCGAAAAATGGGGTCTGGTTAGGTACCAATATCTTTAGACCCACAGCATATTTTTATTTGAAAATAATACGAAATTGTAGATTTTATATTTCTCTATACCGCGTGGCATTATCTTGTTTTCAAATAATTTACTTTTTCATTTATGAACAATATAAAATGCAATAAAACTTCTCCATACATTTTTTCCATACAAAACTCACATTCACCTCAAGTCGGCACGTCAGTTAGCGCTCAGACGCGCTCGGGGAAGCACGTCCACGTCACATTTTTCTTCGAATTTAGAGGAGGTCTTACATAATGGTATACCGGGGTAAAATACTGGACATGCAAAACTAATGATAACATTTGTATAATATATTGCCTTGAAGAATTTAGTGCAAGCCACACAGATGAAGGTTAGGTACAATGCAGGATTTGTTGAAAGAGTTGAATGGTTTTTTTTTTTGTAGAAGATGCGTTTCATCGAGTTTGGTTTCGAAACAATATTATAATAGTATACGGTTTTACCTTTTTGCATACGTCGCGTCGGAGCAAAATCGAAATAAGCCGATATTTCGTATTTGATTGTTATTTTAATAAAAATATTAAATTTCAGGAAAATGTGAACCTGGTTGTGTCCCTAATTAATAATAAATAATAAAAGCTTTTATTTCCTTGCACAATATAAAATTAACTTAAATATGTATCTATGCATAGGTATATAAAATTATGTGTAAGGACCGCTTTCAGCGGTAAAAGCCTCCTCCAGCTCTATCCATTTTTCCCGATCTCTAGCGGCTCTGCTCCATGTTTTGCTTGCTACTTTCACGATGTCATCATCCCATCGCATAGCAGGCCTTCCTCTTCTTCGTTTTTTATGTGTTGGGTCCCAATTCATAATTGTTTTAGATCACCTCTCATTTTGTAATCTTTGGATGTTCCCGGCCTATTTCCATTTTAGTGATAATACTTTCTGGACAACGTCTTTTGCTGTGGTTTTTGAAGTGTCCCTAATTAGTCCTATTAAATAAATATAAATGTTGATTTGATACATTTCTGTTTTGAAATGAAAGTTCTAAGGTACCATGATCCTTACCTGTATCGTTTAGACCCGATCTACCCTATATTACCAAGCGTGTTTTTTTATACATGGATGGAAAAAAATGATACTTTATCTATAATTGGATTTAGAAAAATTACATAAATTTCAGATTATGAATATAATTTATAATTATTATTTATCTACCTTTAATATTATAAATCTAAAAGTTTGTGCGGATGTTAAGTATGTTTGGATGTTTGTACCTCAATCAGACCTAAACGACTAAACGGATGAAATTGAAATTTGCTGTCGATGTAAATATACCTCTAGCTTATAAATAGGCTATTTTTAATTAAAAAACATCCTCAAAACTTTAAAAAGACTCCGAGTGCTGGTGTGCAACAAATCTAGCATTAATCAATTTTGACGACTGATGAATGACTGACGAATGATACGATACGCATTGAACCAAAAATGTTGAACCTTCTAAAAAGGTCGGTATTTGTTATTATCAAAGCAAGGTTTATCTGGGGGCACGGTAGTGCCCCCGCCAAGTCAAGCAAAAAAGCGGCACAGTCGTACCATCCTTTTCTCGAAGCAGTTCAGACCATTTTTTGGACAGACAGACAGACATTGAAATCTCACAACTTTTTACGATAGAAGAACTGATGGGTTTTTGGTTAAATTATACACGATCTGGGTGATATATATGGATTCTTTATTGTAGAGATATAGAACACGACCACGTAACAAGCGAACAGGGAAGAGAGACTGACATCGACAGATTATCTCTGGTCATCTTAGGCTACTTATACAATATCTCACAAGTTAAGTTTACACACACGAGCATAGTTCCAACAAAAAAAGACAAAAAAAGAAACTGAGTTGCGTTGCGAGAATTGGCTTTTTATTTTTATTTTTACAAGTTGTTTTTGATGGCATATACTTAAGTTTAAGTACATGATGCAAATAATTAAATATTTAAAAAAAAATAAAGTGCCCTGTAAATTTTTTTAATTCGAAATACTGAAAGTGCTCTTTAGTGTTTCGTAGTTTACAAAAAACCCTTAAAGTTTTGCAATTTTCGTCCATTCGTCCGCAGCTTAGCTCAGATACTCTTAGTACTAGAAAGCTGTAATTTGGCATGAATATACATTAGTCACGCCGACAATGTGGTAGAAATAAATACATATTTTCAGATGTTTTTTTTTTCTCGCATACTCTCCATGTCTTTGGATAGGTCTTAAAAAGTATTGCAGGTTTGTGATGTCATTTAGTACAAATACAATGGAAAATATGAATTTTTAAAAAGAGCTGGTCATCTCTTTTTACAAATTCATATTTAATTTTTCTGGAAAGAAAATATTATGGAGGGTTAATTAGTAAAGTTTTACAATAACTGTTTAATTCCAGAACTTGTTGACCCTCGCTACGCGCGGTCTATGGATCTTCGAGATCATAGCTCGCACACAATATTCAAAAGCATACCTACATATTTTATCAGTATTTCACTTTCAAAACTTTCTGTGAGTGGTACTCGAAACGTTGACGGTGCCGTCATCGATTTTAGATGACAATAAGTTTTTTTATTTAAAATATATTTTTTAAATCAAGCTTTTGTAATGTCTAGTGCTCTAGTTCTCGTCAAGATAAAAATAACGAGCCCAAACGCGACGTGGTTATGTTGTGTAGTTGAGGAGTTCCGATGGCTACATCCGACCTCCATCATCAGACCAGCTCGCTAGTACCATAATTTTACATTGTCATTGAGATTGCAAAGTTTTGCCTCAATTCGACTAGAGTTAAGTTGAAGAGTTCCGTTGAACAGCTCCTGACTCCATCATCAGATCAGCTCGCTGTCACCATATTATGTATGCAAAATTTCAGCTCGGATAACTGCTTAAAATTAAGTTGCAAGATTCCTTCCTTATCAAACATACATACATAAATATGTACATAAACTGCAAGTTAAATAAGAGCTTGTAAAAAAACGATACTTACCGTTTTGTCATAATGTATTTTATTAGTAGGTACCTAACAAATATTTTTTGCACAGTCAAATATTAGTAACTGTGTAGTAGCACTTTACGATTTGTAACCTGTCTTATAATATATATTAATTTTTTCTATATTTATTTTCTTTTTGTCATGTGCAACCTATAAAATTATTAAGTACATACCTACCTATACAAATATGACATACCTTATGCACCAAATATTTTCAAGTATCAAGACTAGTTATTTAGTCTTGGTAAATGAAGTGTGAAGTAGCTTCAATGTGTGCGTTTGCACTATTCTTAGTGTGCGGCCACAGAATACGACCGAGTACAAAAAATGCGAGCTGTCATAAATTTAACAGCAACCTTAACAGCTCAGTTGGTAGTAGCTCTGTCTTCAGCGCTGTAGGTTGTGGGTTCGATCCCCACCCGGGATAAACACTTGTGTGATAACTATAGATTTTGACACGGGTCGTTATCACGTACCTAATTACCTTTAATTTACTTTACCGAAAACTTTTTTTTTACTTTGTCGGAAAAGTAAATTATAGGTAATTACGTGTTAAAGACCCGTGTCAAAATCTATAGTTATGTCCACTTGTGTGATGAACATAGATGTTTTTTGTGTCTGGTTGTTAATATGTGTAATAAGTATGTATTTATAATAAAAAAACACGTATTAAGTATTATATCAGTTATTAGGTTTAGTTTGGGGCTAGATGGCACTGTGTGAAATGACCACCCTTATTTATTTAAGTTTCAACTTAGCCCATCAACACTTTATAATCATAGAATTAAAACTATCATGGTTGATTATCATTTTAAATGAAAATATGGCTTATTAACACGTTTTTCCTTGAATTGCTGACGTTTCGAGACAGAGATGAATTCAGGTAAATCGGCAAATACTCGTTTGCCGATCTATCGTTGATCACGGTCATGGGCTATCCTCATGATGAAAAGCATCTGAATTGTCTCGAAACGTCAGCAATACTAGGTTAAACGTGGTAATAAGAGCGGACTACAACCAAATTTGTAACCAATATTTGCAGCCCAAATAATCCTTATCCTGCTGGATAAGTCAACAAGTTCTAATTCAAATGGAATTTACTTATGTAACAATACTAGTATATCAAAAGAAACCTTGTTAAGGTGTTACCAGACATAGCACGGCATTCGTAGGACATAAGTTTGTCGCGTGACTAGTTTAAACAAAAATGTAAATGTACGCGCGACCGTCGTCCATCATAGCGTGGCTAGAAGCGCGCGACTGCCGCGCTCAAATCCCGCGCTATGTCTGGTCACATCTTTAAGAAAAAATGTCAAACACATCACTGAAAATCATGAATGGTGGACGGTTAATGAATATAAAAAGATTTATTTAACACAGGCCAGCCGTCCGATCACACGGTTAGCCGTCACTTGCCACCTTTCTTCGTGATAACATACTGCACGTGTGTGAAGTTAACATCCGCTGTAAAATTTACTATTGTAACCAAAAATAGTTATCTAAATCACATTACATAAAACTCTTGCGTTACTGATCTAACAACGCACAGCCAAAACTACTGATACTAGAAACTAGAAATTAAAAAAAAAAATATATATATACAATATATATATATATATATGTGTATATATATATATATTACGAGTATCACGACTGTAATCCTCAAGTACGGTAGACATTCTCTGAGATCTCCAGACGCTTAGTTCCTTCGAAGATGTCTAGTGGGGGTAGTCAGAGGCACGCCCAAAAAATATATTTGGCACATGCCCACATTTTGTAGTAGTTAGCATCCCTTACGTGACTAGCCCATCGCCGCTTATAAGAATACTAACTGGTTTCCTCACGATGTTTTTCTTCAACGTTGTGAGCACGTGTTTCTGATGCGCATATAAATTTATCGAACAGAAAAATCCATTGATGCACGCCGGAATTCTACTAGAAATTTGGAGTGCCTTTTTGTAGGGGTGTACAAAGAAAGGATTTTTTGAAATTCAACCCCTAAAGGGGTGCAGAATTGCAGGCATTGAAATTTGTTAATATTGTTTTTTGGCATAAAAACTATCTTATGTTTAAATGTAAGGTCAATTGATGTACTCGTACTAATTTTCATTAAATTTAGTTCAACGTGTTTGAGTTGCAAATAAACAAACATCTAAACTTTTCCATTAATAATATTGGTGTGATTTCAAGCCCTGAAATTATCACAATTATCTGTTGAGTTGTCTATTATAATTAATGTATGTACTTAAGGTATTATGTAGTAGTACATATTTCGCCAAACACTGTAGTTAATAATCTATACTAATACTAGCTGTCCCGACAGACGTTGTTCTGTCAAATTTAAATAGTCAATAATATCAGAAAAAAGCACTTTCCGTTATTCTCGAACTTTACGCCACCGTTATCACTTATATACATTTAAGTGATGTAGTAGTATATTATATCACTACATAGTATAAAGCAAAGTCGCTTCCCGCTTCCCGCTTCTGTATGTATGCTTATATCTTTAAAACTACACAACGGATTTTGATGCGGTTTTTTTAATAAATAGGAGGAAGTTTTATATGTATTAAACCCGTGCGAAGCCGGGGCGGATCGCTAGTGAAGTTATACGTATTATTATATAAAAAACACCCTAAAACTTATTAGACCTATTGAATATACACAAAAAATTTCATACAAATCGATCAAGCCGTTTCGGAGTAGTTTGGTTAACTGTCACATAAGAATTTTATATATTTGGAGATTATAAACGCAAAAGTAACACTGTCTGTCTGTCTGTGACGTTATCACTGCCATACAGCTGGACGGATTGTCATGAAATTTCATATAGTGATAGTTTAAAGTTTGAAGATAAAAAATATATATTTTGAGAAATTTCTATATTGTACGATAAAGTCATCAAAAATCGATTTCCTGGATCTACGTGGACTGAGTCGCGGGTAAAGGTAGTTTAAGTAAAGAAAAGGAAGGGTAAAGGTAGTTTTGTATAAACTAAACTTTTTTCATAGTATAAACTTATCTATTACACAGCTAAAATTAAACTTTCACAAGACATTAAGTAATGAGGAACAAATTTAATTTTTACTCGTCAAGGAATGAAACTTCCTTTTGATAGGGCTTGACTTGGAACTCGAAACAAAATTATACTTTTAAATTAAAATAACGGAAAATTCAAAGCTTCATTATATTCTTGTAAAAAATTGAATCACGACTGCAATCCCTTAGTATGGTAGACATCCTTTCAGTTCTCCAAATTCTTGGAGATATCAAATAGGTAGTCAAAAGCATGTCCAAATATACTTCGCATTATATTTATATGAAAATGATTATCAAAATATAAAACTATTTTACCAATGTACGTTTTTGAACAGAACTCATTTGTAAAATCTTCGTAGCACGGACACACGCGTTGAAATCTTCTACATGTGTGTAGAGAGGTCTACGCGTATGTAGCGCTTCTACGCACTGCTACGGCACGCGGCTACGCCAATTATCATCAGTCACTATTATGTAAAGAAAAATGTTTCATTCAAGCTACGCTAGTTGCATTTATTTTACAATCTTCCACTCAAATAAATAATCAGTTGAAATCTCTAGCGAACCTCTCGTACAATTACATCCGATATTCAATTAAAACGGCAAAACATTCGCAGTCGGTAAAAAACGCTCCAACTATACAGAAAAACCTTTTACGCTCCCCCTATCCCCCGCGGGTTCATTACACATCAACAGCGTACACCAATCAAGCTTTCATTAGTCGAGAACGAAACAATCAATATTCATATCCCATGCCAAATCTTCATAACGCAGACAGAGGAAAAAGAAAAAAAATCCTGATAGATGATCTCTAGACGCGCTCGCATTCGGAACGAAATTAAAAAGAACAAGCCATATCACTTAGCGCACACAGAAGCGCGGTTTTTATTAAAAATTCTACATATCTTGCGCGTCTTCACTTTATCTTAACCCCCACCCCGACAGGGACAGACAATAAAAAAATATGGAGAAAGAGAGGGACGGACACGAATACGAAAATTATAATTGCCAACTGTACGTAAATTAACACCGTGGATTATCGTACCCTTTCTCGTGGGTGTCGCTTGTGCTGCGTCCGAGTGAGACGGAGCGTGTTTGTGTGTGCGGCGCGGATTGAATGATTTACATACATGGTTCGCTCACAAACACAATAATGGACAGAGCGGAAAATCGAAAGAAACGATGAGACGCGATCGGTTTTCCGATCCGATTCTACTCGGTATAGTTGCAGTAACAGTTGGACTGCACAGACCCAGCTCTGCATAATGTATGCGGGAGCGAAAACAATCCGGTCCACGGATTATTGGATGGGAATATGAATATCTGAATTCAGAATGTAAGTTTCATCCAAAAATAGATCGGAGACTGTGCGGTATTTCTGAATGCATTGTTACAAATAGATCCTTGATACTTTATAGGTCTTCAAAGCATTCGTAACCAACCTATGTTAAACTGTCATAAAGACTAACGTTATGGAATTGTGAAATCAATATTTATTCTGCAGCTTCATTCGTCATTTGAATATTTACTTACCAAACTCGATATATGGCGTAATTTTTACATACTCCTGAAAGTACACAGACGAAAGCATGATACACCAACGTGCTAGAACACTCCTAACTCCGAAATACAAACTAGGTTACGCAAAGATGTAAATTCTTATCGTAATATAGATAGATCGGTACAGTCGCACGCACAAAACAATGGCGTTGCGACGGTTGACCTCGCGCCTCCATGTCTTGCCTCCCGCCGGTAGGACCGCGTGCAATTAATATGCCGAGGCGGCCGCGTATACTGCGCCCGTGAGCTCTTGGTACTCCGAAGGACCTTTATTTTCAACTCCAAGGAGCTTAGACTAGGTATTCGTTTTATTACATGCTTCAAACAGAAAGGAAAAGGAAAGGATCATTAAAAAAACGGCTTGGGCCGTGTTTGTTGCCTGATTCTTCTAGACTTGGTCGCGTGGAATCGGCGTAGCTTCACCTAGTTCCTAAGACGTTTCAAAGTGATCTTTGTGATTTTATTGAAATAAATGATTTTTGAATTTGAATTCGAATTTGAAACAATATGTAAAAATATGTGTAATGTCATTCAGGATAAGCAAAGCATCAACAACGCCTCTATTGCAGATGTCAATATGCGATGGTGACCGCTTACCGGCCGTAAGCTAGTTTACCCCAATTACACAACATTATATTACATACAGACACATGTTATAGAGATACAGAAATCTCGTACGATAAAATTATGGAGGAGGGAAACTCTTTTAATATATGAATACTTTGTAGAAATTATATTAATTCGAGCTCACCATCCAGAGAACATTCGCTTTTATAATAGAATGTGCTGAAAGATGTGGTACATTTAAAAAAAAGATTTAAAAATTTCTAACAAAACAATTAATTAAAATATCTAATTACAACGATCAAACTACACCGGTTGACACATAACCCGTCCAAGTTTTCTTTTGCGAAAGAAGAGAGAGAATTTTTGATCAATAATTGTCACTGGGCGGCCCCCTTCCCCCGTTGCGAGGGGGGCGAGGAGGGGGGCAGAAAAGGGAGGGGGTAATTACGAGTGCGTTTTGTTACCGAGATGATAGGCGCGAAAAATGGCTTGCGCGTGCCTTTACGTGTCGCCTTAGTTTTGAATATTCAGACTCGGCCTCGTCCTGATGAAATATTGAATAGACTCGGTAATTTATTCCCCGAGGAGAGATTTCGAACGGTCCACGCTCCGAACGGATATTGAAATTAGGCGATGCTTTGCTTAAGAAAAGCGTTTGTTTGACAGCTGCCCTATATCTCCTTTGTACACTTTCATTTTGATTCAAATTCGGGGGCGCTTTTTCACACCTACGCCCGTCTACGGATTTATTAGTTTCGAGCGAAGGTGTTTGTCAAAATTCCTTTTTTATTTAACAAAAAAAGAGATTTCACTTCGGATTTTACACTCAGACACAGATCACAGACTTGTGTTTTAATAAAATAACTTATACTTATACTTACTCGTAGAGGCAAGTACGTGAGTTTGTTGTGAAGGCAATCTATTAGATTGTACCTCACAAATGATTTATACAAAAACATCTAACAATACACACACGCTTTACTCCGGAAAACTTGAGAAAACGCTTAGTAAAGACAATTCAAAGTTCGAACGTGATGAATGCCATTCAGCATAACGACTTTACATTCTCTTACAATAAACGTTTACGAGGATAGCTTTAATTAACAATTCGAGAATGAAACTAACAGAATAAGAATGTTGAGTGCGTACAAACAAGCTATTGCACTTAGTGAGTGAACAGATATGCAAATTCGTACTGCGGGAGAGTGTGCCGTATGCAGAGACGGAATAGAAAACGGATGGAGTCTCACTGGTATTTAACTATTTTGCTAAATATCATTTAACTAGCTTTTGCCCGTGGTTTCGCATTTAATTTAAATTGCTGACAAATTGTTTTTTTTTAAGACTATTAAGAAGATTTAAATGACCTTTGGATTATACCTATTTTTTTAAGATAGACGTAATTATGATATTTTCATACAATTTGACGTCGCCATGAAGTTCTTGACGATCTCGACTTTGAAGATTGGTGTAAAAACATGAAACTGCAGTATTTCCATCTAAAGCAAAATACAAGTAATAAGAGATCGTTTCTTATTGGAATTTATAAAGAATGTGAGCAAGCTCTAGAAAAAATACTTGTTACTTCATAAAAAGTAGTTGCAAAAGAAAAAAAAATATTTCGTTTATCGTAACTCAGTCTCCACTCATCCCCGTATTCCCAGGACAGCGGCGTAAGAAGAGGGTGGTTAATGAATAAAAAAATCCCGTTTTTTTCTCTACAGCTCAGTGATTAGTTACCCTTATAATGAGCAGCGGTGTGTGTGGGTGGGGGGTGCTTAAGTTTTTTATATGACAGTTGATAAGGGACCGAAATTAGGGTCTTTGTCTTATTGATCGCGATTCGTAAGTTGCGAGCTAGCATGTGTTTTTAATGTTTTTTTCGTTGGCATATTTTGCACAGCGTTTGTGCCATGTTATTGTTCTTTACAAGCTTTTATTTAACTTGCACTGTTTGTATGTTTGTTTGTAAGTTTTCCGTCAAAATTTAAAATTTTTTGACAATTTGTTGGTGATTGCGCTGAAGTTTAGCATAAACCTTTTGTTCTGGTGACAATACAATAATATGGTGACAGCGAGCTGATCTGAAGTCAGGAGCTGGTCAACTGACACTCACAACGGAACTCCTTGGTAAATAGTACGATTGAGTAAAAACTTTTTGTACCTGTTAAGTTCTAATGACAATGTGCTCTAATATTATGTGGCAGGTGAAAGCGAGTCTGATTTCGAGTTAGAAGGAGAATTTTACTTGTGTAAAATTCTTGAAAAAATATTTTTCATCTGAAAAATTATTTAATCTTATAACATGCGTGCAATACAAAGCCACATGCGGTTTCAATATTATATTTTCTGTTTTTGGCTGTTGATCGTGTAACATGTTAACAATGTCAAAACGCTAACTTAACAAAACGGAACTCGAACATGAATCGCTATAATCTCTGATTTAATCGGGTTTTCATGGTCAAACAAAACTCAAAACTCCTTATAAATACTTAAAGTAGTTTTTAACAACACAAATTATTATATTTATCATAAAACTTGCATGTTTTTTGGAGCTGGTTTTGGCATGGTTTTTTAAATTAAAAAAAAAAGCAACCATATTGTATATCCATAGCTTATGACATCTAAGTGAAACCTCTTTGATTGTAACAAAACGAAATAAATCATAAACTATAGGCTCAGTATTATTATCCCTGTAGATTTTCTTTCAAACGCAATACCTAAAATATTAGTTTCACGTAATAAAAAACGAACAATAGAATGTAACTGCTAGCAGCCTATTTTATTTAGCTACTTTAGAAATTCAATGTCGTCGTTTCATCATAAACTTTTTGACTCTGAAATAAAATAAACCCAATTTTCCCTACACCGTGTAAAGCACCGCAAACGGCGTGTCAAGGTAAACCCTGACTCAAATCGGCTAACCCCCACTTGCATCGTTCAGAATAAACAAAACACACTCGAGTTAGGCATTTGTGGAGGCAAATGTCGTTTTAACTCGGGGTTACGTAGCTAGATAAGTTCTGGTAGTGCAAGTGGTGCCAAGTATCACACACGCATAATACCGTTTCTGTACCGCCCTAAGAAATGGGGACTTTCTTATTTACCTCCCTTTTCGTGACGCGTGACCAGTTTAACTTGAACTTTGGACACTCTGTTACTTTATTGAACTAAGTGCCTACTGTCCAAATGATGCATTTTAGACAAATAAATTTGTTATAGAACTACAATTGATACTCTAACTAAAACGTCTTAGGTCTAAAACTGACTAATGACTTTACACACAAAACAATACATTAACTATTTATAATTCTAGAAATTAACCTATATTACTATAATTATTGTATAAATTACAGGTAGAGAACGGAATCAAGATCAACAAACGCAGGCAGTGTGCTACAGCTGGCGATGCTGCCTCGTTGGAAGACTATGCTATGAATCTGATGCTAGAGGTAAGCTATAAACGCTAGCTATTTGACTAATATATTGTGGCTATATTATCCCGACTCAAATTCAAAAATCATTTATTTCTATAAAATCACAAGGATCACTTTAGGGGCTAGGTGACAGCTACGCCTGTTCCTAGTGAGAAGCCTAGAAGTATCAAGCAAAAAACACGGCTTGGAGCCTATAATTTTTTTCAATGATCCTTTTCTTAATGCTATGTAGATCTCCAGTGTGGTGCCGTAAGAACAAGGTGAAGGTTCAAACGAGAATAATAATTAAAAATACTAACCAAGTACGTAAAATAATTAAAAAAAATAACTAAGGAGCTTCAGCACAAGTTCTAAAAGCAGCACTCGGTTTTGCGTCTTTGTCTATCCCGTGACAAATCATATTAACACCTCTCAGACAACATGTATAGTTTGCGATAACTCGATAATTTGGCCGCATTATATACATCTACCAGCCTTTTCCATATGCCTTTGAAATGGAGCGGTCTTTGGGCCATGGTCTTAAAGTTATACTACTATGCACTAAATTAAGTATTTTCATTGCACCTCATCATCGCGAATATCACTACTGTGCACTAAATAAGGTACTTTCATAACACCTCATAATTTATTAGCATTATAACTAAGACTTTTCAGGGTACCTACATGACAGAAACATGAATTCATGATACCATCACAAAGGAATCTATAGTACCATAGTGTCATGGTAGTGCTGCATTTAAAAAATATTGCGTTGTTAAATTACTCGAAAAGCCGGAGTTTTTAAAAAGTGTGCAGACCAAGACATTTTTGCGGGAAATTCAAGTGGGGATGTAAGAGTGACTCAAGTTAAATTAAGAATGTGGAGTTCGTATTTTTTCCTTTTCACTTTGTTTGTTGACGGAGACTTTTTTGACATTGTGGACTTTGTGCGCCCTCGAGTTTCTTTTTAATTCCTGAGGCGTCCGTGTGTAGGCACCTTTATTACACCTCTGTGTATGTGTGTAGGGTGCCCTAAGATTTGGTGTATTAGGGATTCGTGTGTTTTTTGGATTAGGCGCGTTTGATGTCGAAGATGAAGGTTTTTATTTTTTTTGTTTGTTTGCGAGTTTGGGTATCTTTGATACTCGTGTAGCATACTTCAGATTTTCATAGTAGGCAATTTTTACAGAGTTACCTATAGGTTTTTCATGAATATTGTTTGTTTTGGGCTATGAAATCTTTATTATCATCAATTTATTATATATGTGTTTGTGTGGCTTTATGTATATTACATTTTATAACTGTATTTGTGCTAAAGCGTGTCTAAAACGCGATGCTAAAGAATACATAGTATACATCATATTATTGTTACATATAGGTACGGCTTATTCACAACGGATCGCGCGATCCGTTAGTAGTTACATCCGGTCGACATAATATAGCTTTGGAGCACATCTGAATTTTATTTCTATTCAGTTAGTATGACGGCAACAATCAAACCAAAAGCCAAAGTAGAGTGAGAGCGGTGGCTGTGGGCATTTTAATTTTCAAATAAACGGTTTATATTGAAAAAATGATTGAAACGACGATTTTTAACAACATAGAAAAGAGTATTTTTCTATCTTTTAGGATAAGCAAAGGTTTTGTAACAGGCGATATTTATTTATGAATTATTCATATTTATGAATTATTCATATTTAAATAGACAAAACGGGAAATATTTAGTTGTGGTCAATAACGTCTAAGGGTATAACGCATCACAACTGTCATTAATAAATACGGATAGACAAAGAATTGTATTAACCATAGATTTTAAACAAGTTTGTTTGCTATGCTTAGTTATTGACTGCCAAAATTGAAAATGCCCAAAACTGGGGTAGGCACCACAACTGGGTCTTTGACCCTACGTCCCACTAGGACAACACAGCACAACATAATGAACCAAAATACCATCGCTTCTCAAAAACCTCCTAAATGAGGCACGTTTGAACAACTAATGCGTCGCTAACACATTTTTTCACAAATTAACAGTTTGACAGCTGTCGTGTCATTAACCCCGATACGCCTAGTTCCGAGGAAACATAGATTGGACCGGAGCAAAAACCGAGCAATTAATTAAAAAAAGTACCGCTGAAAACGAACTGTTTTCTATGAGTCTGTTCGAAATTGAACCTTATTAGTGAAGACATAGAGAACAGGTTCATTGATGTAAATTGGATAGTAATCAGTGTGACGTAAATCTTTTTAATTAAAATAGACAAAATACTTATTACAAATGTTGTATAAATATTGGTAACTGTACCTACATTGTGTACATGACTGTACATTTACTTGAAATTGAGTAGGATCACGACTGTAATCCCCAAGTACGGTCATCCACTCGATCTCTAGGCGCTCAGGTCCTTGAAGATGACTAAGAGACTACATTTTATTAAAATTACTAGCCGACCCGTGACAGACGTTGTCCTGTCAAATTTCAATAATCGAATATTGTATTCGATTATTGACTGATTGTTTTTAGTCTGTGATGTCAGATTTGTTGCACACCAGCGCCATCTATGCCAAAATCATCCCTTTTGCGTTTTTTTATCATTTAGGGGTTGTTTTTCGGATTTTAAGATACCCTATTGTTTATTCTGATTTTTATCAACATACGACAGCAAGTTTCATCTTAATCCGTTTTGTCGTTTAGGCCTGATTGTGGAACAAACATACATTTCTTTTCACAAACTTTCGCATTTATAATATTATTAGGATTATTAGGATAAATAGATAACTCTACCTAGAGCCTCAACTAGCTCCTAAGACGTCTCGAAGTGATTCTTATGATTTTATTGAAATGATGAATACCTTTTTGACCTTTACCTAAAATACCTTGACTTTGACATAAAAGGGAAGTTGAATGGTGGTTGTTCATAGTAATTGTTTCTATTAGTTGACATAGTTATAATATCTATGTATACTACTAGCAGACCCGCGACAAACGTTGTCCTGTCCAAATTTCAATAATCAAATAGAGTAACACACGTTGCTGACGACTGATGTCAGATTTTTTGCACAGCGCCATCTATCCCAAAATCTCTTAGGTGTTTTTTTTAATTTTGGGGATGTTTTTCGTATTTTAAGGTGGTCTATTGTTTATTCGGGCATTATATCCACATCTTTTAGCCCTGATTGAGGCACAAATATACAAACAAACTCACAAACTTTCACTTTTATAATATTATTAGGATTATATCATCACACATCTGTTTGTCTTGGATGCAGATCTGATAGAATATTTAATGATATTCTTGCTTATTATTTTCACTAAGTAAAAGTTTAATTTTAAATAGAAATACGGCTAGTTTCCAGTATTTGTTGATCTGCCGTTGATCGCGGTCGCGGACGATGCTCATGATGAAGAGCATCTGAACTGTCTCGAAACGTCAGCAATACAAAAAAAAACATGGTAATTAGCCGTATTTCTATATTAAACTAGCCGACCCGTGACAGACGTTGTCCTGTCAAATTTTAATAATCGCATAAGAAAAAGCAATTTCGGCCAACTTCCAATTGTTTTCCTACAAACCTTGTACTGATAAAATAAATTACGTTTTTGGTAGAATGCGTATCATTCATTAGTCAAAACTGCGTTGCTATGACGACTAAATGTTTTTAGTCTGTGATGTCAGATTTGTTGCACACCAGCGCCATCTATACCAAAATCATCCCTTTTGCGTTTTTTATCATTTTGGGGATGTTGTTCACAGTTTGAAGTAGTCTATGCTTTATTCTGGCATTATATCTACATCTACAGCAAATTTCAACTTAATCCGTTTTGTCGTTGAGGCCTGATTGAGGAACAAACATACATACAAACTCATCATCATATTATTATCAGGAATAGGATTAGAATAGAATGATTAACAACCACGATAGTTTAAATTCTATAAAAGATTCATATTAAAAAAAACTGCAAAACACAGCTGAAACATTATACTTACTGGCAAAGCTATTTGGCCCGACAAAACAGGAGCGTTTGAAAATGGAATAAAAACGGAATTCCATGTGCAAGCATTCGTGCCGTTGTCCGTGCATTGTGGAAATGTAAAAATTTGCACAAATACTTCGCGCCTGACGGAAACATGCTTTGTCCGCGATGCTACCCCTACTAGGGTACCTTTAAAAGCTTTTATTAGGTGTAAAGAATTTTATTTCTCATAAAAATACAGAGTTCACTTAAAATTAGATACAAAATCAACGCGGAACTGAAAAAGCGCATAAAACGACGTTTTCTAAAAATGAAACCTCACTAGATCGATTTATCGCCCTCGAAACCCTCTGCATACTAAATTTCATGACAATCGTTAGAGCCGTTTCCGAATTTCAAGACAAGAATTGCTCGTGTAAAGGTTATTAGATAGATAAAATATATATTTGCAAAAAAAAGTAAGTATTCTGTCAATTATCTGAAAGAAAGAAAGAAAGAAAAAACATTTATTTGCTCCAAAAGCACAACACAATTAATGACTAAAGAGAACAAAAAAACAATCAACAGCAAATTGTGCCATGTGGGGGCAAATAGGTCCCCGTCTCAGCATTGAGCCGCACAGCACCGAACCTAAGGAGTAGGCGAAGCGCGGTGCGACGCTGGTTTTCAGTCGGGGCCTGGACGCGATGAGGCGACACAACAAGTCGATAAACTAAATAAGAAATACAGAATTTACGTACAATAGACTAAACAATAAAATAAATAAATATCAAAGTAGTATGCTAGTGTGCATGGTAAATATAAATATTTATAATATATATATATATATATATATTTATAATATCTATATATAAAGGTAAGCGAAAATAAATAAATATAAAGAAAAACAAAAAAATAAAATGAAATAAAATACTATCCATCTTTAGCGATAGGTGTTCTGTGGTCTCGGTCTGTCTGTCTTGTCTGTGGTAAAAGTAACACATGTTTTTTATTTCATGAACTGGATCTGGTTCTCACAGTACAAGCTTTACTTAGTTTGGGGCTAGATGACACTGTGTGAAACATCCACCAATATTTGTTTATATATATCTTCAAGATTTATACTGGATCAGGTTAAATTATAACTTTCTACTCGCTTACGACATGCTGTATTGCCTGGGACATATTTTTAGATGGAGTAGGCTTGCCTCCTCCTCTCAAATTAGTTGGCCTGAAAAAACATGGACAATACCTACCAAGCACGATGTTTTCCTTCACCCTTTGAGCACGTGAACCAGAATAACAGATAATTACTAGAAAACTTGTGCTATAATACATATAACATTCAGAATTGATCAAACATCTATATTTATAACACAAATTTTTATTCTGGGTGGGATAACAACCAACAACCTACAAAAACCGGCCAAGTGCGAGGCGGACTCGCGCACAAAGGGTTCCGTACCCCCTTAAATATTTATTTTATTCTGTTTTTAGTATTTGTTGTTATAGCAGCAACAGAAATACATAATCTGTGAAAATTTCAACTGTCTAGCTATGATATCTCAGTTGAAATCTCTCACAGGGCTGTATCTCAGCCCTGTGAGAGACAGACGGACATCCGTCCGTCTGTGTCTGTCCAGACAGACAGATGGACAGCGAAGTCTTAGTAATAGGGTCCCGTTTTTACCCTTTGGGTACGGAATCCTAAAAAGCAGAGCTACAGACTAAGCTGTGAGATCAGTCAAACGAGGAAAATCTTTTAAAAACTTTGGTAGGGGCAAAGAGAATCACACCAAAATGCATCGTAAAAGTTTTCCAAGCCAGATTTAGAAAACTTCTCAGCTATCACGGGGCTGAAGAATTTTATTTTACATACCATTTTAAGCTTTACTTAGTATGGTGTGTTTGATGCGGATCTTTCGAATTAGCTAAATACTTAGGTGCTATTTAAATAGTACTAAGTAAAATTAAAACAGATCGTAAGTAATGAAAATATGAATGAGGTACAAGATTGTGTAGGTAAGTAGTTAGTTTGTCAAAATATTGGTAAACATTTTTACACATCGCCATATAGCCCCAAATTAAGCACAGCTTGTTCTATGGAAATTAGATAACTGATAGAGTACTTAAATACTTAATTTCGATAAACTGTCACTAATCAAAACGGACCATAAACAAAGAATAGTATTAACTATAGATTTTAAACAAGTTTGTTTGCTATGCTTAGTTATTGACTGCAAAAATTAAAAATTACCAAAACCGGGCTAGGCACCACAACCGGGTCTTTGAACCTATATGTTCTTTTTACCTTACAAAATCTTACCCCAACTTATTGTTAATCCACATAATGACAGACGGTAGCGATAAAATATAAATAAGTGGACACAAATTGGCTATTGGCTTCAATAAACGCATCGAACCGATCGCCATGTCCAGGATTTGCGGTTTCATTGTGCTTACAAATGACTGCAAGTGGAGTTTCACACGTATCTGGCTATGAGACCACAGACTGACAATACAACCTGTTCTTGCTAAGAACTGATTCAAATCTTGAAGTTTATACCTAGCTTGTTTTGTTTGCATGATTCAAATCGCCAGATACAAAATAATATTCTCATGAAACAATTAATAAAAATAATTACATTTGTAAATTAAAAACCGACCAAGTGCGAGTCGGACTCGCGCACGTAGGGTTCCGAGCTATTATTTATAAAAAAACGGCAAAAAAACACATTTGGTTTTGTTGCCCCACTTATATATATTTATTTTAGTATTTTCTGTTATAGCGGCAACAGAAATATATAATCTGTGAAAATTTCAGCTGTCTAGCTATCATGGTTCATGAGATATAGCCTTGTGACAGACAGACGGACAGACGGACAGTGAAGTCTTAGTAATAGGGTCCCGTTTTTACCCTTTGGGTACGGAACCCTAAAAACCAATAATATTGTCAAATGTCCGTATAATATCATATTGTCGAAAAAATTGGAAGCTGCCTGTAAAAGCTTTTTCCTATGTGGTTATCACAAAAAAAAATTGGCAGAACACCGTTTGTCACGGGTCGGCTAGTTAATAATATATCTATAATCTAAAATGGTATCTATGAATCAGATGACCGCTCAGCATTCTTTTGAGTGAACCGCAAATTTCCTGCCGCTGGATGTGATTGCAGGAATCACGCTTCGCGCACACACCTGCTGCGGCTTCTTCGGAAAAAATGCTTTCCAATATTCACATTGTAGTGTGTATAGATTGAGAGACACACACTACAACGTACGTAGTACTTTTAATTATTATTCTTGTTTGAGCCTTCACCTTGTTCGATTGGCACCATACCGGAGCATTAAGGAAAGGATCATTAAAAAAAAGGTTGACCCAAGCCGTGTTTGTTGCCTGATTATTTTAGGCTTGGTCGCGTGGAATCGGCGTAGCTTCACCTAGTTCCTAAGACGTTTCAAAGTGATCCTTGTGATTATTAAAATATATGATTTTTGAATTTGAATTTGAATTTGTGCCTAAGTAGGTATTCAGTTTCGGTCATCGGTAAAGTTCAGTGCCTTATAAGCACACGTCGATTCTCACGAAGACCCGCCTTCGCAGTATTTGCAGTATTTGCAGTTGTGATGTATATATACACGCGCTTTTGTGTGCATGTTGTAGTAGCGATGTGTATTCGTCACGTAGAACAACTGTAATATGTTTGTTTGGGCGTCAATCTATACTAAAATTATAATAAAAAACTTGAGAGGTGTCAAGGGACACCCGGATGGAACGAAGTTCTCACAAAATAACGTGGGACAAGGGAAGGGGAATCAACTTTGACTTCGACTTCGACCTCGACCTCGACCTCGACCTCGACCTCGACCTCGACCTCGACCTCGACCTCGACCTCGACCTCGACCTCGACCTCGACCTCGACCTCGACCTCGACCTCGACCTCGACCTCGACCTCGACCTCGACCTCGACCTCGACCTCGACCTCGACCTCGACCTCGACGCAATTAATAGATATATATATTATAAGAAAACATCAGAAATAAAAGAAAACACAACCGTAACTAAACTCAATTTACTGAACAGAATTTATGTAATTCAACTAAAAACACAACCAAAATGGAACAAACGACACAATCATAACTTTACATGAATTTACACTGCAAAACATTGATAACTCTCTACAAGAAATAAAGCTAATGCGTCACGACTTGTGACAACGATAACCTAAGTGATGTAAACGCCTCGAACGCCAACGAACGACTGTCCCGAACCAAGTGTGCGTCTGGCTTTTGCAGGGGTGACCCCCACTCTGACTCTTCATTCTGGGTCCGATAAGAAAACTGCTAACAATATATTAATAGATATACTATAGCAAAAAAGTGTCGTGACAACTTTTCGTAAGAATTTTTTTCGTCTAGCCACCTTTCACAACGCGCGATAAGGAACTTCGTTCCAAAAAATATTTGTATGTTTGTAACGAAAAACTCAAAAACTACTGGACAGAGTTCAAAAAAATGCCCTAAAATCATTAGTGTGTGCGACGCCGGGGCAGACTGCAAATGATAAATAAGTCATTGTTGATATCAAAATAGGCTTCAATTAAAATTTTGTACTTACCTATATTCAAAACCATTTACAACATTATATATAGAGTCATTTTAAATTAAGGTAATTTTTAGGGTTCCGTAACCAGAGGGTAAAAACGGGACCCTATTACTAAGACTTCGCTGTCCGTCTGCCCATCTGTCCGTCTGTCTATCACAGGGCTGTATCTCATGAACCGTTATAGCTAGACAGTTGAAAATTTCACAGATGATGTATTTATGTTGCTGCTATAACAACAAATACTAAAAATAGAATAAAATAAATATTTAAGTGGGGCTACCATAAAACAAACGTGTTTTTTTGCCGTTTATTATAAATTATGCTACGGAACCTTTCATGCGCGAGTCCGACTCGCACTTGGCCGGTTTTTTTTAACTTACATGTAATCTACGTGAAGCATTAATCAATTAATATCCAAACAATGTTAGACATAAAGCAGAATATCGTGGGTGATGAGTAAAAACCGTGTTTCTGTTTACTCATGAACTCAAAACCATCTGAAGCAGTTATTTTAATAGCTATTAAATTTAGTCCTTATTTACTGTTGTTGGTTTGTATTTCAAGTTTACGGCAATTTAAAATAATAACATTGTAAGTTATACCCGACGGTGCTACTTGTAATTTCTTAATGATAATTTACGTAGCTGTACTAATATATACATTGTTATCAATATAACGTATTATTATAATAATTTTATCTCAAAAACAAACTAAAATAGATGTATCTTATTATACTCGTATTCTTTCTTATAGACAACTTTATCAATAAGTACGTTTTAATAATTACGTTTAAAAACCTAAAAGGAAAACCAACGAAAATGTATCGACAGATCGCAAAGTCAAGGGACGATATTAGTTTTTCAAGTTTTTGAAGGAACTGTCAGTCCTACATAAATTTAATTTAAATGGGACTAACTTGGGACTATTCTCTACACAATAGAAACAAATCATCGAAATCGAATCACCAGGTAAAAAAATATGCGTGGTCATTCATAAAAAATATATATATACATACGCGTCGCCTAGAGAACCTTCTCCATTTTTTGTCGGTTAAAAAGAAAACCGGCGAAAATGTTTCGGGCAAGTTAGTTATTTTTTAAGTTTTTTGAAGGAAATATTAGTAATCATAAATACAATTTAAATTATACTAACTTGGGACTATTTATTCTCTACACAATAAAAAAAACATCAAAATCGGATCACCAGATAAAAAGATACACGTCGAATTGAGAATATCCTTTTTTAGCCGATTGAAAAATTTCATCTGTGGCAGTGGGACAGAAAGTTAACAAACCCTGTTTTCTTTTTTTTATACATAAAAAAACAATGTTAGAAATGAAGTTAGAAAAGTTAAAAATTCCGTGTATTTTATGCAAATTCGCCGATTAAGTTTCAAACTCACATAATAAGCGTTGTAATTCAAAGTTCAAACAAAAAGTACAATAAACAGACAATACACACTCGATCGCGTGCCTCATATCGTAAAGCGGCGCGCATTACCGAAATACGGCTAGCACGTGTATGCGGCACAAGCCTTATAAATTATACCCGTTAGGCTTTTGCACACAACTGTGCACGCCATGGCAGCACGCTGAATCTATATATATATAAATCAATGCCACTTTTCGTAGTAATTTTATAACTCAAGAACGGGCTCACCTATCCAAACCAAATGTTTAGGCTTTGTTCGGACTATTTAGTAGATGGTTTATGTGAAGCTTGCACATACACACAGGTAAGCACGGTAAAGCAGTTTTTCATTTATCACATTTTTTGTAACAAATCAATTCAATAAATGGCGGATCATTTTGTAAATGGGGATTTTGCTGTCAATCAATTATTTAAATTTGACAGGTCAACGTCTGTTACGGGTTGGCTAGTACTATAAATAAATAAATACATATTGAAAGAAAGAAAGAAAAGAAACAAATATTTATTATCTCAAGAACAAGCACAACACAACTATCAAAGAGAACAATAATCAATCTCAAAGTGAGTTGAGATAAAAATATCAACGAATAAACACCAGTAGGGCTATTTTGTAAAAACATGATTATCATGTTATGATGTTGAATGCACAACCTAATGTTAGAGAATACTTAATCTGTACACTTTTTATAGTAACTATTCACTGTTTATGCACCTATACCAATGCTTCTGCGTAGGTATTGCATAGGAAGCGTAGGTATAGGTGTCTAAACAGCATAATAAGCGTAGGTATTGTGGCATTCGATACCAATAAATATTAGTATGAATATCAAAACATGATTATCATGTTTTTACAAAATAGCCCCAAATAAAAGGATTAGCGCTGATTACTTTATGTTATGTTAGCTTCGTTTTATAACTGCAGGCTTGCGTAGCAGTTGGGACCTCGTGTAACATCAGTATTAATAGCAAACCCTTCCTTGGCTTTCGGGTGTAATTAATAACGAAATCGCACGATAACATATTTTAAGTCTTCTACGTTACTGCGACACGCACGGATTTTTCATTCTAACTTTGGTAGGTAGCATTGAAACAATGTTTAGACAAGGAGGAATGGCACAGAGAGCTGGTTTTGTTCTAGTGAAATACCTCAATTGTCTCAATTTGATCTATACATATTTATTTTTTTATTTTAATTTTAATATAAACTTGTTAATAAGTATGCCACTGATTATCCCCTAAATACCTTTAAAGATTAAAGAGGATGCATTTTCCTTCGGGAATACAGCTGTGAGGATATTTCTTTTCATTTCTTCAATTTTTATCGTCAAAGGTTGAGTAAACTTTATTTATTTATTTGATATCGGCGACTAACTGTGGGCCTAATATAATGTTTAGGCGTATCTCCGATAACCTCTTTTATACATCTTCAAAGATCTTAGTACCTGAAGATCTGAGCGTACTTCTACCGCTGTAGGTTGCGAGTTCGATCCCCACCCAGGACAAATATTTGTGTGATGAACATAGATGTTTATTCTCTGTTTGGGTGTTAGAATTTATCATAAATGTATATATTTACATAAAAAAGTATATAAGTATTATATCAGTTATCTAGTTCCGATATTACAAGCTTTGCTTAGTTTGGGGCTATATGGTGCTGTGTAAAAAATGTCCACTAATATTTATTTATTTATTATGATCCGTGAACTTTTATTGCATTTCATAAAGATTGATTATAAATCCTTGTTTAGTTTCTGCTAGCACTAAACAAATTAACTATTGAGAAATTATAACATTATTTAAACATTTGCGAGGACGTAGACATAAATAGTTCGTTAACTCAAACCGAAACGTGACTCGAAAATGATACGTTACAAACTCGTTCAAAACTATGAAAATTGCGGTTTCATTTCAAAATAGTTGTTTTATTGTACCATAAAACGTTGATTTGCAAATTTATGACCTAAACTTAATAAGTATAGAGTGTAAATTCATATAAAAGTTTGCTCGAGGGGTGGTTAAAATTGGGCAATATGTTGTGGTATGAAAAAGGTGTTAAACGTGGACGATAAACGAGACGTTATAATTACGGCCATAATTGGCTTTATTGTAACACATTTTTATACAGAAAATTTTACCGATTTATAATAAGCGTGCTCTACTTTACAAATACTGCTTAAAATACCCAGAAACGCTATATTTATTATGTACCTACTAGCTGCCCGCCCTGGATTCGCACGGGTGTATTTATCTATATATATAAAAATCAATGCCACTTGTTGTAATTTTATAACTCAAGAACGGGTACACCTATCAAAACCAAATGTTTAGGCTTTGTTCGGACTATTTAGTAGATGGTTTATGTGAAGTTTGCACAAAATCGGTAGACTTTTTATCCAGGTACCACCCGGGCGAAACCGGGGCGAGACGCTAGTGAAGTATATAGGCCAATGCCAATTATAGATTCTTTAGGTTACATTATTGCAATTAAGATTAAATTACTCCCCACCATCGTTTGTAATTTATATATTACTAGCCGAGCCGTGACAGATATTATTGTCCTGTCACATTTCAATAATCGAATAGAAAAGACTGAATGTTTTTAGTCTGCGATGTCAGTTTTGTTGCATACCAGCGCCATCTATACCAAAGTCATCCTAATCATTTTGATTAGGATGACTTGATACCTGACTTTGGTATGTTTGGATGTTTTTCATATTTTAAAGTATTTTAAGTACTATTCGGGCATTATATATATATCTAAGTACAGCACATTTCAACTTTATTCCGTTTTGTCGTTTACAAACTTTCGCATTTATAATATTATTAGGATTTATATACTTGCTGATAGTAAAACTTTTAATAGTGTAAGATTTTTTATTTAATCCATTTCACACACAAAAATACAAATTTTACCTCCTTATAACATAGTAGTGTAGATTTATTATTGTAGAAGAAGAAACCATTTAATACATATATTTTCACTCCAGCTCAACGTATGGTGCAGAAGTATTTTCATGATATTTTAAATTATCTAATCTTTCTCCACACTGAGTAGACTGTTACTAACCAGACCTAAGTAATGAAGTAAAACTAGGACCTCTAAGCTAGTAAATAACATAAAAACGCGTCTTCGCGCTTGAAAAAGGTGGTCTGGATCGCGAAATTCACTTATCGACATCGAACGCCATCGGAATAATTTAACCAATAACAATCGAACGGCTAATTTTAGCGGCGAATCGAAAAAATGGTCAAGCAAGAAACGGCTTATATAAAGTTTGTGCGAACCTCCTCATTTGTAGATAACTGTAAATAAATAATTATTGGTGGACTATTCACACAGCCATCTAGCCTCAAATTAAACTTTTGAACTAGGAACTTTGTAGTACCTTTAGTTTTTTTTTAAATATGATTAGATACATAGATAAAACATTCATCACACAAATGTTTGCTCTGGGTGGGGATCGAACCCACAACCGGCAGAGTTATTACCAACGGAACTGTGAGGCCAATATAGTTTTTGTTACATATTACAGGTATTCTACAAACAGCGCAGCACGCAAGCAAATTTTGTAAATTCGTATATTGAAATGAAGAACTCGATTGTTTTTTTAGGAACCTTTTTTTTAGTTTTGTATTGAGTAAGTATAAAGCAAGTACCTTTTGTAAGCTGGGACTGGGTTTTTGTAACTTGCCTAGACTGTACATTTTAATCATCTCTTATTGATACCAATGCCATTGATTAGTTACACGGTACCCTAATCCGGCGAGCACGCCTCTACGAGTAAAGCAATTTGCGTGGACTCGGTCGCTGTACGTGAGTTCAACTCTGCTCGATTCCGTCATATTTTCTACCGGTTTCCTTCGTAGGACGAAATAAATAATTTATTTTCTATGATAATAATCGTAACAGATTTTAATGGACAAAAATAAACTGTAAACAAACAGGTTCATGGATATAACAGTCGCCACAAGAACATTAAATGATCATTGATGTTAAACTGTGCATATGACATACATACTCGTACAAATCAATGTATGAATAAAAAAATACATACATTATATTTGGCACATGCCCACATTTTGCAATAGTTAGCATTCCATACGTGACAGGTTGCAAGCCCATCGCCACTTATAAGAACGAATAGAATAAAGTATTTGAAAGTATTTGAATATTTGAGCGCTCTCATCACACATATAGCTCCGCTTATGAAATTAAACAGTGTCTGATCCGTGTCCCGTCCGGGGCCGTCTATTAAGTAAAGGCTCCAGCCCGGCCCGGACACGGCCCAGTCTAAAGCCGGGGTCCCACGGCGCGTAAAACGACGGGCCGCGCCGGATGACGCTCCGCCTGTGTGCGTCCGGCGCGTCGCGTACAGAGCGTTCCGAGCACGAGCCTCTACGGATGCATCGTTCCCACGGCGCGTCCGTCCGTCCTTGGCGCGCTCTGGCGCGTGAAAACGCGGGCCGTGGGACCCCGGCATAAGCCTCATGTGCTTGTAGTTACACCGGTAGCCATACAATGCAAACCAAGTACTCTAGACAACTATTCTGTGCCTATCAGATAAGGACTAGGACAACACTGAACTGCTCTCAAAAGAACCTATAAACGTATACTTACCTACATTCACAAGTCCGAGTGACACTTCGTGCCGGATGGAATAAATTAAACTGGTACGCGTTGTACATTAAGCTGTCTCTATCACACGGCTAATTAGCGCCTCTATGCTAGCGCTGCGAATGTTCTATCTTAATTAATGAGTGATAGAGCTGATGAAAATATAGGGTTTGATAGTAAATAACAAGCGGACTAGGATAACGAATACATGGTAAAAGATAAAAAGGTAGGTACTATTAGATATAAAGGTATCTCGGCTGCAGTTCTGCGTGATAGTCTCTAGAGAGCTGCGGACAATCTGTATACATATACGAGACCAATTGATCTAAATAAAATAAAATAAAAATAAATAGGATCACGACTGTAATCCCCAATTACGGTAGACATCCTCTCAGATCTTCAGACGCTTAGATCCTTTGAAGATGTCTAGTGGGGTTAGTCAAAGGCACGTCCAAACATTATATTTGGCACATGCCCACATTTTGCAGTAGTTAGCATTCCATACGTGACAGGTTGCAAGCCCATCGCCGCTTATAAGAATAATAACTGGTTTCCTCACGATGACTTTTGCTTTACTGACTGGTAAACCACTGGTCCTAGAAACTTGAAGTTTGGTGGGTGTATTCCTTTTGGTATAGGGGTGCACTAAGAAATTCAAAACCTAAGGGGGTGTAGCGGGAGTTTAACCCTCGTATTCAGGAACGACACTAAGAACACGCACCCACAGTGGACGAAATCTTTTTTCATAAACATCACTCTATGTGTTGTGCGACACTGCATAGTCTGAATAGAGGCATACTGTCGTGTACCTCTAACCAAAGTTGAGCTCTAGAGACACACGGTAGTGTGCGCCATAGTGTCGCTCAACACATAAAGTGATGTTTATGAAAAAAGATTTCGTCTACTGTGCGTGCGTGTTCTCATAGTAATACGGGGGGAAGTCTGTTTTAAAATAACTTGACGTGAACAAAGTCATGAGGGTTCCCATTATTGTTTAGTAATTACGTTTAAAAACTAAAAACAAAACCGACTTCATGTTTATAAATAAAAATTGTAGTGCTTTAAAATACACAATAAAAAACCCAGGGGTCCTGTGCCTTATAGGTGGTTCAAATTCGTGACGTCAACTCGAGGAGTTCATGATTTCTATTTCGAACGTATCTAGGGACCCCACCCCGGCTAGCCCTCCACTCGGTGTATGCCAATGAAAGAAGGGCAAGGTCTATAGTTGAAGGTTTCTCTCAATTTCCCTGGGATCCCATCATCAGATGCTGACTTGGTGGTAATCGAACAACTTCGGAAGTATAGGCTTTCAAATAAAAAAATAATTTTGTAAATCCGTCCACAAACGCCGGAGTATTTGCGTAACATACACAAAATACGGAACCCTAAAAAAAAAAGAAAAAAAAAATAAGAAGCTCCTCTTTTTTGAAGTCGGCACCCACAACCCACAGCGCAGAAAACTGAGCTACTACCAACTGAGCTGTGAGGCCAGTGAATTATATCACTGGATAAAATATCTTATTGAAATTACCAGTTGAAATATTCATAAGCTACAAAATACAGTGGTTAATTTAATTAAACGTCAATATTGTGTGTATTGACCGTTTTATTTATCAGAAATGTATTTTAAATTATAATATAGCTTACTGTTTACCATATGCAGTTTGTATGGTAATTCTAGTTATACATTGTTTTCTCAAAAGCGGTCACAGTTAAATGACTGTAATATTACCATCACACATAGCTCTACATAGCATTAAGGAAAGGATCATTAAAATCCGTGTGAGCCGAGTGGAAGATACTTCGACTTTCAATGGGTTCGAATCCCGGAGTGCATCAATGGATTTTTCTGTTTGAAAAAATTATATGCGCATCAAAAACACGTTCTCAAAACGGTGTAGGAAAACATCGTGAGGAAACCAGTTAGTATTCTTATAAGCGGCGATGGGCTTTCAACCTGTCACGTGGAATGCTAACTACTGTAAAATGTGGGCATGTACTCAATATAATGTTTGGACGTGCCTCTGACTACCCTCTCTAGACAATCTTCAAAGGATCTAAGCGCCTGGATATCTGAGACGATGTCTACTGTACTTGGGGATTCTATATTATTTTATCATTATTATCATTGAAAATGAAGGTAGACCCCAAGCCGTGTTTGTTGCCTGATTCTTCTAGACTTGGTTGCGAGGAATTGGCGTAGCTTCACCTAGTACCTAAGACGTTTCAAAGTGATCCTTGTGATTTTATTGAAATAAATGATTTTTGATTGATTTATTAATTGCTTACTAAAGGTAAGTGATAGTAACGCCTCGTGGTATGACAATTGACGTCTAAATTACCACACTTTGGAATATTTTGGATGTGGAAACATTGCAGACAGATAACGGCCGCCTTTTTTAAGAAACTAAAGCATTATTTGCTTAGTGTGCCTTAACTTAAGGCGCAAGATAGCGAACATTGTAAACCCTCATATTGTAAATCGCAGATCTAAACGTACTTGTCGCTTGGAGATATTTTGTTATTAGGATTTTATTAGATTTATTTTATACCTAGCTTCCGCCCACGGCTTCGGCCGCCGGGTACCTTGATAAAAAGTAGCCCATGTGTTATTCTGATGTATAGTTATACACTGTAAAGTTTCGTCTAAATCCGTTCAGTAGTTTTTGAGTGAAAGAATAACAAACATTTATCCATACATCCATACATTCATCCATCCTCACAAGCTTTCACATTTTAAATAAATAAATAGGATCACGACTGTGATCCTATCCTAATCCAAAAAGTTAGGGTTCAAGGTTTCAAGTTCAATATTCAAAGTTTAAAGCTAGAATTAGTTGTACGTACAATCGTACATATGTTTATGTTACAACCCAGCTCAAAACAATAGTTTTATGGTCCCTATTTCTAAGTAGTTGTAATGTTTTGTGTGCATCTTAATAAATAAATAAATAGACTGTAATCCCCAAGTACGGTAGACATCCTTTCAGATCTCCAGACGCTTAGATCCTTTGATGATGTCTAGTGGGGGTAGTCTGTAGCACATCCAAACATTATATTTGGCACAATGAATGTGCCCACATTTTGCAGTAGTTAGCATTCCATACGTGACAGGTTGCAAGCCCATCGCCGCTTATAAGAACACTAACTGGTTTCCTCACGATGTTTTCCTTCACCGTTGTAAGCACGTGTTTTTGATGCGCATATAAATTTTCAAACAGAAAAATCCATTGATGCACGACGGGATTCGAATCCTACTCTAAATCCCCGAGATGTTTAAACGATATACCTCGATATCACTACATAGTATAAAGCAAAGTCGCTTTCCGCTTCCCGCGTCTGTATGTATGTATGTTTGCTTATATCTTTAAAACTACACAACGGATTTTGATGCGGTTTTTTTTAATAGATAGAGTGATTCAGGAGGAAGGTTTATATGTATAATAACATGCTACCCGTGCGAAGCCGGGGCGGGTCGCTAGTAAATACTAAAGATAGATAGAACAAATGGGAATCACAAATTTTTGCATGATCTGCGAATATTCGTCAGTATATCTGATATCACTTGATTTGATATATAAATAAATGCAAACAAAGAAAACAACTAGTAGGTAACAACATTAACATACAATTGGCGGCCTTATCGCTAAAAGAGATCTCTTCAAGGCAACCTTTAAATAGACAGGATTACCAAAAAAACCGGCCAAGTGCGAGTCGGACTCGCGCACGAAGGGTTCCGTACCATTATCTATAAAAACGGCAAAAAAATCATGTTTGTTGTATGGGAGCCCCCCTTAAATATTTATTTTATTCTGTTTTTAGTATTTGTTGTTAGAGCAGCCACAGAAATACATAATCTGTGAAAATTTCAACTGTATAGCTATCACGGTTCATGAGATACAGCCCTGTGACAGACAGATAGACGGACAGACAGACAGACAGACGAACAGCGAAGTCTTAGTAATAGGGTTCCGTTTTTACCCTTTGGGTACGGAACCCTAACAAAGAAAAAGACGGTGGTATACTAAAGTTTAACTACTTATAGAAAACAATTACTACAAAATGATATTTACTACCTTATTAAATTCACACCTAACTAATTGCTGATACTGACGAACCATAATATTCTCTTTGCGTTTATCCTTTGCCTAAGACCTCCTTCACCATAAACGAAATCAAGTCTTTACCGGTAATTATCGGTTATTTAGCACGTGTTTTATATGTATACTAGCGACCCGCTCCGGCTTCGCACGGGTTTAATACATATAAACCTTCCTCCTGAATCACTCTATCTATTAAAAAAAACCGCATCAAAATCCGTTGTGTAGTTTTAAAGATATAAGCAAACATACATACATACATACAGACGCGGGAAGTGGAAAGCGACTTTGCTTTATACTATGTAGTGATGTGTTAGGATTAGGGCGTCCAGGATGGATTATAATGTTAACTGACGCTATGTGGCATGAAACAGGCAGTACGGTGCTAATCTTACGTTATCTTTTAATATTGTGAGCACGACTCAGATTATAGTCAATGAGATAGGAAATTGTAGATCTAGGAACTGTGGAACAGTTTTTAGGTTTTCGTACCCAAAGGGTAAAAACAGGACCCTATTATTAGTAACACTAACTGACTGACTTCGCTGTCCGTCTGTCTGTCACAAGGCTGTATCTCATGAACAGTGATAGCTAGACAGTTGAAATTTTCACAGATTATGTATTTTTGTTGCCCCTATAACAACAAATACTAAAAACAGAATAAAATAAATATTTAAGTGGGGCACACAAAAAACGTGATTTTTTGCCGTTTTTTATAGATGATGGTACGTGTGCGTGTCCTAATCGCACTTGGCTGGTTTTTTTTAATGCTATTTGTATCTAAGGCATGTAGCCCTGCAAATTGCATTACAATAAATAGGTCAAGTGCGAGAAACGACTCGCAAACCAAGGTTCCGTATCAGAATGAAAAACTCATTTTATTTAGTAACAATGATTCAAAAATCATGCAGTTTTCCTGTTATCTACAACTTATTATACCTATTTATTATTAATACTTTCTTGGTTTTGTTGGTGAATAGCTTATGCCCCTTATGAAAGTATTAACTGGTTTCCTCACGATGTTTTCTTTCACCGTTTTGAGCCTATGTTACCTCATTAACATATCTTATTATTATGCACATCTGGAATTTAAAAATTCATCGATTAACGTACTTGATAGATTTTTTAATATCCTAAGAAAATCTCTATCATTGTGTGTTATTTTTTGCCGTATTCATTCAAATTGTTTCTACTTCTGCAAAATATAAGCATGTGCAAAGTGTAATCTTTGGACGCCTCTGACTACCTCCTTAGGACATCATCAAAGATCTGAATGCCTGGAGATCTGAGATATCTGTCTATCGTAAAGCTGTGATCCTGTTTCAGCAAAAAATACAGTAATTTTTCAGCAAAAAGTGTTTTTTTTTAATTTGCCAGGTTCCGTAGATTTGTAACTCTACAAAGTCGACGTCGCGACATGTCAGCTGAATAGACGTCCGTATTCCAACTATTTACATATTTAATGACGTAAACCGTCCGTCGCAGTGAGTTCGCCTAATGAGATACACTATCAAGTCGTTAGCGAAAGTATGAATATACTCATAGTTTATGCTGCGACATTTTTGTATGATCTACATTTGTATGAAAAAAACTTTGACACTTGCATGAACAATGATCGTTCTGGGTCGGTTTAGTGGTACGTTGGTAGGTACTTGTAGAGTTGCTCGACATCGGGAATTCTAGTACGGGGACTATGTGTAGAGTATTGGATGTTATTTATTATTATTTATTACCAGTGGGAACTCCCGTGACTTAAGTTATTTTCAAATTCAACACAGCATCCTGTTAATATGTAGGATTTAGTTCTTTTTTTGAGTTTCGAGAATTTCTATTTTAATGAACCTTCACCATTTATTTATTTATTTAAGTAACCTAGGATTCACAGTTTTCTTAATGATAAATAATAATATGATAAATATAATGTTGCACCATAAAATTAAAATATCCTCAAAGTAACTTAAAAGTTTTATAGGAGTATATTTAAATTCGCTCGCATGGTATCAATATGTGTCCAATCCAGATCATAGTCTATCTATACACCAAATTTCATTAAAACTGCGTCAGCCATTACGACGTGATCAAGCCACAAACGAACAACCAAACTTTCGCATTCCTAATATAAGTGTGATAGCAGCATTCTATTCATAACTTATTTTCCTAAGCGAGCGCTAGTCGAGTCACACATGGCACAATAATGAGGTTAGACCGCGTGCGATTGTCATTGGTGCACTATTGTTCACTCTATATGGCGGCGCCACTGCACCGCTGCATTTGGACGTGTCTAAATAGGCATAGATCTATGACCGCGGCTTCGCTTTTTGCGCCGACCAGAACACCTGACCCCTATTCTACTACCAGCCGGTTGAGTTTCGGTGCGCGCTTCAGGTTTCGACGGGTCGACTGCTGCTGGTTTTTTGCATGTCTGTTACGTATGGGTAACATTGTCAAAGTTACAGCTTTCTTCTTGGCTGTTGACTTAATTAGTAAGTTGGATATGTGAATGGCAGCGCAATGCTCCCCGGTGCTAAATCTAGAAAACATCGTTATATTGAAAATATGGGTGGCGTTCGGTTCGCGTCTTTTACCGGATTTGTATGGGACGTTTTGGCTTTGTTGCCGCCTGATTGTGTTTTATATAAACAGATCCAGTTGAGCTAATGAATAGGATGTGTAGGAGAAATGATACATTATTTCATTATGAGATAAAGCGGACTATTTTATTCGTATTGAATTGTGTTCTCAGATATATTCAAGGATCTGAGCGCTTAGAGATCATAGAATCTACCGTACTTGGATATTAATAATAAACAAATATATTTTTTTGGATATTTCACACAACGTTATTTAGTCCCATACACTAGGGGTACCAGATAACAGTATTTGCATATAATATTACTAGCTGCTCGCCCCGACTTCGCACGGGTGGTACCAGACGGGAGATATACAGATGTAAGCTATCCTATCTTTCAAGTGGATCAAACTGCACACGGTGTGCAAAGTTTGATTAAATTCGGTTAAGTAGTTTAGAAGTCCATCGCGGCAAAACAACGTGACGCGTAATTTATATATATTAAGATAACATCAATTGCAGTCGTAATCTTGTATATCTGATTATATCTATTCTATACTATATCTATATCTATTTTTGGTCCAAATTATTTTTTAGAATAGTCCTATGGGTTGATGTGATAAAAAAACTGCCTGATTTTTTATCACTGAAGAGTCAATGACTTTTGAGTTTGAAATGTCAATTGCAATGGATAGTCTCGGGGGAACTTTAGGTTTAAAGTCAAACGACATGACAACGCTACATCATAGATAGCTCAACTTTGCGACAACGCTAACTAACAGAAAACTACGAGCGATTTATTGGCGGAACTTGCACTCGGAACTTCGACTAATTGGTAGAAGTGTGCGAATTTAATCGACCAGGTTTGTAAACCTGGTTTAGGCGTATAAAAAAACGTACCAGGTACGACGTAAGTATTTTTGCTAGTGACATACACCCGTATTCATGAACGACACTAAGAGAATTGAGAGCCTACTGTGCGTTCTCTTAGTGTCGTACATGAATACGGGTGTTTTACATGAAAGTGACTAGTTTGTCAGCCTGGTATTTATTGAAGGTGGTATTTTTCAGACCTGGTACCCACCTCTACTAATTGGTGAATGTTGTAAATGACGTCATGGAAATAAATACCGGAAAGTTTTTATGCTTTTCGGAAACATTACACACGCTGTGCTTTGTTTCTTGTCTTATCGTATATCGACATATAAGTATATATACATACATTATATCGTAAATAGTGAAGAAAAATATTGTAAAGAAATCGGGTTGAACCTTTAAAGAAAGTTTTTGAACGTCATCTGGTTTCTTTTTCGTCATCTAGTTTCTAAAAAATCTTCAAAAACCTTATCACAATAAAGTACAATACAACTTGCTGAAAATATTCCTCTTTGACTTCGTGTCCTTGTAGTATTTGTTGCTGGCATTATCATGACGTATATGGTGACGAAAAAGTAATAGTTTTATTTAAATCTATACAATTTTTTAGTAGTAGACATTTTCAAAGTCTAATGTCCTCCACCAACATCGACCCAAGGTGCAATATTAAAGAAACCGAATTATACCTTTTCACACAAATACTAAAACAAAACAGACATTCGTCCTTTATATTAATTAAAACACTCGCGTGCGCAGGGACAATACGCGTATATTTACGTAATAAAGAATCAATAAGACTAAAACCATGTTAAATCAACATTGGAGGCAAAGACAAGAAACGAATCCGACAATTTATGGTCCGTGTATTGCAGATATATAGACGGACAGAGGCGGCAATAGACAATAATAAGAGCTGAGAGTCGTAAATGGTAAGCTAAAGATAGCTGTTGGAAGAAATAAAATATCACGAAAATTACTTACTTAAACTGCATATAAGGATGTAATTTTTAAGTTTTATGACAAAAATATACTAATAGTGGGATTCCACTTAAATTAATTTGTATGGGACCTTCTCGGAATAATTACCTTTTACTAGAACCATAATATTTAATAAATAGTTGTAATTAAAAAAATGATTCATAAATAATTAAATAACAATCATGAACACCTAGTATGAACATGAACAACCATTTATAAAACTCATAGCATATTTACTCTGTAGTGGGAAACAAGAATCACAAATGACGTCATATTATTCTTTGTCGTCGGCGTCGCTTGTGTAATTGAGCTTCAGAGTGAGGCTAGCTCGTTAGTGCATAAGCGTATCACTTTTGATGTATTTCTTGTTAGTGATTGTCATGAAACCCCTTGTATATTACAATATCTTGTTGTCAGCATACAAATGTTTACGAGTTAAACAAAACATTATTTTCTAGTAACATTTAAATTTTATTTGATGTAGGTTTACATCACACATGACATCGCCCTACCGCGCGGAAAATAGACAGAAAAGCGGATCCAATGTTTGTACAGTTGTGTACGAGTAAGTATGTATGTACCTAATCTACTGATACTTAATACTCGCAAACCACCTGACCGCCTGGCAATACGCGCGGTAATCCGCTCAATGTGTGAATCACCTTAAAATATTTCATAAGTTTTTTTTTGAAGCAAAGAAAACTTACATAAAGTTATGTTTGTCCTAACACTAGGTTCTCGATAAAATATAAATGACGTATGAAAGCTAACACAATAATGAAGACGCACTACTCTACACTCTACTCGCTCGGCATTGTTTTTTTAAGTACTCTCTATTATTTCCTAGCTCTATTCAGAAAAGCCTAATTTTATTAGGGACGCGCCCACAGTAGAAAAAGGCGCGAAACACACGCGATATAAAAAATGGCGGTGTGCGATTTGAATGCGTGAATTATTGTCTTTTAAGGAGAAATAATACACCTTCGGAAAATAATATGAACCCCCCCCCCACACGTAATGGATTTGATAAATTGGGGATGAGGCTTTTGTTATCGCGAGTGGCTTTTATCAATTTATTTGCCGACTGTTCAGGGCATAAGGAAGTTTTTTTTAGTTCTAGGCGAATGAAAAGGAGCTGCGGTTTATTGTAAGAAACGAGTTCGTGATTTGAACTGTTTTCTACCTGTAGTTGTCTATATTAGTACAATTTTTTTAAGCCATGTTGGCCTAGTGGGATGTACCTCGACATTCAATCTGAAGGTCGTGGGTTCGAATCCCGGCGTGCATCAATGGATTTTTCTGTTCGAAAATTTATATGCGCATCAAAAACACGTGCTTACAACGGTGAAGGAAAACATCGTGAGGAAACCAGTTAGTGTCCTTATAGGCGGCGATGGGCTTGCAACCTGCCACGTATGGAATGCTAACTACTGCAAAATGTGGGCATGTGCCAAATATAATTTGGACGTGCCTCTGACTACCCCCACTAGACATCTTCAAAGGATCTTAGCGTATGGAGATCTGAGAGGATGTCTACCGTACTTGGGGATTACAGTCATGATCCAATTTCATTATCACGACCATTATCACCATTATCTATAAAAAACACGTCTGTTGCATGGGGGCCCCTCTTAAATATTTATTTTATTCTGTTTTTAGTATTTGTTGTTATAGCGGCAGGAAACAGAAATACATCATCTGTGAAAATTTCAACTGTCTAGCTATCACGGTTCATGAGATACAGACAGGTGACAGACAGACGGACAGCGAAGTCTTAGTAATAGGGTCTCGTTTTTACCCTTTGGGTACGGAACCCTAAAAAATTATAAAGTATTCAATCAGTTATCTAGTTTCCACAGTGCAAAATTTGCTTAGTTTTGGCTAGATGGCCCAGTGTGTAATGTCTACTAATATTTATTTATATATATAGATAGAAGTAAGTGAACCTACTAATCGCGAACCGAAAACGAAATTTCGAAACAATATTAGAATCAAACTTACAGCATTTGACTATAGTTCGAAATGATTTGTTAGTAGGATTACGAACAATCGATGATTGTTAAAAGTAATTACGGTCGTTCCATATCGTTCGAACTATAGTCGAAACGATGTAACTTTGATACGAAATTTAGCAACACCACAGCTTGTTTGGGAATAAAGTACCCATGTACTTTATGCATTGTAGTTATCTTATCCCACGGCGCGTAAAACGACGGGCCGCGCCGGATGACGCTCCGCCTGTGTGCGTCCGGCGCGTCGCGTACAGAGCGTTCCGAGCACGGGCCACCACGGATGCATCGTTTCCACGGCGCGTCCGTCCGCCTTGGCGCGGTCTGGCGCGTGAAAACGCGGGCCGTGGGACCCCGGCATTAGAAATAAATAAGAACGTAACTTTTTCTCCCACGACACAGATATATACAATCTCTAGCAAAAAGTCTACTTATCGTTTTTGCATATCCTTGGTGGTCAGTCGCAGATCACTGAGTGCTTTGATTGTCTTCCATTAGAACGTTATTACTGGTAATGAGCAAATGGAAGATTGGATATAAAAACCTCAATGGTGACGTTTACTCTGGAGTCTACTATAAACCATACCTTATTTGAATTTGGTTAAAACTTAGGGTTACAGACCCGGTTGTGGTGCCTACCCTCGCTTTGGGCATTTTCCAATTTTGGCAGTCAATAACTAAACATGTTTCAAAACACATTCTTTGTATATGGTCCGTTTTGATTAGTGACAGTTGTGATGCGTTAATACTCTAGGTTTGATTGATCACAACTAATGATTTCCCGTTTTGTCTATTAAAGTATGAATAATTAATTAATTAATAAATATCACCTGTTACAAAAACTTTGCTTAACCTAAGAGATAGATCGATACTTTGTTTTATATTTTCAAAAATCGTCGTTTTAATAATTTTTTTTTAATAAATAAATAAATAAATAAATATTGGTGGACATTTCACACAGCGCCATCTAGCCCCAAACTAAGCAAAGCTTGTACTATGGGAACCAGATAACTGATAGAATACTTATATACTGTTTTTCTTGTAAATACATACTTATTATACATATTAACACCCAGACACAGAACAAACATCTATGTTTATCACACAAATATTTGCCCTGGGTGGGGATCGAACCCACAACCTACAGCGCAGAAGGCAGAGTTACTACCAACTGAGCTGTGAGGCCAGTATTAAATAAACCGTTTATTTGAAAAGAAAAAAAGTTGTTAAAATGCCCACAACCAGCGCTCTCACCCTAAAAGTAAAGATAAATATTTATCAGCGCTAAGCTCAGATATTCAATTTAATTATTTATTGTCCTACTGAACGAAGAAAGATTGAAAAAACAGGTATATTAAAGCCGGGGTCCTCCCACGGCGCGTAAAATGACGGGCCGCGCAGGATGACGCTCCGTCTGTGTGCGTCCGGCGCGTCGCGTACAGAGCGTTCCGAGCACGGGCCACCACGGATGCATCGTTCCCACGGCGCGTCCGTCCGCCTTGGCGCGGTCTGGCGCGTGAAAACGCGGGCCGTGGGACCCCGTCATAAGGTGAGTGTGAATAGGACCGTTGGAAGAGACCTCAGCGTTTTTTCTTGGACCAAATTGGTGACGTTTTGAAAAAGGACAGGTCAAGAGTACTCTTAACCGACGAGAGTGAATGAAAGAGATATGCCATTATTGTGGCAAGTAGGAAGCCGTGATCTCCTGCCTCTGGGAAACAGGCGTGATTTTATGTATGTGTGATATCCCACCGAATGAGAAAGTTTATAGGTATGGTTAGTTTTATTTTAGAGGCACTCTTAAATGTTATTTGAATGAGGTTTTTCTTTAAATGATTCTTGTTATGTTAAAAATAATTTAAAAAAAATATATAAAATTAGGACGTGCCGTACATCCTTTAGCTATCATAAAGAATCTGAGCGTCTAAAGATCAGTACAGACGTATTCTCATTAAATTTTAGTAAATTTAAATGTTCTAAAATCTGATAAAAGAGATAGCTTTGTATCTACACGAGCAGCGGTAGAAAGTTCTACTGCATGCTCGTATTTTGATAGACATTTCCTAGAGAAACCTATACGAAAGACAAGACACCGTTTCTAATTAGTACCTAGGTACAAACACGCTGATTGATAAACCTTATCCTATGTAGGTTGCCACGTTGCAATGAATTCAGGTTTTACAATCATTGCCTTTCAATCAATGCAAATCGCGTATTACCATAGATGTTGTTGCCATCTGGTGGCTAAATGTAGCCAAAATTCCATCAAATTTCAATTTTATATATATAGCTACTAATACCACTAGCGAGGACATTTTATAAGATTTTTATATATTTTACAGTCATGCGTAGTTCACTTCTTAATCATCCTGCGTACCATCTAAGGGCTGCCATGTCCCATGTGACTAAGAAACATATGCCCTAAAATCAAGTGCTTCCTCGTTCAACCTAAGATTTTGCTCCTATTGAGTTTCCAAATACCTATATTCTACGTTACTGAAATGTTATGTTGTCTAAAATTAAGTTATTATCATTCGTCTTAATAGAAAAAAATGCCCAACTCACCACGGGAAAGTACGAAAATCCCATGCACATAAAAATACACATTAAAAAACCTTTGCAAATGAGGTTCTACAAAAACTCGACTATATTTTGATAAAATAACTCTCGTCTTAAGTAAACATAGACTTTGTGGTAATTCATTCATGATGTAGAGTCCATATTTAGAGGGGGTGTGTCTTTTGCATATGCACGTACCTATCGGAGACCAATTGATCAACGGGTGCAGTCCAATCATTTGATCGGATCTTAATGAATATGCAGGGATTGGCAACATTTGGATATGTGGGTCAAGGTCTGTGTTTGTACTGTTATACTTGTATGTAGACGATAAAATTTAAATATGCATTCAAATATTCGACCACAATATAAAAAAAACATTATTTTATTTGGATAAATTACATTCTTAGCTGCGTTCTATTGGAGGTATTGCGATGAAACATACATTCGATAAATCTGCATTGTAATACAAAAACAACGATATATGTATCATCGCGATACGTAGAGTGAATACTTTAAAATACTTACGAGACGACGACTGCGTATTAAGGGGCTCCCAGTCGACGATTGCTCATTTTCGAAACGAAAAAAGAAATACTTGTGAACAAGCCACATCTCCTATTTTATAATGTATAGTATATGTGAATAAAGATGTACCCATCTTTAATCACTTCGATAAATAATCCTACCGACCGCTGCAATGATGACAAACACACGTCCGCGCGTGGTCCGCCTTAGCTTTTCGAATAAATTAATGATATAAATTATGTATAATTACTTATCAAAAATCTATTCTAATAGAAATCTAGATCTACATATTACCTATCTTTAACAATAAATCACAAGTTGATTTTAATAGTAGGTATATAAAATATTTCGATCATAAATTCTAAAACGTATCATTTTGAAATAATATCTTTATCGTGAAAAGTTTCTGCTATTATGTTTTCAGCTTAATAGAAATCTAGGTAGGAACCTGAAGTAATATACTTATAAAAATAGGAGATGTGGCTTGTTCAGAAGTATTTCTTTTTTCGTTTCGAAAAAGAGCAATCAGCGACTGGCAGCCTCTTAATATACAAATCAATATCTATCTATTGTGATTTTGCAATAGTATTGTATCACAACTAAAAGTGAAATTATTGTCAATAACTATTAACGATCAATAAAATTGACATTACATATAGCTTTTGTCAAATTTTATCGTCCAGCATACCCCGAAAGTAAGAGTAAATAGCGAACGCTCTGTACTAATATTATTTATACAAATAACTGCAGTGAAAGGTGGAAATATCCGCATGTAGGCAAGTCATGACTACAAGTTCTTAGGCACTATTAGAATATCAGTCAAGAGATCAGACAAAACAACAACTTGTCTGCTAAATTATTTCAACAGATTAGAACATAAGTAAAACACAGTAAAGTATAGATACTACTTATTGCACCGACAATCGTTTATATTATGCAAAGCAATTGCTGCCACATACGTACTTTACCTAAGCACACTTTGTAATAACTAGAATGGCAATTTCACTATAAATTTCTCAATGAACGCAAAATATCTTACATGCAAATGAGATTCTGTTCGAATAATGCGGCAAAACGATCGATTTGTACTACAAATATATGAAAACCCCGGCTTATTACGTCAACCGTCTTTATGTGGTTCATATCGTTCTGTCGCTGTAATTCCTACATTCTATTAAACTGACTATCGCCAATAATACCTGTGTGATAAAATGAAATGGCGCACTGGATACTAAGCTCTACTTATGTGACCACAATATCGCTTTCGCGTATCTGAATTGCTAATAAAGGGAGGGAATGTGTGCCGGCGGGTGCGCAAGAGTCGCTTATTAGCAAGCTACAGGAGCGCCGTGAACAATTGCGGCGATTGGATGAATTATATCTGAAGCGTGCCGAAGGTTGACGATCAATACCGAAAGCACCTGTCAAGCGATCTAAGCAGATTTCGTTGAATAATCCGTTTCAAACGGCGATTACTTATTCAATTGTCGATAATTATGTGCAGAACTGACATAATAGTATTGAATAATAAATGTAGCTTTCTGTTGTGAATAATATACGAGTCTATCAACAGATTAGTTTCATTAAAATATAGCTAGTCGGTGTTACAATAAATCTTCAATATAGGTGAACTGTTTTAAAAATTAACAGCCTGACTCACCATAATCTTATATACATATAAACATGAATCCCTATTTCCATTGGTCATGGCATCATGCGTGAATGCCTGGACCGATTTTTTAAATTCTTTTTTTAACCGACTTCAAAAAGGAGATTCTCAATTCGCCTGTATGTTTTTTTTGTCTTTATTATTTGTGGACGGATTTACAAAATTATTTTTTTATTTGAAAGCCTATACATCCGCGGTGGTCCCATTACCACCAAGTCAGGATCTGATGATGGGATCCCAGGGAAATCAGGAAAAAATCTTCTAAATTTATGGGCATAGTGGTTTTCAACTATATATCAACTTTGGCATACCACCGAGTGGCTAGCCGGGGTAGGGGCCCCTAGATCTCAGTTATTATTGTTGTATTCGACAATCTGGAGAAGGTTCTTATAAAATAAAATTTACAGGACTCGGGACAGATAGTAAAGCGATAAATAATAAGTTTCAACAATTTCATCTTGCCATGAATAATACGAGTTCTTGTATTGACCTTTCTGTATTTACGGCTGTTTTGTGACCTCTACATCGACTTTTAGGCGCATCAGGCAGTTTACAACCTTATTACGATAGATATAAGGGCCAGTATGACCATTTTCCAGTCGTATTAGTAAGAATAAAACAGGCACATAACATGACATGTTTCCGAACCATTATCTATAAAAAACGGCAAATAAATCACGTTTGTTGTAGGAGCCCCACTTAAATCGTAGAAGATGTCTAAAGGGGTTGTAGAGACACGTCCAAACATTACATTTGGCACATGCCCACATTTTGCAGTAGTTAGCTTTCCATACGTGACAGGTTGCAAGCCCGTCGTCTTATTTAATCGTTAAAACATGTGTTTTTTCACAAAATGTTGCGCATCCCTGACTAAGGAAGCGCTAGTATTATTCCCGTATTCTATACATGTTACTAAAGTACTACGGCAACTTTATTTATACATATAGACACCTCTATTTTGCCGAATAGATATGAAACTCTAATCATTTGACTTTCATCGTTTTAGTGAAGCATACCAGGCTGTGCAGTCTGTGCACCTTACTACGCACGGTGATGTTTTGTGAAGTGGTTTTGTTTTTTAGCGCAGAGGATTAACTAGTTTCATATCTAAGACAGAGATTGTATTATACGTTTTTGATTTATGGTTAATCCAGTTTCCGATTAAGTGGTGGCTGTTCTTTTAAGGACGTAAAGAATGTTCGCAAACAACTTTGCACTCAATAAATTTATTGACGTTTTCCTGGCGTTTCTATCAAAATAAATTTCTAAAGATTCGAGTCTCGATTTCAAGTGTAACTTTTTTTTAAAATAAATAAATAAAAAGGACTTTATATACAGCGCCATCTAGCCATACTAACCAAAGCTTGCACTATAGGAACCAGATAACTGATAGAATACTTATATTTTTTTATTTTTTATAAATACATACTTATTATACATATCACCCAGACGCAGAACAAACATCTATGTTTATCACACAAATATTTGCCATGGATGGAAATCGAGCCCATAACCTACAGCGCAGAAGGCATAGTTACTACCAACTGAGCTGTGAGGAGTCAATACATAGATTATTGGCCTTTTTCATAACAACCGTGCTTTCCGAGTAAGAGAAGTTTGTCAGATTTTTTCTATTTAAAAAAATATATGGCATTGGCATGCTCCTAAAACGGCGAAGGAGAACATCGTGAGGAAACCCATAAGCGGCGATAGGCTTACAACCTGTCACGTATGGAATACTAACTGCAAAAATGTGGCCATGTGCTGTAATATTTGTACATGCCGTAATACAGTTTTAACTAGTACGGAGGATAGTCTCTCATCTGGGTACAAGTACGAATGGTATAATATAATGTATAACGATTTCTAGACTTTTATAGCTATAAAACTATGCTTTAATCTAATATAATCTAAGTCTAGGTTTAATACCTACTAATACTTAGAAATAAAAAACATAATTAAAATTAGTTATAGCTTTGACTAGATATAAATGTACCTATTTTTTAAGTGCTTCTTTTATGAATAAACGTTTTACTTTACTTTAGTTATCTTCAAGGATCTGAGCGTCTGGAGATCTGAGTGGATGTCTACCACAATGAATACATCATTGTGGTATAACTCTAGTAACAATATAGGTGCATATCTAACGGTCACCACTTTCTTATGAATCCCGAACTGCACAGTAGCCTTAGATCCTAGTCTCCACACATCCAGGATCCAGTTTATATGCAGATAAATGATGGAGATTATACGCCTCGGGATGAGATGTGTCACGCCGAGTTTAATATATTCTAACGCGATTGGATCCTATTTTAATGGATAACTGTGAATATATTTTATGGCAAAAAAGAGATTTATGTTTCTTACTTTGTTCGTCAAAGAGGTTCGTTTCTATTAGCAATAATTATAAGTATTTGTTCGAATAAAGTCTAGAAATAAACGAATAAAGTAGCAAGGATCGTAGCTCGTCGAAACAACTTAGCCAAATGAAAAAACCGGCCAAGTGCGAGTCGGACTAGCGCACGAAGGGTTCCTTACCATTCTATAAAAAACGGCAAAAAATCACGATTGTGGTATAGGAGCCTCACTTAAAAAAATCTTGTTATAGCGGCAACAGAAATACATAATCTGTGAAAATTTCAACTGTCTAGCTATCACGGTTCATGAGATACAGCCTTGTGACAGACAGACGGACTGACAGAAAAGTCTTAGTAATAGGGTCCCGTTTTTACCCTTTGGGTACGGAACCCTAAAATCCGCTACTTTTGGTGTCGGTCTTTGGACTCTCATCTATAAGAACGTCGTAAGGTAGGTTTAACAGCTCATAGACCGATTACTGATTACCCTAAGACTAAGATACGCATGTTTCCGATATAAGTATCTATACGGCGTTCTTTATCACTCCTATTTGTAATAACTAGTTAATCCAATCACATTAATTCGGATTAATTTGATATAGTTCTGCTATAAAACGTTTTGTTTATATGGCGTCGAGCCGTTATCTCTACCTGACTACCGACATGTGTAGTTAACTGGCATGGTACATGCGCGGGTGCTACTGTGAAAGGTTCATTTCAAACAAAATCAATCCTAATCACTACATAGTATAAAGCAAAGTCGCTTTCCGCTTCCCGCGTCTGTATGTAATATGTATGTATGTATGTTTGCTTATATCTTTAAAACTACACAACGGATTTTGATGCGGTTTTTTTTAATAGATAGAGTGATTCAGGAGGAAGGTTTATATGTATAATACATGCATAATATAGTAGAGAAACACTGATAATTTTAGAGGTTTCTAATGTGATGTCGTAAATAAACACATTTTTTTGCGCTTACATTGCAAATGCAGGCTGAACCCCACGAGATATATCAAAATAATGTACTACAGTATTGTACACCTTAAAAACGTCTACAAAAAAGTCCACGATGGTATTAGAAATGTCTTACGCACAGCGAAGCGGGCACGGGTCAGCTAGTAATATTATAAATGCGAAAGTTTGTGAGTTCGTTTGTATCGTGCGTTACTGCTAGAGCCTGGACTCAAGAAACATTTTATTTGGCACAAACATGATCACAAAGGTTGTCTAGCGATAACACCGCCCATTCTTCAGCATATTATTAAAAAAATAAAAAAAATAGGATCACGACTGTAATCCCCAAGTACGGTAGACATCCTATCAGATCTCCAGACGCTTAGATCCTTTGAAGATGCCTAGTGGGGGTAGTCAGAGGCACGTCCAAACATTATGTTTGGCACATGCCCACATTTTGCAGTAGTCAGCATTCCATACGTGACAGGTTGCAAGCCCATGGCATATTATTTGTTTTAACTAATTCTTATATAACTAATCTTTATTTACAGAAATAAAAAATATTTACAAAACACACAAGAACCAAATACTTACCAAATTCTTTGTTTTCTTTATAAAATAAATAGGATAACGACTGTAATCCCTAAGTACGGTAGACATCCTCCAGGTACTCATATCTTTGAAGATGTCTAAAGGGGTTAGTCAGAGGCACGTCCACACATTACATTTGGCACATGATGTTCAATAAAGTATTTTCTATATAACATTTCAGAGTACCATACTCGTTTTAATTAGACGCCGCCAACATAGCTGATCGGCTGCAGATCGGATCCTATCTCAGTAGGTACTTTACCCGTCATGATGTATCATGTGGAAATTATTTACGCTTAATTAGTTGCATACTAAGCTGCGCTCTCCGCGATTAGGTGAGTATGTTTGCAAAATTGACCGGTTACGCTGGCATTGGTCAATATAGACCAGCAACATAAAAATCGAAAAACAATCTTTTAATGAAATTTTGAGAAATTAATTAAAAATAAAATGGGATCACGACTATATCCTCAAATACGGTACCCAAATGTCACGTTTGGATGTGTCTCTGACTACCTTTAGTCGTCTTCTAGGATCTGAGCTCCTGAAGATCCGAGTAAATTTCTGTACTTGGAGATTAGTCGTGATCCTAAATAAAATTAATAATAATACGGTAGACATCCTCTCAGATCTCCAGACGCTCAGATCAGAGGATCCTATTTCATATGTTTTTTGGAGATTTTAGTAATACTATCTTTCAAAACTTTCGTGAGTTGTACTACACATTATTACAACAACGGGAAATTACTCACGTAAACGATAAATTGTCAATGAGGACACCGACAATGTTTCGATTCATCTAGAGAATCTTCTTCAGGGTGAGTGGACCATAACGCGCGCGCTACCCTGCTCGCATTGCCGTATCATTTACGTGAGTAATTTCCCGTTGTTGTAATAATGTGTAATACTATCTTTGTTTATAAAATGTTTTATAAGTACACACTACCTGCTAAATAAAGCTTTAACTAGTGCTTACGTACCCCGCAGCGACTGGCTACCTATCTAGCGAAAATTTCGAAAGCGAGTTACTTATGGCCGCTCCATACTTACAGCTAAGTATAACTTAAACGTGAAAGTGTACGAACAATACACGGCGTACGCGTATATAGTTAAAAGGGAACGTTACAAAACAAATTGGTCGCTTGTACCGGCGCCTGCGCAGCCGCTAATTGCGAATGTGCGCGTTAGCTTACAACACAAATACTTGTCAACGGGTTTACACAATTTTATTTGGTTATAATCTAGAGAGTAAAGTCAAATCTATACTAATATTATAAATACGAAAGTAACTCTGTCTGTCTGTGACGTTTTCACAGCCAAATCGCTGGGTCGATTGTCATGAAATTTTATATGGATAGTTTAGTCTTGGGATGAACATGAACATAGCCTACTTTTATTTTTCCAAACAAAAATATTCACAGAAGACACTCGAAATTTGGAGGGTGTATTCCTTTTGCTGTGTAGGGGAGCACTAAGAAAGGAATTCCCGAATTTCAACCCCCAAGGGGTTGCAGCGGAGGTTGAAGTCTGTTTAAAAATAACATCATGTGAACAAAGTAGCGAGGGTTTTCACTAGTAATGTATTATATGAACGTTGAGTTTCTAACTCCCTATTTGTTCATATAAGTCAACTTTTGGTAAAACAAAACAAAAATGGTCATAAAACCACATATTATTAGTAGGTACCGATTAAAAACGTATGATAAACCCAAAACCATTGACCATATAGCCCAATAGACGCCTAATGGCTAATTCTTCAAACAAACAGTTGACTGGCCTCAGCTCAGTTGGTAGTAACTCTGCCTTCTGCGCTGTAGGTTGTGGTTTCGATTCCCACACAGAATAAATATTTGTGTGATGAACATAGAATTTTGTTCTGTGTCTGGGTGTTAATATGTATAATAAGTATGTATATAAGTTTTCTATCAGTTATCTGGTTCCCATAGTACAAGTTTTGCTTGGACTAGATGGCGCTGTGCGTAAGACCTCAACGATTTGACTTTAAATAAATATTGGTGGACAATATTTATTTAAAGTCAAATCGTTGAGGTGTGCGGTTCGAGGCGAGCGGTAAAAAATGCATTCTGATTGGCCGGTTCAATGTCATAGTCCGCCGCGAGGCGCGTCGTGAACCGCGCTCGGTGTCTTATATCAGCCGTATAAACCTAATGTGTTGTTTGAAAGTGTTCGCCTTGCATAAGGAGTCTATTGGCTGTGTGGTCGATGCCCAAAACACATGCCATAAGATAAAGGTGCGTGTACAATCGACACGTACGGAATTCGTGACTCCTTGTTGCATAACATTGTTATAATGCGACCATAATAAAAGTTTTTGGCTTAGATTTAAATGAGGCAAGAAGAGATAGGTTCATGGTTGTCATGACGATATATGGCCAATGGACCTGTTGTTTATCTAAATATATAAAACTCTTGCGTTACGGACTGAATACTGACTGAGAATAGATACTTGATAGTGATACTTACTAATTATACATTATAACACTCAGACACATAATGTTCACCACACAAATGTTTTTCTTTGGTGGGAATCGAACCTACATAAGGCAGAGCTACTACCAACTAAGATGTGACTCCACTAAAATAATTGAAAAATGTGAGCCGTCGCGTTACGTCTGGCAGATGTGAAACATCGAAATAATTTAAATTATTATGATAATTATTTTAGTACAAAATAGCGTGACAGCATATCGCGAACCGGATCGGATCACTTCTTCGGCAGTACAGTAACTCAGTTAGTTCGCGGTAATGCATACCGTGGCGACGCGTCACCAAGCCAACAGTCTGACCTGCCGGTATAGATGTTTCACATCAAAAACTTTACATGTGTGAACAAAATCGCGAACGGTTTCAACTAGTCCACCAATATTTTTAAACTAAAGTATGAACTTTAGACAAAAATACCTAATTTATTTTAGCGCTTAGGATCATGTCCTATCTCTCTCATGTTAATCTTGAGTTTACGCGAAAGTAACAATCGCTTGATCTGGCGTCGTGACCGTGCTTAGATAAGTGGACATGTGGATTGCACAAGTGCGGCGATGGTCAGGTGGAATGTACTAAGACTAGCACCATTTCGAAAGTTTGTCGTTTATATTCGCGGAATTTTGAGGGAATTCATAATTTAAATAAAAAATTAATATTGGCGGATATTACACACAACGCCATCCAGCCCAAACTAAGCAAAGCTTGTACTACGGGAACCAGCTGATAGAATACTTATACTTATTATACATAATAAAACCTAGACACAGAACAAACATCTATGTTCATCATACAAATGTTGACCAATAAAAATAATAAAAAAACGGTGAAGAAGTCGTGAGGAACCAGTTAGCATTCTTATTAGCGTAGACTGGACGTAGCTCTGACTAGCCTCTTTAGACATCTTCAAGGACCATAATATTTACGCCATGTCCGTCCGCAGCTTAGTTCAGAGAGTTTAAGTGCCAGAAAGCTGTAATTTGGCATGCATATACATAATGGTCACGTCAACTAAGTGGTACAATAAAATCTTGAAAATCATTATTTTTAGGGTACCTACCTCCCCTACGCCTAAAGTGGAAATGTTTTTTTTTCGCCCATCGTATGGTGTGGTACATCGTTGGATAGGTCTTTAAAAACCATTATGGGTTTGTGAAACAATTTTTAGATCAAGGGATCAATTTGTGAAATATTAAACCCCCTACCAACTAAACGATTGGTTTTGGAGGTGTTACATATAACGAACTAGCGACCCGTGCAAAGCTGATACCAAAATATATTACAGAATGTCTTTGTATACTCGTTAACAGCATTTAAAATTAAAAAAAAAGTCGCGCTGATTTGAAATCTTAAAATTATCAGTGGTTCTCTAATATATTAAGCATGTTATTATACATATAAACCTTCCTCCTGAATCACTCTATCTATTAAAAAAAACCGCATCAAAATCCGTTTTGTAGTTTTAAAGATATAAGCAAACATACATACAGACATACATACAGACGCGGGAAGCGACTTTGCTTTATACTATGTAGTGATTTAAAAGGTAAACTATCACGGCTAGTTAGGCTTTACAAGTTTACGAGTAATCATCGACCAACTAAGAAAATGTATTTTCTAAGTTGCTCAACGATTACTCGTAAACTAAACTTTTTAGTACAAATATCGTTAAAAAATACTTATTAACGTTGTTAGCTAAGTAAACTACGAAACCCTACATTGCGCGTGGCTCGACACGATCTTAGCCAGTTTTTTAGTTTGTATGTACGTACCTATATCTAACTAGCCGACCCATGACAGACGTTGTCCTGTCAAATTTCAATAATTGATTGTCAGCAAAATCCCCATTTACAAAACTATCCGCCATTTATTGAACTCATTTGTTACAAAAAATGTGATAAATGAAGAACCGCTCTACCAATTTTGAGCAAATTTCACATAAACCATCTAAATAGTCCGAACATAGCCTAAACATTTGGATAAGTGAGGAGCCCGTTCTTGAGTTATTAAATTACAACGAAAAGTGGCATTGATTTTTATATATATAGATATAAAACTTATTATTGTTCATCATTGTTGGCTTTCGCTTTTGCTCTGCCTTGAACGTGACTTAAGCTTCCATAATCAGCATTTCAAAGTGGTTTGATCCTCATAAATAATGAATTCGTTAACAAAACACACGGAGAGACATGCATGTTGGCTTTGCATTGCAGCTTGACGGTAAGTTATATTTATGTTCCGCAAATCAGAATTTAGCATTTTGTTGGTTTACTTTATATGATACAGTATGTTGTTTTACCCTAGGTCTTATAAATAAATTGGACCACGACTGTAATCCCGAAGTACGGTAGACATCCTCTCAGAATCCTCCTCAGGAACACATTTGATGCACCGTCAGGATTTGAACTCACGACTTTCGGATTGAAAGTCGTGGTACCTCCACGGATTTTGTATCCGTGTTACCTGAATAAAAAGTAGCCTATGTGTTATTCTGATGTTTAAGCTATCAAACTAAAGTTTTATCTAAATCCATTCAATAGTTTTTGTATGAAAGAGTAACAAACACACACACACCCACTCACAAACTTTCGCATTTATAATATTAGTAAGATTACAAGATACTTTTTATAGATATATAACAAGATTAGTCAAAAATAAGCTACAGAGGCGCTCACATTTCAAATACATCTAATTAACTTAATTAGACTTAATATTTATTATAAGCGGCGACGGGCTTGCAACCTGTCATGTATGGAATGCTAACTACTGTAAAATGTGGGCATGTGTCCAATCTATTGTTTAGACGTGTCTCTGACCCATTGTGAACATCTTTAAGGATATGAGCGCCTTGAGATCTGAGAGGATGTCTACCGTACTTGGGGATTACAGTCGTGATCCTATTTTTATATTTAGCCCACGGTTACCATACATAAAAACTAGTTGAGCTATCTAAAGACCGTTGCAAACTGTCTATAGGTAGCACAACTAATCCAGATCACTACGGTAATTGCTGGCTGATATCAATAAACTCAGTATTTTTTTTATAACTTGTTCGCACCCTTGCATCTACAGTATGTTCCAATACAAGATGATATTAGTAGATAGTAGTACAGTTATACGGTGATTAGGTGAAGCCGTGGGCGCTACCGTCGCCCACAATCTGAAGGACAATGTACCGTACGACATACAGTAGGCTATTTTTAGAATAAGCTGCTCTATGAATGGGAAACTAGATATATTGGCTTTTATGATCTCGCAAAGGTGAGCTGGGTGAAAAAAAGCATAAACTCTAATTGTACACTGAATTGTACAAAATATAATGTTTCTAGACTTTAACCTTTTCAGAAACCTTTTTTTACTATTTCAATTGAAAAAAAATATATAGCTTTTACCCAAAACTTCGTCCGCGTAGATTCTGAAAATATATTTTTGACAACTGTATCGTAAAACTTTGGAAAAAAATTGGGGAAAAACTAACCTATGTCCGTGACAAGACCGGGGGCCGTAAAAACACAGACAGACAGACATAGGTAGTTACTTTCCCATTTATAATATTAAAATATAGATGTTATTCGTTATTAGCTTTTGATAGGTTATTTTTAAAATTAGTCATAATTGGTCATTGATAATAAAAAAATCTATGAATCATTGCAAATTATAAACAGACACAACTGCCTTAGCCTTCGTAAGATTAACATCCTGTAGCTAACTCCCGTGGAGTTTCCATTTCGATATAGGGTACCGGGTAACACCTGATTATCTGCATTGTGCCGCTGTAGCACGAATGCACTACATTTGAATATGGTTAGGTCCTTATAATAGAGGTTTCATTTTGTATTTTTATTTTAGTACGGTTTCAGCATAATATGTATAATAGAGCCTATTTATGTAAAAATCGATTGCCGCATGTGTAAGATAATTACTTGAAAACGGCTCAACATATTTAACTGTTTTTAGGGTTCCGTACCCAAAGGGTAAAAACGGGACCCAATTACTAAGACTTCGCTGTCCGTCTGTCTGTCACAGGGCTTTATCTCATGAACCCTGATAGCTAGACAGTTGAAATTTTCACAGATGATGTATTTCAATTGTCACTATAAAAACAAATACTAAAAACAGAATAAAATAAATATTTAAGTGGGCTCCCATACAACAAACGTGTTTTTTGCCGTTTTTTATAGATAATGGATAGAAACCCTTCGTGCGCGAGCCCGACTCGCACTTGGCCGGTTTTTTTCTTTTGTTCGTAACTGTGAGTACAAAGTTTGTATGTAACAATTTTTGGTGGAAAATGTACACCGGAATGAAGTGAAATAAAAAAAAAATAGGTTTTTTTCTATGGTATTATTTGACAAAATCTGTCGGGTAAAAAAAAAAACATAGCGGAGATATAAATATGCTTGCTACCTATTATGCTAATGCTTTAAAATGTGATCTTATGCCAAATGTTATGCCTTTGACTATTTAAATAACGTTCTTAGTGCCTAGAGACCGGTGAGGATTGAGTTATTTTTAGTAGTCAAACGAGCAGTTTTAATGAATTTGACTGAGTAAATAGATTACAACTTCGCTTACAATAGATGAGTGAGAAGTGCTTACTTCAAGTCTCACTTATGTATTTTTAACAAGCCGTATATTTTCATAAGAATTAATGCTAAAAAACACACTTAAAACACACTTATTTATAGTCACAGTTCATTTACCTAGTTCAAGAGGCTGGCACTAGTAACTCGTAACATTTCAAGTGTACGGGTAGCCAGAGGCGTCGAGAGGTCCTTGCCGTTGATTGGATAAGATAACAAGGTATCTACTCGTATCATCTATAGACAGCTTAGAAAAATATAGATCAATTTATAAATCACTAGCCAACCCGTGACAGACGTTGTCCTGACAAATTTCAATAATCGAATAGAAAAGACTCAATGTTTTTAGTCTGTGATGTCAGATTTGTTGCACACCACCGCCATCTGTACAGAAATTATCCCTTTTGCATTTTTTGTATCGTTTCGAGGAGGTTTTTCATATTTTAAAGTAGTCTATTATTTATTCGGGCATTATATCTACATCAACAGCAAATTTCTACTTGATCCGTTTTGTCGTTCAGGCCTGATTGAGGAACAAACATACATACAAACTCACAAACTTTCGCATTTATAATATAATATTATAGGATAAATATAACAAGTTCACGACCACCCCAAGCATTATACGAGTATGTCGCAAATATAAGAACGATTAATAAGATAATATGTATCGATAAGAGATTTTTTTTTTGCTATTTTAATATTTGCAAAAGCTGAAACTTTTTAATGAAAATAGCTCCCAAAACCATTTTCTTCAAACGTAAAAATATCTTACAGATAGGTTTTACAAAATTTTGTAGACAAGTAGATAGAGTAGATTTGAGTTAATGCGTTTTTATCAAATTTTCCGTTATATCCGGGTAGACTATTCAAACAAAACGTATTTTTAAGTATCACTTTAACTTTAACTTCATATGCATTGCAATTCAATAGAAGGATTCTTGAGACTGTAATTTTTTTATGGTGTAAAAGTCAACTTTAACATAAATTGTTCAAAGCTCATTCATAAAAAAACCGGACAAGTGCGAGTTGTACAAACAAGTACAAACTTTATACACAGGTTTTTTTCAAAATTGTAGGGCTCGATTTTTTTTGTAGATAAATGTAGAGATAAGGATGAACAAACACACGGGCGATCCTATAAGGGTTCCGTTAATTCCTTTTGATGTACGGAACCCTAAAAACAGTTATCATGAAATTATCATACAATATTTTGATATCATAGATATAACTTGACTGTACTTGTCTTGCTTGATAGACATGACTGTTCTGATTATCGTAATAGATATCGTAATACAAAAACAGACATATACCTTTATTAATTCACTTCATTCCATGTAAGACAGACAACAATGTCATAACCTGCCAGCCAGTGTCAACTGCAGAGGTCGAGTCGGCACATTGTGTGGTGACACGCTCGTGTTATGCTACTCGAACAACAAAGCGCTGATTGCTAAGGCACTTGCGAGCGAGTAAAAAGTAGGGCTATGTAAGGGGCTAGGTATTGCCTAGGTGATAAGGTATAGTACTAAAGATGTGCGAAGAGACGTCTAAATTAAAAATGAGTCGAACGAAACTTGTTGGTCAGATAAAAATTTAATAAAACAACTAAAAATGTAAATTACGCTAAAGAAAAAAGAAAAGAAAGAAAGAAGAGAAGAAAAAAAACTTATGCACATTATTAAGACAGAAAATACATGCAATAGTCGTCATTTTATACTACTAATAATTAAAAAAAAAAAAAATTTTTTTTTTAATTACTATACCACAAAAAAAAGAGCTCGAGTTTACTATAAAAATAACTCATTCTTCCTTTAACTGCAAAACTTGAAAACATTCTTAAAAAACCGGCCAAGTGCGAGTCGGACTCGCGACGAAGGGTTCCGTACCATTATCTATAAAAAACGGCAAAAAAACACGTTTTTTGTATGGGAGCCCGTCTTAAATATTTATTTTATTCTGTTTTTAGTATTTGTTGTTATAGCGGCAATAGAAATACATCATCTGCTTCAACTGTCTAGCTATCACGGTTCATGAGATACAGCCCTGTGACAGACAGACGAACAGACAGACAGACAGACAGACGGATAGAGAAGTCTTAGTAATAGGGTCCCGTTTTTACCCTTTGGGTACGGAACCCTAAAAAATGAGTTTAGTTAGAAAACAAAATAAGGTTTTGAGTATAAGTCAACTCATACTAAATGATTCGAGTATGTCGCGCCGAGTTGACGAACCATTCGCAGAACCTAAAATCAACAACCATTATACCCCCAATACCGTATTCTACAGTGCAAAATACCATTAAACCACAAGTCATTTATACCAGTCCAGATATTATTTGTGTGCATGTCAAATCAACCTGTCGTCAAGACTATGAGTTAGAGACTGAATGTCTAAATTATAGTTTCTCTATGCATATGTGTCGGCCGCAGACTCGTTAGTAAGAAAGTTCCAATTGATTGATGTGTTCAATTGAAACCCAGGAATAATAAATTGCAGGGAACAGAAGCGACATTTGAATGGGTATCAGTTTGTTGAAAATAATGTTATTTATTTATTTGATTTTGCTATTTGCAGAGTCGCGACGCAAGAATGTAAAGATTTTAATAATAAATTAGCTACTGATGCTCCACGGTATGCTTACAAGCTCAACATCTTGCTCCATTATATCTCTAATCTTGTGTCTGTTTGAATTCACGCTGAAATTTGTTTTAATCTAAACCTTTCCTAATATATAAAATTCTCGTGTCACAGTGTTCGAAGTCGCGAGGTTTTCCATAAGTAATCAACACATTTTTTTAAAATTTTGAGGTGTATAATAAAAGCAATCCTAATAATATTATAAATACGAAAGTTTGTGAGATGTATGTTTGTGCCTCAATCAGACCTAAACGACAAAATGGATTAATATGAAATTTGCTGTAGATGTAGATATTATGCCAGTATAAAAGATAGACTACTTTAAAATACGAAAAACATCCCCAAAATGATAAAAAACGCATATGGGTGATTTTCGTATAGATAGCGCTTGTGTGCAAAATATCTGACATTCGTGTTGACGTCAGTTGTCATAGCAACATGCGTTAATATATGCGATTATCGAAATTTAGACAGTACAACGTCTCGGGTCGGCTAGTGGTATAAAACTCTTGCGATACTAACTGACAGATCTATCAATGCACAGCCTAAACAACTGAACCTAGAAACTTTAAATTTGAAGGATTTATTCCTTTTAATGTGTTTGAAGTAATATAACATCAAAGAACTAAGAATCGCATCTGTACACAGAAATCTACAGCCTAATGACTTAATATATTCAAAGGAGATACGGAACCGATGCCCTGACAGGCGGACACACGTAGATTTTTTGTATTTATGTGTGTATCTGCATATACCAATGCTTTGAATCTAGTTGAATACTAGTGGAACGCCCGTGAGTTCATTCATGTTACTCGTTCTTAAGTAACTTTAAATTCGGGAACTTATATCTTAGTAAATCCAAATCCTGTGATGATCTTGGTGTAGTAAACGATGTGGGATCGATCCTCGCGAAGAGATCAATGTTTGCGTGATCTGCAAACATTTTAACTTGTGTCAAATGTGTATCCTTTTCAGATATAGTCAAGGATTTGACCACCTATGTCTTTGATAGTTTTTATCGTATCTACTTAGGGAATGCATTCGTGATACTATTTTATTTTCGGTTATTAGTTTCATACGTACCTACTTATCCCGATATTTTGAAAGATAATGATAATTTATATAACTGATCGTTGAGCATATGCTGTCTCGCTGATGTTGCTTTAATCCATTTATATATAAAATATATATATATATAGGGATAAATTTTTTATATATATATAAAATTTTTATCCCTATATCCTTTGGTCAAAGCATCACGTGTGAACAGCTGGCCCGATTTTGCTGATAATAATAAATTTGTTGCTTCTTGTTTCAACCGTTCAAAAATTCGGGAAAAACTAAAAGTGCTATTTTCTATAGGATTACTGAAATTTGAAAGAACGTATGATCAGCTAGTACGTAATAAAATAGGCAGAATTCACGATTCAGGATAAGCGTTGACTGTCAGTCAGTCAGCAAAGCAACAGTTCAAATTAGGTACCTATTGAGATATACGGATACTGTTATGTATGAACAGTTTGAGCACAGGTTTCTACTGAATAATGGACGTGGATTTTATTCGTAGAATACTAAGGTATGTTCAAGATCTTCTGAGATAAATATTGATATACATTACGAGTAAATTATGTATCCGTCTCATTTTTATTTTACCCGACAACATGTGGAGGTTTTATGATTCATTACTACGCTATATTCTTTACCAAGTTTGAATAAAATTATTCTTTACTAAACACAACATAACTTTTTGATTAGAAAGTTAAAAAAAAAATGTTATAAATTATTCTTTTATGTTTTAATATGTTCTTATTTTTATATTCGCAGTAGAAAAAAATGTACTTGTTATTTTAATAGGTCAAAAAAAACAAATGATATAAGTTTCTATCAAAATCAGCCTCATTTGTTTTTTTACCATAAAAAAAAAAGTTTTCTAAATATGAAGATAAAAAGCTTATAAAGTCATAATTATTGGTTTATATCAGCTCGTCATATGGAGATATGCTGCAAACATGACGATAGTAGGGGCCGATAACCGGATATGTAACAAAGTATGGTTGTTAGAAGCGCAAACTCACGTCGTATAAAGCTAGTGCTACACCATCGACCACATAGCCCAATAGACGCCTAAAGGATGATTCACGCTACATCGTGTCGCAACCGGGCCGTTCCCCGGCCGTGCACCGCCGCCACGGTCAGGCATAAATTACTTCATACAAAAAGTGTACCATAATGTTTGACCGTGCCTCGGCCGGTAATATATTCATCCTTAATAGCTTTATTTCTTCAAACAAACAGATCTGTCAAACCGTTGAGGTGTGCGGGTCGAGGAGAGCAGCAAAAAATGCATTCTGATTGGCCGGTTCAACGTCACAGCCCACCGCGGGACGCGTCGTGAATCGCGCTCGGCCTCTTATTAAAATAAATAAATAGGATCACGACTGTAATCCCCAAGAACGGTAGACATACTCAGATCTCAAGGCGCCTAGATCCTTGAATATGTCTAAAGGGGGTAGTCAGAGGAACGTCTAAACATTACATTTGGCACATGCCCACATTTTGCATATAGCATTCCACACAAGCAAGCCCGCCGCCGCTTACAAGAATGCTAACTGGTTGCCTTCACCGTTTTGAGCACGTGTTTTGATGCGCATATAAATACCATTGATGCACGCCGGGATGCCCACGACCATATTGAAAGTCGAGGTACTTCCCACTCGGCCAACACGGCTTTCGGTGTCTTATAGTCAGAATAAGCCTAATGTGTTGTGAGAAAGTGTTCGCGTTGCATGAGTAGTCTATATTTTGTGGTCGATGTGCTCCACCCACGTAAGCACGACCACTTGTTGTATGGTGTCGTTACGCACCACTTGACATGTAACACCTCCCCGAGGGCAATGCAAATAATTACTGAGCAGATTTCGATGCTTACCCTCGTATTCAAGAACGACACTATGAGAACACGCACCCACAGTGGACGAAATCTTTTTTCTTAAACATCACTTTATGTGTTGAACGGCACTATGACGCACGCTACCGTGTGCTTTTAGAGCTCAACTTTGGCTAGAGGCACACGACAATGTGCCTCTAGTCACACTATGCAGTGTCGCAAAACACATAAACTGATTTTTATGAAAAAGTATTTCGTCCACTGTGGTTGCGTGCTCTCATAGTGTCGTTCTTGAATACGAGGGTTAGTACGTGGCGGAGCGCGTTTACTTTGGCGTCTAATATAATTTATTCACAAGTTGTATTTATAATACTGCAAAAACATAAAAGGAAGACTTTTGTTAACTCGCAAGCAGAGATAGAAGAAGCAGAGCAGAGCAGAGATAGAAAATTCTTTATTGCGCAATACAAGAACATGTACATAGGCAAACTTAATACTAGTTAGCATTTTCTTACAGGTAACCCTTGTGTAATTTTTAAAGGGAATGGTAGTGCTTTGAAAGAGAGAGATCATTCAATTATTTATATTTATACACATACTAAAAAAAATACATAAACTTACATGTATAGATATACCATAAATATACAATAATAGTATTCTACAAAAAAAAAATTACAACGAGTTTTTTTGGAGTGTATAGTTTTTACGTTTTGACGAAACCTATAAGATACGTTAATGGTTCGTGCTCGGGCTATTGTCTAAATTTAAATAATTCCACAGAAAAAAATACTTTCAGTTTTTCAATTTTCCAGGAAACTTTTCTTTTTTTTCCCTTAAAACCTATTAGGAATTGTAACGAAAATAAAAAAAACGCCGAAGTGCGAGTTGGACTCGCGCACGAAGGGTTCCGTACCGTAGTTGTGTGGGCCCACAAAAAAATTGAATAATCAAATCGCTGATCTAAAATGATGCACTTACCATCGAACAGCAATTAATCTTTATTTTAGTTTTTGGGGCGCTTTATCAGTGTCACGTCCAAGGGTAGTCAGAGACATATCCAAGCATTAAACTTGACACATGCCCACTTCGTCAAAGCCCACGTTGAATTATACTATCCAATAAACATTAATGATGGTTGCATCTCACAACTACGAGCAACTGGGCAGTTAGCACCCACTCACAAAGACTTTATCAAAGTTTAAATTAATTTATACATCTACTAGCTTCCGCTCACGGCTTTGCTCGCGTAGTATCTATCAAGCGGGATAAAACACACGTGGACGCGTATTTGACTAACCCCCCTTTAGATGACTAATCATCTTCTTTAAATATCAGGGTGTCTACTCCGCAAAAGGAAAACAATATATTACACTAGCCGACCCGTGACAGACTAAGACAGAAAAAGCACTTTCAGACAACTTTCAAATTTTTTCCTATATTAAACCTTGACCTGATAAAATAAATTACGAATTTTGGTAGAATGCGTACGTATCATTCTTTAGTCAAAACTTGTTGCTATGACGACTAAATGTTTTTATTCTGTGATGTCAGATTTGTTACACACCAGCGTCATCTAAAATCATCCTTTTTGCATTTTTATCATTTAAGGGTTGTTTTTCGGATTACGAGTTCTTCTGTTAATCTGATTTTTTATCTACATACTACAGCAAATTTCATCTTAATCCGTTTAGTCGCAAACTTTTGCATTTATAATATTATTAGGATTCGTGGGGATTACAGTCGTAATCCTTTTTCACTTTTTATTTAATTACTAATGAGGCACATCAAAACACGTGCTTTAGAGATGCGTGCGTGCACACGTGCTGAAGGAAAACATCGTGAGGAAAACAGTTAGTATTCTTGTAAGCGGCGACGGGCTTGCAACCTGTCACGTGTGGAATGCTATCTACTGCAAAATGAGGGCCTGTGCCAAATATCTTTAGAAATCTTCAAATATCTGTCAAATATCTGAGTGCCTGGAGATCCGAGAGGATGTCTACCGTACTTGAGGATCGTGATTCTATTTTTACTAATGAGGAAATGTACCTATGGCTATAAGGAGCTCGTTTTCTTATCGCCCCTATCAGGACAATACTTGAAATTTGCGCCTAACTCCCTAGCTATTCCCATTCAAACTGGACTTCCTCTTTATAATAACCTCTGATATATCTGATGTATCTAGTACAGGGTTTCTCAAAGTGGGGTACGCGTACCACTGGGGGTAAGCCATTGAGTCATAGGGGGTACGCGATAAAATTTACGTAATGGTAACCAGTACCGCTGGTTAGCCGGATTAATTCACGTACCACTTATGTTCGTTTTTTAAATGAATTCTCTTCTTAAATGTAAAAGCTGTTTTTTTTTTATAAAATGCCTATCTATATTCTGTTTTTTTAAGGGGTTCGCCGTGGCCTTGAATTTCTAATAGGGGTACGCGGAACAATAAGTTTGAGAAACCCTGATCTAGTACATTAATCTGGTAACAAAATATAACCTTGGCGCGTGCAATTACAGTGCATTGACAGGACCGGAGTGCCGGCGACAGATTTATAGAGAGGCTATTGGCATGTGTTAATTAATGATTGCAGGATGGCCTAGATTCGGATATGCGTGGATGCTAAATGGAGTATAATGTCATTTTAAGGAAAATTTACCGTTCTCATACTACTAAAGGTGATGCTTCAAATTTGACAAGTTTTTTAGGGTTCCGTACCCAAAGGGTAAAATCGGAACCCTATTACTAAGACTTCGCTGTCCGTCTGTCTGTCGGTTTGTCTGTCCGTCCGTCCGTCCGTCTGTCTGTCACAGGGCTGTATCTCATAAACCGTGATAACTAAACAGTTGAAATTTTCACAGATTATGTATTTCGGTTGCTGCTATAACAACAAATACTAAACACAGAATAAAATTAATAATTAAGGGGGGCTCCCAATAATGTTACGGAACCCTTCGTGCGCGAGTCCGACTCGCACTTAGCCGGTTTTATTTATAATAGGTACAGTTTGCTCCGATGAGACAGAACTATAATCGTCTACTAAATTATATAAAAATTGTGTTCTTTTTTTCGAATGATAAAATCTATTTAGAAAAGTTTTGCTCATCATGTTTCTGTCTTTATTTTGGGTAAATTCAATCCTAAGTTACATGTAGGTACCATAAATTCAGAACCTTTTGCAAATATTGAGAAAATGCCTATTAAATTGATGGGAACTACCTACCTCGAATTACATTCTGAAATGAGTGTGTTTGAATCTCGGCCGGCGTCAATCAATTTTTACGAAAAATTTATATACCCGTTTATTAATTCGGCTCTTTTGGAGGCAACAATCGCGAAAAGTATCAAAACTATGATCACTTTTTGGTCACTACTTATAGTCACACTTATAGGATAGGATTTATTTCGTAGAAATTAATAACACCAACCTGGATATCAAGTGTAGTAAAAGCATAACATCTTATAGGAAGCTAAAGCGACCCCATTCGTTATCATAGGACTTGTATATGCAAATGGCTCGGTCGACAGCATCTAGTGATAGATTGAATAATACGTACTCATAGAAGCGCATCTAAATAAACTACCTTGATAGAGCTGCGTTTGTCAAAAATCTAAAAATAAGAGACAAAATCTTGGGGATAGTGGAATAATGGCACGAATAGGGAAAATAACAAATCGCGCTCGTGGGGTTTTTCGAGATATCCTAACGTTATACGAGCTGTTGGCAATAATATGAGCTTATTGACTAGCTTTTGACTGTAAAAAATAAATAAATCATAATCTGTAATAAATCATAGTGATCAAAGGACATGTTTTTATGCTTATTGGTTTCTGCGTTTGAAAAAAAATAACCTATTCTTCCTTGATCCTACTTTTAATGAATACACATTTCTAGTAATAAGTGGATAAGCATGATTCGAATTGTTGCAGCTCAGTGCGCGAACTTCGTTTCTATAGGATGATTTTGATATCTAGTTTATGATCTAGCCTTGCGGACTTACACTATAAATAACAAAGTTTTGATTAGAGAAACCCTTTTATGTATATTCATATGGATATTAATTAGAGTGGGCTGGAACGAGTTGCAGTGCTGGTGGGTAAATGGGTACATCAATTTTATAGTCAATTTGAGATCAACTTCATAATAAGTGGTATTTTTTTGGATAATTCTGCACAAATCACGAATATCAAATATTGACTAACAACTTTGTATTGTATATTAGCATTTCCGAGTAGGTTGACGTTAGGCAGGCGACTGGTTATACAAGACCCCAAGCCAAATCCATTTGCAACATCCACATGTTGTGCTGACCCCACGAGAAATGGGATAAGGCGAAGAGGAAGTGAGAGTTTTGTATTATAATTTTTACTTGGCAGAGTTAAATGTCCTATTGTATAGCTACTCACAATTTATTTATTACTGTCATCCACACATCATCATCTTCTTGACATTTAAAATAAATACCTATGCATAAAAAACCGGCCAAGTGCGAGTCGGACTCGCTCACGAAGGGTTCCTTACCATTATCTATAAAAACAACAAGATCGTACCTAAGTAGGTAGGTACGATACTCAATTTTACAACAGCATTACTGCTACCATTAGCTGGTTAAAAACAAATGATAATATAATTTAATCGATAATTTTGATATAATGTACCATGTAAAATTAAAATGCATTTACTTTCGACTATATCGCAGCTACTTTGTTTACTTTCTCAATAAAAGATATTTACATATCCACATAATTTTTAGGTGATAAGTGATTTTTTTTACTTTTTGTATAGGCTGAGTCTACCCGAATAAGACGGAAAAAGTGATAAAACTGCATTAACTTGAAAACCATCAAATTTAAGAAGAAACTGTCTCTAATTTAATTAGCTAGTATGATTATCTAACGAATTATATAAAAATGAACTGTTTAGCTATTCATAGTTTAGATTAAAAACGAAACTAGTGTTTTTAAAGAGCCAACTTTGGAAAATAAATCTATCGAGAAAAGTTTCACCAATCGTGTTTCTGTCTGTAATGTATCTAGATTAAATTCTTAAGTTATCTTTGTCATAAAAAAAAACATAACAGTACCTATGTTTTGCGGTTATTGAGAACGATTCTGCATTAATCAAAAACATTTATTACTTTACTCGTCTTAAGTATTTTTTACGGTTTTCTTAAAAACTCATTAAAGGTTTCCTGTAATAAATGAGCAACATTTTTAATGAATGAGGTTTTTAATACCCAAAATGATATGATGTAGTGCAAATGTATGTCACAGGATATGATGATAAAGAGATAAATGTGTTTATGATGCATTGATAACTTGTGCATTTTTTACGGATTAAAAACCATCTTATTAATTATCTTTTAGTTAACGACGGGCCCGGACGGGATACGGAACAGTCGCTGTTTAATATAAATTGCTTTATACAAAATGTATGTAACGTTTCAAATCCGTGCCCCGTCCAAGCCACGTACACGGCACGCCTCGGACACGGCCCGGTCTAATATAAACCTACCCTAAATGTTTATTTTTACATGGGTCTTTATACGTATTAAATTTAAATTATTTTTCCGACGTTTCGACTATGTTACATTAACTATGGTCTTAGACAGAGTCTGCCTGCAACAATTGCTATTGTAAAATTAGTCGATCATGGTTATTGTAACGAGAGCTCAGTCTACAATAACCGGCCAAGTGCGAGTTGGACTTGTGCACGAAGGGTTCCGTACCATTATCCATAAAAAACGACAAAAAAACACGTTTGTTGTATGGTTTTAGTACACGTTTGTTTTTAGTATTTTTTGTTATGCGGCAACAGAAATACATCATCTGTAAAAATTTCAACTGTCTAGGTATCACGGTTCATGAGATACAGCCTTGTGACAGACAGGCGGACAGCGGAGTCTTAGTAATAGAGTCCCGTTTTCACCATTTGGGTACGGAACCCTAAAAATGCATACCATACATCGTCCCACGTTCACCCGACAAACGAACCCAAACAAACCGACACAAATAAATCAAACATGCAACGTGTAAACACTTTCACCTGCACGCGACCGACCGGTCTAAGGTTCGATTCCCGATAACAGCACACTAATGAGAATACCAGTTAATTGATTTATTGGCAAACAGAGATTGCAAATGGTACTATAAATTTTACTCTGTTTGTGTTTAACTATCTGTGTGTCATGGGTACCTAGACCTAATTTGGAAATCTATATTTTACACTCAATTTATATTTCAAACAAGCTAACCCGGCGAACTTCGTATGGCTTTAGAATTAACAAATGTTGTGTTAAAACGTTTTTAGGTAAAGAAAAGTTGCCCGAAAATGTTATATTAGGAAAAGAAAAAAATTAATTGCCTGAAAATCCTACTTCCTATTAAAATAAAATAAATAGGATCACGACTGAAACCCCAAGTACGGTAGACATCCTCTCAAATCTCCAGACGCTTAGATCCTTTGAAGATGTCTAGTGGGGGTAGACAGAGGCACGTCCAAACATTATATTTGGCACATGCCCACGTTTTGCAGTAGTTAGCATTCCATACGTGACAGGTTACAAGCCCATCGCCGCTTATAAGAATACTAACTGGTTTCCTCACGATGTTTTCCTACTTCCTACTACTATTATAAATGCGAAAGTTTGTGAGTGGGTGTGTGTGTGTTTTTGTTACTCTTTCACGCAAAAACTACAGAATAGATTAAAATGAAACTTTACAAGTAATATAGCTTATACATCAGAATAACACATAAGCTACTTTTTATCCAGGTACCCCTGCGAAGCCGGGGCGAGCAGCTAGTGTTCAATAAGTTCGGGAAAAATTAAAAGTACTTTTTTCTATGTGATTATTAAAATTTAGATAGGTCTGTCTATCTACGTCCTTATCTAGTTCTTAATTAATTAATATAATATAAGATAAAAGACACAATAAATATCGTAAAAATCTTTGTACAAAATACCTAACTGTGTGTTATGAAATAAACCTCTAAATGTATGTAGAGTTGTCAATCCTAAAACTAGAATATCACGATTCATGTCAGCTATAAGAAATCTTGTTATAAATACATTCATATTTTATTATAAATAATTGACCTATTTTTGTTAAGACTAGTTTGATTGCAATACTTATCTACAATTCACGCATTTTATTACGAACTGCAATTAAATAGTTAAAATTACATGCCAATGGTGGCGATTCTGTTGTGTCCAAGCTAAACCTAAAATTTCGTAAAAAAACGATCGATCTTATTCCTTTTTTCCTAAATTAGAGTCACATCAAAATGACAGTCCTAAAACTTGGGATTTTTTAGCCGTTTCTCTATTTTATTTCGCATATTTGACACAATCAAGTGTCATTTTAGTCAATACCAATTTACATGTCGATTAAATTTAGCTTGACGTTTCTAAATCGATTACGAAAATCGTAAATTTATTCAAAACTAGAATAGTTTTAGAACTGTCACTTTAAGGTTACGCTATTTTAAACTTTATCTTAAAAGAAATAAGATCGATAGTTTTTAGGAATTTTAACTTAAGCGTGGACACAACAGAATCGCTACCAGTGTCTCGTGTAGGCGTCGCAAATTCTTATCAAGCTTGACGCATTCGCCTGTATCACTAGTTCTTTATTAACACGTTCTTATTAGCTTTACGAATAAAACAAGATAACTAGGGCAAGAGTAGTTTGGGCATTTAACAACAAGTCCGACTCGCACTTGGCTGGTTTTTTTGTATTATTTTGTGTTTCAAACTATAATTTCACTATAAATAACTAGTGTTGCTGCTAACCATGCGTTTGGTCGATGGCCATGCTAAGAAAAAGTTATTTAAAGTGAAAATCTTATTATTTTAATTGTACTCGTACTCTTTAGAATGCTTTCAACTTACCAAACGTACTAAACAAGTATTTGCAATACAACGCTTCGGGTACGGGACGTAATACTAATTAATCTCTGAGTAAAATATTTATAAATAAATAATCTAAGGAAAAAAATAATGATATCATCACCTTATATTGTACGAGTAATATAGTGATAATTTTAAATAAGTATAGGTTAGATACCTGCAGTTTAGAAACGTCTAATTACAATTGATTTGTCTGTGGGTACATACATACATAAAATCACGCCTGTTTCCCAGAGGGGTAGGCCTCTGCCTTCTGCGCTGTAGGTTGTGGGTCCGATCCCCATCCAGGACAACTATTTGTGTGATGAACATAGATGTTTGTTCAAAAAAAAAAGTATATAAGTATTCTATCAGTTATATAGTTCTCATAGTACAAGCTTTGCTTAGTTTGGGGCTAGATGGCGCTGTGAGATAATGTCCACCAATATTTATTTATTATTTATTTAATTCAAGCAATGCCTATAATATTTATAATATATTTTTACGTTCCGTTGTGCCAAGAAAAGACTTAAAGATAGGTGATAGGTTACTCTGCAATTTACGAGCGCGTAGTCTCCGTTCTCTGAACATTGGACATCGCATTGTCCTCTGTATTCATATGCCAACATTAAATTTATATTCTACCAATCTCGCCTTAAGGGCTTCACATACGGCAGCTATAATATATATTGCCGTGTTGGCCGAGTGAGAGGTACCTCGACTTTCAATCTGAAGGTCGTGGGTTCGAATGTGGCCAATGTGGCAGGCCAATCCAACAGAAAAATGTATATGCGCATCAAAAACACGTGCTCAAAACGGTAAAGAAAAACATCGTGAGGAAACCAGTTAGTATTCTTATAAGCGGCGATGGGCTTGCAACCAGTCACGTATGGAATGGTATTTACTGCAAAATGTGGGCATGTGTCAAATGTAATGTAGTCAGAGGCACGTTTGATCCCCACTCAACATCTTAAAAGGATCTAAGCGTCTGGAGATCTGAGAGGATGTCTACCGTACTAGGGGATTACAGTCGTGAAATAATTTTTTAATTTTTTAATTTACATTACATCCCGGCTTGTATTGCTTTATATATCACACACACAACAGGTAATGTATCTTTTTGAACTTTTTGACGTCCTTATCGAACAGAGATATGCGGAAATGTATTCTAAATAAAACAAACCGGCCAAGTGCGAGTCGGACTCGCACACGAAGGGTTCCGTACCATTATCTATAAAGAAACGCCAAAAATCACGTTTCTTGTATGGGAGCCCCACTTAAATATTTATTTTATTCTGTTTTTAGTATTTTTTGTTATAGCGGCAACATAAATACACCTTCTGTAAAAATTTCAACTGTCTAGCTATCACGGTTTATGAGATACAGCCCTGTGACAGACAGACGGACAGCGAAGTCTTAGAAATAGGGTCCCGTTTTTAAAAATGAATATTTCGAAGATGTAAAATGGTATATTATAGCTGTAGTGTGTGGTCTCCTGGCCATTTCTATGGAAAGATGTAAAGATGTGCTGTGTGAAGCCCCCCCTTTAAACCCGTAAACAACATTGCTATAATAATAGAATTCAATTTCGTAGAGCAAGCAGCTAGCCTAGAAATTGGTAAAAGTACCTACTGATATCAGATATATTGTGACAGCAGGCTCTTAAGTAATACGGTGGCTTATTTATTAGTATTGTTCAGCTAATTATTTTGCTTTGAGTAATTACTTGTTTGATGTACTATCTTTATTAATAGGGCGTGACAAAATATCTAGCTGCTTATCGAAACTTAAAATACTGGGACGCGTATTTTTGAGAAATATTATTAGCTACCTACATTATAATTATAAAAAACAGGATCACGATGTCCAGGTGGAACACAGAACAACAGATGGTCACAGAATGTCCACCAATATTTATTATTATTATTTATTTATTTTTCTGCAAATCCATCCTGCACAACCTACTACAAACTCAGCTGTGATAGCAGTGAAAAGCTTTAGAATTTATTTGAATATCCATTAATATTATCCATTTACCAAAACACTGAACTAATCTCCAATCTATCAGCAAGAAGATACCCAGGTAATGTGATCCTCCATTGTATTGTCTACTGCAAAACTTTAACTCGTAATTAAACGGCGATTGATTTCAGTTTCTAACTGATAAACAAACATTCTGTAAGTTGAACGTTGTTTTGCTTTGTTACTTCAGTCTAATTGTGCTTTTGCGAGATAAAATGATAATATTTTGGAATACTAACAAAGGGCTGAAAGTCTTAAGGTGTGACCAGACTTTGCGCGGCAATCGAGTGCGGCAGCCGCGCTGCAGCCGCGAGCTAGGTACCTACCGCGCGCAAATGGTGTTATTGTAAGAGCTCATACACACGGACGGCACGATGTCGACGGCAGATGTAACTTCAGCCGTCGACACCCGTCAACGGCAGCCGTTGACTTGTCAACATCGAAGCTCTGCGGCAGCCATCGTCGACTCTCTTTGTACAGGAGCCAGTTGCAAAATGAATTCCGAAGAAGAAACACTGTTATTGCTTTTACTCCGTCGACGTCGACAAAAACGAAAAAGAAAAATGAATAGTAATAATTGATGAATAGAGAACAAGATGGTAATTTTTTTCAAAACCTCATTTTACTAAACTGCGACGCGTGCGCACTCCTGGACTATGTGCAGTCCACTGACAAAATGGCGGACGCGGCACGCTACAAACACAAACAACTGCAAGCGACGCTCGACGCGTCGGCGGCAGCCGTTGACGGGTGTCGACGGCTGAAGTTGCATCTGCCGTCGACATCGTGCCGTCCGTGTGTATGAGCTCTAAGTTCGCACGGCAAACTTGTGTCCTGCAAATGCCGCGCTATGTCTGGTCACACCTTTAAAGTAATTGTTTGTAACACATAAAATATACCTAACGAAGTATTCAACGTCCTAACAATCTACTACGATGATGTCTTTTATAGCTCGAAAACCATGAAAAAGATATAGTGATATTTTAGATAGTTTGGTAGACATTATAGTTATTTAAAAAAAAAATTGTAACTCTTTATGTTTGTACGATAATATTATCTTTATTTATTACGTTATAATGATAGCTTTATCCACTGAAATCCATTCAGAGGGGTTAGCATGAACCACTATCGTATCGACAACGTATCGTTCAAATGCCAAAATACACACTGACACTTTTACTATAAAAAAAGTGTCATTTTTGACTTTTGGACGATAGGTTGTCGATACGATAGTAGTTCGTGCTCAGGCCACAGGCTGAGTCATTATTTTTCTGCTTAGGAAATAGGCTAGAATATAAAAATGAAACAAATGCAAACAGAAAATATATTCCTAGAATTCCTGATTCAACAAAGTTGAGAGCTATCTTTCTCCATGGTATCAATGAATATACAACTTCGATAATCCTTGCTTACAATGTCATTACTCGTACCATCTCACATGTCTAATGCATTTAGCTTGAAGCGCAATCAGACCGCTATTACTACAAGCTTTTGCATAAAAATCCCCTCAACTGTGCCTACAAACCACATATTATGTAGTTATCGAAGCAATAATCATTTAATTATAAAGATAAATAATTATTGGCATATAAGCCATTTTGATAATACGTGAGTGCAATAAAATATCATAAAAAGCTGCGTTAGAGAGGTTATTCTGGTTTATAACGTTTTGAGATTGTCGTTCGAACGATAAGATGGAAAATTTTAATTAAAACATGCATTGGGAAGACATTCTTGTGCATCTGATGTAGGGAAACGAATTAAGTGTTATAGGGAGAAGCGATATGAAATGAAAGCTCATTTCGTTCATGCATTAATTGATTACATTGAAAACTCTAAAAGCATCATACATTTTGCATAATAGTCTAAGATACAGTTAGAAATATATATCCTCATCTGTTATTTGATTATGACAAAGTTGATGAAGATTTTTGGACGTGCATCTGACTACCCTTTAGACATCTTCAAGGATCTAAGTTCCTTGAAATTTGAGAGCAAATTAAAGTCGTGATGCTATTTTTATTTTTATATGTTAGATATAAATCGCAAATAGGTTGCATAGCTAGCTAAATCAGGTGCCAACATTGTAAAATAATATTAACTTTTTTTTAACTTTTTATTTATTCAACTTCTCCGATTTATTATTTATAAAAATCGAGCATTAGTCGAGATAATATTACATGAGGAATTAGAAAAATATAGGTTCCTACTGTCCCTTTAGTACAACTACTAGCTGTCCGCCCGGCTTTACATAAGTGAACTAATTTTAATTATAACTATGCAATTGTTTTTTTAGTATTTTTCAAATGTGTTTGAATATTCAGTTAATCTGTAGTTCGGGCCAAAATCAAATAAAACAAACTAAAAATCATGAAAATCGGTCCAGTCATTCTTGAGTTATAAATGGTAACAATTACGAGTACAAGAAGAAGATAAAAGATGAAGTACGAGTATATTCATCTACTTATGTATAAATTGAAATGAAATATTCTATTCTCTATTCTATTCTATAAATGTTGCTTGATGACAAAGCTCCAGAATACTCCACCAGCTGGCAAGTTCTAGATGCGGTATCGTTCTCCTAATGAAATCTGCCGTTTCAATGAGTCACCATTTGCATACGAGCTGATAACAGCCTTAATGGGAGTTAGATTATATCAGTTATCAGGTATCGACGGTTGTTAGCAAGCAGAGCAAGCAATCATTTATACACAATATAAACTGGAACACTGAAGCTCTACATAGCATTAAGGAAAGGATAATTGAAAAAAAAAAATGTAGACCCCAAGCCGTGTTTGTTGCCTGATTCTTCTAGACTTGGTCGCAAGGAATCGGCGTAGCTTCACCTAGTTCCTAAGACGTTTCCAAGTGATCCTTGTGATATTATTGAAAAAAATGATTTTAAAAAAGAAAAAAAAAATGTGTTTCATTTCCAAAAGACGAAAAAAGGAGGATATCAATTCGATATTTTTTTTTGGGTAGATTTAGCGTAGGTATTTTTTTTGTTGCTTGTTTTATGCATGGCCTTGCATATTTTTTTACCAGGTACGCGCGTGGTGCCGTGACCAAGGGAAATAGGGATTCATTTTTATATAAAAAAATAAATAGGATCACGACTATAATCTCCAATACAGTAGACATCCTATCAGATCTCCAGACGCTTAGATCCTTTGAAGATGTCTAGTTGGGGAGTCAGAGGCACGTCCAAACATAATATTTGGCACATGCCCACATTTTGCAGTAGTCAGCTTTCCATACGTGACAGGTTGCAAGCCCATCGCCGCTTATAAGAATACTAACTGGTTTCCTCACGATGTTTATATATTAAAAGTAGTATAGTTAATATAGACGAGTTTAAACGAAGTTATCTCAGCGTCTTGCATAAAATCTTTATATGTAAAGGGCAGTGAAGAAGAAGGAAAAGCTAGTGAGTAATGTAAATCGATTGGATATAATGGTAATCACGCCCCGGGATAGACTTTCCATTGCCGCGTCTATCTCGTACCCATTACAATGCATGCACCTACAATTCATATAGAAAGTTTTCTAGTGATATCGCTATGGCTTGGAACTTGGAGAAATATATTATGAACAAATTTTATGATTTCTTAAACGATCCTAGTGATTTCAATGATTTTTTATCTTTTGAAGTGAAACTTCTATATAAAGACGATTTATAAATGGGGGGGAGGGGGGTATAGGCTAAAAAGGTTACGGCCGCGTAGAGGGGGTAGATGATATATCGGGTTTCACTTCTACCATGCAAAGTCCCAGCAAACATTTATCTTTTTCATCTGAATTTTGATCTGATTTTAAACGGTTTAGTGTTAATATTAAAACAAAATCGATCGTTAATCTTCACTACATAGTATAAAGCAAAGTCGCTTTCCGCTTCCCGCGTCTGTATGTATGTATGTATGTATGTTTGCTTATATCTTTGAAACTACACAACGGATTTTGATGGTTTTTTTTCAGGAGGAAGGTTTATATGTGTAACTAGCGACCCGCCCCGGCTTCGCACGGGTGCAAAGTTGATACCAAAATATATTACAGAATGTCTTTGTATACGCGTTAACAGCATTTAAAATTTAAAAAAAAGTCGCGCTGATTTGAATTCTTAAAATTATCAGTGGGTTTCTAATATATTAAGCATGTTATTATACATATAAACCTTCCTCCTGAATCACTCTATCTAATAAAAAAAAACCCATCAAAATCCGTTGTGTAGTTTTAAAGATATAAGCAAACATACATACATACATACATACAGACGCGGGAAGCGGAAAGCGACTTTGCTTTATACTATGTAGTGATAACATGCTTAATATATTAGAGAACCACTGATAATTTTAAGAATTCAAATCAGCGCGACTTTTTTTAAATTTATAATTGCTGTTAACGCGTATACAAAGACATTCTGTAATATATTTTGGTATCAACTTTGCACCCGTGCGAAGCCGGGGCGGGTCGCTAGTAATCTATATATCTATCTAATAATCAAGGACAACAAGTCCGCAGTTCCCGTGGTGTTAGAAAGCAGAGTGGCCGGCAGACATCCTGTACAATGTATTGAACATCTAATGACTCCCGCGCAGTTTTGCATATTGGACCAGTTGCCCAGTGCTGAGTGTCCAGTCGTGAGGAAATTGGAGCCGTTTTTACATTTATTATAATGTGGGGATAGCTGTATTTTAATGTCATTACTCTTTATACTGAGCTAGATTTACAACGTGCAATGGCTTAGGCCTTATTCATTTGGTACCGCGCACCGCTTCGGATGGCGGAGACGCGGTTATAATATCGCACTGCTGTGGATCCGTCCGTACAAAATCAAACACCTTCGCTTTCCGCAACGGTGGGTGATGTATGTTTAATGCAAGGGCAGATCCAGGGGGGGTCAGGGGGGTCATGACCCCTCCCCCCTGGGCTGGGACCAGGTCTATGTAAAACTCTTGTAAAATGACTGAAGTTTTGCCATAGTTAACAAAATCCTGAAAATCTCTGGAGTCTTTGGACACACAGATTTTAATTTTTGTCTCATAAACACACACAAATATAAGCTACTTAACCTACTTGTTAGTTTTTGGCTACTTACAAAATACACAAGAACCAATTAAGCTGTTTGTAAATGTGTTGTAAATTCAAAAATAATTTATTCCAATAAAATCACAAGGATCACTTTGAAACGTCTTAGGAACTAGGCCGATTCCTCGCGACCAAGCCTAGAAGAATCAGGCAACAAACACGGCTTGGGGTCTACCTTTTTCAATGATCCTTTCCTTAATGCTATGTAGAGCTCCAGTGTGGTGCCGATCGAACAAGGTGAAGGCTCAAGAAATACCTACTATGTAGCCTTCCGTCTAAACGCCAGCCAGCGGCAAAGCGCGGCGTCATCAATGAACCATATCAGATCACGCGTGAAAGCATATACCAGCCCCAGTCTATGTTGTTTATGCATTGATGAGGTACTTCAGTATAATTTATTCGGAACTCACCGTTGCACGATTCTATCGGCCGGCGGTAATGAGGGAGTTAGCGTTGGTCATTTACATTTCGTCAATATCTTCCCACTGGAGTACTGCTACTTCCCATGAAATGCTAACTAAATAAATAAAAAATATATTGGTGAACCACACAGCGCCACCTAGCCCCAAACTAAGCTAAACTATGGGAACTATGTAACTGATAGAATACTTATATGCTTTTTTTGTAATACATACTAATGATACAACCAGACACAGAGCAAACAACTTTTGTTCATCACACAAATATTCGTCCTGGATGTGAATCGAACACACTACTGCAAAAATGCCTTTGACTAACCTTAAGGCATAAGCACCTGCAGATCTGAGAGGATGTCTACCGTACTTGGGGATTACAGTCGTGGTCCTATTTCATTTTGCCATAGTTACCCAAAGATATTTTTCGGCCGCAGCACCTTCTACGCTTGACATAGTTCGGTTTCGCTGAAATCGGTCTCAGAGACCAACAGCATAAAAAAAAAAAAAAAAAAAAAAAAAATAGGATCACGACTGTAATCCCCAAGTACGGTAGACATCCTCTCAGATCTCTAGATGCTTAGATCCCTTAAAAATGTCTAGTGGGGTAGTCAGAGGCACGTCCATACATTATATTTGGCACATGCCCACATTTTGCTGTAGTTAACATTCCATACGTGACAGGTTGCAAGCCCATCGCCGCTTATAAGAATACTAACTGGTTTCCTCACGATGTTTTCCTTCACCGTTTTAAGAACGTGTTTTTGATGCGCATATAAATTTTTAAATATAAAAATCCATTGATGCACTCCGGTATTCGAACCCACGACCTTCAGATTGAAAGTCGAGGTACCCACTCGGCCAACACGGCTTTAAAAATTCGTCCGTAAAATATACCGCGCCTCCGTACAAAATTATTGATGACTTTCGCTAATCGTAATGTTTCTCAAACAGTAGAACGGATTACAGAAAACGGAATCCTACATCCACACACTAAACAACACTTCATCATAGTCCACGCGCGATGGCATCTGCGCTGCGCATACGCAGCGACAATGCATGTAGCTGATTTGAATAATTGCCCCTCGATCGATCGCCACCAGATTGTGACTGGGCGATGAGAGAGAGAGCCGCTTGCATAAATATAACTGGTTCGCAACCTGTCTTATGCTAAAAAACGGTAAACGCTGCGACGGCCGTTATATTACGTAAATGTGGAATGACACATTTGTTATAAAAAAATCCTTAACTAAAATAAAATAACTTATTATAATTTTGATTAATCAGTTTTTAATGAATCGAAAATACTTTACCTAACTATGTGTGTTTTAAATTAAGTGTTTAGAATTTTTGATTTTGTATTTGATTTGAAGAAAACAGTCATATCACACATCACCACCACAAGTACTGCTCACCGCCTTCTTAGGATTTAACATTATCATCATCTTCCTGCCCTTATCCCACTTAAGTGGGGTCGGCACAACATATATGTACTTCTTCTATTTCCCTCTATCAGCAGTCAACTCATCACTCACTCCTTTCTTACCCATATCATCTTTCACATAGTCCATCCATCTTTTCTTTGGCCTACCTCTACGTCTACATCCATCCACATTCATTCCTAACATTCTTCTCGTTACATGACTTTCTTCCCTCAACATAACATGCCCATACCACGCTAACCTATTGCTCCTCATCTTTTCCGTCAGGCGCCACTTTCAAACTTCCTCTGATATACTCATTCCTTATCTTATCCATCCTCGTCACTCCACACATCCATCTCAACATTCGCATTGTAGGATATAACAACAGTACAAGTATTCATTTCTTCATTTGAAATCACACCTTACGTTCTAATTTTGCAACAATCCGCGTTGAATCGAACGTTCACCATAACTCATGCCACATACCGCCCACGGAATGCACATGCAAATATAATGTATCGCTGCATCACTCAATGCCAGATCAGCGCATGATTCTATGCTGATTGTGTGAAAGCCGTCTGTGTATAACAATAAGGGAAATGCCGGTGGAGCTTGATAAAACAATAATCTATCTTTCTTCTTCTAATTAAACTTAAAAATCAATGCCACTTTTCGTTGTAATTTTATAACTCACTAGCGACCCGCCCCGGCTTCGCACGGGTAGCATGTTATTATACATATAAACCTTCCTCCTGAATCACTCTATCTATTAAAAAACCGCATCAAAATCCGTTGTGTAGTTTTAAAGATATAAGCAAACATACATACATACGCGGGAAGCGGAAAGCGACTTTGCTTTATACTATGTAGTGATAGTGAAGAACGGGCTCACCTATCCAAACCAAATGTTTAGGCTTTGTTCGGACTATTTAGTAGATGGCTTATGTGTTTATGTTGCACAAAATCGGTAGACTTTTTATCCAGATACCACCTGTGCGAAGCTGGGGCGAGCAGCTAGTCTTATATATAAAATTCTCGTGTCACAATGTTAGTTACGTTACTCCTCCGAAACGGCTTTACCAATTTTTACCAAATTTTATATGCATATTTAGTAGGTCTGAGAATCGGCTACTATCTATTTTTCATACCTAAGTGAAAAGGGTGGCGTAAAGTTCGGGAAAAACTGAAAGCGCTCTTATCTGTGTGATTATCGAAATTTGACAGGACGTCTGTCGAGACAACTGGTAATCAAAAAATATTGGACGACATTTCGGACAGTGTCATCTAGCCCCAAACTAAGCTTGTACTATGGGAACCAGATAATATATGGAATAATTAAATATTTTTTTTGTAAATACATACATAAATATACCCAGACACAGTGCAAACATCTATGTTCATCACACAAATGTTTCTAATATTTATCGTTGGAAGAAATTCTATAAATTTTTCAAAAATGTTTGTTAAAGTTGGATCTTATTATTTTTATCTTTGAATTATATTTGGGGGCACGGCAGTGCCCCCGCCAAGTCGAGCGCGAAGCAAACACTGCCGTACCATCCTTTACTGGAACCATTTCGCCGCATTTTCAGGCCCCTATTTGAGAACCTCTGGATAAGACCAGAACGCTGAAATTTTCGTCATCCAGTAAGCCATAATCACATACTTAAAATCCAAAATTTCAAGTCTGTAGGTCATTTAGTTACGAAGTTAAGCGAAAGCAAAGTTTCGCATTTTAGACAGACACTCACTCACTCACTCACTCACTCACTCACTCATGATCATCAGAATAGAATTAGTACTTCCCATAAACTCAGAGAGCTGAAATTTGGTACAGAGTTAGGGTTTAATGGCCACATAAAGGGAAAACCTTAAAAACTAGAATAATCGAAGATCTGGAGTACCTGGTGACCATGATAAGAAAACACAAGAGCCTAACCAAACTATTAGAAATCGACATACCGCCTTTACAAAAAATATTTTACTACTGGACCGATTTGAAAAATTCTTTCACCATTAGAATCCGACATTATCCCTGATGAACATAAGCTATAGTATATTTTCAAAAATATTAGGGATCCGTATGAAAACATCGATAAAGTAATCCAAAGTGTGAAAAAATTAAAAAAAAATCCTTACATTGCGTTTGCTGCGGAAATTATTGACAATAGAGCAAAGTAATGTACTACAGTTTTAAAGAAGACATCAATATCTACAAAAAAGTATGCAATACTATATGTCTAACTATTAGGGATCCGTATGAAAACTTCGATAATGTAACCCAACGTGTAAAAAAAACCAAAAAAATCCTTATATCGCGTACGCTGCTGAAATTGTTGGTAATAGAGCAAAGTGATGTACTAAAGTTTTAAAGAGGACATCAATATCTACAAAAAAAGTCTGCGATACTAAATGTTTTATTAGGGATCCTTATGAAAAATTCGATAATGTAACCCAAGGTGTAAAAAAATTACCTATAATATCATTATTACATCCGTGCGACGCCGGGGCGGACTGCTAGTACGCAATAAAATTAAAGGAAAACTCTGGATAAGACTAGACTGGCTTTTATACTTACTTATTCTTACAAGTTTACAAGAAGAAATAGTCGAACGATTAACTTTATTCTACTCGAACATTAAATAAAAACAAATTAAATAAACTAAAATATTAATAATTTCGCTCAAAATTTGATCAAAATATAATGCATTGGACTAAGAGTGGCGGTGATACCCGCATACGTCGCTAGATGGCGCTGACTGTAAACTACTCATAAAAAGAAAAAAACTGTGTCAAATAAGAAAATCTAATAAAATAAATCAATAAGCCCACGTTTCTACAAAAAGAAGTGAAATCCCACCAAAAACATTCTGTAAAAAACTAGCCAAGTCTCGATGGAGCTGCTTGTTTATCTCTAAAAAGTAATGAAATCTAGACAAAGTCGTGTCAAGTCTGAGGTTCTTTACTGCGATTTCTTTATTATTATAGAATGTTATGTGACTTGGCCGTTGAAGAGTACACAAGGGTACAAAACCAGGTGCTCCATGACACCATTGCACCAATCTGTCGCCAGAACCGCTCCCATTAACGATGGATAATTGCCACTTAGAAAACGTTGATTCAATAACCAGTCAATTGTAGGCTTGATAAAGCTGCGTATTTCAATAATACTTATGTAAAGGCGAGCCTGAAACAAACAGTATAAAAAATACGTCTATTTTATTTTAGACGGATGGTCGATTTGACGCTCCAAAAAGAAGACAGCAGAAGTCAGCATTGTCAATGCTGAATGCATGTGTTGCACGATCAACAACAGCCTAAAATAAGACACTAGCGTCCAATTACCAATACCTGTATTGGCTATTATCTTGCTTAACAAACATAGGTAGTTACAACAGATATAACATTACGTGTAAACAAAATTGACTTGTACCCACTAACGGATAAAGAATGTTCAACGGCCAAGTCACACAACATTCTATAATAATAAAGAAATCGCAGTAAAGAGAACCTCAGACTTGACACGACTTTGTCTAGATTTCATTACTTTTTAGAGATAAACAAGCAGCTCCATCGAGACTTGGCTAGTTTTTTACAGAATGTTTTTGGTGGGATCAAAATATTACCCAATGCAACTAGAATTGTATGCATTCCTGTAAATAGCTATGCCAGCCAGGATTAGAACCAACGACTTACAAAATTTGTCATTTCACCAATAAGTTTTTATCATACGAGCTCAAAACGTTGAAGTAACATATCATGCCTCTGACTAACCACTTCAAAGATCTGAGCATCAAGAGAAAAGGATGTCTTTGTTTAAAAAACTGGCCAAGCGTGAGTCGGACTTGCGCACGAAGGGTTTACCATTAGCTATAAAAAACGGCAAAAAAACACGTTTGTTGTATGGGTATGCCCCACTTAAATATTTAATTTATTCTATTTTTATATATTTTGTTATAGCGACAACAGAAATAAATCTGTGAAAATTTCAATTGTCTAGCTATTACGGTTCATGAGATACAGCTCTGTGTCTGACATCAGACGGACAGCGAAGTCTTAGTAATAGGGTCCCGTTTTTACCCTTTGGGTACGGAACCCTAAAAAAGATCTGAGCGCCTTGAGATGAAAAGTATGTCTAATGTCTATGTTTAAAAATTACAGTCGTGATTATATTTCGTCATTTTCTAAGACTAAAAAGTCCTAGTAGCACTTTAAAGTCCATTAAACACGCATTAGTAATTTTACATCATTATTTAATTGAAATCTAACTATTAACTATAAAGTACCCAACATACTTTATTGAAACGTGTAACTCGGCACAGACGCACATAGTTAATAACCCACGTAAGGACATGCGGGCTGTCAGAGTAAATGATGTTGCGATCCTCAACGAAGATAGATCTTACAGTCGGTAGGCTACTTTATATTTACCGAACGGGATATTAAGTAGGACTTTGTTGTTGAAGCGATTTTTGCCTATATGTGCCTATATACGCTGTAGTTTTAACTGGCCTCACAGCTCAGTTGGTAGTAGCTCTGCCTTCTGCGCTGTAGGTTGTCGGTTCGATCTCCACCCGGGATAATGATTTGTGTGATGAACATAGATGTTTGATCTGTGTCTGGGCGTATGTATTAAGTATGTATTTAAAATAAAAAGTATATAAGTATTCTATTAGTTATCTGGTTCCCATAGTACAAGCTTTGCTTAGTTTAGGGCTAGATGGCGATGTGTAAAATGTCCAGCAACATTTATTTATTTATTTATTTGTAGGGATGCACTAAAAATAAATTCCCAAAATTCAACCCCTAAGGTTTATCAGCGGGGGTCAAAGTTGGGGGGGGGTTGATCTGTAAGTAACTTCACGTGAAAGAAGTCGCGATGGTTTCCATTAGTATTTATAAAACAGTAATAAGCAGTAAATAGTAAAAGCAAAACCATGTTCTAATTGAGTACAGATGCCCTACGAAATTATACAACACCTGTACACTGCTTGCGATGAAAACTGAACGCTGAGATGTTCAGCGTTCACTTTTCTGAACAGTTGAACACTGCTCAGGGTAGGCTAGCATGAGTTTTGATATGTTTAATTATTGACGAGCCTGCGCACATGATGTGAAATAAGTAATTATTTCATTCAACAATCTGAGTAACCTAAAGATAAAAAATAAAAAAATAATAAATAGGATCACGACTCTGTAATCCCCTAGTACGGTAGACATCCTCTCAGATCTCCAGGCGCTTAGATCCTTTAAAGGTGTCTAGTGGGGGTAGTTAGGGGCACGTCCAAACATTATATTTGGCTCATGCCCACATTTTGCAGTAGTTAGTATTCCATACGTGACAGGTTGCAAGCCCATCGCCGACATCTGTCGGGGTCAAACATCTATGTTAATCACAAAATGTTTGTTCTGGGTGGGGATAGAATCCATAATTTCTATCACTGAAGATAGATGCTTGAAAATTACAGTCGTGCTATGATATTATTGTTAGGGTTCCGTACCCAAAAGGTAAAAACGGTAACCTATTACTAAGATTTCGCTGTCCGTCTGTCCGTCACAGGGCTGTATCTCATGAACCGTGATAGCTAGACAGTTGAAATTTAAACAGATTATTTATTTGTACAACAAATTTAAATGTAACAACAAATACTAAAAACTCCCATACAACAAAAATGGTTTTTTGGCGTTTTTCATAGATAATGGTACGGAACCCTTCGTGCGCGAGTCTGATTCGCACTTGGCCGGTTTTTTTTCTCTACATCTCCTAAATCATTGGTCTATTTTACATTGGAAATCGATTCACAACTTCTAATTCAGTACTACGAACTAATGCTTAGCCCTCTGTACACTGTCTGCCATGAAAACTATACGCCATAACATGAAGTGTAATGCGAGCTACACGCGCACGTGCCGCTATTTATCCTTACCGGTACGGGAGCTATCCTTTATAGAATTATGGACTCTTATTTACACTGAGGGCAAACAAAAGAGTACCACCACTGAAATATACGGGAATTTTTATGTTAGATGATTTTTTGTCGTGGTTTCCAGTCTTTGCTTAGAAATTAGTTAGTGTCGACGTTTTATTATCACGAAGAGAGCGTTATAATAAATATATATTAGCAAAAAACCTAAATAATATAAATTTGTTAGCTGTATAGAAAAAAGTTATTTTTGAACTACTCAAGTTCTTGTAAATATTGAGTCAAGTAGAACTTGTTAAGATTTATGCTAAAAAGAGCTAGCACTAAGGTTTTCTTGGTTATTTATAATATAAAAATGAATCGCTGAATGTGTTGCTAAGCGCAAATCTCGAAAGCAGCTTAACCGATTTCGCTAATTCTTTTTTTGTTGTATTCGTAATTATCAGAAGAAGGTTCTTTGAGAATTTGACAGAACAACGTCTGTCGGGACAGCTAGTTGATAATAAATACCGTAAATATACTAGAAACGTAGTATTATTGCAAATAAAACACACCAGAGGCTGATCAATCAACTCACGAATGTCTTCATTTCCCTTAATGATGTACAGCGTACACTTCATTTGGCCCGCAGTGTACGCATTTATCTACGTGTGTTACAGTTATAGTTATAAATAAAATGGCTTGCGAGGTCTAAAGCATTACTCATGAATCGCTGAGCCCGGCGCCCGCTAGCTCATATATCGCTGAGGAACAGGGCAGGATGAAGGCAGCATTAGCTACCTCCCCATCCCGTAGCTAGTCATCTTGTGAAAGAAGAGAAATTGTTGAGAAATATATTTTTACCTATTTTGTTTGAATAAAAAAAAACATCTAAAAAAAAGAAATAAAATAAACATTGGTGGAAGTTTAATAATGCGCCGTCTAGCCTCTTACTAAGCAAAAGCTTGTACTATGAGCACTAGATAACTGATATAACAGTAAATATTTTGTGTTATTAGCTGGCGGAGTAAGCCACATTTTTAGGTTACAAGTTTATCAAAGTTCGATTTGGTGTGAAAAAAATGGAAGAATTATCAAAGTCAAAGTCAAAAAGTATTTATTTCAATAAAATCACAAGGATCACTTTAGATGAATCTTCACATGTTCCTCGCGACTATGCCTAGGAGAATCAGGCTTCAAACATAGCTTGATGCATATACTTTTACTAGTAATTTTATAAATAATACACGACTGTAATCCCCAAGTACGGTAGACATGCCTCCTTGAAGAGGTTAGTTAGAGGCACATCCAAACATTATATTTGGCACATGCCCTCATTATTTCGATGATCCTTTCCATAAATGCTTTAGGTAAGTGTGGTGGGTGCCGATCGAATAAAGTGAAGGCTCAAACATAAGACGCTAATGTAATTTCAGAGTGTGGGGCAAATGGTACCATCTATGGCAAATCCGGCACTGTGCTGGTCTGAATTCCACTTGCTATAAGTACTTACGTACCTAGCGTATACTTGTTTAAGTAAGTGATTGTATATTCATTGGAATGTATGATGTAAGGTCGAAGGATTTGATTTGAGAGTGTTTTGATGTGTTTATTTACATCGAAAAAGGCCGATAATGTAATAGGTCAGATACCTTATAAACATCAGTCTAGTTAGATGACAGTAAATTTTAATATACTAGTTTTTCTTCGCCTAGAACTGGGTAATAGATAAAATAAATTATGTAAATTATGTATTTAATTAATAAATAAATAAGTATTGGTGGTCATTTTACACAGTGCAATCTAGCCCTAAACTAATCAAAGCTGTCAGGCCAGTCGCAGCTTAGTCAGTAGTTGATTTTAAATGAAGTTCTTTAAAGTTTGATAAGAATGAAAAATTTGCTCAAATTTCAATTTTCAAACTCAATTTTTCACAAATTTTTAAAAATGTGTCTGTTTCAAACTTAGATTACTTAGATACTTTAAATCTTCAAGCTTCCAACCCATTCCTCAGTCAATTTACTTACTAGAATATAATCCAAATTCACATTGTTCTAACAAATAGGAAATGTAATTTAACGGAAAGAGTGAGTAGGTACCTATTTTCAAATTGGACTGTCGACTACAAAACAGATCTTCATAAAACGCTCAATAATAGTCGAAACAATTTATTTCGAAGCTAGAGTACACTCCTGGGTTGACCTGTCTCTATTATACTCTTTATAAAACCAACAACATTTTGATATAAAAAAACCTGCATCAAAGATTGTCTGGAAGAGATCGCATTTTAGCAATAAAATCTAGTTTCATTTTTTTCTTCTTCTGATGTACAAATAAAAAAATAAATAGGATCACGACTGTGACTGTGTTATCCACAAGTACGGTAGACATCCTCTCAGATCTCCAGACGCTTAGATGCTATTGAAGATGTCTATTGGGGGTAGTCAGAGGTACGTCAAACATGATATTTGGCACATGCCCACATTTTGCAGTAGTTAGCATTCCATACGTGACAGGTTGCAAGCCCATCGCCGCTTATAAGAATACTCGAACCCACGACCTTCAGATTGAAAGTCGAAGTACCTCCAACACCAACACGGCAACATAATTTCTTTCACAAAACCAACATACAAACTGAATTTTTTCCAGTTATATACAAAGTGATTCAATTTTGACCTAACCTGAGATTTATCATAGCAAGGTATCCAATATCAACTTTACATCGATTCTTGTGTAATAAGAAAGGTTACAGCGTGCGATCAAGACTCTTATTTATGTACCACTTAGGTCCGGATAATAAAATTCGGAACTAAATCAGTCGATTTGATACAAGAAAGCTACGAAGTATCATGCGTTTCGGAGTCCCGTCTCTGCGTTGGGTTCTGTAGTTTTACGATTCTATGCCAGTAGAAAGATTTAATGGGTTATTAGTATTGCTTTAATATACAGTAACTTCGTGGTAATAAGTTACAGATACGATTGTAATGATGTAGTAATTTGTCCTAAAGTAACAGTAACTTGCTTAGAACTGATATCTGTCTGGTAACTTGAACTTGATGAACTCTATTTTCTTTGTATACTTAGAAATTTATAGATGCACTATGAAATTTAAGGTAATGTGATGTGAAATGTTTGTTTTTTTGTATGGGCTGAGTCTACCCGGATAAGACGGAAAAAGTGATAAAACCGCATTATCTTTAAAACCATCAAACTTAAAAAGAAACTGTCTATAATTTACTTAGCTAATACGATTATCTAACGAATTATATAAAAAAGAACTGAAAACTATGAATAGCTAAACTATTCATAGTTTTGATTAAAAACGAAACTAGTGTTTTTGATGAGCCAACTTTGGAAAATAAATCTATCGAGAAAAGTTTCACCAATCGTAATTTATCTAGATTATATCCATAAGTTATCTTTATTATAAAAAACAAAACTGTATGTTTTGCTGTTATTGAGAAAAAACGATTCTGCATTCATCCAAAAATATTACTCTTCCTAAAAGATCTTACGTACTCTTAGGAGCAATACTACCTTAATTCAGAGTCTATATCAAGCAGATAGATAGACAAGCAGATTACGTAAATATATAAAGCTCTTGTGTCACTGACTGACTGATCTTTCAACGCATAGACAAAACCGCTGGTCGTAGAAACTAAATTTTGGAGAGTGTATTTCTTTTGGTGTGTAGGGGTACACTAAGAAAGGAATTCCTGAAACTCAATCTCTAAAGGGGTGGGGAGTAGAAGTCTGTTTGAAAATAACTTCGCATGAAGGAAGGAATGAAGGTTTCCATCAATATTACAGACTATGTTTTTGATAGTTTTTTTTTATAAACTTGTATTTATTTTATACTCTACAGATAAAAAACTTCGGAAGTACCAGGCGATCATGGCGTACAAGGAGATTGCATACAACGCATGAGTTTAATTGACGCCGCGGGACTCCGACCGAGATACGGGATATGCAAGCGGACGTGTGGCATGGGAAAGAGCTGGGAACCTGTGGAATTGACTAAGAATTTATATAAATAAATAAATATTGGTGGACATTTTACACATCGCCATCTAGCCCCAAACTAAGCAAAGCTTGCACTATGGGAACTAGATAACTGATAGAATACTTATATACTTTTTTTTTGTAAATACATACATATGATACATACTAATACCCAGACACAGAGCAAACATCTATGTTCATCACACAAATATTTGCCCTGAGTGGGGATCGAACCCACAACCTACAGCGCTGAAGGCAGAGTTACTACCAACTGAGCTGTGAGGCTGTCACAATATGTGTAATACCTAGGTATTTTACGACCAGTGTTGGCTTCTTTGAAAATCTCTGATCTCCAGTCAGAACCATATGAGAATAGTAAGTTTGTGTGAGTTAGTGGTCACCTCTGGTGACGAAGTTTTGAGACCGCTCAAAGACCTCCGTCATGGCCTATTGACTTTTAAAGCGACTTACCATGAGGAGGCCTTTATAGGGATATTCGTTTATCTAATGGGTAGGCAGCGGCAAGTCGATTACAGGATGGTACAACTTTTTCCATATTTGCATGCCTGAAATGTCACAAAACTATGATAATAAAATTTATTTATGTACTTTTTGTGATACTACAAAAAACTTTCAGGTCCGGTGACTGACAGTTTGCAAAAGACGTTTAAAAAGTAAGAATCTGTTATTGGCAGTATGTTTAGTTAAGTTTTTTTTTATGTTACATTCACAAAGTGCTGTTGATTCTATGATAAATAAATAAATAAATAAATAAATAAATAAATAAATAAATAAATAAATAAATAAATAAATAAATAAATAAATAAATAAATAAATAAATAAATAAATAAATAAGTGGTTGTGGCACAGAACCCGAGAAAATGCAATTCATATTGCGATGTCCTCAACACGTATAAAGATATATTGCCAATTTCCATTGATATTCTCCGTAATATAAAGGCCTGTGTCTACTCTAGCCACACATAGGCTGTAGGCTAGAATGCGGCAGGCTACACCCAATCAGACAATGGTTGATTTAGCCGCTACCGCGTCCGTTACGCCGGCCCACGCACCTTGCAGCCTGTCCACATACAAAGTATAAAGGAACACAGTAGCGCAACACTACGATGATCTTGGTAGCTAGAGGGAAGAAGTCTTTGATCCGTAGCTCGCGAATTAGAAATCTGGCCGTGTAGCAATGGATTTTTACCATTAAGTGCTTAAAACGGTGAAAGATAACATCGTAAGGAAACTAGTTATTATTCTTACATGTGGGTTTGCAATCTATCACGTTTGAAATGCTATTTGCTGCAAAATGTGGGCATGTCCTTAGTTGTGTTTCTGACCAACTCCAGGATCTAGGCGCCTGATGATCTGAGAGGATATCAACCATAGGTACATACACGGGGATTACAGTCGTGTTAATCAATTATTATCATCATAAAGGTTTTATACCAAAATGTAAAGGCAGTTCCTATAAATACGTGCTGTCCTTTGCTCTCACGACAAAGTCACGTTTTTAGCCTTCAATTTGCTTAATAATAAACTTATTTTGTTTGTATGACAAAAAATCGTATCTTACACCTTTACGCTGAATCGTTAGCAGATTTGACTTGATAAATAAATTTGAGACACTGTTTTCAGGTACACTGCACCTTGCCGCCTGTCCATGTGTCTCTAGATACTGCGCCTGCGCACGATATGTTAAATTGGACACACGCCTCCTGACATTAGTGCTCCTTGTGTGTACTGATATAATATTGTCGGGCTACAGTTAGGCTGTAGGTGTGTTTGATGTTGAACTGTGATATAGATATAGCTTGCTCGCTCAGGGCTTCTGGTTTCTTAAGACGCTGCCAGTCGACGATTATTTTTGTTCGAAACGAAAAAATAAATACTTGTGAACAAGCCACATCTCCTATTTTATAATGTATAGTATATGTGAATAAAGATGTACCCATCTTTAATCACTTCGATAAATAATCCTACCGACCGCTGCAATGACGACAAATACACGTCGGCGATTGATCCGCCATAGCTTTTCGAATAAATTAATGATATAAATTATGTATAATTACTTATCAAAAATCTATCCTAATAGAAATCTAGATCTACATATTACCTATCTTTAACAATAAATCACAAGTTGATTTTAATAGTAGGTATATAAAATATTTCGATCATAAATTCTAAAACGTATCATTTTGAAATAATATCTTTATCGTGAAAAGTTTCTGCTATTATGTTTTCAGCTTAATAGAAATCTTGGTAGGAACCTGAAGTAATATACTTATAAAAATAGGAGATGTGGCTTGTTCAGAAGTATTTCTTTTTTTGTTTCGAAAAAGAGCAATCAGCGACTTAAGCAGCAGACTGGCCTTACAGCTCAGTTGATTGTAGTTTGTAGGTAGATTGAGTTCGATTCTTACCAATGATAAACATAATGTGCAATGAACATAATGTTTTAATAAGTATGTAATTACTAACAATAAAAAAAGTCTATCAGTAATCTTGTTTCCATGGTATAAGCTTTGCTTAGTTTAGAGCTAGATGGCGCTAAATGTCACCATTATTTATTATCACTACATAGTATAGCAAAGTCGCTTTCCGCTTCCCGCGTATGTATGTTTGCTTATATCTTTAAAACTACACATCAGATTTTGATGCAGTTTTTTTAATAGATAGAGTGATTCAGGAGGAAGGTTTATATGTATAATACATGCATAATATAGTAGAGAAACACTGATAATTTTAGAGGTTTCTAATGTGATGTCGTAAATAAACACATTTTTTTGCGCTTACATTGCAAATGCTGGCTGAACCCCACGAGATATATCAAAATAATGTACTACAGTATTGTACACCTTAAAAACGTCTACAAAAAAGTCCACGATGGTATTAGAAATGTCTTACGCACAGCGAAGCGGGCACGGGTCAGCTAGTGTTTTAATAAGTATGTAATTACTTACAATAAAAAAAGTCTATCAGTAATCTTGTTTCCATGGTATAAGCTTTGCTTAGTTTAGAGCTAGATGGCGCTAAATGTCACAATTATTTATTATTAATGCTTTAAGGCGGTTCTCGCTTCTTTAAAACCTGAGCGTTGGTAGGTAATTTAATTAAAAACATTTACTTACTATAAAATCCTCCCTAATAATAAAAAAAACCGGCCAAAAGCGAGTCGGACTCGCGCACGAAGGGTTCCTTACGGCAAAAAAACACGTTTGTTGTATGGGAGCCTCACTTTAATATTTATTTTATTCTGTTTTTAGTACTTGTTGTTACAGCGGCAACAGAAATAAATAATCTGCGAAAATACGTTAAAAAAAACGTTATAAGTAGGTATATTAAAAATGCGAAAGTTTGTGAGTTTGTATGTATGTTTGTTCCTCGATCAGGCCTAAACGACAAAACGGTTTAAGTTTAAATTTTCTATAGATGTAGATATAATGCCCGAATGAATAATAGACTACTTTAAAATATGAAAAACGAAAAAAAAACATCCCCAAAACGATAAAAAAACGCATAAGAGATGATATTATGTATAGATGGCAATGGTGTGCAACAAATCTGACATCACAGACTATAAACATTCAATCTTTTCTATTCGATTATTGAAATTTGACAGGACAAAGTCTGTCACGGGTTGGCTAGTTTAATCTAAATACTAAAAGTCTTATTTACTATGTTATACTTTAATCAGTTTGCACAAAACAATAATAATTTGCGAGGCAATTACACGAATTGGTGTAACTATTAAAAAAAAAAGTTACGAGCAATAAAGCCGCGCCCACACTTGCGTTCACTCGGCACTTTAGTTGAGCAAATTAGTGTAACATAAAGGAAACATTCCACAATCAGGGTTGAGAATAAGTAGGTACGCCACATGCGGGCATTGTGCGTAATTGTGGGTAAGGTGAGCCGCTCATTGGAGCTTTAATTGTCGTAAAAGCTCCGATATTACCAAACCGTGTTGGTAGTGAGACATAGTAGCTACATGCTAGACTACACGCTCAGACGGTGCAGAAAAACAAAACTAATAAAAATAAATAAATAAATAGGATCACGACTGTAATCCCCAAGTACGGATGACATCCTCTCAGATGTTCAGACGCTTAGATCCTTTGAAGATGTCTAGTGGGGGTAGTCAGAAGCACGTCCAAACATTATATTTGGCACATACCTACATTTTGCAGTAGTTAACATTCCATTCGTGACAGGTTGCAAGCCCATCGCCGCTTATAAGAACACTAACTGGTTTCCTCACGATGTTTGCGCATATAAATTTTCGAATAGAAAAATCCATTGATGCACGCCGGGATTCCAACCCACGACCTTCAGATTGAAAGTCGAGGTAAATCCCACTCGGCCAACACGGGCTTATACTAATTTATATTGTGATAAGCAGCGATAGGCTTGCAACCAGTCCCGTATGGAATTATAGCTACTGGTAAGGTTACTAATAGTTATCGTCTGTGATTAAGTGTATTATGTTGGCCAAAAGAGAAAAAATATTTACAGTGATAAAATGTATTGTGGTATGCTTATTTATTTTTGTAGAATATAATAGAATATAATTTCTGACCCCCTTTTAGACGTATTGATAGGTCTGGCCGCTTAGAAGATTCGAACGCACTTCGGAATTACAGTCGTGATCCTAATTTATTTTCATATTTCCGCAGCGCCTTATGTCCGCCAACCTTTACCCACGCATACTATCGACATTTTCCTTTAGTTTACACTTAATTAATGAATTAGTTTACGAACAGAACCGAGGTGCGGTGGAGATACAAGATATAGACTTGTTTGTCCCGCTTCTTGCGTTGTTAACGTACAGACACAGATTATGTATTCTAGTTTAGAAGAGACAATAGTGTTCAGATTGAAGGCTTTGCGGAGAAGAAGCCTCGATTTTTGGGTTCTTTCAAAGAAAAAATACAAGACAACTTCTCTTCGCTTTTATTATCACACAACTCCTCATTCTAATAGTTTCAAAAAAGTCATACACAAAATTTCAAAAATAAATTCCAATAAGGTTTTCGTAAATAATTATAAAAAAGGTTTTGTCGTGCTCTAATAGTTTGGCTTTTTAATACGCTGATGGTAAAAATAACTACTTCGAAATGTTTATGGTAAAAGCTTAAAGTTTGATTCAAGTCTGAGAAATCAGTATGGACCAGGTTTAGGTGAAACCATCACAAATAGATAAACACAAGCGTAGATATAGATTTTAACGTACTTTTAGCAGTGTGTGCAGTTCTTAAATTCCGACTGAATGCGTTCGCAAATGCTGTGCTTTTTTTCAATTGATTTTTTATTTGTAGTTTTTTTACAGTATTTACTTTTCAAAACTATTTATATTGTACCCTAAAAACTACCCATAAGACCCTAATAACCCAGGATTTGTCTGGCTAATATGGTGAACAATTCGATGCCTTATGATACGTCATGGGATAGACAAAAATGCTAAATGTAAACATACCACAAATCGCGATAATGTAGCCACATCATCATAACTTGGATTTACTCGTTAGCTACGAGTACATGCAGGTATTTGTTTAGTACAAAATAAGGGCTGCCACATCTGTAAGTTCCAGTGTTATGTGATTTCATAACGACGCGACGATCTTATCACAAAGCTCAGTGAGCGCCGCACCTTATGCTTCCTTGTTTTTAATTAAAATTGTATCGGAATATAATTAAGAGGTTTCTGTTGTCGATTTGGTAAGCGAGTAAGCAGTTTGTTATTATGTCGCTGCTACGTCGTTTGTTTACTTAGTCTAGTTTCTTTTTTAGCGTCGATGTGAATGCAGGCTATTTCGTAAAAAACCGGCCAAGTGCGAGTCGGATTCACGCACGAAGGATTCCGTACCATTATCTATAAAAAACAGCAAAAAATACGTTTGTTGGGGTCTTTAGTCGTTTCGCACCACACGCGATTCGAACCGCGGTGCGAAAAACCCAAGTCCCCCTATGGGTGCCCTGCTTAAATATTTATTTAGGAAAGGATCATTAAAAAAAAAGGTAGACCCCAAGCCGTGTTTGTTGCCTGATTCTTCTAGGCTTGGTCCTGTGTAATCGGCTTCACCTAGTTCCTAAGACGTTTCAAAGTGATCCTTGTGATTTTATTGAATTAAATTATTTTTGAATTTGAATTGAATTTGAATTTTATCTTTTTTTTTATTGGTTGTTATAGCGGCAACAGAAATACACAATCTGTGAAAATTTCAACTGTCTAGCTATCACAGTTCATGAGATACAGCCTTGTGGCAGACAGACGGACGGACGGCCAGACGGACATAGATAATGTTATTGATGTATATATATATAGATAGATAATGTTACGGAACCCTCCGCGCGCGAGTCCGACTCGCACTTGGCCGGTTTTGTTTTAAACAAACGGTACTGTCGATAAACGGTCACTTATCGATCGACGAGAGCTTATTTTGTTCGCACCTTTATTGTGTTTATTTATAAAAGTTTGCTCAAATTCAGTTTCGGAAAACTATTTTTTTATCCTAATTCAACGGGTGAAACTTTTGGCTTTTACATTTACTTATAACATTTGTAAAAGATATAAATAAGAGTACTTTTCCAATTGAATCGTAACTGCCTCTGCACTTGCCAAACCTTATAAATGTGTGACTGTATTTAAATTTATGGCCAGCATGTACAGCTACTTAGCCTACTTTTCAAACCAAGGTTATCACTGAGTTAGCACTAGCTCAGAGTAAGAATATATAGGATAGTGACTCTAACAAGTAACATTCAAGCGTAAGCAGCAACTTGGTCATCTTCTTATTGCCCTTATCCGACTTTATTTGAGGTCGGAACAACATGTAAAAAAATATTGAAGTAGAAGGATTTTTACTTTATGAATAGCCGCTTATATTTTCGTACCTAGTGATCCGATTTCGATGATTTTGTTTTTATTGTGTAGAGAATAGTCCCAAGTTGGTCCCGTTTAAATTATATTACTGTAGAACTAATATTCTCTTTATATTACTTAAGAAACTAATATCGCCACATGATTAGTCGGAATCATTTCGCCGGTTTCCTGTTTTAGTTTTTTAAACGTTACTATAAAATCTCAACGCCGACGTCAACCCTCTCAACTTGACCTGTTGTAATTTAGGACAGAAAGGTCATAATAAACGTTTTTAATGGCACGTTTTTATCTTTCTTGACATACAAGTCATACAATCAGCAAAGTTTTGTATTTAAATGTTATTTTTGCCTTCTTGCAGACACATCATGCCAACTATACGATGGACTCGTACTGGGTATAGAAAAGTGGTTTCCTCGCCGCCCCTATATGCCTCAACGTGGTCTCCGAGGACTTAAACTGAGAGATGTCTCTATGGAAACCTGCCGCTTCTGGGGTCATTGGGACTCTAAGGATCGATGGGAACTACTGGAGTTGGTGAAGTGTCATACGACAGCGATCAGCATGTGATCAATTTACTGTCTAGAAAATTAATCTACTAACTACGGATACCTACCTAGATAAAAAGTACCCTATATGCTATTACAGGGCATATACTATATATATAAGTTTCAAACAGATCCGTTTATTCGTTTGAGTGTGATTGAGCCACATAATCACAAACTTGCGGATTTATAATATAGCTGAATGTATAATGTTATATGCTGTCCATTGCTTTCTGGTAGGGTTTTTAGAGTGAGTTTCCACCTTCGCGGAGCTGTGTCGATCTGCGTTAAGATGTGTGGAGCGGACCAATGACAGCGCTCAAATATTCGAATTTTAAAATTTCGTGCGCTGTGTTTGTGTCTTACGCGCAGCTTCCCACAATTCCGCTTAGGTGAAAACTCACCCTTAAGGGCCCTATAACATGCTATTTATTAATGACACTGTGAAAATAATCTTGATAAGCAGATAGTTTTTTAGTCTGCTCTTACTGCTCTGAGAGCTTAGTATGTATAGAATTGACACTAAGATAGATACGGAGTGCGGCTTCGTTCCCGACGTAGAGTTATGTGACGTCTGCGCAGTGAGATGTGACGCACACGCTGAAGGACTTGCAAGGGAGACTGTGCAATGGGTTAAATACCTATCTGCATTTTATAGTGACCAAAAACAATCAAATAAGAAACGTTAGGTTGGTATAATTACCTACATAAAAGCAGAATGCCTCAATTTAACCGGCCTCACAGCTTAGTTGGTAGGTAGCTCGGCCCTCTGCGCTGTAGATTGTGGGTTCGATTCCCACCCGGGTTAAACATTTGTGTGATGAACATGGATGTTTGTTCTATATATGGGTGTAATAATGTTTTGTAAGTACTTACCTATGTACCTACAAAAAAAAAGTATGTTAGTATTCTACCAGTAATCTGGCTCCAATAGTACAAGCTTTGCTTAGTTTGGGGCTAGATGGCGATGTATGAAATGTACACCGATATTTATTATCTATTTATTTAATACAAAAAATACATAGGTACGACTAATAACCCCCAAGTACAGTTAACATCTTCTCAGATCTTCATGCACTTTGATCCTTGAAGATGCCTAAAGGAGGTAGTCAGAGGTCTAAACGGCAGTAAGTAGTAGTAATGAATACAATAATAGATAAGGAAGGAATTAAAGCAAATTATTCACTCCTCTCTAAAATAAAGTCAATCTTCGTCCCAGGTTTAATGTGCAAGGCCCTTACTCAACTACAAAACCAATCCCACGCAAAACTTTATCTCACCACCAGGTAATAAAGCTCAAATTTCCTTATCCAATAAATAGGTTGGACCAGTCTGTCTGTCTGTCCCAGGTTGATGTGTGGCTGGTGCGTGTTGCAGACTCCATTAGTTGGGAATTATGGCCCCCTGTCGTGTTAGACTATGCTTAGGAAAGGTTGTGGCGACCACCGACCATTTTTGCAAAGTTTCAAAGACGTTGGACTGTCGGTAAAAACGGACATAAAGTTATACTTGTATACTGAATTGCTTGATGCTGTGTGTTTTATAAAATCATTATATATACCTTTACTAGAAGTCCGGCGTCGCACAGGTGTATTAATGATTTTATGGGTATTTTTTACAACTTGGATTACATTATCGAAGTTTTCATACGGATCCCTAATAGTTAGACTTATAGTATTAGGAACTTTTTTGTTGATATTGATGTTTTCTATTAAACTGTAGTTCATCACTTTGATCTATTGTCAATAATTTCCTCAGCAAACGCGATATAAGGATTTTATGTGATTTTTTTCACACGTTGGGTTACATTTACGATCTTTTTATACGGATCCCTAACATTTTTGATTATAATCTATAGCCTATGTTCATTAAGGATTTGTCCTTTGGGTACACTAGTTAGGGCCTTGAGCCTAGTGTGGGGCCGTAGCTTTCTTTGGTAAGGTAAAGTGTGGGAAAATATGAAAGTGCTTAGTAAGTGTTAGTATCCTATGTCCGTCTCCTGGTTGTAAGCTACCTTCCTACTAATTTTCAACCAAATCGGTTAAGCCGTTCTTGAATTATAAATAGTGTAACTAACACGACTTTCTTTTATAGATGTAACAATCTTGTAAAACAATTTTAAAGTAGTTATCCATAATCGATTGTTATTTCGTAAGTTACATAAATAAACTTCGATGACAATTCAATAATATGGTGACAGTGAGCTGATCTGATGATGGAGTCAGGAGCTGCTGAACTTCGATTTTGCATACTTGTAAAGTTCCGATGACAATGTTACCACACTGGAGTTCTACATTGCATTAAAGAAAGGATAATTAAAAAAAAGGTTCTTAAAAAAATAATCAAAAAAATCGCTTCACCTAGTTCCTAAGACGTTTCAAAGTGATGCTTGTGATTTTATTGAAATAAATGATTTTTGAATTTGAAATTTTCACAGATGATGTATTTCTGTTGCCGCTATAACAACAAATACTAAACTAAAAACAGGCTCCCATTCAACAAACGTGATTTTTTGCCGTTTTTTTATAAATATTAGTACGGAATACTTCGTGCGCGAGTCCGACTCGCACTTAGCCAGTTTTTATATATAAGATACAATCAGTCATATTATTAATAGGATATACTTGTACTGTGAAAAAGAACTTATAAATGTAACTTAAAATACTCAATCTAAATTCTAAAGTCGTTTAAAATACACCCAATTTGTAACGGCTAATTGTCACCCAATTAACTACTAACTATTAACCTTTATTAATGACCATTCTAATAACTACACATCTAGTAATAAAATAGGAAATAAAAATGAATAGGTGCTATGTAGGTGATATACATATCTTAACAACAACATTTAATTTATCTTTATTAAAGGAATGTAGATACCTAGATACTATAATAAAGATATCTGTTGTACTAAATTTATATAACGTATATATTACTAAATCACTACATAGTATAAAGCAAAGTCGCTTTCCGCTTCCCGCGTCTGTATGTCTGTATGTATGTTTGCTTATATCTTTAAAACTACACAACGGATTTTGATGCGGTTTTTTTAATAGATAGAGTGATTCAGGAGGAAGGTTTATATGTATAATAACATGCTACCCGTGCGAAGCCGGGGCGGGTCGCTAGTATAATTATATACTATACTTACTACTAATTATAAATTTAGTTTTTATCTGCTATTTCCTAACAGGACCCATGTATCTACTAACCCTATTTATAAGATCTATACCTATTCAATGTACATTATGCAAATAAATAAATAAAAAATATAGTCAGGTATATTTTATAAAAAAATGTAATATGACGTCTCCGTTAATAACGGTGACGTTTTTTGAAAGAACATCGTTTAAGGGTGGATTTACAATAGACCGGGCCGTGTCCGGGGCGAGACGTGTACGTGACGGACACGGACCGGACGGGGCACGGGTTTTACATACATTTTGTTTGAATAATTTATAATAAACAGTGTCTGATCCGTGCCCCGTCCGGGCTCATCTATTACTGAAGGCTCCGGCCCGGCCCGGACACGGCATGCCCCGGTCTAATATCAATATACCCTATGGCTGCGTTTTATTGCACCTTTCGCAACACAAGCGCTTAAATCTATTTATGACAGTGGTTTGCTGATTAATGTCACTCAAAAAGTGAGTAGAAGTAAAGTATAAACTTATTCCCCATATTCTTAGTTGTAACCTTGACTCAAACTCTTTTGAGGCCCCTCGAAAAGTACCTAATATTTGGTATCTTAAAGCAATATTTTGGAGGTTCCTCAATTACGTCATTACGTCATCAGTCCGAGAAGATTTTCATCAAACACACCGTCATACGCAGTATACGCATGCATCGTTCACGAGCTGTCGAGGAAAATCAAGGTTTATCTCGAGGCATTCATTTCTGTTGACTGAAGAATCCTCGACCAGAGGCAAATACGAGGAATTTTATCAACTGAAACTACCAAAACACGGTTTCGAGGTCGAGTCGAGGTGGAGATATTTCGAGGATACAACTAAGAATATGGGGATTTGTCTAACCTTATGAGTTATTATACAGTTAATGTACTGTTTAGCTGAGCTCATAACTATTAAATTTGAATAAGTATCATAAGAAGCATTACCATGTTTCATGCAATCCATTAAACTAAATATTATTAAAAAAATCAAAAAATCAAAAAGCCTAATAAATCTATTGCAGAAAATTATAGGTGCATGAAAAATTCAGTTCGTGGTTTAAGAGGCTCCCAGTCGCTGATTGCTCTTTTTCGAAACATTTCGAATATAAAATATTTCGATCATAAATTCTAAAACGTATCATTTTAAAATAATATCTTTATCGTGAAAAGTTTCTGCTATTATGTTTTCAGCTTAATAGAAATCTAGGTAGGAACCTGAAGTAATATACTTATAAAAATAGGAGATGTGGCTTGTTCAGAAGTATTTCTTTTTTCGTTCCGAAAAAGAGCAATCGTCGACTGGCAGCCCCTTAAGAAATACTGTAAATCTGATGAATATTAACAAGCTTTTGACTCTGAATACAATCAGTTCTGAATCCATTTGGTCTTTTGGGCGTAAATAAGACAACCATACAAACATTCTCACAAACTTCGGATTTATAATATTAGTATGAATTACACAAAAATTGGTTTTGCCGTCCAAATTCAACACATTAAACGTAACTGTGCTTACATGGCATACAAAATTTATCTGGGGGCACGGCAGTGCCCCCGCCAAGTCAAGCAAAAAAGCGGCACGGCCGTACCATCCTTTTCTCGAAGCAGTTCAGGCCATTTTCGACCCCCTATAACTTCGTTGTGGATAATAATAATTTACCTAGTCACATAATAGAAAAAGGCACTAAAGGAATGGTTGATAGATAAGTGTTTTTATTCAATTGATGACTTTTTTATAATTTGAAATTGTTCATTCCTTATTTGCATGCAATTACATTTTAATTTTATTTATTTTTATACTCTGATCTAATTAAAAATTTTGATATCTATAATTATTGTAATGAAACTTAAGTAACTAATAAATTATTTGTATGTCGTAATATTATGACAGAATATGTTGTTGAACCTTATTTAATTGATAATACCATTAATTGACCATATTCTATACAAATAAATAAATAATTATTATTAAGAGATTCAAAAGTTGAGTCGGTTCTTGGGTTTTAAAATTATCAATTTGCCGTCAAATCCATACTAATATTATAAATGCGAAAGTAACTCTTGTCTGTCTGTCTTTGACGTTATCACGGCTAAACCACTGAGCCAATTGTGATGAAACTTCATATAGAGAGTTTAAAGAAGACAGGTAACTTTTTCCCCAAAATGTTCATTTGTTTTTCGGGAATTACAATGTTTAACGTCAAAAATCGGATTGGAATTCGGACAAAGTCGCAGGTAAAAGCGAGTATTAAATATTAATGAAATACGCGAATAAAACACGCATTCATTGTAAACTGAACTGAGGCACGAGTGCATGAAGTAATTGTTACAATTACCTGCAATACCGCTGGAAAAGTAATTTCACACAACAAAAAGGCTAATTGTTATTACAATTTGACCTCACTCACAGATTAGATTCACAAATTACAGACAAAAGTCGTGATGTCGTAAATTTTGCCAAGTTACAAAGGGTTGAAATATGCCTAATTCTAGTGTGCAGTGCGCAGGAGTTTTCTATTAGGAAATGTGGTTTAAAGGCGCTGGTAAGGTCATAAGCTTAGCGATAATGCCAAGTGGGAGTGTGACTTTTAATACGGCCGTGAATTATTTTTTTATTTAAAAAATGCATGTGCTCAAAACTATGAAGAAAAACATCGCGAGACAACCAGTTAATATTCTTATAAGTGTCGGCGATTCTGCAACCAGCCACATATATAATGATAACTACTGTGAAATGTGAATATGTTCCAAATGTAATGTTGGACGTGCCTCAGACTATCCCTTTAGATATCTTCATGGATCCGAGCGCCTAGAGATTTGAGTTAATGTTTACCGTACGTGGAGATTACAGTCATGATTCTATTTAATTTTAATTCAAAATATAATTAAATATTGGTTGACATTTCACTGAACACCATCTGGCCCCAAACTAAGTAAAGCTGATAGAATACTTTTATACGTTTTTTAAATAAATTGATACATAATTGATACATTATAACACTCAGACACAGAACATACATCTAGGTATGTTCATCACACTATTTGTCCTGGGTGGGAAACGAACCTAACACAGAAGGCAGACTAACTACCAACTGAGCTTTGAAGCTTAGTTGCTGAGATGTGATGTTTTCAGACGCTTCTAACAAACCTTTATGGTGAGAATCGCTTCTCTGTTCACCTTGCCACCACCCACCCACCACCTCACTAGGACGACATTCCTATGCTGACCGCAGCCACACGCTCACGCAAAATTAATCACAATTATGTGACAGTAAGCTCGACGCCACTAATGCCTCTCTATACTTAGACATTGCACTGCATGATTACGATACCTCTTACATTGTCGGATTTGCGGATTGTCATGTAACTAACCCGTTATGGATGGATTTTGCGATTTGCTAAGTATTGCTGAATCAATGATGTAGATTCAGTACTATTTATTCGCTTACTAGATTAAGTCTGCGGTGTTTCTCAAAATAGGACTCTTTTATTATTTCTTTATCTTTATTTCGGTAAGGGTGACACACTTTATCCATTTCTTTTGATTTAATCGATTCGATCGATTAGTCAGTAATTTAACTTTTATTCAACCGTATTTTTTTAACTTTTTATGTAGGTATTATCTTTATTGATAAATTCTAAATATCCTGTCATGTATGGAATGCTAACTACTGCAAAATGTGGTCATATGCCAAATATAATGTTTGGATGTGCCTCTAACTACCCCTACTAGATATCTTCAAAGGATCTAAGCGCCTGGAGATCTGAAAGGATGTCTATCGTACATGGGGATTACAGTCGATATCCTATTTTTTTTTTTTTATTATTAGTAAGCGCTGATGAGTTTGCAACTATGTACTACTTTTTAACTACTACAAAATGTAGGCATGTGCTATTTTTAATGTTCTGACGTACCTCTGACTACTCCCATTGGACATCTTCAAGGCTCTGAGAGCTTAGAGATTCGAGACACTCGGGGATGATAGTCATGATTCATTTTTTTTTCATCTAACATAAAATAATTTTGGATTCAAAATTTTAATGTTTGTGTTTCCAGTTTCCAACTAGTTTCGGCCTTTTAACTAATTATAAATATAACTGGTTCGTACGAATTATCGAACAAAGCACACAAATTATTATTGCACTGAGGTCAACTACTTCCTAGTTGCGAACAATACTCAGCTGTGACTGAAGTTTAAATTGTCCTGCCTGTTTCAAACAGTAAAGTCTGTTGATGTACTGCCGGGATTCGAACCTACGACCTCAAAAAATTTAAACAGTAATAAATAAATAACATCACACTAGTATTTTTATCACCTTTGTCGTGGGTATCAGAAACTATGAGTACCATGGTACTACAAAACCCAGACCAACCTACAAACCCAGAAATATTTGCAATTAATGCAAATATGCAAATTATACGAGTTGGGTAAGTTGGGCATTAAAATAATAATAATACTATAACAGAACTTGTACAAGTAAAACACTGTATTAAGAGGCATTATATAAGAGAATGCGCTCGCGCAGCGCCTCCAAACATGGAATATTCACGCGAATGTGACCCACTTGCGGGAAGCTCCGAGTCTCTAACGACGAACATGTACCAATTTAAAAAAAAAACAAAAAATAGGATCACGACTGTAATGCCCAAGTAGATCTCCAGACGCTTAGATCCTTTGAGGATGTCTAGTGGGGGTAGTCAGAGGCACGTCCAAACATTATACTTGACACATGCCCACATTTTGCAGTAGTTAGCATTCCATACGTGACAGGTTGCAAGCCCATCGCCGCTTTTAAGAATACTAACTGGTTTCCTCACGATGTTTTCCTTCACCGTTTTGAGCACGTGTTTTTGATGCGTGTATCAATTTACATAATTATAAAACTGTAACACAAAAATCTGGACTTGAATCTTTAACGAAAACGAGTCCATTAATATAGCAAATAAAATGATCCAAATTAATATTTCGACCATTTATTTAATGATCAATTTCATAAATTATAAGCAGAAATGAGTAGGTACTTGAAGATTTTTTAATAAAACCGTTAATAAAAAGTGTTCGTCCACACTGCCGAGCCTAGCACGGTGGCGACGACGTTTCATATGTTGGACAGATCGCGCCTGTCGCCGCCACCGCTCTAGGCTCACAGTGTGGACACACGCTAAGTTTTTCCGAGAAATCGATCAAATTTGGCTTGCCACAGCTACATTAAACACATATCTGTTATTTTTTTCTATACTTCAGTAGACAAAAAGGTTGAACCTCTAAGGTTACGAACTTTTCTTGTGTCTGGAGGTTCGTCGCATCAAACCCGGATCGCTATTGGCGATCACGAGTCTTGTGTTCGCTTATTAACGCTACAGGGGCGATATATCACGCGGTCTCATACGGACGACGTCTTGGTTATAGCCTTATAGCACCATAGAATTGGGAAACTGGGAGAATTGGAAAGTAATACACGATCTATATGACACGATCGTTTGTTGCGTAAGCATTTTGCACTAGGCTTCCCAAGTTTTCTTATACGGGCAATTTTAAATAATTCCATTAAGACAAGTAATATATGTTTTTGATGAATGCAGAATCGTTTTTTCTCAATAACCGCAAAACATACAGTTTTGTTTTTTATGACAAAGATAACTTATGGATATAATCTAGATAAATTAGACAGAAACACGATTGGTGAAACTTTTCAAGTTATATTTGTTTTTCAAAGTTGGCTCTTCAAAAACACTAGTTTCGTTTTTAATCAAAACTATGAATAGTTAAACAGTTTATTTTAATATAATTCGTTAAATAATCGTATTAGCTAAGTAAATTATAGACAGTTTCTTTTTAAGTTTAATGGTTTTCAAGATAATTTTATCCGGGTAGACTCAGATGAAAAAACCAAACATTTCACATATCACCATAAGACTCTTATATTTATGCAATTTTGTTGTCATAAATTGCGTTGTCGCTGTATCGAAAAGACTGTTAACACAAGTTTTGCTTAGTTTAGTGCTAGGCAACACTTTGTGAAAATATCCACAAAACTTTATTTAAAAAAATATAGCTTAATTTTTATCCATGGCTTCATTCAGTACTTTTAAAACTAGCGGACCCCAGCGACTTAAGAACATTATGTAGCTTCAAAAGTTTCTAATATGAGAACTAGATAACTAATAGAATACTTACCTACATTTTTTTTGTATACATAATACATACATATGATACATATAGCTGTTTATAAGCACGGTTCTTCTATAGCTTCCAAAAGCCACAGCTTTGTATCGCAAGTAGGAAGTGATTTATTTGGAGCGAGAGTATATCGGGACTCGTGCGTCTGCGCTGACCGTCACTGATTGTGTGCTCAACCCTGAGCTATTGCTCCGTGCTGCTATTAAACGAAATACTTGGTGTTGCGAGTTACAACTAGGAAACTAGATAATATCCTTAGAAGAAGAGACTTAAGGTAATAAAAACAACTAGGGTGAGAGCGCAGGTTGTGGGCATTTTAACATATTAATTTTAAAATAAACGGTTTGTATTAAAAAAATGATTTAAACGATGATTTTGAAACAACATAAAATAGAGTATTTATCTATCTCTAAGGTTAAGCAAAGGTTTTGTAACAGGCCATATATATTTATTAATTATTCATATTTAAATTGATAAAACGGGAAATATTTAGTTGTGGTCAATCAAATCTAGAGGTAAAATGCATCACAACTGTCACTAATCAAAACGGACCATAGACAAAGAATTGTATTAACTATACTAGATTTTAAACAAGTTTGTTTGATATGCTTAGTTATTGACTTCCAAAATTGAAAATGACCAAAACCGGGTTAGGCACCACAACCGTATTCGATCCTATTGATTTTTTTAATTAAAAATAAATAATTTCGACTGAAATCCACAAGTATGATTGTCATTATCTTAGATCTCAAGGTGCTTAGATTTTTGAAGATGTTTAAAGGGTAAATTTAAAGGGTAGTCAGAGGCACGTCCATACATTATGTTTGGCACATGCCAACATTATGCAGTTGTTAGAATTCCATACATAACAGATTGCAAGCCCATCACCGCATATAAGAATACTAACTGACTCATAACGTTTTCATTCACTAAGCATATAATTTTTTCGAACAGAAAAAATCATTGACGGCCGGGATTCGAACCCACGACCTTCAGATTGAAAGTCGAGGTACATCCCACTCGGCCAACACGGCTTACTAATTTTAGTTAGTTAGTCGAGACAACAGAATTACTAAATACCTTTTCATACATAAGCATACAAGCTTTATCCGGAGGAAATAAGACCGACTTAATACTCCGTCTCATTCGATTTAGAATGCATAGAAAATGGCAAGACTACTATCACATAACCTTACGTGCGCGTAGGGATAGGTGAGATAGACTTAAAGCTTGCCTCCCACAAGCTAGTGGCCAATAATAACAATCACGAATTTAATTATTATAATAACCTTGCAATATATTGTACCGTATGGTAGTGGGTTCAACAACCGGTCCGATGCAGTTCGGCTGCGCACGCGCAAAGCAACAATCCCGTTCAGGGCTGCCGCTCTGTGCAAAACGAGAGGTGCAGTGCATTAAACTGAACAAACAAGTGATACATAATTAATTGAGTATTACTTCGGTCCTTATCAAGTATTATTTTAAATAAAAAAATTGTGTTGCTAAAGAACAATGTTCAAAACGTCCCCACCCTTGTAGCACTTTAAAACCTATGTTAATCGAAGGGCCATAACCATCTTATCATTTTATTGTACGACGGCGAAACTGAAATATGCTTCCGAAAAAAGTTATATCGACATGAAGAATACGGAATCAGTAACAATTTATTGTGCCGTTTATTATACTTTTTCGACATGATGTAACCATACCTACTACAATATAATTACATTTTGGTAAGTTTTTGAGAGCAGTATAGAATGGTTATAATAAGAGCCGCACGCGCAGCGCCACACGACGCAGATCAACAATGACTTGGGCAACTACGTTGTTGCAGAAAATGTTAACAGGCAGCGGGTTGCGTTCAGGACATTGACTGACGAGTCCATAAATATGCCGTTCCCTGAATTGTCAAACGAAGATATTATTTTGTTTAGCTTGGGGACATATCATCTAAAACTGGCAGCTTCCTATGTCAGCGAACATTTACGTGGCGGCGTCTATAACATAGAGGTTTGTGCAACTCCAAGCCCAATTATGAATCAATACGGTATAGACATGGAAGATTGCACTCTTCTAAGGGGTCGAATTTTATCAAGACATAGGTCTAATGCGACCTATTATACGTATTTAATACTGAATAACGCACAGGGAATAAACGTTATTCAGGCATATTACTGCGCATGTTTGACGGGTATGAGGACAGTTGGTGCCTGCGCGCATGTCGTCAGCATCGTTTGGTACTTTGGGATTGGAAGGCGTTTAGAGAATTTCGTTGGGCCAGCCAGTGCCTGGGACAATATTGTAATAGATACTCAAAATACCGAATAAAGGTTTTATTTGTAATTAATAAGGTATTTTATTTGAAATCTCCTAAAAAAAACGTCAATGGTAACCTTACAAAACCAATATTCAGCAGAATTATTTATGAACTTTTTTCTGCTCCGTGAGTTGTTCCCGAGCGGGAGTCAGCATTTAATTCTAAAGAGTTGTTTGAAAACTCCGAACGAAACCATCCCACAGTAAAAAGAAAAGCATCGTGATCGGAAACATAATTATTATTGTGACTGATTCCGGTTTCTTCATGTCGATATAACTTTTTTCGGATGCACATTTCTGTTTCGCTGTCATACAATAAAATGATAAAATGACCATGGCCCTTCGGTTAACATAGGTTTTAAAGTGCTACAAGGGTGGGGACGGTGTCCATACATTTTTGGGCATTGTTCTTTCTGAATTTTGTACCAACGGTAATTCTTTTATATGATTTTTATGATCTCTGAAAATAATTATGAGAAAATTATGGTGTATTTTTCTATATTGTATTCATAAAAATAAAAATTCTCAAAGACGGTTGTCGTCAGGCAGGCGGTCGGTTGTAAAACATAAGCCAAATCCACTTCGCAACGTGTTGTGCCGACTCCAGAGAAGAAAATGATATGAGAAAATTATGATCTCTATGAATTATGATCTATTGAGAAAGAAAGAAAGAAAGAAAAAACATTTATTTGCTCCAAAAGCACAACACAATTAATGAATAAAGAGAACAAAAAACAAGAGAGATTGACTTGAGAAGCAAGAGGATATAAAAAAAATTTAGAGTTTACCATTCACTTGATAAAGTTAGGAGAATTTGTATTAGGTATTATGTTTATCTATTTAAATAGGATTTAGTGTCAGCCCTAGAACCGACCCACAACGTGACTAGCCGGTGCTCCTATTAAAATACCTGCCTCAAGATTCTATTATCAATAACTATGTTATATGAAAACTGTAGCTTGAACAGATTTAGGAATCTAAGCTGCAATATGGTGTCTATGCCGCGAATTATTATCTCGCTTCGATAGAGTAGAGACCACACCTATTGGAGTTCTGTCGGCATATCTGATTATTTAGATTTAAAAAACCGGCCAAGTGCGAGTCGGACGTGCACACGAAGGGTTCCGTACTATTATCAAAACGGCATAAAAATCACGTTTGTTGTACGGGAGCCCCACTTAAATATTTATTTTATTCTGTTTTTAGTAATTGTTGTTATAGCAGCAACAGAAATACATAATCTCTGAAAATTTCAACTGTCTAGCTATCACGGTTTATGAGATACAGCCCTGTGACAGACAGACGGACAGACGGACAGCGAAGTCTTAGTAATAGGGTCCCATTTTTACCCTTTGGGTACGGAACCCTAAAAAACTTGGGGGTTCAGCATCACTATCGTATCGACAATGTATCGTCCAAATGTCAAAACTGACACTTTTACTGTACAAAAAGTGTCAGTTTTGACTCGCGACTCGACGACTCGCTCTATCAATAATTATTGTGTATATCGTTAAAAAACACGAACAATTAGTTAAATTAAACTAAATTAATTCAATCCCTTACCGTTTTGAGCACGTGTTTTATTAAAAAATGCATTCAAAAATGCATGATACACGGATACAAACCAGATATAAAGACGTGGTACCGACCAACGCGGTATTAGGATTTAGAATTTTAGGTTAGAATTACCAGCCTCTATATTGAATTCTTAAACAATGCAGCGCTAATATACTGACGTACACAACAATTGCAATTGTTTCGCGATTGTTATCTCCGCGTAATGGGTTATAGTAAACGGTGTGTACCTATTCAATTATAAGTGTTGGCTTGGAAAATGAGAAGGCAGTGAATACTTGTAGATACTCCATTAGATCAGTAAAGTTAGTAAATGAAACAAACCCTCGTATTCAAGAACGACACTATGAGAACACGCACCCACAGTGGACGAAATCATTTTTCATAAACACCACATTATGTGTTGAGCGGCACTATGGCGCACACTACCATGTGCCTTTAGAGCTCAACTTAGAGGCTAGAGGTACACGACAACGTGCCTCTAGTCGCACTATGCAGTGTCGCACAACACATAAAGTGATTTTTATGAAAAAAGATTTTGGCCACTGTGCGTGCGTGTTCTCATAGTGACGTTCTTGAATACGAGGGTTAGTGTCATGAAAGAAACAGCAATACACAAATAAATGGTAACTAGTGGAAATAGTTGCGACTTGGTTTACGTCAAGTGATTTTCGGACTTCAACCCTCCTTAGGGGTTAAATTACGTAAATTTATTTCTTAGTGCACCCCTACACACTAAAAGGAATACACCCTCTATGTTTCTAGGACCAGTGGTGTGGGCTGTGCATTGATATATCAGTCAGTCACTTGTATATATTTAGATGCCAAAGAAATATTCGGAAATGCCTCTTACTCTATTCCTCTTAAATATCTTAAAAATCTGAGAGGATATCTACTTGGGATTACAGTAATACGTTTATTTCATGCTTTTTAACGCTTTAAACCACAGTAACTGAAGAAGTCACTATAGTTAAGACCGATCAAAAAAAAAGAAATAAGATCATGACTGTATCCCCAAGTACGGTAGACATCTCAGATCTTCAGGCGTTCAGATCCTTGAAGAAGTCACGTGTGGAATGCTTACTACTGCAAAATGTGGGCATGTGCCAAATGTAGTGTTTGAACGTGCCTCCTAACCTTTAGATAACAGATATGATGAAGTATATCTTCAAAACAAGCCACAGGCGGAAGAAAGTTATCTACCGATAAACCTAACAAGATAAATACATATCGCCCACGATTCATGAAGCATCTACTTTAAGTCGTCAATCTTATCTTTAAAAATAAAGTTACACCGCAATTTTCCGTTTCAGCAACCTCCCTTTTGGACGTGTGACGCGAAAAATCTTAACCACGTTATCAACAGAAACAACTATTCAAACTAAACTCAATCTTATGCGCCTGAGATTAGAACTCATCCCTAATGCACGGGTAAATTGGTTACATATTCCACTGACAATTTGATGCAAAAAATAAGCAAAACAATTTGAGTCTTATTGTAATTGATATAAGGTTGAATGGAAATTAACGGTTACGTTGTAAGGCTGTTAACACACTGTGTGATGGATCGCCCGCTTCACGCGTGACGAACTGTCACGCTGAGGTTTTGCGCGATTTGTGTGACAAAAAAGGTTTATGTGATTTAAATCTTTTTTATGAACATATAATTTAATAAAAAGAATCTCACTCACGAAAATAAGATAAGGACTACCAAAGAAAAAAAATGAATATACAATATAAAATAGAAAAAATACCAAAATAAAATTAGAAACATATATATAATAAATAAAAATAATGTGTGTCGCAAAGCACCCCAATCCACCCTACGTAACAAATTAGCATCCAACTCAGCATTTTTGTGTAATATAATAGCAACACAACGCTGATCTTCTGTTCAAACCAAGTACTTAATAAAATTACGGATATTAACAGTGATGTGAAATCCTAATAAATAAAAATAATAAAACAAAAACATTATAATTACTAGACGCACCATTTGAAATTGCTTAATTCTATTACGTGTATTTTTAAGGCATATTAAACTTATAAAAAGATATAATACAACTAATTAAAACATAAAAAAAAGCTCGATTGATTCATCCTCTCAAAATTATTTTCCATAAATCGAGTGTCCAGTAATTACAACAACCGCTACCGACCACGCCTGTAACGTATTTGCTCTCATTAAGCATATTGTACACGAACGGCGTGAATCTCAGCCCAGATTAATAGTGAAGACTTTTAAGGTGCGAGACGGTGAGAGCGACTGAGACGCGTGACTGCAGATACTTGGGCATTGATTGGTTATAACTTTAACCGGTTCACAATAAATTGTGTCGTTTTTTAGAACATTTTTCTGGTTCTTGTTAGCTGCTTAGAATTCAAATTCAAAAACAATTTATTTCAATAAAATCACAAGGATCACTTTGAAACGTCTAGGTAAAGCTACGCCTGTTTCTCGCGACTAAGCCTAGAAGAATCATGTAACAAACATGCTTTGGGGTCTATAATTTTTTTCAATGATCCTTTCCTTAATGCTATAAGGTAACGGCTCAAAAGACAGCACTAAACTGCAAAGATCGTATGAGTTTGTATGACTAACTCTCGAGTTTATCGACTTATTTTAAGCGGAGACCGACTTTTAAATAATTTTCTCCGAAAAAGCGTTCAGCTGTTAATGCCACCAGTGGTCACCAATTTATTTGATATCGACGCTGAAAGTGGCATAATAAAAAAACGTAACACATTTTGCTTCGCTTATACTACAGTTGCACAATTCATGCACTATACAGAGAGCAATCCCTTTTCTGGGTGAATGGAACAATGAATCAAACACACGAGGCATTCAAAGCATTATAAATTACCTGTCTTTGCACGAAACCATTTTTAAAATGTCATTTCAATTGTTTTTTGGTGTTCCGTACCCAAAGGATAAAAAGGTCTTACCTAAGACTTCGCTGTCCGTCTGTATGTCTGTCACAAGGCTGTATCTCATAAACCGTGATAGTTAGACAGTTGAAATTTTCACAGATGACGTATTTATGTTGCCGCTCTAACAAAAAATACAAAAACAGAATAAAATAAATATTTAAGTGGGGCTACAACAAACGTAATTTTCATGAGATACATCCCTGTGACAGACGACGGACAGCGAAGTCTTAGTAATAGGGTCCCGGTTTTACCCCCAAAGGGTAATTAATTATAATAATTCAATCAATACGTTGAACTCATTTTATATGTAGAGTAGTACACTATAGAAAATCTATCTAATCTATTCTTATCACAAAACCTATGTAAAATTCGACAAGTTTTAGTCGCGCTTTACAAAACAGCGGCTTAATTAGTTCGTATCGTGCTCATTGAATGCACGCCCGAGGGCCGTTTTGAAGGCCGGCGTGTAATGTGCATACATAAATCTGCGCGATTGAGGTAGCGAGAAAATTGTATTGCAATTTTTATAGTGTGTACTAAGCCTTATTATGTTACCACGTTGTATGATATTAAGTCCGGGGCACTATTTTAAGGCTATTATTTTATAAGGAGGTACCTATATCTCATTTTGAATTAGTTTATAGTTCTTTCTTGGTTAGCGATAGGCTTGCAACCTGTCACGTGTAAATGCTAATTATAATGCAAAATGTTGGAATGTGTCAAATTTGATATTTGGACGTGCCTCTGACTGACCCCTTTAGACATCTTTAAGGATCTAAGCGCCTTTAGATCTCAAAGTATGTCTGCCGTACTTGGGAATTGCAGTCATGATAATGATCCTATTTATTATTTTTATTTAATTCTTTCTTGGTCACAATTAAAGTAGGTAAAAGCTATATTTTGTAGTGTTTTTTATGGGAACATTTACAATTTTTTTTTTTTGGGAAAATTGATTCTTTTAAATTGTTAACTGGTGCAAGAATATTAGGAAAGTTCTCAAAATGACGCGTATATTTTGTTCTAATCTATTTATTTATGTTTAACCAATCTAAGCATATTTTTACTACGAGTACGTAAACAGATTGTATTATATTTTATTATTAAAAAGTTTATACTCGAAAAAATGTAACAGAATAAAATGACACTCACGAAAACGAGATATCAACTTTTTTTATTTATAACACGATACCAACTTTATAACAAAATAATTATATATAAAACTAGCGACCCGCCTCGGCTTCGCACGGGTAGCATGTTATTATACATAAAAACCTTCCTCCTGAATCACTTTCTATTAAAAAAAACCGCATCAAAATACGTTGTGTAGTTTTAAAGATATAAGCAAACATACATACATACATACATACAGACGCGGGAAGCGGAAAGCGACTTTGCTTTATACTATGTAGTGATGTTCGCGCAGTAGCTCCAAATTCAGCAAAGCGTAATGGAAACCAGATAATTGATATAATATTTCTATTTTTTTTTGTAAATAAAATACTTATATTATCGATCTATTCCCGTCTAATACCAAAAATTAATACCAATGGTATTTCTTTTTTGCCCTAATTAATATACTCCTAACGAATACCACTCATAAACTAATACCTACATAAGTTAAACTGATGAGATAGTACATAGAACAATATATCTATATTCTTGACTGGCCTGACAGCTTAGTTGGTAGTAACTCTGCCTTTTACGCTGTAGGTTGTGGGTTCGATCCCCACCCAGGCCAAACATTTGTGTGATGAACATAGATGTTTGTTCTGTGTCTGGGTGTTACTATCAGTTATCTGGTTCCCATAGTACAAGCTTTGCTTAGTTTGGGGCTAGATGGTGTTGTGTGTAAAGTCCGACAAAATCTAATATATAAAATTTCCATGTCACAATGTTAGTTACCGTACTCCTCCGAAACGGCTTGACCGATTCTCATGAAATTTTGTGAGCATATTGAGTAGGTCTGAGAATCGACCAACATCTATTTTTCATACCCCTAAGTGATAAGGGTGGCGTAAAGATCGGGAAAAACGGAAAGTGCTTTTTTCTGTGGGGTTATTGACATTTGACAGGACAACGTCTGTCGGGACAGCTAGTTTATTTATAGTATTATCACACAAAAATTTTGCTTTAGTCAGAATCGAACTCACAACTTACAGCGCAGAATGCAGAGCTACTACCCACTGAGCTGCGAGCTGAGGTCAAATTGATGTAACGATGCCAACACTATTATCTAATCAAAAAGCGAACACGCAACTCCAAACCAATAGCCTATAGCAGTATTGATTAAAAAAGCAACATAAATTAGCGGATTGTAGGGGTGGGCGCCACCCTGTTGTCAAAAAACTTTATAAGTGTTTATGTGTACGAACACCCCCACCGGCTGACACCCTTTCGCGTATACCCACATTCGCGCACCCGGTTTGGCGCAGGCGAACGTGGATTCAGGCTGACCGCCGTATTTTTACCGCCGTAATAGCGGTAATAATAATAATCAATTATTCAAAAAACCGGCCAAGTGCAAGTGCAAAACTGTCTAGCTATCATGGTTCATGAGATACAGCCCTGTGACAGACAGACGGACAGACAGACGGACAGCGAAATCTTAGTAATAGGGTCCCGGAAACTTTTGGGTACGGAACCCTAAAAACCAATGTTCAGTTACAGATTATTAGAGATATTGTATAGGTTCTTCGATCTGAATGACGATCGAATCCTGGCTGTGAATCAATGAGTTTTTTTATTCGAGTAATATAATTTATGTGCTAATAAATAATTTTGTGAAAACTGATAATTTTCTGATAATTGTGGATTTTTTCATGCCTGTCAAAATATCTCCAAAAGTTAAAGTTAACAATCCCACAATAGATTTATTTATTTTTGACACACCACCATTTTGTTTTGTCAAATTGACGTTGACATTCGTTTTAGCATTTTTGCAAGTTAGTAAATAATTCCAGTGTCTACTTTAGTTCAAAACACTCATTAAATAAATTGCATTGAATCATTTTAAACATCTTCGTAGAACCTCTTACGATTATTTCTATTCTAAGAACAGTGAAAACATAAAAAACCCAACAACAATTACTTCAGTCATATACCCTCATTTTCCATTTTCCCCAGCGACGTTGCGCTGACATACAAGTACATGTAAATTAAACACAACCGCACACAGCCACGCACACAAATAAAAACGGAAAGAAACACGCCGAGAGGAAGAATGTATTAAGAAAGCCAGAAAGGGACAACCTACTAATTAGCACCTCGCGAGAGAACGAGACGGCTAGCGCGACACGCTAATTAAGAATACAAGAAGAAAGACGCTTTTATGTACAGCGAAATGTCTTTGTGTGTTCTGTCGGTGTGTGCATTTGTGACGCGCGTGTGTGTTGTTATTAACTCATTATGTGAAGAGTTGGTACATAGGACTTTATTTACTGGTTAATTGAAAGCGGTTTCTTGATAAGAGTTGAGGCGAGTGAGATCGGAAAAGCCATTTGATTTTTTGAACGTCTTCGCTTCGACTTAGAAAATAACAGAGTCGGGTTAGAAAAGTTTTGAAGACGGTACTAGAGGTTTTGAACTTTTTTGAAGGTTGGTTGAGCAGTTCAGGCTGTGTTTCAAAATGCGTTGATATTTATCTAATTTAGAAGGCGTGGATGATTTATAAATTGCTCTGAAACAAAAGAAAAACGGCAAATGGAATTGAATCACTACTATTAAAGCAAAGTCGCTTCCCGCTTCCCGCGTCTGTATGTATGCTTATATCTTTAAAACTACACAACGGATTTTGATGCGGTTTTTTTTAATAGCTAGAGTGATTCAGGAGGAAGGTTTACATGTATTAAACCCGTGCGAACTAAAAAAGCAGTCTTTTGAGGAAGTTTAATCTATATTTCCGAATATCTAGTTTCCACTAAAATTAAGTTACACTATTCTTTCTACTTTCCACTGTCCAAATAATGTTATGTTGGTAATGTCTTAGATTTTTTTAATTAAATAAATATATAGGATCACGACTGTAATCCCCAAGTACGGTAGATACCCTCTCAGATCTCCAGACGCTTAGATCCTTAGAAGATGTCTAGTGGGGGTAGTCAGAGGCACGTCCAAACATTATATTTGGCACATGCCCACATTTTGCAGTAGTTAGCATTCCATACGTGACAGGTTTCAAACCCATCGCCACTTTCAGAATAAATAAAAATAAAATAAATATAACTAGCTGGTTCCTCACGATGTTTTCCTTCACCGTTTTGAGCACGTGTTTTTGATGCGCATATAAATTTTTCGAACTGAAAAATCCTTTGATGCACGCCGGGATTCGAACCCACGATCTTCGGATTGAAAGTTGTAGTACCTCACACTCGGCCAACACAGCTTTTAATAAATAAATAAAAATTATAATAAAGGACTATGTTTTTATTTAATTTATATTTTCACTTAACATTTATGTCACTTATAACAACAATATAAAACTTGCTGTTTCGTTAAATCGTACAGAACTGACCTAAATGACGAATCACTACGAGAAACCTTATAATTAATAATTATCTATGCACTAAAAAATCAGAAACTATAGCCTCATCCCCATATTCTTAGTTGTAACCTCGAAATATCCCCACCTCGACTCGACCTCGAAACCGTGTTTTTGTAGTTGATGAAATTACCTCGAGTTTGCCTCCAGTCGAGGATTCCTCAGTCAACAGAACTGTCAACTCAAGGTACTCTCTGCAAATTTATTTTGGCTTGACGGTTTGTTTGATGAAAATCTCTTCGGACTGATGACGTAATGACGTAATTGAGAAACCTCCAAAAGATCGATTTAAGATAATAAAAATACTTTTCGAGGAAAAGTTCGAGGGGCCTCGAAAGAGTGAGTCAAGGTAGAGTCGAGGTAGTTTCGAGGTTACAACTAAGAATATGGAGAAAAGTATTTAATTAAACAAGCAATCCTCAAACAAAACTGATACGAAGCCGAACTTCTGTAACTAAAAAAGTTACTCTCCCAAAACTCAGAGATTGTCTGCCTTTAAAAAAAGCTAACATTTTTCAGGAACCGTTACCGAAGCTAATGACGACCTGTCTACGATAAGACATCGTCAGATCACCTCCAGCATCCGACAAAACCTTATCTCGCCGTAGGTTTATTTGTTTTAAGCTTTCAATGCGAACGAATGAAACAGGCGACGTGTATCGAATTACCCCGAAAGACATAAGATCCAAAAACCTTTATGCAAAAGTAGACGCTGTAAATTTGGAGGTAGGGTTGGATTTGGAATGGCGCTGGTTGCGATATATACAGGCTGTATTGACTATCCGTCTTGCTCTCGGAAAAAGCTTGCAAGAAAGCAAAGAATGGCGGAAGAAAGGGGAAGGGACACCAAGGAGATATGTCTCAGTGCCGTGATGAATTAAATTTTTAGGGGGTGTATAGGGGGGCAACTTGCCCCTTTCATTGGCGCGTCTTCATCCAAGTTCGTTTCTTTAATTTGTACTTTAATGTATCATGTTGGGCTCTGTTTAGATGCTACTCTTTCAATGTATTTCGTCTTTCAATTCTTAGAGCGAACTCATCAATTACCAGATAAAATCATTACAATATCATGTGCAAATTCAAAAATCATTTATTTCAATAAAATCACAAGGATCACTTTGAAACGTCTTAGGAACTTGGTGAAGCTACGCCGATTCCACGCGACCAAGCCTAGAAGAATCCAGGCCACAAACACGGCTTGGGGTCTACCTTTTTTTCAATGATCCTTTCCTTAATGTTGTGTAGAGCTCCAGTGTGATGCCAATCGAACAAGGTGAAGGCTCAAACAAGAATAATAATTAAAAGTACTACTCAAGTACGTAAACAATAAAAAAATAACTAATGAGCATATGCTAAATATATTTTTCGACGTGCCTCTGACAACCCTTTTGAGATATCTTCAAAGATCTGAACGCAACGCTCGTATTTCATTTTTATTTTATATTGATAGATCTGTGGACTTTACAAATATTACATTTTTATTTCGTTTGTCACTAACTCTTTTAAGGTCAATCAGAACCAGATAAGTCTAGATCATGAAGAGAAACCAACTGTTAAAAAAGTATAAAAAACACAAACCATTTTCATTAAAACGTCCTTTCGTAGTGACGCTAGGAACGGAATGGCAGCTGACCGGACGACCCTTTCGGTTAGGACGCACCCTTCACCATTTATTATTTTATTGTTCTTTTCAAGGTCGTGTTTGTCTTTTTTATTACTAGAACAATCACATCTGAAATACTTGTTCATACGCTACATAATAAAATGTATGTTAGGTTTAATTTTTTTGGACACAGCTCGATTTGCATAATGTACAACTTTGATTTAATAAATTAGATTTTGTTTATCCCAATTAAAGACAGAAACACGATTGTTAAGACTTTTATATATATAGATTTATTTAGGCCTGGTCGCGTGGAATCAGCGTTGCTTCACCTAGTTCCTAAGACGTGTTAAAGTGATCCTTGTGATTTTATTGAAATAAATGATTTTTGAATTTGCATTTGAATTTATCATTTGAAAATTGTTGCTAAAAACCACCATCTTCAATCTACCACCTACCTTAGACATCTTCATATGTCAGAGCGTCAGCAGTTCTGAGAGTATGTCTACCATGTCTACTTGGGATTGCAGATGTGTTCCTATTTCATTTTTTTTTCAAATAATACTTCTAATCACTACATACTTAGTATAAAGCAAAGTCGCTTTCCGCTTCCCGCGTATGTATGTTTGCTTATATCTTTAAAACTACACAACGGATTTTGATGCGGTTTTTTTTAATAGATAGAGTGATTCAGGAGGAAGGTTTATATGTATAATAACATGCTACCCGTGCGAAGCCGGGGCGGGTCGCTAGTTTATAAATGAAATAAAATTAAAATGGCCGAGGTCGAAGTACCTTGACTTTCGATCTGTAGGTCTCGGATTTGAATCCAGGCGTGCATCAATGGATTTTTCATTTCGAAAAAGTTATATAATCATCAAAAACACGTACTCAAAACGGTGAAGGAAAACATCGTGAGGAAACCAGTTAGATTCTTATAAGCGGCGATGGGCTTGCAACCTGTCCAACTACTGCAAAATGTGGGCATGTGCCAAATATAATGTTTGAACGTGACTTTGACTACCCCCACTAGAAATCTTCCAAGTATCTAAGCGTCTGAAGATCCGAGAGGATGTCTACCGTACTTGGGGATTCTATTATTTTTTTAGCTACAAAATTTAAAACCGGGCGTAATTACCGTTCAAGAAATCAGTGACGTCACAGTTAATGTTCCAACTTCCGACATACCCCACGCGAGCAGGCAAGCGCAAGCACGTATGCACTCCACAAAAAACCGAATCGATAGTCCAAAACAAAAGAGTAACCCTCTGAAAACGCTAAAATCGATGCAAAGAAGTGTCATTAAAGAACCCCCAAAAATTAAAACCCCCTGTGTATCTATGAGTGCGTTACACACACACGCAAATCAATGACTAATAGAACACACAAGGGTTTAATGAACTATTCGCTCGCAATTTTTGGATGACGTAATTTTTGTTATGCAAACGATTCGGTAACTTTGTTTTGGACGAATTTCGTAAGCCGATTATGGTTGCGTAAATTGTAAACAAAAGTTTTTCGGGATCTTCGCAACCTTTTTACGCAATATTGTTATTGATTCGTAGTTGTTTTTTAGTTGAATGTTAACATTCTGCCTTGTTTTATTGAATGATTTTGTATGTTAAACGTTTTTAATGCACCTGGTTTTCCTTTATACATAACATTTTTACCTACTTGTGTTACCCTCGTATTCAAGAACGACACTATGAGAACACGTATCCACAGTGGACGAAATCTTTTTTCATAAACATCACTTTATGTGTTGTTCGGCACTATGGCGCACGCTACCGTGTGCCTTGAGAGCTCAACTTTGGCTAGAGGCACACGACAATGTGCCTCTAGTCACACTAAAGTGATTTTTATGAAAAAAGATTTCGTCCACTGTGGATGCGTGTTCTCATAGTGTCGTTCTTGAATACGAGGGTTATTGTCTTAAAACATATCTTAGGTTATTTATTTATTATGGGTATCCAACAGTGATAACACAGTACAAGGTAAAATAAAATTAAATTAAATCTATGCGTATCACTAATTACAGAATACCACAGCATGCGTTATAATAATTGAGCCTAAAAATGCAAAATTGAAGTACAAAGTGAGCATGGTAGATTAGATTGTGAACAAGAAGAAATAATTAAATTAAATTGAAAAAAGAGTAGTTACAGTAGAGAAAAACAAATTTGAAAAACAAAAAAAGAAATATTTTTTGGAATATGTGTAGAATAAACATTGTTACAAAGAATGGTTTGCAGTTATTGTAAAATTATCGAAACCATAAAATACTTTGATTACATAGTTCACCGCGTAAATTCTAAATGGTTGAAAAGTGTATATTCTGACAAACAATCTAGTAAAATTAATAAAAATGATAGACAACGGAAATAGGTAGTAAGGACTTGCGCCTGGAGATCGAAAAAGCTCTTTCTATTTTTATAGGACTTGCATTTGCAGCCGTAAACATATGACCGTGTTGGCCGAGTGGGAGGTGACTCGACTTTCAATTTGAAGGTCTTGGGTTCGAATCCCAGCGTGCATCAATGGATTTTCCAGTTCGAAAAATTTATATGCGCATCAAAAACACGTGCTCAAAACGGTGATGGAAACCATCGTGAGGAAACCAGTTGGTATTCTTATAAGCGGCGATGGGCATGCAACCTGTCACGTATGGAATGCTAACTACTGCAAAATGTGGGCATGTGCCAAAATTTGGCACATGCCCACATATATTTAATATAATGTTTGGACGTGTCTCTGACTACCCCCACTAGACATCTTCAAAGGATCTAAGAGTCTGGAGATCTGAGAGGATGTCTACCGTATTTGGTTATTACAGTCGTGATCCTTTTTATTTATTTTTATATTTTTCTAAATGAAATACTTATATATACTTCTAAAATGAAAACCAGATTCTATTTTAATAATCTTAATCAAATCCAAAATCAGTAGGTATTATTTACTTGGTCATTACAAAAACATGCGCCAACTTTGCTTCGAGCGAAACAACTTTACCTACAACACCAGAAAATAAACAAATATCACATTCCCCAAATTCACAACATCCTTATCTCGCAAGCAATCAAAACATTAGCCATATTTTCTCCCAATACGAGTCGAAAAACGAGCTATAAGATTGCATTAATAAAGGCCCACACACACATACGCAGGCGGCGATGAGTTTTAAAGTTTTTAAGGGTTCGCCGAAGATTGCGTGCCTTGATTACAAAACCACCCCGTGGGGGAGACACACACGGAGGCCGAAACACCGCTGCCCTCCCTTTTTTAAGGAGGGAAAATTAAAAGTGTTGTGCGGCAACTGATAGGATTTGGTACTTGGAAGACGTAGGAATGTATTTAAGATTTCAAACCAAAATGTATAACGACTGTTGCGCCTTCATTCGTCCGTCCATCTATCATGTCGGCTGGTTATTTTAGCAACTACTAAAGCTAGCTACTATATTAAAAACTTACTAGCTAATATATTAAAAAATAAAAAAAAATACACACACACACACACACACACACACACACAAACACACACACCCACACTCACACATACACAGAAACTAAAAAACACTTATCTAAAGAGCTTTATTTTAGGATCTATACTTTTTATTTTTTTTTTCAAATTACTTTATTGCAGTATATTTTTGTATACAGTTAGGAACAAACTGCACTTGTCCAGGAGGTGGGCGTTGGTAGCTGCGACACAGTTTTTATAACTACTGTAGTTATCATCGTTCCCTATTAGTATTGTACTATTATAACTTGTTCCGAAATAAACGATTATTATTATTATTATTATTATTAATAAACAATAAAAAAAGCCATTTATTCTACTACCCTTTCTTAATTACGTTGAGCGTGCATTAAATTAGTCAATATATTATATATATTATATTATTTAAACAAGCATATGGCTCTAAAGAAAATTTATCAATCAATACTAATTATAAAAAAAAAAAACATATTGCCATATTATAGCTAAAGCATGTTTAGTAATAAGTTTAGTTTATAGATTATTTAATTAATTAATAAAAAAAGGCTTTATTATTATTACTATTATAAAGTTAGTCAATAGCTGAAGTTTGGATAAGTTGTTCATACAAGCCTTCTTAAATAGCTAGCAAAAATATATAAAATATTATCATTTTCATTGCCAAAAAAGGGTTTAGAAAAGTGGGGTCACTAGATAAATACATAGATAGTTAATACTTTATTGTACACAAGAAATAAACAACCAAAACATTTAACAAAATAATGTTCGAATTACGTACAATGGGCGGCCTTATCGCTAAAAAGCGATGTCTTCCAGGCAATTTGAGGATGGAAAGTAGTGAGCAAAGTAACAATGGAAGGCAGTGTAAAAGCAATATACTGTCACTATAATAAGGTCAAGTGTGATATCTTAAGAAAGGATTGAACTTGCACGTTCTTAAGATGTTTTTATGTTGCATAGTCAACTTACTATGCATTGTTTCTCTTATCTCTGGAAATAGCAAAGCTAAAAATCGATTTTAAATAGTTATATTCGATAGAGATATCAGTATACTATTGTAATCACTGTTTTTAATAAAAAAATAAAAAAAAAACTTCTTATTAAATTAAGAAATATATTCGATTAATCGAAGCTTAACCAAATAATTAAATAAGTACTGATCAAGACTCCATGATAACTCACACGGTTTTCTTTTGTATGTGTTTAGATGGTAAAAACTCAAAGTATCACGACCGTTTGCCTGCAGTTGATCGCGAAGACATGTTGTGAGTAGGACATCGTTCCCGCTCGTTCATTTACGAACGATTGTAATTCCTTATCTGTGGTACGCGGGATGTTATTAAAAATATTACGTGGATTTGGCTAGGTAATATGAGGGATTTTTGATGTTTATGTGTGTTTACTGTAAGCATAATGTATTTGTATGGGCAATGATGCCGTCTAATGTAACGACACGTTTTTGAAATTGGTTATAACGAATATGGCTTGGGCATGAAGAGAGAATGAATGAAAAAATATTGACAAAACAGGTGAATTCGAATGGGAACGTTGAAAGAGGAAGACATTGATGTATTTTCCTGGACCTAATTGTTAAAGTTTTGAAAAAAGGCCAGGTCAAGATTACTTTAAACTGACGAGCATGCATGAGGAATGTGATGAGAGTGAATGAAGCAAAAGAAGTATGTCAGGATCGTAGCAGATGGAAAGCCGTGATCTCTGCCTACCACTCTGGGAAACAGGCGTGATTTTATGTATGTAAAAATAAATTCAAATTCAAATTCAAAAATCATTTATTTCAATAAAATCACAAGGATCACTCTGAAACGTCTTAGGAACTAGGTGAAGCTACGCCGATTCCACGCGACCAAGCTTAGAAGAATCAGGCAACAAACACGGCTTGTGTGTCTACCTTTTTTTTAATGATCCTTTCCTTAGTGCTATGTAGTGCTCCAGTGTGGTGCTAATCGAACAGGCGAAGGCTCAAACACTACTACATTACTTTCTTCTATGATGAGTACCGTCGAGTACCGTTCGTACCCGGATTTGTTGTAACTGCTTGGGACCCTGAAGATGGAAAACGATGCTGAGGTAGGCCCAAAAAACTCCTTGGCCTTGATGACCTAACTCAGTGGGAACAACGGGAATACTCATTTCCTAGTAAGACAGCTAAAAAAAATATAAATACCAAATTACCTATCTTACATAATATTAAAATATCAAATTCGAGGATGGATCACCTAAGCTGTTAACTAAATGTCAATGAACTAGCTTTCTTGCAACGTAAATAAATTCCCAAAAAAAACTGCGCCTGACACATCACCCCAAATTAAAAACAAAACGCCATAAAGGCGCGCACACACGCGCACTTCTAATTATCGGAAGGGACTTTGCATAAGAAAGTATTGGTGCGTTTTACGACGCGTGTCCCCCCCTTACCCCCTCGGCCCAGATAAAAAATCTCCCATTTCCTTAATTCGTTTATCGGGGTTGGCGAGGCTTTGTCTCCGATCGATGAAGGACTCCAAATGAGCGCGGGACGTGACGCGAGTGTGTATTAGGCTTAAGGTGACAGTTTTAAGACAGCCTCAAAAATGTAGGTTTGGGTTTATGAACGCTTTGCAGGTTAATGAAGGTGGGATAAACTGACGTGATTATTCAGTTTCTTCGAGAGGCGAATTTTATTAAGTTTAGGGTATTCATGTAAACATTCAAAAAAATATTGTTTTTATCAAAGCAAACTTTAAAAAACGTTTAAGTCTAACGTAGTAAGCTATTATTTTGGGAAGAAACGGACATTTTCGAACGAGTATACAAAAAATAGCTTTGAAAAGGACCTATTTGCTTTTGTGTGGGTTCCTATTAATTAGCAATGTAATTATCGATAAATCTAATATATAAAATTCTCGTGTCACAGTATTTGTAAACAAACTCCTTCGAAACGGCTTGACGGATTTTTGTGAATTGTTTTGTGTAGGTAGGTATATGAGAATAGATATAGGTATTTTTTATAATATATAATATAGTAATAAAGGTGGCATAAAGTTCGGGAAAATCTGAAAGTGCTTTTTCTATGGAATTATTGAAATTTGACAGGACAACATCTGTCGGGACAGCTAGATATATCGTTCATAAAGTCTTATTTAAAAAATTGAGACAAATGAACATCCACAAGGCAAGGCAAAGCAAAACATGTAAATCCTAAAGCGCCCTAACACAAAAAAAGTTCACTAATCAAACCCACCCTAAAACATCGCCGCAAAAGTCAATAAATTAAGCTTGGAACACATGTATCACCCCCGGTTTCGAACGATAACTTAGTAATTAAGAAAAGCATTAATCACGGATCGGAGACACGCCGGTTTTCTATGCGTTTGATTGCGAATATGACAAACTGCCATAAGTCATGCATTCTTGCGTTCTTGCGACACCGCTCGTGGGTGCTAAGCCTTACAATAGAACAGGCCTGTTTCGTTGATATTATTTAGTGTAAATTACCACTACGAATTATTGTTTTATGATATTTGATACCATCATTAATGTAGTATCAAAATTAACTAAACAAATCTGAATAAAAGTCGACTCAAAAAATTTATTAATTTAACAATTAATGAACTTATAAAAATAAATAAATGAAATAAATTGAACCTCGACTTTAACCCCAAGTATGGTAGACATCCTTTCAGGTCTCCAGGCACCCAGATCCTTGAAGATTATCTAAAGGAGTTAGTCAGAAACACATCCAAACATTACATTTAGTATTAGCATTCCCCAAGCCGTGACCCCAAGCCCGTCGCTGCTAACAAGAACGCTCACTGGTTTCTTCAAGATGTTTTTCTTCACCGTTGTAAGCACGTGTAAAAAAGGAACTTTTAATTACTTATAACTTATATTATCCAAACTAAAATTCAATTTGTACCACTAAAAACTTTCAGAGCGCAAATTCACTTTGAAAAAATTATAAATTGTATCTACTGTATGTAAAATTATTTTCAAAAATATGAAAGTGCTCATAATCCGCCATTTTCTCCTACGTTTTTTAATATCCCATAACGTTCGCCAAAAATTAGGGCAACGTTTACACCTCGAAAAAATCAGGAATTTCCACCACGATAAACATACCGTTCTTGCTACCTTATTGTTAAGATGTTTAGGCTTATTTTCCTTTGAGTTTTTTTGGGGGGTATGTTGGTAAATTAACATGAGGGAGTGGACGTGACATTTATTGTTTGACAAGCATCGATCTGCCCTTTGCTATGCGAGGCGTGATAGAGCCAAAGTTCATGGGTTTTTGTTTGAGGAGACAGGTGAGAAGGTGTCAAGTGTGGAAAGAAGATTTTATTAGTCAGCCATTCTGAAACAGCCCAAAGAGGGCAGTCAGGCAGGTACATAAGCCAAATCCTTTCGCAACATGTTTGTCAACATTTTGTACCGACATACAATTGGGAAAAGGAGGAGAAAATGATGATGTTAATCTGATATGTTGTCTGATATTAACAACATCATATAAAAAAATGGTACAAAAAAACTAAACTTAGATCTAACATACACTTTAAAAAACACAGCCTCACAGCCAACTGGCCTCACAGCTCAGTTGGTAGTAACTCTGCCTTCTGCGCTGTAGGTTGTGGGTTCGATCCCCACCCAGGGCAAATATTTGTGTGATGAACATAGATGTTTGTTCTGTGTCTGGGTGTTACTATGTATAATAAGTATGTATTTACAAAAAAAAAAAAAGTATATAAGTATTCTATCAGTTATCTGGTTCCCATAGTACAAGCTTTGCTTAGTTTGGGGCTAGATGGCGCTGTGTGTAAAGTCCGCCAATATTTATTTATTTATTTATTTATTTATATTTTTTTAAACAAAAAATTACATAAAAATATCGGTAGTGTTAAGCGTTACAACACAAAAAAGAAATGAGAAAATAAGTTTACTGAATATCGTGTAATGAATAAAACTATCCGATTATAAAATACAAAAATATTTTCTATATTTCAAAATTCAGATTAAACCGGATCCGGTTTAATCTTTATTTGATTATAAATTTGTTTATAAAAAAAATATTTTTACTGTGTAAGTTAATTTTGTCTATTTTATATTTTTTATTTGATATTTATATTTGACTAGCGACCCGCCCCGGCTTCGCACGGGTTTAATACATATAATCCTTCATCCTGAATCACTCTATCTATTAAAAAAAACCGCATCAAAATCCGTAGTTTTAAAGATATAAGCATACATACAGACGCGGGAAGCAGGAAGCGACTTTATATCATGTAGTGATATTCTTTTTGTGATAAAATAGCATATAAATTTATGTGTTTATCTATTTCTGGCTTTCTTTTCATTAGGGCGATCATAAATAAACCAATGATACTACATAAGCAACTTAAAATTATTATCTATTTTTCAAATATCTCTTACCCTCGCGCGAAGTCACACAGAATCCTATGAGACAACCGAAGAGGCATATTTACAAAATCCGCCGCGTATTATCCAATTTGCTGTCGGATGTCGACACTCGAGACAAATAAATCCCCATCGATCCCCTCACATTCACGCAAATGTGTTATGCTTTAAATCCACTGAGAGATAGGCCGATAAAATGTTATGTTTAAGGTGATAAGTGAAATTTTTGACGTTTTGTATAGGCTGAGTCTACCCGAATAAGACGGAAAAAGTGATAAACTGCATTATCTTGAAAACCATCAATTAACTAACGAATTATTTAAAAATTAAGTTTCACCAATCCTGATTCTGTCTTTAATTTATACAGATTAAATCCATAAGTTATCTTGGGCATAAAAAAAAACTGTATGTTTTGCGATTATTGAAAAAAAAAACGATTCTGCATTGATAAAAAATATGTATTACTCGTCTTAGTTGTGATTTAATTCGTTTTTTTTAATTGATTAATATTGTGTATTTTTTTATTTAATAAATATTATTGCAAATACTATTTTATAATTATTTGTGCATAAATAAATAGTGAAAATGATGATGTACTTTCCTTATATTTCTTCTCTTAAATATAAAACAGAATTGTGTTAGTTACACCATTTGTAACTCATCATAACTGGATCGATATTCATGATTTTTTTATTTGGTCCTTATTGCAACACGTGCAAAGCCGGGGCGGACATCTAGGTGTGTATAAATTTTATGAATCTTATAAAACTTTGCATTTTTTTTTGCTATGCTTAAATGTAGAAGTAGATTTCGTAGGTACTTTTCTGTAGTCAAAACATTTTGTAAAGTGCCCATGCCAAGTTCAAAGAAAAATTAACTGGCGACGCAGCACCGTGTGTAATATTACACGAACTATTTCGAGCTACTTTTGAACCCTTCATATTTAATATTCTATAGCAAACATGTTGCTTAAGGTTTGCAATAACTCTACAAACCTATTGTGTAATATAATTATAGCGTTTACTGGACGCAATCCTATTTTCTACCTCGATAAATGCCAAATCATGTCAGCGAATATCGAATGTGTGGAAACAAGGGTTCAATCGTAATCAGGGAAGTGGTTTGTCTTTATTTGAATATATTTGTTTCACTTTAAGATTATTATGAAACTTATCTTTTCGACTTTCGATAGAGGGAATTTTATTTTAGTACCGGCAATACAAATACAATACAAATGATTTATTTTTTGAAGTAAGTAGAAGGTTCAAAAATACCTGTAGAGCTCCGTCTTTTGTGGTAGCTTTATCAAAAGCTGTGTTACAGAAGGCAGTTCCCATCATGAATAAAGCCTAGATCATCATAAGAAAAAGTAATTAGTAAATAGTAAAATGATCTTTTATTTATTTATTTATTTTAGGGAAGACCAACAGCTTAAATTAGAAATAAACTAAGTTAACTTAAAGTAGGTAACGGATAAGCCAATTACTGGTCCTCACGGATAAAAAAAACAATGTAGGTAATAAACGCGAAAGCAAACATTTTTTTTTCTTTTTTGGTGGTGAGAAATAATTAACATGTAACATTATTATACGAACAAAAACTAACATAATAAAATCATTGACATAATGTAGAATGACCAAGAAAGAGCCTAAGAGGTATCTTCTTTAGAGGTGTATCTTCATACATTAGTTCATGTACTGTTGTGGTACCATGGTACCTACTCGTACTTTCTGATACTCACAACATAGGTAATTCTAGTGTGAGGTCAACGCTATGTGTGACTGATATCGCTATTATTTTTCTATGTGAACTTATTATGGTCAAGGTGGTTAATAATATATTTCACTCACTATCTAGCACCAGACTGAACAAAGTTGTACTATGATAACTGTAAATGGTAACTAGATAACTGATAGAAAACGTATATACTTTTTTGTGTAAATACGTATTTATAATACATTATAACACCCAGATACAAAACCTATATTCATCACCCAACTGGGCTGTAAGACCAGTCTAAAAAGTATACCAAGGAGCATTTTTTTTAAATTGCCAATAGCTCACAGTATGTAAGGATGTGACAGGCGTTCGACTCCCGAATCCCCCACGCCCTCGGGCGATCGCTAAACGATCTAACACATTGTTGTGTGAATACTGTGAATAGGCTATTGATCAACAATTGAATTTGATGATGTCACCTTTTTATTGAAAACATCCTTGTTGGAGTTTTGGAAACGTGCTCTTTTGTACTTTGGAACGTACCTCTACTTTTGTTCGAGGGTCAGAAGCCGGGAATGCAATTTTCTTATCGAAATTTCATATACGAAACACGTACTAAGAATGGTGATAGAAAACTTCGTAAGTAAAATAGTTAGTATTGATGTAGAAGGCAATGAAAACTACTGCAAAATGTATCACAGAAACAACTTGGGCGAATTGTCGTTTGTATATCATTCCTTGACGATCATTTAGGAGTTAGTCAGAGGCAAGTGAAATAATTTTAACTGTACTAAGGCAGATTAGATTTTTCAGTTCTAAAGTCATATTTTATTTATAGAGTCAAAAGTATATTTCGATGAAATCACAAGAATCACCTTGAAACGTCTTAGAAGCTAAGTGATGCTAAGTTACGATTATCTTTCACTCGGACTTTAGTTCGACAATAGCAAGTTCAGGGAAAGTCAGTTTAGAAATGAAATAGACCAGTCTTTGTAGATATTTTGTTCCGAAAAACTATGTAAGTAAAATGAATTCTTACGGCCGTTAACGTCCGACAAAACTTTAGACGACAATGTTGACACACAGAACACGAAACAAATGAGTAATAAACAACTCCAAGAAAACAACAAAACAACTAAAAAAAATTACACCTAAATTCACTTCATAATCTCTTCCACATCCCCACATAATTTAGAGGATAAGGGAAAGAAAGAATACCTACCCTCATACGTACAGTCACGCTCATACTTAGTGAGTTACACCCCAAATTAATAGCATCCTAACAAAAAATGCCCCCCTATCTTAGGGGGTTGGGGGTCCATTTGCATATATGTCTCCCTGGCACCCCAAGGAGCGAGGATGTATTTTTAATTTCATTCTTATCCCTGTGCTTAAATCATGAGAGCGGCCATGCGTGCAGGGTGGCCTCACCCCCGCTCATTTCCCTCCCCCCCGCCGTTAGCTTGCGTCATACGTCGCTAACCGCGTACAGAGTAAAAAGAAAAGAAATCTTAATAAGTTTGTTAGGGTGCGTTGGGATAGCATGGATACGACTCTAAGCGAATTATACCGTAGTACCAAATTGTAACATACCGAGCTCATGAAACATCTAAAGTTTACTGGAAATTACTTACGAGTAGTTTTTGTATATACGTACATTGTTATTTTTATAACCAATAATCACACAGCCCTAATACCAGTATTCACTGTTACAGTTGTAGGTATCAAAAATTGCGATAAGGAATCAAAAAACAGAAACAGATCCTTTTATTGGCTCACTGTGCGCAAATATTGGCTAATAATGTTCATCCGAATTCGTAGACTTTCGTAGCACTTCTAGTGCGTTGAAGTTTTTTCTTTGAAATAATATTTTGCTACGCCGTAGCTGAGCGTAGCGCTTGATTTTTATGATAAAAAAACAAACATTATTTTACAAATAAACATAACAAGAATAGCGCTAGGTTTAAAAAATAAGTAATACTATAATTTGTTATTTTTGCATCTGCCAGATAATGAAATTGAATCAGTCAGGTCGTAATCACCTGTTAATTGTCTTTCAAAAGGCCAATAGACAAGATCAATTTTAAAGAAAATTGGGTCCTACATAAATTTGGTTTTATTTGATATACCTTAATTAGCTGAAGGTCTTATCCACACTTACCCCACGTCTTATAAGCAGGCACCTACAAAAAACAAGCGTCGTCATTTGGGTGAGCAAATTTCGCGGAAGTTTTCCGTTCTTCCTTCTATATCTTGATGGCGAAGTTCTACCATCACGTGCTTTCGTCACGTGATGGTAATTTTACTTGAAAGACCAACCGTCACATAAATTCGTTACGTAATATATACGGTGACGAAAACAATCTCATATTGTAAATATAATGTATTATTCCTACTAACAAAAAGAAAATTTTACATACTAATTCAATTAGACGACTTACCCTCGTATTCAAGAACGACACTATGAGAACACGCACCCACAGTGGACGAAATATTTTTTCATAAACATCACTTTATGTGTTGAGCGACACTATGGCGCACATAAAGTGATTTTTATGAAAAAAGATTTCGTCCACTGTGGGTGCGTGTTCTCATAGTGTCGTTCTTGAATACGAGGGTAAAGCTTGTATTCTGAAACTCTTTACTCAAACTGAATATAGATTCAAGCATAGATTGTATGAAATTTTTGATACAATTTTCATTCGATGGCTAAGTAATTATAAGTTCTATTCGTAAGTTAATAAAATAAATAAATATTCGTGGACATTATCACACAGCGCCATTTAGCCCCAAACTAAGAAAAGCTTGTACTATTGAAATTCGATAACTAATAGAAACTTATATATTTTTTTTATATTAAAATACATAATAACACACAGACACAGAACAAACATCTATGTTCATCACACAAATATTTTTTCTGAGTGGAAATCAAGCCCACAACCCTGAGCTGTGAGGCCAAGTAGTAAGTTTACCTGACACGTGCTGGTCAAAGCGACGAGCATGCACCGAATCACAGCCCTGGTTATATTACTCCGTATACACGTATAATATCTATTGTGGCTGTGTGTGTTGGCACGGACGCCAATTTTTTATAGTAATTTGCATTCTTCATTTGGAGTGTGTAATGTTTTTTCCTTATTTTTCCGTCGTATGCTTACTACTGGTTCTTTTGTAGTCATCAGGGTTAGGTCAATGATCTGTTTGAGGTATGATGGACCAGGAAATAGCGTTGGGATTAATAATTACTTTATAAAAAAACCTACTAATGTTATAAATGCGAAAGTTTGTGGAGTTTGTGTGTGTTTCTTTCACGCAAAAACTACTGAAAGGATTTAGATAAAACTTTACAGTAATATAGCTTATACATCAAAATAACACAAAGATTACTTTTTATCCAGGTACCACCCGTGCGAAGCCGGAGCGAGCAGCTAGTTATTAATCAAAATAATTAGGAGCCTATCATATACGAGTACTTATCGATATTACCAATGCATTTTTACCATACTGTCATTATGTACATTCTTACAAAAACTAGTACTGTGTGTTGAATGAACATAATTTTGAAAATTGTACCACAAGCTATTAAATTGATATTAAAACAGATATTACTCGTGGTGCGAAATAAAAAATGCTGTACAAACTCGTATAGCGTTGTCACTTTTGTACTGCGAGTAGTACTTTATTAATATTACTTTAAAGCTTATAGTAAGGGGGCAGGTGACTGTACAAGTGAAATAAAACCGAATGGATCAAGTGGGAGTTCTCTTATCTTTGCACTTACGAATTGCAAAATGCAAAATTCACAAGCAATCCTTTGACAAATCAAGTCAAACTCAGAGAAATTCACTTGACTGGTCTCACAGCTCATTTGGTAGTTGGTAGTGCCTTTTGCGCTGTAGGTTGTGGGTTCGACCTCACCCAGGACAAATATTTGTGCGATGAACTTAGATGTTTGTTCTGAGTCTGGGTGTTATTATTGTATCATATTATGTATTTATTATAAAAAAAAAAAAAAAAAAAGTATATATGTAATCTATCAGTTATCTAGTTTTTTAAATAATAGGTCACGTTTATTACATTTTATATATTTTAAATAATAATATGCTACAATTAACTTTATTTTCTGAGACAGAAAAAGAATTGTTCTATCTCACAAAGGCAGGCGAGCAGTTATTGTCGTAGTTGTGATGATTGTGTATAGACACATGCTTTTGTGTGCGTGTCTGCGGCTCGGACGATACTGAGTGCTACACACACAATTAAGACCAATCCGCCTTCATGATATAGAATAACTGTAGCTACTAAATATTCTTAAAAATCACTTTAGATTCATATCTATGAACTGTTTAGCTATTCATAGTTTTGAGTAAAAACTAAATTAGTGTTTGAAAGAGCCAACTTCGAAAAAAAAATCTATCGAGAAAAGTTTCACCAATCGTGTTTCTGTCTGTAAATTATCTAGATTAAGTCCTTTAATTATCTTTGCCATAAAAAACAAAACTGTATGTTTTGCGGTTATTGAGAAAAAAAGATTCAACATTTATCAAAAAAATGTATTACTCGTCTTAATTAAGATTTTTTTTGATCTTTTTAAGTTCGTAAATCTGAACTATTGACTTATCACATAACCATAAACATGTATAGTTATAAAAGCTATTGTAAGTACATTTTAATAAATAAATACCTAGTGACATTGAGACCGAGCAATGGGGCGAAACAGTCTTAATTACTGCGCAGATTTATTCCTATCGTGTTACCGACTTTGATTAAAACAAGAAAATATTGTTTTACGAAAGTCCCCCCCTCCCCCCCACAAATCCTTATTCAAATATCAAAGAAATCATTAAAGCAAAAAGGAGTGAGCCTAAGGATTTAACAAACGGACTGCACTGCCATGATTAGACGAAACGCATGTTTAAAGATAAGCTAGCAATTTCAAGAACTGACTAAATAAAGCTAGTTTTACTGAAATATACTTTACTAGCAGTCTGCCCCGGCTTCGCACTACAGTAGTTTATTCGGTTATCCGATATAAACAAAAATAAAAATATCACCTCTTTATATAGCGTAGACTTTAACAAGGTTTATGAAAATTATATGCAGTCTTATTAGTCTTATGAACCGCAAATGTGCAGTTTCCAACTCTGCCGGTGAAGTCCGTCAGTTACCACCCTTAAATGACGACAATCGGACGTTATTTCTTGGGTTTGATGAGAGAACAATAGATTTACTTGAAAATTGTGAAGTTTGTTCTTTTGTAGGCCATTAGTTGTAACACGAATAAAGTTGAAAAAAGTTGGGATTTCTCACAACATTTTTGAAAAATCCTGGTCATTAAAATGGTTCATAAAAAAACTTTTTTTACTTCTAAGAACATTTTACTGAGATTTTTGTACCAACACGTAAACTGATTGTGTACAAGAAAACTAGTTTACTTATATAAAAACAAAAGTAGGTTATTGAAAGATTAAGAAATGGTTTTGAGAAACCCTATTAGTATAGCTGTAGGTTGTGGGTTCGATCACCACCCAGAGCAAATATTTGTGTGATGAACTGTCTGAGTCGAGTCTGGGTGGTAGGATGTATCATGTGTATATATTTACAAAAAAAAAGTATATAGGTATTCTATCAGTTATCTAGTTCCCATAGTACAAGCTTTGCTTAGTTTGGGGCTAGATGGCGATGTGTAAAATAAACACCAATATTTATATTATAAGTATTTATACAGTCAGTCAGTCAGAATCAGGTGAGTAACATTGTACTCTGAAGGAATTCAGAGTACAATGTTACTCACCTGATTCCGTATTTGTAAAAATCTAGTAGTTACCAGTACCATACAAATATTGGCACATACTAATGGATACTCCGGGTTAGAACGTCAGATGTATTAGTGTCAGTTTTGACGTTTTGACGATACGATTACGATACGATAGTAATTCGTGCTAACCGCGCCGCATTGATGAAGATGACATATCAATTTGATGAAAGAAACAGTTATATCAGTACAAGACACTAAACGAAACGTAAATGATTAATTAAAATCAGTAAAAGCCGAGTGAAACAACGAATTCCGACATAAATATCAAGAAGGCCGAACGGAGGATTTAAAGGCGGCAATTTTAACCTACACTCTTATCCTGATCGCAGGATAATTTATCTTAACGAAAGAAAGGGGTGGCCTGTAGGGCTTTTGGGGGGTCGAAAGGGGGTGGTTCGCCCAAAAATTGGGTAAAAATGTTGCCAGCGAGCGATTAAACCTTGGGGAGATGCGTTGTATTAATCACCACCCGCTCAGAGTCGTCTTGGAGAATTTTTGCGGTGTTTTATACAGAGATGATGATACCATCTGAAAGTAGGCATAAAGCTTACACCATAAACAAAAGCGTTTGTAAAAATGACAATGAAAATGTTTTGATCAGAGTCCATCTTATTTTAGTTATTTTAGTTTTGGAACCCTAAATACAACAAAAACAAAGTAAGTTATATACGAGCTAGGCCCACTCTCGTCCACCTTATCGACTTCTGAGTATATCTCCGAGAAAATGTAGAGAAAATAATGTTTAAAAAAACGCCCATGGTCGGGTATAAAACCCATAAATAGTTATGATAGGATGGTAATTATATTATGATGGTTTGTTGAGATTGTTGAAAAATAATGCTAATCTAATACAGACAATGACGTAGCTAGTGCCTAAAGCTTTGGTACTTTGGTGCTTAGAAGATGTATTAACAACTCTAGGTGTTCCTAAGTCACCGTGTCCGGGCGGGGCACCTTGGCTTTGTTTTAATATTTTCGCAGGCATTATGAAGGGTTTCCTCGCTTTCAAATAATTTCGGCTTCTGCTCGTGAAGTTTTGATAAAAGTTTCATTCCATCAATAATTAACGGGAACAATCCTGGGTTTGCTGATGCGATTATAAAGGTTGCCGGGTTTTTGCCTTATCTTAATTTTTTTGGTAGTCTCAAAGTTTTCTTTGTTGGTAATCGAGTTGGGAAGTTCGGGAAAGGGGAGACGGTGTGCGTAATAAATTATGAATTGGTGCATTATGGTTTCGTAATCGCGGGTCCTTGTGGAAGCGACAATACGAATTCCGCAATCATCAGATTTCTGAATGAAGAAATATTGACAAAACTACTTATATATAAGGCGAGTGTGAATGTTGGAATAGGAACACCTCGGTGTATTTTCTAGGGTCAAATTGCTGACGTTTTGTAAAAAGGCCAGGTCAAGAGTACTCTAAAAAGACGATCATGCATGAGGAAAGTGATGAAAGTAAATAAAGCAAAGGAAGTATGTGTACAAAAAACCCAATACAATCATAATATTATAAATCCGAAAGTTGTAAGTGATGTACCTACTACGATTTATTCAGATACCAAACAAATTGAAAATAGCATCAACATATCCCACCACAAAACAGTTCAGAATCACTTCAGAAAAGTTAAAAGGCAAAGCTCACGTACCGTTTAGTATTCAAAGGTTACAGCGCAGTGCAAACAAGGGGCATGACATGTGGTAGTACTGTCAGCACAAGTCTTTTTACAGTCACGAGTGAGTCAAAGTTGCGGAATGCACAAGCTTTATGGCGCAATTCCACCCATCATCTTCCTACCTTTATACCACTTAAGTGGGGGCACAACATGTGTTCTTCTTCCATTTCCCCCTATCAGTCGTCATCTCATACTCCTTTCTTAGCCATGTCTTCTTTCACACTGTCCACCCATCTTTTCTTTGGGCTACCTCTACGTCTACATCAATCCACATTCTTCGCATTGGAGCATTTCCACTAAGGGATATTTGTCATTCGACATTGTGCAAGACACCGCGCGACATCTACAGCTCTCGGCACAGATGCTATAATGTGTGTTCCTCGATCGTCGCCCGAAATGAATTCTACGTGTCGGGCGACGTGTCGCGGGGATATGTCCCGTGACATGTCCCGCGATATTTCCCATAGCAAATGCGCCACAATCCGGCTAAAAAATAGTTTTCGCGAACTGTGCCGTCAGTCTTCTTTTAGGTCACATTTAGATCACTATCAATCACTAACGGAATCTTAAAATTTTTATATATTACTTATATTATCCTATAATTCTTTTTGTCCGTATTTTGTCCATAATCTTGATTTGTATGAAAAAAATTACAAATGTAATTCCCAAGTACGGTAGACAAGACATACTCTCAGATCTCTAGGTACTTAGAACCTTGAAGATGTCTAAAGGGGGTAATCAGAGGCACGTCCAAAATAACATTTGGCTCATGCCCATATTTGTTAGCATTGCATTTATGGGATAGGTTGCAAGACCATCGCCTTATATACATACTAACTAGTTTCCTCAATAAGTTGTAAAAGAATTCACCGTTATCAATATAAAATATAGAATTAAAACTATCGTGGTTGTTAAAATATAAAAATAATACAAAATACACTAAACTAGGTAAAGATCGTTTCAAACAGTCAATAACCGTTTTTGGTTAAATAATAATATACTAACTGATGCTCATGTGCATTCCCAACAAGAAAGAATACAAATGAGTTTGTAGATTTAACTTTTTTAGGAAGGTGCAAAGTGAAATTGAATTCTGTGGCTATTTTAGCTCATAAGGTTTAGTATTCAAGGGTTACAGTGCTAACAAGTGAGGTGACATTATTGGTGACTTCACACATTTTATTAAGTGTTGTAATGTACTCGTATTTAAACATAGTATTTAGTATTTACTAAAAAAAAGTATTTAAGTAATTCTGTCAGTTACATGATTTCAATTATTCTATTAGGTGTCATAATGTACTTGTATTTAAGTATTGTATTTAGTATTTACTAAAAAAAGTATTTCAGTAATTCTGTCAGTTACAAGATTTCAATAGTACAAGCTTTGCATAGTTCGGAGATAGATGGCGATGTGTGAAAAGTACTCTAATATTTATTTATGTATTGTTCTGTAACTTCCACGCAAGGCTTCGCTCGTTGGATAAAAATTCTCTGAAAGCGATAGTCAGTGGCACGTTCAAATCCTAATAATATTATAAATGCGAAAGTTTGTGATAAGGCTATGTTATGTTCCTAATCAAAAATAAACGACAAAACGGAATAAAATGAAATTTGCTGTTGTATGTAGATAAAAAAAAGAATAAATAAAGGGACAACTTATAATCTGAAAAACAACCCCTTAATGATAAAAAAAAAACGCCAAAATAATGATTTTGGAATAGATGGCGTTGGTGTGCAACAAATCTGACATCACAGACTAAAAACATTTAGTCGTCATAGCAACGCAGTTTTCAAAATTCGTAATTTATGTTTTTTTTTTTTTTGTTATGATTATAACAAAAAAAAATGACAGAACAAAACGTTTGTCACGGGTCGGCTAGTATTACATAATGCACTTGCTCTCATTTTTCAGTAGTTAATATTTCTTAGGATGAATTCATTTTATAAGAAAACTATTATTGCTTTTAGAAAATGTAGGCCAACACGGCTTTAAAGAAAACACACTTCAAAATATAGTAAACCATTTATGCTTCAAAACTTACCCTAACTAATCCCGATCCACATTAAAAACAAGAAATTAACAAACGCAAACAAATAATACCGCTTCAGAGTCCAGTGTACCGCTTTTCGCGACTAGTGCAGTACTTTATTGTACCGCTAATTGGCTGGCGACCGATGTTTGCTAGTGAGTACTGACCCGTGCTTGTTAACTCCGGCTTTAGTTGGTAGTTTGTTGAAATTGTTTTTTTATTGTGACGTCTCTGGATTAAAAAGGTTTGATTCAATAAAAATAGTCACAATTTAACAATATTTCAACCAGAAGGTACGAGAAATCAAATAATGTTCCGTCGACAAATATAGTTAGAAGTTAGCATAAGAAATAAGACTACAAATACCAACACGATGTTCCGGCGACGTAGATACTTTACATATACCAAAGGAAACCTATGTCATGTAGACATCTAAAATCAGCCCCGAAAATTTAATTAAATATACTCCACTGATAGGGAATTAATAGATATTGTAAAAAAGCATAATTTTATTTTATATACAATTTAAATAAATATACTTGTGTCTGCCCAAAATATTTGTTGAGCCTGAATTTTCAATAGCTGTCAAACAGCCCAGTTTTCTGGAAAGAAGATATTTTTTCGAGCAAATTAACCCCAATACCGTTTTCCGAGAACACCAAAGAAAATTCCGCCTATAATCCTATTAATGTAAAACAGCCACGAATGTAACCTTTACCGGTACAAGCGGTATCAATTTATAGACATACACCGAACATTTTTCCGCCCATAATTTGAAAGTTAATATTATGCTAAAACCAGCACGTGCGGGGTACGGTATGGCACAGAGCTTCGTGCATGGATTTTAATTATTGTCATGTACCAAATATGGCTTCTAATAAATGTCATTATGAACCTGTAACTTAGCCAACATATTCTATACACTCGCAAAAATACTTATCAACTCTATTACCGTGATGTTAGAGTCGAAAATGAATACCGGTTTTAATAAATACCGGTTAGTAAATTGGTTCAGATATAGTTCTTTAATGGAACAGCGATGCTATGTGCGTGACAATGACAGTACGTAAATAACAAAGGTATTATGTGGATGCAAGCGAAGACTAGTACGAAACTTTTGCGGTATTCAATTCCGATATTAGGGTATACATTGCGACGTACTGTCTCATTAGAATTCTGAATTAAATTGCTTCATACCTGTTTTTTTTTTCTGTAAAAAATAGTTTTTGTGATCGACAAACTTGTTTGAAGGACTTTGTTTTATAAATTGAAAAGAACCTTGCAATGTCACGCGAATATAATTCATTTGGGAATTTATTTGTGACAAACTTAATTAAATTAGTTTTTAAGTATCTTGGAGCGCTGCATCGTAGTTTATATAAGTTTTTACTAGTTAATGAATGTCTACGTGGTTTTATTTCAGTTATATTGCGATTGTTATCCTGAAATATGACTAACCTTACAGCTCAGTTGGTAGTAACTCTGCCTTCTGCGCTGTAGGTTGTGGGTTCGATCCCCACCCAGGGCAAATATTTGTGTGATGAACATAGATGTTTGTTCTGTGTCTGGGTGTTACTATGTATAATAAGTATGTATTTACAAAAAAAAAAAGTATATAAGTATTCTATCAGTTATCTGGTTCCCATAGTACAAGCTTTGCTTAGTTTGGGGCTAGATGGCGCTGTGTGTAAAGTCCGCCAATATTTATTTATTTATTTATTTATTCTGCGCTCTAGATTGTGACTTCGATTCCCACCCAAGTGAAACATGCATCTATGTAAAATGAACACAGCTAGTTGTTGTTTCTGTGGCTGGGTGTTAAATGTATTAATTATCGTACTTATGTATGTACAACCTATGTATGAGGTTAGATGGCATAGAGTGAAATTTTCACCAATATTTATTTTGTTATGACACCAGTAAGTTTGTTGAATAGAGTACTATTTAGTATTGCATTTTCTTAACTATGGATTTGGTCAGCTGAAACGCAGTCAACGAAATACTTGAATTACAATTACAATAAATGTTTTTTTTCGAAAGTTATCATAAAATTCTAGCATGTTTTAAGTGTAGAAGATACTCTAGAATACGACCTATGGACTCTATAAATATAAGAAGCTTTATTTTTTAGTTTATTTTTTAAAATAAAGCATATTTTTTCTTTGAAAAAAGGAATTCTTAATCACTTTCCTTATCACCACCTCCCAGCCAAAGCCGGATAAATCCGTCCACAATCAAATAAAACACACATAAAACGAAAATTAATTTCTTAAAATAACACTTAACCTACCATTCTAATATTGAAGCAAAACAACGGACAATAAGAAGCAGTAGGCCGTATAAAACGTTCGCGCGTAACACCCCTAAGGGGGTGAGGGGGTGCCCCCACTTAAATCCTACCCTTTAAAGATTCCGTCCTCTCATTTTTAAGACTTTACAATACCAACACATACATATTCTGAGGGTTCTTAATTTATATTACGGACCTGTAAGAAAAATGTGTGTGTGTGAGTGAGATTGGATTTTTCCGTGTTCCGTGTAATTAAAGTGATTCATTAGGGATGTGAGTACCTACTTGATGGGACATTGCGGGATAAATAAATGTGTGGCTGAATTATGCCCGTAATGAAGACTTATTTGTGCTTAATTAGGGGGAGTCGGGAACCTTTTTCTTTATTGTTTTCTTTCCTTGTCAAATAAATATTAGTGGACATTGCACACAGCGAAATCTTGATGACGCTGTGTGAAATGGTCGCGTAATAGAATGATCACCATAAAGTGGTGTAAGTTTGTAAAAAAAATGAGTTCTTAGTTCTCGAGACGCTCAGATCCTTGAAGACGTAGACTAAATAGGTAGTTTAAGTCATGTTTGTATTCAATACAAACTTGATAAAAAACAAAATTAATACCTAAAATACAAAAGTAATCCCTAAGTACGGTAGACATCCTCTCAGATCTCAAGGCGTTTAGATCCTTAAAGATGTCTAAGGGGGGGTAGTCAGAGGCTCGTCCAAACATTACGTTTGACAAAATACCTACAAAGGTACTTGAATTGAAATGAATAAGTGGTTCTACTGGTATTTTAGGCCGCTCAGAGGCCTCCGTTGTGGCCTAACTAACTTTGAACTAGATCTTACTTTTCCCTCCAAAACTTTTCTACTCTTCTTTTTGACGCGGAGGAGGGCGTTGCTTTAGGCGACACAGTTTTAACTCATGCAGTTTATATCATTGATTCCATTTTTGTACGGTATATACTCGTAGTATAAAAATAAAGATTTTTATACCTTATCTATTTAAATAAAAATCAATGCCAACTTTTCATTGTAATTTTATAACTCAAGAACGGGCTCACCTATCCAAACCAAATTTGGTTTGGACTATTTAGTAGATGGTTTATGTGAAGATTGCACAAAATCGGTAGCACGATTTAGGCTTTGTTCGGACTATTTAGTAGATGGTTTATGTGAAGATTGCACAAAATCTGTAGACTTTTTATCCAGGTACCACTCGTGCGAAACCGGGGCGAGCATCTAGTACTTTATACCTTATAGTGTAAGGCTGTAAGGTATAAAAATAATTATTTTTGTACTTTATATCTTATTTTCTATGTTTATTGTTCCAAATAAAGAACAAAAGATTAGACAAGAGTAAGCTAAGAGATCACAATCAGATAGCTACCTTGTTATAATAGACTTTGTCTTCAAGAAACCAGCTGACAAACAAGCATCAGATGTGGGGGAATTTAAAGCAGCGAGGGTTCTCTAATGTGTGGCCAATGGCATGGAACTGTGTACTAGTGATTTGTTTGCATTTTTATTCATGCATTAGGATGCTAATACTTATGCAAATACGTAGGTTTTACATGCGTAACAGGGAAACTGCGAAGAAAAACGAAGCACAAAATTATTGCTTGAATACAGGAATGGCACTAAAAACACAAAAAAAATAGAATAGCAGAATACCCGAGATAAGTACTTATAGTTTAATAATTTTAATTTTAACAATTTAAGAGTTTTATAGGATGTTGTGATAGGTACAAATTAAAATTATAAAAAAAATACATTGGCAAGTAGATATCCTGTAAACTTATAAAGAAACAGGTATAGAAAAGGTATAAAGTTGTGTGTATGTGTGTGAGTGTGTCTTGTAAGTGTTTAGGGAACTTGTGTGGTGTGTTAATTTTAGTTATAATTCCTTTAGTAAGTAAGGTTTCAAAAGGATATAAACATACAATACACATAAAATCCTGTAATTATTTGACCAACTAAGTTCTGAAGTCTATTGGGTCCCTTTAGATATATATCTCCAAGGATCTGTTCTCCAGGATTTTTTTCTCAATTTTTTTATTAGTTATAATTCCTTCATTAAATAAATATTTTAAAAGGGTATAAACATACACATAAAATCCTGTAATTCTTTGACCAACTAAGTTCCGAAGTCTAATGGGTTAAGACGGGATGACGGGGAATTTTTGGGAATTTCGAGTGTAATTAGAGAAGCGATCGCATTAGGGATGTCACTTTTGGTTTATGGAGGGGGGTGGAGACAGAGTTTTATCTTGTCTGTGTGTGTTGGAATGTAAAATGGTTGGTTATTGATTTTTATTTTAACTTTTATGGACAAAAACACTTGTACCGCGCCTAAAGATGTTCGTCAAATTTTAATTTGCTTCGTCAGGTTGACTAAAACTGCAAACGTCAACATGAATGCACATTGACAGGGCTAATTGATCGTTTACAGAGGCAATTGAAGCAATTGACAAATTGCAGTTACGTGATTTAAGGTAAATGAGTAAACAAATAAAGAGTCTTAGATCCTCAAAGTAATCTTTTCACTTCAACGAAGTTTCGTAAATTAGTAGATATTAAGTAAAAAAAACATATATTTTGAACTAGATAATCAAGTAGCGTCGATGGGCTTGCAAAATGTGAGCATGTGCCAAATATAATGTTTGGACGTGCCTCTGACTACCCCCATTAGACATCTTCAAAGTATCTGTGTCTGGAGATTTGAGAGGATATCTACCGTACTTGGGGATTACAGTCGTGAACCTATTTATTTTTATTTTTTGTTAATTAAATCAAGTAATAAAAATAAAAAAATATTTTTTAAACGTCGACTAGTCTAGAGTGTTTCTAATAAATCGGTTTATTCACCACAATTAATTAGTAACACGTTCACAAAACCAACACGGCTAAGCAATTATAAATGCGGTTACACACGAAACGAAACGTGCGGTGCATAGGTGCCGGTGACAAGCTCTGAGGAAGACAGATTGTTGGGAAGACGCTGTTGACTAGTTGTTGTAGTGGTTGTGTGGAGACGGCTTCTTTTCTTGCATTCTGGTGACAATACAATATTTTATGGTAAATAGACAATACATTTGTAATGGCTGTATATAATAACTGGCTGTTTTAGTCATTAGTTGGCCGTATTTTTTATAGTTATAAATGTATGTTTTTTTTTAAAGTGCACGCTTAAATTACGCACAACTAAAATATTTATTTACTTGAAATATGTTTCCTTTAATAAAAACGGATTAACCTATTACAAGTAGGTACAAATAGTAGAATTAAGCAGATTATTAAAAAAAAATTACGTAAAAAGTAAGCAGGTTATTTAAAAAACACCCTTGATATAGTAAATTAATTAATAATTCAACACTTATTAAAATTCCTATTGCGTTGTTATATCCCTTCTAAAAAAATATATGTTTAGATTTTTGTTGTCAGTTTTTTATTACAAAGTTATTGCTTTAAAATAAACTTCTTCAATTTAGCATTTTTTCCCAATATCCCCAAGTAACTCTTGTCCCCAAGTTATTCTAAATCATAAGTTATTCTAATCCCAATATCCAAATTCAAATTCAAAAATCATTTATTTCAATAAAATCACAAGGATCACTTTGAAACGTCTAGGAACTAGGTGAAGCAACGCCGATTTTAAACTAATTGGCAATTCACTGTCACCAAACGTCATTATAAAAGCGCACTCCACGTTTTGAAGCACTACCTTGAATGATTGTCGGGCACACGCGTGTCCTATCTCACATCGTTACTGTCGATGTGTGTGTTCCCTTATCTTTTACATTTTCTACCAGTAGGTACTTGAATGAATGAAATCTTACTTAGTTATGAAGAAGACCAGCGATGAACCAAAGCTGTCATATTTTTACCTGGTGGTCCGATTTCGATGATTTTGATTTTCGATAGATTTTTTCTATTGTGTTTAGAATTTATAGTCCCAAGTTGGTCCTATTTAAATTATATTCACGTAAGATTAATAGTTCTTTCATAAAACTAATATCGTCCCTCGGTTTTTCGAAACATTTTCGTCGGTATTCTTTTTAGTTTTTGAAACGTTAATGTTTTAATTTATCTCATCTATGATAGATCTATTAAATAGTATCAGAGTATCTCTGCTGCAGTGCCTGCTGTAGGTAGGTACGTACTTTTTGATCATATTAAATTTATACCCCATCTCGTTGCATTTGTTTAGTTAGAATGAATCATAACATGTCATAGTGTATGTGTGTGTGTGTAATTTAGCATTACACACACACATACATAATAAATATGGGCATAATAAAAAAAGTATTAAATAGAATATGTAAACTGAACCGTATAAAACAACATAATCACACAAGACTTTTAGTTAAAGCAAGTAACGAAACCGAACATCCGAAACGGAAAACAAAATAAACACTCCACTGAAAGCAGTCGACCTTGCAAAAGTGAAAAAGTACCCGAACAACCGAAGACAATTTTTAAGTCACTTTTAAGTTTACGCAGACCGAAAAAACCGGCCGCGAAATAAGCGAAAATCGGTTCAGACAATTATTTTTCGCCTGAAATTCAAGACTTAACGAAATTCAAATCGCTTAGTGAGCGAAGGAATTATAGAAAAAGCCTGCGCATCTTCAAAGGTGGTATCAACCCTTTGAGGCTGGGGGAGGGTTAAGGGGGTGGAACGCACAGTAATATAGAAAACTTGTGTTAGCCCAGTTCCGCGCTTTTGTAACATCATTTCGGCTGCCGGTATAGTGGATGCAGCAGTCTTGAACTTGCCTTTGTGTGTTCGTGAAGAAATTTTTATTATTATACATACTTAACGAATTTCAAATAAAAAAACGGCTAATTACTACGTTTTAAGTTGTATTGCTGACGTTTCGATACATTTTTCGATTAACAACTACAAAAGTTTGTATTGTCTAATGTATTTCAGGTTAACGTAACCCTGAAATCGTTAACTAATATTGATAACCATCTGCTTTAAAAGAAAAAAACATACTTCACACTGAATATTTATGTTTAATGTACAAAACGGTATTTTAGTTACACCTCGTCAACAATCGCAACAAATCTTACTATGTGGTTGTAACACCCAAATTGTGTAAGCTAAGCATTGGCTTAGTAATTTGTGCAAGAAACTGGTTCAAATCCATACTTAAAAGAACATAAAAAAAATATATAACTATGGATTTTGACACGGGTCTTCATCACGTACCTTTAATTAATTTTCCCGACGTTTCGTCTATGTTAAAATAACCATGGTCGCGGGCAGACTGGAGTACTTGGAGCTACCGTCGAAAAGCGGAGGCAGTTACGATAGATTGAAAAAAGAAAATATATACCATACCAAAACGGTGCTCAAAACGGTGAAGGAAAATATCGTGAAGAAACCAGTTAGTATTCTTATAAGCGGCGATGGGCTTGCAACCTGTCACGTATGGAATGCTAACTACTACAAAATGTTGGTATGTGCCAAATATAATGTTTGGACGTGCCTCTGACTACCCCCGCTAGATATCATCCAAAGGTCTAAGCGCCTGGAGATCTAAAAGGAAATGTCTACCGTACTTGGTAATAATACCTACTTAAAAATAATATGGATCAAATATATCAAGTATCAAAACCGTCCAAACCACAGCGAGCTTTATAATTTAAGAAGAAGAAACAGGCCATAAGAAATAAATGTAAAGAAGGAGAAGAAACGTTTGGACCCCGAAAGGGTTGAAAAAGGGGTGCGAAATCACCCCCACCTGTACACGTCTTTGAATTCTCACAACAATTTGAATACTCTGGTTTTGTCTGTTTGTTGAATTTATTTTTTGTAACTGCTTCGATAATTAATTTTACTAAAAATGCTATACCTAATAAAATCACTCAATATCGAATGTTTTTAAATATAATATACTAACTATGATAAAAAAAAGCTCAATGTCACTCAAAATTTGCCTTTTATTCTGAAATATTTTTTTGTACATATTCGTTTTTGATAACAATAATAATTTTGTGTTATTCGAGACCTCTCACATTTTCCCAGTCTTGTGCTAATAGTTTGTTTTTAATTAAGAAGCTTTGTGGAAACTAAATAGTAAATCTATTCGCCTATGTTTGTCTTACTGCCTAAGTCATGTCTGAAAATTCAGCGTATGCTGAGATATGGTCCTTTTCTGCTACACACTACACGTTTTATTTACATCTATAATATATATTAATAATATATATGGGGACGAATAAATTGCTTACATTGCTTAAAAAATACTTTTATTTCTTTCTAAGGTTTAAGTTTAGTAGCAAGCAAACCCGCCGGCCTCAGCACTGTTTATTTTGTAGCTGTGTGGGTTTTTGTTTGAGAATTTTTGCTTGCAAGATATAAATCGCAAGAAACATGTTTGGGGCCCGTTCTTTGTTTCATTAAGGGTTATATTTGGTGATTTAAATTGTTTCCCCTGTATATTGATTAGGGCTTTTGTTTTGTTTCATTCGGCGAGAAGAGAGTGATGGCCCTCTTTGGCTTTGGTAACGAGCACTGAAAATAATGAGAAAATAATTTAAATTAAAATGCTTTATTTTTTATATATATTATAACTAGCCGACCTGTGACAGACGTTGTCCTGTCAAATTTCTATAATCGAATAAAAAAGACTGAATGTTTTTAGTCTGCGATATCAGATTTCTTGCACACCAGCGCCATCTATACAGAAATCATCCCTTTTGCGTTTTTTTATTGTTTTGAGAATGTTTTTCAATTTTAAAGTAGTCTATTATTTATTCGGGCATTATATTTACATCTCAGCAAATTTCAACTTAATCCGTTCTGTCGTTTAGTCCTGATTGAGGAACAAACATACGTACAAACTCACACACTTTCGCATTTATAATATTATTAAGATAATAATAATAAAATAATAGCCTTTTATTCAGATAGACTTAACCTAGTGACAATATTTTTTCTTTTTTTTTATAATAGCTTTGTTTTTATATGATAAAAATCTTAAATAAATTTATTTTAATATGTTTCTTAGCAGTTTTTTGTAAATCTGTTTGCCAGTCGGCAAAGGCCTCCAACCTTTTCCACTCTGACCTTTCTTGGGCCACTCTGTTCCACATCACTCCCGCCACGTCTGTCCGTCTGTCCGTCTGTCTGTCACAGGGCTGTATCTCAAGAACTGTGATAGCTACACAGTTGAAATTTTTAATATATAATTGGATTAAACATTTTGTTTATTTTAAGTTGTCTAGATTTATGCCAAGTTGGGAGCAAATTCAAATTCATTTAATTATAATTTCTGTAGACACTTACGTTTTTTAATCGGGTTATCTCTAAAAAGCACTTTATAGACTGGTCCACTTTCGCTTGATGAACTTTCCTAATGAATTAAGGTAACTTTAAAAAAGGTATATTCGCAAAATTTACGAAAAGCACGTAGAGATTTATTTAAAAGGTAAATAAGGTCAAATATCAACTTACTATCGTAAAATTATTTGTGTATGGCATTTTTTTCTAAGAGACACGTAATAATAATAAATAATAAATATTGGCGGACTTTACACACAGCGCCATTTAGCCCCAAACTAAGCAAAGCGTTGTACTGTGGGAACCAGATAACTGATAGAATACTTTAATACTTTTTTTTTGTAAATACATACTTATTATACATATTAACACCCAGACACAGAATAAACATCTATGTTCACTACACTAACGTTTGCCCTGGGTAGGGATCGAACTCACAACCTACAGCGCAGAAGGCAGAGTTACTACCAGCTGAGCTGTGAGGCCAGTCTATCAGTAATGAGTCCCTATTATGAACTTATATATAGATTAGGTGTTATAAGTAAACTGGCTCCTGCCCGCGGCTTCGCTAGCGTGGTGTCCAAAGAAAATTCTTTACGCTAATCTAGGTCACGAACTATATCCGTTGTAATTTTCATCTAAATCATTTAATTTGATTGAACAACAAACCTAAAATCTTTCACAATAATATTAATAAAGTAGAATTTAACGTCTTTATTACCTACAACATAACTATCATAAAAATGAAGCATGAAAATTTTCTCACCATCCTAAAACCCCTTCCAAAAAAGCTGAAAAGAAACTCGACAAAAAAGAATCACAAGGTGTCCTCGAATCGAAATTCAATACCAATTAAAACATCCCCAAGATAGTATTTAAATTAAGGAATATTCTTCATTGAGCCGTCCCACCAGTCTCATTTAAATTAAGCTTTTTGAAAAAGTCTCATATCTTCTTTACCAGGGGCGCTGATGTACATCAAGCCACCCCGTAAAAGGGGTAAGGTATTTTTCTTGGGGAGGGGGCGGGTGCAAAAATGCGTAGCGACGCACACATTTATGCGTGAATATTTACTGACGCACACAGACGTAGACTGTATGTAAAACACTTTAAGAAGCGCCGAAGAAATGCTAGACGCTTAACGGGTACAGGGTGATCTGAAAAAGTGAAAAATAAAGAGTTAAGAAATGTCAATTGAAGGAAAAATACTTGACTGAAAACACTTTTATATACTGCGCGATAATGTCAATAAAAATCGTTAAAATTATTTTTATATCACTAAATGAAACAATTTTATTTGACACCTACATCAGTGCCCGCCAAGTCGGGATGTGGATGATGATGATAATGATTCTGAATGCCAGCTCTTTAGATTCGTCATTAGTAAAACTATGCTACTTGCAACATATTGTTTGCCGAAATATCCTGAAGGTCTGAGGTCTACAGACTGATTGAAAGTAGGCTAAAATGTACTCTAGCATTTGGATTGACTTGACAGCAATGTGTACTGTGTAGTTGGAGCGACTTTCCATCCCTAGGTTTTAGGTTTCTGTCACTGACAACGCCTTTACGCATTGAAAAAAAAACAAGCACAATAGAGTTCTAGTGCGCTTCCGATTTTAAAATAAAGAAATAAAATAAATAGGATCACGACTGTAATCCCCAAGTACAGTAGACATCCTCACAGATCTCCAGACGCTTAGATCCTTTGAATATGTCTAGTGGGGTTAGTCAGAGGCACGTCCAAACATTATATTTGGCACATGCCCACATTTTGCAGTAGTTAGAATTCCATACGTGACAGGTTGCAAGCCTATAATAACTGGTTTCCTCACGATGTTTTCCTTCACCGTTTTGAGCACGTGTTTTTGATGCGCATATAAATATTTCGAACAGAAAAATCCATTGATGCACGCCGGGATTCGAACCCACGACCTTCTGATTGAAAGTCGAGGTACCTCCCACTCGGCCAACACGGCTTTTTTCTATTACAAAATAAGTGTGTTTTAATATCTGCAAGAAAACCTGACAACACCCTGTCCTAGGGGGTGAAAGCGAAAGGGTTGCGGAGGCGATCGCCACCCGGGGGGTGTCCACCGCCTTCTTACAACCTTTTTACTGAGGGGGTACAGAGTAATAGACTACAGAGTCTTCAGATGCGTATTGAAAATTGCTCTTAGGATTTTTTAATGGCGTATTTTCAATTTGATTACGTAATTCTTTACGAGGGTGGGGGTGTGATTTTTTCGGTGAACGATTTCAATACTCAAATTAAATATTATATACCACTAAGTAAATAAGTCTACCCGCAAACATGACTATTGGAACATAGTCGAAACGTCGGAAAATACATAAAAAGTAATACGAGATAAAAACCCGTGTAAAATTATGTATGTCAAGCTGAGACAATGTTGATCTCGATTTTCGATCCAAAGATCGCAGGTTTAAATCACAGTCTCCACCAATGGGTAGGTGGAGACCAATTCGAGTGCACACTTACCTAAAGAGCTTTATGTTAGGATCTATAATTTTTATTTTTTATATTATTTTCTTGCAGTATATTTTGTATACAGTTAGAAACAAACTGCACTTGTCCAGGAGGTGGGCGTAACACCCGCAGATGAAACGATGTAGGAAAACGCGAAAAATCGCGAGGAGATAGTGTACTCCGCACATATTCACCATGTCTTTCCTGTAGATAAGGCCGAAATAAGTTCCCTTGACTTTGTACGAGTATAATAGCAAAGTCGTTACTTTTTATGTCAAGCTGTACGTTACCCTTTGAAAGTGGGTAGGTTAGGTACTTAAGGACAAAGAGCTATCGTGAAAACAGCTCAAAGTTCAGTTATCAAGACAAACCCTTTGTCAAATAAATTGTTAAGTGATGTGAACAAGATGAGCCTCTTTTAAGACAATTTTTCTTGAATTCCATAGTATATACTGTCATATCAATACTTGCATTTGACAATTTCAGAGTTAATAAACATTTTTATAAACATTTTGGAAAGTAAGCACGAAACCTATTAACCTTTATTTAGCTATAAAACTTCAATAACTTACACCATTCCGCGGGCCGTCATAGCGTGATATCGAATCGACCCCGAAAAATGGCCAATAAATTAATTTACTTTTTGTACCACAGCCTCTGAACTGTGTCGCCAAGAATGTTGTATTAGCGAGGCGAAAGGGGGAATGGGAGGGGGGGTGTAATTGCAAAATAAAATTAGCCGGGGTACGTGCTCAATTTGCGCCTCCCGGCACTGATTTGTTTTCACTCCTGGTCTGCCTATGTGCGGGTGTCTCGGACTTCTCCCTGCTCTGCATGTTTCTTAGCCTATATATTATTGATCCGTGTAACTCTCTGCCATATTGTTTCGTGCCGCGCAAAAACTCTCATTATATATCTGTACCTAGTGTAGAGTTTTATCCCGCAATACTCGCTTGGAATCTAGATACTTTACGAGTTATTCTTACTGAAACAACGCTATAAATAATTTAAATTGTAGGTACTCTTCAAAAGTTAGACTTCAATGTAAAGGCCTAAGAAGTGTGGAACTAACATAAGACAGTTAAACCGAGCTGCCTGTCAGATAAATAAGCTGAGAAACCGATAATTTCCATGAATATTGAGAGTACAGAAAGTAGTGCTAATTAGTTGACAGAGCGAAAATCCTTCTGGCTATAAAATTCCCGGCGGCGATTCCGCGGGAATGTTCAAAAAGGCGTCTAAAACTTTCGGGCCGGCCGCGGAGTCAATGGCTTTTTTATATTCGCGTTTTCTTTTTGTCCCGGTTGAACTTTTCCAAAGTTTTTATTTTGAGGAAGTTTCAGAGTGTCAGTTTGGCGTTCGCTCGCAATTTTCCGCGGTTCGCGCCAATAATTGCGGACGCAGGTGGGAATATTATTTGCTTTTTTTCAGCGCCGTCCGTTTAATTTTAGCTTTTATTGTTGAGGCGTGGGTGCCTAGTGGTGCCACGGTATTCGATCGGAAGTTCGTAGCTTCGTCAAACCGCGGTACAAACCCAGAACTTTTTTAACTGAATTGTATGCTCGACATACCATATCTAGAGTTATAGGTATAACCCAAGATCACACACACAGCAAGAGTAGAGACAAAGTCGTTCTATGAACATGTTATTTCTTCAATCCTAAAACACACTTGACACCCAATAGGTAACGTTAGGTAAAAGTGAACATGCGTAGGTTTCCCTCCCATAGTGTCACATGTCGGCACGCCCACATCAGCACACGCCCACCACATATACATGCATGCCCCAGTTTCACGTACGTGATCATACGAGGCGTGTGTTCTGCGCATGCCGTAACCCGTAGGCGTGGCTTCCCCACCGTGAATGTTACGTCACGTTAACGTGACGCTTCTTCACGTTATTGCTGTGTGCGCTACTGCCAAAGAGTAAGTAGGTATAGAACCCTTTTATTATTACATAACCAATAAATACCTCATAAAATAAGCATCAGATACAGCGGCTTAGCATTAAAAGAAAAAGGTAACAGGGTATATATTTCAATAAAATCACAAGGATCACTTTGATATTTGCTAGGTGAAGCTACGTCTGTTCCTCCTCGCGATAGTTATCAAGTTACGTCAGCTTTAGAGCGTTCTAAGAACTTCGTCAGCTGGGATGCACTGGCTTAAAAGAACTTCTTCTAATAAGAACTTATCTTTGGAAGGAACTTGGCGATAGTCTGTGGCAACGCGACGCTGGGCTATTTATTTCGGCGACGCTCGACGATAAATGAGTTATAATTTATTTTTACTCGAAAAAGGAAGGGTAAGGGGGCTTTGTAATTAATGGCGAAATTGGCTATTCCGAGTATTCGCGAGACGGTAATGAGGTGAGATTGAGATTAAAACTTGGTTAAATGAGCTCCGTAAAGGATTAAACGCAAAAATTTTGAAGGTTTCTACTTTCTCGACACAAGCGACGATGGCGGTTTGATAGTCACTTTAGGATTTAGCCATTTTATTTAGTTTACTGGTAAAGTACGTACCAACTGGAATATGAAACTTTGTATCTTTTACGGAAAACGCTGCGACTTTTTCATCTCTTACATGATATAACAATAAGGGATTCTGAGCAGTCTGGCAGATCGCATAAAAGGAAAATGGCAGGAGTGATGTGGAACAGAGTGGCTCAGGAGAGATCAAAATGGAAAAGGTTGGAGGAAGCCTTTGCCGATTGGCAAACAGATCTGCAAAAGTTAAGCAAGCATCAGATACTAGATTTAGTTTAAGTTTAATTTGTGTTTTATATAGGTATTTACAGTAGACTAGTCCTGATTGAGGAACAAACATACATACAAACTCACAAACTTTCGCATTTATAATATTATTAGGATTTAAGAAATATCTGAATAAAAGGCTATATTATTATTATTACAATAAGGGATGTATTTTATTAAGACTATTTCCAAACTGAAATCACAAGTACAATCCTTACCGATGCCTTAGGTGAAAGCAAATTTGCTTCATTCTGAATAATTAAGGACTTATGACTATTTTTGTATCGATCCGAAACGACGAATAATAGTTTTTTTATGTTAATTAAAATAAAGGAGGCAATAAATTAAATGAGAGGCAGTAATGGCCGCTAATGAACTGAAACCAAAGTCCACAATCATTACTTTAATTCAGTAATCGCTATTTAGGAAAAATACAAAATTATTATTGTTTGCTTTGCTTAGTTTGAGGTTAGATGGGTGAAATGCCCGCCAATATATATATCACTAGCGACCCACCCCGGCTTCGCACGGGTGCAAAGCTGATTCCTATAAACCTTCCTCCTGAATCACTCTATCTATTAAAAAAAAACGCATCAAAATCCGTTGTGTAGTTTTAAAGATATAAGAATACATACAGACGCGGGAAGCGGGAAGCGACTTTGCATATACTATGTAGTGATGATAAATAATATACCTTAGTAGTATTACAATCTAACCATATGGCAGGCTAATGAGTAATTTCTTAGTACTAACTGAACTAAGAATGTGTTCAGTAACACTTTTCTTATAATGAAGTTGAAAATTTCATCACTTTTGTCGTAATGAGGTAATTTTTTTAACATAAACTGAAATAACTATTGAACCAATTTTAATAATTATTTCACCAATCAAAAGTTACATTATATACACAAAAAATGCATTAATGTAACCTACGGTATCAAAAAAAATCCTTAGATCTTCTTGTTTGAGTCTTCACCTTGTTCGATTGGCACCACACTGGAGCTCTACATAGCATTAAGGAAAGGACCATTAAAAAAAGGTAGACCCCAAGCTGTGTTTGTTGCCTGATTCTTCTAGGCTTGGTCGCGTGGAATCGGCGTAGCTTCACCTAGTTCCTAAGACGTTTCAAAGTGATCCTTGTGATTTTATTGAAATAAATGATTTTTGAATTTGAAATTTGAATTAGTATACCCGTGCGGAACTGGGGCATACTGCTAATAGTGTAAACTTAGACCTTATACCCTGGCGCTAAGGCACACCACAAACCATTCCCGAAACACATGTGATCCTCTGAGCTTAGCTAAGGTGAATTGCACTCAATCCCCAAACCTTAAGGTATGATTTTGATCGTGTTTGCTACCGATGGAACGAGTATGGTGACAAATGACCTCACAGCGGGATGAGGTGGCCATAAATAAACCAATTTGTGAGGAATTCTGGGAGTGTGGCTGATGAATGAGTTGTCAAGGACGATCGCGTGTCTTACATTGATTGAATAAATGGTAAGTATAAGTAAACAAAACAACGGACGGTAATTAAAAAAATATATTTAGGGGACTTTTTTTAGCTTATTTTCAAATCTTGTTACGAGTATAAATGTGAAATTTGGATGTATATCCGTGTTTCAATAATGACGTAATGGCTGAATCGATTTAGATGAAAATGGGACAGGATATAGCTCGTGACTTGAAATAATAATTTCACAACATATTATTACACCACGAGAATTATTCACGTAAATGATTAAAATTGTCGATGAGGACACCGACAATGTTTCTATTCATTTAGAGAATCTTCTTCAGCGTAATAGGCTATTTGACAATATGAAAAATAAAGTGTTGTTGATAGTAATCTATGTAAATTATGCCTTCATAAAGCGTTATGTAGTAAAATAATTAGAAAATAAACAATGATTTATTAAAAAACCCATAATTCAAATTATTTATTTTTAAACGCCAATCACGTAACACAAAACGGTCAGGATTGGTCGAATCGACGATGACGTAACATGCTTGTCAATATGTCATCGCCTGCCTTGAAAAACTTGACGTTTGTGTATTTGTTGACAAGCATGTAACGTCACAGAAACTAGTGCGACGCCATTTGCTAAAGAAGCGTGTTTGCGTTTTATTTAAATTTTCAATATTTAATTTACATTTTTAGGGCCAATACTTAACAGAATTGAAAATAATATTTTTTTATGGGTTCCACAGTCACTACTGAATAATCTAGAATGGTTTTCAAAATCTTGTCAAATAGCCCATTCTTGTTGTGCAATGTGTAGTACAACTCACGAAAGTTTTGAAAGTGAAATAAATCCACTACTTATTAACTAAGTACTTCTCAAGCAAAATCGTAGGGAGACGTGGCTATGTTTTCGATTTTCTCCTCTGCTTCTCATACCTTGCTAAAGTACAAGGGTACAACTTTATGTTGTGACCCAATAATGAATGAAATTAATGAATTTGTCGTTTTAAGGTGATATGTGAAATTTTTGACGTTTTGTATGGGCTGAGTCCGGATAAGACAGAAAAAGTGATAAAACTGCAATATCTCGAAAACCATCAAATTTAAAAAGAAACTGTCTGTAATTTATTTAGCTAGTATGAATTATCTTACGAATTTTATAAAAATAAACTGTTTAGCTGTCATAGCTTTGATTAAAAACGAAACTCGTGTTTTTGAAGAGCCAACTTTGGAAAATAAATCTAGTTTCACCAATCGTGTTTCTGTCTGTAATTTATCTAGATTATATCCTTAAGTTATCTTTGTCATGAAAAACAAAACTGTATGTTTTGCGGTTATTGAGAAAAAACGATTCTGCATTCATCAAAAACATTTATTACTCGCCCTAAATGTACAACCTTCCTAGCTACTTTCCCGAATGACAAATTGCCCATATGGGTCTAAATGACCACGGGCATTAGTCAACCTCGTCACGCCGTATTAACCGTGTCTAAGCCGATCGTGTGCGATAACCAAAGCCGATATCAGGGACCATACCACAAGGTACTAAAGTAATATCAAAACTATACGAGTACTAGCTGCTCGCCCCCGTCTTCGGACGGGTGGTACCTGGATAAAAAGTCTACCGATTTTGTGCAAAAAACACATAAACCATCTACTAAATAGTCCGAGCAAAGCCTAAACATTTGGTTTGGATAGGTGAGCCCGTTCTTGAGTTATAAAATTACAACGAAAAGTGGTATTGGTTTTTATATATATAGATTACTCGCGGTTCAAAAGTGACATCGCTATACGAGTTCGTAGTGTTGTCAATTTCGTGAGTAATATTGTTTTGATATTACTTTTGAGCTTGTGGTACGGCCCCAGATCGAGTTGATAAGGTATTTTGTATATTAGTTACATGTGGTTGTGTGGGTGATAGTTTTTGGAAGAGTTTTATAATGATAGTACTTTAAATATTTGTATTTATCTTTTTCATTTTCTAGGTATACCTTTTTGGAGCCTTCACCTTTTTCAATTTAGGCACCACACTAGAGCTCTATATATATATATTGGTTGCAAGCAAAATTATTTTATTGTATTATATTTTTAGGGTTCCGTACCCAAAGGGTAAAAACGGGACCCTATTACTAAGACTTCGCTGTCCGTCTGTCTGTCCGTCTGTCTGTCACAGGGCTGCATCTCATGAACCATGCTAGCTAGACAGTTGAAATTTTCACAGATTATGTATTTCTGTTGCTGCTCTAACAACAAATACTAAAAACAGAATAAAATAAATATTTAAGGGGGGTTACATACAAAAAACATGATTTTTTTGCCGTTATTATAGATAATGGTACGGAACCCTTCGTGCGCGAGTCCTACTCGCACTTGGCCGGTTTTTTTACTTATACTTTGACGTTGTTGGGTTTACTATTAGGGTAACTGTCGTTTATATGGGATTTAGAGTAGATTATTATTAGGCCGGGCCGTGCCCGGGGCATGCCGTGTATGTGGCCCGAACGGGGCATGGATTGGAAACGTTACATACATTTTGTATGAAGCAGTTTATACTAAACAGTGCCTGATCCGTGTCCCGTTCGGGCCCGTCTACTAACAAAAGGCTTCGGCCTGGCCCGGACCCGGTCTTATATAAATCTACCCTTAGTAGGTAATTATGAGTAGTTATCTCTATTTTCTGTCCATAACTGAAAACCACTCTACAAAGTTGTAGTACAGTTTATCTAAAGCATTAGGCTTTTATTCTGCAATAAGTTAAGACTGGCTTAGTAAGCTAGCTCCTATTACTTAAAACCAATATTTCTAAGCGAGCTCCCTATAAATTGTCTGTATTAAAATAATGCTCACAAAGGTAAGCTAATCATAGCCGCTCGCGCAGATCTGCAGATAGGGATAGATAGCTATCGCTGGTGATGAATGTACCTGCCCGATACTATGTCTTTGTTGTGGGACAAAAAGACGTAGAGACGACTTGAAGGTGATATGTGAAATGTTTGGTGTTTGTTTGCGGTGTCTACTCTATATATAGATATAGGGTAGACTCAGCCCATACAAATAAGACAACAAGATAATCCGTCTTAGATCTGACGAAAAAAGTGATAAAAATGGATTATCTTAAAAATCTTTTATCCTTAACCTATTATTTAACGAATTATATAAAAATTATTCATAGTTTTGATTAAAAACGAAACTAGTGTTTTTGAAGAGCCAGCTTTGAAAAATTAATCTATCGAGAAAAGTTTTACCAATAGTGTTTCTGTCTATAATTTATCTAGATTATATCCATAAGTTATCTTTGTCATAAAAAACAAAACAGAGAAGGAACGATTCTGCATTCATCAAAAACATTTATTACTCGTCTTAATAGCTAAGTCTGAAAAACACACACATGAAGACATCCTTTCAGATCTCCAGGCGATTAGTACTAGAGAATGGTAAGGTAGGTCCAGGCATTCTATACGTGACAGGTTTCAAGCCCATTGCTGCTGTATTGAGCATGTGTATTTCACAATGTGTGTTATTTGTGTAAGATTGGGTGCAAACTATTTGCCGCTTATAAAAATAATAACTGGTTACATTACGCTGTTTTCCTTCGCTGTTTGGTATAGAACAATATTTTTTTTGTGCTTATTTTTAGAATATATTTTTTTTTAATCCACGGTGGATATTCGAACACAGCTTTCGGATTGAAAGTCACATGGCGAAATAAGCTTGTACTGCAAAAAAATATATATATTATTACGACTGTAATCCCCAAGTACGGTATCCTCTCAGACCTTCAGGCGCTTAGATCCTTGAAGATGTAGAGGGGGCAGTCAGAGGCACGCCCAAACATTACATTTGGCACATTTCCACATTTTGCAGTAGTTAGCATTCCATACGTGACAGGTTGCAAACCCATCGCCGCTTATAAGAATACTAACTGAGTACGTGTTTTGACGCGCATATACATTTTTCGAACAGAAAAATCTATTGTTTCACGCCGGGATCCGCACCCACGATCTTCGAAGTAAAAGTCGAGGGACCTCGCACTCGCCACCACTGCAAATAAAAAAATAAACAGTTTCAATAGCTACTCCACCCCTTCATCTAAGTAACACGGATGAGACTCGCGGGTAACGTTGCAACCCGCACGGTAACCTAATAATGTCGCGTTACAGAAACACTTTTGTCCAGATAGTGCTGGCTGCTGGTCTAGCTTCCGGCAGTGGTATCTGATATAGGAGATGTCATCTATAACAATTGAAGGCGTCAAATATTGAGAAAACAAACGGTCACTATGGAACAGGTTTTCTGTTGAAAGGTGATAAGTGAAATTTTTGACTTTTTGTATGAGCTGAGTCTACCCGGATAAGACGGAAAAAGTGATAAAACTGCATTATCTTGAAAACCATCAAATTTAAAATGAAACTGTCTGTAATTTACTTAGCTAGTATTATCTAACGAATTATATAAAAAGTTTTTATTTAAAACGAAACTAGTGTTTTTGAAGAGACAACTTTGGAAAATAAATCTATCGAGAAAAGTTTCACCAATCGTGTTTCTGTCTGTAATGTATCTAGATTATATCCTTAGGTTATCTTTGTCATAAAAAAAATGGTATGTTTTGCGGTTATTAAGAAAAAACGATTCTGTATTCATCAAAACATTTATTACTCGTTTTAAACTTATTTTTTAAAACAAGCTTTTGTAAAAGCTTCTGCGAGCTAGAGATCGCTTACAATAATACTAACTGGTTTCCTTCACCGTTTTAAGCACGTATTTTTGATGCGCATTTAAATTTTACAAACAGAAAAATCCATTGATGCACGCTGGAATTAAACCCACCTTCAGATTGAAAGTCGAAGTACCTCCCACTCGGTCATCACGACTAACACGGCCCATTCACATAGTAAACTGTGATATTAGTAAAATATGTGGAGGTCAACAAGATAATAACTAAACGATCAAACTTGTTGGCCGAGTGGGAGGTACCTCGACTTTCCGTTCGAAAAATTTATATGCGCATCAAAAACACGTGCTCAAAACGGTGAAGGAAAACATCGTGAGGAAACCAGTTAGTATACTTATAAGAGGCAATGGGCTTGCAACCTGTCACGTATGGAATGCTAACTAATGCAAAACGTGGGCATGTGCCAAATATAATGTTTGGACGTGCCTCTTACTACCCCCACTAAGCATCTTCAAAGGATCTAAGCGTCTGGAGATCTGAAAGGATGTCTACCGTACTTGGGGATTACAGTCGTGATCCTATTTTTTTTTTATAAAACTTTATACGAATACCTTCGTTTGTTGTTTCGAGTCGGTGTGTTATGGCTTTATGTTGTAATAACTCGCATTTATAATGCAATGAAACGTAATACAAAGGACCTAGACCCGCATAATATATGCCCGCATTAAAACCGCGGGTGTATCTTGTCTTCTTCATAATATCTTTAGGAAAAGGTGTGGTATTTATTAACCGACTTCAAAAAAAGGAGGAGGTTCTCAATTGAACTGTCTTTTTAGGGTTTCGTAGTCTACAAGACAAGAAGTTTCGCCATGTCCGTCGGTCCGTCTGTCCGTCTGTCCGTCTGTCCGTCTGTCCGTCTGTCCGTCTGTCCGTCTGTCCGTCTGTCCGTCTGTCCGTCTGTCCGTCTGTCCGTCTGTCCGTCTGTCCGTCTGTCCGTCTGTCCGTCTGTCCGTCTGTCCGTCTGTCCGTCTGTCCGTCTGTCCGTCTGTCCGTCTGTCCGTCTGTCCGTCTGTCCGTCTGTCCGTCTGTCCGTCTGTCCGTCTGTCCGTCTGTCCGTCTGTCCGTCTGTCCGTCTGTCCGTCTGTCCGTCTGTCCGTCTGTCCGTCTGTCCGTCTGTCCGTCTGTCCGTCTGTCCGTCTGTCCGTCTGTCCGTCTGTCCGTCTGTCCGTCTGTCCGTCTGTCCGTCTGTCCGTCTGTCCGTCTGTCCGTCTGTCCGTCTGTCCGTCTGTCCGTCTGTCCGTCTGTCCGTCTGTCCGTCTGTCTGTCTGTCACAGGGCTGTATCTCATGAACCGTGTTAGCAAGACAGTTGATTTTTTTACAGATGATATATTTCTGTTGTCGCTATAACAACAAATACTAAAAACAGAATAAAATAAATAATTAAGTGGGGCTCCCGTACAACAGACGTGATTTTTTTGCCGTTTTGTATAGATGCGAGTCCGACTCGCACTTGTTTTTTCTTGTCTCTCCCAGTTTATTTTTCTTGCATACCCATTGTGTGGGGTATCGTTAGATACGTCTTCAAAAAGTATTGAGGGTTGTTGAAAACTTTTCGACAAGGGAGCCGTTTTGTGAAATATTGAGCTTTAAAGTGCCAATATTTTGTTAGAAACGAGTGTCAACCAACATAAAAAATAAAAATGTACAAATATCCAAGTAATAATAAAAATTTCGCCCAAATATTATTTGAAAATTATTTAAATAACGTTTTTAGCTGTTTAAACTACGAAACCCTTGCGCGTGATCCGACACGTACTTGGCCGGTTTTTTAATGAATTGTGTGTGTTGAGTGGAGGGAACTACTAAATAAATAAATATAATCTTTCTTATGTCTTATTTCTACTCACATAAACGATTGTACACAGGTAGGTACTCTGCCAGCTGTTAAAACCATATCGGAGTGTGGCGTAAGGGACCTTTTAACCGACTTCAGTAAAGCTATATGGTCAAGTTATAGAATCATACCCGGAGGCAGACATTGTCTGTACGGTATTATCTATAGTTGGTCCCTTGTCTTGTCACCGGTCCTTTTATGGTCACCCTAGTTGTTATCTGCTATCCCTATTTGACAATCTTGGTGGCGTGGTGACTGAGACGCAAGAGGTGAGGGTTCGATTTCCGTGGAGGAATAAATGTTTGCAGAGTCAATGATTGCATCATGGTAAGATTGGGTAATGATTTTAAAAGAAAGAATAAATATAAATAAATATAAATATTGGTGGACATTTTACACATCGCCATCTAGCCCCAAACTAAGCAAAGCTTGTACTATGGGAACCAGATAACTGATAGAATACTTATATACTTTTTTTTTTGTAAATACATACATATGATACATACTAACACCCAGACACAGAGCAAACATCTATGTTCATCACACAAATATTTGCTCTGGGTGGGAATCGAATCCACAACCTACAGCGCTGAAGGCAGAGTTACTACCAACTGAGCTGTGAGGCTGTTCCAGAAAAACTGAAAGTACTTTTTTCTGCCGTTAATCGCGATCGCGGGTAATGCTCATGATGAAGAGCATCCTTGGTAGCCGTATTTCTATTTAGAATGATTAACAACCACGATAGTTCATACTTCATACTTGTTTTAAATTAAGACAATAACTATGAATAAAATTGATTGAAATTTAGTTTTGTATAGCGTTGTCACTTTCGCTCATTAAGTAATACTGCTTTAGTCTTACTTTAGAGATTGTAGTGCGGCCCCAGGACAACGTAGCATAGCAAAAAACATCTAGATATTAATCTAAATCTATAAATACGGCAGCTTATAAACAAAGTGGTGGTATAGCATGTAATTCTCCGCATTACACGCGGACGAGAGTGAGAATTGTTGCCTTCAGGATATACGTTACGCAAACGCCTTCCTGGCCAAGCCATGATCTGTTAAACTCGATTGATACGGTAGTATGCAGCACTCGCGTAGCTTAGTTTGCATTAGCCTATTCGCACACGGGCTAAACACAAAACTACTGACATAATTTCCTGTAGTTTTCATACTTTACCACGCCGCACACAGTTGAATGACATATCGCCGCTTCTCGCTTCTTATGGCCCGGTAATGCCGGGGTCCCACGGCCCGCGTTTTCATGCGCCAGACCGCGCCAAGGCGGACGGACGCGCCGTGGGAACGATGCATCTGTGGTGGCCCGTGCTTGGAACGCTCTGTACGCGACGCGCCGGACGCACACAGGCGGAGCGTTATCCGGCGCGGCCCGTCGTTTTACGCGCTATGGGACCCCGGTGTTAAGGGGGAGAGGGGTAAGGAATCGCGCGAGTGATGTGTAGCGACGTTTTGTGTCGGCGTTTAGTGAGTGTCACGTGTGGTCCGTGTGCGACAACACTTAGACTTTTAACACGTTCGTGCCCAAGCTACATTGAGGATGTCTTAGCACGTCCCGTAAAAAATATTCGCTATATAAATTGTATAATATAATATGTCAAGACACATATATGAAGCGGGAACGTTTAGTAGTGCTATACAAGCGCAAGTATCCTGAGCCATTTGTGATTCATCGGAGAGGTGACATTAATAACCGATGACATCACATAGCTCCAAACTAAGCAAATCTTATACTATGGGATAATATCTTTCAACATAGCCGAGTAAGTACCCGTGTTACCACTGAGGTCTTCGTAACACGTTTTCTTGCTAGATTTGTAAAAAAGTGCCACATCCATAACCGCATTAGTTCGTGATAAACTTATAGGGAATTTACACTGTTGGCCAAGCCTATCGACTTTCGCGATATTGTGTTACAGGCTTACAGGTGCTCCAGCTTCCTTACTGCCGCCATCAACTGCGATAACTAATTTTGTATCAACACCAAAACAAAACAAAGGTGAATTATTAAACAAAACTAAGAGATTGTTACTGTACTTTTATCTAATACTAGCGACCCGCCCCGGCTTCGCACGGGTAGCATGTTATTATACATATAAACCTTCCTCCTGAATCACTCTATCTATTAAAAAAAACTGCATCAAAATCCGTTGTGTAGTTTTAAAGATATAAGCAAATTCAAAATTCAAATTCAAAAATCATTTATTTCAATAAAATCACAAGGATCACTTTGAAACGTCTTAGGAACTAGGTGAAGCTAATACGCCGATTCCACGCGACCAAGCCTAGAAGAATCAGGCAACAAACACATACATACGCGGGAAGCGGAAAGCGACTTTGCTTTATACTATGTAGTGACTAGCAGTCCGCCCCGGCGTCGCACGGGTGTAATAATGATTTTATGAGTAATTTTTATAATAATTTTTCAAATCGGTCCAGTAGTTTCGGAGCCTATTCATTACAAACAAACAAACAAACAATCAAATCTTTCCTCTTTATAATATTATAGATATAGATTATATTATATTAATTAATATAGACTAGCTGTCTTGGCAGACGTTATCCTGTCAAATGTCAATAATCCCACAGAAAAAAGCACTTTTCGTTTATCCCTATCTTTACGCCTTATCACTAAGGGTTATGAAAAATAGATGTTGGCCGATTCTCAGACCGATTCTCAGACGGGAACGAACATTGTGACACGAGAATTTTATATATAAGATGTATAAAACTCTTACGTTACTGATTGGCTGACTTTCTTAGTGCACCCCTACACACACACTATATAGATAGTATAGATAGATAACAGATACAAAAGTTTTTAGGACCAGTCAATTTGACTGTGCGTTGATAGATCAGTCAGTTAGTCAGTCAGTAACGCAAAAGATATATATAATTTAAATGATCATAAAAGCACCAGTGATGCAACGAGTGCTCAGAAATCTTAGGATTTTTATACTTAGCGACCTTTTTTGATTAATTTCCTCCTAGGCTTGGGTTTAAAATTGGGTACCTAACTACTAACTACAATTCATTTAATTATTGATTCTAGTGATTGTGGTGCCTATGAACCATATCCGTTTTCTGTCAATCAGTTTTAAACCAAAAAATAGATATCCGAGGCAATACATTAAAAAAAGCATAAAAATATATAGGTCGAATTGATGGGTTAGTCCAAAAATGCCCATTGATTATCCCCATCAATAAATAAATAAATAAATAAATAAATACTGGTGGACATTTTACACATCGCCATCCAGCCCCAAACTAAGCAAAGCTTGTATTTACTATGGGAACTAGATAACTGATAGAATACTTATATACGTTTTTTTTTTGTAAATACATACTTATGATACATACTACACACCCAGACACAGAATAAAGATCTATGTTCATCACACAAATATTTGCTCTGGGTGGGGATCGAACCCACAACCTAGCGCTGAAGACAGAGTTACTACCAACTGAGCTGTGAGGCCGTCATGTCAATGGCAACTCATTTAGTTTGTAACGTGCATTTCTGAACTTTTTGTCTAGAAATCCCTATTTATGTATATCCCCTACTAAGCACAACAATTCCATCAATTTGTTAATGTTGATAACCTCCTATTTTTTCGTCGGTTAAAAAGAGGACGTCAAAGGCTACCACAAGTGTATTCATATTTATCTTCCGTTTTGTTTCCAAACGTTTCTTTTATAAACATTTATCGTTATCAGAACAAGGCAATCTAACACGACGTTAAATGGATCTAAGTACGAAAGATTTATACTGTCCCATCGTGCATATGAATTATCTATCGCCCGTGACGGATCGTCGCGGCCAAACACACGGAAGTTTCGGAAAAAAATGGTCAAGTAAGCGACAGACATTTGTATCGTGTTCCGTACATGTTATAAGGCAGAGTAATATTTTTGAGCTATGTAAGTGTCAAGTGACAAGTTTCAATTAAATTTACTTTATTAAGGTGACATAAAGATAATTTAATACATTCTCTGAACGTGGTTTCGGAACGCTTATGTAATAAGGGAACTTCTAAAATGACAAAGAAATAGGGTTAGGTATAACTGTTATTCCCAAGTAGACATTCTCTCAAATCTCTTTATGAGATGAATTTCCTGATGTGCTTTCTTGGTACATATAAAATCATCATGATGCGACTAGATAAATTTGAATTTAATAATAATTGTAAATAATTTTCTAAGTCACGTGCCAAATATAATGTTTGGACGTCTGCTACCCCCTCTAGAAATCTTCAATCTCAGATCTCCATGAGCCTGGAGATCTGAGAGGATGTCTACCGTACTTGGGGATTACAGTCGTGATCATATTCAATTTAATTAAAAAAAAAGAGGATGGAAGACGCAATGGTTCATCCACAAGTGTTTCCAATTTCACCGCGGAACCCCAAATGCACGCGACAGGCCACCGAACTCCATCAACCCGGTCGATTTATTATAAGCGTAGGAGGCAACTAAAAATTAACCACAACTACCGGTCGAGTTTTAAAACGCAAGAGTAATAGTCGAGATTAGGAGCATTGTTGCCGGGAGGCTGTGGAGCAAACGCTTATTAGAATTTAAACGCGCTCTGAGAGTACGCTAGGATACCCATCGAGCTCTAATAGAAATGGAGCTGTGTCTTCGTTTAGTGCTTTTTCAAGGAGATTTTTAACTTTTTGTCAATTGGTAAATGCTGCTAAATGTGCATGTACCAAGTGTAATGTTTGGACTATCTTAGATATCTTTAGTGATATGAGCGCCTGGAGATCTGAGAGGATGTATACCGTACTTGGGGATTACAGCCTTGATCCTCTTAATTTCGAAACCTAGGTGTTGGAAATTGTTATGCTTTTTGAAAATTAAAGAAATTAAATAGGATCACGACTGTACTTAATCCCTAGTACGGTATACGGGCTCTCAATTCCCTGAAGATGCTTAAAGAAGGTTGTCAGAGGTACCTCCATACATTATCTTCTGCCCTCGGCTTCGCTCGTGCAGTACCTGGATATAAGGTATCCTATATGCTATTCCAATGCAAAAGCTATGTACTCGTATATTACAAGTTTCATCCAAATCTATTTAGGCGTGATTAAGGTACAAACATCCAAACATCCTTAGAATCTTTTGGATTTTTAATACTTTTAGTTTTTATCCACGACTTCGTCTCGACTCGAACATCACTATTTCTATGTGTGTAACATCACAATCGGCAGTCACAGACAGAGTTATTTTTACATTTGTAATATACTAGCGACCCGCCCCGGCTTCGCACGGGTAGCATGTTATTATACATATAAACCTTCCTCCTGAATCACTCTATCTATTAAAAAAAACGCATCAAAATCCGTTGTGTAGTTTTAAAGATATAAGCAAACATACATACATACATACGCGGGAAGCGGAAAGCGACTTTGCTTTAAACTATGTAGTGAAGTATAGATTATGTAAGGTGAAGAAAAACATCGTGAGGAAACCAGTTAGTGTTCTTATAAGCGGCGATGGGCTTGCAACCTGTCACGTATGGAAAGCTAACTACTGCAAAATGTGGGTAAGTGCCAAATATAATGTTTCGACGTGCCTCTGACTACCCCCACTAGACATCTTCAAAGGATCTAAGCGTCTGAAGATCTGAGAGGATGTCTACCGTACTTGGGGATTACAGTCGTGATCCTTAGGAGATTAGGTTAGATTAAGCTCACATTTTTGCAATATCACCTCGATTCCTAGCTCGACGCTAACCAACTATAATGTAGCGCTCGTTTTTTAGAACACCCGAGGACTATCATCGATTTTATTAGAGCAAGGAAATATGGGAGCGGATGACGTGCCGTACGCTTGTTAGTGCACGCTCCAGGCTTCGCACGCAAAGTAGGATAATTCAAGGCGTAATTCGAGCTGTCGACTGGATATCAGCCTCTGGTGACGATGCAGCCATGCTTGCGCTTCTATAATGGTCAGTAAGTAATAGCCAAGGTTGTTCGGTAGCGGTTTAATAGTGGGTTCGGGCAGAGCTGTAACCAGCTTTTTATGCGCTTGGTGCGAGCTAGCCCGCCCCCCTTAGTGCTTATTCACGTTGACTCGCGGGCGCGGTGGCGGGCGCGGTCACGAAATATCAAACGTATCGCTAGTTAGCTCGCTACTTAGACCGCACGTGCGTTTTGAACGTGAACACTTGGAAATCACGTCATATGTTTGATATTTCGTGACCGCGCCCGCCACCGCGCCCGCGAGTCAACGTGTTTAAGCACTTATTAGTGTTCTTGTAAGCGACGGGCTTACAAGCTGTCGCGTGTGGATGTTAACTACTTTTTGAGGTGCCTCTGATTAATCCATTTAGGCATTTTCAAGGACCGAAGCGCTTGAAAAGCTGAGATGTCTACTGTACTTGGGGATTATTTTCGTGATTCTATTTTCATTTCCCCGCTCGGTGGTAAATATTTTGTGTGTTTTGCGCTCGCTAAGTAGACGCTTAGGTAGTAAGTTTCGATTTGAGTAGCTGAGTTATCTTCAGAGCCTAGGCGTCTTGCACCCCTGGGTAGATACTACCCTGACTACGCCCTTGGAAATGGTAGTTTCGTAATTTCTCATCATCTCTGCGCCTCTCACAGCTCTGTTAGTAGTAACTCTGCCTTCTGTGCTGTAGGTTATGGGTTCGTTTCCCACCCGGGACAAACATTAGTGTGATGAACATGGATCTTTGTTCTGCGTATGTATTTACAAATAAAATTATCTATGTATTTTATCAGTAATCTTGTTCCCACAGGCTTCTTGGCTTTGTTTGGGGCTAGAAGGCGATGTCTGAAAAGTCCACCAATGTTTTTTTTATTTCTGCGCACAGGATCTGAGCCTAGGGCATAGGGCCTAGACGTGCGCCCTAAGCCTAAGGCCTAGTTACGGCACTGGGATCAGGGCGTACTCGCTTTTGCGCAACAGTGTGGAATTCTAGAGTGGGGACATAGACGCACCTTTGCTTTTAAGCACCGCAATTGGTTCGGTATTTGACAGCATGATGTATGAAAGCGTTTCGGGTGTAGCGAGCGGAATCAATGTTCTATGTTTTAGCTAATTTATTTACAGTAATATATCTTGTAATTATGTCTGGGTAATGTTTGCTTTGTGCTGTTTTGATAGTTTTATTATCACTTAATTTTATTGCTGTATTTCTTGTAATTCTAACAACTCATTCTGGAATATTAACTCGCTTACTGTTGCGCAAGAATAGGCGCAATAACAAAATCTATCTAATAAATATCTCTCTTCTACTCTAATTTAACTTAAAACCTAAATATTCCGTTGAACAGGATCAAGATACCGATAATAAACACTTTAAATGTACTATCAAGGAATCGGATTATTTTTTTAGGGTTCCGTACCCAAAGGGTAAAAACGAAACTCTATGACTAAGACTTCGCTGTCCGTCTGTGCCTCTGTCTGCCACAGGACTATATTTCATGAACCGTGATATCTAGACAGTTGAAATTTAAAACAGAATAAAATAAATATTTAAGTGGGGCTCCCATACAACAAACGTGTATTTTTGGCGTTTTTTATAGATAATGGTATAGAACCAGAACCAGAAATTATATTATTAACATCTTTATACATTACAGCTTTTATAAGTTAGGCATGTGAATAATATTGTGATTCAACAATAAATATACTTTGACTTGACAATAATTAAAGAATTCTTAATATATATGCGCATCAAAAACACGTGCTCAAAACGGTGAAGGAAAACATCGTGAGGAAACCAGTTAGTATTCATAAAAGCGGCAATGGGTTTGCAACCTGTCATGTATGGAATGCTAACTACTGCAAAATCTGGGCATGTGTCAAATATAATGTTTAGACGTGCCTCTGACTACCCCCCACTAGACATCTTCAAAGGATCTAAGCGTCTGAGAGGATGTCTACCGTACTTGGGGATTACAGTCGTGATCCTATTTATTTTATTTTATTTTTAAAGAATTCTTCACTGACAATAGTCAAACCCGTAGTTAGATTTAAGCGTGTATTTGTCCGTTTGGTCGAATCTCTACTTTCAACATACCAAGTTTGGATCACGTTATAATCATTCAATGCAGACCATAATCTCTACATAAGACAATTATTATTACAAATCATTATTTGCTCAACAAAATATCGCTTATGAGACATAATTGCTTCATTATAACGATGTAATCGATCAAGAACAGCATTAAAACAAAAGTTTCATTCGTCGAGTAATATTGTGTAAGATGTAGTTCATTAGAAACAGGGTTTGAACAAACGACGGTAGGTGTTATTTTTAGGGTTCCGTCTGTCCGTCTGTCCGTCTGTCCGTCTGTCTACTACAGAGCTGTATCTCATGAACCGTGATAGCTAGACAGTTGAAATTTTCACAGATTATGTATTTCTGTTAACGCTACGAGTATAACGACAAATACTAAAAACAGAAAAAAATTAAGATCTAAATGGCTCCTTACAAAAAACGTGATTTTTGCCGTTTTTTATTGGTACGGAACTCGTCGTGCGCGAGTCCGACTCACACTTGGCCGGTTTTTATGGTTGGTATTTACAAAACGATAAAAACTAGTTTATCCTGTAAAAAGTCGATATCTTCGAAGCTTTTTATGTACTTATATCTTTTTGACGTAATGTATCATAAGTGATACCTAAAAAATGGTTTGTTTTTGTGCAAAGTCTACCCGAATGCTTTGCAAGCTCTGGTGTGTTTTATAGTTTGGTCATTGCTGCTCTGACCATGTTTTTTTAATACGTTTATAATGTTTTATCGTATGTTAGGATCATAAGAAGTAATTACATGCTTGATTCACTTACCGCTGACTTGTGCAATTAACATTCTCTCGTTATAAATGCTTTTGTTAAGGGTAAGTGGTTTTAAAATGCGCGTTAGTAGAAAGTAAAATGAAATGTACCGGATATCCGGTTAAGAGACACTTATTTTTAAATTACTCTCTAGGATTTAGGAAACATTTATATTAACTTTTTAATAACTATTATTACTTATTTACAATATATTTATTACTTCGGTGTAATATATTATAAATACATACTATTTAGCTAATTTTGAAATGAAAAGTCGCAAACAAAAAAGAATAGTTTGAAAACTAAAAAAAATCTCGGACTACAATAAATGGGGGTGATTAAGGTAGATACCTAAAAGGGTGCTCAGTTTATTTGCGTGGAAGTGCAAATTCAAATTCAAAAAGCATTTATTTCAGTAAAATCACAAGTATCACTTTGAAACGTCTTAGGAGCTAGGTGAAGCTACGTCTCTGATTACCTCTTTAGATATCTTCAAGAATCTGAGCGCCTAGAAATCTGAGAGAGACATCCTCTTTGCAAGAGTTTTCACCATCTCTTTCCTTGGGTCAGTCGTGATTCTATTTATTCTTTTTCTTCCTAAACTTTTACTTTCTGCTACCCTCGCCTTAAGAGACGTAAACCAGGTATATTATTACGAGTGTACGTACTTATAACTACGTACTCATTACTATGTAAGTCATACGTGTAGGTACTTGCGCTAACTATAGGTCTAGAAGTGTGTCATTGCTTCGACAGTCACTTTTAGTTTCGTTTGCAATTGATATGAATTCAAGGCAAGCGCCTGCTGGGATTCTTACTTAACTACCTCTATTTCCTATTTTTTATAATCCTGTGTCCTGATTATAAGAAGACAATTATCTTGTTGGTCTTTGAGACCCATGGCGATAAAGTATGTTATACGAGTAGGATGTTTTCTGTTTAGTCTTAGGGTTAGGGTTCGAATTCCGGCGTGCATCAATGGATTTTACGTGCTCAATACGGGGTAGGAAAACATCGTGATAAAATCAGTTAGTGTTCTTATAAGCGACGGTAGGCTTGCAACCTGTCACGTATGGAATGCTAACTACTGCAAAATGTGGGCATGTGCCAAATATAATGTTATAATGTACCTCTGACTACTTTATTTAATGCTATGTTTGCTCCAGTGTGGTGCTGATCGAACAAGGTGAAGGCTCAAACAAGATTAATAATTAAAAGTACTAACCAAGTACGTACAACAATAAAAAATTAACTAAAGAGCTTTAGCACAAATTCTGAAAGCAGGACACACTTGATTTAGAAATAAAACCTAAAGATGAAAGAACTATTGAAGGGGTTATTCAGAGGCTCGTCCAAACATTAAATGGCATATGCCCTCATTTTTCAGTAAGCATTCATATAACAAGTAATTAACCGCAACACATATACACCACTTTTTGTTTAATTCCGTACATGTATATTTTATATTATTATTTATTATTATTGTTATTCGTTTTTTTTATAATTTCTTTGCTTCCTATATTATATTTTTATATATTTTTTTTTTTATTTATATATGATAATACATACAAGTGAGCTGTTGTATTGTAATTTATTTCCTTTTATTGGTCTATTTTCATAATCATTGTTTTTTTTTTTATTACTTTGTGTAAGGTGGTGTAGGGGTAGTTTTTATTTTTATTTTTATATTTTTTAGACGTAATATTATACCGTATCCTATTATGGGAGAAGCCACTGGCTCCTGAAACACAGTTTTCACTAGTTCGGGAGCCTATGGATTCATTTAATTATGTTCACTGTATATTATGTCAATATTAATAAATAAATTTGAAATTTGAAATTTATAGTTATTTCACCATAAATTCTTTGTATTTTTCTTTTCTATTTAAAAAAATCCAAAGCCCAGTCATTTAGGTGTAAATTGTCGTACCTCGAGTTATAACTATCGCTTATAGCACAGGATTTCCTAGTGTTTATACCCTTGTAAACCTACTGTTTTTGTAATAAATAAATAAATAAAATAAATAAATAACAGGTTGCAATCCCATCGCCGCCATCGCACTTGGCGAATTTAGAGCAAACACATAAAATCGAATTGATCGATCAAAATAAGCTGTTGAATGGTTCAGTGATGGGTTCACATAGAATTTTGATCACCCATTTATTTAAGAGTAGATCTCAAATCACATGGTGTCTAGCAGTAAAACACAGTAAGTCAGTGGTTTATGTTAAATCGGCGCCAAGAGCGTACTATCATAGTGATAAATCATTGAACAGGCAGATACCATGTAATTGTAGCCTGGGGGCTACCGATGACATATTCCATCGAAACTAGGGTTTCTGTAACGGTTCCGACTATGTCCTTGTCGGTGTCCATTGAAATAGGGACCTAGGTCGGGTTGTTGGTAAAGTACTTTTCAATATAAATAAATATTGGCGGACACAGCGTCATCTAGCCCTAAACTAAGCTAAGCTTGTACTATAAGTACCAGATTACTGATAGAATACTTGTTATACTTTTTTTTTATAAATACATACATACTTATAATAACTATTATAGAATAAACATCCATGTTCATCATACAGTTTGTCTTGGGTGGGAATCGAACACACAACCTAGCGCAGAGGGTAGAGCTTTACTACCAACTGATCTGTGAGGCCAGTCAAATTGATTGATTACCTAGTGTTGTAAAACTAGAGGTAGGCAAATGAAAAAATGGTTGGAGGACTGGACTGTGTGAAAGATGACATGGCTAAGAAATGAGTGAGTGATGAGATGACTGCTGATAGAGGGTTAGGAAAGAAAAATAAATGTTGTGCCGACTCTACATGATGTGGGACTACGAAAATGATAATTAAATATTATTGATTGAAACTATTTCGTTTCGACACAAGGAATCCGAGTGTGGAGGACCTATATGCATGGACTATTAGATGATTTTTTTAAGTACATAAATAGGTATCTACCATACATATTTTAAAAGCAGTAAAAGCGCTACATACGCAGTTTTCCCATCGCCGATGTGTCATTGTGACTTGCAAATCGAGTTCCAGAGAAAATTGCTCGATTAAACGTATGTAAAGGGACCGTCAGGGACACATCAATTATTTTAATCGATTATTCGATATGCATTCGATTAGACATGTTTACGTGCGTTTAGATAATGTAAATCTGTAGGCAATCTCAATTAATCAGAAGGACGCAGCTATAAAATAAAAAATAATACAGTCCTCATAATATATTTTTGTGTCTACAATTCTTTATGGTTAAACCGCTTGTCAGAGCTAAAGTAATATTTGGCCATAAAATAAAATAAAAAACCGGCCAAGTGCCAGTCGGACTCGCGCACGAAGGGTTCCGTACCATTATCTATAAAAACGGCAAATTAACATGTTTTTTTTGTATGGGAGCCACCCTCAAATATATATTTTATTCTGTTTTTAGTATTTGTTGTTATAGCGGCAACAGAAATACATCATCTGTGAAAATTTCAACTGTCGCTATCATGGTTCATATATATATATCACTGTGACGGACAGACGGACAGACGGACAGCGAAGTCTTAGTATACCCGTCCCGTTTTTACCCTTTGGCTACGGAACCCTAAAAAATACCTATAAATGCGTTAGTTTTACACAAGCAATTATTTTGAATATTAAGGGCCACCATCTTCAAGTAAAGTCCTAAGTAAGCTACTCGGCGATTACCAAAAACGAACGTACCATTTGACATGTGATAGTTTTGACACTTTCATACATTAATTTAGCGCTAACTGGAAAGTAACTAATCAACACTTTACTGGAAGATGATGAAACAGCATAACTCTTAAAGCTTTAGTAAGCTATAGTAGGTACTTTAACATCGAAACATCGTCTATAGCAACCATTGTGACCCTCGATTAGTAGGGTTAGTCCAGAAATACCCATAGAATGTAGGGACATTCTATGGGTATTTCTGGACTTACCCTACTAATAATAATTAATTGATAGGGATCAATGGGCATTTTTAACCGACCTCAAAAACGAGAAGGTTATCAATTCGTTGTATGTTTTTTTTTGTGTATGTTACGCGATTACTCCGGCGCTTATGGACGAATTTCCAAAATTATTGATGTCAATGAAAGACGGGCAAGGTCTATAGTTGAAAACCACTATCAATGCCCATAAATTTTATAGGTTTCTCTCGATTTACCTGGGATCCCATCATCAGATGCTGACTTGGTGGTAATGGGACCATACCACCAAGTCAGCATCTGATGATGGGATCCCAGGTAAATCGAGAGAAACCTATAAAATTTATGGGCATTGATAGTGGTTTTCAACTATAGACCTTGCCCGTCTTTCATTGACATACCTACACCGAGTGGAGCTAGCCCGGGTTCCTAAATAATTAAAAATTAAAAAAATATAAAAAAAATAATAATTTAAAACTAAAAATAAAATTAAAGAAAAAGTTTCAACCAATTGAAAAGTCCAGAGACGATATTAGTATTTCAAGTTTTATAAAGGTAGGTACAGTCCTACTAGTAGGTAGTCCTACATAAATACAATTTGAATGGGACCTGTACAGGTTGCTTGGGTATTAAATAAAACATCTCGAATGATACATATAATCAAACGTGTGCTTCGCTCGCAGGCCTTGCTTGGAGTGCCCCGATCAACGCTCGGTATTCAACTATTCATTCGTATTCACTCGGCTAGCCTCGGGAATCGAAGACGTTATCATCACTTTAATATTCCGTATACACTACATCTACCTTTTACAAAAAGAAAATGAAATAATAATTCTAGTAACAACCTGGTAACAATAATAATTAATTCTAGTTACATCAGATCATTTAAGTACAATATTTCAATCGTTAGGTAAGACTAATGTATATCATTAAATATGTAATTTTAATTAAATTAACTTTAACATATGATTTATTTAGTTGTTACATAAACATTTCTAAAATAGTATTTATTAATATCTGTGTAACCTACATTGTGTTCAAGCAAATAAACTATCTTTATCTCTATCAGACTTTCCACTTGCCTCCAACCCTTTTTTAATTAACTATATTTCTACATAGTGTTTTTCCATTAGCTTCATTTTCTAATACCACATCACTTCCTTCATCGCATCATTGCATGTTATTGCTAATTTATTTTCTTCAATTGCATCTTTGATGACTTTTCCGTCGTCACCTATCCTTCTTCTTTCTTTTAAATCTTCATCTCTGCATCCATATCCTTCGTTTCAAGATCTGCATGTGTGTCACTGCTCACTGTAGGCGTACTCGCAACGTTCAATTGATCAGAGTGAATGAAGCAAAAGAAGTGTCAGGATTGTAGCAAGTGGAAAGCCGTTGTCTCTGCCTACCTCTTTAGTAAACAGGCGTGATTTTATGAAAGTATGCATAATATTATAATAATAATATTACTATTATGTATTATATCAATAATATTATTTCTTTGTTTATTTCAAAGGCAAGCAAAAAATGTTTAAAAATTTTCTAAAGTGATTTCATAACATGCATCTTATCATAGTTCTTTACTAATTGCAATTACCTCATCATGACTATACTGTACAGACTCCATGATAATTCTTGCACGCGGTTTTTAATTAGGCCCAAATATTACCTCGAAAGGTTTATGATTACTTACCAAATTATTAGTAGCAAATATTATTATGCCATAGACGATTACATGAATGATAGAAATCTTGTAAATTCTAATTGTAATTAGTTATGTTTTATTATTTTAAATGTGCCTAATTATTTCCGTGTGTGACTGTTGTCTTTTTAAAAATATTATTATTATTTTTTGTAATTTTTATTAGGTATATCATTTAATTACATTTCATATTGCATGACTTCACATAGGCAGAGTACATTGGTTTCATAATTATCTAATACCTTTAAACGGGCAATTCTAATCTGAATCTCGGTTACGGCTCCAACGATGTTCGTGAAATTTAGTATGCGGGCGATACATCGATCTAGCTAGGTTTCATTTTTAGAAAACGTCCGTATTTCCGGGCAATGAAATATTGTCCTAGTCATCCAGGTAGATGTAATTAATTAACATCTTCTACACCTGTGTTTCAAGCAATGAATTCAAGCTTTGACTTTGACTTTGACTTTGACTTTGACTTTGACTTTGACTTTGACTTTGACTTTGACTTTGACTTTGACTTTGACTTTGACTTTGACTTTGCAGTCAAAACCAATTTCTTTTTCTGTTTAGCAATACCAATTTTCGCGATCAGAAGACTTTTATTACCATTATACAATAATTCTTGGCCCACGGGGCTACCCATTCTTGACAAGAACAGCCCCTAACCCGACAGGACTAGCATCAGCGTAAACTTGTGTCTTATCATTAGAATCATAGTATCCTAATGTCTTAAGAGCATTGCTGGGCAGGCATTTTCCTCGACGTTCCTCGTTTTTCCCTGTCTCCTCCCTGAATAATGATGTTTTTAATATTTCGACCATACAATCTATGCGGACCATTGTATGCCTCTATGTTATGTTTTTCTCCAAAAACTAATTAGTTTATGATTTAGAAGCCTTCTAAAATCACAAAATTTTACCAGTTTTATTGCCCTCTTCAGACGTCCATAAAACCAATTTGACGAATGTAAAATAATAAAAGAAAAACATACAGGCAAAGCAAAATCTTTCTCTTTATTATTCTTGAAAAAAATATTAAAATCGATTTAGTTTTGAAGGAGAAAACAGGAGAATACGAAATAGTGATTTCATCATTAAGAATTTAATTGGGTCCGAGGTGCCGTTGTCTCTATCACCATTCATACGTTTATACATGTCATATCGGGCACAGCGCAACAGCAATAGATTTTTTAAATACCTAAGTACCTTTTTTTTTCTATTTCAATTTTTTCTATATGTATACCTTTACGTGAAGCTCTCACGATGACCAAATAAGTTTATTTGTTTGACCCTACTATATAAGCATTTGCTCTTATTCGAAAGAACGGGTAATAACTACTAATACTTTTTTGATTCTCTCATCATGTTGGGCGTCGTCGCTTACATAAATAACGATGTCGTCAATAAAATTTACCATGTTTTCGCATGGCAACAAAATTAATTCCAATATTATTATTATTATTTTTTTAATAGTATTCTCGAGTCAACTAATAAACACCGAACACTGTCAAGCCTTTACTACAAATAAAGGTGATTATAATGTCTACCCTCACTAAGCCGATGAAATGCATTTTTTCCTTGGCTAATTTTTCCACCAACAAATCAAATCTTGAGCTTCAAGCTCAAGATTTTTTGAACATGTTACATGTTCTTGTAACTATTTTTTTTTTTAGGATTTTCTACACAGAACTTGGTACTCATAGATCTCATTTATTTTGTCGATTTCGTTGACATAAGAAGAACATACATAAGTTATAATTAACTTGGCTATCATTTCACATTTATGTTTTTGATGGAATATCTGTATATTTTATTTTTTATTTTATTTTTGTTTTTCAGGTACATACTTACAGCTTTTTATCTTTATCAAATACCTTTATGGTCGCAATATGTACATAAACTTACATAACACGACGTAAATGGTTAAAAACACCAAATAAAATATTTTATTTAAATACAAGTTAGGTACCTTCACAGATACATAATATATGTGTAATGAAACGACTTTGTCGTTAATCCGACCCGTTGGATAGTAAGCCTTATTTGTTTATTTTGATCTCGACAGTCTAACATAGACGCGTACCTACACTTTGGCAACGTTTCAAATCTTTAAATGATGCCAGCTAATGAATAATTGCAGGTCTCATCAATAACTATCAGAACCACTGTTTATTACACCGCTCGTACTCGACGCGGGTCAAATAACGTTGGTCCTTAACTTATTAAGTTAACTTTTTGAACTTTTTCTTTTGTATACTCCCAATAACCTACCTTGATGCCAAATATCAGGTTTCTAGGTCATCTGGAAGTAAGTTAGGTTTTTGATCTATAAAAGTCAGTGAGTGTGCGAGTCAGTTGTAAAAATACGGATTTTTAAACGTTATTAAGTCAATAACTGTTTGAGCTACATTTAAGCACATCAAAGTCGACATTTTGATGGGGAAAACTATAATAATAGTAAATCCCCTTGTTCAGATTTCTCTAAACTATTTCATATTTAGATAGGTACCGTTTGACAATTTTATCAAACTATAATTTTACCTTTCGTTCAGATTTCTCTAAACTATACCATATTTAGATACCGTTTGACAATTTTATCAAACTATAATTTTACCTTTCGTTCAGATTTCTCTAAACTATACCATATTTAGATACCGTTTGACAATTTTATCAAACTATAATTTTACCTTTCGTTCAGATTTCTTAAACTATACCATATTTACATACCTTTTGACAATTTTGTCAAATTATAATTTTACCTTTCGCTTAGATTTCTCTAAACCATACCGTTTGTCAATTTGTCAAACTTTAATATTACCTTCTGTTTAGATTTCTCTAAACCATACCATTAGATACCGTTTGTCAATTTGGCAAACTATCATTTCCATTCAGATTTATTTAAACCATACCATAAATGTATTTAGATACCGTTTGTCAATTATGTCAAACTATCATTTCTTATTTTCGATTTTACAGGTACCGTTTGGTAATCCAAACTACCTCTTTTATCCAGTGATACCCCAATTAGTTTTTTGGAAACCGACAAATACAGGTGTTCGTTAAATGATTGTAACCAAAACAAATGCATAATGTATTATTTCACTTTGGATGGATGGATGGTCTATTTAAAGACAATGATAATAGTAATTATATTATATAAACGTTCCAATATTTTCTTAATATTGGGTTGAGTATTTCCAAATGAAATAAAATTAATCGTGACAAAACTATAAATAGTTTTGTTATATAACTTAAAAGTTATGGTTACAAATCGTTTAATATATTTTGTCGGAGACTCAAACCTGAGGTACCACTGTATCTATGTACATTGTACACATCTCGTTTTTCTATGCAGGCATAATAAAATGCCCACTCGTAGGTACCAACCAACGCGAAAACAGTAATTGCCTTCTTACAATATCAGACTAGGATACATACTTACTAAGTTTACTGCCTATCAAAGAAGGTAGGTGTGAATAAACGATATGAAATTCTAATGCAAAATGTATGATAACAAGTCGACCAGAAGATAGTATGGAGGCGATAAATGCGCTCCTCTCACCTACTAGTCCGATAAGCTAGTAGAATCATTATAAAATGCACCTTAGAAAGATAATAATTAGGTACATTATCTTAGATTTTCGTTTTAGGTACATTAACTTTGATTTTTGTTCGTATTTTATTTGTAATAACAATCTAGTAAGTTTCCCATCTTTTATTTGTAAGACAAAACAGTTTCGACTCGTTGATCTACCTTTTTTTTTTGTGTTTTATTTTTTGTTTACTTACGTAAATAGTTGTAACCTGGCACGGTCGCCACTTGTACAGGTTGCTTGGGTATTAAATAAAACATCTCGAATGATACATATAATCAAACGTGTGCTTCGCTCGCAGGCCTTGCTTGGAGTGCCCCGATCAACGCTCGGTATTCAACTATTCATTCGTATTCACTCGGCTAGCCTCGGGAATCGAAGACGTTATCATCACTTTAATATTCCGTATACACTACAGGACCTACTCTTAAGGTTGTCAGGAAGAGATCGCTTTTTAGCGGTAAGACCGCCCATTGTACAGTTTGTTCTAGTTTAAGTTTCTTTCGTTGTTATTTTTTATTAATGGTGTACATTCTCTTCACACAATAGAAACATCATCCAAATCGCATCATATATACATAGGTAACTACACAAAAAACAATGAAAAACCTCCTTTATTCGTCGGTTGAAAATCGTGTGAAAACACCCGCCTACCGGAATTTAAATCAATTTTAATAGTCTAATAATATGGATCAGTTTCCCATTTATCACACACATTCTAGCTACTTGTACGTACCTACCCACAAGCACACAATTTATGAGCCGTCACACATTTCACATGAAATTATATCTAACGCACCGTTTAATTTACAGAACTACCGGGTCGATTCAAACTATCGATATTATATCAAGTTCTATAGTATTACAGTTTGTAGGTTGTCTGTACAAAACCATATTTTTAAAGGTTCTTGATAACCAAAAGAATATTTTCATCAGTAATAAATACAAGATCTCCTCTCAGATCTCCTTATGATATAAAAATAACTCCAAATTCATAGTAAAAAATTGGATCACGACTGTAATCCCCAAGTACGGTAGACATTCTCTCAGATCTCCAGACGCTTAGATCCTTTGAAGATGTCTAGTGAGGGTAGTCAGAAGCACAAACATTTTATATGGCACATGCTCACATTTTGCAGTAGTTAGCATTCCATACGTGACAGGTTGCAAGCCCATCGCCGCTTATAAGAATACTAACTAGTTTCCTCACGATGATTTCCTTAACCGTTTTGAGCACGTGTTTTTGATGCGCATATAAATTTTCGAACAGAAAAATCCATTGATGCACGCTGGGATTCCAAACCACGACCTTCAGATTGAAAGTCAGGTACCTCGACTCGGGCAACACGGCTTATTATCCAAATTCATCTTATATCTTTAAACGAGCAACTCTTGTATATATCTTAATTTCAAATGACAATGTAATATGGTACTAGCGAGCTGGTCTGATGATGGAGTCAGAAGCTGTTCAACGAAACTCCTCAGTAAATAGTCTGATTGAATGAAAACTTCGCATACCTATCAATCTCAAATGACAATGTAATTATTATGGTACTCGCTCTGATGAAGGAGTTCGAATGTAGCCATAGGAACTCCTTAACTACACAACATAACTCCGTCGTGTTTGGGCTCATAAGATTTGTCCTGACGACCTCTAGGATTCCAAAAGCACGTTAAAAAAATTATAATAATAATCATTTTAGGTATATTTTCTTTTTTAGCCGGGTAAACACTCATAATTACCCGGCTAAAACAGAAAATATACCTAACATGAGTTTTTTTTTTAATTATATTTAAGTATCTTCAAACTACACACACAAATAAACATAATATAATTATCATTGTATTCATAGATCCTGTTCGTTTCAAATCTAGACTACACCCAAATCGGGGTGCAAAAGCTAGTGCACTTATATCGGTCCGATGTATCTGCAATTACCGGTTGAATCGCAATTGATTTATGCGATAATCACAGGACAGCTAGTCCATTCACATTTTGTTATTCATGCGCGGAACACAGGAGTCATGTGTAGGTGATTATGAGGCTCCAGAGAAGGTACGAAGTATTACTGCGGTTTTGCTAGGGCTATTCTTTGTTTTTGACGTAAATCCTAATATTATAAATGCGAGATTTTGTGAGTTTGTTTGTATGGTTGTGCCTCAATCAGGCATAAGCGACAAAACGGATTAAGGTGATATGTGAAATTTTGACTTTTTGTATGGGCTGAGTCTACCCAGATAATACGGAAAAAGTCCCACTAGTACTTTATTTTTTGTTTTATAAATAAAATAAATAGAATCACGACTGTAATCCCCAAGTACGGTAGACATCCTCTCAGATCTCCAGACGCTTTGATCCTTTGAGGATGTCTAGTGGGGGAAGTCAGAGGCACGTCCTAACATTATATTTGGCACATGCCCACATTTTGCAGTAGTTACCATTCCATACGTGACAGGTTGCAATATATACATACCTATAATACCTACAATATAATATCCAGTTACAACATTATGTTCATCACACAAATGTTTACCTTGAATCGAACCCCCAACCTATAAAAAAAAGTTGTGAAGCCATTGTGAGTACAAAATATACTTTGAAAAGTAATTTAAAGCTTGGAGAATAACCCACACAGCACTCATAATTTGCGGTGTCTCGTAAGAGCGTAATGAGAAGCTACAGCGTGGTTTATATCGTCTTGCACGGTTATACGTACCCAAGCAACATGACATGCTCGACTATTATCTACATCCTAATAATATAAATGTGAAAGTTTGTATGTAAGTATGTTTGTTTCTCAATCAGGTCTAAACGAAAAAACGGATTAAGTTGAAATTTGCTGTAGATGTAGATATAATGCCCGTATACAATAATAGTTTTAAAATACCGACAAAAAAAAAATTGACCGTTGCAGCAGAAGCTTCTTATGATCTGAGCACTGTCAGCATGATTTATTATTGCACTATCACAAAGTTATCGAGGTTTCTTTTTAACCGAAAATTGGCACTAATTTATGGTCTCTCAGTACTAGAAAATACTACACAAATTACAACGGAGACGGCGAGCTATTTATGAATGGATAGAATCGTGAAAATATGAGTAAATATGTGGTAGGTGCGTATGAATAAACGGTTAACTAAATTTTTTTTTTTTAAGGATATTCTTTTTAATTTTTTAATTTAAGTTATAACTACTTAAATTGAATTAGTAACAGACACTGACAATACGTTATTATTTGTTTTGGTAATTAAAAACTAGTGTTGTATAATAAATAATAAACTACTTTAAGATACGAAAAATCCTAAAAACGATAAAAAAATGCAAAAAGGATGATTTCTGTATAGATAGCGCTGGTGTGCAACAAATCTGACATCACAGACTAAAAACATTCAGTCTTTTCTATTTTATATTATTTAGTTACTTTCGAAGACTAGAACCCCATATAATAGTGCACATCTTCACACTGAAAGGAATACATCCTCCAATTTCAGTGGTTTAGGCTGTGCGTTGATAAAATCAGTCAGTCAGTCAGTCAGTAACGCTACAGTTTTATATAGTCTATGTCTAAGTAGTCTAGGTTTTAAATAGTTCATAAAGTTTTCAAGTATGTTACTCAATCACATCGTAAAGGCTAAACCAATTTGTATGAAAAATACAATAAAATCTTTAAGAATTCATAACTTTGGAAGATTTAAGGGAGTAGTCAATACATAGTCTCGCAACTATAATCCACGAGCAAGGTAATCTACTTGGGTGGTCAAACATTTAAGCTCATTCTAGTCTTTAAATAGAACGCACACTTATAGACACTAGAAGTGATTTAAGGGTTTACACGCAGCTCCACTTTCTAGCACATAAAGTTTCGGTTCTTAGAATGCTGCGAACGTCGTATGAGTTCCGCTATACATCAGAACTAATACATATAAAATATGATAAGTTCTAAACATAACGTTAAAAAACCGGGCAAGTGCGAGTCTGACTCGCGCACGAAGGGTTCCGTACCATTATTTATAAAAAAGGGCAAAAAAACACGTTTGTTATATGGGAGCCCCTTATTATTTATTTTATTCTGTTTTTAGTATTTGTTGATATAGAGTCAACTGAAATACATAATCTGTGAAAATTTCAACTGTCTAGCTATCACGGTTCATGATATACAGCCCTGTGACAGACAGACGGACAGACGGACAGCGAAGTCTTAGTAATAGGGTCCCGTTTTTACCCTTTGGGTACGGAACCCTAAAAATTTATTATTTTTACAAGCTTATTTAACTTGCAATGTATGTAAGTATGTAACTGTATGATCGGGTGGAATCTTGCAACTCAATTTTGAAGCAGTTATCTCCAACCAGACAGAGCTAAAATTTAATTTGCTTGTAATTTTGGTGACAATGCAATAATATGGCGACATCGTGCTGATCTGATGATGGAGCTGTTCAACGGAACACTTCAGTAAATAGTCGGACTGAGTTAAACTTCGCATACCTATCAATCTCTTATGACAATGTAATATTATGGTCTAGCGAGTAGCTGGTCTGATGATGGAGCTCGGATGTAGCCATAGGAACTCCTCAACTACACAATATAATTCCGCCATGTTTGGGCTCCTTGGATTTATCTTGACGAGTACTAAAGCCTTGGGAAACTAATATGTATTTTAAGGTCGCTTAATGGCGGATGCTGTTTTATTAAAAACGCAGGTTTTATTGTGCGAAACGGTACTTTCCAAGTAATCTGCAGCTAACTGGATTATTGGAAAACATATTGAACAATAACAGAAAACGGTAGTCGAACCACGATTCTGTCTTTCGAACTGTGTGATGGTATTGACAAGGATTGTTTTACGTGGAAGTGACATGTATTTATTGGTTTCAACTTACCGTTAGATAATTATTAGTAGTGTCCGCCCGAAACAGGTTTTTCAGCCGAAACCGAAACCGAATATTACATAACGTCAGTGGGAAGTAAGAAATGCTAAAGCGCTAACATTGTGTTAGATTGCCATAAAACATGCACAGATCGACGCAGAAAAAAAATCCAATCCAATGATATATGTATATAACTCATTTTGGCCAATTTGGCGCTTATGCATTTTTTCCTTTCCACTGACGATAAACATTATTTAAAATTTCGATTGCATACTAAAGTCTAGTTTATTTTAAATTTATTTACAGATTTATTTTTAAATAGAGTTAAATGAAATATAAAGACGATCATTAAAGTACGTAACAAATATATTTAAAAAAAAAATATGTCGAAGTTTGCCGAACGACGCACGATAATTCACGAACACTCAAGTTTTAACGCGACCGTCGGCGCGATCTGTCGGTCACTAATTATTAGTGATAGTCATAGGTTTTAGTTACTATGATATTAACATTGCAGAGTTTATTATACCTGTTAGATACCCATAATTCTTAATATCCTACTAATAATATAAAATGCGAAGTTTATGAGGATGTTTGTATGTTTGTAACAACTGTTGGATAAACTATTTAACTGTTGGTCGTTATTTATTACTCAGTAGCTCCCGCCCGCGGTTTCGATCGCGTGGTATCTGGATAAAATTAGCCTATATGTTATTCCAAGACAAACCCTAAGTAAATTCCATGTTTCCTCCAAATCCATTTGGTCGTAAACCACAAACATCCAAACATCCTTACGAACATTCGAATTCATAATAATATGTTTAAATCAAATTACAATAAGTAATTATTTGTCAGCTCAATCTCGAGAGATGTCTTGCAACCTGTCACGTGTGGAATACTACCTACTTCAAAATGCGGGCATGTGCCAAATGTGAAGTTTGGACGTGCCTCTGTCTAAACTCTTTATGCATCTTCAAGGATCTGAGCGTCTGAGGACCTTAAGGGCTTCACATGGTATTAAATCCCGGGATGTATAGCTTTAAATTATCTTAATGTATCATACGCAATAGGTAATGTAATGTATCTTTTTGAACATTTTGAACATCCTTTTCGAAGAGTGATATACGGAAATGTATTTAGATGTATCGAAATAAATGTATGCCATCAAAAACAAAACTTGTAAAAAAGCCAAGTCTCGCAACTCAGTTCTTCTACCGTAAAAAGTTGTGAGATCCATGGTAACAAGTCGGTTTTTATTTTTATATTTTATTAATTTATTCAGTCCCTAGTAAGCCCTTCTGTCTTAAGTTATTACGTAATTAGCTAACCTATAACAACATCTTATAGTGACCATATCAATATAAAAAATATTTTATGTTTTAGATAAATAGATAGAATTTTAAACTATTTAAAATTTAGGCTTCATTATCCACAACAAATTTATAGGGGGTCGAAAATGGCCTGAACTGCTTCGAGAAAAGGATATTAAAAATGTATAAGTATAGCTGTCCTGTTTCTATGAAAAGATTTAATGAGATATATCGTGCTATAATGTACATCTTTATATTATAGCTGCTGTGTGTGAAGCCCTTGAAAAAATGTCCTTACTTGGGATTACAGTTGTGATCCTATGTGATTCTAGTTAATTTTTTTTTCAATCTCGAATCTAGATTATTTCCAGTTACAATTGTACTTCGTTGTTACATTATTGCCAATTGATCGTGAGACGTGACGCTCGTGGAAGTGAAATCTATTTTGTAATGAGTGATTATGAAAAGTCGTGTCTTTTTTTTGGCAAAAAAGTTTTTTGTCTTTTTTGACGGATATAAATACTTTATTTATTACTAGCAGACGGCAGACGTTGTTCTGTCTAAACTGCAATAATCGCGTAGAGTAACGCACGTTGCTATGACGGCTATGTCAACACTGATGTCAGATTTTTTGCACACCAGCGCCATTTATATCAACCTTTTTTTAAATAATTTTGGAGATGTTTTTCGTATTTCAGCAAATTACATTTTAATATTTTTTGTCGTTTAGGCCTGATTATGACACAAACATACAAAAAAACTCACAAACTTTCGCATAAATAATATTTTTAGGATTAATATCTACTGACTTTCCTCTCTTTAGACTTATTCAATCCAAAATAGCAGACAATAAAAGTAATGAAACATCAGATTGATGTTCAGAGAAATCTGAGTATTAATTTTTTAATGAATGTCGAATATTATACACAGAAACTCAATTGGTGGAACTTTTTATTTTTTTGAATGCCGTTTTATATACAAATACCAAAAAAATTAAGAATTACCTAAGGTATATTCAGTCATATCCCTCACAAGGTCTTAGATTCTTGCCAATGTGAGTAGCGAGATACATCACCCTTATTAAATGCGGGGAGTTAAAACAATAATAAACATTGATAGTAATTGTAACTCAAGCTAGAATATATCCAGTGTTAGAGGGACATCGGTACATAGAAAGACATAAACACTTACAAAGACATTACAACTCACCGGTGACAGGCCAGATCTGTCACATCTGTCAACGTGGCAATCAATTTGTCAGCAATTGACAGCGGTTGACAAACAATCGCGATGGACAGAGATTGCGCCCGTGCCGTTTATTTATGAATCTTTTGATGCGCTTCGCGACATGGTGGACTGATTTGTAAGGATTTAATTTGTTTTATTGGTTGTGTGGTCTGCTCGTTATATTGGCTTGCTTATTAAGACACGTATAAACACCACAAACTAATTAAAACTATAGAATTAAAACTATCGTGGTTATTATTAATTTTAACTACAAATCTGCCGTTGATCGCGGTCGCGGGCGATGCTCATGATGAAGAGCATCTGAATTGTCTCGAAACTTCAGCAATACAACAGGAAACGTGGTAATTAGCTGTATATTTGTAGTTAAAATAATTAAAACTAAGTGAACTTTGAACGTTCATTGAAAGTAAACGTTTAATAAACAATAAATAAGATCAGGGCTGTAATCCCTAATTACCTACGGTAGACATCCTCTCTCCGAGATCCTTGAAGATGTCTAAAGGGGTTAGTCAGAGGCACGTCCAAAAATTACATTTGGCACATTTGCAGTAGTTAGCATTCCACATGTGACAGGTTGCAAGCCCGTCGCCGCTTACAAGAATACATAACTGGTTACCTCGTAAGCCGTTGGTTAAAACAATTTCGTTTTCATCTAGCTAAGGCATTGATACGGCTAGTTTTAGGTACTTAGTTTTTAGGAGTAGTCACAACCTGTATAGTCCCAATATCGATTTGAAACACCACGAGTCACGACCTACCGAACCACAATAGCATGTTTTTACCTTAACTTTGTAGTAGGGTCATAGACCCGGTTGTGGTGCCTACCCCGGCTTTGGGCATTTTCAATTTTTGCAAATAATAACTAAGCATAGCAAACATCTTGTTTAAAATCTATAGTTTATACAATTCGTTATTTATGGTCCGTTTTGATTAGTGACAGTTGTGAGAGATTTAACCTCAAGATTTGATTGACTACAACTAATAATTTCCCTTTTTGTCTATTTAAATATAAATAATTAAAATAAATAAAATAAAATAGCCTTTATTTCCTCATACATAAACATTACATGCAATATAAATTTAATTAGTTATATTTAATTGTTTTATATTTGATTTGGTATTTTAATTAAGTTATTATTATTATTATGTGTAAATTAATTATTTATAAAATCTTAATGTCGTTGAGGTCCCCTCTTTGGGCGAAGGCCTCCTCCAGAGCTTGCTAAATTTCTCGATCTTGTGCTTCGTCTGTCCATTTTATCCCAGCTACTGCGATTAGTTCGTCTATCCATCTTTCCTGTGGTCTGCCTCTGGCTCGGGTTCCCCGCGGTCCTTGCCATTCTGTTACAGTTTTGGTCCATCTCTGATCTATGGTGCGCGCTAGGTGACCAGCCCACTTCCATTTTAGTTTCTGTGCATGTTTAAGAACGTCTATGGCCTTTGTTTTATTGCGTATTTCCGAGCTCTTCACTTTATCTTTCAGTTTTATGTTTAAAACGTTTCGTTCCATAGCTCTTTGGCACTTATAAATTTTGTCTCTATTGATTTTATTGAATATCCACGTTTGGCAACCATAGGTAATGCATGGTAGTATGCAAGAGTCTAAAATTGTTTTCTTGAACTGAATTGGTTGGTAGCGTTGATTTTAGAATTTCCTTGTAGCTCCAAAACTTTCCCCAGCTGGCTGCTATTCGTCTCTGGATATTGTCAGTGTGTCTTGTTTTTTTGAAAGATATTAATTTTCCAAGATACACATATTCTTCTACGTAGTCTAGTGGTGTTTTGTCAGCCATTATGGTCGCGTGTTCGCTATTTGTCATTAATTTGGTTTTATATGCGTTTAGTTCCAGACCTATATGCTGGCAGGTGATTTTTATTTAATAAATAATTAGCAAATAAAAATCACCTGTTACAAAATCTTTGCTAAACCTAAGAGATAGATACATACTATATTATATGTTGTTTAAAAAATGTCGTTTTAATATTTTTTTCAATATAAACCGTCTAAATGAAAATTAAAATATTATTTTTCAAACTATTGTGATTATCACGTAATTACCTTTAATTTATTACGCGGGCAGACCCCGAAAATAAATTAAAGGTAATTACGTGATAAACACCCGTGTTAAAATCTATAGTTATGAAAATTAAAATGTTGTTAAAGTGCCCACAACCAGCGCTCTCACCCTAGTTTCGAACCGTCCAGTCCACTGTCCCTTCCGCACACCGAAGCCTGATAACCGCGCATTTATCACTTGCCCACTTGATTCATAATCGTATTTAAATGTTCCATGTAGAAATCTGCTGCTTTCCATCCGCGCTCGCAACGCCATATTATCTGCCTTCCGTCATGTACCGTAATTGGTAAGCTATCTGCAAACTAGATGTCTATTATACAACTCATACATACAATATATAATCAAGTAATGCGCTTGCGTTTGTAATGATAGGTGCTGGTACGCACATGCGGTGGCTTAGGGCGGTGTTCGCTATCAGCGGGGGAGGGTGGGGTAAAGTTGATACAGTGTCAGGTGAAACTTTCTACTCACTCACAGGTCGTAGAGCCTCAGAAGATCAGTGTTAGATAGATAGATAGATAATACTTTATTGTACACCAGAAATAAACAAGCAAAACATTAAACAAATAATTTTCGAATTACGTAAAATTGGCGGTCTTATCAAAAGCGATTTCTTCCAGGAAACCTGAGGATGGAAAGTAGTGAGCAAAGTAACAGTGGAAGGCAGTGTACAAGCAACAAAAACAAAAATTACTTTATGACTTAATACCTATGATAAGCCTAAAAAAGAACCTATAGACTAATTAAATACTTATAACTAACAATATATACCTACACAAACAGAAATATAAATATATGTATATATATATATACAATGTTACAATATTATGTAATCAGCAGTGTTGTGTAATGTCTATGCATAGTATAATAAATGTTGAGTCGGACGCCAATTTGTGCCATTTCACTTGCGTATAAGTATGTTAGGTGTTAGTTATATTTTATCATTCTGTCAACTTACTATTTGCAGGATGCTTTGTCACAAATCAAATTTTATTTTTATTTTTTCTATTTCTAGATTAAGAAGGCACATACACTAACTACTCAGCTCTGTGTATGTTATGTTTTTCTGTATATGTAATGTATGTTTCAAATAATCTAAAACATTTCTGTGACTAATGTCTTTAGATGTTTATAAGTGGGATTTGAAGTCAATCGGCAAGTCTTGGGATTTAAAAAAAATCTTTTCATCCCACCATCTCGGAAAGAGTATTTTTGCTCTTCAATATCTGAGTGCAAAAGCCGTTTTTATTCTCTAGAGGATAAAGTAAATTGGATATAGAGGATAATTATTTTTTTTTTCATTTTTTTTTTCATTGTAAACGTTTTTTTTTTGCATTTAGTCATTTCCTCGCTGAGGTGGAATGAAAAGTTACGTGTTGCACTCGAGTGCAAAGATTTTTCACCTCATGCTCTTTTGATTCCCTCGCTAACGCTCAGGATTCTAATTTTAGAATCCTTCGCTTGCTCGGTCATCAAAATTGAACACGCGGTTAAAAAGCAACTTTGCACTCTTGTATAACAAATAACTATTGTGATTTGCCTCTAATGCAGGCAAAATAAATCTTAATGAAAAGTTATATCTCATTTCAAAGACACGTCTACGTAGTTTAAAGACCAAGGCTTGAAAGGTTTTAAGCCTTGGTCTTCTAAGAAGTAGTGAACTTTGATGTCTGTAGCTCCAAGAGACTATATTCGCTATTTTGATAATATTAATTACGTGGAAATTACAAAAGTTTTGTTACAGCCATATTGGCGATTGCTTCTAACCATAATACCAAGACTGAAATTTTCTGGGTATCTGATATTGAATAATTTTGAACTTTGTTGTCGTGGTCACGTCGGGAACTCAGTTTAAATACATTGAAAAAATGTTTACAAAACTTTTCGCAAAAACTTTTAGACCAAACCATGCTGCCCCAGCTTCCCCCCACCACTTGACACACTTCTGTGTATAATTGTAGCAATTTTCTGACTCGTACACGTCAAAACATATCGACGTAGTGTTGCGCAACCTTGCGATTGAGCTATTCGTTTGTGTATTTATGCCAGTTTCGCTAACCGTTGCCAAGTGTCCCTGTAGGGTATGCTAATGTGTGCTGCATTATCATAACTGTAGGTGTGGAGTGAAATCTGTTCTGAGTTACTTGCAGTTTTTATACCCTATAAACTTCCCAACAAAATGCCAATGATTCCTAATTTTGAATTATTTCGATGAAGATATGAACGAAAGAAGATTAAGAATGGTATATGAGGCAAGTGTTAAGAGGCTGCCAGTCGCTGATTGCTCTTTTTCGAAACGAAAATAGAAATACTTCTGAACAAGCCACATCTCCTATTTTTATAAGTATATTACTTCAGGTTCCTACCTAGATTTCTATTAAGCTGAAAACATAATAGCAGAAACTTTTCACGATAAAGATATTCTTTCAAAATGATACGTTTTAGAATTAAAGATCGAAATATTTTATATACCTACTATTAAAATCAACTTGTGATTTATTGTTAAAGATAAGTAATATATAGATCTAGATTTCTATTAGAATAGATTTTTGATAAGTAATTATACATAATTTATATCATTAATTTATTCGAAAAGCTAAGGCGGACCACGCGCCGACGTGTGTTTGTCGTCATTGCAGCGGTCGGTAGGATTATTTATCGAAGTGATTAAAGATGAGTACATCTTTATTCACATATACTATACATTTTAAAATAGGAGATAAGGCTTGTTCGCAAGTATTTATTTTTTCGTTTCGAACAAAAACAATCGTCGACTGGGAGCGCCTTAATGGAACAGTTAGAAAAGGAAGACCTCGGCGTATTTTCTTGGACCTGGTGACGTTTTGAAAAAGGCCAGGTCAAGGTACTCTTGATAACGTCTAAACCAACGAGCTTGAAGTATCACATCACATGATGAAAGTAATTGAAACAAAAAAGGGTACATGTGCATTTACATCATGTAGGTGTGTCAGGATCTTAGCTAGTGGAAAGTTTTCACTAGCTAACCATAACCACTATTATACTAACCTACCCCTCTGCGAAACAAGCATGCTTTTATGTATACCTATATGTATGTTCATTTAGTAAGTCAGTCAAGATCAAGATCAGTCAAAGATGTAAGGTGCCTATTGACTAGTGTGGCTTGAAATCATTGTAGGTAACTATTATTTTTTTATTTTGGAACTGGAGATTTTCTAGCGTTTTTTTTAAGTTTAAACACACACTAGGTACGAATTTAATAATTCTCTCGACGATGTAACATTTATAGAAACTCACCAACGATTAAAAACGTCCCAAGTGATTGCAACGCGTGTACCAATTTCACACAAATTGGTAGGTACATCCCGTAATAGTATTTGTAAGTAAAAATATAAGCCGATACCAGAAGCCAGAACAAGCAGTAATTACCGATACCGACAAAAAGTGGATTGCTTTCACAAGATGGCACAATGGGGCGTGAAATGAGCTGTACCCGCGTTACGCCTCACGGAGGCTCTGTTAAAAGGTAAACGTGTGACGGAGATTAGACCACTTGCGTTGTCGAACCATCAAGTTTAGGCAATACATACAATGAGCGGAACACCGCGCGGTCGGCCGGTTGGAAGCGATTCACGCACTACATCGCCCGACCAATCAGTGGATTCAATGTTGTAGCTGACTAGTCATACAACTAGAGGTGATGGTTGGTGGTATTGGTGGGTTGTGCTCGTGTTTTGAAGTACTAGGTCTAACAGATACTACCAACTCACCACCTCTAGTCTAGACTAGACTGACTAGTCATGAAGACACAAACACAGACACAGTACAGTAGACCTATTATGAGATTTCAGAACGAAAGTCGCTATCGAGTATAGTTAACTATTTGTATGGAAGATTTCGGTTCAGTAGTTACCGCTAGAGCGAGTCGTTGTGCTGGATTTCATACAAATATACTTGATACTCGATAGCGAGTGTAGTTTGAAAATCTCATAATAATAGCTAGGGTTACAGTACGTTCGACGGATTTTAATTGGCTGTTTATTTATTTCGCTGTTTGGCAGACAATTTTCGACCTTGCGGTGACACAAAACCAATTTTGTGGTCACATGATTCACACGTAAGTCAAGATCCGCTGATAATACTGTATATTGACAGGCTCACACAGCCAGAGATTTATGGATTTACCAGATTTACGTATTTACAAGAAAATTGTATTCTATCAGTAATCTGTACTAAGTTTGAGGCTAGATAGCGCTGTATGATGTCGAAAAGGTAATACTGTGGTGGGTTTTCTAAAATGTGTATTTTAGAACAACAATTTAGTGTATTTTAACAAATTTTAATCCACAAAACGCAAGTTTTATTCGCGTTCGCCCGAGTTTACGTTTTTCATCCAAATAAATCAGTTACACAATACGTCGATTCGATAACTTAGATTTGTCGCAATACTTGAAAACATTGCCACATGACTGAAAACAACCTACTTACTAGAATTGTCGATTTGACGATTTTATTATCGATTACACAATCGAAACGTATCAATTCCGTAATCGAGTAGCGATTGAGTCACGGATTTGTGAGTTACGCGAAAAGTTTTGTAACCAAAAAACATAAAAGATTCGTTTTTAAGCCAAGTTTTAATGTATTACATAGGCTTTCTAACGCAATTTATTGCAACTTAGTTTGTGCTGAAACTTACAAACTACTCAACGTTTGGAATATGTTTTCTCATCACGAAATATCAGGGCTTAGAAGTTATTTGGCTCAGAAACTCATAAATAAAATAATAAATATAATTTAGTGGATATTTCACACAGCGCCGTCTAGCCTTAAGCAAAAATTGTACTATGGGAGCTAGATAACTGATAGAATACTTACCCTCGTATTCAAGAACGACACTATGAGAACACGCACCCACAGTGGACGAAATCTTTTTTCATAAACATCACTTTATGTGTTGAGCGGCACTATGGCGAACGCTACCGTGTGCCTTTAGAGCTCAACTTTGGCTAGAGGCACACGACAATGTGCCTCTAGTCACACTATGCAGTATCGCACAACACATAAAGTGATTTTTATGAAAAAAGATTTCGTCCACTGTGGGTGCGTGTTCTCATAGTGTCGTTCTTGAATACGAGGGTTATATACTTACATATGTTGTAAATACATACATAAGATACGATGTTACAACACCAAAAACGTTATAAGACATCTATGTTCATCAAATTTATTTGTCCCGGGTGGGGATCAAACCAGAAGGCAGAAGACCGAGAAAGTCGTTCAAAGACCAAAGCAGTCTCATGTGTAGAAATCTTCACAATAATGATACAAACCACAACAGTTACATATCTGAAAATGCAGATAATAAGGTGAGAGCGCTGGTTGTGGGCATTTTAACATTTTAATTTTAAAATAAACGGTTTATATTGATACAATGATTAAAACGACGATTTTTAATCAACATAGAATAGAGTATTTATATACATATATTTTAGGTTAAACAAAGGTTTTGTAACAGTACTCATTATTTATTAATAGATAGACAAAACGGGAAATATTTAGTTGTGTTCTAAATCTAGAGGTATAACGCATTACAACTGTTACTAATCAAAACGGACCATACACCATATAATTATTGACTGCCAAAATTGAAAATGCCCATAACCGGGGTAGGCACCACAATCGAATCTTTGACACTATACGAGTAACTTGAAAAGTGACTTTTATTTTTAAAACTATCGAGATTAGTAGACATAACTATAGATTTTGACACGGGTCTTTATCATTACCTTTAATTTACTTTCCCGACGTTTCGACTATGTTACAATAGCCATGGTCGCGGGCTGACTGGCCATACAATCCTGAATCGTTATCAAAGAATTAATTATCGTATTTCAATACACAGCCTCAACCATACCCCAGAAGCGTGAAATTTAGAGGGTAGCCGTGTTGGCCGAGTGGGATGAACTTCGACTTTCAATCTGAAGATCGTGGGTTCGAATCCCGGCGTGCATTAATGGATTTTTCTGTTCGAAAATTTATATGCGCATTAAAAACACGTGCTTACAACGGTGAAGGAAAACATCGTGAGGAAACCAGTTAGTGTTCTTATAAGCGGCGAAGGCCTTGCAACCTGTCATGTATGGAATGCTAACTACTGTAAAATGTGGGTATGTGGCAAATATAATGTTTGGACGTGCCTCTGACTACCCCCACTAGACATCTTCAAAGTATCTAAGCGTCTGGAGATCTGAGAGGATGTCTACCGTACTTGGGGATTACAGTCGTGATCCTATTTATTTTATTTTATCTTTCTTTTGTATTAAAGGATTCACTATGAAATAAATCCCTGAAACTCAATCCCAAAGGGGTTGCAGGGGTAAAGTTTGTAAGAAAATAAGTCAACTCCACGGCTTCGCAGGCATTCCACTTGGGTATAATTGTTCGCAATTTTAACTGGATCTGTAGGTACCTAGGTACATACATACATACATAAAATTATGCCTGTTTCCAAAGAGGTAGGCAGACGATCCCGACATATTTATTTTACTTCATTCACTCTCATCAACTTCCTCGTCGGTTTAGAGTCTACTTGACCCTAGCCTTTGTTCAAAACGTCACCAATTTAGTCCAGGTAAATACGCCTCTTTCAACGTATCCATTCACACTCGCCATAATATAGGCACCTGTTTTGTCAACCTTTTTTTTTATTCATTCTCTCATGTTCAAACTATCTAAGCATCCCTTTTTACTACTTCGTTCACTTCACAACGTTCCCATATCACGCTATTTATATAATACTAGCTGTCCCGACAGACGTTGTCCTGTCAAATGTCAATAATCCCACAGAAAAAAGCAATTTCCGTTTTTCCCGATCTTTACGCCACCCTTATCACTTAGGGGTATGAAAATTAGATAGTAGCCGATTCTCAGACCTACTGAATATGCATATAAAATTAGGTAAAAATCGGTAAAGCCGTTTCGGAGGAGTAAGGTAACTAACATTGTGACACGAGAATTTTATACATAAGACTAGCCGACCCGTGACAAACGTTGTTCTGTCAATTTTTTTTTGTAATATACACATAGGAAAAACTATTTCAGGCAGCCTCCAATTTTTTCCCTACAAACCTCGTACTTATTCTTCTTTGATTATTCTTCTGCTATACCTAAGTAGGTATGAAAATGTGAAAATGTTAGATACTCTAATGTTAGGTCTACTTCGACTACAATCCGAAGGTAGTTGATTATAATTCCAGCCGTGCATCAAAGTTCTTTTAGAATTAAAGTGCTCAGAAAAGTAACGGAAAAAAACAGTTTGTATCCATTAGCTCATGCTCATTAGATTGCTTGCTGCCGCAAAATGTTTGCATGGCAAATGTAATGTTTTTACGTGCCTCTGACTAGCCTCTTTGAGGATCTGAACGCCAGGAGATCAGAATGATTCAGGCATGTACAGAAATCATTTTACTACATATTTTTCGCTATATCAGCTTGGAGCGTAGGTATTACTTGGTAGGTACCTAAGTATTAACCGACATAATATTAATTATGATAGTTAGTACTATTCCAATTTAAAATTTGTATTGCAATCTTATTTAGCTTGTCTGTAGCATACAAAACCTCGTTAGAAACCCACATCTGTGTTCGAAGTTCCTTCAATCATGCCGAAGAACTAGAATCCTCAAAGAAACTTATAAAATACTCATAAAAAAATACCTCACAATCAAAAATCTACTTAAAACATGTGTAATAGAGTTGCAGTTTCTGTGACAGCTGGAAGTGTGATAGTCCAGTTTAGAATTGTAAAAGTAAATCGAAAATGAATGCACGTCTACTAGAGTTTTTTTTTGTAAGAAAAGCACGTATCGGCCTCGGTCGGAAAAAATGTTATTTCATTCATAAATCGAGTTGCATTGAGAACTTTTTACGGCGGCCTGATCGACGTGAAATGATGACAAAACTTGTTACTTTCAATGTTGTGGGATGAGGAAGTATTGTACCTACTAGTTTTAAATTTATTAATTAATCAAAAAATAACAAATACCTAGCTAAACTTCAAAAAAATATGAAAAACAAAACTTACTTAAAATACAAATTATTAGAAAAATTACATAAAATTGTCGATAACAAAAGCAATACTTTAGTTAAATAAAATACACTACAATATGGAGCGGTCGTACAAAAGCTTACTTTGTCGTTTTGAACAGATTCTCTAAGTAGAGCAACCTTCAGCTCGGTCACAAAATAGATGAGAGACCGCTAGTGGCATTAATACCTAAACACTCCGTGCATCGGTGAGCATAATTTCAATTTTTTACATCAATTCTGCCTTTATAAAAATCATTGAGCCATGACGAAAGCCTAAAAAACTCCGTTACTATCTCTTATGTTATTTATATTATCGCAAAGTATTTTGGACTCTGTCTATTGGATCGAAATTTCCAAGGAAGGTTGACGTCAGGCAGGCGGCTGGCTGTAAAACATCCCAAGCCAAATCCATTTGCAACGTCTACATGTTGTGCCGATCACGAGATATGGGATAAGTTGAAGTCTAAGATGACCATTGGTTTGAAAGTAAGTCTGACACGGCTGTGCAACTACTTTTTAATGGTTTGCATTTAACACACTGTTTACACTTGAGTGGTTCCGTCACGGAAGGTCTGACGTTCCCAAGCGGGGTTTTCTTATTTCGTAAATGCTTGTGGTACTCTATTTTTATTAAGATCTCGGATGCATGCGTGTTCTGGTTGATTTTTAACGGGATTTTTGTTTTTATTGTGATTTTCAAGCCAATGATTTCTAATAAACCTACTCAGTGAATGATGATTTCAGAGGATTAGTCCAGAAATGCCTATTGACTGTCATCAATGGAGATTTTTGTACAAAATTCCAAAAAATCCTTTAAGCTAAAGTAAAACGTATTAGTTACTTTATATTTAAACTATTAGGGAAATTGATCAATATATAAAATTTAAATAAAAAATGTAGCTTTTTTGATCATATACCTACTCTTAGTCGTAACTTAAAGTTTATTACTCTTAGGGCCTGTTTCATCATCTTCAAGTAAAGTGTTGATTAGTTACTTTCCAGTTAGCGCTAAATTAATGTATGAAAGCGTCAAAACTATCACATGTCAAATGGTACGTTCGTTTTTGGTAATCGCCGAGTAACTTACATAGGACTTTACTTGAAGATGATGAAACAGGCCCTTAACTTAAAATCTAACAGTTACACTTTATTTTCACACCATGAAGAATCACTTTCGATAGTTCCCATAACCGCAATCTTTGTAAAACTATTCCATTCACCATTTCCGATGAAGACAAACAATACCATCTAAGTTAAATAACAGTAAATATTCAAGCAATTCCTATAAAATTCCATTTAAAATAAATTCAGCTACATCCTAACTCCGCTTTGAGATCACGACTGTGCTTTGAGCGAATCGATGCGATCAATCGATCTGTCGCGTGCGTGCGCGCATGTATTATATAGCTTAGGTTTAGTTGCACCACTTTTAAATAAACCTTTAGTTAGTAGCAGGTAACATGAGTCATATGAATCGAGAAGTTCCCAAGTTATTTTTTAAAAAACCGACAGGATTGACTATTCCTGGATTTCTGATTACCTATCTACCAAAATATTACTAAAAAGAGCCATCAGTAATGATATTTTTTTAAAACAAATAATATTAGGTTCTCATTTCGACATGGATAATAATTATTTTTTGTTGTTTTTAGGGTTCCGTATCCAAAGGGTAAAAACGGGACCCTATTACTAAGACTCCGCTGTCCGTCTGTCTGTCTGTCTGTCCGTTTGTCTGTCACAAGGCTGTATCTCATGAACCGTGAGAGCTAGACAGTTGAAATTTTCACAGATTAGTCATTTCTGTTGCTATAACAACAAATACTAAAAACAGAATAAAATAAATATTTAAGGGCTCCCTACAAAAACGTGATTTTTTTGCCGTTTTTTATAGATTATGGTACGGAACCCTTCGTGCGCGAGTCCGACTCGCACTTGGCCGATTTTTAATTTATGTCTTTTTACCTGGTGATCTGATTTCAATTACTTTTTTCAATTGTGTAGAGAATTGTCCCAATTATTTTCCATTTTAATTGTATTCCATTAGGACTAATAGTTCCTTTATAAAACCCTAAAAAACCAACATCGTTCCTTGACTTTTCAATTGGTCGGATCATTTTCGTCGCTTTTCTATGTTTATTCTATTTAATTAGACATAGACATTCTTGATATGCTTATAGGTTCAAAGACACGTCCAAACATTACATTTGTCATGCCAAAAGTTTGCAGTAGTGTATTCCATACGTGAGTTGAGGGTTAAGCAAACCATCCGTTTATCTAGATGCCACTGGTCCTGGTATGCGTAGAAACCTGATAGGCATCTTGCAGCGGATGGTTAGTTAGTGCGCCGAGCGGGCCATTGCGAGCAGTTTGCGAAATTAACAATTATGGGTCTGCATTATTTGTTTAAATAGCACGGAAGGGCGGGATTCTTTAGATTTTGATGTCGAGAGTCTAGTCCCGTGTGGTGGCACTGGTTCTATTTTAGATTGCTGTTGTAAGTATATTGAAAGTTTGGTTTATTATGTTATTATTCATTGATATTTATATAAATATACAATGATAAATTATAAATAACGATGGTTGTGGGCACAAAAAATAAATTTATATTGAAAAAATAATTAGAACGTCGATTTTTAAACAACATAGAATAGAGTATTTAATTTTATCCATCACTTAGGATAAGCAAATGTTTTAAGGCGATATTTAAATAGAAAAAACGGGAAATATTTAGTTGTAAAAAATATGTAATATGTAATGAAATATGTAGTTTGTCTTCGGAATCGAACCCACAACCTACAGTGCAGAAGGCAGAGTTACCTAACTGAGCTGATTGGCAATTTTTTTTTAAGCTAGTAAGTACACTAAAGTGATGTACCTGTTCCTACCTACCCACTTACCATCTCGTCAAAATAAATCTCATATAAAAAAAGGCTAAGATAAAACTAACAGAGCAACTGTTTATAGTTATTTACCAACAGACTTGCATTTTATGCCTCTACACGTCTGCAAGCGCAAAAGCCTTCGCCTCGCCCAATTTTGAACTCTATGCCGCAATACATAAGGATGTTGCGAGTTTTTTGATAAGAAAAAAGTATCCCGCCATACTATTGAACGTAAAACTTATGTGAAGCATGCTTGAAAAGTTTTATAGGGCTTAAAGTTTCCACTTAAAGAGTAAAGAGAATTTTTGATATAAAATTGATGGTTTATAGAGATGCGACTACATTTTAAGAGACTTAAAAGTTTAGTGATCTATTTTAAAGAGGTTTATTCCTGTCTGCTTTCAATCGCGTTTTGTTTAACAATTTAGGGTTACGAATGGCGAAACGGAATCCTATAGTGCGGCTTAGTCCGTCCGCCTATCTGTTATGGCAATTTTTTTACTTGTAATGTTTGTATGTAACTATGTAACTATGTTTGTTAAGATGGAATCTTGCAACTCAGTTTTGAAGCAGTTATCTCCAACCGATTAAGCTGAAATTTTGCATACTTATGTGACAATGTATGTACGGTGACAATGCAATAATATGGTGACAGTGAATTGATCTGATGAGTCAGGAGCTGATCAACAGAGTGTCTGTTAGTTGACAACGGAACTACTTAGTAAATACTTCGATTGAGTAAAAACTTTGCATATTTGTCAAGTTCCAATGACAATGTTATATGATTGTGACAGGTGATAGCGCGCTGGTGCTCGATGGTTTAAATGATTTTATAAAAGCTTGTCATTGAAAAATATTTCTTTACAGAAAACCTATTCTCCTCCTTTTCCCACTTATGGGATCGGAACAACATGTTGCAAAGAGGATTGATTATCGACTTGTAAAGTAAAGAAATTAGTAAAAGTAAAAAAAAAAAATTTTTTTAGGGAACCACTATCGTATCGACAACGTATGGTCCAAATGCCAAAACTGACACTTTATTATTCAAAAAGTGTCAGTTTTGACATTTGAACGATACGTTGTCGATACGCCAGTGGTTCGTGCTCCTTTGTTCTGAATAAATTAATTTGAATTTGAATAATATTAGTAACTATAGGATATTAGATAGATGTTGACGTGTCTTCTTCCACAAAGATAAAAGTTCTAAGCACTAAGAACATGAACACCTTGCTTCGAGGCGTTCGAGTTCTATCAATTTGTAGCTAAGAGATACTCAAGTTACGTTCTGGAGCACAAACAAGCAGCCATTAACATAGCAGTGTCCGATACCGGAAGGGATTCGCACACGGCCGGCAACAACCTTCGACATCACACGACGAGCCTAGTGATGGGAATTGGCTATCATCGATAGCGATGAAAACGTATCGATATCGATAAATTTTATTAAAATAAGCGACGTCCTTAAATATCATAATAATTATTAAGACGCTTATTATTAATATTATTAAGAATGCTCTACTGCAAATTGAGGGCATGTGCCAAATGTTTGTAATGTTTGGACGTGCCTCAGCCTCTAGATATTTTCAAGGATATTAGCGCCTGGTGATCTGAGAGGATGTCTACAGTACTTGGGGATTACAGTCGTGATCCTATTTATTTTATATTTTTATTATTAAGAAATTAGGTATGCCATTTTATAGGTTGAATTTAAGTTTTCGATATAAAAAAATATGTGTTTATGTCTGGACTACACGTGTTCGAATCTTTGCACGGGCTATCGTTCAAAATATAAGTAGTAGACACAAATAATAAATATATGTTCTAATAATTTGTTTCATTGTAAGTTTGATTAATAAATAAATATCGGTAGGCATTTAAACAGCGCCATCTAGTCCCAAACTAAACAAGTTTGTACTATGAGAAACAAATAATAGGTAGTTTTTTTTTGTACGTTATGACACTCAGAATAAACATCTACGTTCATCACAAACATGTGTCATGGGTGGGAATCGAACCCAGCGCAGAAAGCAAAGCCATTACTAACTAAGCTGCGAGGCCAGTCAACTCGATTAGTCTACTTCTTGTATATATTTCGAATCTACCGTTGTCTGTATACGACAAGACAAGCTTGACGTTTGTAATGCATATTTGATCGTCAAAAAAAGTTTAATACACAATCTCTAAACAATAAAAATCAAAACTCCATTAAGCCGTGCCACGTTAAATCTCATCTTAGGAGGTGGGTAATTATCCTGGCGACACTCCAAAGTGTCGCGCTCATTTCAATTAGCTCTCTTAAATATTCAATGTCTTTAAAATAGGCTGCGCGATTCTACGTTGTACGACGGGGCTAGGATCGAGAGGTGGTAAAACTGAAAGGACGGACTTGGGGAATAGTCAACGCTTAAAAAGTACGAATATGTCGTATGATACGCGCCTATTTCCCAAAGTAGTAAAAAGTACGGATAATATATGTATGTAAGCATTATCTGTATTATACACGCCTATTTTCCAAAGCTGTAGGCAGAGACCACGGCTTTTCACTTGCTATGACCCTAGTTTGCGTCATTCTCTCTCATCAGAACTGGCCTTTTCACAAAACGTCATCGATTTGGTTAGAAAAAAATACACACTGTTAGAAAAGGAAGACCCCTTTCTAACATTTCTATTGACAGTAGCTTTACTTTAGTTAGTATAATTTATAAATGCAAAAGATTGTATAACGTCAGCTCGGACTTGAAGAAATAGTCAGACTCAAAAGTAGGTAAGTATTTAGAAATTTTTGTAATATTATAAATACTAAAGTTAGCGAGATTGTATGCTTGTGTAACAATTATGTACCTAGTAACGGCTGTATCAATTTACCGAGAGAAGTCAAGTACAAATTCAGTTTATGCTTGCAAAATAAATCCTTCAAGAAAAAAAAAACATGTTCGGCTATATCTGTCTTAACCCAGACGAAGCCATGGGGCATCCTTGGCCGGGGCTAGTTCGGAAGTTTCATTACAGCGAGGTTAATTGTTGACTGGAGTTAGAATAACGTGGATTTTATTTTTACGACGTCACCCTCACCCCCCACTTTACGAGTTATGAAGTTGAACTGTCCAACGCAATCAAACTGAGATTAGCTACATACATATTTAATTCCAATACGACTGAGTAATTTATGTTTCCTTGTTAAGCGAAGATAATAATCTATTTCGCACGGACACCTTATTAGTTTGAATTTGTGACGTAAAAGTAACGTTCATAACAACTTTTACATTTTGCGATTGAGCGAAAGATTGACAGCAAACGATCTAACCAAACCAACGAAACATACGGAAAAAATATCAGTATTCGCGTACGTAGCATGAGCAGGCAAATTCCACATACGCATTCCACACAAACGAGTATGCCGATGATCGATAGCGTCTTATCAATTCATCGATAAGCATGCCCATCACTAGCGCGCGGACTGATGATCATTGCCGGCGCATGCGCACTATAAATAATATGTTGTAAAACGATTTTCGATAGATTAATCTGAATCGTGCGCGCAGTCGTGCGCCGCCGGGGTAGAAGAGGATCTATTGTCGATCGACGTTGATTTACGAATGGATAGATAGGGCGCCAATGAGTTACTCGGAGAAAGCCAGTGTCATCTTGTGGCTTCATATTTGTTCATACCTTGTTTTCCGAACGTTGTGGTTTAGTCTGTGTTGTTCCGAATATCCAATGGATAATTTAAGCAACTTATCATTTTCTTCTTTTTCCACTTAATGTGGGGTTGTCAAGTTAACTAAAACGAAGAGGATTTAGCTTATGTTTTACAACCGGCTACCTGCCTGACGTCAACCTTTGGGATTGAGCTGAGCTTCGCAACTGCGGCATTAAATATTAGTAATTTAAATCTACTTTATACTTTGTTTTGTTAATAAATTGTTTACAACAATATAATAATTACATTTTATAATAAAATCAATTTTATAGGTTTATAAGGCTAACGTCTTGATCCGCCCTGAAAAATAATAAAAGTGTTGAAAAATTTAAATGTTTTTTTTTTTAATAATTGATAGGCTGTGTGCAACTTGGCCTAATGCCTAATTTATCTTTCAAATAGGTGCCGTCGTGCCAGTGCTTATCCTCTGCATTAAAAACTTACAAAATTCCCTCTTCATAATATTATAAACTAAAGTTTAAATTATATAAAAATATATATTTAGATTAGATTACATTCGCTATTTTCAATTACACATTTTTTATGTCATACCTATTTTGTCGATCCCTAAAAACCTTTTTTAAAGACTGAACAGATTTAAACAGTATCAGATCTATCAGTTGTAATCTCTATGCTACAAAAGCACGCGTGTGTCAGTACGTAATGTGAGCGCACAGTCCTGTGGGAAACATCCGATTGGACTATTTATTCTTCAACAGATACGTGCATAAACTAAATAAAGAATAGTAAGTATAATACATCTATACTTATAATAAATCTGTAGAGAGGTCAATTCTGTACATGAAATATATTTCCAAAATAACTATCAGGGGGTGATTATATAATAATTACGTTTAAAAAACTAAATACAAAACCGACATCATGTTTAAATAAAAATTGTAGTGGGGGGGGGGCTCCCCCCTCCGCGAGATCTAGGAGCCCTACATCGGCTAGCCCTCTACTTGGTGTAGACCGATGAAAAAAGGAGGAGGATATTTTTTTTATTCCTATTTTTATATACATATGTCCGCGAATATCTTTTAACTAATAATCCTAATGTAATCACTACATAGTCTAAAGCAAAGTCGCTTTCCGCTTCCCGCGTCTGTATGTATATATGTAATATGTATGTTTGCTTATATCTTTAAAACTACACAACGGATTTTGATGCGGTTTTTTCTAATAGATAGAGTGATTCAGGAGGAAGGTTTATATGTATAATACATGCATAATATAGTAGAGAAACACTGATAATTTTAGAGGTTTCTAATGTGATGTCGTAAATAAACACATTTTTTTGCGCTTACATTGCAAATGCTGGCTGAACCCCACGAGATATATCAAAATAATGTACTACAGTATTGTACACCTTAAAAACGTCTACAAAAAAGTCCAAGATGGTATTAGAAATGTCTTACGCACAGCGAAGCGGGCACGGGTCAGCTAGTACATTATATAATAATAACGTTTAAAAAACTAAAAACAAAACCGACTTCAGGACTAGGAGCCCTACCTCGGCTAGCCTTCCACTCGGTGTATGCCAATGAAAGAAGGGCAAGGTTGAAAACCACTATTAATGCCCATAAGTTTTGAAGGTTTCTCTCGATTTCCTTGGGATCCCATCATCAGATGCTGATTTGGTGGTAATGGGACAATGGAAGTATAGGCATTCAATTAAAAAAATAATTTTATAAATAAGTATACAAACGCCAGAGTAATCGCGTAACATACACACAAAAAAACAACATACAGGCGAATTGATGACCTAAAAAAAATCTCTCTAAATAATCTCGCTATTGTACCTAGACGTTCAATCCGAAGGTTGTGGTTTGAAATCCCGACCGAACATTAATGGATTGTTTCGTTCGATAAATGTATATGCGCATCAAAAACACGTACTCAAGACGGTGAAGAAAAACATCGTGAGCAAACCAGTTAGTATTCTTATAAGCGGCGATGAGCTTGCAACCTGTCACGTATGGAATGCTAAGTACTGCAAAATGTGGGCATGCCAAACATAATATTTGGACGTGCCTCTGACTACCCCCACTAGACATCTTCAAAGGATCTAAGCGTCTGGAGATCTGAGAGGATGTCTACCGTACATGGGGATTACAGTCGTGATTCTATTTATTATTTTTATTATATTTTAGGATTATTAGTTAAAATATATTCGCGGACATATTTAAAAATAAAATAAAAAAATATCCTCTCTTCCTATTTCATCGGTATATATATATATATATAGATTTTATTTTACTTTATTAATGGTAGATGCATAGTACCTAGTTGTAGTCAATCTCCATTGTGCATCAGTTCAAGGTAAGTTCAACAACAATCCGATTTTCATTGTTTTCACAATCAGATACATAAAACTAATAACCCCATTATGATCAACTTCTGATATTCAGGAATAACTAAACGCCTTGGTTTACGAAGAGTCGTTGAGGTTATATAGCAACCGTCATTTTTAAAGAGGTAGCGAAAAACAGTATCACTACATAGTATAAAGCAAAGTCGCTTTCCGCTTCCCGCGTCTGTATGTCTGTATGTATGTTTGCTTATATCTTTAAAACTACACAACGGATTTTGATGCGGTTTTTTTTAATAGATAGAGTGATTCAGGAGGAAGGTTTATATGTATAATAACATGCTACCCGTGCGAAGCCGGGGCGGGTCGCTAGTATAAAATAAAACGATGAAAATGATTCGACCAATCTAAAAGTTAAGAGGCGATTATTCGTTTTTAAGTTCTATTAGTCCTTTATAAACACAAATTTAAATGGGACTAATTTTTTAACCCTTTACAATAGAAAAAAAATCATTTGAATCAGACCATAAGGCAAACAAGTCGTACATAAAAAATAAATAAAAATAAAACTAAAACAAAAACCTTAGATCCCAAAAAATGTCTAAAGAGGGTTCAGAAGTTCTTTACCTAGTATATAAAACACTAGCAGTCCGCCCCGGCACGGCGTCGCACGGGTATAAAAATGATATTATCGGTATCGGTAAACAAACAAACAATCAAATCTTTCCTCTTTATAATATTAGTATAGATTACATTTGACAGATTCCCTCATTTTGCAATTTTAATTAGCATTTTGAAAATGACAGTCCTTGTATTAATTAAAACCAGGTAAACCATAAAGCAGAGCTACTACCGACCGTGCTGTGTAGTCCAGTGATATTACGACCGTCATTATACTTACCGCTTAGTAACCGTTTACTGTCGAGTTTCGATATGTAAAGGCAACGTGTTCGGTTCGAGTTGTATTGCAATCGCGCCATCGGCCGCAACAATGAGATCTTGTCACACACGTGTGTTGAGAGGGTGTCTATTGTGGAATCATTCGAGAAAATTCAAGTGTTTCTTAGCCTAGTATCGTAGCGTTTAGAAATGCGGCTTTCTCAGATCTCTGTTTATTACCTGTAGTGCTTATTCACGTTGACTCGCGGGCGCGGTGGCGGGCGCGGTCACGAAATATCAAACATATGACGTGATTTCCAAGTGTTCACGTTCAAAACGCACGTGCGGTCTAAGTAGCGAGCTAACTAGCTCATATGTTTGATATTTCGTGACCGCGCCCGCCACCGCGCCCGCGAGTCAACGTGAATAAGCACCTAGGCAAAATAAAACAATCGCAGCGCCCGGAGATTTAAACAGTGGTAGGTATAGATTTTGATATATCTTCTTATCTAATATTGGGTTCTAGACTGTGATTTTCAAGCTTTTTAAACTTGGACCCAGATTTCCAGGCGCTCTTTTACTCATCTGATACAATAAAAGGCTAAAGGGATGCAGAACAAATAAACTTCATCTAAAAATTATCAATAATTTCGCTATTTACCGTGGGAACATTTCATCCGATACACATGTTGAATATTAGAGATACACGGAATCATAGAAAAACTCAGGCTGCGACAATAATTACATCTTGTTGGTTAGTACCTATCCATTAAAATCAAATATCGAATGTTCGGTTCATTCAAAGCAAAATTTACGAGACTTTTTTTGCTAAGTACTTAGCGAAAGATGAAATAGGATCTCGACTGCAATTTTCAACTTCGGTAGACATTCTTTACTAATACTAACTACGGTAGACAATATCTCAGATCTCCGAACGCTCAGATCCTTGAAGATGTCTAACCCTCGTATTCAAGAACGACACTATGAGAACACGCACCCACAGTGGACGAAATCTTTTTTCATAAAAATCACTTTATGTGTTGTGCGACACTGCATAATGTGACTAGAGGCACATTGTCGTGTGCCTCTAGCCAAAGTTGAGCTCTAAAGGCACACGGTAGCTTGCGCCATAGTGCCGCTTAACACATAAAGTGATGTTTATGAAAAAAGCTTTCGTACACTGTGGGTGTGAGTTCTCATAGTGTCGATCTTGAATACGAGGGTAAAAGGGGTAAATCGGAAGCTCAGTTTTGCAGTTTTATCGAATGTTCTGAAAATAGCCCCCGCAATGTCCACAATGTCCTTTCCGCGTCCCAATTGCACTGCTCTGCGTATCGCTAATTGCGATCTGCTGTCATTTTACGGTTACGCATTAGCATTATTGCAATGCGCGTATCGATTTGAGGCGATCTCGCCAGTTGTGAAAGGATGGAAATGGAATACAAATAAAAATGCCTTACTTATTGTGATATGTGAATTGTTTCGGTTTTTGTATGGGCTGAGTCTACCCGGGTAAGACGGAAAAAGTGATAAAAATGCATTATCTTGAAAACCATTAAACTTATAACGAAACTGTCTTTAATTGACTTAGCTAGTGTGATTATCAAACGAATTATTAAAAACCGGTCAAATGCGAGTCGGATTCGCGCACGAAGGGTTTCGCACTATTATCTATACAAAACAGCAATAAAATCACGTTTGTTGTATGGGAGCCTCCTTAAATATTTATATTATCCTGTTTTTAGTATTTGTTGTTATAGCGGCAATAGAAATACATAATCTGTGAAAATTTCAACTGTCTATCTATCACGGTTCATGAGATACAGCCCTGTGACAGACAGTCAGACAGACAGACGGACAGCGAAGTCTTAGTAATATAGGGTCCCGTTTTTACCCTTTGGGTACAGAACCCTAAAAATTAACTGTTTAGAGAGCTATTCATAGATTTGTTAAACGAAAGTAGTGTTTTTGAAAAGCGAACTAAGGAAAATAAATCTATTGAGAAAAGTTTCACTAATCGTGTTTCTGTCCCATAATTTATCTAGATTATATCCTTAAGTTATCTTTGTCATAAAAAAAACAAAACTGTATGTTTTGCAGTTATTATGAAAAAACGATTCTGCATTCATCTAAAACATGTATTACTCGTCTTAACTTTCATCTGATTCTTATAATATTCTAACAATTATAATTTATATAATTATAACAATTCTCATGTCACAGTGTTTGTAACCAAACTCCTCTGAAACAGCTAGACTGATTTTTATGTTTTTTTTTGCATATATTTGGTAGGTATTAGAAAAAATCATATGGTATTTTTTATACCCATAAGTAAAAAACTAACTGAAAGTGCTTTTTTCTGTGGGATTATTTAAATAAGACAGGACAACGTCTGTCGGGAAAGCTAGTTTTTCTATGTATAGAGTTCTCAGTCAGAAACCGTGATAGATTTCCACACATTGGAAAAATAATGCTTACTGCCTGCAAAATGTGGGTATTGTGCCAATAGTAATGTTTGAACGTGCCTCTCACTACCCCCTCTAGACGTCTTTGAGGGTGAAGCCTGGAGATCTGAGAGGATGTCTATCGTACTTGGGGATTACAGTCGTGATCCTATATATATTTTTTTAATTTAGTAATAATTTAGGTACCACTGTAAAGATAAGACCTAAGATAAATCTACCTTTTATAGGATAAATAGCACCCGATAGAATTGCTTACAAGCAACTAGTCCATTGCAACACTAACATCTGAGTGTTATTTAATTGCATTGCATTCAATTAATATTGCAATTCTATTGTTTACAACTGCTGAGCTGTGCTCACCTAAAAAACGTCGACCGTGTTTTAACGGCCGTACATAAAAAACGAGTAATGCGTCGATATATCAATCAGAATACACGAACTTTAAATATAACTTGCACAGCGTTATCTTGCCCTAAGCCAAGCAAAGCTTGTACTATTTTATTTTATTTATTTTTTTATAATTTTAGGATAACTTACAGCTAACGCATAAATATAACACAAAGAAATAAATTACTAAGTACCTACAAGGTAGATTTATTTCTAACGGCTAATTACAAGTTTCCACACATGGAAACTATATTACTGATAAATTCCTTTTTTTTTTGTAAATACGTACGTATAGTAAATTGATAACACGCAGACATGGAAGAATCCTCCATGTTTGTCACTCAAATGTTTGTCCTGGGTGGGAATTGAACCTACAGCACAGAAGGCAGAGTTAGATTACCAACCGCTGTGAGGCGACTTTTTATTTTTCGCTTCAATCTTTTCTCGTTTCTATCAGGATAGCTTCAGATTAATATTTTATTTATACAAATAACTTTGTCAACTTATTTAGTTTTACAGTTTGTTTTGTTTTTCTTGTATACTAGCTGACCCGTGCCCGCTTCGCTGTGCGTAAGACATTTCTATTTCTATTTATTTATTTATTTATTTATATAAACCTTCCTCCTGAATCACTTAATCTATTAAAAAAAACCGCATCAAAATCCGTTGTGTAGTTTTAAAGATATAAGCAAACATACATACATACATATTACATACAGACGCGGGAAGCGGAAAGCGACTTTGCTTTATACTATGTAGTGATTAAATTAAAGTACGCTTGAAAAAATAAAGTCAACTTTGGAACGAGCTGTTGTCTAAATATGCGGCTAAAAATAGTTTCCATTACTTTTTTATATACTAGCTGTCCACCTCGGTTTTGCACGGTTGTACTAATAAATAAATTAGAAAAAAAAACTTCATTATACAGTTAAGTCCTAAATTTTTTTAATGTTTTTGTTGTAAATATTAAAATATAGATACTTCTTCAATCGTACCTATTTAGTTGTCTGTGGTTTTGATTCTCGCTGACGCCTTGTTGTTTTATTTTAGTTTTAATAGTTATTTTACTATTCGGGATAGAGACAAATCCAATTAATAAAAATCATGAAAATTGGTCCAGACTTTCTAGAATTATGTATAAAATAGTATTAAGGCGATACTTGAAATTTTTTGACTTTTTGTATGGACTGAATCTAGCCGGATAAGACGGAAAAAGTGATAAAACTGCATTATCTTGAAAACCATCAAATTTAAAAAGAATCCGTCTGTAATTTATTTAGCTAGTATGATTATCTAAAGAATTATATAAAAATAAACTGTTTAGCTATTCATAGTTTTGATTAAAAACGAAACTAGTGGTTTTGAAGAGCCAACTTTGGAAAATAAATCTATCGAGAAAAGTTTCACCAATTGTGTTTTGTCTGTAATTGATCTAGATTATATCCTTAAGTTATCTTTGTCATAAAAAACAAAACTGTATGTTTTGCGGTTATTAAGAAAAAACGATTCTGCATTCTTAAAAAACATTTATTACTCCTCTTAATAACACGACTTATCTGTACTTTCTGCCCAGCATTTGACGTTGGCCGTTTTTGTCGCAGACCAAATGTTTAGCCCTAGGCATGTAGGTGGAATACTGTTAGAAACCTGAATAATGAATGTAGTACGATTTCTAACTACTGGGTTATAGAAAACGTAAACTAGCCACAGGGGTAGATGGTTCGATTGATTATCAAGTACCTCCGAGGACCTTTGAAAGTACCTATCTTTGTTGAAAGAAACTGTCTTTAAATTTTAGAGGATACAAAACTACAGCAAAGTGTGGGCATGTGCCAAATATAATGTTTGGACGTGCCTCTGACTACCCCCACTAGGCATCTTCAAAGGATCTACTGTCTGTGTGATGTCTACTGTACTAGGGGTATACAGTCGTGATATTATTTTAAGTTTTTCCAATCGTTTTTCTATTTATAATTTAAATAAATAAAACCGTTATTTTTAAGTTATTTAGTTAAAGTTATTTTTAACGGATTAAGTTCTTTTAAGAAGGTTTACATTCTCTAAACTGTAATTCTCTAAATCCTTTTTTTTAACCTATTTCGCCCCACTGCTGGGCAAAGCTCTCCTCCAAATCTTTACAACCATCTCCATCTCTGTTTTAGGGTTCCGTATCCAAAGGGTAAAAACGGGACCCTATTACTAAGACTTCGCTGTCCGTCCGTCCGTCTGTCTGTCACAGGGCTGTATCTCATGAACCATGATAGCTAGACATTTAAAATTCAGTTTATATATAGCCGCTATAAGAACAAATACTAAAAACAGAATAAAATAAATATATAAGTGGGGCTCCCATACAACTAACGCTGTTTTGCTGTTTTTTATAGATAATGGTACGGAATCCTTCATGCGCGAGTCCGACTCGCACTTGGCCGGTTTTTTTTAATTATTTTATTATTTAACATCGATACCACATCGCTCACATACACATTTGATGTAACTATACATTTAATGCTGTGTTAAGTTCCCGTTCCCGTTCCCGTTCCTGTTTTCCTGCTTTTATCTTGAAATTTTTCCTGAATTTTCTTTGCTTTAAACCTCACGGAGCCCAAGACCTTTCCAACGAATGCAAAACCGTGGAAATCGGTTCGTGCGTTCTGGAGTTATAGCGTCAAGAAGGAAAACCCGACTTATTTTTATATTATATCCTATTATTCAACTTGACATGACCCTACTTATTGGTATCATGTTATTTGGGATGTCACCACACATATCCCCTATAAGCCATCAAATAGAATTTACTGGTTTCAAGCCTACGAGGGCTCCTTATCAAACTTGTCGCTTAGTACCATTCAATCACCCAATAATGTGCAATACAGTGTGTAACAATGTCACCTTACTTCCCCTTTTACAGCAAAACCGTCATATCTACTGATTTATCTGCCAAAGGAATCAGGACCTTGTATTGTACAGATGAAGGTATAAAAAGGAAAAGCTAGGAAAAACTCGAAAAAAGAACACGCATTTTTATTTCCCAAATCCAATAGAAACGAAAGTGATCTCAATAACGGTGGAGTAAGGTTGATATTTCGTTGTGGGGTTGTTGTCGCGGCGGCAAAAGGGGAGAGAGGGTAAACACCGTCATATTAAGTGAGCACATGAGAGGGAAACGCGAAAATGTGGGAAAATCGGATATAGACGTTTATCGTTGGATTTTTCGCGTGATTTAGTCGCGACAAATCTGAGGCCGTAACTTGGCCACTGTAGCTTGAGCCGTGACGATTGGGGTCAATTGATCTAATATGGTGATTTAGTGACACTTCTATTATTATCATGATTCTTTATGAGCCAACAAAGTCAAAAAAAATATTTATTCATTAGTTAGTTTAATTTCATTATGTGAATTTAATGAAATTAAACTAACTAATGAATAAATATTTTTTTTGACTTTGTTTCTAGCTTTGAGCTATGGCCATTTCTATTAGATATATTAAAACTCACAAAAATAGGTACGTCTGTAATTTTCCAAGAAAGAAATCGTCTCTGATCTCTATGCACTCAGATCCTTGGTAAAGTAAAGTCCTAGTAAGCTACTCGGCGATTACCAAAAACAAACGTACCATTTGACATTTTGATATTTTTGACACTTTCATACATTAATTTACCGCTAACTGGAAAGTAACTAATCAACACTTTACTTGCAGATGATGAAACAAGCCCTTAGTATACGTAATTTTTATGAAAAGCTCGTCGCCACTTATAAAAAATAACATATTTCCTCACGAGGTTTTCCTATGATCTACTAGTTTTTATCCGCGACTTCGTCCGCGAAGATTTAGGAAACCGCTTTTTGTAAATTTTATCGTAAAACACTAAATTTCATGTAAATCAAAAGTAAATGTTGGATATCCTATATCCGTCCTAAGACTTCTAACTAACTCTACTTATATGAAATTTCATCATTATGAAATGGTTTGACAGATTTACCTTCGTGCTTATAATATTAGTATATACTAACATACCTATTTCCTCACTCGTTTTCTTATGATCTTTAAATAGATACTTTCTATAAAAACCTTATTTTTTTCACTTGCGGAAAATAAACGTTTTCAAGGCAAAGGTCAGAGTAATCTGGTTGTCTGAAATCACTAATACGTTGACATAAGGGCACGTCGATTTATTGCCCTACAATGTAAAGGGGAAGTCGTGTTTATCTTTTTCTATTGGCGGCAATTTGGCGTGACGTATGTTCCGGGTGGATCAAGTGGTTTAGAACACGTTTATTCAATTGCCAGTTATTTTTATCCCTTTCCTCCTTATAAAGTCCTAAAATGGTAGCAGTCGAGTTTACCTTAATTTTTTTAGGTTGCTTCCTTTTTGTATTTTTTTTTTGAGAATAATTCTGAAAGCCGTATTAGCCTCATGTTTCAAATTGAAGGTCATAAGTTCGAATCCCGGCGTGCATTAATGGATTTTTCTGTTCGAAAAATGTATATGCGCATCATAACACGTGCTTAATGAAGCAAAACATCGTGAGGAAACCAGTTAGTATACTTGTAAGCGGCGATGGGCTTGCAACCTGTCACGTATGGAATGCTAACTATTGCAAAATGTGGGCATGTGCCAAATATACTGTTTGGACGTGCCTCTGAAAACCCCCATTAGACATTTTCAAAGGATCTAAGCCCCTGGAGATCTGCGCTTAGATCTGCGCTGATCTGGAAATGAAAGAATGTCTACCGTACTTGGGGATTAAAGTCGTGATCCTATTTTATATATATTTTTTTTAATAATTCTGTTTAATTTTTCTGTTATAATATAATTATTGTTGTGGGTCCAAATTCCAAGAGTTCATCTATAGATTGTTCACTTATGCAAATTAGGAGTGACATTAGTCACCGAAGAAAATCATCATCAAGGAAATCTTTGCACAAATTAATATAAAACAATCCTGTCGTTATAGAGATAATTATTGATAACTTTTTTATATCTATTACTAGCTGACCCGTGCCCGCTTCGCTGTGCGTAAGACATTTCTAATACCATCGTGGACTTTTTTGTAGACGTTTTTAAGGTATACAATACTGCAGTACATTATTTTGATATATCTCGTGGGGTTCAGCCAGCATTTGCAATGTAAGCGCAAAAAAATGTGTTTATTTACGACATCACATTAGAAACCTCTAAAATTATCAGTGTTTCTCTACTATATTATTCATGTATTATACATATAAACCTTCCCCTTGAATCACTCTATTTATAAAAAAAAGCCGCATCAAAATCCGTTGTGTAGTTTTAAAGATATAAGCAAACATACATACATACATATTACATATTACATACAGACGCGGGAAGCGGAAAGCGACTTTGCTTTTTACTATGTAGTGATATTGTATTATCCACTATTACAAACTTTAGTTCTGATGATACATCTTCTTGACTCGATGACTTCGTTGACACAGATAACGAGTGATCGACCAAGAAAAAAGAAGTGCGGGTTCGTTTGGGATTTAAAGACGGGTATTAATCTAATATATTTTATAATGCTCACACGTTACATTTTGATTTATAGACAACATCCTTACTTTCAGATCATTACTATAAATAGTTATAATCGACCACCTCTATAGAAATCAATAAAATCAATCATTTAAACCCGCGAGCTATATGATTCGGGGCCTATTCGAAGACAAACCATGATTACTATTATTATTGAATTTAAACTATCGTGGTATTTCAAACGGCTATTTATCGCTATCTATTTTTGTAGATGCGACCATGATTGTTGCAAAACAGTCACAATGTCAAAATAAATAATAAGTAAATATGTAAAAACCGGCCAAGTGCGAATCGGACTCGTGCACGAAGGGATCCGTACCATTATCTATAAAATACGGCAAAAGATACGTTTTTTGTATCGGAGCCCAAGTTACAGTTGTTATAGAAGCATCAGAAATACATCATCTGTAAAAAATTTAACTGTCTAGGTATCACGGTTCATGAAATACAGCCTTGTCACAGACAGACAGACAGACGGACAGCGAAGTCTTATTAAAAAGGATCCCGTTTTTAACCCGTTTGAAATAATCTATAATATAAAAATAAGTCGGGTTTTCCTTCCTGACGCTATATCTCCAGAACGCACGAACCGATTTCCACGGTTTTTAATTCGTTGGAAAGGTCTCGGGCTCCGTGAGGTTTATAGCAAAGAAAAAATTCAAGAGAAAAGCAGGAAAACAGGAACGGGAACGGGAACGGGACTATGGGAAGGACTATTGTGTTTGGTAATGATTTTAAACTAATTTTGAAAAATTAACTCCTTTTTATCTTGTATTGGTGTCTTTTTAAGACAATTCGGATGTTCTTCATCATAAGCACCGCCCGCGACCGTGCTCAGCGGCAGATCAGTGAATAAAATAATAAGAAAAAATTAAAAAATTACTTTATAACACATTACACCTCGTTCTTGCAAATATTTAAACTTAACTTAAATAAATCAGTTATCTCTCTATTATTTTTCAAATTGCTACACAACCAAATTCGGGAAAATAGGTTTAAAAAATAAAATCTCAATAAAAAATAACACCTTCAGTTTATATGTTCATAAATATTCTAAGCTTGACGTCTTTCTTCGAATAAGCCCGCCCCATAAGCGCTACCATGTCCGACGGCATTCACTCCTGTATTTTTAGTCGAGTTAATTATTCCACTTGTCTCACACTGGCCTAATAGCTTAGTTGATAGTAGCTTTAGAACTACTGCTGAAGCTCATTCCATTTTACCTCTTATAACTTAATACTAATCATCATTTTCTTCTACTTTTTCTACTTAAAGTGGGGTCGGCACAACATGTTGCCAAGAGGCTTGGCTTATGTTACACAACCGGCCATCTGCCTGACGTCAACCCTCTCTGTGAATACTTTCAAGTGCTTCGTTGTCGGCGACGCGGCGGGCGCTGGGCATGGATGCTGACATGCTTGGCCACGCACATTCGATTCATCAAATCGTCCTCCTCGCGTAGATATATAATACTTATTAATAATCAATGTTACTATTGTAAAGAGAAAAATGTTTTGTTTTTGTAATGGATATACTAAAAAATTACTTGACCAGTGGCCTGGGCACGAACCACTATCGTATCGACACCGTATCGTCCAAATGCCAAAACTGACACTTTTACAACAGTGTCAGTTTTGATATTTGGACGATACGATAGTGGTGCATGCTAACCCCCCAGTTTTAGCTACTGCATCATTTGCGATTTACATAGGATATTTTCATTTTCAAAATAAATAGAAAACTTCATGAAAATTACAATACAATACAATACACTTCATTACACCCGTGTAAAACCGGCTAGTAACTAATATTTTGGAAGGCTCACCTTGTTCGACCGATACCACATTGAAGCGTTACATTCTCGTACCATTTGCGACAAGGATCATCGAAAATAACCACCCAAATATCAGTCTGTGTACATAAGAAAATAATAGTGGTTATTAAAGTAGTCTGGTTCTCAGGATGAATCTAGAATAAGGAAAGTGAAAGTCAATGCAAACAACAGTTTATACGAGTAGGTATAGTTAGCGGCTAGTTAGATGGCACATCGCGGTTTAAAGACGAGAGATATATTTTTGTTGTTTACTCAAAAGGTTCGTTGTAAAACTTCAGCATTTGTTTTTGTGTAACTATTTAAATAATAATAATAATAATAATAATAATAATAATAGCCTTTATTAACAATCTAACATTAATATTGTATACAGAGTTTTAAATTATGACACCGGTAATGATTGTTTTGCCTTAGCATAGGCCTCCCCCAAGTCTTTCCATACGTCCCGATCGTAGGTTTTCCTCCTCCACATTGTACCTGCGGCCGCTCTTACGTCTTCATCCCATCTTTTTGTTGGTCTTCCTCTCTTTCTCTTTCCCTCTCTAGGGTACCATTCGGCCACTTGTTTTGCCCATTTGTTTGTTTTGTCTCTGATTAAATGGCCCGCCCATTTCAATTTAAGCTTTTTGATGGTGTAGGATACTTCTATAGTTTTAGTTTTTTGACGGATAACTTTTAGGTTGATTTTGTCTCTTCTCTTGATATTGAGCATACTTCTTTCCATGCCGTGTTGACATGTTTGTAGTTTCTTTATATTTTGTAGCGTTGCGGCCCATGTCTGGCAGCCGTAAGTCATGGTAGGAAGTATGCACGAGTTAAATACCTTGCATTTTAGCTTCATTGGTATTGATTGGTTTTTTGTTATTTCTTTTAGAGCCCAGTATCGTTTCCAAGCTACGTTTACTCTATTTTGTATTTCTTTTGATGTATCATTTGATGGAGATATGGTCTGCCCAAGATATGTATATTCGTCTACGTATTCGATTGGATCATTATTGACTAGTATGGGTATTTTTGTACGGTTTGTCATCAGTTTGGTTTTCGTCAGATTCATTTTCAGGCCTACTTCTCGGCTTTCCTTTACTAGTTGGTTGAGCATAGTTTGTAATTGGTCTGGGTTGTCGGAAATTAGTATGAGGTCGTCCGCGAACCGAAGGTGATTTAGCATTTCGCCATTTATTCTTATGCCGTAGTTTGGCCATTCAAGTTTTCGAAAGATGTGTTCCAAGGTTGCTGAAAATAATTTCGGAGATAGTGGATCTCCCTGCCTTACACCTTTCTTGATGGCAAATGTTTCTCCAAGTCTTTCAGTTTTTATTTTACCAGTCATGTTTTCGTAAATTTTAGTTATGAGACGAATATACCTTGTGTGTACTCCTTGGTGTGTCAGAGCTTCCCAGATTTTCTCGTGTTTTAGTGAATCGAATGCTTTGTGATAGTCAACAAAGGCTAGGTAGTAGGGTAACCTGTATTCCTTATATTTTTCCGTAATCTGTTTGATTGTGAATATGTGGTCTATCGTGGAAAACCCGCTACGGAAACCTGCCTGCTCTTTTGGTTGATTCTCATCCAGGACTTTAGTGATTCGACCGAGTATTATTTTCGAAAATATCTTGTAGAGGTTGGACATAAGGCTTATGGGTCTATAATTATTGATGTCATCTCTTCTGCCTTTTTTATGGAGCAATACTATTGTTGATGTAGTCCATTGGGTTGGTATTGCCTCTTGTATTAGGATGGCGTTAAATATGTCGTACAATGTATCAATTATGGTATCTGAGGACCCTTTCAAAAGTTCGTTGGAGATTCCATCTTCTCCCGAAGCTTTCCTATTTTTTTGTGATTGGATGGCTTTAGTTATTTCGTTTTTGGTAATTATTGGTATGTCTTCCTCATTGTATGTGTAATTCAGGTCTACTGACGGTGTTAAAGTTTTATCATTGTAGAGGTTTCGATAGAAGTCTGTAGCTATGTCTAGTATTTCAGTACGTTTCGTTTTGTTACTTTGATCTTTTTGTTTATTCATTTCTGGAATCCAGTTTGTACAATCTTGTAGTTCTTTCCATGCTTTTTTGACTCCGCCGGTAGATTCTATGTGAAACATTATTCGATCTAGCCTATTCTCTTCTCTATGTTTTCTAATACATAAGTTAATTTGTTTGCTTACTTTTGCTAGTTCCTTTCTATCTATTGGTCTTTGTTGTCTTATACTATGTCTCAATTTTATTAATTCCTTCGCTTGTTTTCCAATTTTATCTTTTGTAGTCTTTGTTGTTCGGATATTGTTTTCGGTAGATTTTAATTGTTTTTCTAGTATGTCGTATTTTCCTTGTATAGTATTAATTTGTTGAAGTTTAGTTTCTATGGTTGATTTTAGAGGAGATAAGATCGTATCCGGTAGGGGAAGTTGCATTTGTTGTCCGCTGTTTTTCCAGGGTCTTCTTGATTTTTTTATATGAGACATTGTCATTGTTCCACGAAGCATTCTGTGGTCTGTGCTGAAGTCCAGTTGATTTATAGCACTGATATCAGTAAATAACTTGGATCTATTTGTGATTATAAAGTCTATTTCATTTTGTACCTTTCCATTTGGTGACATCCACGTCCATTTTCTACTAAACTTTTTGTTGAAGTAGCTATTCATGACTGTTAAGTTGTACTCCTGGACAAATTCTATTAGCCTCTGTCCGTTATCGTTTCGCTTTCCTGATGAATAGGGTCCTATGTAGTTGTTTTCGTTTCTGTTTCGTTTACCTATTTGGGCGTTTAGGTCTCCTATTATAATTACTGTTTTATATGTTTGTTCCATGGCTTGCTTAAGTTCGTGGTAGAATAGGTCCTTTTGTTGTTCTTCTGCGTTTTCTGTTGGAGCATAAACTTGCACTATCGAAATGGGTTGCTTAAATTCGGGTAGTTCTATATTTAGAATTGATATTCTGTCCGAAATACCAATAAACTCCAGTATATTATCTTTTAGGTATTTTTTTATTATAAAGCCAACTCCGTAAAGTCCGGGGGTTACGTTTTTAGAGTAAAATATATAATCATCATATTCTTCAATTTGTTCTCCTGATCTTCTAATCTCAGATAAGCCCAAGATGTCCCATTTTATTCGTTGTAATGCATTGTCTAATTCGTATAGTCTATCCTGTGTTTTTAGTGTCCTTGTGTTCAATGTTGCAATGAAGATATTGTTGGTTTTATATTTGATACGTTTCTCTTTAACTTTTTTGTTTTCTAGAGAATTCGGGGGGTTTTGGTCTCTGACCCCACGGTGACCAGCCGGGTTGGGGAGGTTCTTGTTAACTTTACATTTTTCTTTGTTTGTTTTTTCTTGATTACCGGTGTCTGCTGATTCCTATAGATTAGAGGAGTTTTTTCGCGTTAAGGAGTGCGATCTGGAACGCATATATGCGAATGGGTCTGTTCTTTGGAGTTTAGCTGGAGCTATTATAGTTTTCGCCTTCTCTTGTTGCTGTGGTCCTGTACTGGGAGATGTTGAGTTGCCCCTTTTTCTTTTCTCGTTTTCTTTGGGTTTTACAATAAGTTTGTTATTTCTTATGTAGGCCTCGTTTCCCTTTTCCCTTTCCTCCTTAAGTTGTGGTAGTAATTCTTTGCGTTTCTCTAATGTTTCTTTGGAATAATCCTCAGTTATATAAGTGTTCTCAGTAGTTTTTTTCTTGTTTCTCAGTACTTCGATTTTCTTGTTGTAGGTTGTAAAAGAGATCAACACTGGTCTTACTTTTTCTGTTGTCTTTTTCCCAATTCTATACATTCTGTTGATATCAAAGCTTTCTATGTTCACATCTATTTTCTGGAGTAGTTGCTTGATATTATTGCATAATTGCGAGTAATTAGTGTCTGTTTCTTTCAACCCGTGGATTATGATGTTGTTCTTTTTATTCATATCCACTAAAGTATTTATTTTCTGATTGAGTACTTCAATTTCTTTCTTAAGATTTTTGTTTTCTTCTAATAATGGTATTAGTTTCTCATCAATAGACAGCATAATCTTTTCTGTATTAGCAGTGATTAGGTTTGCTTGTTTCTCCATGTCTTGTTTCATCATGCTGTATAACATTGCAATCGACATTTCTTCCGACATGTTATGCGTTTATTTTATTAATGCAGTAACTAAACGTTTTTGGACTGAGTGAAATGGAACGTTTTATTTTCTTTTCTATATGGTGTCACCACTGCCGAGCTGTCATAAATAATTAATTTGTAATGACAACACTGGTTACTGTTTTCTTAGGTTGTAAACTTGTAAGTAAACTCTATTGTTTGTGGTCTAATGTTGAAACAAAAGTTGTCGAATCACTTTTGAGGTTATGTTTACTAAGTTTTTCACTGTAATTAGATAAGTTTTTGCGTAAAACACCGAGTTTAAACTGTGATTGCACTTATTTAGTTCTTGTTGTTGTTGTCTTTAGCGAATCACTTGTTTTTTCACTGTTTATACTGAATTTTATATAACTTTTTATGAGAGCACTAAATATACGTCTTGACTTTTCGATCACCGGAACCGGAAGCGGAAGCGGAACTATTTAAATAATGGAATTTAAATAAAAAGAAGATGCTTCATATGCGTGAAGAGTCCCAATTTATAATTCACACAACAGTGACCGATATGGCTATTGATGCTGATGATAATGACGATGATGATGATGATGGTGGTAAAATATAAGTAACTAGATAGTTTGTGGTTTTTATTAGGAACTGAAAAAGTAGAAGAGTTTAAAATGGTAAAAAAATATATTTTTCTATTTCCATGTTTCAATTAATGTGCGAGTCAGACTCGCTCGCGATTTGTTGTATGGGCCACTTAAATATTGATTTTATTCTTTTTTTAGTATTTTTTGCTATAGCGGCAACAGAAATACATCATCTATGAAAATTTCAACTAGCTATCACGGTTCATGAGATACAGCCCTGTGACAGACAGACAGACAGCGGAGTCTTAGTAATTTGGTCCCGTTTTTACATGTGCCATGATAATTTCCGGCAACTGTAAATACTTACCCAATATACTCGGACATCATAATTCACATGGAACTTTCTAATCGTATCATCGCCTGATTATTTTGCGTGTACTGTTTATTGGTACACGATTGTACAAGATTCGTACAAGATTTGTACAATTTAATTTCGGTAACACTGTTCAACACATCTCCTGTGGTACAAACATTCGTACATAATAGATTTACATGTTACTATGCTGTTTTATTTTTGTTCCATAGATCGAATGGGAATAAGCATTTGTTCTTTTGAAATGCAATTTATAACATCTTGATTTATTACACGTGCTTAAAACGGTGAAGGAAAACATCGTAAGGAAACCATTAAGTATTTTGTAAGCGGTGACGGGCTTGCAACCTGTCACGTGTGGTTAATAATCCCCAAGTACGGTAGACATCCTCTCAGATCTCCGGGCGCTCAGATTCTTGAAGATGAAGGGGTTAGTCAGAGGTACGTCCAAATATTACATTTGACACATGCCCAGTCGTCGCTTACAAGAATACTAACTGGTTTCTTCACGATATTTTCCTTCACCGTTGTAAAGATAACTCCTTAGGCTTAATCCTTGGGATCTCTCTGTCGGTTTAACCCTTAAGATAGGCATGACCGTTTATACAAATAGTTTTAGAGAGATATAAAAAAAACAAAATAAATGAAAATAAATACCTACCTTTATTTGACACACGCAATAGATAGGTACATATATCAAGAAGAAGAAGAAACTCGTACATAAAAACACAGACGTTAACCACTGCGTGGGTCAAACAGGCCCCTTCTTAGTTTTATGCTGCTCTACATGCATGAACCATGACATATAGAAACTTTCTGCTAAAATGTTGTAACACTTAGATTTGTTGACCTCTAAGCTATCTCTGGGACATTTGTGCTTTCCACGCGTCTATTGTTCGTAGATCACGATATTGACACAGTTCATAAAATGCAGAATCCTAATCCTTATAATTGTGAAAGTTTGTGAGTTTGTATGTATGTTTGTTCCTCAATCAGGCCTCAACGACAAAACGGATTAAGTTGAAATTTGCTGTAGTTGTAGATATAAGTATAATGCCAGAATAAAACATAGACTACTTTAAAATATAAAAAAACCCCAAAATGATAAAAAAAACGCGAAAAGGATGATTTTGGTATAGATGGCGCTGGTGTTCAACAAATCTGACATCACCGACTAAAAACTCAGCATTTACAAATTCAGTCTTTTCTATTCGATTATTAAAAAATTACAGGACAACGTCTGTCACGGGTCAGCTAGTAACATCTAAATTTATAAAATTTCTCAATAGATGGCGCTATACGAATAGGTTATATTTGGTAATTACATTTGTGTTAAGATCAGAAAAAACGTTAGGCCCTAAAAATTGTATGTTTTGTTTTATGAAGGGACATCATGCATTTTTCTTAAAAATTTTCTTTTTGTCAATACCTACTCAATAATTTTGTTGTTCCACTGGCGGCAATAATTAGATAGCGCTTGCAGTTACGATCAAAAATATTAAAGCAAAACTAGCAGACTAGCAGTCCTGTCTAAATTCCAATAATTGCATAGAGTAACGCACGTTGCTATGACGACTGATGTCAACACTAATGTCAGAGTTTGTGCACACCATCGCCATCTATACCAAAAACATCCCTTATGCGTTTTTTATCATTTAGGGGATGTTTTTCGTATTTTATAGTAGTATTTTTTGTATTTTTACATTATATCTACATCAGACATTATATCATCATACAGAAAATTGTATCTTAATTCGTTTTGTCGTTTAGGCCACACATACGAACAAACTCACAAACTTTCGAAACATTTATAATATTATTAGGATTAAGGGGATCCCATTATATTAGTATCTGTACTAGAGTTTAGTGTCATCAGATGTGTTATGAGTTTAGTTTTTCGTGATTATATTTACTACTGTTTGCATTGCACTGTGGTCTGATTTTAATTAGCAGTTGGAGTGCTAACAGCGTGTATCTAGTTGACATTTCTCATGTCGCGCGTGTTCCGTATGTCGAAACAATGCTAGCAAATTGTTATCGGGACTAATTAGGAGTTTAGTTTGGGTTTGGTTTGCTAAAAAACTGCTGCGGTTAATAACGGCACCGTAAAATGGTTCGGGTCCATCCCCAAACCCCAAAGTTAGTTGCAGATGGAGTCATCTAACCCCAAAAATTAGTTCCTACTGGAGCTAGGTGAATAAGTGATACATAATTAAGATCATCAAGATATCCTACTAATATTATTCATCGGAAAGCCTGTGAGTATGTTTGGATGTTGTATGTTGTTAGTTCAATCACGTCCAAACGACAAAACGAATTTGTAGAATATAGTCTAATTATATCAGCAATGAAAGCATAGACTACTTTTTAGGGTTCCATACCCGAAGGGTAAAAACGGGACCCTATTACTAAGACTTCACTGTCCGTCTGTCTGTCACAGGGCTGTATCTCATGAACCGTGATAGCTAGATAGTTAAAATTTACACAGATGATGTATTTCTATTGCCGCTATATCAACAAATACTAAAAACAGAATAAAGTTAATATTTAAGTGGGGATCCCATACAACAATCGTATTTTTTTATGCCATTTGTTTTATATAATGGTAAGGAACTCTTTGTGCGCGAGTCCGACTCGCACTTGGCCGGTTTTATTATCTAGGTAAATTAGCCGCTGACAAAAGCTAGTATTTCAATATGGAAACATGTGCTTAGACTTTTAGGCTGAAAGTAAAAAAGATAAAAGTTTAATTTAAAAAAAAAACTCGAATTGTTTAGAATGTGTAGTAAAATTTTCAAAACAATTCAAATTGAGATCATGCGCACGCATGCTTTTATTACGACGAGAGAATAGAAATTTCGAATTACGAATCGAGATAGGCAACGAACGGTCGGCCATTCTGCCGGTCACGCGTCCAAAGATTATAATAGTGACCTTTGGGGTACTATACGGATGAGGTTAATACATTTTTTATTGGAATTAGTGGCTTGATTTGAACTTATAACGGTTAGGGCGTGTTCCAACTGTTGGTTGGAGATTACGACTTAAATAAAAAGTTATAATTTGTACTACTGCAAAATGTGGGTATGTGCCAAATGTGAGTAATATTTGGACGTGCATATGACTAACCTCTAGACATGTTCAAGGATCTGAGCGCCTGGAGTTCTAAAAGGTTGTCTACCGTACTGGATCCTAAATATATAATTCGGATACATCAATATCAAAAGTGTGTGAAGCTCTTTAGTTCATTTTTTATTGTGTACGAACTTGGTTAGCACTTTTAATTATTATTCTTGTTTGAGCCTTCATCTTGTTCTATCGGCACCACACTGTAGCTTAACATAGCGAACAAGATCATTGAAAAAACTGATAGGCCAGCCGTGTTTTTTGCCTGATTCTTCCAGTCGCGAGAAATAGGCGCTTTACCTAGCTTCTAAGACGTTTGAAAGTGATCCTTGTGATTTAATTGAAATAAATGCCTTCTGAATTTGAATTTCAAATGTATTTAATTGAATAAAACTCATTAATAGTATGAGACATGTTAAAGCTTATATCTTTAAGGTCTTTGAAAGTAAAGCAATAGTAAAAGGATTTAAATAAGATTACTTATCAGTTTAATTTAGCTTGTGGTCAGGCATTTCGTCACTGCACATTTGACCACCGCCTTAGATCCAAACGATATGCTAAGCTAAGCGGTCTTATGTTGTATAGAAAACAGGTAAAAACTTTACACAGATATTTATTTGTTTGTTTTATTTTAGAATATTTGGAAAACTTATAGTTTACAATTCATAATTGTAAGTTGTGATTCAGCAATGATGTATTTCGGTTGTCACTATTACAACAAATACTAAAAACAGAATAAAATATATATTTACTAGCTGACCCGTGCCCGCTTCGCTGTGCGTAAGACATTTCTAATACCATCGTGGACTTTTTTGTAGACGTTTTTAAAGTATACAATACTGTAGTACATTATTTTGATATATCTCGTGGGGTTCAGCCAGCATTTGCAATGTAAGCGCAAAAAAATGTGTTTATTTACGACATCACATTAGAAACCTCTAAAATTATCAGTGTTTCTCTACTATATTATGCATGTATTATACATATAAACCTTCCTCCTGAATCACTCTATTTATAAAAAAAACCGCATCAAAATCTATTGTGTAGTTTTAAAGATATAAGCAAACATACATACATACATATTACATATTAAATACAGACGCGGGAAGCGGAAAGCGACTTTGCTTTATACTATGTAGTGAAGTAATGCTCCCATACCCAACAAACGTGTTTTTTTGGCGTTTATTCATAGATAATGGAACCCTTCGTAAGTCCAACTCGCATTCGGCCGGTTTTTTAAATACATACCTATATGTTTAACATCAATGCTCATCACAGAAAAGTTTGTACTGGGATCCAACTCGCAACCAATAGCGCAGAATGTAAAACAAGCTATAAGGGAAGTCAACGTTGGAACATCTAAACTGCTAAAACCGTATAAAACAGGGCCTTTGTGCTGGAAAACCGGCGCCGAGAACCTGCTTTCTACGTAAACGACCGACCGAGCGGTTTGGCATTTACCGATCGTGTTGTTACTCATAATGGAATCTGTTACAGTTATAATAGGTTATATGTTATTTATGTTATCATTATTAAATTACATGCATTGTTGGCGAAATGGTCTATCAAGCAAAATGTTCTTACATTAAAGTCACAGTCAAAGTTAGTCCTTTTGACTTTAACTTTGACTGTGACTTTAATGTAAGAAAATTTTGCTTGATAATGTATTGTTTGACTCACGCAGTAAGAAGATAGTCTGTATTTTATAACCGACTTCAAAAAAAGAAGGAGGTTCTCAATTCGCCTGTATGTTTCTCCGGCGTTTGTAGACGGATTTAAATTTTTTATTTTATTTATAAGTCTATACTTCCGAGGTGGTCCCATTACCACCAAGTCAGCATCTGATGATGGGATCCTAGGGAAATCGAGAGAAACCTTCAAAGTTTATGGGCATTGATAGTGGTTTTCAACTATAGACCTTGCACTACTTTAATTGGCATACACTGAGCACTGAGAGAGGGGGGACCTATTATGTATCTTTTTAAACTACCGTCCGAAAACGGAACCCTATTACTAAGACTCCGCTGTCCATCTGTCTGTCACCAGGCTGTATCTCATGAACCGTGATAGATATACAGTTGAAATTATAACAGACTAGCTTCCTCCTGAATCACTCTATCTATTAAAAAAAACCGCATCAAAATCCGTTGTGTAGTTTTAAAGATATAAGCAAACATACATACAGACATACAGACGCGGGAAGCGGAAAGCGACTTTGCTTTATACTATGTAGTGATTATGTATTTTTGTTGCCGCTATAATAACAAATACTAAAAACAAAATAAATAAAAAAATTAAGTGGGGCTCCCTTACAACAAACGTGAGTTTTTATAAATAATGATACGGAACCCTTCGTGCGCGAGTTCGACTCGCACTTGGCCGTTTTTTATGTTCTTTTTCTATTTTTTCTGAAGTTAATTACGTTCACATTTATAATATTATTAGGATTTTACCATCTATACAAAGTTGCTATTCATACACCTTGAACTATTCTATTTTTGTAGGTAATTTTATTGAAACAGTTCGCAAATTCCTTCCTATCCTTTATCAAAGAGTATTATTATAAGACAAAACAGGAGATTACAGCAATAATATGTTATTATATTACGACACAGGCTATCTGGTCTGGTATTATTTATCGGAGCCAGGCATGTGTATGACAATTTTATAGATTATTTCAGTGATCATGCATAGGAGGAACAGTAAAAGTTGGGATAGTAGATAAAACAGTACCTATAAGAAACTACCAGACAAGGAATGAAAACAATCCAAGATTCATACAAAAGTAGTATCAAGTATTTCAGTAAAAAAAAATATGAATTTCCAGCTCAAGACAATAGTTTATAGTCCCTATTTCTAAGTGGTTGTAGGTAATGTGTTGTGTGCGACTTAATAAATAAAAATATAATATGTAGTAAAATAGCTTTTGAAAGCGGCTTCGTTTGCGTGGTTCCGCTATAATGTATACTAGCTGACCCGTGTACGCTTCGCTGTGCGTAAGACATTTCTAATACCATCGTTGACTTTTTTGTAGACGTTTTTAAGGTGTACTGTACTGTAGTACATTATTTTGATATATCTCGTGGGGTTCAGCCAGCATTTGCAATGTAAGCGCAAAAAAATGTGTTTATTTACGACATCACATTAGAAACCTCTAAAATTATCAGTGTTTCTCTACTATATTATGCATGTATTATACATATAAACCTTCCTCTTGAATCACTCTATTTAATAAAAAAAGCCGCATCAAAATCCGTTGTGTAGTTTTAAAGATATAAGCAAACATACATACGCGGGAAGCGGAAAGCGACTTTGCTTTATACTATGTAGTGATACACCATCCAGGGTAGCAGCTATGTATGTTTCGAATTTCATCCAAATTCGTTAAGTCAATTGGGCGTGATTGAAATATACTAATATATTTACAAACTTTCGGATTATAAATTTATTTATTTATTGATTTATAATATTCGAAGAATATAATATTTATATTTATAATATTCTTTCTGAACATTTCACACAGCTCCATCGAGCTTTAAAACAAGCAAAGCATGAACCCGTTTTTTTTTGTCAACGTAGTATATTTTGTAGTAGGTACATTAAAACACACGGACACAATACAAAACAACTATGTTTACCTGTGTTACAAATGTGTTTGTGCGGGAACAGAACCCACAACCTACGCAAACGGCATAATAAAAGATAGATGGAGATGAACGAGAGATCGGTCGTAGTAAACTTAAAAAAAAATTAAACTTGAAATTTTATCTGCAACTTCTGCGTGTACTACGCTGCTCGCCCGGTCTCTACCTTTTGCACGGAACACGCGACTCACCGTGCTCCTAGATATCTTCCTTCATTTTATTGTTTCCATATGAATTGTAATATATCGAGCAATAATAAGCAAAGCGGCATCGATGCTATCGGACCACCCGTGATTCGCAAACGATACAATGCGAGACTTGTGTGCCTGTTTTTTGATCAACTTTCGAATTCTTACCTATCTTAGTGTACAAGACGCGGTGAGGCACTAACCAACGCATCAACAATAGTGGTAACTAAAATTTTGAAGGTTTAATTTAATTCATTTTGAAGGACGTGGGTCCGAATCCTCGCGTGCATCAATGGATTTTTCTGTTCGAAAAATGTATATGCGCAAAACACGTGCTCAAAACATGCGGAAAACGTCGTGAGGTAACCAGTTAGTATTATTTTAAGCGGCGATGGGCTTCTAACCTGTCACGTCTAAACATTATATTTGGCATATGCCCACATTTTGCAGTAATTAGCATTCCATACGTGACAGGTTGCAAGCCCATCGCCGCAAATACCCACATGCATATTTTCGCTTTTTGTGTTGTCACTAACATAGCTTTAAATTATGAATAGAGCCTACGTTATTCCGAATCACGTTAGTACAGTGACATAAACGCCACGACAGATCGCGTTCTGATTCCAACCTTATTCCTCCAGCATTATGTTATAAATTTGAATGTTCATGCGCCGGGGTGCTAATTTTACCAGAGGAAAGACGGCATAAACGTCCCGGGACAACTTATAGAGCTTAAAGTTATGACCAAAACAAACAAGCAATAGTTCACGCACACCTTTGCAGAGCAATAAAACGCCCTTAATTACGTAACACACAAAAGCAAACAATATAACGGTAACCATCAATTCGATCCCCGAAATGTTCAAACGCGCCCTTATTTGAACAGTTTTAGGGCTCGTTCACACCAAAAGAAGTATTTTAATTTAACGTTTAAAAATTTTGAAAAAACCGTTGAAATGTTTCAAGCGGCTTGCGACCTGTCACGTGTGAATGCAAAATTTGGGTATGTATCAAATGTAATTTTGTGTGACTCTGACTAACCCCTTTAGATACCGTCAAAGATCTGAGCACCTGGAGATTTGAGAGGATTTCTACTTGGTAATTACAGTCGTGATCCTATTCCATTTCTAAATGAAAACCTCGTCTCCTCTTTTTTGTCGGTTGAAAAGTGCTCCCATTCACTGTTGTGTTTCATTTAAATTTCATGTCAGTAGATACTCGTATGGATGACATTTTGTAACAAATATTTTGTAAGAGCTACTTGTTGAGCTACTTGTAGAACTGACAGCTTACGATGCTGTCATTTGTCAATGACCTTGAGCGATAGTTGACGTTCTATATTTTTTTGGATGACGTCATCTATTTTCTAGAATTTGCAACTAAATATACGGTTTTGTTAGACTTGAATCTAAGATTAGAGCTCTCCGACCACACACACACCACCTAATCTTATTTTGCATAGTACTAGTTTAAATATAAATAAACTAGCTGACCCGTGCCCGCTTCGCTGTGCGTAAGACATTTCTAATACCATCGTTGACGTTTTGTAGACGTTTTTGTAGACGTTTTTAAGGTGTACAATACTGTAGTACATTATTTTGATATATCTCGTGGGGTTCAGCCAGCATTTGCAATGTAAGCGCAAAAAAATGTGTTTATTTACGACATCACATTAGAAACCTCTAAAATTATCAGTGTTTCTCTACTATATTATGCATGTATTATACATAAGTATAAACCTTCCTCTTGAATCACTCTATTTATTTAAAAAAACCGCATCAAAATCCGTTGTGTAGTTTTAAAGATATAAGCAAACATACATACGCGGGAAGCGGAAATGTAGTGATATTGGTAAACATTTTACATATCGTCATCTAGCCTAAAACTAAGCAAAGCTTGTACTATGGGAACCAGATTACTGATAGAATACTTACTTATAAACTTTTTTTTTGTAAATACATACATGTTATACATACTAACACCCAAACACAGAACTAACATCTATGTTCATCACACATATTTGCCCTGGGTCGATCTCCTTATCTAACCCACAACCTACAGCGCAAAAGGCTGAGTTACTAGTAACTGAGCTGTAAGGCCGGTCTAAGCTTAGGGCTAAATGATGTGAGAATATTCAACTTCCAGTCCCCCATTATACCAAATAAATAAATAAATATTGGTGGACATTATCACACAGCGCCATCCAGCCCAAAACTAAGCAAAGCTTGTACTATGAGAACTAGATAACTGATAGAATACTTATATACTTTTTTTTGTAAATACATACTATTTTTTTTATGATACATAATAACACCCAGAAACAGAACAAACATCTACGTTCATCACACAAATATTTATCCTGGGTGGGGATCGAACCCACAACCTACAGCGCAGAAGGCAGAGCTACTACCAACTGATCTGTGAGGCCAGTCAAGACTTAGAACAATATCACAATCTGGCTACACGAAGCGAAAACTTATCTCATCTCAACCTCTATTCCACACGACACGAATAAATAACATCGTGTGTATCTGCGACAAATAGTCGCTTCGGCGGCATGTCGGCGCGTGCGACACACTTGAGTTATGGGAGCTGAGATTGTGAGATGGGGCTGCGGAATTGTTAGAATGACCCTACTGGAATGATCTACCTTCGTGTGGTTCTAGATACTCTTTTACAAACTAATGCCCGTATTTTTGTAACTGTATCGCGAATCCGAGGGTCTACTCCGAAAATTTCGAGACAATATTCGTTTCAAAATACGAATACGACATTATATCGATCTTTGTAATCCTACTTGTTTTAAATTTCTGATATTGCTAGTTAATAAAATTATAGTAAAAAAACTAAAAAAACGCGCTTTTATACAATATAAAAAGCAATTGAATGCATATATAAAGTTTGGTGTTTGTGCATTTAGCTGTTGGAGATTTTAGCGATTGAGGAGTTCTCTCGTAAGGAGCTGATCCTCGCTGCATCATCAGGATGATATCATATTATTGTATTGTAATAAAAGCTATAGAGCAAATATAGAGGTTTTACGTAGAATACAGGAAAAAAAGATCCTATTAACAACGATTGAGAACAGAAAAGGGAAGATGGTTGGCCACCTTATATGGCACGACTATTTTATAAAGACTATAATGGAAGGGAAGGTTGAATGGAAGAGAGGAAGAGGAAGGCCAACCAATAAGCTACATGAGCCAGATAAAAGAGAAAATAGCTGTCGTGTCGTATAAGAAGGTTAAGGAGGCGGCGCTGGAGAGAGCTGCATCAATTACACCGACAAGAGCACAGCTCTTAAGTTAGAAGAAGAGAAGAATAAAAGTTACACAAACTGCAAAAAAATATATAATGTTAGAACAATTTGAAAGTTGTTTTAATTCGACTTCCAAGATTTGTATGCATTGTTAGCTTGATAAAGATGAAGCTAATAAAAACGTGTTCAAAAGTATAACATATTTTTCAGAATATTTACACAAGAAATATATTTTTTTTTATCTCAGTAGTCCATACATGAATAATTCGACTATGAGCTACGGAAATTCAAGCATTAATTTCAACAATGAATCATACCGCTGAATACCTATCTACTAAACGATAACTCATTCAGCTAATTAAGTAATAGCGACCGGCAGATGACCCAACTGATTATCAACTAGACACGCCTACCAATTATATACCTTTCACACCTGTACTGACTACATGTAGGAGTACATTCCAGGCTTAAAATTGCAGCCATCACTAGTACATACATAAAATCACGCCTGTTTCCCAGAGGGGTAGGCAGAGACCACGGCTTTCCACTTGCTACGATCCTGACATACTTCATTTGCTTCATTTACTCTCACCACATTCTCTCATGCATACTCGTCGGTTTAGAGTAATCTTGACCTGTCCAGATTCCATACGTGACAAGGTTGCAAGCCCATCGCCGCTTATAAGAACACTAACTGGTTTCCTCACGAAGTTTTCCTTCACCGTTGTAAACACGTGTTTTTATAAATTTTTGAACAGAAAAATCCATTGATGCACGCCGGGATTCGTACCCACCTTCAGATTGAAAGTCGAAGTACATCCCACTCGGCTAACACGGCCAAATTTTTAAAATGAAATAAATGAAAACTTTTTCGCGACTAGGTTTTCGCGATTCATTCCTCCTAATTTTGGTCAAAGTCCTTGAGAGGCTGCAGAATCATATCATATCATATCATCACAGATAATCTGATAATGATGATCGCTTTTGCAATTTTCGTGTAACGTTTTGCATTTTGAAATTATTCGTTTGAATAAACAAGACTCCAAATTGTTATACCAAATGTGTTGGCAAACTAATAATAGGATACCACTGAGATTTTATCTCATCAATAGTTCAAACTTCGCCGGTAACCTAATGATTAATCGAGTTGGATTTAACGCCTTATAAAATCTAGGTTTTGATTTATAGTTTGTTCAAATCTAGACTGTTGTTGGTAGCTTTAGGCTAAATAAGTGGCTCAAAGAACTGCAGAGTAAAGTAGCGATAAATACTTATTAAATATGCAAATAGAACGGGGTTCTCGACTTCTCGCCCAAAAGCCTGAACAGAAAAATTAAAACCCAAATAATCATCTATCTACCTAGAGTTTTAGTTGCTTTTTTAGGGTTCCGTACCCAAAGGGTAAAAACGGGACCCTATTACCAAGACTTTGCTGTCTGTCCGTCTGTCTGTCTGTCTCAAGTCAATCTCATACACTGTGATAGCTAGACAGTTGAAATTTTTACAGATTATGTATTTCTGTTACCGCTATAACAACAAATGCTAAAAACAGAATAAAATAAGTGTTTAGGTAGGGCTCCCATACAACAAAAGTGTTTTTTTGCCGTTTTTTTATGGATAATGGTATCAAAAACATTTATTACTCGTCTTAACTACATTTCAGAAATAGGTGTGGTGGTATTACTAGTAGCAGTACTACTACAAATTTCGTGAAAGATTCTACTGCTTTCTAATGACAAAACAGGTTCAAATCACCATATACCATATCCTAAAATAAAGTACGGTAGCTTTTTATATTTTATTACAAAAACACCATCTAATGGACTAAAAAAAAGTGAACTTGCTCATCAGAATATGGAGGCCATTAATTTTATTTGTCCTGTATCTGAGACAATGGGGCGAATAGCCGTGCATCCTAGCCAATAAGTAGTGTGTAACGGTTCACTACACAGGCTGCTTCAAAAAGTAAGGTGCATTATAAGTAGAACTTAAAAAAATGCAGTTTTTCTGTACATCTCAACATTTTGCCTCTGGGTTTTAGGAGCTGTATAGGAGACATGGACTTTTGATCATGGATTCGAATACTGGTCGTGCACAAATAGATTGAATAGGTTCAACGTGATTTTTTACACGTGCTCAGAACAGTGAAACCAGGTAAAAAAATAATTTAGGACTCAGAAGCGGTGATGGGCTTGCAACATGTCTTAGAAATTCACATCTACAAGGATCTGAACTTCTTAGGGCATACAGTCGTGATAGCTTTGTGTGATTTTTTTTAAATTATATTTTGATATGAATATAAAAAATAATAAATATTGGTGGACACACAGCGCCATATAGCCTAAAACTAAGCCAAGCTATGATATATAATGTACTAGCTGACCCGTGCCCGCTTCGCTGTGCGTAAGACATTTCTAATACCATCGTGGACTTTTTTGTAGACGTTTTTAAGGTATACAATACTGTAGTACATTATTTTGATAAATATCTCGTGGGGTTCAGCCAGCATTTGCAATGTAAGCGCAAAAAAAGTGTTTATTTACGACATCACATTAGAAACCTCTAAAATTATCAGTGTTTCTCTACTATATTATGCATGTATTATACATATAAACCTTCCTCTTGAATCACTCTATTTATAAAAAAAAACCGCATCAAAATCCGTTGTGTAGTTTTAAAGATATAAGCAAACATACATACATACATACATACAGACGCGGGAAGCGGAAAGCGACTTTGCTTTATACTATGTAGTGATATATGATAATATGATAATAATGATACATAATTACATCCAGACCACAAACATTATGTTCATCACACAAATATATGTCCTGGGTGAGGATCGAACCTTCAAATATCGATATCAATTAACAAAATGGCCCAGATAAATATAGCAGTAATAATGCTGCAAATAGAATGATGAATTAATTAGTGGAGCAGTATCAACAGTGAACACCCTGTTTTTGTCTCATCCCGCGATATGATCTAAAGCCGTCTTGTCACTCGTCAGCCCGTCGCGACGCTACTCGAGTAGCTATAATTGATGCTGATCAGATGACAGTGAACGGGGGCCATTATAGTGTTTGTACATAGCTACCTACCTGTTTTATTAACTACTAGCTACCATACCTGATCCGGCTTCGTACAAGCGTGCGTATGAAGTTTGTAGGCATTTTTTTTTTACCAAAGGTTACATTATTAAAATTTTAATTCCGAAAGCAGCAGCTTATTCAAATTCAAATTCAAAAATCATTTATTTCAATAAAATCACAAGGATCACTTTGAAACGTCTTAGGAACTAGGCGAAGCTACGCCGTTTCCACGCGACCAAGCCTAGAAGAATCAGGCAACAAACCCGGCTTGGGGTCTACCTTTTTTTTAATGATCCTTTCCTTATTGCTATGTAGAGCTCCAGTGTAGTGCCGATCGAACAAGGTGAAGGTTCAAACAACAATAATAATTATAAGTACTTCTTCAAGTAAGTACTACTTATAAAAAGGCACTATAAAAAAAGTGCAATATCTACAAAATTTAAAAATAGTTTAGCTAGAACAATAGTCTCACCACATACCCGAAACAAAAGGTTTATTAAAAAGCAATTCGTATACACAGTTCATAGATAGAACCTTTTAAGTTGGAGATAAGCACGCGATGATCGATTGTGGGAACAGCTGAGATGGTGACAGTAAGTTACATTTAAGTTGGCTCTGGCTGATCTTTAAGCGTATGGGCTTGATGTGATAACATCTGTAGTGCGGGTAGGGAGTCTTGATACATCCGTTGGTTTGAAGTGCTTCGTGACGTACTAGATGCTGTAATTTCCAAGTTGCGAGTTAGCCGGCGAGTTATTTTTATTAGGGGGAAGATGGATGCTTAGGAAGGGCAAACATTATTTGTTTTAGTTGTTATGCTTTGTGCTGACAGGAAAACTATAGTTTCATATTTTTTTAAGAACTCGATAATGAATAATAACAAAAAAATAATAAACACGGCAACATTTTCTTATAACATCGATCAAGTAGGTAGGTAGGTTTATTTTCAAGTTGTTTTTGTATTATAATCTATAGTATTATAATATTACAATGTCAGGCTCTCGATATCGCAGTAGTACATTTTTTTACTTAGTAAGTACTAATGCAGATTTTTAATACTTTTCTACCTGTAATTAGGTAGATTAATTTAAATTTATGTATATATAACTTGAAGGTATTAACTAAATTATTTTAGATTTTGTAATCGATTTTGGAAAGATGCATAAAATATTGCAAAAAAACTGATAAAACTAAAAGCGCTTTTTTAAATTATTTTAGAGAGGACGATGTCTGCCAGGTCAGTTAGTATTGTATTTAGAATGTTAAATTTAATTTAAACTATATTTAGAAATGTTTTAGCAGATGTTACGACAAAGTTTCATTGACGGCAAATAAATAAGTTATCTACCTAAAGATAAGTACCAAGATCGCAAAGACAGACTTCACGATCGAAATGCCTCATACATTACGGTCGACATACATTATTATAATCCACATAATCACATTTCACATAATAACGTCATTAGAATTAGTGCGGTCACAACATCGTCGTGTGCGGTCGCGTACCTACAGTTATGGTTGGCAGCTAGTTGGCTTAAGTTACAAGATCTTCCTACTGTACTGGGCACGCACGAATCACTATCGCATCGACAACGTATCTTCCAAATGTCATCCTGACATTTTTTGTTTTGTAAAAGTGTCAGTTTTGTCGATTGGACGATAATGCTGAAGCGTATCGTCTCAACTGACCATGTCAAAACTGTCTTTTTTTGTATTGTAAAAGTGTCAGTTTTGACATTTGGGCGATATTATAACGTACGATTGGACGATAATGCTGAAGCGTATCGTCTCAACTGACCATGTCAAAACTGTCTTTTTTTGTATTGTAAAAGTGTCAGTTTTTACATTTGGAAGATACGTTGTCGATACGATAATGCTGAAGCGTATCGTCCAAACTAACCATGCCAAAACTGACACTTTTTGTATAGCAAAAGTGTCACTTTGACATTTGGATGATGCGATGTCAATACGATAACGCTGAAGCGTTCGTGGCTTAGCTTGCCTAGTCATTCATATAAAATCGTCTGTGTTAAGGCGCTCCCAGTCGACGATTGTTTTTGTTCGAAACGAAAAAATAAATACTTGTGAACAAGCCACATCTCCTATTTTATAATATATAGTATATGTGATGTGAATAAAGATGTACCCATCTTTAATCACTTCGATAAATAATCCTACCGACCGCTGCTATGACGACAAACACACGTCGGCGCGTGGTCCGCCTTAGCTTTTCGAATAAATTAATGATATAAATTATGTATAATTACTTACTTATCAAAAATCTATTCTAATAGAAGTCTAGATCTACATATTACCTATCATTAACAATAAATCACAAGTTGATTTTAATAGTAGGTATATAAAATATTTCGATCATAAATTTTAAAACGTATCATTTTGAAATAATATCTTTATCGTGAAAAGTTTCTGCTATTATGTTTTCAGCTTAATAGAAATCTAGGTAGGAACCTGAAGTAATATACTTATAAAAATAGGAGATGTGGCTTGTTCAGAAGTATTTCTTTTTTCGTTTCGAAAAAGAGCAATCAGCGACTGGGAGCCTCAGCGTGATCATGAAAAGGATGGGTGACCGCTAGTGGCATTTACATCTTCCGTCCTTCGGAGAGCAAGTTATGTGTCTGTTGGCTTTGAAACCATTTATTTTTATTTTTTAACTTTCGGCGGCTTAAATACTCCTTCAACAAAGTTGGCTACTAGTTCAAACGAATTTTCTTACTTAACCTGACTGGGATGTAAGAGGTACTATTGGTATTTAGAACAAGTAGTTTCTGATGTATACGACACGGGAAATTTTAGTGTAGAGTCCGGACTATTTAAGGGATTGTAAAAAACATATATATATAAATAGGATCACGACTGTAATCCCTAATAACGGTAGATCTCCTATCAGATCTCCAGACGTTTAGATCCTTTGAAGATGTCTAGTGGGGGTAGTCAGAGGCACGTCCAAACATTATATATGGCACATGCCCACATTTTACAGTAGTCAGCATTCCATGCGTGACCATGGTTTCCTCACGATGTTTTCCTTCACCGTTTTGAGCACGTGTTTTTGATGCGCATATAAATTTTTCGAACAGAAAAATTCCTTGATGCACGCCGGGATTCGAACCCACGACCTCCAGATTGAAAGTCGAGGTACCTCCCACTCGGCCAACAAGGCTTGTTTGGGTGTATATTATTAATTAATAAACAAAAATACCCCCTTGAATTAGAAGAGCTATTCAATGGTTTGCCCATGAAGTAATGTGACAATTTCGCTTGTAACCAACACCATTTATGTGACTCTACAATGTCACGAGAGTAAAACGTGTGTGGGGAGCCAAATGCGCTTAAACGTGTAGGTTACGGGTCAAAGTTTTTTAGAAGCTCGTGGTTGGGGTGTGACCCGAATATCAAAACTGAGATGGGAGGATACGGAAAAGACGTTGAGTTAAGTGAAATGGGAGGTGTTGTATATAAGAGACGTTTTAAGTACCTTCTTAAAACCGATAGATACTTGTAAACTACTTACGGATACTGGAGAGTAATATGTAGATTATTTTGGTGCATAAACTATGCTTGTATAGGGTTAATGAATATAGGTACCTATGTTTTTTTGTAGTATAATAATACACTACATGTAGTGTAGACCAATGGGAAAATTTTAGTAAGTATTTCGGGTATAATTCGATCATGAATCACTGTTTTCTTAAATAATTTTTTTCAAATCACCGTTTTTAGGGTTCCGTACCCAAAGGATAAAAACGGAACCCTATTACTAAGACTTCGCTGCCCGTCTGTCTGTCTGTCTGTCTGTCTGTCAGTCTGTCTGTCTGTCTGTCTGTCTGTCTGTCTGTCTGTCTGTCTGTCTGTCTGTCTGTCTGTCTGTCTGTCTGTCTGTCCGTCCGACCGTCTGTCTATCACAGGGCTGTATCTCATGAACCGTGATAGTTAGACAGTTGAAATTTTCACAGATGATGTATTTCTGTTGCCGCTATAACAACTAATTCTAAAAACAGAATAAAATTAATATTTAAGTGGGGCTCCCATACAACAAACGTGTTTTTTTGGCGTTTTTTTTTTCAGATAATTGTACGGAACCCTTCGTGCGCGAGTCCGACTCGCACTTGGTCGGTTTTTTATTTATTTGTTTTTAAAACGTTTTTAAGCTTGTTAAATGCTTACTAATCTGTTTATTATTGTTTACATAGCTCAGTAGTTCTGCTGATACGGAAGGACACTGTGACGGCCAATTTAAGACTACTAATCCAATTAAAGGATAAATTCCCTATTACTTTTACACATTACAGTAATCGTTAAGCTAAACAATCCCAGCGTTTCCTCAAAATAAACCAATGAAAATACGCCAAAGTTTTCCCCCGAACAACAAGCTATCACCAAACATTATAGCTTAACATAACACGCTAACTCTCACATCACGTCATAAACTCACACCCAACAAGCCAGCACCAGCGAGCTGAAAATAAACCCTTCAACATAAAATAAATTGAATTTTCGGTCGCGAAAATCTTTCGGTCCCATGTCCCGGGCCGTTATAAACGCCTATGTATATACACGTGTGTATAGGGTGAATGTGCGATGTCGTGTGAGCAACAGGTGGCCGCCCGTAGGGTTAAACGGTGGTATGTTGGTTGTGTGGCTTTACTTTGTCTGGATATTTATTTATCAAACTTTATCAACACCCGCAACTTTGTTTCTCACACAAACTCACCCCTTTTCTTTTTTTTATCAAGTACTATCTTGTTATCATGTTGTTCATTATTTTTATTATCAATTAATTTCTTACAAGCTTCCGCCCGCAAGTCTGCTTGTATGGTACCCGGGTAAAAATATCCTATGTTTCAATCCAGGTCATATTCTATCAATATCGACAGTAAATTGAAAATCGGTTCACCCGCTACGACGTGATTGAATAACAAACAAACAAACCTCCAAAATTTCGCATATATTATTAGTGTAATAATATATGCGAAATTTTGTATGTAAATAAAACACGTGTAGCTATATCCCACGAGAAGTTCGAAACTAATTATTTTGAATTTATTTAAAGAAACTGGTTTGTGCTACGATATTTCCAAGAAAAAAGATGCGTCTAATGGTTAATTTTATAATAGGAAAGACAAAAAAATCTACTGACTGATGATGAATGACAAAAGATAAAGTAAACTTTGTGGAACCCTTCCGTACAGATGAAATCGCATTATTAATTTTCGGATTGAAGATCCCATTAATGCTCTGTTCAAGGAAACGGTCTTGAGTGGAAGATACATAGATTGTCATTCTTTCACATGAATGGTGAAAAACAATTTTGTATGAAGAATTATGCTTCACCGCTATTGGCGCTTATACCGTGATTTCAAACAAAATATCGATCTCACCACCCACCGCACCGTAACAAATGACAATATGCTGTCGTCTCCCACTCCCACTAAAACAAGGTGTAATGTAACCATGAGATTACCAGTAATTCGGGAGGAATCTGTGAAAATATAAAAAGAAATAAAAAACAAAAAACAAAATATTGATCTCACTATCCACCGTAACAGATAACGATAAATGTGTGCTGACGTCTCCCACTCCCACTAAAACAAGTGTAATATAACCAAGAAATTACCAGTCATTCGGAAGGAATCTTTAAAAATAGAAAAATAAAATGAAAAAGAAATAAAAGAAGAAAGAAAAAAAATTATGTAGAGCATACTCTGCAACAATAGCCCGACTGCGCGGTAAAATGTTTTCTCATACATGACGGAAAATCCTGGATGCGTGCTACGGCCCATGGAGGGCGATTTATGTCTCACTTTTGTTTTACGAGCTAAGAGGAAAAACTTACAAGTTGGAGTGCACGTAACCATCTATGATAGCTTACTTGTGATCTCACATACATACATAATGATACATCATCATAATCATCATAATCATTCATAATCATACATAGAGTATCTACTCTAACCTTATTCATGGTAACTATAGCTAAAAAATTAAAATAAATAAATAGGATCACGACTGTAATCCCCAAGTACGGTAGACATCCTCTCAGATCTCCAGACGCTTAGATCCTTTGAAGATGTCTAGTGGGGATGTCATTATATTTGGCACATGCCCACATTTTGCAGTAGTTAGCATTCCATACGTGACAGGTTGCAAGCCCATCGCCACAAAATAATACTAACTGGTTTTCTCACGATGTTTTCCTTTACAGTTTTGAGCACGTGTTTTTGATGCGCATATAAATTGCCGGGATTAGAACCCACGACCTTCAGATTGAAAGTCGAGGTACCTCCCACTCGGCCAACACGGCTTTTCTCAAGGTATAGATACTCGTAAAATAACACATTCGAATGTCCCCAAAATTCTCAAAATATTGAGAAATAGGATCATGACAGTAATCCTCAAGTGCGATAAATATCCTCTCAGATCTTCAGGCGTTCTTTAAATATGTCAAAAGAGGGGTCAGAAGCACGTAAACATTTATTTGGCACATGCTCACATTTTTTAGTGAAAATCATTCCATTACGTGACAGGTTGCAAGCCTAAACGCTCAAGACGTCACTGTAGATAAGTATAATGCATAATCGTTAGATAGGTAAGCACTTGGTAATTATGTATCATAGAATGAAGAAGTGATAATAATTAATCTTAATAATATAAAAAATGCGAAAATTTGTGAGTTTGTGTGTATGTTTGTTCCTCAATCAGGCCTAAACGACATAACGGCTTAAGTTGAAATTTGCTGTAAATGTAGATATAACGCCCGAATAAATAAAATACTACTTTAAAAAATGAAAGATTGTTTTCCAGCGCGTGTTTTTCGGATTAGATTAAATAAATAAATAAATATTGATGGACATTTCACACATCGCCATCTAGCCCGAAACTAAGACAAGCCTTTAATAATTCCTAAAATCCAAAACTACAAAGGAAAGCGATGTACCCAAAAGTGTCACCGATCATATAATTTCTGTTCATAGTGCATTCTTTGGCGCTCAGTAATATTATACCTCTTAGGTTTCTCTCATAACAAACTCCATAATACTCTATTGTGCACTGTGCAGTGTGCACTAGCCTAGTTTTACGGTCATGATATATTATTATATCGGATTTATGCATTGTTATGTGGAACTGGCTTTATGATTCTGGCGATGCATTTTATTGTTTGAATTCCATTTAGATATCGATTTAGTTTTGGAGTTTTCGTCGGGCTTTTTAGATGGTACTTACGTATAAAAGAGTACTGTAAGTACTGAAAAAAAAGTATATTAGTACGTACTAGCTTCACTAGTGGGCAAAAAGTAACATTTTATGCTACTATGTATATTCCAAGTTTCATCCGAAAACGTTTAGTCGTTTGGGCGTAATCAGCCACGAACATCCAATCATTCTCACAAATTTTCGTATTATATACTATCATTTATCAGGCTAACATAGTACCTAAGTGCAAGTTTGGCTTTGTTTGGGGGTAAATATCGCTGTGCAAAATATCCCTAACATAATTATATTTTATTGCATATCTATACTACTTTTTCAGTTCGATATAAAATATGTGCTTACGACAAGATAAGCGCCTCTGACGGTCACTTCGAGAACATAACTTCATACTAAAACCTCACTATTCACCGTGACAGGTGACAATCAACGTTATCATCTCCCACTTAAGACTGAACTCCACAAATAACAGAGCAATCAACTAAATTAACTACGTATCCACGTATCCCACAAATTAGCGGCGTTAACGTAAAAGCCGTCACGTAACACCGTGAACGTTTAACGTAATGTGTGATAACTCGGGAGGGGAACGCTCCCGAGGGAGATAATATTACGTACATTAACTTAATGTGTGAGATTGAGTGGTGTAAACCTTGTTATGTCATCATCTTGATAAGATCTTCTTAAATGTATTTTCAGTGCTTGGCGATGAACAGGAAGTTTAAAGTGATAGAAAATATGAAATAAATAATAAAAAACGCCGTGTTGGCCGAGTGAGAGGTACCTTGACTTTCAATCTGAAGGTCGTGGATTTGTTGTTTCGAAAAATTTAAATACGTATCAAAAACACGTGCTCAAAACGGTGAAGGAAAACATCGTGAGGAAGCCAGTTAGTATTCTTATAAGCGGCGATGGGCTTGCAACCTTGCAACGTATAGAATGCTAACTACTGTAAAATGTGGTCTTGTGCCAAATATAATGTTTGGACCCCCAAACTAAGCAAAGCTGTACTATGGGAAGTCCTCTATATGATTGCTTCAATTAATCTCTAGCAAAATAGCGTATATATATATGATAAAGAGTGTGTGAATACTCTAAGAAATAGCAAGCAAGTAAGTCTATTTAAATTCCTTTCCACAAATTACTTTCATTGAACACTTGGAATACTTTATACACCTATCAAAGGCGATACAAACAAACATACCACTTAAACGGTATACAAATGGGATTGGACTTACATGAATTGTTCATTAAACTACTTTCGTATGGAGCCTTAATAGGTACGGTATGCATAACAAATTGTTTTGCCTTAATTTGAATTTGATTAGTTGGTACTTGTATGCTTATGTGCAAATGCGATTATGCCGGCGATTGCTTATATTATGTTGATATAAGGCTGCACTAATGTAAGCATGCATTGATGTTTTGCATAAAGGTACTAAGAGTAGGGTTTGTAAAGTATTTTTTATTTTATTTTTTTTTTAGTTATTTATCATTTACACTAAAAGAAAATATAAAAACGAAATTAAAAATAGCACTAAAAAACCACAGAGGTTTAAAACTTGTGCTATCACGAGTCACATTGCTTAAAGGTAAGTATTATGTACCTACTTAGAAAATAATCTAAAAAGCTTTATAGTTTTACCAAAAAGATCACTAGGAGAAGAGGATTAACACGAATCACTATCGACGAAACGTCAAAACTGATACTTATTGTATTGTATAAATGTCAGTTTGGATGTTTTGACCATTGATGACGATACGATAGAGATTCGTTAACCTCATTGATATAGATTTTCCAGTAAAAAGTAGTTAACTTTTCTTTTAGTTTTGACAATTTTAATGTGTGAGAGGAAATGGTGAAAGTGAAAATTTCAAAAAAGGAATTTAAAACTACGTCAAAAATAATTTCAAATTAAGTCAGTGTGAAGTAGAGAAAAAATATTTCATATCATCAAAAATTATGGTCGGGGCAGCATTTTTTTAATATTATACGCAGGTTACATCGCTAGCAAAGAAAACTAACCAAAGAATTCATGGTTGATAGATCAATGTGTACTAACCCCCTAAATATATTGAAAAAACGGAATAAGATTAGGTATCTGTTTTGCCAACGTTACAAGCACCGCTACTCGGTGTCTAATCTCAAACGGCGAGTTATTCGCGTGTTACTATCTCACGCACGCGCCCTGTTCTGCTGACGCTACTACCATACGCGTCTATTGCTATCTGTACTTCGACTTAGAATCACTAGAAATGGTTCATCGTTTATTGATTATTTTGCATTTACATAGAAGTTTTTATAACGACGATATTATTGAATTGACTAATTATTTCAATAACAAAAAAGCCTAGGAGCGAATATGCTCCACTTCGCCCTAGCGATTCTAAATGATCCTAAAGATTCCAATATATTTTTTTTAACTATAGATTTTGACACGAATCTTTATCATGTACGTTTAAATATTTGTTTAAATAAAGGTAATTACGTGATAAAGATCCGGGTCAAAATCTATAGTAATTCTGCCTTACAAAAAATATTTTAATTTGGCTGTCGTAACATTTTGGGGAAGACATTTAACATTTAACTATTTTACAAGCTTTTATTTAACTTGCAATTTATGTATGTAACTATGTTTGTTAAGGTTGGATCTTCCAACTCAATTGAAGCAGTTATCCCCAACCGATTGAGCTGATATTTTGCATACTTATGTAACTTCGGTGAAAATGTAATAAAATGGTGACAGCGACCTGATCTGATGATGGAGTCAGGAGCTGTTCAACAGACACTCACAACGGAACTTCTTAGTAAATACTTCGATTGAGTAAAAATTTTGCATACTTGTCAAGTTCCAATGACAATATTATATGATGTGACAGGTGATAGCGCGCGTTTTTAATTTATTTACGTAGGTACATAACGCAGTGTAGGTTAATCACCTCACACTCATCTACCTAATCACTCAACGATATTATGGTGGTTGAAGTAAGCCAGTAAGTAGCAAAATTTAGCATTTAAAACTGTGATGCCTTAGTCAAAACTAAACAAAATGTTGCCTGTGGGTAAGTATTTTTTAGGCAATTAATTTGTTGTACCTAAGTAGTTTAATGTAATTGCTTCTTAAATATTTACTGAGAAATTTTCTAGAATAAACAATTCATAACAATAATTCAACAAAGGAGCCTAATAGTTTTCACAAACAGGTAAGGTTTCATAATACAAAGCAGAGGTCAGCCTCTGTATTGTAAAATAAAATACAAGTTTCACGACACCCGGCCACAGGTAAGTGAGAAACGGTTATTTCACTTAGCTAGTCTCAAATTGCTAAGTTAAGATAATCAAGCTGAATTTTGTTTACTTTAAAATAAATAAATCCAAGTAATGCGAAAGTTTGTGATAAGGTAAGGCTGCTGTTCCCTAATCAAACATAAACGACGAAACGGATCAAGATGAAATTTGTTGTAGATTGTAGATAAAAAACAGAATAAATAAAGAGGGAACTTATAATCCGAAAAACAACCCTACATTATTAAAAAACGCAAAAAGGATAATTTTGGTATAGATGGCGTTGGTGTGCAATAAATCTGACATCACAGACTAAAAACATTTAGTCGTCATAGCAACGCAGTTTTGACTAATGAATGATACGCTTTCTACCAAAATTCGTAATTTTTTATCAGTACAAGGTTTGTAGGGAAAAATTGGAAGCAGACTGAAATTGATTTTTCCTATGTAATTATTACAAAAAAAAAAAATGACAGAACAACGTTTGTCACAGGTTGGCTAGTATATAAATAATAATAAAACTATTGTATGGCCCAGATAACAGTTCTCTTAATATTTTATGCACATGTTAATAATAGTTAAAGATAATTTTTGTTAAATTAATAATGCACTTAGGTAGGTGCAATGAGAAAAGTAAAGATTTGATAAGTTTTTAATGATAAGTATATGGATGACCTTTGCTTGGTATTCCATTGCTTGAAAACACGGATAAAACGACGTTTCCAAAAATGAAATCTAGCTAGATCGATTTATCGCCCCGAAATTGTCTGCATACTAAATTTCATTAAAATTCGTTGGAGCAGTTTTCGGGATTCCGATTATATATATACAAGAATAACTTGTTGAAAAGTATTAGATAGATATCAAATAAAAAAATATTTTGGCCAAAAAATTTTGTTTCTATGTACGAGTATAAATAAGTCCATGTCTCCTGGAAAAGCGGGATCTGAGGCCCAGAAGAAACTTCTCTCTCTAATTTATAGGCACATGGATACATATTTTGTTTAATAATAATGCGATTAGGAAGATTCAATACGAGAAATAAAGATTTGATAAAGTTTTAACGTTGTAATGATAATAAAAATTACTAACATCGTAATCTATATCTTTAGTAACCCTTTCAGACATCTTCAATGATCTGGCGCCTGGAAATCTGAGAGGATGTTTACCGTACTTAGTAATTTTATTTAATTTATATAATTTTTATAGTACTCACTTATATTTTTTCATTTTGTTCAAAATAAACCAGCTGCCTTCCACGATAGCTGTGAATTATCACTGACCACGCAATCTTGACGCGTATTACTGAAGGTTAGAGTTCATTTTCGAAAGATTTATTTGATGAATAGCGTTAGGGCACCTATTTATTCTAATAATGAATTGTATGAGTTGTGTAAAGTGAACTAAGGTACAATCAGATGGACTGGACAATAAGAGGGCTAAAAAATATGTAGAGTTTTGATAATGGAAATATTTGTTACCTTACGAAAGTCGCAAAAAACCTTACCTTTTTATAATATTTGTGTAAAAATTAAACTAAAATGACTGAATAATACATTTTACTATTTATTTTTATATTCATATATCATGCAGGTTAGTAGTACTATCTAGGTACATCAAATTTTCTTCTAGTTTAGAAATTTTTTTTTATAGCATGGTTTGCAACCTTTCACTTGTGGAATGCTAATTACTGCAAAATGTGGGCATGTGCCAAATATAATGTTTGAACGTGCCCCTGACTAACCCCTTTAGACATCTTCAAAGATCTGAGCGCCTGGAGATCTGAAAGGATGTCTATCGTACTGTAGAATTATAGTCGTGATCCTATTTCTGTTTTTTAATTATTAAATTGCGCCTTGATCATTTTATTGTAGACAATATTCACGTCCACGGCGCTGATATTATTGTCTACTCCTCCATAGACAAAATGTTCCTCTCTGATACCGCTAAGCCTGCAGCTCTTGAAACAACCACTCTAATTAGGGTGTGTATGGTCGGAGAGATCTAGTGATGGATTCAAGTCTAACAAAACTGTATATTTAGTGGGTAAATGTAGTAATTAGATGTTGTCATCCAAAAAATTGTAGAACGTGAATTAAAATAGCTATGTAGGAAAGAGCTCCTGATTTTCCATTCAGACGTCTGAAAAAAATTATGTCATATTTAAGTGCATATTTTTCTTATCAAATTTTAGAAATGTAATTGTAGAAGCTGTTTCCAAACTTTTAGGCCTCTAAAGTGCAGGGTTACTGAGTTATAACGATTAAACTGGAGCTCTCTGACAACAGAGTGACCTACCTATAAAACATGACTTAAAATGAATAAATTAGTGAGAAGCATATTGTATCATCATAAAGATAAGCTAATGGGTGAGTTCCTGAGAGCTCCTGTTTTTTCTACAGAGCTATCTTAGTTCACGTTCTACAATTTTTTGGATGTCTACATCTAATTATGTACTACATTTACCCACTAAATATACGGCTTTGTTAGACTTAAATCCAGCTCTAGATCTCTCTGACCATACACTCACCTCTAATAATACTCCATAGCGCTTTTATTCCAATACTGGACTATAGATAAATCGGCGCAACTCTGCGCACATTACAATTAGACCAAATCTGGGGACACATAAACAACTTGGACGTTTTAAAACGATTATAAGATGTTTTATACGTTTATAAGTGATTCCACGATGGCGACGCTTTAAACCGGTTATAAATGATGTTTGGAAGCTTTGTAAGTGATAGGGCTTTTATGTGATGTGTTGTTGCAGTCACATTGTTAAGTCCTCTGGATATTTTGCAGTAATAGTTCTTGAAGGGAGTTTTACACGTTATAAATGTCAGAGTATCGTGGTATGCTTTGTGTGTGTTGTGTGATTCATACGAATTTATACGAGTTTAACCCTTAACCACCTAGCGTCGGTCACAGTGACTCCAGGCAATATATTTTTTCAAATATTTCCGTTATTACGCAGACCACACGCCTGTGACTCTATGTACTTTTTCCTCTCGCTCTCCAGCTTGCGCCCTGCGCTTGACCAAGCAACACGTACGCGCAGTAAAAAAATACAGGTAAATATATTTCGCATGCGGTCATGGTGACCGACGTTAGGTTGTTACGTTATTTTTAGTGTGAACATTTTCTTGTTGTTTTTTAGGTTTATTATGTCTGATTGTGACCGAAATATCTATTATTGTGATCAAAATATACGTAGATGGTTAGGAGAGTGTGACTCAGAATCCGAGGTCTCTTTGATCCTCGGATTCTGCGGGATTACCAAATAAAGACTGCAGTGACGTAGAACATGTACCACGTCATTGATGGTGAGTGTCAATCAGACTAAAATAGATGTTGACGAGTTAAATGAAGATAATGATGATCTTCCAGTCGATGATGCATCTTCCGATGATGATGTTCCATTAGCAAGATACCGGAACTATTTCGGAAAAAATCGGTTCCGTTGGTCGTCTCAACCCCCGGTTTCGCGATCAAGAACTTTGCAACACAATATCGTTCAACAACCTCCAGGATTGAAAAGGAACTTCAGAGATGTTTTGAACAGAAATACAATACCATCCGATTTATGGCAGTTATTTTTACTGATGATGTTAATAGAAATTGTAAAGTATACTAACGAAAAAATTAGAAAGATAAAACCTAATTATCAAAGTCAGACATGTGTTCAAGACCTCGACGTAATGGGGCTAAAGGCTTTTATCGGTATGTTGTACTATACCGCAATTTTTAAAGAGAACCACACACATTACACATGTGTTTTCAGTGCAAAAATCCAATTTGCATTGAGTTTTCTCAAAAAATGTATGTAGGCTGCCGCGAGAAATCGTCAATGTTAGAGGGCTGTAATTTTGTAATAATTATGATTTAATTGTGCCATTGATAGTTTTATATAAGAGGTTATATATTTAAGTTAATAAAAATAATTAAAAACTAAGTAATCTAATTTATTGTTATTGCTTAGATCGCAGCTTAATTAAAAACCTATAATTTTTTAAAATATTTGTAAGTCAACTTTTATTAATTTGTAATAAAAATAAGAAGTGTTAATTTGAAGAGTTTATTGAAACAATTTGGAATAAAAATAACTGAAGAACATGATGTAGTTTCGATTTTTGCCAATTTACGATTTTTTAACCTTCATAATAGTACATATATGCAAGCGGTCATCATGGCCGGCGTTAGGTGGATGTGTTACTAGAATACACGTTAGGTGGCTAAGGGTTAAAGAGGTTATTCGGTAGACAAAATAAAATCATCACAATACGTGCTCAAAACCGCGATGGAAAGCAGCGATGGGCTTGCAACCTGTCACATGGAATGCAAACTATTGCATAATGTGGGCATGTGTCAAATATAATGTTCGTAATACTACTCCCTCTAGACATCTGAATCTAAGTGCTTGAAGATCTGAGAGGATATCTATTGTACTTGGGGATTACAGTCGTGATCCAATATTATTTATATTATATTTATATATTCTAAAATCATTCAGTTATTTGGCAAGATAAGTAATATAACATGAGATAGTAGGTAAGACATCGAAAGTTAGTACTAGGTTAAGAGGATACTCGTACCTACTTTGAAAAGAAAAACGTTAGATACCGGTCTTTAACCGGTAATGACGTTTTAAATGATATGTTATGTCGACTAACAATAACATCTGATAGCGTAATAACTGGGTCTAAATCTCCCTTAGATGATTGTCTTGCATTTTGTTTATGATAAACCTTTAGTTTCCTAAGAAATATTATGGAGATGCCTTAAGTCAAATAACTGCATAAATCAATATGTGAACTTCTGTATGTCTTTGATATTGTTTGATAAATTAAAAACTGTGTTTACTGCTTTGAACTTTAATCTGTCTATTATTTGTTATCAATTCTTCTTCTTATCTATTCCTTTTGAATCTTAAAACAAGTTGAATTTACGCCTGTACTGTATATAAAAGAGGGACGTTTTATCAATCGTTGTTTGTAGGAAACCAGGAGTCACACAATAGACTCTCCATTGAGTTTAATAATTTTGATTTTGATTTTTGAGTGACGCTTCCACAAATTCAGTATCCACGTTCTAGTGTTAGGATTTCTACTTAGCAAACAGGGCAAAGATTGACCGCGGCGATTAATGCATGATCGGTTTCTAGGTCATTCATTAAGTTTAATCTAATTCAATTTAACTTTAAGGTCGATATAGGTAAACGTTTAAACTAACGTTTGAATGCGGTCACCAATTACCTGTTTAGCACTTTTTTCAGGCATCTTTTCTTAACTTATTTCGTCCACTTCTGGGCAAAGTTCTCCCCCAAATATTTCAGAAAAATTTTATAACACTCGCTTTGTTTTTGTAGTCAGACACCCCTAAAACTTGGGAGTTTCCTTGCCTAGTGAAGAAAAACTCCCAAACTATAGAAAGCAAATTTGTAATAGTGTATCAAGAACCACCGGCTTAGGTTCTCCGTTGATCTAAATAGATAATACATTTATTTATTTATACGCGATATCTGGGATTCAAAAATGAAACATTTTCTTTTAATTGAAGAAACACCTACCATTTAGTTTTGTACGTTTCCACGCCTACGGTATTTAAATTCGCGTTGTACTATAATAAATTATGAGCGATAGCAGAATAAGTGCTCAGCGCGTGTCGGCCAACGCATCAGTTTGAATGGGAGGCGCATTAACGCCCGGCATTCATCAACTGACTAATGACACGTCCGCACGTCACACTTACTTGGACAAAGTGTTGAGTGATGCGCGTGAATCAAATTCATGGTACAAGAACATTTACACTAGCCTCCTAACTTTACTCGTAAAAACGATATACCGGGACAAACCTCACATCGTTTCATTCACTTCAATTTTAAAAATTCAAATATCATTTATTTCAGTAAAATCACAAGGATCACTTTGAAATGTCTTAGGAACTAGGTGAATCTACGCCGATTCCTAGCGACTAAGCCTAGAAGAATCAGGCAACAAACACGGCTTGGGGTCTACCTTTTTTGACGATTTTTTTGATAATTGACTTATTCTACTACGACAGACGAGGTTTTTTAAGAGTGCGGTTGTCGGAATATATCGGAGCGCTGTCACTATCATCGGTTAAGTCAATATCGTTTTGCCGAGTAAGGACAATGACATGAAGCGAGGGCATCGCATAGTCTCATCTATATGAGAAAGTTATGTGTCAATAGACATCGATTTGGTTTTTACGTGTATTTAAGACGACGTCGGGTTTGCAACCTGTCACGTATGTAATGCTTACTACTGCAATATGTGGGCATGTGCTAAATGTAGTGTTTAGACGTGCCTCTGACTATCACTTTTAGACATTTTCATGGATCTGAGCGCCTGGAAATTTGAGAGGTAGTCTGCTATACTTGGAGATTACAGTCGTTGGTCGTATAATATTCTCATTTCATAATCATTTAATTTTCTATGATTTTTTAGTAGTCCTCTTCACATAACATTTAAAGAATAAAGTTTAAAGTTTTAGTCCATTATCAAAATTGAATGTTTGTTCCAATAAAAATAAAGAAACCATACTTATTAGAAATAATAAGCGATCGCTTCTACAAGCATTATAACATTTTCCAAGATGAAACAATACTCGCTTCAGTCTATAAAATGAGCCCTATTGCGACGGCTGGGAATATTAAAACATTACATATTTTTCCTTCTATCCACATTTCTCCGTTAACATTTTCAGGCTTAATTCAATGCCTGAATGGATACAACGGAAAAACTGAAACGTTTTGAATAAATTCATTACACATTAATTCATATAAAGCAAGATAATACTCGTATAATGTTCTCAAGATTCTATGAAAATATTAGTACCTAGGAATTTTCACACAGTGCTATCTATTCACAAACTAAGAAAAGCTTGTACTGTGGGACTTGTTTTATCGACTGATATCTAAATAAAATAGTTTTTAGGGTTTCGTACCCAAAGGGTAAAAACGGAACCCTATTACTAAGACTTCGCTGTCCGTCTGTCTGTCACAGGGCTGTATCTCATGAACTGTGATAGCTAGACAGTTGAAATTTTCACAGATGATGTAATACTGTTGCCGCAATAACAACAAATACTAAAAACAGAAAAAAATAAATATTTAAGTGGCGCTCCCGTACAACAAACGTGTTTTTTTTTAAGTTTTTTGTAGATAATGGTACGGAAACCTTCGTGCGCGAGTTCGACTCGCACTTGGCCGGTTTTTTAATAAACACTTTGTTGCATGGGACAAATGTTTACATAAACCTGTAAATATTTGACCCGATAATAGAAGAGGCTGTTTTTTCCTTATAAACCTTATCCTGAAATTAATTGTTTTATGATGATAATTTTTGAGTTTTTGCGAGACTAAATGCAATAGATTTTTGTATAGTTTTATTATTATTTTTTCTTCCTTAAGAACCTTCACAGGATTTCAACAAATATTTGATTTTTTTATTCAAATCTGTCCAGCTGTTGAGTCTGACATAGGTAGATTTTTTTTGTTTTATTATACCAAGATAAACCCCACTAATCCGATTTAAGTTCCAACTTGTTCATGGACCATCAGTATCATTTGGATCCTGCTTACAATACAAGGTTACATTACTTTGGCTAACGGAGCTCAATGTTCTTTGCGTCGTGAAATCCTACGATAATGCGGCCGTAGAAGAGATTCAAGACATGCCATTGAAGCTGATACTAGGCACATGTATTGTAAGGTTCGAGTTGAGTCATAGATTGTAATACTTTTTCATAGCTTAAACACTTTTGCCTTGATCTTAAAACAAAGTAAGCTTTTAGAAATAGATTTTTATAACGTAATTGAACTGGTATTTGTAATCGATTTAGTCTGGCGGATGTAGGTACATACAGGTACATTGTGTTTTGACAGTTACACAATAAAGACACTTGAGGATAAATGGAGGGACATGTTCAGGAACACGTTGCTCAACAACTATGTGAATGTTTAGGAGGTAAAAAAAATAAATGGGATCACGACTGTAATCCCCATGTACGGTAGACATCCTCTCAGATCTCCAGGCGCTTAGATCCTTTGAAGATGTCTAGTGGGGGTAGTCATTGGCAAGTCCAAAAATTATATTTGGCACATGCCCACATTTTTCAGTAGCTAGCGTTCCATACGTGACAGGTTGCAAGCCCATCGCCGCATACAAGAATACTAACAGGTTTCCTCACGATGTCTTCCTTCACTGTTTTAAGCACGTGTTTTGATGCGCATATACATTTTTGAACAGAAAAATCCATTGATGCACGCCGGCGAATTCACGACCTTCAGATTGAAAGTCGAGGTACCTCCCACTCGGCCAACACGGCTTAATGGATAATGTTATAGAACTTTTTACAAGCCACATTACTCATGTTTCAGTAAGTCAAGTTACATTAAGTTCCGTGTCGCATCAAACGTTGCAGCATCACGTTGATTTAATGTTGCGCGTCATGTTGCAGGACATAATGTCTCCTAGTATATCCGTCTCTAAAATTAGACAGTTGAAGCCTTTGGACATAAACAATAGCATTACAATTGACATCGCATATAAAAGCATCATAACCGATCTTTAGTAGTTGGTGAATTTTACTGACTCTATATCTATACACATCTAGGTAATGCCATAACCTGTTCATAACTTAGCCCAAAGTGTATTCTCCAAGACTAAAAAACTGCAAAACTTCACCATGAAAAGGCACTTTTCACTCGCTCGTTTAGCACGTAAAAATGTGAAAACTCATGAATCTACCACACTAGCGCTAGCTCAAGTGGGCATTCATACATAACACCTGGAGAGTGCCGAGGGGCTATTATGTCCCATTATGAGTATTATGACGTCGTGCGTAATAACCGAGAGAATAATGTGTGGAAAAATGGGAAAACTCGTTGGTTTTAAATGTTTTGCATTTGCATACGGTTTAGTTTAAGCAGTTTATAAACGTGTTTTATGATGGAAAGTTTTGTTTAAGAGATATTTATGATAGAAGCGTAGAATGGGTAAGTACCAACTAAGATAAGTATGAGCGTAAGTTGTAGGTACATCTGTAGCTTATTTATATAGTTCACTAGCAGTCCGCCCCGTCGCACGGGTGTAATAATGATTTTATAGGTAATTTTTTTACACTTTGGGTTACATTATCGAAGTTTTCATACGAATCCCTAATAGTTAGACAAATGGTATTATGTTTTTTTTGTAGATATTGATGTTATCTATAAAACTGTAGTACACTACTTTGCTCTATCTTATATATAAAATTCTCGTGTCACAATGTTAGTTCCCGTACTCATCCGAAACGGCTTGACCGATTCTCATGAAATTTTGTGAGCATATTGAGTAGGTCTGAGAATCGGCCAACATCTATTTTTCATACCCCTAAGTGATAAGGATGGCGTAAAGATCGGGAAAAACGAAAAGTGCTTTTTTTTGTGGGATTATTGACATTTGACAGGACAACGTCTGTCGGGACAGCTAGTTGTAAATAATTTCCGCAGCGTAAGCGATATAAAGGATTTTTTTGGATTTTTTTCACACGTTGGGTTACATTATCGAAGTTTTTATACGGATCCCTAACATTTTTGAAAATAATCTATAGCCTATGTTCATCAGGGATAATGTAGGATTCTAATGGTGAAAGAATTTTTCAAATCGGTCCAGTTGTTTCGGATCCTATTCGATGCAAACAAATAAACAAACAAACAATCAAATCTTTCCTCTCATAATAAAAAAATAATATAAAATGGAAATCGGTGACGGAAAACGTAGTGAAGAAACCAGTTAGTTTTTTTATCTTATGCGATGCAACCTGTGACGTATGAAATGCTAACTACTGCTAATATTAAGACGTGGATCTGAGCGCCTGGAGATTTAAGATGATGTCTACCGTACTTGGGGATTAAAGACTTGATCCTATTTTTATTTTCTATCACATCATTTGCAGATCAACCATCACTTTTCTACTACATCTTGCTACCATTCTAGATAAAAAGTACCAGGAAACTAGCTCCTAGTAGGTGCCTACAGTATTTCTGAGCATTGCGCCACTGACCTCATGAGTTAGACAAGATCTGTCTACCGTACTTGGGGATTACAGACTTAATCCCTATTTTTATTTTCTTTCATATCATTTGCAGATCAACCATCACTTCTCCACTACACCTTGCCACCAAGCTAGATAAAAAGTACCAGGAAACCACCGCCTAGTAGGTGCCTACAGTAATTCTGAGCATTGCGCCACTGACCTCATGAGTTAGACGAGATCTGTCTACCGTACTTGGGGATTACAGTCTTGATCCCTATTTTATTTTCTTTTATATCATTTGCAGATCAACCATCACATCTTACCACCAGGCCAGATAAAAAGCTAGCACCAGGAAACCAGCGCTAGTAGGTGCCTACAGTAATTCTGAGCATTGCGCCACGGCACTCATGAGTTAGTGGTGCATTAGCGTCTGAGATACGATATCTTAACGGTTCACCCTCACGGCTCTAACAGAAATAGTTGTAACGCAACACTGCTGAATATTCGCTGTTCTCTGTCTGTTTATTTAGCTTTGTCGCTAACAAATCGGAAACTAAGTATCGATTGGCTACGGACGGAAAAAAATTGGTTCTTTCTTTGGTATTTTTTTATCTGGTGATCCGATTAGATTTTTTTTATTGTGTAGAGAATAATCCGTGTGGAGTATTTATGTAGGACTAATGTCAGTTACATGATGCAAAAAGAAAGGAGAAATGCTAACTGGAGTCTTTCCCTCACAAGCCTGACTGCTACAGCCAAAACTGCTATTCTGCTGCATACTGCATAGTCTGGAGACTGATCGCAGATGAAAACAGAACACATAAAAAAGTAATGTAGGACTTATGTATCCTTCATATAATTTTAAAAAATAATCATCTCTTGACTCTTCTATTGGTCGAAACATTTTCATTGATATTCTTTTTCGTTTTTAAAACTTATTAATGAAACAAAAGTTTTCTTGTGTTTCAAGTACACAAGAAATTGAAGCATAATTTTGTTACTCTAAGCTACCGCCGCTTTTATTTACAAATAAAAATAGTCCAAACAAAATTTCCTGGAATTCTATAAACTTATATTTTTACAAGCAGCAAGAGCTTTTAAAAGCTTTAAATAGAAGTGAAGCCATACGCAAAAACTTGTGCGACATAAGAATAGTTTTGATAAATACCGGTTAGGTTCAATGATTTCAGGGGGCAATTACGTTAGCATAGTGGGCATGGTGGGGATCATTTTACCAAACTGAGCGATATAAAAACTTTTTGGACAAGAAAAAGCAAAGACTGTAAGACTCTTAGGCTTATAAATATAAAAAAATTGTAGACATGTCATACAGCTCCATATAGCTATAAACTAAACAAAGCTTGTACTAAGGAAATTAGATATTATGATAGAAATTCATAATCCTTCTGTGAATTATAAACATTTGAATAAGTACAGTTTACAACAAACATCTATATTCCACTCACAAATGTTTGTCCTGGGTAAGTATTAAACCCTTAACATACCGCAGAAGGCAGAGCGCATTGAGGTGATCTGTCGTTATTAAGATTTATATATTTTTGACTAATAGTAGACTAATACTGCTATGACGATCCCCACCGTGGCCATAGCCACTAAAGTTTAAAATGTTATTGATTGCGTTATCCATTACCACTATGCTTGACTAATAGGGAGGCAGATCTCGTTCATATTTACGGCGTGTGATAATCATGATTTGTCTATCATTCGGTCACCGTGAAGTCTGAACTATCAGGTATTAAACCGTGATTTGTACGAAGCATAGTTACATGGCTTACAAAATATGCTCTTAATAGATATGGGTTATGATTTAGCTTTTATAGCCAACAGCTGAGTGAGACTCTTGTTGAAATGATTCAACTATTGTAATCTGTGATTACAGACTTGCTAAGTAACTCCAATGTATTTGCTTAGGTACGAGTATCAAACTTGGCGACTTACGTAATATTATCTCTACATAGATCTCCAGGCGTTATACTAATGTATAGTGAGCGCCTGGAGATGGAATAGTAATTTTTTATTGGAAAAATATCCGGCAATAATATTAATAATATACATATGCTAAAGTTGTAATCTTTCCTCACAGTGGCCTGAGCACGAACCACTATGGTATCGACAACGTATCGTCCAAATGCCAAAACTGACACTTTTACCATACAATAAGTGTCAGTTTTGACATTAGGACGATACGTTGTCGATATGATACTGATTCATGCTAACCCCCCAGTATCATTGATACTAGGAAGGAAACTAAGTTAGTTTTGGGTTTCACAGTTTACAGTAAGTTTTTTTACACAGGACTTTATCACACATACCTTTAATTTAATTTAACATTTTTTTACCCTTTCGGGAAACAGGCGTGAGCTTAAGTATTATATTTGTACATATTTTTCAGTGTTTTTTTTTTAATCTACCACACAAAAATCCATATTCTCGAAGACAATCGGTCCTAAAGCGAAGTCCGCTTTTTGTATCCCACTAAAATATAATGTCTAGACATTAGATCTTTCAGTACCAACAACTCTGTTTCGCGAAATATAAACCCAGTTTAGATACCCGAATGCCTTCGTATCACGTACCCATCGACCATACAGCCTAGACTCCTCATGCAAGGCGAACATTGTCAGACAACACATATGGGCTACAAATCCTGTGTATACCACCGAGCTCGTTTCACGACGCGCCCCGCGGCTGTGACATTGAACTGGTCAATCAGAATTCATTTTTTTCCGCTCCCCCTAACCCGCACACCTCAACGTTTTGACAGAATTGTTTAGTATTTTATAGGTTAGTACTTTTAATTATTATTCTTGTTTGAGCCTTCACCTCATTTGATCGACACCACACTGGAGCTCTATATAGCATTAAGAAAAGGATCATTGAAAAAAATTATAGGCCCCAAGCCGTGTTTTTTGCCTTGATTCTTCTAGGCTTGGTTGCGAGGAACAGGCGTAGCTTTATCTAGCTCCTAAGACGTGTCAAAGTGATTCTTTAAAATCTAAAGAAATAAATGCTATGTTGAATTTGTTTGTTTGAAGAAATGAAAATACAATATTTTGACGTGCCTCTGGCTACTCCCACTTCAAAGGATCTAAGCGTCTGGAGATCTGTCTACTATACTTAGGGATTACAGTCGTGATCCTATATATATATATAAATGAAGCCATGAGGCGTCTATTGGGCTATGTGGTCGTTGCATGTACTCGACCACTAGAAAGCTGGTCTATGGTTTAGTACTATTATTCTGTGACTATGGGTCGAAAGTGGGCAATAAAACCGTATGTTGTCCGATTGGATAAGATTATCTGAGGCATAAATTTGTCAGGCATCTGTCAGTTAACGTGCCTTTCGCGATATGTGGGCTTGAAGGCTTTATTTGTTGCAATGTGCTTACAGAGAATAGATTTGAGATATTTGGCGGACATTTCTATAAATATAAAAATGAATCGCCGAAATGTATGTACGCGCATAACTTCCGAACGACTGCACCAAATTGGATGATTCATTTTTCTTATTATTAGGACAAGGTTTGTTTATAAGAATTTTTTTTTAAAATTATAAGAAAATTAAATCGACGCTGTGGGAACGGGGACGGGGACGCGAACGTGGACAACATTTGTTAATTCATAAGCGATACGAAGTTCGCCGGGTCAGCTTGTTTTATAAAAGAATTGACTATTTCAAACCTAATATTGTTTTCTGGAATGCTAACTACTGAAAAATGTGGGCATGTGCCAAATATAATGTTTGGACGTGCCTCTGAATACACCCACTAGACATCTTCAAAGAATCTAAGCGTATGGAGTTTACTCGTGATCCCATTTTTTTTCTGTAATGAATAAACCATAAAACTACTTTACCCATCTTAAAAATTCTTTCAATTATTACAAGCTACATTATCAGCGAGTAACAAAGGTCATATTATTTGATTTTCAAAAAAATTAGAGAACTCAAAAATTGCAATTATTTAACCTATGGTGTCAAAAATTTGCCTATTATCTTCATTAGTACTCTCGTGCGATGTTGGGGCTGGCAGCTAGTGTTGTATTTTAATGCCTAGGTAGGAGTATTTATGATGAAAATATTTTTGCCATTGAGTTCATTTTATAAGTTGATAATACCATCTGATGCAAGTAAATAAAATTAAGAAAGTTTGGTAAAAAATATTTTTTATAGAAACAAAAACATGAAAAATCTGTTATCTCTAATTAGCTTCCGCCTGCGGTTTTTATCGCCTGGTATCTAGATAGAAAGTAGCCTAATGCTAATCCAGGTCACGAACTAATCTATTCCAAGTTTTATTAAAAGCGGCTCAGCGTGATATTCAAACATCACACTAATATTAAGTAAAAGTTTGGATATTTGTTTTTTAATTTACTACTACAATATACTAGCTTCCACCCGCGGCTTGGTTCGCATCGTACCTGGATATTAAGTACCCTATATGCGTCCTAATATCCTATCCTATTAATATTAAAAATGCAAAAGTTTATGATAAGGCTGCTATTTTTGTTCCCTAATCAAAATTAAACGACAAAACGGATTAAGATGAAATTTGCTGTAGTATGTAGATCAAAAATCAGAATAAATAAAGGGGGAACTTATAAGATGTCCCGACAGACGTCCTGTTTTTTTTCGTTAGAATCTTCTCCTGATAATAACGAATACAACAAAAAATAATTAACAAAATCGGTCTAGCTGTTCACGCGTGATGCCGTGACCAAGGAAAATAGGGATTCATTTTTATATATAAGACTAGCTGATCCGTGACCGACGTTGTCTTGTCAAATTTCAATAATCAAATAGAAAAAACTGAATGTTTTTAGTCTGTGATGTCAGATTTGTTGCACACCAGCGCCATCTATACAGAAATCCTCCCTTTTGCGTTTTTTTATCGTTTTGGGGAGGTTTTTCATATTTTAAAGTAGTCTATTATTTATTCGGGCAGTATATCTACAGCAAATTTCAACTTAATCCGTTTTGTCGTTTAGGCCTGATTGAGGAATAAACATACTACAAACACATTTATAATATTATTAGGATTTAAAAATAAATGCAGATGCGAAGTGCGAAATGTATTATTGTAGGGTAGAACCGGTATTTTAGCATATGTGACACGACAACAGTGCTGGAGATATAAAGTGTCGGGAAGTCTCACATACAGCATTTAGGCTTATTTCCTACAAGACTGTCTGCTTATAAGGTGGTGAGGTTAGTGAAGAGGGATAGCGATTTTATATATTTTACGACAAATACGTTATGTTTATGACAAAACGGGAAATTTCTCACGTAAAAAGAAGAAAATATTGAAGGTGACTTAAGAAGATAGTCAGGGACACGTTCAAACATTATATTTGGCACATGCCCACAGTTTACAGCAGTTAGCATACCGTATGTGACAGGTTGCAAGCCCATCGGTACCGTTGGCACCTACTTGTATTTTCAGATACCTAGTGAATACTTACTTTATTTTCCAAAGTTGGCTCTTCAAAAACACTGGTTTCGTTTTTAATCAAAACTATGAATAGCTAAACAGTTAATTTTTATATAATTCGTTAGATAATCATACTAGCTAAGTAAATTACAAGACAGTTTCTTTTTAAGCTTGATGGTTTATCACTTTTTCCGTCTTATCCGGGTAGACTCATCCCATACAAAAAGTCAAAAATTTCACACATTCACGCACAAGTAATCACGTCAAATAAAATCGATAGAGAGAGTTACATATTTTTTACATTTATTATAATTAATATGTATAATTAATAAATGTATATATCTATTTTTTTATTAGAGATAGTTTGTCAGAAAAAATGCAATTCTTCCCTGATATTTTTACAAAACCAACACTACGCGAGTAGACTTGCACTTCACCGGTCTTGCTTTTCGTACAGAGCCGTTATCTTTTGTTGCTAGCTTTTATCAAAACCTCTAATAGAAAATCCGCGTCTCTACCGCTAAAAACACAATCTCGCGGACACATTGTGTCGACATCTACCTCTAAATCAGTAACCCGATACGGTAGTGTCTGTGTGTCGCAGGTCCGTGTCGGGGCTTGCTGTCCTGACGTGTGGGCCGGACTCAGAACTTTGGCATTAGGGGTAATGCTCTAGGCTATAATAAGAATAAGGTCACTATAAATAGTAAGGAATGCTTGTGTGCCGTACTTTGATATTAGGGGCAATGCTCTAGGTATTAGTAAAAATAAGGTCACAATAAATAGTAAGGCATTTATAAGTGTGTCGTAGGTCCGTGTCGGGGCTTGCTGTCCTGACGTGTGGGCCGGACTCAGAACTTTGGCATTAGAGGCAATGCTCTAGGCTATAATAAGAATAAGGTCACTATAAATAGTAAGGAATGCTTGTGTGTGAACTCTGTCGATGAAATATCACGTTTGATAAATGTCACCAAAACTGTTAAAATATCGATTGAAATCTAGATATGTATCGAGTTTGAGAGTAGTAAGAAGTATTCAATTATGTATCGTTAATAAAATAAGATAATAATTATTATGATAACATTATCATTTTGCATAAACCGAGAATCAACTCCAGGACATTTGACTTCTTAGACGTTTCTGAGACTTGAGGTTAAAACCTAATCACAAATATTTTTTTTATAGGTTCAAATGGGAAAAAAGAATATTTTATCACAAAAATTCTCATTTTAAGGCTGTCACTCTAAAATTAACGCTTATTTCGCCTTTAACCTGTACAGAAAAAGATCGATCGTACTTTACTTTAATACGTGGACCCCTAAACATGGCCTGAGTACGTCCATCCGTTCCAAAGTCGTGTCCAGCGAGACCCAGCTGACGTATTTACTTACACGTTGATTATGTACCCAATATTACAGGTATTGAGGGCTTGGGTAACACGATCGCGATACAAAATGTTGGTGAAGTCAAATGTCGCTAAAGGTTTCACTATTGAAAAAGGTGCATAATGAAAATGTCTTTGTTGAATTGTTGTCTGTGTTTCAGATTGTTATGGTTTGATTAGGTTTAGTTTCTGAACGCAAAAATAAGTTAAATAAAAAACGGCAAAAGGCAGACGGACAGCGGAGTCTCAGTAACAGGGTACCGTTTTTACCCTTTGGGTAAAAACCCTAAAAAATAGGATTATCTACAAAAATAAATGAGATGCTATTAAAAACATAACTTGTAAATAAGCCAAGTCTTGCAACGCAACTCAGCTCTTCTACCGTAAAAAGTTATGAGATCCATGTAATACCAAGTCGGTTAATTTATTCTGTCCCTACTATAAGTGTCCTTCTGTCTTAAGTTGTTACGTAAATGTGCTAATTACGTAATAACGACAGATAGATATAACTATATCTACAGCAAATTTCATCTTAATCCGTTTTATTGTTCAGGCTTGGTTGATGCACAAACATACAAACAAACTCACAAACTTTCGCATTTATAATTCTCCTCTTTTAAAGTCGATTAACAACGGTTCAGCGTCAATACGCGCTAAATATAGCTCTTCGTCTAATAGTCTAATAACTTTAAATATACTCGTAATCTAGCCCCGCCTATACAAACGAACAAATTAGCAACTACCATCACATATCACTACATCGTGATCATCACTAATTGCAGCCGGCGACCGCACTCGCGGTCACGAGCACATCATCCACATTAATCATAGGCGTATTGATAAACAATTGCCCTACCTTAAATAAGGGGTCAACTTAGGCCTGACTGTACTTACATCCATCCACGCGAAAACCAACTTTATAACCACAACCAAAAGTCACAATTTCGAGAATACATCACGCGGATATGCATCATTTGAAATTGATCGATGAAAATTAAATCCTTCAGTGCAATAATAAGGTTGAATCTCGTACCATTGATATTGTAAGGTAAAGATGGCATGTTGTCGGCGTCTCTTTGTCGCAAGCCGACAAACGCACGTGGGAACGTGAGCATTCTAAGCGGATTTGTAATGTATGGATCGAGTAGATCGATCGCGGTTGATAGATTGATTTTTTTGGGTGTATGTTGGGGTTAAACGGTAGAGTTTGCCTATTATTTATTTGACCTCTGTGATCTAGAGCCTTGGATCAAAAAGTGTGGCTAGTTTTTATTCAAGTGCGATGGACTAGCTAGTAGGAGAGACCTTGACTTCTGAATTAAAGGTGCCGAGTTCAAATTCTGATTGTCATGTATTTTTCCACTAGGAATAAGGATTTTTGTTTATATTACGGTGAATTAGAGGATATTGTCTGCATTAAAAATATTCCGTATTTGGGGAATTCTCGTACGAGTATGTCTGCGAAAATGATTTATATGAACTAAGTAAAAATTCCCTGCTTGGCATACAATTTTTACTAAACAAGTTTTTAGATAATAGAAGCACCCAAAATAGCCTGTTCAAGCATTGTTGAAGCATTCAAAAATAATCTTAATCATTGAATATAATAATCCAAAAAAATTGTTTTAGACAAATTATAAAATTTTAGTGAAGATGTAGGTAGTTATGTAGTTTTTAATTTGTATGTAAAAACTACTAGCTCTACATAGAGAAAATTTTTTGAGACCACCATGGAGTCTATTCTTAAACAATAGAGAAATAAATCGTTAAAATAGGGCCAGCCGTTACGGAGTAATTGACGGACATACATACAACGATCTTTTAACCTTTTTAAAATTGGTTTTATAAAGCATTATTATTTTAATTATTATAAAAAAAAAATCGGGATTCAAAACCGTCCAAGTGCGAGTTGGATTCGCGGACGAAGGGTTACGAACCATTATCTAAAAAACAAATTAAGCAAAATATTCACATTAAATTTGTTGGGAGCCCCACTTAAATATTTATTTTATTCTGTTTTTAGCATTTGTTGTTATAGCGGTATCAGAAATACATAATCTGTGAAAATATCAACTGTCTACCAATCACGGTTCATGAGATACAGCCCTGTGACAGACAGATGGACAGACAGTAATAGGGTCCTGTTTTTACCCTTTAGGTACGGACCCTAAAAACCATACCTACATTAAAACACCCAAAAATCACACACACATGTCCTGACCCGCTTAGAGATCTGAGAAGATGGCTACCGTACTTGAGTATTGTAATACTCGTCGTGATCCAATTTAATTGAATTTGATCTCAAACTAAGGTACATATTTTACATTGCAAGGAAAAAGGTCGTATATTTCAACATTTGAATGTGTATATCAGCAAACGTGAAAGGTTACGCGCTACGTCGGACCCCACATGCGGCATTCGGCTAGTCATGCTCGAACGAGCCGAATCTATCGAATGAGCTGATTCCATTACGATATTGGCGTTGCTGTCCAATTGTTGCCACTTTGACTTTTTGCTGGCGACTCGTGAATTGTTCATTTTATATTTTGCCTCATAGGTTTATCGAGTTATAAAATATCCCGTTCCCGTTACCGTATTATCAAACCTAATAAAGCTCAAATTGACTCTACGTTTTAGTTAGAAAACTTTTGTATGGGAAAAAGAAAAGGGCTGTTTTTAGGGTTTTTCCGGCAATTATTCGATTTTTTCTCACCTTTTAAACCTTCCCTAGACCTGCACAAACATTTCAAGACCAAGATAAGATAAATCCGTTCAGCCGTTCGAGTTTTAGCGAGACTAACGAACAGCAATTGATTTTTATATGTATAAATATTGGTGGACATTATCACACAACGCCGTCTAGCCCTAAACGAAGCAAAACTTGTATTATTAGAACTTGATAACTGATAGAATTATGTGATAAAGACCCGTGTAATTCTGTAGATATGGCTATTAATCAAGATAGTCTAAGTAGCTCATCAGGATGGTTAGCATGAACCACTATCGTATGTACAACGTATCGTCTATACGTAGTCGATACGATAGTGGTTCGTGCTCAGGCCACTGATCAATCGAATTATTTACTTTACTTTACGTTCTACCTCCAGTTACTATTAGATATTCTATGCAATCTCAGCCACAAGGAGCGACATAAGTACGTTTGCTCATTATAAGACGCTCCCCGGCGTCTAAGCGGTGATATCCTCACTGAATCAATTAGCCGTGGAACGATCACAGAGATTGCAACTTGGAGCTAGTCATAGTGCAGTTAATGACTGGGTTAATTTTAACTCAGTTATGAAACCTTGCTGGGAGGCCGAGGGCCGTGGGTTCTATCCTGGCAGTGTGTCAACAGTTTTTAGGGTTCCGTACCGTAAAAAACGAGACCCTATTACAAAGACTTCGCTGTCCGTCTGTTCGACTATCTGTTACAGGGCTGTATCTCATGAACCGTGATAGCTAGACAGTTGAAATTTTCACAGATTATGTATTTCTTTTGCTGCTATAACAACACATACTAAAAATAGAATAAAATGAATATTTAAGGGGGGCTCCCATACAACAAACGTCATTTTTTATAGATATTAGTACGGAACTCTTCGTGCGCGAGTCCGACTCGCACTTGGCTGGTCTTTTTTTTTAGGGCATTATAATGTGCATAAAACGGTAAAAGAAATATTGTGAGGAACTCAGGCAATAGGCTTGCAACCTGTCAGGTATGGAATACTAGCTGCTGCGAAATGTGGGCATGTTCTATTGGATGTGCCTTTGATTACCCCTTCTTAAAGAGTCGTTAAGGATCTGAGCGCAAGGAGATCTCTAAGTATAACTATAGTTTAGGAATTATACTTAGTTGAGTAGTTTTGTTTCTGGATATTACATATACTATTACATAATCTTAGGTTTGTAGTAGTAAGTATCAAGATAGATACTTTGGAATCGCCAAATAATATTAACAAAGGAGCTTTTCGACTTTAACCTGTATTCTCAGCCTTAAATTTTTATTAATTTCGGAAAAAAAAAATGATTTATATAATAATTTTAATAAACCTGACGTCACTGTGGGATCAGTAAAAAATAGACTGTACTTAAAATACGGCGGTTGAACTGCGTAGGGCACGCTAATCCAAACTTGAAAATCGCTATCTTTTAGTCTTAAAACTTTGACTTTCACAATAAAAACTTTGCCTCTCGAGAATATAAACCGCAGATTTGCAGGAAAGAAAGAAATAGACTGTAATTTATAAATACTGATTTCCAGGCGCTCAGATCCTTGAAGATCTCTAAAAGGATAGTCAGAGAACATTACATTCGGCGCATGTACACATATTTGCAGTAGGTAGCAGCCCGGTGCCGCTTATCAGAATATTATAATTTTTTTTTCTATTTTGTGGAGACTAATTCTAAATTTTAGCTCATTGAAATTATATTAATGTAGGGCTAATAGTTTTCCATTAAACTCAAAAAAAAACCGGCTAAGTGCGAGTTGGATTAGCGCACGAAAGGTTCCATACCATTATCTATAAAAAAACACGATTGTTGAATGGGAGCCCTACTTAAATATTAATTTTATTCTGTTTTTAGTATTTGTTGTTATAGCGGTAACAGAAATACATAACCTGTGAAAGTTTGAACTGTCTAGCTATCACGGTTCATTAAATACAGCCCTGTGACAGACAGACGGACAGACAAATTGGGTACGGAAGCCTAAAAACGAATATCATCCCTTGTTTTTTCATTTGGTCAAAACATTTTCGTACATTTTCTTTTTCGTTTTTTAAACGTATTTATCAAATAGGTCAAAGAATCAAATGAAAAAATCAAAGTAGATCAAGTAAGTTCTACTTTATCTACTTTTCCAATACCATTGTGGTGTCATCACAAATATTACCTATTATCTATTATAGAACGGACCACATTGACACTAACATTATCCGGAAATTATTCTAAACGTATCATTGTTTCAATGTAATATCGATATTAATGTATTATTCGTTTCGTCTCGCGTGCCGATCCATTGCATTAGCGGAAGGGATGGGTTTAGGTATCGATGGAAAACAATCGATAAACGATTACAGTAGGGTAATCGTTTATCGTTTATATTTCTCTTTGGGTATTCCGATCATAAGCTGAATTAAATTTCAGACCACTTTATACAATTTTGAAATTGAAAGAATCAAATGAAAGGTTAAAAATGAAATAGAGTTATAAATAGAAGTAGACTTCAAAATCAATCAAAAAAGTTTAGCATTCTTCTTAATCATAAATTATTATCATATTATGGCTTTCAATGCAGTTTAGGTACTATACTTACATACATTTTATAATGCTATGAAATTTATAATATTACCTTTGTAATATGTTACACTGCAAGTTAATTTATCAAAAGCTATGTGAATAGATTAGGAATAGTTACTATGAAATTGGTTCTCTAAAATTTAAGATATTCATAGCCATGACTATGAATATCATAGATTTTTACGAAATAAGCCAGATGTTATCGATAGTCATGAAAAATTTCTTCAATAGCTTTGTTATTGACAGCGTCCCATCCCTAGTGAAGATAACACCCGGTCGACGGACACCACGTGTTCCCGATGCGTATAATTAAGTTAGGAGTCACTTATCAAGTGTAATTTAGGAACAGTGCGCACGAGTCGAAACAATACGTCGGTAACGTCCATTTGCGAGCTGTATAATCAGTGAGTTACATGGTATTCGATTATTGGATTTAGATAATCGAACAACTGCTATTCGAAAAGCATGTGATTGTAAATTGTTTAGATTTAGACAGCACTAGTATTCGTTTCAATATAAATCCTAATAATATTATAAATGCGAAAGTTTGTGAGTTTGTATGTATGTTTGTTCCTAAATCAGACCTAAACGACAAAACGGGTTAAGTTGAAATTTACTGTAGATATAGATATAATGCCCGAAAAAATAATAGACTACTTTTGAATATGAAAAACATCCCAAAAACTATAAAAAAATGCAAAAGGGATAATTTCTGTATAGATGGCCCTGATGTGCAACAAATCTTACAACTGCAACAGTTTGATCAGACTAAAAACATTCTGTCTTTTTTATTCGATTATTGAAATTTGACAGGACAACGTCTGTCACGGGTAGTAAAATAAATAAATATTAGTGGACATTTTTACACGACATCTAGAAAACTAAGCAAAGCTTGTACTATGGGAACCAGATAACTGATAGAATACATATTTTTTTTTATAAATACATACTTATTAAATCTATGTTTGTAATCCTTGTAATAATTATTTATATCCGAAAATTCGAGAGGATGTTATTATGTTTGTGGCTCAATCACGCTCAAAAACAATCAGACGGATTTAGGTGAAACTTGGAATATACTTAATTATACCTATTCTAAGACTTAAGGTATATGCACTACTTTCTAACAAGGAATCACACATAAAAAGCCACTTGCCACACACACAAATACACACGCGTGTTTTATACACAAACGGTGTTATTAATAAAAATTTACTTATCCAAAGATCATCTGAGGTTACACCAAGACTTGCTTAATGTAAGCAACTCCATTTCTAATCCTTGTTTATTAATATTGAATTCGACTAGTCCAAACGTAAGCGTTGGACTAAATTTAATCCTGCGCTAGTCTACGTTTATTAATGAGACGGTAAAGGTCTAAGTACAATTTTACTCATAGGTATTAATACAATATTACAATATTTATTTATAACAAAATGAACCTACGTATTAGTTTTGTACAAGCATGTTACAACAGTTTCAGTAATGCTGAAAAGGTACTTAGCTCAAAGTTATGAAAAAATGCCTTTTTTTGGTTCTTTAAAAACTTGAAACTGGTTTCCAGCTAATTTTGAACCCGTACAATCGTATGCATTTTAAATCCAAGTGTCTATTATATTTTGTACACTCGAAACATTTTCATGAAGCAGTGAAGTTGGTTCCGATCGAAAGTTTCGTTCGGAATTTAAATTCGTAAATCGAACAATGAGCTTTTTGTCGAACGGTCGCGAATTTAGTCGCGGGCAATTAAAAAGTTTTCGAATGCGACGAGTTTCGATGTTTTTGTTTTAATGTTTTTTTTTGTTTTGTAATGAGTTTGAATTATTATTTAATTTTATGTTGTAGGCTATGCGGTAGCTGTATTGATTACTAGCTGTACCGACAGACTTACGTTGTCCTGTCAAATTTCAATAATTTCATAGAACTGAACTTTTCGCCACCCCTACGGTGCTATTAATAAAAATTTACTTATCCAAAGATCATCTGAGGTTACACCAAGACTTGTTAATACCAGCTTAATGTAAGCAACTCCATTTCTAATCCTTGTTTATTAATATTGAATTCGACTAGTCCAAACGTAAGCGTTGGACTAAATTTAATCCTGCGCTAGTCTACGTTTATTAATAAGACGGTTAGGGTATAAAAATACCCTACGACCTTATCAGACCTACTGTATATACACAAAAAAAAAATCGGTCGAGTTCGGAGGAGTTTGATTACAAACACTGTGATACGAGAATTTTATATATTAAAAAGAAAACATGTATCTATATCTACATACTTTAGGAATTAATGTATCACACTTATGTAGACTGTGGATGCCGAAAAGTGGCATAGTAATTAATATTTTTTATTAATTTACCATCATTAAAATCCCAAATACACCCCAATTTACAAAATAAACAGACATAACAAGTAAATGTACAAAATATTCGCAATTCAACCGTGTATTGTAAACAATGTATGCTTACGTTCGGTCGGGTTTGAAATAGGGATGGGGTCCACCAACTTTAAAGCAAGTAGTTGAAACTCCGGAAAAATTTAAATTTCGAAGCTCAGTATATACTCCTATCAGTCTGTAGATTTAGTTAAATAAAAGCTTCAAACTAAGTTCTACTATACTTTATTATTAGTCGAAAACTTATAAGTGAGTACTACTGAACTAACCCTCGTATTCAAGAACGACACTATGAGAACACGCACCCACAGTGGACGAAATCTTTTTTCATAAAAATCACTTTATGTGTTGTGCGACACTGCATAGTGTGACTAGAGACACATTTTCGTGTGCCTCTAGCCAAAGTTGAGCTCTAAAGGCACACGGTAGCGTGCGCCATAGTGCCGCTCAACACGCTGTGGGTGCGTGTTCTCATAGTGTCGTTCTTGAATACGAGGGTAAGACTTTTTTAAGTCACACATCGCTCAGTTGTTAAGGCGAGTAATAATAGTTTTTGATGAATGCAGATTGTTTTTTTTTTAGATTTTTTTTTTTTTTTAGATTTTTTCAATAACCGCAAAACATACAGTTTTGTTTTTTATGACAAAGATAACTTAAATATATAATCTATATAAATTACAGACATAAACACGATTGGTGAAACTTTTTTCGATAGATTTATTTTCCAAAGTTGGCTCTTCAAAAACACTAGTTTCGTTTTTAATCAAAGCTATGAATAGCTAAACAGTTCATTTTTATATAATTCTTTAGATAATCTTACTAGCTAAGTAAATTACAGACAGTTTTTTTTTAATTTGATGGTTTTCAAGATAATGCAGTTTTATCACTTTTTCCGTCTTATCCGGGTAAACTCAGCCCATACAAAACGTCAAAAATTTAACTTATCACCTTAATACCCATCCATATAGTGACTGCACTAAAAGCTACGCCATGTCGTTTTTACAATAATTAGTTTCCGTCCGCGGCTTCACTCGCATATTACTTGGATAAAAAGTATTCCATATTCTATTTCGGAGCGTCTATGTAGGTATAGATAGATAGAAGATAGATAGAAAATACTTTATTGCACTCCATAAAAAGAAATAAAACATACATAATAAGAATACACAACAAAAAACTATGCTGAACAATTGGCGGTCTTATATCTAAAAAACTATCTTATGTATATTCCAAATTTTCGAAATTGGTAGTTTGGATTGTTGAGCCGCAAACTATAATATTAAAATATTAAATTTATTAAATATAATATTATTTGTATTAGGTTATGATACGTTATTGTCCAAACTTTCGTAAATCACCCAATGGCAAGCATTAAAAGCTTTATTCTATCATACGACTTTTATTTTATTGATGTAAGGCTCAGTTGTATTGTAAAGAGGTTAATACTAAAATTCAGAGCGATTTTGGTCATACATCCCTAGGCTCAAATAAAAATTGCTGACGATCTGATCGAGCTCGCCATTTTTGATCCAACATGGCCACCATATTGACTGCAATTCACTTTGTGCAGTCAGCGTTTTCATTGACGTATTTGTTTAAACCAATTGGGTTTTGAAACGGATGTTTTTATATGACTTAAATTTTTGACTTTTTGTATGGGCTGAGTCTACCCGGATAAGACCGAAAAAGTGATAAAACTGCATTATCTTGAAAACCATCAAATTTAAAAAGAAACTGTCTGTAATTTATTTAGCTTGTATGATTATCTAACGAATTATATAAAAATGAACTGTTTAGCTATTCATAGTTTTGATTAAAAACGAAACTAGTGTTTTTGAAGAGCCAACTTTAGAAAATAAATCTTACGAGAAAAGTTTCACCAATCGTGTTTCTGTCTGTAATTTATCTAGATTATATCCTAAAGTTATCTTTTTCATAAAAACCAAAACTGTATGTTTTGCGGTTATTGAGAAAAAATGATTCTGCATTCATCAAAAACATTTATTACTCGTCTTAAATAGATACAATGTCCAGATACAGTTACACATTACTACGGTTTACAGAAGTCACATGAGATAAAGTGAAACATTTTACTAGTTTTTATTTAACTTGCAATTTATGTATGTAGGTAACTATGTTTGTTCCGGTGGAATTTTGCAACTCTATTTTGAAGCAGTTATTCTTAACCGATTGATCAGAAATTTTGCATACAGCTTTAGTTCTGGTAACAATACAATAATATGACAGCGAGATGATGATGGAGTTAGGAGTAAATACTTTGCATTATTGGCAAGTTCCGATGACAATGTTATATGATGTGACAGGAGAGTTGGTGCTAGATGGTTTAAATCACTTTATAAAAGCTTGTCATTGAAAAAAATTGTTCAAAAGAAAACTTTTATATATAGCTACATTCTAAAAAGAGTTCCTTAGAACAGTTTTATCATAACTTTAATAAAACCAAACATTATACTATCAAATAAGAATCTGCAGAATATACAGGATGTATTAAAATTTTCGAAAACTAAAACTTGATCTTCATATCATGCATCTTGGTTATCATTGAAAAAACAAAAACAAAATTGTTTCTTTTTCAATTTCTTAATTTTCTTTTTTCCATAATCGTGATGCCTGAATGAATATAATTAGCGTTAATTAGCATTAGCGGCTATTATATAGTATTCTATATCGCTACCCATCTTGATATCTGAGAGGATGTCTACCGTAGTTGGGGATTACAATCGTGATAGGTACTATTTAATTTTTGTCATTATCAAAGAATTTCCAAAAAAACTATTTTTCGTTTTTTTTTTGCACAGATACAAAAATTGTCATAAGTTGAGCGTTTATTTTTCACTAGAGCTATTCGTAGTGCACTTGTTTCTTCATTTTTTGGTAGTTTTAATACACCCTGTATAAGCCAAGTAATATTACCTCCATGCATCACCAGCTCCGAGGCTTCAGGACCACTTAATTTCAACTATGGCGAACTGACATTAAGATTTTAGAGGGACAGTGAAAGTAGAATCACTTCGCAATTACAGACTGACAAATGGATGGGTATTAGAGGCACATGTGCCGCCAAGTTCCCTAAGATGGGGGGGTGACCCCTTAGGGGGGAGTTTTGGATACCGCTTTGGGTGGACATAAGTTGGACTGTGGGTGTGTATTGTTTAATAAATTGAGACGTATAAACGAGATCGGACTATGCAGATCTAGTCTTTATAAATAAAATAGCTTTTTGAGTGAACTGCAAAATGTGGGCATGTGCCAAATATAATGTTTGGACGTGCCTCTGACTACCCCCTAGACATCCTCAAAGGATCTAAGCGTCTGGAAATCTGAGAGGATGTCTACCGTACTTGGGGATTACAGTCGTGATCCTATTTATTTTTATTTTTTAGCTTCTTGATAGTAACTCGTATCTGTCTGTCTCTCTGTCTGTCTGTGACGTTATCAAAGCCAAACCGCTGCGGCGCTGAGGCGGACTGCTAGTAGTTATTATCAGTCAAAATAACATGGCTTTTATAACTTATGACGTCACAACTGAGCAACACCACGATTATTTTGAATTACGATAGAGACACACATCCCTATATCATCATTAATACAAACGTTACAGAAACCGTAACTGATTATCAAATGCACAACCAGTTATCAAGAACCCCGAGTCTAGCTGTTTAGCTTGGACACTAAAATCAGAGATAGTTCAAGGATGTTTGGTCAGTACTACCAGCGATCAAGACCTTCGCTTCTTGGCTGGTGGGTTCAGAAAGCGATGTTTGGAGAGATCAACAGATTTTGGTCAGGAGTAAGTTCGCATTTGCCACGTACGTAATAAGTGTGGAGCTTTCTAGCGCCCACGCGACACCCACGGTTTGCCCTATCTGCGCTTTGTGGTGCGAGCAACGTGGCTGAAAAAAGGAGGGTAGAAATATAAAAAAATATATACTTAACTACTTTCAAGACCTTCGTAGGAGACCCCAAAAGGAGCAATACCTATAAATTTTAAGCCGCACTTGCACTAGGGAACATGCCGCGGAACATGTCGCCCGAAGTGTCCCGCGCAACGTCGCCCGATATGTATAATTCGTGTCGGACGACTGTCAGGGACACAGACAGCGTCTGTGCCGGGAGCCGTAGCTGTCGCCTGCGGTGTCGCGTGATGACCCGTGCGACATCTTCCGACACGCAGGATACGTGTTGAACGACAATGTCGCGGGACAAAATGTCTCCCAGTACAATTACGGCATTTTGCTTAGAAGAAAAATGAACTAGGACCATGACATGATAAATAAAAAATGTTTTTTAAAAATATACTTTTTTGATTTTGTGTAGAGTGTAGAGAATAGTCTCAAGCTGGTTCCATTAAAATTATATTTAGGTAGGACTCTGACAGTTCCTACAAAAACATAAAAAAACGAATATTGTCCCTTGACTTTACGATTGGTTGATACATATTTGTAGGTTTTCTTTTTAGTTTTTTAAACGTAATTATTTGTAATATTATTATTTAAACTAAAATAAATATATATAAAAAGTAAATATTATATATTTATTTTAAAAGTATTCTCGGAAAATTTACATTCCCAGTGACAGTTTATTTTATTTTATTTATTTGGGACTACAATATTAGTATTTAATCTAAAGCAGGTAAAGTATTAATTAAAAATATGATCCACAACATCATCAACAGACTGAAAGTTTAATGGCAAAAACAAGCAAGGACGAACCAAAAACGCTCAATGCAAATGCACTAAAACCACAGCCTTAGCCCGTGTCCATATTTACGGCACAAAGGGCGCAGAATGATGCCCACAATGTGTGAACATTGAACTTCCGCGTGTAGACTTTATTTGGAGTTTTCTTCATAAGTGGGCCCTTTTAAGGATAGGGCTTGGAATACTGCTATTCTTAAGTACCTAGTAATATTTGCTAAAGCCTTGAGCCGTTGTTATGCGAATGAATGAATAAATATGCTTTATTGTACACCAATATCAACGAAATAAAAACGAAATGTGCATCTTATAGAGGGATCAACCCTTAAATAATAACTAAATCAATATTAATGCACATTAGCGCCATCTAGCTTAAAAACAAAGCAAAGCTTGGGATCCAGGTGCGGTGAAAAAAAAACATTACTAACCCAGTTAGTTTAAAACGGCGATGCGCTTGCAGTCTGTCATGTATGGAATGTTAGGTACTGCAAAAAGTGCATGTTTCTTTATGTCATGTTTGGACGTGCCCCTTATCCAGTACCTACCTGAAGCCGTCTCCTAGAAGCACTCTTCGAGACCATAATTGTCGAAATATCGGGATAAAAAAGGTAATAACGCGATAAATACCCGTTTGAAATTTTAATTAATAAGTAGGTACTTTCCTACCATGGCAACCATACTAGAGGCTTATGAAAAAAAATGGAATTGCGACTGTTATTACCAATTAAGATAGACATTCGTTGCTGCGTGGAAGAATATGCTTTTGTATACAATACTAGCTTCCGCCTGCGGCTTTGCTTGGGTTGTACTTGGATAAAATGTTAAAAACTTAAAAAAAGTAATTAATTATTATATGCCATTCCAGGACATAAGCTATTTATTTTCCAAGTATAATTCAAGTCTGTTTAGTTGATTATACGTACGATTGAGCCATAAAAAAAATTGGATTATGACTGTAATCCTCAAGTACGGTAGACAATGCTCTCAGATCTCAAGGCGCTTAGAGGCACGTCCAAACATTATATTAAGCACATGTCAAAATTTTGCATTAGTTAGCATTACATACGTGACAGGTTGTAAGCCCATCGCCGCTTATAAGAATACTAACTGGTTTCCTCACGATGTTTTCCTTCACCGTTTTAATCACGTGTTTTGATGCGCATATACATTTTTCGAACAGAAAAATCCATTGATAACCACGACCTTCGAAATGAAAGTCGAGGTACTCCCACTCGGCATTAATTCTATTAGTATAGAAGTATAGATAGTAAATATAAAGCATATAATGACAAGTGTGAATAGGTCCGAAATTAAACATCCCTAGTTATAGTCCCCTCAATAAATCTTGCCATTAAGTTTTCAATAAGGCACAGGCGAGGACGGGCACATATTCCAACCATTATAATTTTGATACGGGTAAGGGATCGCCGGTACGAATTAACTTATCACGGCGGTACCGCATCTGCATACCTTAAACATTTATGTGGGGGACGGATTTCGAAATAGTTTTCACAAAAAAAATCGGCAATAGACTTGCAACCTGTCACGTATGCTAACTGCAGAATATGGGTAATGTGCCAAACAGAATGTTTGGTTGTGTCATCGACTACCCTCTCTAGACATCTTGAAAGGGTCTAAGCGCCTGGAGATCTAAGAGGATGTCTACCGTGCTTAGGGCTAACAGTCGTGAACCAATTATTTTTTTAAATTTCTGACAAAAAAAAATATTAGCGGCGATGGGCCTGAAACCTGACACGTAGCCAACTACTGCAAAATGTTAGTATTGTGCCAAACATAATGTTTGGACCTGCCTCTGACCCCCTTTAGATATCTTCCAAGAGAGTATGATAAGTCTAAGGTTCTTAGAGAGTATGATTAGTGATTAACGTACTTGGGGATAACGGTCGTGATCCTATTACATTTCATTTAAAAAAAAAACAAACAGTTTTATATGATACACCTAACCCAGACTAGGATTCGCTGTATGTTAAGTATCAGAAACCATAAGTACACAACACCTAGACCTTATGAAGATCATACAATCATTTTGTCCAACCACGGAAATTTTCCCGCACCGTGTCGAAATCTTCCCGTGCCTCAGTCGGGCACTCACAATGCATAGTGTAGGCATGTGCCTAAACCAATGTTTTTACGTATTTTTGACTACTCTCCGTATATATTTGCATGGATCATAGCGCCTGTAGATCTAAGAGATTTTACGAGAAATATAGTCCCTAAAATAGAGTTAAAACTATCGTGGTTAATAATTATAACGTCAGCAATACAAGAAAAAACGTGGTAATTAGCCGTATATCTATTTAAAAAGTCCCTAAAATAGTTCTAAATGTGATTTTCTCCTAGTGATTTCAATATATATTATTTTATTTGACTTTGATGTAGGTATCTACTGAATATTTTTTAGAAACATTCTCATTTTACATCACATTTGTTAGGAACAAAAACACAACTATATACGATAAAAATACGACAATCGACTCTACAGATCGATGTCAATGTTGCTATAGTAAAAGTAGGTAGGTTCCTACTGAACCTACGCATCCCCTCAATCATAATTTCACGGCATTCATCTTCATTGTCAAATACGAACGTCCGCTGGAGTAGGTACATAAGCCTCTCCCATAAAATGGTTTGAATGATGTACGTCTACACGGAAGCCTCTAGGCAAGGGCCTCTCTACAAAATGATTTTGACATTATCTAAACGAATGACAGCGCTTCAATAAACTCGGCCAAACCGCACTCGTTTGTGTATGATGTCGGTGGTTCCATCCTTCAGAATACAGTTTCTAAGAGTAGACCTTTCTTAAATTCTTTGATCGTGATCGGCTTCCGTCAGTCAATTTCCGAGAAACGACGCGTGATGCAAGCTTGTTCCTATTTGGCACAACGGATCAGTATTACCATAGCCGCCAATATCTTGGGTACGTTTCCGACTGGTAGTGATCTGGATTAGTTGAGCTATCTAAAGACTGTTTGCAACGATCTTTAGATAGGTCAACTGTTTGTATTTTTAAAATATTCTGTAATATATTAGTATTATTGTGAAAGTAGTTTGTCAATTTCCTATTTTAAAATATCTTAAATTCTTAATTAATGCCAAATAATAACAATTGCCCAAGTCCACCCCTGTACCACCCCATTCGGACGCGGGTTAAGACACATATCTCAGACGGGGATGCAAGAAATGCCCACACCCCAATATGTAGATTCCTACTTCGCCCACTGACTGTGGTCATTATTGTAGAAGGGTTGATGGGGTTTGATACTTAAAATCGTAATTTAATTAGGTTAATATAAAAAAAGTTAACGAGGCGCCATTTTTAAACTCATTATACGGTATAGCCCGTAATTCTCACTAATAAAGTAGATTTTGATAGGTGAAAGATTTTTTCAATTGATATAGTATTTTTTTAGTTAGTCCGTTACGTACAAATAAAAATACAGAAATACAATTACCTGTTTAAAATAACTAGCAGCTCACCCCGGCTTGGCACGAGTGTTACATGAATAAATAGTATTTAGTTAGCCTATGTGTTATTCTGATGTATAAGCTATATTACGTGGTAAAGTTTCATTTTAATCCGTTCAGTAGTTTTTGCGTGAAAGAGTAACAAACACACACAATCACTAACAAACTTTCGCTTTTATAATATTAGTAGAATATTAAAATGTAGATAGATTATTTTTGTCAAAGAACATTTCAAAATCGTGATATTCACATTGTTTTTTTCGTTCGAAGTTTCGTGCTTTTGCATTGGTGTATGGCATCTTAAGACGTTTAGGTACTTAGTAATTACTATGTCCACGACAAGTGGATAAGCTAATCTAATGTTACACTAGATGAATCAAATTTTACTGCTGTGTAAGTAATCCGCTGACACCAACACAACCACAGAACCGCGTCGAGTAGCAGTCATGTACACATCGCCCAATTTCTCCAAAGTATCAAGACCAGTGAAGACGTGACGTAACATACCTCTACCCAATCAGCACGTAGTGAATGTTTTGTCTGCGAAGATCCGGCTCGAACCGGCATATGGCTCGAATGCCCTTCATTGCCGACGACATGTTTCGATTAAGACAACCCTTCTAGTGTGAGAGCTAATTATATGAAATAAAATCTCATACTTTAAGCAAGATAGTACATCCATTAAATTGTTTTGGCTGAGAGTATGAGTCAAACGATCATAATACTCTACAATGTAGAGTATATTTGTAGAGTCCACATAAATACACGACAGATACAACATACACAAACGATTAGACCCGATAATAATCCTTCATCCTTCTGGGCAGTCAATAAAAAATGGATCTTAGAAATCAATTAGAAATTAATGTTTATTTGATAAGTATCAAACTGTATGTGCTCAAAAGGGTGAAAGAAAAAATCGTAAAGAATAAGGTAACTAATTTGTGCATATCGCATTCCCGCTTGTCCTAATTGTAATGTTTGACATTGCCTCTGACTATTCTCCTTAGATATCGAGGATCTGTGCGCCAGGCAATTTGAAATGTCTACCACGTTTACTACTGTCGTTAGTATTTGTCCATATTATTAACGTATTTTAAATTAAAAAAAATAACTATATCGAGCTCCTGATCTATTCAAACGTCTGAAGACAGGGTTGTCCAACACAGACGCAAGTAATATAATAACATTATAACCTGCAATTGTCGTATGTGTGTCTGAGGGAATTAATCATGCTTTTCTGCACCCGACGGCCAATGGGCTTATTTAAATAGTTGAGTAGCCATTAAACTATAACACGAGAACAGAACTGAAATAACATAACAACAACAATGTGATTTTTTTTTTTAATAAGTGAAAAAGGAATGTCGCTCTGATAAAGATGTCTAATGTCAGAGTCTTCCAAATTATATTTGGTCCATGCCCACATTTTGCAGTGGACAGTAATCCACACGAGACGAGACAGGTTAAGTCCATCGTGGTTAATAAAAATACTAACTGGTTTCCTTACTATGTTTTCCAGTTCCTATTTAAGTTTTGAGTGCGTGAAATTTTTCGAATAGAAAAATCCATTTATGCACGCCGTGGTTCGAAGATATGCGCATCTGCATGCTAGTTTTAATTACTAGTTTATAGTATCTGCACTGGACTAGCTGTGTCCTTTGGGTATTGATTAAACTGAGGCGTCGGACTTGAAAATTGACTTTAGATGTCTTGTCTTGTGTTTCATGCATGAATAGATGATTACTTTGTAACACCCCCCCTTAAAAAACTATCTATCCTAACTAAATATCCTAATTACTAAATAACTTAAACACTACGGCATCAAATACTACAACTGCTACACGCCCGACTTCATCATCCTACTAAAATTTTTGAATTAAATATAATTATATTAATTTAATGTAACTTATATTATGAGAAGCTAACCCTTAGCTAGGACTAATCCTAATAGTTGTTATGATCTGATTTAACTATTTAAATTGGCCAAGTGATCGTCTAGTTTTTATTGATTAGGACCGTACATTGTGATAAGGTAATAACTCTGATTCTTTTAAGATATTATGATTAAACTGTCTGCCTACTTATCTACTACAATATTCTATAACAATTTAGTATACAATTGAGGAAAGTCTAGAAGATATGCTGATATTGAGAATAAGAAGTAACGCAGAATAAAATATAGGTTTATAATAAATTGGTTAGGCTTGTCAGTAATCTAAAATGTGATATACTCGGCTTAGATCAGTTCACCTCCCCGAACTGACAGTACGGCTCATCAGCACTGAACTGGGCACCGTTCCTCCGAGAGATAGACTTAGACACACCATCGGTGGTCGCTATCTAATATGGTGGGAATGATATTAACTGTTGGTGTCATAAGTTCAGTCGGTCAATTCGGTCAAGCAAGGGTCAAGAGGGCATAATCTTTTAGCAACCTAAGTCAGTGTATCTGTGTTAGTCAAGCCTTCAAATAAATGGTTACTTTCGGATGCTAAAGAATCGATTTAATCGGTTCTAAAACATCCTATTTAGGTCTGATAAATACTTGTACATAATATAAATCATAATAAATAGAACCTTCAAGCCCATTATGAAGTAAATGTCTAATAAACAACTCTCCGTTGTTAAAATTATAGTTGATATAATTTGTGATCCAGTTAATCTCCACAATGACCAGCTCAGGTCGTATCAATCAAAAAGACACATTGTACGTCACATAAGTTAAGATTCACATTGCTCGAATCATATAACTTAAACTCCAATTGTCGGGTCCACAATGATCGGACTATCTGAAGATTATTTAGTCCACATTCATCGGACTTTACGAAGATTGTAGGTCAAGTCCACATTGCTCGGACTATATGATGCATTGCATGTTAGGTCCACACTGTTCGGACTTTATGATGTATGTCAGGTCCACATTGATCGGACTTCCAGTTATAGGTCTCATGTTGAAACAGAATCTCAAATTATCTCTCTCCAAAACAGAAGACAAATATACGCGATGATTAGACACTTCCTTCACAACAAGTCAAGTTTATGTAGTTGAATAAAATATAAAATATATAAAATAGCGAAGAACTTCAATCTATTATAAATAGAGATCTAATTGAGATCTATTTCGTAAATTGTTTTTGAAGTAATAAAGTGTTTCCTGTCTTTCCCTAACATCAGTATTGTGTACCTACACTGCAAAGCGGCCATTAAAATAAGCCGTGTTACACTTGGAAAGTTGAGAGAAGTTTCAAGACAAATCAATTCAAAATCACATATTACTGTAGATATTAAGTTATAAAAACAACAAAAACAAATCAGCAAATTCTTCCACTTACCGAAAATACGATGTCCCAACCTTTTTTAACGTTCTCGACGCAATATTTCTACAACTTCTCAAACGAACACCTAGACTTCACCACACACCTAGACGCGAGACTCCTTGAAATCTGCGTTTTTGAGACACTGATTGTACACTTTGGGCTCTCCTTACATCAATGAGGTCTAACCAGAATCACAATGTAGTTGTCACCGTTAGGTATCAATTGTGTGTAGAGAGAAACCTTCTAGTCATATAAAAACCATTTAAACTGGTACTTTAAATCAACTATAGAATTACAATCAATTATAACAATAAACTTTTATCTAATTTTAAATCACAAACTTTAAGTACTAGAAAGACTTCTCTAGGGACCTACGTAGATAATTCCTACACAGCCCAAGACTCTATTCCCCATCGATTGAATCAAATATTCTAGACAAAACCCAACTCCCAAGTTAATTTATAATTACGGCAATTTAGCATTCAGATTTGAACTTAAATTATTTGAACACATAAAATTATAGAAAGCTTCTAGTTTTTTCTTTAAACGACCCAGCAACCAACAAATTGAGTCCCTTTAAAACCCTCAAGATCCCGGTAATTTCCCTTAAAATCGCAACCATTTAATTAAACAATTACCTAGTTTCCCCTGCTCACACACGACCTATCCCAGCGAAAGCTCAGAGCCCAATCCTCCCGTGTCCCAGTCTGAATTTTTTCGTTTTAATTCCCCACGTCTGCTTATCTTAACTTCCCATTAAATCTCTTCTAACCAATAAGTGCTCAGCTCCAACGCTTACTAGAGACGTCACCAATACACTCGCATCAGATATACTCGTATCGAATATATTTAAATAATAGTTAGTGACTAATATTGAGTAATAACTGTGCGACCTGTGCTCTTGACTCCCGCCATCTCTCACTTTTAATGGAGAATACGACTTTGTCATATTATGTACTATGCCTCATCTCGCCACCTGCGGCGCGGTGCGACGATGTCCACTTTAATTTGACCATTACTCAGTAATAGGTACAACAACATAATACTTATAAAGCGTCATACTCGATACCAGGCATACGATAACTTATCGTAAATGTTACATTTCTAGCTTCATTTTTTGTTTATATTTGAATGAATGAAACACTCCTGTAACACTGAGTGATTGAGTAACCAAATTCGAGTGAGTGCTTGGAATAATTAATTTCTGATTTCCATTCTCGATCGATGAACTATTCTTATGTCATTGTTAACACTGACAGGTGACAAGAGACATAATTGAGTTAACTTAATTAATAAGTCAATAAGTCTCTCTCTGGTTAAATATGATTGATAATTTCGAAATAATGATTAATAATTTAGATTTAAATAAATTCTTCGACAATATCTATTTTTGCGAATTTGAACGAAGTCCTGACTCGTTACAGCCAACCCCCAAAATTTACGCAGATAGAATATCGTAGTTAATTTTCAATAAGTAGAAAGTAGTTCTTCGCAAAAATAAATTATAATACATAAAGATATTTATAGAATATAATTCTCCATAAATACATGTATACATATATATAATTATAAAATATAATATGTAAATAAGAATATATTTATATATATAATATCTTATTATCTAGAATAAAACAACACGGTCATAATGTAACCATAACATAAAACATACCATTATAATTACATTATAGTAGTAGTTTACCTCCTAATAAAATTTTGTTGTGTAAGTAATTTTAATTTATAAAATCTTCTAATTTGATTATATTTGGTTTCGATAACTATTGTGTGTGTGTGTGTGTATGTGAGTGTACCTATATGTAAGTGTTTTTAGACCGAGATGTCATTAATTATAATTTTGTACCGGTGACTAAGTTTTTGATGAACCAATCAATAAACAGATATCCAACTAGCCAGTCCGATCAACATCACATGAGACAACTTGGTTGTGAGGCAAGTCAATTCTGTAATACTCTGTAGCACAAACAGCTTTGGATATCAATCTTCCATTTCCTCAGGAGTAATCTACAAAGGTCTATAGATGAGGATCTTTCCCAAGGGTTAGACACATAGCTCTCCATGCTTGGAACATCCCACAAAGCACCAATCTCAAAACCACAAGTTAATAACACTCGGAGTATGTATAGTGTGCTTTAGGTCGAGCCTATCTGTATAGTAAGAACTTTCATGAAATCAGCGATCGCTGATGAAATATGTATCCTAACACCAATTCTCCTTCATAATAGTTCTTTGTAAGTGTATCGTTTATCGAAAACCAACTAAAATCAAACCGTCTCAATTTAGAATATTTGTTGAATCATCTGGCCCAATATTCCATTAAACTCTATCGCATATATTTCACTACCTCCAATCTAGCATTCATCTCCCTTACACTTCAAAATTTAAATTCATTCTTCTCTCACAGAACATTATTCACACCCCCTCCCCACAATCATTGTTGTTTACGCCACCAGACAATTCACCAACTATATGTAAACTTGAGAGCACGAAGATTTCATGTATAAAAAAGATTTATTTAATTTGACATTATACTCAATTGAGTTTCTTTTGTATGAATTTGTTACCTTTAAAAACCATTACCTTTACCAAAATCTTTTCCAAGATCTTTACCTTATTAAGAGTACCTTAGTTCGGTTCAAGAAGGAATACTTTTTCAGTATAGTTACCGAACATGTCAGATTACCATATGTAAATAAAAAGCATTTTATGAAATTAATAAATTTATTATTTAGATAGGGATAAAGAAAACTTCATACCCAGTCAAATATTTTATTTCCAATAAGAACGTTTCATTATTGTCAAAGAAACAAGAAGCAAGCGATGATCAAACATTGCTTTGTGAAGTCAAGCTCTTCAAGCATGAGTAGTTACTCAAAGTAAAATTTTGCGCCACTATGTATGAATAATCATAATATCTGTATTTTAATTTTCAAATCCAATATTATTTTACACCCTGTAAATACTAGACATCCTGTAAATAAATAATTATGTTAATATGATGTAAAGCAATATAAGTAAGTTACAATAACCAACCCATCATTATGAATTAGTTATGTAGTTGAAATTATTTTAATGAAGAATACTTATATATATTTCTTTTATTTAAACAGACGTTATTAAATTTCAAAACTATAAGAAATTCTCAAGACTAACTAAACATTTTTTATTTTTTATTTTCAAATCACTGAAGTAACATACTCGTTGGTATGCCTTATTTCAATCTAGTCGGTTATGATGAACAAATCTAAAACTCAAATGCATAATTTAATCCAATCAAATCTAACCATCAAAACATTAAAAGTTAAATAATCAACAAAGATTATTAAATAAAATATGATTGTAAAAATCATTAATTAATAATTTGATTTATCCGAAGTAATAGTTTATAATATCTTCATTATGAAACTTGAAAATTGTCACATTGTTGTTACCTTATCAATTTCAACGACGATGCTAATATAAATTTGAATTTGTTTCCGGAGAACCATGAAATAAATAAATTAAGTATTTTAAACGTTTATGAGTTAAAATTCCTAACCATTGATAAATTAAAAAGATTTGTTTTGATCTAGAAAAACAATGAGATAAATAAACATTTAAATGTTATATGTTAATTTTCCTAATATAATTTCCTTAGACATAGTAGAAGCCTAAAATCAATTGTTTAATTAAGTACCTAATGTATGTATAGCGTACCTAACTAAATTACAATACCTGGACATAGGTAATACATTAGTATATAATGTAATCTACCGTTTTATTAATGTGACAATAATTTGATAAAACATCCTCATTAAAGGCTCACGGCGCGGCGGCGTCATTTATGACAATTATGGGCCACGTATCCAATTTTAATCTTGACAACCGAATAATTGATGAATTCTCCCATTGAAATATGATAGGTATATCTGTTAGCTCAATTCCTAGACAATAAAATATGACTAGCATAACGCGGAACTTTGAAAATCATGAATATACCAAACGTGACCATCTACCTAGTGTTCCCATTTACTGGTTGTATTTCTTTGAATTTTACTTATGTATATCAAACAGCTATATCTTGTTCCGAGAACAAAATGTGTTTAGATAGAACAATTTTGAGTTAAATAGGCTGCTTATTCCATGATCCATAAGTTGTATTTACATATAATAAAAGTTATTTTCGTAATGCAATTCGTAAGTAAGTAGTTTTAAAATATCTATAATAGTGTATGATTATAATCCAACAGCCACCCATGCGCTGTAGGTATACCTACATATAAACACAAACCTTGTTTTCATACACTAAATGGGTTCGCTTTACCTGTATTAATTTTACTTTAAAATGCCATTGATCAATCACTGTTTGATCTTCTACGCCTAATTTAAACTCAAACACTAATACTAGCACTTGTTAATGCCTGTTTCAAGACGTAATTTCTTACATTTATTTTAAATTTATTCGGTGTGTAAGTTTTTGGCCTCTGTTTACTAATTACACCTTTCTCGCACTCTAATCAATTCAATTAAAAATTCTCAATTTAATATCAAATATATAGAAATCCCCATTCAATTCGACGTTTGTAAGAGTGATGATATTACGTTCGAAACTAGTTACTGTAATACCTAAGTATACTTAATTATTGAAACATAACAATAACAATCTAATAACTTAACAAAACGTACGGAATTCAAACCCATGACTTATTTACCAGTTCAGCAATCGATTATAAACAATAAGTATGTTCCGTAATGAAGTAGGTACTTACTACTAAACCTACAACTACTACCTACTTAAACGCATAAAATTATGTCTTTATATGAAATGAATTCAATTGAAATGTTTACCTGACCATATACAAAATACTATTTCAGTATTTACAACTTTACAACGTATATACGCGAACGTGATAAATATTCTGATGAAGTTTCAAATCAGTTATGCACCCATAACTAGCCTCCGTCACTCGCCTAAGGTCGCGCAATAAGTACCTGCTAGTCTAACACACAAGTGATAGAGGAACACCGCACGTGAAGATTAAAATTAGAATATTAAAAGGATAATAAAATTTATAAATTGTATTTACAGTAAACCTTTCATTGAACTAATAAGAAAGGCCTGGAAGCAAGTTGTATAATATATTTAAAATCAATTTCATTTAATTCTTAGTGTCCACGCTTTACTTCTCACATGATTATTGGATCAAACCTTTTTATTCGATTCAGAATATTTGTCACTATCAAACTCACAAATGCAAAGTTAGGGAAGGTAAACTCAAATTGACCATTCCATAAAATAAAATCATTTATAAAACATTTCTGTATTTAACTTGATCGAGTCAACTCGTAAGGTATCCCCATACCGGCCTATGTCTATCATCACCCGCTGTGCACTTGAAACTTTCCGATAAATCAAAGCAGTCAAACTCATACCTCCCTGTGTCACTTGACAGCAAGAATGTTTAGGTTTAGTTAATAAAGTTAAGTTTATAATATTTTAAAGTACAAACTAATTATAAAACTTAAAGGTATTTGTCGTTCTGCAGGGAAGTGATAGATCTGTTACGTTGTTACTTGTTAGTAACCTATGTCACAACTTCCAGCCTCTGTATCAACCCGCTATGTAAACATTCTAATATTCGTTGTATTAACTAATTGGTAATAATTTTATTTCACAGTGAAGCCATTGTTTAGTCTTTGTTCATTGTCGACCTGCCTAAAATGCTGACTTTTGTTTATCCGTTCTCACAGAATCAACTAATTCTAAACGTACTTATACCTATGTACCTCTATAAGGTTGAGATTTGCATAGACACATTTATGGGTCAAATAGAAACACAATCGCCTAGTAAGTATACCGAGTACCTTTTTTTTAAAATACACGATACATTATTTATTTTTTACGTAAGCACTTCTAGCCATCAAAAATATTTAGGAAGGTAATTCCCCTTCATCCTGAGATTAACTGAGCGTGAGATTGTTTGTGCTTAAACAGTATCTTACAAAAAATACGTGGCAAACCAATTAACATTCCTACAAGTGTCGAGTGGCCTGGGACCTGTCCCAAATGGAATTTCAACAAGCCATCTAACTCTAAAAAATCTTTACCTACGTAAATATCTATCTACTTTGATATCTACTCTGACTGTTTCAAAGAATTGTCCAATAATAAACACTGAACTCTTGCTATGGCAATAAAATAGTTAATTTGTACCTATTTATGTAAATATTTAATTTAGAGTTCTCCCATTCAACTTAGAACAATATTTCTAGCTAATTGATTTCAGTAAGTTTAAATAAAATTAATAAGTCACCCTCAATTGGTAGGTAGTGTTACCTACTACGTATGTAAAATCGAGTAGATAAGACTAATTTTATTTTAACACATGAAGTGGTGAATAGCAATAGCAATATTACTTCAATACTAATTTCTTTACGTTCGATAATGATTGTACTTCCTGTCACTAAATGTTATTACTTGTTTGTAAAAAGATTCGTTTTAGACATTTAAATTATTTTGACTATACTTATGGGTTTCGTATGATTGACACTAGATAATAATCTTTAGCTACAATAATCCTTTTCTTTGATTGAATAATAAGTAAATGTAATGTGTGTAAAATGTGTAAATAATCAGTTAAACTGGATACCACAAATTAACGCAGTTGCCGGACGTCTTCGTAAACTGATTTGGGTTTTTTTTAAAAACCTTCGTCCTGTCGCTACCGCTAACCTTCTCAAAACTGTATACTACTCCTTATGCCAGTCTATTCTAAGCTATTGTATTTCAGTTTGGGGAGGTGCCTGCAAAACGAATCTTATTAAAGTCGAGAGAGCCCAATGCTCGGTACTAAAGGTCATGTTATCGAAACCATTCCGCTACCGAACAGAACTTCTTTACAGAGACTGCAAACTTATGTCAACTCGAAAATTATTTATACTACATGTCATCCTTGCTCAACATAAAAAAACCGTTTTTGACCCTGCTTTAATAGACAAAATAAGAAGCAACAAAAGAGTATGTAATGTGATAAGGTGTAACACTACTTTCGCTCGACGGCATTCATACTTTTTAGGGCCGTACCTTTACAATCAATTGAATAAAACCTTACAGTATTACCCCATGACTAGCTTTAAATGTAAAATTACACTCACAAACTGGCTGCTTGACCAAGACTATAGTACGACGGAGAGTCCACTCTCTATACTGTCATAGCATTAGGTAACTTTTAATCCAATTCTATAAATCATGCATAACGACTTTTATTAACTTCAACTGGTGCATACATAAAACTTAACAAAACATAAACGCATTCACTCAAACAAACATTTACACACGCATACATACATTTTTACCTCTTTTTTCTTTTAGTTGATTTTTCTCTAGTTTTGTTTTCTTTTACATTTACACAATTTTGTTTTTTTTTTTTTTTAATGTTATTTCATAATACTTTAATCTAACTATAAACTGTGGACACTACCAATTTTAAAATGTGAATTCACCTGAACCACTGACTGGCGGAGGACCTAGGTATGCCATCATACAGGTTTTAACCTAGTTTGGGTACCTATGTTGTTCCTATATTTGAATTGTGATTTAATATAAGAAATACCTTTGTTTATCTATGTATTTAAGGACGTTTTTTGAGAAATAAATATCTTTATCTTTATCTTTAATGATTAGTTAAGGCCAACTTAACCCCTTAGATTAAATAACTAATTTTATTACGAATACTAGATAACTACAGATCTATTCAAGCAACCCCCCGTCTGTGAAACTTTTAAACCTTTTAGGACTTAAATTTTGAACCTAGATATTAAGTAATATCTTTTAATTAGATAATCCAAAACTCATCTAAACATCTATTACTGTTTCTGAACACAGTATCTCTGTCTCTCTCTAATTCAAGTGTGTATTTCTTTCTCTCGCAAGCTCAAAGCATTTTTATGAATACTAAGTTTAAAGACTAATAAAATTTAAGTGAGTATAAGCATAAATAGAGTAACTTCAATTAGATCGAACTTTCCATTGCATACAGTTTAATCAAATCCTATCCATTAACGGCAACAAATTGTGCGGTTTCAACCGCACTTAAATAATTAAAGAAACATTACAACTTGTATCTAAAAAATACTATTAAATATCCTGGTCATCACGGCATCAAATCGTAACACCCCCCCTTAAAAAACTATCTATCCTAACTAAATATCCTAATTACTAAATAACTTAAACACTACGGCATCAAATACTACAACTGCTACACGCCCGACTTCATCATCCTACTAAAATTTTTGAATTAAATATAATTATATTAATTTAATGTAACTTATATTATGAGAAGCTAACCCTTAGCTAGGACTAATCCTAATAGTTGTTATGATCTGATTTAACTATTTAAATTGGCCAAGTGATCGTCTAGTTTTTATTGATTAGGACCGTACATTGTGATAAGGTAATAACTCTGATTCTTTTAAGATATTATGATTAAACTGTCTGCCTACTTATCTACTACAATATTCTATAACAATTTAGTATACAATTGAGGAAAGTCTAGAAGATATGCTGATATTGAGAATAAGAAGTAACGCAGAATAAAATATAGGTTTATAATAAATTGGTTAGGCTTGTCAGTAATCTAAAATGTGATATACTCGGCTTAGATCAGTTCACCTCCCCGAACTGACAGTACGGCTCATCAGCACTGAACTGGGCACCGTTCCTCCGAGAGATAGACTTAGACACACCATCGGTGGTCGCTATCTAATATGGTGGGAATGATATTAACTGTTGGTGTCATAAGTTCAGTCGGTCAATTCGGTCAAGCAAGGGTCAAGAGGGCATAATCTTTTAGCAACCTAAGTCAGTGTATCTGTGTTAGTCAAGCCTTCAAATAAATGGTTACTTTCGGATGCTAAAGAATCGATTTAATCGGTTCTAAAACATCCTATTTAGGTCTGATAAATACTTGTACATAATATAAATCATAATAAATAGAACCTTCAAGCCCATTATGAAGTAAATGTCTAATAAACAACTCTCCGTTGTTAAAATTATAGTTGATATAATTTGTGATCCAGTTAATCTCCACAATGACCAGCTCAGGTCGTATCAATCAAAAAGACACATTGTACGTCACATAAGTTAAGATTCACATTGCTCGAATCATATAACTTAAACTCCAATTGTCGGGTCCACAATGATCGGACTATCTGAAGATTATTTAGTCCACATTCATCGGACTTTACGAAGATTGTAGGTCAAGTCCACATTGCTCGGACTATATGATGCATTGCATGTTAGGTCCACACTGTTCGGACTTTATGATGTATGTCAGGTCCACATTGATCGGACTTCCAGTTATAGGTCTCATGTTGAAACAGAATCTCAAATTATCTCTCTCCAAAACAGAAGACAAATATACGCGATGATTAGACACTTCCTTCACAACAAGTCAAGTTTATGTAGTTGAATAAAATATAAAATATATAAAATAGCGAAGAACTTCAATCTATTATAAATAGAGATCTAATTGAGATCTATTTCGTAAATTGTTTTTGAAGTAATAAAGTGTTTCCTGTCTTTCCCTAACATCAGTATTGTGTACCTACACTGCAAAGCGGCCATTAAAATAAGCCGTGTTACACTTGGAAAGTTGAGAGAAGTTTCAAGACAAATCAATTCAAAATCACATATTACTGTAGATATTAAGTTATAAAAACAACAAAAACAAATCAGCAAATTCTTCCACTTACCGAAAATACGATGTCCCAACCTTTTTTAACGTTCTCGACGCAATATTTCTACAACTTCTCAAACGAACACCTAGACTTCACCACACACCTAGACGCGAGACTCCTTGAAATCTGCGTTTTTGAGACACTGATTGTACACTTTGGGCTCTCCTTACATCAATGAGGTCTAACCAGAATCACAATGTAGTTGTCACCGTTAGGTATCAATTGTGTGTAGAGAGAAACCTTCTAGTCATATAAAAACCATTTAAACTGGTACTTTAAATCAACTATAGAATTACAATCAATTATAACAATAAACTTTTATCTAATTTTAAATCACAAACTTTAAGTACTAGAAAGACTTCTCTAGGGACCTACGTAGATAATTCCTACACAGCCCAAGACTCTATTCCCCATCGATTGAATCAAATATTCTAGACAAAACCCAACTCCCAAGTTAATTTATAATTACGGCAATTTAGCATTCAGATTTGAACTTAAATTATTTGAACACATAAAATTATAGAAAGCTTCTAGTTTTTTCTTTAAACGACCCAGCAACCAACAAATTGAGTCCCTTTAAAACCCTCAAGATCCCGGTAATTTCCCTTAAAATCGCAACCATTTAATTAAACAATTACCTAGTTTCCCCTGCTCACACACGACCTATCCCAGCGAAAGCTCAGAGCCCAATCCTCCCGTGTCCCAGTCTGAATTTTTTCGTTTTAATTCCCCACGTCTGCTTATCTTAACTTCCCATTAAATCTCTTCTAACCAATAAGTGCTCAGCTCCAACGCTTACTAGAGACGTCACCAATACACTCGCATCAGATATACTCGTATCGAATATATTTAAATAATAGTTAGTGACTAATATTGAGTAATAACTGTGCGACCTGTGCTCTTGACTCCCGCCATCTCTCACTTTTAATGGAGAATACGACTTTGTCATATTATGTACTATGCCTCATCTCGCCACCTGCGGCGCGGTGCGACGATGTCCACTTTAATTTGACCATTACTCAGTAATAGGTACAACAACATAATACTTATAAAGCGTCATACTCGATACCAGGCATACGATAACTTATCGTAAATGTTACATTTCTAGCTTCATTTTTTGTTTATATTTGAATGAATGAAACACTCCTGTAACACTGAGTGATTGAGTAACCAAATTCGAGTGAGTGCTTGGAATAATTAATTTCTGATTTCCATTCTCGATCGATGAACTATTCTTATGTCATTGTTAACACTGACAGGTGACAAGAGACATAATTGAGTTAACTTAATTAATAAGTCAATAAGTCTCTCTCTGGTTAAATATGATTGATAATTTCGAAATAATGATTAATAATTTAGATTTAAATAAATTCTTCGACAATATCTATTTTTGCGAATTTGAACGAAGTCCTGACTCGTTACAACTTGTTTCGTAGTTTATGTTCGTCATATATTATACATGTAGGTATGCCTTTAGTTAGTATGGGTCTGAAAATTATTTGTTTGTTTATTATATTATTATTTTATTATATTTGGGTTTTAAAAATTGTTATTTACATCGTGTTTTCTCAATATTTGCAAAAACTACAACTTTGATAGGTAATATAATTAAGGTTCCGTACACAAAGGGTAACAACGGGACCCTATTACTAAGACTTCACTGTCCGTATGTCCGTCTGTCTTTCACAGGGCTGTATCTCATGAACCGTGATAGCTAGACAGTTGAAATTTTCACAAGTGATTTTTAGTCATTTTTTATAGATAATGGTACGGAACTCTTCGAGTGCGCGAGTCCGACTCGCGCTTGGCCAGTTTTTTTTTGATCATATTTTTCGTGTTATTGGAGTATACTCTGCTCATGATTTTTTTATATCAGTAAAAAATAAATAGAAATAGAATCATGACTATAATCCCTAAGTACCAACGGTAGAAATGCTCTTTGATCTCCAGGCGCTCAGATCCGAGTCCGTTAGTCAGAGACAAGTCCAAACATTACATCTGGCACATGCTCACATTTTGAAGTAGTTAGCATACCATACGTGACAGGTTGCAAGCCCGTCGCCGCTATATCAATGTATCATTTAAATCTAGTTTCTGGACTAGCTTAAAATACAGTAAGTTGTACCTATAAGTATATATATCCTATACATTTGGCAACCCTTGCCGCTATCGCTGGAAGCTGGACAATGAAATATTCGCTCATTAGACCGTCTACTGATTAATTGGGCTTCTTAGTGTGTGGGTCTGGTGAGAGTGTAAGCGATTATTAGAAAATGTATGAATTAGATTCACTAAGCTTCAGAAGCTAAGACTTTCATCCTGAATGTTGTTGGTTCAAATTTCAGATGTGATCAGAAAATATCTGGGAAACGTATAATATAAACTAACACGTGATAAAACCGGTGAGATTAATTATCGCGGACCAACCGCGCTTATAGGAAAACTAACTAGTATTCTTATAACGGCGATCTGCAACCTATCTACGAGTTCTTACTGAAAAATGTGAGCATATCACATAATATTTGAACGTGCACCTGACCTTAGACATCGTATATCAGAGTGTCAGAGTTTTAAGAACATCCTTATAAACAAAGTATCAAGGTCAGGAAGAAAGAGAAAGCTGAGATAATAATTCGACGTTACGCGGTAGAAGTCAGTGTAGGACTAAAACAGACCCAATGACTATGTACAATGAATAAACGCTTTAGAAGATTGCGAAATAAAATACGTTTATTTGGCACGATATAAGCACAGCAAATTGTGCTATGTAATAGGTCCCTGTCTCAACATTGAGCCGCACATCATCGAACCTAGGGAGTACGCGAAGTGTGGTGCAGCGCTCGTTTTCAATCTTCAGATTTACCCGCTCTCACTCAAGCCATATCTAAGGTTGTCAGCCAAGTTGGCTATTCCATTGTTGGTGTATAATGTGTTTTGTCGGTATCCGCTATGATTACGAACTGTTTTATGAGACAGATAAATAGCTGATACGGGAATGTGTAAGTTGTGTATCGCTGAGATATTTAGATAGATTGCTTTGAAGATTGGGGCGCTACCTCTTAAGGTTGCGCGGCTAATTCGAGCGTTTAAGCCAGCTGAATAGGTAACCCTTTGGTTGTTGAGATAAGTGGTTTGCACTGAAATGATTAAGCTCTAAGGGCCAAGTAGACCCGGAATGACCTAGCAACAAATAGCCCTTTTCCAGTGGTCAGTCTGAAAACCAGCGCTGCTGCATAGACATGACACGATAGTGTTCATGTTTATGTGGCGGCTTATATGCTGAGACTGCACCCTTTTGGCCCACGCAGCACAGTAGACTCCTTCCTATTTTTTTGTTTTACTTTATTTTTATTTTTTGTTTTGGTTGTTTTTGTATTCTTTTTATATATTGTATCCCTCTGTCTTCTGTGTGTGTTTGTGTCAAATAAATATTTTCATTTCATTTCATTTCATTTCATTTTAAATATACCTACATACTTTCGCAGTCTTGTGTTTCAGTCTCATTCAAAATATTTTATACAATAAGATATTATGAAGTCGAATCTTATATTCATATTCATATTCATTTATTGCTCCAGTTGGTTACAATGGTCTTAAGATATTGCATACAGAGTTTCTCAACGTGGACCCCGCGTTGAAAAACTTTATCTTTCGCGTCATTCGATTGTTATGCGCATTGAACCTACTCCTAATGTAGAAGACAGAAGAAGAAGCGTCTCAAAATCATTAATATGAACCATTTTCATAAATACTAGGTATATAGCAGTGTTTAATGTTGACAAAGTTGGCAATTCTGTTGTTACTAAATTGACGAAAATTAATTAAAACACGATGATTTTTTCCAGTTACCACAAGCAAAGCCGCTGGCTAAAGCTAATACATAATACTTATATCTAATGGAACCCTTATTGTCAATGGCCAGAGACATGTTCATAAAATAACAACTTATAATTCACAATACCACGCTAACAAACAAATCAATATGATCCAACCCAAAACGTGCTACTAAACAAATCACTAATGCTTCCACATACCAAATAATCACAATATGTCCGTCTCTATCGTTTTCATACAAATTGAAAGGGATATTCTCACATGAACATAATTGTCGAATACAGATGTCGCGACCGAGATTAATTCTAACAAGGGATGCACTATTATACGGGTAGGTCTGTGGGGTAAGTTACAGGTAAAACGATTCATTTGTTTGTGGAAAATTTGGTATTTACTGAGCTAGTACCAGTTCTGCTGTGAGGCCAAATCATCTAGATATCACTACATAGTATAAAGCAAAGTCGCTTTCCGCTTCCCGCGTCTGTATGTATGTATGTATGTTTGCTTATATCTTTAAAACTACACGACGGATTTTGATGCGGTTTTTTGAATAGATAGAGTGATTCAGGAGGAAGGTTTATATGTATAATAACATGCTACCCGTGCGAAGCCGGGGCGGGTCGCTAGTCTATCATAATTCGCATTGCATTTCGTCAAGTCAAATCGCGACTCGCGAATTGTCTGTTGGCCTAATTGACAAACCGACCGGTTTGTCAATTAGGCCAACAGACAATTCACAAAAGACTTGCCCAAAAATTTAAACAACTAGCTGACCCGGCAGACGTTGTTCAGTTGACGTAGTTCATAAATTTCAATAATCCCTAAGAAATGCACTTTTATTTTTTCTGAAATTTTCTATTCTTTGGTAAAATTTTCATAAAAAACCCCTATGAACCTTGTAAAAAACATCTGCCAAATCTTCGAGTTTTTCCAAGACATGGCAATTGAATTTCCTTTTTATGACGATAAATAAGATAGATGATGGAAAGAAAGAAAAGTTTTACAGTGACTATCTGTCACTTGTAACACAGACCACACCGATCCGTGTATTAGCACACGTCGCCTCGAATCAGATCACGTAATCGGGTAATCCTAACAAACAGACACACACGCTGTAATCTCGGGTTTGGTAGCTTAGTTCTGGATCACGCTGTTTGCGTACAGTCTGTGTTTTAAAAGTTGCAAATTTTACAGTCAGACCCTGGATCTTATTGGATAAGATAAGCGGAGAAGGTGTGAGTGATTGCTGTTTTTACTTTATATAAAAACTAGCTTCTGTGCGTGGCTTTTCTTTCGTAGTGCCTGGATAGAAAATAGTAAACATTCCTGTCATTGACAATCTCTGCATTTTGGGTGTGACACACACGCAGTGACCACCTATTGGTTAAGGGTTCATTAAATGCAGTTACAAAGAGAAGGAATTGTACGAATTGTTCTCCGAAAATCAGCAAATGTCGACAGGGACTGGATAAGACATCAAAGTCAAAAATCTATTTAATTCAATAATATCAGAAGGATCTTAGAAACGTCTAAAGCCGGGGTCCCACGGCGCGTAAAACGACGGGCTGCGCCGGATGACGCTCCGCCTGTGTGCGTCCGGCGCGTCGCGTACAGAGCGTTCCGAGCACGGGCCACCACGGATGCATCGTTCCCACGGCGCGTCCGTCCGCCTTGGCGCGGTCTGGCGCATGAAAACGCGGGCCGTGGGACCCCGGCTTTAGGAGTTAGACTTTACAACTAGACTGTATGGTCAATGGAGATAGTTGGTGCTACGCCTGATATATAAAATTACTTATTATCCTCGTTGTATAGTAATAAAAGATCTTTTGGCAGGCTTATAACATTTTCACATTAAACCTACCACAGAAAAAACAACATTACAATTTCAGGTACACGCCCTATCGAACTTTTCTAAGGTCAAAACAAGGTCACCCCAAACCCGAATCTAAAATCACGTCCTAAAACTACTAATGCATCCTCCAGCGTGTGATATGTAAATCTATGGTAATACACGATCCGTTTCGTCCCATGACTTTTGGTACAAACTACTGAGTTTCCCAACTTGCAGATGTGGGCTTAAAATTAATATGTTTGGACTCAATTATTGGAATTTGAATGTACACGTGTACCTTAAAGTTTGTGCGCATAATTTTGTTGATAATGAAGCTTCGCACCTTGTCAGTATCATGGCAAGCAGTATTTCAAGCAATTAATTTTATTAACTACTGCAAAATGTGGGCATGTGCCAAATATAATGTTTGGACGTGCCTCTGACTACCCCCACTAGACATCTTCAAAGGATCTAAACGTCTGGAGATCTGAGAAGATGTCTACCGTACTAGGGGATTACAGTCGTGATCCTATTTATTTATTTTTAATTTATCATCTAAGGAATTTTTCGTTGACCTTGGTGACGTAGAAGACAACTGGTTGGATGTGACGCAAGATTTTGGAATTCAAAATTCATTTTACAAGACATACAATCAGTTTCATAATATGTAAAAAAAAAAATAGGATCACGTCTGTTATTCCCAAGTATGGTAGACATCCTCTCAGATCTCCAGACGCTTAGATCCTTTGAAAATATCTAGTGGGGGTAGTCAGAGGCACGTCCAAACATTACATTACATTTCATAAGTACCTGCCTATAATAGGAAAAATGAAATAGGATCACGACTGTAATACCCAAGTGCATTTTCTCCGAAATCCATGCGCTTGGATCCTAGAGAACCTACTAAAAGGGGTAGTGAGAGGCACGTCACACAACATTACAAAAACATGCCCATAATTATTTTTTCATTAAAATCTTTTCTGTAATTTTTCCTTGCACCACACAAACGTCAATATCGATACATTTGTATTTTAAGAAAAAATAAGAATAGAAATCTCATAAACCAAATAAACTTACACGCAATCGCGTAAAAGCCTCCAAACAAATTCTTATAACAGAAAAAACAATTTCAGTAAAACACCCCGTGCAATTCAATCATAAAAACCTTCAGGCGCGAATTCGATATATTGTAGTGATGTGAAACTCGATACATCGAGATAATATCGATAAGGCTTTCCCGCCGGCTATCTGTATCCATATCCGAATTAATAATATCGATTTGGTGTGGGAATAACTCGTTACGTGTGCTCCGTTGACTCTGGGGTGCGAAATATGGATGTGTTTTGAGTACGTTGATTTTTTCATACAAGCTATATGTATGTACATAATTATTCTTGTTTCGTGAATTAGGAATTATCTATAATTTTTAAAAATATAAGTTATACCAGAAGATTTGGACGCGCAGTAACTGAATAAAATGTACCCTAAATAACTAGGTAGAAATATGAGCATGTGCCAAATATGACATCTTTAGGGATCTGAGTGCCTCAAGATCTAAGAGGATGTTTAACTAAATTTGAGATTACGTTATCCTATTTACGTTTATTTTGTGTACTATTCTTAACAGGAAAAACCAGCGTGAGGTGAGCTGAGCGAAGCGGACCAAACACAGCGCTCGACATTTTCAAACTAAAATATTTGAGCGTTGCCATTGGTCCGCTCCGCGCAGATCCACATAGCTCCGGTGGAAACTCTGGGTAGTCTAAAATTTAAATTTGCCACCTCCATTCTATTTTCTTTTTCGAAGCTGTACGTCCGATAATATTAGATGGATTCAATTTCCGCGACAATCGTGTATTGATGTGTGATATCGGCTGCTAATGTGTTTTAAACGTGTTTCGTTTGGTCCTTTTGAGTTTACTCCTATAAATAGGTCCATAGGGTGTAATGAATTAAAAAAAATTATATGTTGACCTCAGATAAGCAAAATTAGTATTTGGTAAAGTTTTGAGCCGTGTTGGCCGAATGGGAGGTACCTCAACTTTCAATCTAAAGGTCGTGGGTTCGAATCCCGGCGTGCATCAATGGATTTTTCTGTTAGAAAAATTCATATGCGCATCAAAAACACTTCAAAACGGTGAAGGAAAACATCGTGAGGAAACCAGTTAGTATTGACTTGCAACCTGTCACGTATGGAATGCTACTGCTAACTGCTGCAAAATGTGGGTATTGTGCCAAATTTGTGTTTTTATTGTGTTTGGACGTGCCTTTGACTACCCCCACCAGACATCTTCAAAGAATCTAAGCGTCTGGAGATCTGAGAGGATGTCTACCGTACTTGAGGTTTACAGTCGTGATACAATTTTTTTTTTTTTTATGAAATTCTATTGTACTTATGTGTAATTTTTCAATAATACGAGTACTTTTATTCTAAATACAATATTGGTACTATTTTCTAATAAAAGGCAATAAATAATATAAATTAATATATTGCTAAATGTTGGCCAAATGTAATGTTTGGACGTGCCTCTGACTAACCCCTTTAGTCATCTTCAGGGATCTGACCGCCTGGAGATTTTAGAGTCTACCGTACTTAGGGATTACAAACAGTCGTGACATTTATTGTTTATTGAAAAACAATTGTTATAAATGATGGGTCATTGAAAATAATACTTGAAAAAACATATGTAAGTATATGACAGTTGCTGAATTGTGAACCACCTTTTGACAAAGTCGGTTATAAGCCTAAACATAATACAAGCTGAACAGTCTAACTTTACACGAACACTGCCTGAGATAGTTAGGCAACTTCTAATCTCTACCCCTATTCTGAAGTCTGTTGCTAATTTTCCTCGAATATACGCAGGGATTTGTTGAGAATATCTATACTAATATTACAAATAAAAATGCGAAAGTAACTCTGTCTCTCTGTGACGTTATCACGGCCAAACTGCTGAGCCAATTGTCATGAAATTTAATATACCTACCTACCTAGATATACTTTAAACTCTTGGAATGAACATAGGCCACAGTTTAAAATAAAAATCAGCCGAGTCAGGCTCGCGCACGAAGGTTTCCGTACCAGTATCTATAAAAAAACGGGAAAAAACACGTTTGTTATATGGGAGCCAAATATTTATTTTATTCTATTTTTAGTATTTGTTGTTATTGCAACAGAAATACATCATCTGTGAAAGTTTCAACTGTCTTGCTATCAGTGTTCATGAGATACAGCCTGTGACAGACGGACGGACAGACGGACAGCGAAGTCTTAGTAATAGGGTTCCGTTTTTACCCTTTGGATATGGAACTCTAAAAATAATATTTTAATTTACATGAATTTTTGCATTTTTAGGAAATCAACAATCGATTTCCTGAATCTACGCGGACAAATCATCGCAGGTATAAGCTCGTACTTTATAAGATACACAACATGACTACGAAATGAAAAGCAAAATATTGACAATTAATACGTACCTGATAAAAACTTAGTATTAATAACACTTCGTTTTTATGAAAACGAAAAAATAGAGATTAAGTTAAACAAACTAAATTCAAATATTTCAAAAACCCTCTGACTTTATTAAGTTTGAATGTGTATATATGTTAAGTACGACGTAGGAACTGAACTCATTTCGATGAAATTTGAGATAAAGAGATTGTGACAAAAGCCTACCCAAACCAACTTACTTTAGTTAGTAATATCGAAATACGAAACAAGAGACATCACAAATCTCACGTATTTGATCCTTGTTATTTGATGTACAAGTATTAATACATACTCAAAGATTATGACCGATAGGATTTTATAGAGCTGATACAACAATTTTTGAGGCGTTAAACTCATCCTATGCGCCAATTATTTAGTTAACAACTTATTTAGACTATTACAAGCTACGTTCCCGTTTCCGTTACAAAAAAGTATCCTATGACCGTCTCTTGGTTCTAAGCTACCTCCCCACCAATTTTCAGCCAAATCGGTTCAGGTTTGAGTTATAAATATAGTGTATATCTAACACAACTATCTTTTGTTTATGCATATAAAGATTATAATAGTTTGTTTAATTACAAATTAATTAAATTCATTAATTAAGTCAGACATACAAACAGAGATCCATTTTTTGTTATTATTTTTGTCTAAAATCTTTTTGTTTATTTAACATCAAAGACTACTACGATCCCTGTAGACAAGTAAACAGCATAATCATTTGATTTGTTGAAAACATATCTAATATTAAATATCTAATAATGTTGAATTGAAAAATCTATTGATATAAGGCCGGATCGAATCTACAACATTCATATTAAAAGTTTACCAAAACAACTATCATTGAACTTTTTAACCGGCGAAAAACGGAGGAGGATCTCAAGTCGACACGTATATTTCTTTATTTTTTTTATGTGGACCACGCATATCTTTGTACTTGGTGATCCGATTTGAATTATTTTTTTCTATTGTGTAGAAAATAGTCCCAAGTTGGTCCCATTTAAATTATATTCATGTAGGACTAATATGAACTTCTTAAAACTTAAAAATGTATATTGTCCCTTGACTTTTCGATTGGTCGAAACAGTTTCGTCGGTTTTCTTTTTAGTTTTTTGAAACGTAATTATCTACAGTGGAGGTATTAACAACTCAGTGAACATTCGAAGCACAATGTGCAAATCAAATAGGCAGTGTCTCAATCAATGCTTTGAAGATGTTTGCATTGGATGTTTGTGTGAGATTTGCGATCGAGATTGGAGTACGGTTCAAGACATCGACCACTCCATAGACTTCTCATGCAAGGCGAACACTTTCAAACAACACATTAGGCTTATACAGCTGATATTAAGGTGTGTTTAAACCAAACAAACAAAGAGCTAGAGCTAGAATAAGAGCATTTTCTCTTGATCTTTTAGTGTGAATTTAAGCTAGTTTTCAGCGTTTACACCAAAATATATGTTCTACGTTTGTTTGCACTAAAATAATCTAATAGAGTGGGGATAGAATGAGCATTCAATAAACAATAGACCTTAAACACTGAGAGCGATTCACGTGCAGGATGTGACGTTAAACCGACCAATCAGAATGCATTTTCCACAGCTTAACTTGACCCGCACACCTCAACGGTATGACAGAATTGTTTGTTTGAAGAAATGAAGTCATTAGGCGTCTATTGGGATGTGGTCAATGGTCCAAGAGAGGGCGAGATATTACCGAATGTTATGTCGTTTGCATTTCAATGGTGAAGGTTGATGTGCTTGGGAATTATGATCATTCTCTCACGTTCGAGTTGAGGTATGGGATGCTATCTGTTGTGCAATAAAGGGTTAACTCATGTTTACGTTAAAATTAATGTATTTCAGCCACACCATCACGGTTCATGAGATACAGCCCTATGACAGACAGACGGACAGCGAAGTCTAAAAAGTCTAAAAAGATATTTCTCGAGGTTTCATCTTTGTCACAAAAATCGTAATCGCGATACAACTAACTACAAAGTACTTAGTAAATCTAGATGAAGCTTCGCATTGATAAAACCCATTTCATTTATTATTTATTTATTTTAGCCTGTATCGTCCCTGGCCCAAAAGGCCTCCCTCCTTTTATTCCACACCTCTCGATCTCTAGATAAATTGTGCAGTAATGTCAAAGATGTTTATTGCAAACAAAATATCTTATAAAAAGATATAACAGTAAGTATGTGGGTATACCGCGTTAATGCAATTTAATCTGAACGCACGCATCACGGCGCATCGCCCACGCATGGTTCCTTGGTTCCACATAGCTTGTAAGAACTGTGTTCCATGATAGAAGTAATATAATTTAATAATAGTTTAGTATTAGTAGCTTAATTTTATTTTTTTACTAGCCGACCCGTGACAGACGTTGTCCTGTCAAATTTCAACAATCGAATAGAAAAGACTGAATGTTTTTAGTCTGTGATGTCAGATTTGTTGCGCAGCAGCGCCATCTATACAGAAATCGTCCCTTTTGCGTTTTTATTATCGTTTTGGGATGTTTTTCATATTTTAAAGTAGTCTATTATTTATTCGGGCATTATATCTACATCTACATTAAATTTCAACTGAATCCGTTTTGTCGTTTAGGCCTGATTGAGGAACAAACATACATACAAACTCACAAACTTTCACATTTATAATATTATTAGGATTAGGATTAAGAAAGAAGGGAGGCCTTTGTCCTGCAGTGGGACACTATCTAATAATTAGTAGTTTAGATTAGTAATATAAATTATGTACCGACCAAAAATGTTTCGATCAACCAAAAAGTCAAGGGACGATGTTCGTTTTTAGGGTTTCGAAGTCTACGAGAAACCCATAAGGTTTCGCCATGTCCTTCCGTCTGTCCACAGCATAGCTCATAGACCCTTACAGCTAGAAAAGGGATCTAATCGATCTAATCTCCTATGTTACTTTGATAGTTATGTTATCTCCTATGTTACGTTGTTACTAGCTTTTGATAGTTTATTCATCAACAAAAGAAAATTTAAAATTAGTCCATTAGTTTTTTTTATTTAACCAAAAATAAAATAAATAGGATCACGACTGTAATCCCCGGTAGACATCCTCTCAGATCTTCAGACGCTTAGATCCTTTGAAGATGTCTAGTGGGTGTAGTCAGATGCACGTCCAAACATCGTATTTGGCACATGGCCACATTTTGAAGTAGTTAGCACTCCATATGCGACAGGTTGCAAGCTCAAACAAAAATACTAATTTTAGCTTGTTATGTTGGTAGTGTAGATGTATTTTTCCTTTGGACCGTGGGAGCCTTCACGTTGCGTTGTTGGTCTCTACGACCTTTAACAGAGTTGCTGGACTAATCGCCTAATATGAGGCCCAGGTTGAGCATAGTAACAAGTATAGCTTGTTATAGGCAGTTGGTCTTAGCAAAATAAGCATATGCAAATGTAATTTAAACAAATGTGCATGTTAGTGTGTGAGAAACTCCGAGATAATCGCGGTGACGTGCGCGCAGTTTATTGGCGAGGATTTGTTGCGGCGCGGACACACGTTGAGCTAAGAGTGCGTCCACACGAGCCTAAAGTGGTTGCGTCGACGGGCGCGAGGTATTGAACATAATTATATGAAACGCGCCATCTCTACACATGCGTGTGTACACATTGCGAGTCTAGCGCGGTGGCGGCGACGGGCGCGATTTGAACTAACCTAACCTAACGCGCCATCACTATAGTATGGCCGCAAAGGCGTTTTAATAAAATAAAAAAAGCAATAGAATCACGACTGTAATCCCGGTACTGTACGGTATACATCCTCTCTCGGTACCTCCCACACTCGGCCAACACGGCTTTTCAGGCGTGTTTCATATGTTTGATATTTCGCGCCTGTCATCGCCACCGCGCTAGGCTCGGCAGTGTGGACATACCTACACGTTGAACTAAGATTTGCAATAATGTGGAAAGTAGTCAGTTCGGATGAATGGTATCTTAAGTACCTGCTTAAGGCTGACCCTGTCTTTATTTATAAATAAACTAGCGACCCGCCCCGGCTTCGCACGGGTAGCATGTTATTATACATATAAACCTTCCTCCTGAATCACTCTATCTATTAAAAAAAACCGCATCAAAATCCGTTGTGTAGTTTTAAAGATATAAGCAAACATACATACAGACATACAGACGCGGGAAGCGGAAAGCGACTTTGCTTTATACTATGTAGTGACTAGCCGACACGTGACAGACTTTTTTCCTGCCTTAACTTCAGTAATCGCATAGAAAAATACACTTTCAGGAAACTTCAATTTTTTTCCCTATAAACCTTGTCCTCATAAAATAAATTACGAATTTTGGTAGAATGCGTGCGTATCAAATTTCAGAAATTATTAGTTGACAAAGGGAAAATTACTACTAGATAGACATTTCACACGTCGCCATCTAGCCCCGAACTAAGCAAAGCTTGTACTATAAAAACCATATTACTGATACAATACTTAAATACTTTTTTTTGTAAATACATACATAAAATACATTATAACACCCAGAAACAGAACAAACATCCATGTTCATCACACAAATGTTTATCCTGGGTGGGAATCGAACCCACAACCTACAGCGCAGAGGGCAGAGTTACTACCAACTGAACTGACTGTGTGCTGTGAAGCCAGATTTGTTGCATACACTCGTAGAGCTAAGATTTGCAGTAATAAGGAAAGTGGTCAGTTCGGGTGAATGGTATCTTAAGTACCTACTTAGCTTTGACCCTGTCTTTATGGCGCTTATTCGTCTTAAGCGGTTGCTATTAAATAGGAACATTATATTATTATATTTTTGAGTAAAAAAATTATAAATTAAATATCCTTGTTGGCCGTTTTTTTATTATGTGATAAATAATAATAATAAATAAATAGGATCACGACTCAAATTCAAATTCAAATTCAAAAATCATTTATTTCAATAAAATCACAAGGATCACTTTGAAACGTCTTAGGAACTAGGTGAAGCTACGCCGATTCCACGCGACCAAACCTAAAAGAATCAGGCAACAAACACGGCTTAGGGTCTATCTTTTTTTTTAATGATCCTTATTGCTATGTAGAGCTCCAGTGTGGTGCCAATCGAACAAGGTGAAGGTTCAAACAAGAATAATAATTAAAAGTACCTACTACTCAAGTACGTGCAACTATAAAAAAAATAACGACTATAATCCCCAAGTACGGTAGACTTCCTCTCAGATCTCCAGACGCTTAGATCCTTTGAAGATGTCTAGTGGGGGTAGTCAGAGGCACGTCCAAACATTATATTTGGCACATGCCCACATTTTGCAGTAGTTAGAATTCCATACGTGACAGGTTGGTTGGATGGATGATAAAATATGCAACAGGGATGATTATGGTATAGATGGCGCTGGTGTGCAAAAAATCTGACATCCGTTCTGACTACACAGGATAAGACAAAGTCTGTTACGGGTCGGCTAGTCCTACTAATATTATAAATGTGAAAGTTCGTGAGTGTTTGTGTGTGTTTGTTACTCTTTCACGGATTAAAATGAACTTAAAGTAATACAGCTTATACATCAGAATAACAAATAGGCTACTTTTTATCCAGGTACCACCTGTCCGAAGCCGGGGCGTGCAACTAGTAAGCTTTAAAACATAAGAAAGCTCACGAAGCCATATTAGCAGCTATTGCAGTTAGAATTAGGTACCTACTTACTTCCTTTCTCAGCATCGTCCAATCAGCAAATAATTATCAGTTATCGAGTACATGCTAGAGGTAGTCGCACACGGGAGGCGATTCGGCACGCTCTGAGCTAGATTAGGGTGCGTGCACACCGTAATTAAGAGTACCTGAGAGCGAACATGTTTGTGTCATGTTTGTACTGGTGTGTCGAAAAATTTCCCACAACGTTTTTTTAGGCTTATGGAAATATGAATTTAAAAAAAATGTTTTTAGGGTTCCGCGCCCAAAGGGTCTGTCTGTCTGCCCGTCTGTGTGTCACCAGGCCGTATCTCATGAACCGTGTTAGCTAGACAGTTGAAATTTTCCCAGATGATATATTTCTGTTGCCGCTATAACAACAAATACTAAAAACAATATACCTAATAATTATTTAAGTGAGGCTACCATACAATAATCTGTGAAAATTTCAACAGTCTAGCTATCACGGTTCATGAGATACAGCCCTGTGACAGACAGATGGACAGTGAAGTCTTAGTAATAGGGTCCTGTTTTTACCCTTTGGGTACGGAACCATAAAAAGATATTTCTCGAGGTTTAAACTTTGTCATAAATATTGTAATCGCGAAACAACTAACTACAAAGTACTTAGTAAATCTAGATGAATCTTCGCATTGATAAAACCCATTTCATTTATTATTTATTTATTTTAGCCTGTATCATCCGTACGGGACGGGACGGAAATGGGGAAAAAACTATTTATCTGAACACTTTTGTCACCGCCTGCACCTAATCCCGATTGGCGCACACGCACCGGTGCGTAGCAGATCGCCTTATTAATGCTTTGTAACGTTACGCCTACAAAGCCATCGGCGTAATTGACTTTGGGTTAATTAGGTCGACGATTATATTGTGCTTTCTAAGCTAAAAGCTGTTCTTTTTTAACCAACTTTAAAAGTAGAAGGTACTCCATGGATGTTTTTAGGGTTCCGTATCCAAAGGGTAAAAACGGGACCCTACCCTTCGCTGTCCGTCTGTCTGTCATAAGGCTGTATCTCATGAACCGTGATACAGACAGTTGAATTTTTCACTGATGATGTATTTCTGTCGCCGCTATAACAACAAAAAGTAAAAACAGAATATAATAAATATTTAAGTGGGGCTCTATATAATACAATAAACGTTATTTTTTGCCATTTTTTATAGATATTCGGAACCCTTCGTGCGCGAGTCCAACTTGCACTTGGCCGGATTTTATATAATTCGTTAGGTAATCATACTAGCTAAGTAGACAGTTTCTTTTTAAGTTTTGATGGTTTTCAAGATAATGCAGTTTTATCACTTTTTCCGTCCTATCCGGGTAGACTCGGCCTATACAAAAAACCAAACATTTCACATATCACTTTCAATGAACAAATATTATATTATCTGTAGTTCCGATCAATTTTGGTACGTATAGATTTTGTTAAGGATTTTATGTAAAGATTTATATCACTACATAGTATAAAGCAAAGTCGCTTTCCGCTTCCCGCGTATGTATCTTTGCTTATATCTTTAAAACTACATAACGGATTTTGATGCGGTTTTTTTTAGTGAATAGAGTGATTCAAGAGGAAGGTTTATATGTATAATACATGCATAATATAGTAGAGAAACACTGATAATTTTAGAGGTTTCTAATGTGATGTCGTAAATAAACACATTTTTTTGCGCTTACATTGCAAAAGCTGGCTGAACCCCACGAGATATATCAAAATAATGTACTACAGTATTGTACACCTTAAAAACGTCTACAAAAAAGTCAACGATGGTATTAGAAATGTCTTACGCACAGCGAAGCGGGCACGGGTCAGCTAGTTAACTATATTCGAAGATGACAGCGGTCATAATCATTCGAACTGTTCAAACGGCAATCCACGTAGAGAAGCAATCAACGTGCGATTTGCCTAATAATCGATGTTTGTTTATTACTACAGGTACAAAACCTGTGTTCTTAGTTGTATGTATTGACATACATCCAGCTAATAACTCTACTGTAAGTACAGTTATCGGTTCATGATATGGTACATCGTAAACAGAGTTTGAGTGGTTCCCTATAGTTTTGTAATAACTTTATTTCAACTACCTGGTTTATCAAATCAGTCTGTCCAGTGCACGTACTTATACTGTGACAAAGCTATGACCAATGCTCATGCCATAAAAAAAATATAAGACAAGTTGAAATGGACTGGCTATCGCGCTGTATAACTCTCTTCCTGTGGACACGAAAGCTATAGATAAAGACATGCCTAATACATTTAAAACGATGCTAAGAAAACTTTTGCTTGAAGGATGCTTTTACTCAGTAGTTGAATTTAAGCAGTGAAAATGACATAATGTAAATGAATGTGTGTGTTTCCTTCATTAATTGTTTGATTTTTTAATATTATTTTTATTGAATGATGGAATAAGACAATAATATATGTAGGTATTTAGCATTTTGATAAATTTATAATATATTCAGTTTTTAGGTAATGTATTTTAGCCATAAGTTATTATTTCAGACACAATTTTAATTGTTATTGAATAAATGAATACGAGTAAGAATATGAATAAGACAGCGTATCACCAAACTGGCTACAATATCCGACGAAAATATCTAGCCCAAATATCAGTAATTTAGGACATTTTGAGGACTTCCGAACGAAGATCCGTCATGACTTGACATGTTTTAAGCTAGAACCAACATCTTAATTTTAAGCTTAGCTTTCAGCTAATGCCACGTTGCTGAGCAAGCTAAACCACGAACGATTCGAATAACTTAGCGATTGCAAAAGCCGAGGACTGTAGAATGTACATACAGAGATATGGACGGGATTCCACAGAAAGGTCAAGCCACATAAACTTAATGCCTCATTATTTTATTAACATAGTTCCTTGTTACATAACGTCTGAGATTGTTGGGTTTTCGAGAACATTTTATAATTCAGGTGATAATGATTGTATGTAAAAATAAAACGGTGACGGTCGAGTGGGAGGTAGCTCGACTTTCAATCCATAGATCCTAGCCGTGCTTCAATGGATATACAAAAAAACACGTGCTCAAAACGGTGAAGAAAAACATCGTGAGGAAACCAGTTAGTATTCTTATAAGCGGCGATGGGCTTGCAACCAGTCACTTATGGAATGCTGACTACTGGACGGACTTGGACGTGCCTCTGACTACCCCTACCAGACATCTTCAAAGGATCTTAGCGTTTGGAGATCTGAAAGGATGTCTACCGTACTTGGGGATTACAGTCGTGATCCTATTTAATATTATTATATTTTTTTGTCATTGACAAATATTATATAAATATTATATAGAAAATATAATCGCTTGTACTTTGCTTATACGAGTTTTCTAAACGGGGCGGTAATAAAGAGTATGTGAAAGCAAAGTTTGAATCAGAATTAAGCAAAACAATTCATATTTAGAACCTTTACACCTGGATTATACACTTCACCTATAAATCCTAATTCAACAGAGCCGAATGCCCTCAACACATGAACGTGGGTTATTCGCTAATTTATAAACGGTAGGTAATCTCCTAGGGACCGGCGTGGGTCACGCACCCACGTTTCGCTTAGCTATGTCGCTGCTGTTTGGGTGTGTGGTATTAAGCTTGGAATAAGCCGAGACTAGTTAAATTATATTATCTATCTGCAAATTTTAAATAAAGCATTTTATTCGACTGCGCCTGGATGGTAATGTTTTTCGTGCGTTTGTGTACAATGTGGGCACGAGCCAAATATAATGCTAGAAATACCTTACACTACATCCTTTAGATATCCTCTAAGTTCTTTAAGATCTGAGAATAGTATGTCTTCCGTACTTGGAAATCACAGTCATTAAGCTATTTTGTTTCATGTATTTGGGTATACCAATACCTATAGCTTTGTATTTTCTCTATTGGCAAAAGTATTATGACGACGTATTTGAGCTCATTTTTACAGTATATAATTTTGTATGGGAAGAGTCCATTTGGATAATACGGAAATGTAATAAAATCGCATTATCTTAAAAAGTATTGCATGTATAGAAACTGTCTCTAATTTAGGTAGAGACCTTAAATTAACTAAAAAATATTTGTTAATCGTTTTAAGATTTGGAGCTAAAACGAATAGAGTTGTTTTTAAGAGCAATTTTCGAATGATAAATCTATTCAGAAAAGTTTTACCAATCGTGTTTCTGTCTTTAGATAAATAAAACTCTAAGTTACCTTATCAATGCTGCCTTTTTCAAATATTGATAAAAAACGCGATCATAATTACATAAAATATTAAACCATTTAGTAAAAATAATGACTATCTGGACTTTTTTTTGGGGATTTAAGTATTTTTAAATAAAGAAGATTTCACAAAATACCTACTTACTTATTAGTTATGTAGCAGGAAATTTACTATGGAACTTACAACTAATTAGACAATGGAAATTGGGCAATCAAATTGTGCCCGATGATTTATTAAGAAACTTCTTTACTATAACAAACAAGCTAACCCGGCGAACTTCGTATCGCTTTAGAATTAACAAATGTTCTGTTAATTACCAGTTCTCGTTCCCGTTCCCGTTAAAAAAAGTATCCTATGGCCGTCTCCTGGTTCTAAGCCTCCCCATAAATTTTCAGCCAAATTGGTTCAGCCGTTCTTGAGTTTATATAGTGTAACTTACACGACTTTCTTTTATATATATATAGATAATGGTGGCGATTCTGTTGTGTCCACGCTTAAGTTAAAATTCCTAAAAACTAACGATCTTATTTCTTATAAGTTAAAGTTTAAAATAGCGTAACCTTAAAGTGACAGTTCTAAAACAGAATAGTTTTAAATAAATTTACGATTTTTGTAATAGATTTAGAAACGTCAAGCTAAATTTAAGCGACATGTAAATTGGTGTTGACTAAGATGACACTTGGTTGTGTCAAATATGCGAAATAAAATAGAGAAACGGCTAAAATATCCCAATTTTTAGGACTGTCATTTTGATGTGACTCTAATTTAGACTTTAATATAAAAGGAATAAGATCGATAGTATTTTTACGAAATTTTAAGTTTAGCTTGGACACAACAGAATCGCCACCAATGTCAATATAATTGTCAAAGTTTTATGATTTTTTAACCGACGAAAAACGGAGGAGGTTCTCAAGTTTTTTTTTTATGTATGATCACGCATATTTTTTACCTGGTGATCCGATTTCGATGATTTTTTTCTATTGTGTAGATAATAGTCCCAAGTTGATCCCATTTCAATTATATTTATGTAGGACTGACAGTTCCTTCAAAAACTTAAAAATTAATATCGTCCCGATTGCGATTGGTCGATACATTTTCGTCGGTTTTCTTTTTAGTTTTTTAAACGTAATTATTTACTCTATTATACTCATGCGCTGATATTAAAAAGTTTCTCAAAAGCTAGTATAACTGCGGGCAAAACTTTGAAATAGGCGCACTCCATGCAATTCCATACCCTCTAGACAACTCTCCACTGATCCGGCGACGGGAAGCCGACTGAAACTAAAATAATAACAGAAAAGAAAAAAAAAAGAGAAAAGAATAGAGAAAATAAAAATTTGGTTAAGCGGCACACAACCCGAAACCGAAACGTTGGATTGCCCTCGAGATGGTACGGGCTGGATTTGAAGCCACGAAATGAGCGAATAAAAATAAATAGGATCATGACTGTAATCCCCAAGTACGGTAGACATCCTCTCAGATCTCCAGACGTTTAGATCCTTTGAAGATGTCTAGTGGTACATACCCACATTTAGCAGTAGTTTTGCATAATGTCGTATGAGATATTTTATATAATACATACATAAAATCAAGCCTGTTTCCCAGAAGGGTAGGCAGAGACCACGGCTTTCCACTTGTTACGATCCTAAAATACTTTTTTTGCTTCATTCACTCTCATCACATTCCATGCATGTTCGACAGTGCATAGTATAAAATTGAATTGAATGTACTAGTTCATAATTTTCTATATTTCAGTATAAATAGTTTGTGCGTGTGTGTGTGAAAGGCAGTAGTGGTGGGAGACCACCAGAAAAGGGCCAATCGGTGGACTCGACGAGAGAAAAAAGATAGGAGAGGAAGAACATAATATGTAAGTTTTTATCAGTTGTTCTCAGAATGAGTTTTACTATGTTTATCTGACATTCAATTACCACACCTCTGCCTACCCCCTTTAGACATATTCAAGAAACTAAGCGACTGGAGATTTGAGAGGATGTTTACCGTACTTGGGGATTACAGTCGTAATCCTATTTCGTTTAAATGGTCGGTATAACTAATACCGCTTGTTCCCTGGCTTGAATCTAACAAACGCTATGACTGAAGCGATCCTTTTTTGCGCCCTCTCCTTTACCGGGAAATGACTTTCTGACTCTTAATCTCTCGCTATCTCATTAAAAATTCATAACTCGAAACTGAAATAAATAAAAATGTTTAAATATAAGCGAAATAATTCTAGCTAGCCCATCCGATGGTCTACTTGACTTTTTATATGAATTACTTCGTTTTAAGACGAGTAATAAATGTTTTTGAGTTTTTTCTCAATAACCGCAAAACATACAGTTTTGTTTTTTTATGACAAAGATAACTTAGGATATAATCTGGATAAATTATAGGCAGAAACACGATTGGTGAAACATTTCTCGATAGATTCATTTTTCAACTAGCGACCCGCCCCGGCTTCGCACGGGTAGCATTTTATTATACATATAAACCTTCCTCCTGAATCACTCTATCTATTAAAAAAACCGCATCAAAATCCGTTGTGTAGTTTTAAAGATATAAGCAAACATACATACAGACATACAGACGCGGGAAGCGGAAAGCGACTTTGCTTTATACTATGTAGTGAAGATGGCTCTTCAAATACACTAGTTTCGTTTTTAATCAAAACTATGAAGAGCTAAACAGTTCTTATATATATTATTAGTTAGATTATCATACTAGCTAAGTAGATTAAATACAGTTTATTTTCAGTCAATCAGTAAGTCAGTCAGTCAGTCAGTACCGCAAGTTTTATATATTAACTGGTCTCACAACTCAGTTGGTAGTAGCTCGGCCTTCTGCTCTGTAGGTTATGGGTTCGATCCCCACCCAGGACAAATATTTGTGTGATGAACATAGATGTGCGTTCTTTGTCTGTGTGTTACTATGTATCATATGTATGTATTTGCAAAAAAAAAAGTATATAAGTATTCTATCAGTTATCTAGTTTCCATAGTACAAGTTTTGCTTAGTTTAGGGCTAGACGGCGCTGTGTGAAATCTCCACAAATATTAATATATTGAAAATAATTCCATTATTTTTAGTAATGAAATTTGAATGCGTTTGCAATAGTTCTGCCAATTCCTTTGCCAGAGATATTCATAATTACATGATGGATCCCACAGACCCCTAATGAGGTGTCATACGGTATTGAATGACACCCTACTTGGGATCGTGCCCATGTTACTCGCGTTATGGTAGCTGATTTAGATATTCTTTACTATAATTCAAACTACTATTAGTTTTTACACAGGTCTTTATTACGAGGTCTTTTTTCGAATCCCGGTTTGCATAAATGGATTTTTCAGTTTCTGTCCGAAAAATTTAAAACACGTTCAAAACGGTGAAAAACATCGTGAGGAAACCAGTTAGTATTCTTATAATCGGCCATGGGCTTGCAACCTATCACTTATGGAATGCTGAAAAAAAACTACTGAAAAATGTGGGTATTGTGCCAAATATAATAATTGGCATGCCCCTGACTAGGGTAGTCTTAGACATCTTCAAGGATCTAAGCGCCTTGAGATCTGAGATTATGTCTACCGTACTTGGGGATTATAGTCGTAATCCAATTTTTTTTAAGTAATTTGTCTTGTTTTATAAAACTAAATCAATTAAATAACCATAAAAAAGCTAAATAAATAACCAACCCATATCTTCTCGATACTGAATCCTTTTACTTTACCGAGAGTTCACGAATGTGTTAATTGGAGCACCGCGATTAATGAAGGTGTTGGCGTGATGATGTGTGAAGTGCCGTTTGAATTCCGAACGCGTATTCCAATTTTGAATTCAATTTACATTAAATTATTTTTTATTTGCGGCCAGCACCGTGTTAATAATAATTAAGTTTTTCGAAGCGCTCAACTTAAAGAAAAAACGCAAGTAAAAATTAATCATCGTCTTATGGTCATCATCATCATCAGGGCTAATGTCGTATTAGTGAAATTTCAGAATCAGATTTGTTGTTTCAGAAACTACCTCTTACATCAAAACTTACAAAGTCACAAACAATTCTAGTATAATTAAAAACACAAATATACTCACATCATGTTTATTTCGTAAAATACAATAATAATCTCTTTGACAACAATTCGTCATTCCCATACCGTTTTTCCAAATCCCCGCCAACTCACAACCTTTTTAAAATTCTAACTCTGTCTACTAAAGAGTTTTTATTCTACCTCATACAAGGAGGCTGCACAATATCGCCGACAATAACTACGAGGCTAATTATTAAAAATCAAAAGGAATAATTGTACCTACATTCCCTAATAAAATAATATATTAGCTGACACAAATATTTGCATAACAAACCGAACTTCGAACAACCGAATTCGAACCCGCACTTCGGCCTGGCACTTGCACACCGGAATCAACGGGTATAAGGTAGAAATACATCATTTCAATACAAAACAAAGTGAAGGGGCCATATAATTCAGTTCAAATGGTATTGTACCTTATATCCGAACACAATGTTATAATACACCCACACATATAATTTAATTCCGAAACTAGGCCGATAGATGGTATTAAGATGCGTAGTTGCCTGCTGTTTCAATATTCTAACACGTTTTAAATTACAAACGCAATCTCAATCTCTTAATCGAACGAACGTCTGCCACGCCCGCGACCTATTGCTGGCCGGTGAGGTCAATATTGAAATGGTTTGCGGATTAAAAAAAATAACCTAGTGCGAATTGGACTCGCGCATGAAGGGTTCCGTACCATCTATAAAAACGGCAAAACAACACGTTTGTTGCATGTGAGCGCCTCTTAAATATTTATTTTAGTATTTGTTGTTATAGCGGCAACAGAAATACATCATCTGTGAAATTTCAACTGTCTAGCTATCACGGTTCGATACAGCCTTGTGACAGACAGATAGACAGACGGACAAATGGATAGCGAAGGTTTAGTAATAGGGTCCCGTTTTTACCCTTTGGGTACGGAACCCTAAAAAGTATTACCTAGGCACTTCTTTGAAGCTGAGTGTGGCTGAATTATTAATAAGCTTTGGTTGGCCTTGTGGAGCGAGATTTTGTAAAAGCATTTTAGAAAATGATTTTTACTAACTTACTAGCTGTCCCGACAGACGTTGTCCTTTCAAACTTCAATAATCAATCAGAAAAAAAACACGTTCTGTTTTTTCCGAACTTTATACTACCCTTATCACTTATGGGTATAAAAAATACCCTACGACCTATTTTCATACCTAAATAAGTACACAAAAAAAATCGTTAAAACCGGTCAAGCCGTTTCGGAGGAATTTGGTTACAAACACTGTGACAGGAGAATTTTATATATAAGATTTACAAGTAGGTAGGTATACTGACATGTAAAAACATAAATAAGGACTACGACTTATAGGAATTTCGTTCGTCAAAATATCCGATGTTTTTAATTTTAATAATATTTTTTAACAAAACTAAGAATAAAATAAACATCAAAAGAGATACTTTTGCAATTACAATATAACTAGCAAACCAATACAAAGTGTATGTTAGAAAATGAAACATATCCGAACACCCATTTAAAGCACGCAGTCACGTGATAGACGGGGGTCGTCACCGCAGACGGATTCAAAATCCTTCGGTAAGTCTCGATTTGAAATGCAAGGGGCGACCGCGGGCGAATACAATCTTGAGCTGGCAATAATAATATATCGAAAGGGCTGGCTGAATCCACAATGCTCTATAGGTTCCGCAATAACATAAACTTTGATAATATAAATAATCAGGCTGTAGTTTCAACTTCAGAATCTGGGAAGTGTTCAATAAGCAAGGATATACAATACACACAATACTTTTTTACTAAATAAAATAAAATAAAAAACCGGCCAAGTGCGAGTCGGACTCGGGTTCGGAGCTTAAATATTTATTTTATTCTGTTTTAGTATTTGTTGTTCTAGCGGCAACAGAAATACATCATCTGTGAAAATTTCATCTGTGTAGCTAGCACGGTTCATGAGATACAGCCCTGTGACAAACGGACGGACAGACGGACAGACAGATGGAGAGCAAAGTCTTAGTAGGTTACATTTTTACTCTTTGGGTACGGAACCCTAAAATGGATCACGATTGTAATCCCCAAGTACGGGAGACAACCTCTCAAATCTCCAGGCGCTCAGACCTTTGAAGATGTTTATAGAAGTTAGTCAGAGAAACGTTCAAAAATTTCATTCGGCACCTGCTTACATTTTGCAGTAGTTAACAACAAGTGATAGGTTTACTGAAGAATTAAAAAATATTAAAAATATATTTTTTAGAATTAAAAAATATATAAGATAAAGATATTTTTTTCAACAGTTGGCAACATTTCCACGTAATTTTCACAACATGTGGCGTTTCACACAGTGCATTTTATATATTCTTAGTTTGTCTAATCATTTGAAATTCCCAAGAAAATAATACCGATCGTCATTATATTTTGTGAACTATTTCACGATCGAACATTTAGTTACGAGCAAAATTTGTTTGTTCTACCGTTCTTTCTATGTTTGATCGTTGCAATAGCTTTTGTTTTGTTTAGAGCAAACATTCACTCGTTTTCTCATGTTTGCTCACAAGAATCAATCGATCAGAGCGACCGAACAGACATGTTCGTTTAGCACGTGCACGAGCGAATGCTCGCTCAGAAAATTCAGAGACTAAATGAAAACGCAACTAAAAATTGTTTAAAGTTTATGTCAAATTCATATTTAGAATCTGCGTTATTATGTAAGTATACTGTCTTAGGCACTTGAGAGCTAGAAGCTAGATAAGAGTTGATACATAATAATATATTTTATACGAGTATTTGGTCACTCTGGAAACATCATTTTAGTGTGGTGTCATTTGTCGCTATAAATTCTACGACCGTTTTAATTGTATTGCCACCTTAGCAGTTCCTGAGGCCATGCCAAGCTCCTAAAATAATATTAAAACAATATTACTCGCGGTGCGAAAGCGACAACCTCATAAAACGCCATACAGCGTTGTCACTATCGCACCGTAGGTAGTATTGTTTTAATATTACTTTCGAGCTTGTGGTACGGCTCCTGGTTTTATTGCGTAGGTAATTGACGAACATCGCAACGCAAATAATTAAACTACAAACTAATAATACACTCTGGCATTTCTGCATGGAAATTATCGTTTGAATATTTAATTTGTTAAGTGACCTTCGTATTTACTGAATAAAAATGTCGTTGGAGAAATAATAATATTGATAGGTTGCATCAAGGCTGAATTATTATTGAACTGTATTGAAGGTATTGGTTATATTGAAATCATAATGTTTATTATAAAAACAAATGAATATAAAAATGATCACGACTAATAATACCAAGTACGTATACACTCTGCGGTAAACCTTTCAAATCTTAAGACGCTCAGATCCTTGAAGATTAAGGGTAGTCAGAGGCACGTCCAAACATTGCATTCGGAATGATTGCTGCTTATAAGAACGCTAACTGGTTTGCTCACGATGTTTTATTTAATACCGATTTGAGCATAATATGTAAATTTTTTGTCGACTATATTTCTATGCATTATAAATTTAATTTATTTTAATATAATGAAGAAAAAGAGAAAACTATTAAAATCAACATTAGGAGTAAGTTTGAAAAATATCTACATATTTTTTTTCATAATTAAAAAATTCAAAGTGAAGCTCTGGTAAATGAATAAATGATATCGTCATTTGTGAATCATGGCGATCTATTACAGGTTTATCGTTAATTGTATGCAATTTTACGGTAATCCATTAGTCTACACATGAGGAGCTTTCAGCAATACATTATGAAATGGTCGCGTGCAGACCGCGGGAACTTCAATGTGCCCTCGAAAGAAGACTGTGGATAAGAATGGAGAACTGATTTTATAGCATCACGACTGTAATCCCCAAGTATGGTAGACATACTCTCTGATCTTCAGACGCTTAGATCCTTTAAAGATGTCTAGTGGGGGTAGTCAGAGTCACGTCCAAACATAAAAAAATTTAACCATGTGATTTAATTGAAATAAATAGTTATTTTTGAATTTTAAATTTAAAAAAAAAAACGATTTTTTCTTTTGAACTCTCGCAAAAGGCACTTTTTCAGTTCTAGCATTAAAACTCTATTAAAATTGTAATATTAACCTTAACCTGATTAAATGTTAGTGTTTGTTTAATATTGGATGACGTTTTAATTAGAATGTACTTACCTATTTTAAACTTCGTAAAGTACGAACTCATGAAGTCGGCATTGTCTTGTCGTAACTCGTACGTAATCTCGTAAACATTTCAATTCATTATTTTTCATCGATCACAGCCATGAAATTTATCAGGTCATAAATTCGATTTAGTCTTATCCACACTATTATAATGGTCATATGACGGATGGCTTAGCAGTGGCCATTCATTTCAGTTTCATTAAATGACACTTTAATGTTATTCAAACTTTCATTGAAATACTTATAAGTACAATCATCATAATAGCATGAATAGGTAAACCTTACTTACATTAAATATAAATACTAGCTTTAACCAGCGTCTATGTTCGCATAGATTTACGAAATCGATTATTGACGACTTTATCGTAAAACATTAAAATTACAGGAAATAAAATGAAGATTTTGAGAAAAAAGGTAGCCCATGAGCGTTACAAGACCTTAAAATTCATCATAATCGGCCCAGTGGTTTGGCTATGATAACGTCACAGACAGACATACAGTTATAATAAATATTAATATAGAAGTATAGATCATCATTATTATTATTATAGTCGTTATCGTGTTAGTCCAAAAAACTTTAGACAAAACTAAGAAACCACTGAAGAAAGTTAGTATAAGAACAAAAACAATTCTTGAAAGATAAACGAACTCATTTTTACTAACTTTTTAAGTGTGGAAAAAAGTTCTATGTGAATGACCACAGACAAACTTTCATAATGATCTAAACCCCGATTTTTTTGTCAAGTTTACTTGTTCACCATTATCACCAAGTAAACTTGAATAAATATTATTTGAATAGGACCTACTTGGGAATAAAATTACATTATAATCGGATCTCCAGGTTACCAGGTTATCCAAGTACATGTAGAATTAAGAAACTTCTTTTTTTAATATTGGTGGATATTTCACACATCTCCATCTCCATCTAGCTCCAAACTAAGCAAAGCTTGTACTATGGGCACCAAATAACTGAAATACATACTTATACTTAATAACACCCAGACACAGAACAAACATCTATGTTCATCACACAAATGTTTATCCTGGGTGGGAATCGAACCCACAACCTACAGCGCAGAAAGCAGCTACTACCAACTGAGCTGTGAGGCCAGTCAATTTTTATCGTCATTCTTGTTTTTATCGTCGCTAAAAAATTTCATTTACGTCTAAGAATACAGGAATTTTAGTTATTTCATTCAACAGTCACGCATTACGTAACAAATCAAAACAAAAGATACCCGCCGCGAAAGAAATCGGAAATAGCGGGAAGTCGGGTGTGAGCCATCAATATTTGCCTTCGCTGATAATGTAGGGCGAGGCTTTTACGTCAACGTCAAATCGATGGGGTGTTTTACTAACCTACTCAGAGTGCACCCCACTTGCGTCTAATATCTTCCGTTATCTATTATCTCGAGTTGCGATTATGCTTAGGCAGTTTTTCCTCCAAAAAGCAGTGTTGGCCGAGTAAGACTTACCTCGACTTTCATTACGAAGGTCGTGGGTTCAAAATGTGTGCATCTATGGATTTTTCTGTTCGAAAAATGTAGGCGCATATAATTTTTCGTGGTTAATCACGTGCTTATAACGGTGAAGGAAAACATCGCGAGGAAACCAGTTATTATTCTTAAGCGGCGATGGACTCACAACCTGTCACATAAGACAATTTAAAAAATGTTAATATCAGCTTTTTTACCATTAAGTTTAAAAAAAATGTACCGAATGACACCCCATGTGACAGTTTCTTACGATAATGATGTGCTGAATGCTGAAAGTTTGCGAAATATTATAGTTTCATTATAAATTCCAAAATATAGGGGTAAAGTTTGATTTGCTCACACGTAGTCACAGGGGACTGATAACATAAAATGTTATGAAGTTGTTATGATAGGTTAACTTACAAGTTTTCTATCATAATATGTGGGGCACTAAACTCCCTCGTTTAGATAATCACGATTCCGTTATAGTGTTATTTAAATTTGGTTTATTGTGATATTTTTGATTTTTTATTGATTGATATAAGAAATAACCATATTATGAGAGAAATATAATATATTGTGCCGACCCCAGATGACGATGATCATGATATAAGAGATAACTTTATTATATAACCAAGGCATGGGGTAGCTTTGAAAAAGTAGCTTTAAAAAAGTGCAAGGAATCAAGTTTTTTGGAATTTTGAAGAAAACACATAAATAACCAAATCACATCACTGACGTGTACAAATATTTGTATGAAAAAGTCATTAATCATATTTCCGTAAGACATTACGTAATATTACGACCCGATATAACGGTTACCGCTTTCCACAAAACCAAGGCATCAGACTCCATTAAAGTTATGCTCGTCGCGTGTAAACCAATCAAACAAAACTATGACAAAACTATGACAAACCTACGAAACATCAACACAAAATGTTACTGCCTCCATTTGTAACTTCAGTCATCCAGTATTGTATGCAAAAAACCTAAACGGTTAACTTTAAAACGTATACCCATTCAACATGCGATTGAAAGGAATGTTTCAAGATACTGAAATTATGCTTAGCATGAAATGTGTGGCGGGACACGGGTAGGGTTGTCGCTTGATGGAAGTTCTGGACCTTACTCTGCAAAACGATTTCGACATTATCGAAACGATATGATAGTGCACCGATATGAAACCACACTTTTAGAAATCATCGTCTGTCGTAGTGATGTCAACTGCAGTCAAAAGTAATGTCGGTCGTTCCATCTTTCAAAATCTAGTCGAAAACGATGTGACGTTTGTCCCAATATATCTTTGATCGTTTTCAAGACGTAAAATGTGTTGTTTGTTTTGCCCATTGAACTTTTAAATAGAAATACGGCTAATTACAACGTTGACTGTATTTCTATTTATGATGATTAACATCCACGATAACTATAATAATTTATATCATCAAACATTGTGCGGTTTAGTTGTAGAGCGACATACATGAGCATGACAATCCCATAAATTCTGCCAACTCTCTTCTAGGACACAAATTAAATAAAAGGCTAACTTCACGTAAGCACAGATCCACCGACCAACCGAACTGTAATCATAAAAAAACTCATGTTTGATAACCCTAATCAGTAGGGAAGTATGAATTGTACCACTAGCACCACTTTAAGAAGTAAGTAGGCACGCATGTCGCCAGCCAGTTCATCACAAACATCACATAAACCTTCCAACCAAATCTCTATTTTTTGTGATCTCACCATCCCGTCTCGATCGTCTCTCTAACGCTTTTTTGACCAAGAACTTCATTTAAGTTAGATCAATCAATAACTAATCATTATTTAAAATTAGCAGACCGGTATCCTTAACACATGGAAAATACTTGCTTAAGAGGAGCTTCCAAACTTTGTATGTTTATTTTAACTATAAATACCTACGGCTTCTTGTATTATTCTAAATGTTTTATATTGTTGAAGAAATTACGCGGTAATTAGCCGTATATATCGTTAAAATGTATAACTACCATTAATTTTAATGTTTAGTATTTTATGTTACTGAAATAAACAATTTTAGTGTACATAAAAATATACTTATGAAGTAAACCAAAACTAAAATAAACAAATTTTTATTATTCATATTTTGTATTAAATTATTATTTTGTGAAAGGTTCGCTAGTGACTTGATAACGTCAAATGCTCGTGCTGGGGTCGTGGGGCAGAAACAATTCAGTAAGTGCACCCATACGGCATTGTGACACACGTCTGAAGGGGTCATGGCATCTAATGGGCTACTGAGAAACGGCTGCAATAATGATGAATAAACAACATTTGATAATATGACATTTCACAATATATATCTCCTCAGAGGTATTAGGTGATCATCATCAGATCCTTTGTCGTTATACATGAAAACTGCATACTTTATTATATATAACAATTAAAAAAAACAAAGCTATTTTACATTTGACAATGATTACATGTTATTATGAAGTTATCGTGTTATTATTTCGTGTTTTATGTTGTTTTTTTCAGTGATACAATCCCGACTTAAATGATTGTATCACTGACACGCAAGAAGAAGAAGATTTCATTTCATTTTATTCACAAAAAAATATAAAATCGTATTTGAAATGACACATAAAATTAAAAAAAATATATATATTACCAGTCATGTCATATAATTTCAAATCAAAAATGTCAATATAATTAAAATTAAATTCCCTACATAAAATTATCACATGTCATAAATAAATGAAATATTTGTATAAAACACCCTTTCAAAGCTTTGAGAGTTTAGATTGAAATATCTATTATATGAGAACACAAACTCGTTGCATATTTTTTTACCTGAAATCTATGTCTAGTAGCACCCCAACGCAGACCACAAAACATTTTATTGTGCTTTGAATGGGGCGTTTTGTACACATTGTGCTGGAAACAAATTTTTTTAAGAACGCATTCTTTTTCATATTTTAAAAATCTTGCGAATTTTTCCGCCAGGTATTGTTTCAACGTTACAAGGTTCCGTACACTTGTTGAATGGTTAATTTTCGTTGAATGTGCTTTTAAATGAACATTAATAAAGATACGAAATGATGCTACCTACATTATTTTATCTGTTGATGCAGATTCCATTTATTTGAAAATAAAATATGAATAAAATCTAATGGAACACACTTCATGACACTAGAAATAAATATTACAATTTTTTGTTTAGAAAATTGTACCTAATTAACATTAAATATGCTCAAAAACATGTTCTAAAGTGTCCTCTAATCTAAATAGCTTTTTATTTATGGACCGACTGACTGATTACTGCAAAATGTGGGCATGTGCAAAATATAATGTTTGGACGTGCCTCTGACTACCTCCATTAAACATCTTCAAAGGATCTAAGCGTCTGGAGATCTGAGAGGATGTCTACCGTAGGTACTTGAGGATTACAGTCGTGATCCTATTTTTTTGTTAAGTGCCCAAAGAAAATTGTCTGTTCAAAAAATAACTTCATATCAACGAAGTCGCGGGAGTCTAACGGTTTAGCATTTTTATAGTCTGATATCTTTTCGTTATTATTTTAAAATATTGTTAAGGAACTCTAAAACCGTGACTGAGCAACGTCGTGTGAATATTGCTCTAAGTGTATTGGTATCGTATATGGTTTTCTTCATCCTTTTTCATTTAAATAAAATGTATTTCTATTAAAGTACTTCTCATATTGTAGAAAATGTTTCCTCTGCATATATTTGTTTATGTTTTTAGGGTTAGGGTAAAAACGGGAACCTATTACTAACTTCTTGTCTTCTTCTGACTTCGCTATCCGTCTATCTGTTCGTTTGTCTGTCACAAGGCTGTATCTCATGAACCGTGATAGCTAGACAGTTGACATTTTTACAGCTTATGTATTTCTATTGCTGTTATAACAACAAATACTAAAAACAGAATCAAATAAATATTTAAGGGGGGCTCCCATACAACAAACGTGATTTTTTTGCCGTTTTTTATAGATAGTGGTACGGAACCTTTTGTGCGCGAGTCTGACTCGCACTTGGCCGGTTTTTTTACTAGAAACCCTGGAAAGTATCTAACAGATAGTTTAACAAAAAATAAAAATGGGATAACGACTGTAATAGTACGGTAAACATCCTCTCAGATCTCTATGCACTCAGATAAGATAACTAAAGGGGGTAAAAAGAGTCAGGTCCTAATAATTACATTTGGCATTTGACAGATTGCAAGTCCAATGCCGTTAATAATACTGACTAGTTTTATATGATGTTTTCCTTCACCGATAGCTTAAATTAATATTAATCTGAAATGCCCCTGAGATAATATTAGTGTGATATTTCCAATGTAAAATAGTAAATTAGCTGTCAATGTAAAATAATAGGTCGTATTAGTTTGTTTTGTGATGTGAGGAGAGTGGTGGCGGGCACGCGACAGGCTTGTTCCCTACTCGTCACTATGTTGTTCGTACTATTTCATAACGTTGATTTTATTCAGTAATGTTTATTCATTCCCAAAAAGGGTTGACGTCAGGTAGGCGGCCGGTTGTAAAACATAAGCCAATTCCTCATCGCAACATGTTGTAACTATAGATTTTGGAACGGGTCTTTATCACGTAATTACCTTTAATTTACTTGATTTACTTTAATTTACTATAGATTTTGACACGGGTCTTTATCACGTAATTATCTTTAATTGACTTCATTTACTATAGATTTTGACACGGGTCTATATCGCGTAATTACCTTTAACGTCGGGAAAGTAAATTAATAACGTGATAAAGACCCGTGTTAAAATCTATAATTATGGCAACATGTTGTGCCGACCAACCCCACAAGTGTTAAAAGTAGAAGAAAATGATGATTTCATTAAGTAATGTATGAAAACCTGCGTGTTCTGCATCATTCAGTAACCAATGTAGAAAATAAATATATTTATTATACGAATATTTCAAAACGTTTCAATTACCAACTCACCAATTGAAATAGTTGGAATACTTTCGTTCGTCAAAGGGACAGACATTGCTGACCCGCTGGGCGTGGTAAAGGTTTCCATTACACCCTAACTAATATCGACAGCTCAGCTCATTTGAAACTCACGATGTTGCTTTTAATATTGAAGTATTCTTTACCCGATGAAAAAGCCCCTTACCTTGTCTGATTTATCTCCAATTGTATGGAAATATTTTCTTTCGTTCTGACACAAAAAAGTGAATAGCAGATTTACTGCAGTGTTTATTATACTTAAAATCTGCGTAATTACTCGTTGAAACACAGAATTATGCGGAATTTCATCGATTTGTTGATAAATTTGTAATTTATTGTTGCATTTATAGATTACAACATTACAAGGTGTATTTAGACTAGGTACACCCGAAAACTTCAAAACTAAAACTGAAATTATGATTTTTTATTTGATTTGATTGTGTATTTTGATGGCATTATCACCGAAACAAATTATAACATAATTATTTTGGTACATTTTTTAACTTCACACTCGAAATTTGTACTCCGCTAAAAGACAAAGTTATAACCTCCACCTTTTTTTTCTGTTCCGGCAATGGTCCTGAAAATGTGAGTATCAGTACATCCTACTAATAATATAAATGTATGTGTTTGTTACTCTTTCACGCAAAAACTACTGAACGGATTAAAATTGAACTTTACAGTAATATAGCTTATACATCAGAATACCACATAGACTACTTTTTATTCAGGTACTATCCGTGCGAAGCCGGGGCGAGCAGGTAATTATAAAATAACTTGCCAACGATTTTAATACTAAAAGTAAAAACCCTTTCTTAGGTCGAGTTTAAAAGCAAACATCGCAAAGTCCACTTCGCCGTAGTACAAGATTCCATGTCTCAAGCACTGTAGACCTACTTCAAACTTGTGTTCCCACTGGACTTACCTACGATGCTGGAAAAAATGAGAAAACTTGCAAGATTTTCGAGTTTATGTATTCCGTAAATATTTATTATCTTAATTTATTTATTATAGGTATCCAACAGTGATAACAATTTGCTGTGTAAATAACAACTATAGGTAACTTATATCTAAGGCACAGATACAAAAATGTGAGCTGTCGCGGGAGGCCAGGCAGATGTGAAACATCGAAATTATTTCGATTCGAGCGGATGTTGGCTTGGCGATGATTCGCCAAGCCAACATCCGCTATAAATGTTTCACATCAATAAGATATAAATGAGTAAGAAAAAACAAGTTACCTATACCTTCCACCAAAACTAGCTCATGCTGGATGCCAAAACAAACAAGTGACGAGTAAGACGAGCTAGAGAAAAAAACCTTCGATGAGTGTGGATTTTTCGAAAATTCTCACACATCCAAACATAAGCCGAGAATGGCGAAAGAAAACAAGTCGTGAAAGGATCCTTATAACCTGTCACGTATAAAACGCTAACCGTACCGTAAAAGTGGTCACGTTTCTAATGTATTTTGACATGCATCTAACAACCCCCTTAGATATCTTTATCTAATAAGTTTTCGTAATTATAATTACAGTCGAGAGCCATAACTATAGATTTTGACACGGGTCTTTATCACGTAATTACCTTTAATTTACTTTACCGATGTTTTTTTACTTATTTTTTTACTTTATGTTACAATAGCCATGGTCGCGGGCAGACGTCGCGGGCAGACAGTCTGTCCGCGACCATGGCTATTGTAACATAGCTGAAACGTCGGGAAAGTAAATTAAAGATAATTACGTGATAAAGACCCGTGTCAAAATCTATAGTTATGTCTACTAATCACGATAGTTTGAAAGATAATAGTCGAGAGCCATTTTTTATCTTTAATTTACTAAGTTGCTGGATTATGTGTAATGTTTTGTTGATGCTTAGGAGAAGCGCAAAAAAAATCTCGACTTGAAAGTCAGAGTAAGTAGGGGTAAACATGCCCACGAACAATAAAAGATTGAATTGGTACATTAATTACCTGCAAGTACAACGACCAGTACGACGAGGAGCTTAGCCGAAGAACTCAACACAAAGGAAGCTTCCAAGTAAATAACAGGGTAAGGAGGGGTAAACATAACCACCGCGGAAAAACAATAAAATGTTCATGTTTTGTTCTTATTTCGCAACGGCGTGTCTTAGCCGACTCTTCTGACTTCATTTTACCTGAGACGGGATTTTTGCATGAGTAGCCGTCCGCTTTTACTCTGTAGTGTTGTAGTTTTATCGATGCCATAAAATATTTTATTGACGTCATAATCATATCAAAATGACAAGAATTACCGACTGAATGCTTTATGTTTTTACCTCAGATAACTTTTTCGCTATTTTAGCAACATTTTATCTAGGTATCTTTTAGATTAAAATTGCTACGCAATTCCCTTTCCAAATACACAAAGGTTAACTGGAAGAAAATGCTTACTAGCATTTAGTTCGCCTATGTTCTTAACTAATAATGAATTTTCTTTCTATCTATCTACAATATAAGTATAAGTATCCATGGTATTTCATTCACGATACACACAGATTTCGTGACGAGGCCGCTATCCTATCTATTTTCATAAACTTCATATTTCTCGCGTATGAAATGCATGCCAAATGTGTCTCTGATTTCCCCTTTTAGACATCTTCAAGGATCTAAGCGCCTGCAGATATGTCTACTGAGGGATTATCTACAGTCAATAAAAAATAAATAGGATCACGACTGTAATCCCCAAGTACGGTAGACATCATCTCAGATCTCCAGACGCTTTGATCCTTTGAAGATGTCTAGTGGGGGTAGTCAGAGGCACGTACGTATTTTGTAGTAATTCCATACGTGACAGGTTGCAAGCCCATCGCCGCTTACAAGATTACTAACTGGTTTCCTCAAGATGTTGTCTTTCACCGTTGAGAGCACGTGTTTTTGATGCGCATATACATTTTTCGAACAGAAAAATCCATTGATGCACGTCGACCTACAGATTGAAAGTCGAGGTACCTCCCACTCGCTTACCCTATTATTTTATATATTCACGACATGGTCACATCCCTACCAAGATTCTCAGTTAGTACGTTACTTTCCAGATCCCGACCTACGGAACCAAACCTATTTAACTTCACTTGAGGACGTACTGCAGTAATCTCGCTCCAGATTAACTCTATGGATATTTTTTATAGTGCGAAACGTTATGATTAAGGTGTAAAAGTACTTGTATAATTTGATTTCGAGTTGTTAAATGTAGAAAATGTTATTTTTCAAACTATCGTCATTAGTAGACAACTATAGATTTTGACACGGGTCTTTATCACGTAATTACTTAGCATAGTTTGCCCGCGACCATGGCTATTGTAACATAGTCGAAACGTCGGGAAAGTAAATTAAAGGTAATTACGTGATAAAGACCCGTGTCAAAATCTATAGTTATGTAGAAAATGTTGTAGCCATTGTTGAATACTAACTTGCGCCCGCGGTTTTTCTCTTGATTTTCACTTCTCTCTATTTTTCTGGCCATGAGCATCTATCTTTATTATCTAACTGATCTGTAAACGAACAGATTAAACCACTGGTCTAATAACTAGGTAAGGGTGCACAAGGAATTCTCGAAGTAGAACCCCTAATGGAGTGCAACGGGGATTGAAGTTTCTTCTTCTTCTTCTAACTTAAGAGCTGTGCTCTTGTCAGTGTAATTGATGCAGCTATCTCCAGCTCCGCATCCTTCCCTATATGACACGACAGCTATTTACTCCTTTATCTGGCTCATGTTTCGTGGCCTTCCTCTTCCTCTCTTCCCTTCCATTATAGACTTTATACAATTTTCGTGCCGTATATGGTGGCCAACCATCTTCCCTCTTCTGTTCTCAATCGTTGTTAATAGGACCCTTCTTTCCTGTATTCTACGTAAAACTTCTAAATTTGTTATTTTTTTCCTATTTTTAAATAAATTAAAAAAAAAATAGGATCACGACTGTAATCCCCAAATACGGCAGACATCCTCTTAGATCTGAGGCACGTCCAAACATTATATTTGGCACATGCCCACATTTTGCAGTAGTTAGCATTCCATACGTGACAGGTTGCAAGCCCATCGCCGCTCCTATTTTTAGTCTATTTAAAAATAATTTGACGTGACATCAATTTTTGCTACCACACCTACACTGCCAAATTCATCGTATATTGATTATCGAAGGGGCAATATCGATTGGTGTACAACTAGAGTAAAACAAACCCCCTTTTCAATTTCCACAGTCGGTTACATAATTTTATGCAATAAAAATGCTTTGAATCTTTTTAAATTCAACATTCCCGAAATCTCCGCTTCGCTATTTAGCATACGGCATGCAGTTACAAATAATGACCGCAGGTTATAAATTGAACGGCTGGTGTATTGCATAAAAGAAAATATATAGTAGTTCTAGTCTAAGTTACTCGTCTCTCTCTTGTATCATAATGACATCAAACTGACGTTATTTTCATAGAAATAGGTGTCAAATGAGCTTTTTCACACGAATGTCATGTAGCCACTATCGTTGGTATCGTGTCGTTCGTGTGTAGGATCTCTAGGATATCTAGGAAGAGGAGTCCACCTTTTTGTAATAAATTTTGATTTTGATCTGAGCGCGTGGCGATCCGATTGGATGTCTTTTCTTTAATCTTATGGTGGCCGGTTGTAAAATATAAACCAAATCCTGTTCGCAACATGTTTGTCAACATGTTGTGCCGAACCCATATTAAATAGGAAAATAAGAAAATGATGATGTTTTAGAGAACCCAAGGGGTTAAAACGCGACCCTATTACTAAGCCTCCGCTGTCCGTCTGACTGTCTGTCACCAGGCTGTATCTCATGAACCGTGATAGACAGTTGAAATTTTCACAGATGATGTATTTCTGTTGCCGCTATTACAACAAATACTAAAAAAAGAATAAAATAAATATTTAACTGGGGCTTACATACAACAAACGTGAATTTTTTACCGTTTTTTATAGAAAATGGTACGGAACCCTTCCTGCACGAGTCCGACTCGCACTTTGTCGGTTTTTTTTAATGCCCGCCCATCTTGTATCCGACATAGGAAGAGAAGAAAATTATGATTTTTTATTTTTCCATCTTGTTCATAAAAGAGGTAAGTAATCCAGCTGTTCTTGTTCAGTTTGTGTAATGACTAAAAGGAAATTGTTAGCGTGCCGCTTTATTTGCGTATTTTCGGGTGTCTGCCTGCCCCCTTTGTTTTTCCGCGTGTGTGTACAGGGAGTCATTAATTTTTTAGGCTCCAGAGGAAATGAGAGGTTTACTTAAGGGTTGATTTTGGGGATGAGGAAATTAAGAAGTACGAACGAATGTTTATAAGAAGTTTAATATTTATATACAAAGTTGTAGAACTAAAAAAATATTACTGGTCTCACCGCTCAGTGCCTTCTGCGCTTGGATTGTGGGTTCGATTTCCATCCAGAATAAACATTCGTTTGATGAATATTTTCTGTCTCTGGTTAGTACAACCTTGGATTAATTTGGGGTTAGATGGCGCTGTATGAAATGTCTACTACAATTATTATACAGGGTGTCCAAGAACCTGGCGTCCAACTGGATTCCCACGATGCCCCAAGTTCTAACAGTACTCAGAAAAATATTTTAAAAAATCCACCCCATGTACTTACAGAATTATACTGATTTCAAAAAAAAAGGGGAAATGAGCACCCTGTGACATACTTTTGAATGCTGTGACTGCTAATGCTGATAATTTCGATATTTCTTGGAGGTTTTGTAATCTAGGGTATTGCTGTGTCTAAATAGAATGTAAAAATAAAGTACTTATTGTACCATTTTAAAATAAAATATTATTTTAACTAAAGGTGATATGGAAAACTATTGAATTTCGCAACTTTGACCGACTGTAGTGTAAAAAAAATGTACCAAAATAGTATGGCAAGTGACGTCAAATTTTGACGCGTTTATTCCTCTTTTTAAAAAGGTATAATACTTACACATTAATTTGAAAAAAAAAATTTTGATAATATTTTTACTCAACAACCCAATTTTTACGATGTCTTACAGAATTCTTAGAAAGAAAAATTTACGACGAATTGAATCTAACCTCTAAAGAATTACTATTGTATGCTCATAAAAATAACAACAGGCCTCTCAAAAAACAGGTTAGACCGTAAGGGACGGTATGTGCATGCATCTCACCATAGTGATTCGTTATTACAACAGGAGGGAGCAAGACAGAAACTATCTTTGCGATTTGCTGGTTCTTCTTTATGGTACCCCATTATTCAGGTAAGAGTGAGGGAGAAAAAGGTTTAGGATAACAGTACGGTCAGTACGCGTCACTGCCTCCTGCCGTTACTACGCACCTCTCTCTTATTGTTACCATTGATCACGTACTACGATTTAAAGCTTTGTTTATTGGACTCGATTACTCTTTGTGCTCTGGACTTTGAAACGAACTCTTTACGACGACCTTTGCCTGTGTTTGGACAGTTTGTGTTTTGTGTGTGCTACCATGGCGACCTACACTCCGCAAGAATACGCAAATATGCACTACATTTATGGAGAATGTAGAGGTAATGGACGAGCTGCAGCGAGACTTTACAGAGAAAGGTATCCGAGGGCTACGCGATATCCCGACCATCGAGTTTTCATTAATGTGCACAGATCACTATGTGACGGGCGGTTCCCCAATCAAGTAGCTGGTGAAGGACGACCCGTAAATGACTTCATACGCGATGAAGTTTTAGAGGCGGTGTCGGCAAATCCAAGCATCTCTGTGCGAGGAATAGAAGCTGATACGGGGATACCGAAGAGCACAGCACACAGTATTCTCCAAAAAGAAGAATATCATCCGTACCACGTACAGCGAGTGCAAAGTCTTTTACCTCGAGACTATCCGAGCCGAGTCGCGTTTTGTGAAACAATCCTGCAAAAACATCGAGAAGACGAAAACTTTATCGACAAAATTTTGTGGTCAGATGAATCAACATTTAAGAAGGATGGCTACATGAACCTACACAACTTGCACGAGTGGCATGTGGAAAATCCGCACTTGATGCGAGAAGATAGATCCCAGTACCGGTTCAAAGTGAACATGTGGACCGGTATTCTCTGTGGGAATATTATTGGTCCATTTGAGATGCCCGAGAATTTGACTGGCGAATCATATTTAAATTTTCTTCAAAATGATTTGCCAAACTTACTAGAAGAGACCCCACCAGATATGTGGTTCCAACACGACGGCTGTCCAGCACATTTTCGCGTATCCGTTAGAGAGTTTTTGGACGAGCAATACCCGAACAGGTGGATTGGGCGATCAGGAACAATCCCGTGGCCAGCCCGCTCACCTGACTTAAATCCGCTGGATTTTTTTTTCTGGGGAACTATGAAGGAGCTCGTTTATGCGAAGCCCATTAATGACATCGCTGACCTTCGTGAGAAGATAACACAAGCAGTGCAGGTGATACGTCAAAAAAGTTACTCGCGAAACATAAAGCGGTCCTTTTTAAGGAGAGTGAGAGCTTGTATTGCCGCGGGTGGTCAACATTTTGAACATTTATTGTAATAAAATATCTTTAAACTAACATTCTTTGCTTTTATTCTACTGGGAACCCATCTACCTGTGTGTATTTCCTTCTTGCTCACTCTTGGAACCGAAGTAAATAATAGTAGTAACATAACAGTTTCTAAGATAAGAAAGGGTCCGACAGTTACCGTTAGTAGGTAGGCACTTCGTAAAAATTGGGTTGTTGAGTAAAAATATTATCAAAATTTTTTTTTTCAAATTAATGTGTAAGTATTATACCTTTTTAAAAAGAGGAATAAACGCGTCAAAATTTGACGTCACTTGCCATACTATTTTGGTACATTTTTTTTACACTACAGTCGGTCAAAGTTGCGAAATTCAATAGTTTTCCATATCACCTTTAGTTAAAATAATATTTTATTTTAAAATGGTACAATAAGTACTTTATTTTTACATTCTATTTAGACACAGCAATACCCTAGATTACAAAACCTCCAAGAAATATCGAAATTATCAGCATTAGCAGTCACAGCATTCAAAAGTATGTCACAGGGTGCTCATTTCCCCTTTTTTTTTGAAATCAGTATAATTCTGTAAGTACATGGGGTGGATTTTTTAAAATATTTTTCTGAGTACTGTTAGAACTTGGGGCATCGTGGGAATCCAGTTGGACGCCAGGTTCTTGGACACCCTGTATATAAAACTATGTTATATTAATAACTAGCGACCCGCCCCGGCTTCGCACGGGTAGCATGTTATTATACATATAAACCTTCCTCCTGAATCACTCTATCTATTTAAAAAAACCGCATCAAAATCCGTTGTGTAGTTTTAAAGATATAAGCAAACATACATACATACGCGGGAAGCGGAAAGCGACTTTGCTTTATACTATGTAGTGATTATACTATGTATGTAGTGATTAATAATATTATTTTTTCCCCCATAAAATCTTAATAGAAAAGAAAGTAATACCATCTCCATAAAAGTCTACACATTGCAATGCAGCGTCAGTGTCCGGGTGAGTAGGGGTAAGGGGGTCCGCAATTAAAATTATAATTTTTGGCGAACTCATCCCCCCGACGTGTATCTGTATCTTTGACTTGTCCCGCCGGCGGTTAAGGTGGTGACATATTTAGCGCATAATTAAATACTATCAACTATTATTTAGTATGTACATTATTCAGTGGTTTTGCTTGTTGATCTCTTCTATGTAGATTTTTATAAATAAACGTTTCTGAATAATCATATCAGGTAAAAAATTATAGTAAATTAAATAAGATTAATACTTTTTTAATATAGGTACCTAACATTATTTCCAAATGATAATAAATATAAAATTACAAAAAATATAGGTATACGTATTATATCAGTAATCTGATTCATTTAGTACAAATTTTGCTTAGTTTGGAGGTTTTATTTGTTTATCGCAATATCGCTTAAAAATTACCGAAAAGTAATTTTACAATTTAAATGCGCTTGGTGTGCTCCAAGGCGGAACTTGACTTCCAAAAATACGTATCTTTCTAGATTTGGGTACCCCAAACGTCATTGTTGAGTGAACTCGTAATATTTAAATATTCATTTTTCCTTTAATTATACTCTGTGCATGTGAGTGGGACATTGTTTTTTACTTTTTGGGAAACTTGGTAACAGTATTTGGTTCAGCATCAAAGTGGAGGTGGTTTTAGACTTTTATTCATGACTGAGAATTAATTTTGAGTTAAAACCTGTTTTGATTATGATGAGCAGACCTTCTTTTACTTCTCTTTTAAAATTCTTTGACTAATTACTCTGAATTATTTTCAAGTTTCCAACACATAATTCAGGGATTCCGACCAAATTATAAGTAGGTATGAAAATAAGCGTGTTTAAATAGCCTTACTTAATAATCTTTGACTAGCCCCCTTAAACACTCTCAAGAATCCGAGTGCTTGAATATCTGAGAGGATATCATACATGCTTAGGAATTACATGATCATTGTTCATTCATCATTATCATAATTAACCCCTACTTACACACACCCTTGCTTTTCCCAATAAAATAAATTACTTGTACTTCATCCTTAGCACTCATTCGAAAGAAAATCTGAAAGCGTTTACAGAAAATTTTAAATCTGCAAAACAAATCAGCCAGACAGCTTCACACTCAATCTGCGCCTCGCTCAACCGCCAACTTAATTTCCATCTTCAAATCTACCTTCAGACGTGTGCAAAATTGAATCGCTAAGCGAAGCGAGGCGCGTATAAGTAGTCAACCGCCCATCGGCTAACAGTTTTACACGTAATCACTTTACGCGACGTCGTCTTACCCCTAACTCCCCTTAAGGGGGCCCGTCCACCAAAGTGCTAAGAAAAAACTAGCTAAGCGCGTTTCCAACATTAACGTATTTATTCATTAACTCTTAAATATCTATTATTTATTTAAGGCGACTAACGACACTACAACAATTGAAGTAAATAACCCATTAATAATAGGCTTTTTTGTAAAAACATGATTATCATGGTTATGATGTTGAATGCAATAACCTAATGTTAGAGAATACCTAATCTGCACACTTTTCATAGTAACTATGCACAGTTTATGCACCTATACCTACGCTTCTGCGTAGGTATTGTATTGGAAGCGTAGGTATAGGTGCCTAAACAGGATAAAAAGCTTAGGTATTATGGCATTCAGTACTATGGTACTGAATGCCATAATACCTACGCTTTTTCATGATAATCATGTTTTTACAAAATAGCCCCATTGATAGGCTGCTTACATACTTACAAATCAAATCTTACCAACACAAAACTTACAGATATAATTAATTAGCATGCAAGATTTAGTCTTACCCCTAACTCCCCTTAAAGAAGCCCGTCCATCAGAGCGTTTAAAATAACTCTTTGAAGCGCTGTTCAATAAAAAATGTAGTTTGTGTAAGCTGTCATGGTGGAAAATTGCTTTCAGTTTACTTAGAAATGTGGAATATTTATTGATTCGATCTTATGAAAAATGAACTAATATAAAAAGGATATGTCTATATTTATAACAGTACTAGCCGACAAACGTTGTTCTGTCATTTTTTTTTTTGTAATAATCACATAGGTAAAAGCTATTTCAGGCAGCTTCCATTTTTTTTCCTACAAACCTTGTACTGATAAAATTGATTATTAATATTGGTAGATTGTCCAAACTGCGTTGCTATGACGACTAAATGTTTTTAATCTGTGATGTCAGATTTGTTGCACACCAACGCCATCTATATCAAAATCATCCTTTTTGCGTTTTTTTTATCATTTAAGGGTTTTTTTTCGGATTATAAGTTCCTCCATTATTTATTCTGATTTTTTATCTACATACTATAGCAAATTTCATCTTAATCCGTTTTGTCGTGTATTTTTGATTAGGGAACAAACATAGCAGCCTTACCACAAACTTTCGCATTTATAATATTATTACGCAATCTTCCAAAAGACGAAAATCAATCAAATACAAATACAAATACAAATAATTTATTCATAACACCAAGTTACAGGTCAGTTAGGTACAGTATATTACAATAAAAATGCAATAATGCTTAATAATAAAAACAAATTCATTACAATATATCACATTGATTATAATAATTTTCATAATAAAATAATTTAAATAATTGGCAATTCTAAATACTCATTTATTGAATAGAATGTGTTCTCGAGGAGCCACTTACGCAATCTCATCTTAAAGACCGTCGTGGAAGTTGCATCTTTTTTTATCGTGTCCGGCAGCCTGTTATACACTGACGGACCCATTATGTACACCGATCGTTCCGATTTGCGCAGCTTGTGGGCAGGTGTAGCGAGGAGATGAGCGAGCTTATTACTACGCAAGGCGCGGGATGTATTTACACCTCTTCGCCTGAAAGTGTCGATGTTACAGTGAGTGAAGAGAGCTACCTGGTAGATTAGTTCACAGGGAAGAGGCATAATTTTTAATTGTTTAAATCGAAAATCTTAAGATGAATTATACATTGTGTGGACATTTCACACATCGCTATCTTGCCCCAAACTAAGCAAAGCTTGTACAATGGGAACCAGATTACTTATAGAATACTTGTATAATTTTTTTTGTAAATACAATATTATACATTATAACAAAAATGTTTGTCCTTGGTGGGAATCGAACCCACAACCTACTTTTGTGAACTATAAGAGCGAAAGTGACAACGCTATACGAACACGTATGGCGTTGTCACTTTCGCACCGCGAGTAATACTGCTTTAGTCTTACATTAGAAATTGTAGTACGGCCCCAGATAGAATAAACCTAAGTCAAAGTAAACATTTTTAATCACACAACAATTCAATACAAAGAATTACTCAGTAATTTAATTAATTTACCCGTTCTTTGCAATTTCTTTTCACTTGGTACATTTTATTGACAGTAGGTATCGGGAATGCCAGCCTCAAACAAAGTTACCTTCGGCGTGATTACTTTTCCTGCATTGCATCTAGAGTTGGACTAAAATACTACAAATCCGGCTTTTTATGCACTTTTCCCAGTGTATTTAGTGGAGTATATTTATTTAACTGAAATTAGACGAACAACATATCGATCGCTGTAACTGTCGCTGTGAACTTATATTTATTTTGGGACTTTTGAAAAACTTAAATTAATAAAGGCTAAGACAATATTTAGAGCTATCAACTTAAAAAATATATAGTCCTCAAGTATAGTACCAACACATTATCTCTGATCTTCATGCATATCTAAAGGGGGTTAGGCATGTCCATATATTGCATTAAAGTCTTTAAAACAAGATAAACTTACGATTATTCATTGTTTTTGTCGTATTTTAGTCGGCAAGTCAATTATAATCTCAAACAACAAAAAATATCTAAACTTTTTTGATTCCGCAAATTGAAAATAAAATATTGGAAATCCTGTGTTCATTTAATCCGGCTTTTTCAAAGTTAATATCTTCCGTCTTTTCCGATGTCTCCTTACCCACCTGCATTGCATCGCGAGTCGCCTATTTATTGCTCTCGGTTCAGTGGACGCTTCCATTTGCACTATATCTGCATACAATGGTGTAAAGGAATAGCACTTCTGCTAAATTTTAGCTCTGTGTTACCGTTATTCACATGTTATCAATTGTTTAGTTCACAAAGATTCTAAAACTTTACCAAAAAATATAAATAAGTAAATGAATAAAACGCAATTGTCATACATAGTCCTAAACCCACACTAGGATTCCCTGTGCCTTGGTTATCAGAAACTATGAGTACCATGGTACCACAACAATACCATTGTTTCACAAACTTGATTAAGTTCTATCCTGTCCATCCAAAGGTTGCCTGGAAGAGATCGCTATTAGCGATAAGGCCGCCCATTGTTTACACTGTTTTTATGTAATTTTTTGTTGTGTATTTTTGTTATGGTGAACAATAAAGTTATAATCAATCTATCTATCACTAGCTCATGCTAACGAACTTTGCGAAAATTTACAATTTCCAAACTGTAAATTAAATTTATTGTATTGTAATAAACAGTTACATTTAACTGTAACATAAACTTTTAAACCGAGCTACATTTTACAGCCATTAGATAGTAAAACAGCAGGTTATATTATTTTAATAATCTCTTGCAACACCCACCTCATAAAAGCTTATAACGACTCATAAAGCACACGTAAACAAAAATCCATTATTATTCATCTGCGGACTGACGTGGCGAAGTCAATGTCTATCTTATTTCTTTTATAATTATTCACGGGGTGGCAGGCTTACCCCACCTCCCCTAGCCGGGAGATGGGTGCGATAGAGAGAACGTCTTGGGTTTTTGCGGCGTTTGTTTCAAGTTTTTTAGGGGGTTAAACCCTTTCCTGAACATGACAGGAATTGGATCATTAAGCAGGCCTAGCTAAGCTTATATTGCACAGTAATGGTTTCTTCTATCGTTTTAAATAATGTGTTACTTCGCTTGAATTTTAAAAGGATGGGGTAAACTAAACGCGCTTTCAACATGTTTTTTTTTTGTTCTGTAATAATTAGTGTATTATTTATTTAAGGCGACTTTTGGCATAACAACAGTTAAGGTGAATAACCCATACTGATCTTCCAGAACAAATTATACCTAAACAAAGCTTCCAAACATAATAAATTAGGTATAGGATGCATCTTTCAAATAAAATTAAAGTTACAAATATACTCGCTATAATTAAACCACATGGTTTAATTAAGAAGACACATCATAAATATTTCTAATAAAAAATGCATCTATCCTAACAAAAAGGTGTACAAAAAGACAATTCCATAGAAAATTCAACATCGCAGTGAATAACGAAAGACCGATTGCGCAAAAAAAAACTAACAAACTCCATTCATAACTCGATATGAGCCAACCTAATCAATTCAAATGGAACACGGGGTTAAACTTCAGAGCAATAAGATGGGAATGGGTCTGTCATTATATGAACAAACTCGCACACTGTGTAAAACAATAAATATTGCCAAAATTCAATTGTTTCTTGTCATAATTTTCTTCTCCTTTTCCCACTTAATATGGAGTCGGCACAACATGTTGACAAACATGTTACGAAAAGGATTTTCAAATGTTTCTTGTAAGTATTTAAATATTTTTTTATTATAAATATAAATTTATATTAATATTTATAAAACTGAAAATATTTAAGTTAATTTGCACTAAATGAAAAAAAAAACAAAAAGATACCTAATGTGATCTTTTGAAGTAGGTACCTAGGTACATTGTTTCACCGTACCTATAGTTTCAATAATTTTAACTTTACAAAAGATACGAAAATAATCAAAGCTAATGAGTGAAACGTTGCAGGAATGTTTCTGATTAAACCCTGACGATGAAGCTAAGCGGTGCTGAACCGGTAAAAGTAATTTATCTGCCCAAGATTTTCAACGCCAGTCTTACGGAACATGGCGTTGATTATCACATTGCTGTTTTTAGGCGAAGATGTGAGTTCAAACTTCAAACTTTTAAAACCTTAAAAAAAAGCTAAATTCATTTCATTATAATTCATATTCATATAATTCATTCATATATCAAATATATTTATTTCAGATTAACAGTTCAATTGAAACTACGAGTAACGCTTATGAATCTCAACAAAGCTATACAAACATATGCTTGCTTTCGTTTTACCCAATTCTTTCGAGCTCATGTCATCTCGTCAATTCTTACTTTGAGGAAAAGCGAACACGCGTACTTACTGCCGTACACTGCTTATGAATTTATACCGCGGAAAATCTACGGTTCGAAATTCAAATGTCGAGGAATTATTCTTTTCTTTTTTTTTCACGATGCAAGCCAGTATTCGTAAATGGGTTAGAAAATTGAATGAGTTTGCCCCAACATGCTTCAAGCAGGTTGTGTTTGGATTAAGTGTGTGTCTGGAACATCTGTGTTTTATTGGATTTGTTTCGCTGTTTATTTTGGATATAATGTAAGTGATCCGATTGAACGAGTATGTTTACCATAAATACTTCACTTCATATTCATAAATATCATTGTTGATATAGGCAAGCCTGATGTTTTTAATTTAGATTGTGATTCCATTGTATTCAAATAAATTACGTTTACGCACGTTCATTCACTGATCATCCGTTGATGGCGGTCGATGGAGATGCTCATGATAAAGAGCACCTTAATTGTCTCTAAACGTCAGCAATACAACATAAAACGTGGTGATTAGCCGTATTTATATTCAAAGGTTTAAATATCGGTAAGGAAAATTTATCTATCAACATACTGAATGGAAAAACATCGCCCTATATTCAGTAACAAGCTTTGTACGAAAAGGAAACGTACAGAAAAATAATGAGGTCGTACACTATTCCACGTCAAATCATAATACCACAGAGCTCTTACAGACTAACGAGACGCCTCAAAGACTTCCCCACATGTGACTAATGAAAGAGTCTGATCTGTCAATGGCATAAGATAGGGAAATTAAAATGTCTAGACTGGGTTCGATTTGTTCTTTCTATCAATGATAATATTATATTTCAAAAAGTCCGTCCCGGCTTCGCACCGTGTGCTAATGAAGATTATTTAGGCAAGTTTGTGATACCTTAGGTTTACATTATTGCAATTTTTGTGAATAATATTTAGCCCATCTTACTCGTTGATAATGTAGCTTTAGATAGGTGAAAGAATGATTCAAATTAGTTTAGTAATTTTTAGGGTTCCGTACCTAAAGGATAAAAATGGGACCCTATTACTAAGACTTCGCTGTCCGTCGGTCTGTCCGTCTGTTTGTCACAAGACTGTATCTCATGAACCGTGATAACTAGAGAGTTGAAATTTTCACAGATGATGTATTTCTGTTGCCGCAATAACAACAAATACAAAAAACGGAATAAAATAAATATTTAAGTGGGGCTCCTATACAACAAACATGATTTTATTGCCTTTTTTGTAGATAATGGAACGGAACCCTTCGTGCGAAAGTCCGATTCGCACTTGACCTGTTTTTAGTTTATCTTGTACAAATTAAAATACAAAATTTATCTCTTTATAATTAGTAGAGTGTAGATGTAGGTATGAATGTAACCTGAAAAGATAACACATTACAACTAGCTATTCTATTTAGAACAGTCAACGATTTATTCATAACACATTATATTTCTGAGTAAATTTGAATTTCTCGTGATGGCATTGCTCGCTAAAAAGAATACTTCCTACTCGTATGTTAAAATATTTTATGCAGCGCGAATTATGGAAATTGTAAATATTCCCTGATCTGAGGAGACGCAAATGTTATTGAAAGATGAAAGAGTTTCCCGGAAACGGACGCCGGCAAGCTAATTAAATGAGTTGAGGCTAGAACGCATGCTTTGAAAAGTCTTTAGCAAAAAGGCAACCGAGACGTTCTCTTCATTAGCGACAAGAAAAGTGATGTCATTCCGTTGTGACACAGGGAGGTGTGTTCCCCCCGCTGGTCGCTCGTCGACTGACTTCGGAACCCCCCCCCGGCGGGGAGGGGGTGGTCGGCTTTCTCTTTCATTTTTCCTTCGCTCCTCGGCTCATCCAGTTACATCGTTCTTATGTTTTATTTTTAATTAAAGCGTACGCAAGTCGGCGGCGTAGATCTTCCCCCCTCCTCGGGTGGGGGTGAGAGTACATACGCCGCGGGTGTTGATGATTTTTCAATGGGGAGAAAGAGTTCCCTCATTTTCTTAAGAGAAAATTGCGTTTTGTTTTCGTGTAGTCGAAGTCTGTAGTAATCGCTTTTGTTTCTCGAAAGTTCTGCCGTTTGTACGTAGCGCGCATATGAACGTGGGTAAGTTGTATGCTTTTGTAAGTTTGGCGCGAAATTCTGGAGACGATGCAGTTAGGTGCTATGTACATTTTATGTTTTGTGCTCAAGTTTACTGTTTCTTTCAGTTTTACGTGCCTCAGATCGTGTTATAGGACTTTATTCAACTTTTTTACTATTTTTCTTCACACGGGGGTGTTTATCTTATAAAAAGATGAAATAAAATAAGATCACGATTGTAATTATTCTCAAGCACTGTCGATACTATTAGATCTCTATGCGCTTAGATTCTTGAAGATGCCTAAATGGGGTAATTAGGGGCACGTCCAACATTAGTATACATAGTTGGCACATGTCCACATTTTGCAAAAATGGTAATAAGAGATATAACTGTTTTTTGTGTATTTTGTATTCTGTTATGAGTGTGTTATAATAATAAATTATAATTAGATGTTATATAGTTCTGTAAATATAGATAGGTACTTATGATAATGTGTTTTATAGGTAGTTTTCAGTTTTAATATAATTCTTACTGGAAAAGTGTTTCAAAAACCTTTCAGAAAAGAAAATGCCTTTTCATTATCCCCTAAAAATGTATACCCACATACTAACAACACATTAGCGTCTCAGAAGTTAATGTAATGAAAACAAAAAGGGCCAAGAAAAGGGTGCGTTAAGTTCCGCCGAAAAACGAGAATTTGTAAGAAGTCCACCCCCCCAGGGGCGTTGGGGGTACACTGCCCCCTCGTGTGCGAAAATAAATTGCCAAGAATAATAATTATAATGAAAGCGAAAGAACGTATAAATTAGTGAGGACGCCCCGAGACTCGGAATTCGGTGTGCGCGTCTTAAGTTATTCAAATTTGTTTACATGTGAATACGGCCTTACAAAAACAATAGGTTTTAAAAGCTAATTTTCCAATTCAGTTTTTTCTCTATAGTTTTATAGTTTTGGGGTTAACATACACGAAATACTTAAAAATAAATTAAAATACATTACTGTAATCGCCAAATACGTAGACTACCTCTCTGATCTCTAAACGTTCAGATCAAAGAAGATGTCTATAAGGGTAGTCAGAGGCACGTCCAGCCATGCCCACATTTTGTTGTTAATATTCCATAGGTGACGGGCAAAAAAACAAACAAAAAACAAACACAGTTTTTTAAAATTTTGACCTAGAGGTCAGCAATTAAATAAAATTAAGACATCGACATACTTTTTGTCTGATGATGACACTTCCACGAGTTCCATTTTAATTTCTCCGCTAGTACGTGCCGGAACGCCTATGGTCGCTCAGATTTTGCCCACTCTCCCCTCATTACGGTGGAGATATTATAAAGTAATGGACATTCCTCGACGTTTACGCACTTGATTTTCAGTTTTAACTTTAGATTTTAGTCGTTCTTTTTTATTTATTTTGCTTTATTATTTCTTGCATACAAGTAAATTAGTAAAAAAATAAATAGGTTCATGATTGGTATCACCAGGCATAGTAAACATCTCAGAACTCATCGGCACTCAAATCTTTTAGTATTTCTAAACAGAGTAGTCAAATGCACTTCCAAACATTTAGCACATTCGCAGTTGCTAGTATTCTATACATTTAATGACCTCGGTGGTATACTGGGCAAGAGTCCGGCTGAGTGGTTTGATCCTCGCAGCGGAACCAATGTTTGTATGATCTGTAAATATTTGTTCTGAGTCTAGGTGTTATGGTACCATCGCTAGTAATTTATTATTTCATTATTAATCGACTAAAATAAAAAGTTCTTAATTCAACATGTATATTTTTTTTTTGCTGTTTTTATACACATAACTGTTTATCTGGTGATCCGATTTCGATGATTTTTAGGGTTCCGTACCCAAAGGGTAAAAACGGAACCCTATTACTAAGACTTCGCTGTCCGTCTGTCCGTCTGTCTGTCACAGGGCTGTATCTCATGAACTATGATAGCTAGACAGTTGAAATTTTCACAGATTATGTATTTCTGTTGTCGCTATAACAACAAATACTAAAAACAGAATAAAATCAATATATAAAGGGGGCTCCTATACAACAAACGTGATTTATTTGTCGTTTTTCGTGCGCGAGTCGACTCGCACTTGGCCGGTTTTTTCGTATTGTGTAGAGAATAATCCCATTTAAATTATACTCGTAGGGCTTATAGATACATTAAAAAACTTAAAAAACTAATATCTTATATTAGTTTTTTAAGTAACTGTAACCGTAAATGGACTTATCAAGTGTTCGAAACATTTTCGTCGATTTTCTTTTTAGTTTTCAATGTAATTATTTATTTATACGTGTTAGGTTGCAAATCTTTTTCTGCTTATAATAATTCAAACAGCATTATGTGTAAAATAATAACCTTCGCTGTAGTCAGATAAAATGTATAGTACATTAATAATTTATGTAAAAAATTTATTGAAAAGCATAGAACAGCGTCTTGAGTATCAATCAATACACAACATAACATCAAATACCGCGATCGCTGGGATGCGAAAAAGGGGGAACGAAAAAAAAAACTAATTAAAAAAGCAATCAAGGTTTTCTTGACGGCGCTCACGTTCGCCCATATCGTCTTACCCCCTACTTCCCGGGGTGCTGTCGCCCCCAACCTCCCCGCTCGCCATAACACCCTAAAGGGGTGGGTGGGGTTGGTACTAGATTTACGTAACACGTTTAAAGTGTGTTTTGATGAAGTAATCATCCCATTTCCAAGGACTGCGTTTAAGAATTTTGCGGCATGGATGGCGACATTTTTTGCCACAACTCTTTAATCTGGATTAGTTAACGAGCTGTCGACGTAATTTCTAGGTAATTTGCTGGATGCTGTGTGGGGGCTTGTTGCGATGTTCTGAGGTATTACCGTAATCGGGAATGGGCACAGCTATTTATTTATTTAATACTTTATTGCACAAATATATATATACATATATATAATAACATCTAGGGTCCAGGACACCAAGCTGCGGTGCCTACCCCGGTTTTGGTCATTTTCAATTTTTGCAGTCAATAACTAAGCATAGCAAATAAACTTGTTTAAAATCTATTATTAATACAATTCTTTGTCTATGGTCCGTTTTGATTAGTGACAGTTGTGATGCGTCATACGACATGATTGACCACAACTAAATATTTCCTGTTTTGTCTATTTAAATATGAATAATTAATTAATAAATATCGCCTGTTTCAAAACCTTTGCTTAACCTAAGAGAATACTCTATTTTATGTTGTTTAAAAATCGTCGTTTTAATAATTTTACCGTTTATTTGAAAATTAAATGTTGTTTAAATGACTACAACCAGCGCTCTCACCCTAATACTAAATATATATATATTTTTTTTATAAATTCCATAAGAACTAGTTGAGCCATTGTCGTACAAGCATTTTCTGTCTGCCTTAAAGGTAACAAAATAAGGTACCAAGCTACGTATCTAAATTCAAATAGAATGTTGATGATCATGGAAACTTCAACTAGGTACTTCTATACCAATTAGTTTTATTAATAAAATTAACAAATAGGATCACGACTGTAATCTTTATAGATGTCTTAAGGTTGTAGTCAGAGGCATGTTTATATATTACGTTTGACACATGCCCACATTTTGCTGTAGTTAGTCTTTCATAAGTGATAGGATTCATTTGGGGATTACAGTTGTTATAGGTTCCTAAGTATGACAGACATCCTCTTAGATCTTCAGATCCTTGTACATGTAAAAAGGGTAGGTACCTAGTCAGAGGCACGTCCAAACATTTAGGCATATGCCAACATTTTTCAGTAGTAAATTCGTTCTATAAAAAAATCACTGGATCTTAAATCAATTAACGTTTAAGCTAGTTAAATATTTTCATCAAATAGCTAATTTCAGTGAAATTAAATATGTAATTAGTGTCCTGAATTTCAGTCATTCCATATTCGTACTGAAATAAAAAAAACATAACTACATTATAAAGAAATTGGAATTCCTCGTGTCCTTTAGACATCTTGTCCTAGATATAAGTGGGCAAGACATGATTTACCTTAGTTTCAGGTAAGAATGAACCATAATGCATCGCTCTAAGGTCGATTGTTGTTTGAATCTGTGCCGGTTTATTAAAATACTGCGGCCGTACAGGTACAGAGGTAGAAATAAAAACGAAGCAAAGCAGTTACTTTTATGAGGGCGCGAATAAGATGTTTTGGACTCTGTCTAAGGAATGAAAAGATAAGAGTGACGCACACTAAATTGAGGATACGTTTCAAGCCATGTTCAACGGATTTGCAAATAACTTCTATTACACCTAAATTAATTTAAAAATATGATTTTTTCAATTCAGTACCTAAGAATAAATAAACCCCCAAAAGTGATAGATCATGTAAGATTTTAATGATCGAACAGATCAAAATTTTAAACTATTGCAATTAAATTTTATCCTAATCCAACACAATATTGTTGAAGGATTATCTTGATTTAATAATTTTATTTTAATAACTTGACAAAAAATCCTAATCCTAATCCCACATTAGGATTCCCAGTTTCATATCAAAAACCAAGTAATTAGAAGTAGGTACCATAACTACACGAACCCATGATAAATAAGATCACGACTGTAATCCCCAAGTACAGTAGACATCCTCTCAGATCTCTGGCGCTCAGATCTTTGAAGATGTCTAAAGGGGGTGTCATCACATCAAAACATTACCTTTTGCACATGCCTACATTTTGCATTCCATACGAGATAACTGATAATTATAAGAAAAGTGATTGTACATTTCACACCTTCATCTAACTCAAACCCAAGCAAAGCTTGTAGGTACTATCGGAACTAGATAACATCTGCTAGTTTTTGCAATTCATGTATATATACCATACATACTGTGCACGACAAAACCTTTTTTATAATTATTTACAAAAACCTTTTTGGAATATAGTTTTAAAATTTTGTGTATTACTTTTTTGGAAGAATTAGAACGTAAGAACGTAAGTAGAAACGAGTTGTGGGAAAATAAAAGCGAAGTTGTTTAGTATTTTTTCTTCGAAGAACCCAAAAATCGAGGCTTCGGCTCCGCGAAACTTTCAATCTGAACACCATACGTTACATATCTGTAGATCACAATATACATTTGCCCCGTCTGAGCTCTACACTCTTCACTCTATCTCGCCGCGTCACCAATTTCTCATCAACTCAAACGTTTTCCCAGCGTTTTCCCTGCCCAGTGCGTGCCTCCACCATAAAAATAATAAAATGCCGTTCCACAGCCATAACAAGCGTCGTTGGAACAAAGCGGCAGCTCGCTCAAATAATTTGTATCAATTTGTAAAAATGCAGCACCCACTTCTTGCCCCCCTTAACGAGGGGGACATCTGAGCACGTAATAATTACGCCTTTGCATCTTTCGAATCCGTCTTTGTGACAGAAAGGAGTTGCTTGTAAATAAGAGAGGATTTTGTCTTACCTATCCGGTGCTTTGCACTAGTTTAACTATGGTATTGATAGAGAATTTATCTGATTCTTAAGCTTGGTCGCGTAATAGATGTAAGTTACGACGTAGATTCGTCTTCTTCGATCGGCACTAAAGCCCTACATAACATTTACAATAAGGATCATCTAATATTGCACACCCTTAATAAGGTAGAATACATTGATTCCTTACAATTTAATTATTTTACATTTTTATGAACGTAATTCTATTTTGCGTGTGTTAAGTAGTTTAGTTTCAAAAAATGTTAGGCTAAAAAATGGTTTGTATGAAACTTATTCGTACGAGCATATTTTGCGTCAATCATGTCAATACATCACCAAATAAAAATGACCAGTAGCATCTTCATCTAAGCTGGCGTTCATCAAAATCTTTAACCGGAGGTTACCGTCAGCTCAAAAGATTGATATCTAAAAAAATCCGTCGAAAACAAACGGTTCGAGTGAACAACCGTAGAACAACGGGTAAAATTGTTGGTGTAAGTGAACTTTGTACCATCATAAGTTAACTTAAAAGGATCACGTTATTCTGGTGGTCATTTACCATTGTTTTGTCTCATTTAGCGGTTCAAAGCGATTTTATTATCATTATAACGTAATCATCATCAAGTACGAGTATGATATGGGAACAAGCGTTGAATGCATCGTTGGTCATTCGTATCAGCTCCATTACATCTTGTTATGACGAAATTGACAATCATAGGTACGTGTGGTACGGTCATCATTTTAAGTCTATAGTTTTTGTTTTCTTAAATTAAACTTTAATAAAAAAAACTTGATCTTTTTTTTAATTCAATGCTAAATGTACTCGTCAAGAAAAAATAAACGAGCCCAAACCCTACATAGAGTTATGTTGTGTAGTTGTTGGGAGTTCCCATCTAGCTATCAGACACCTACATGATCCGATGAACCATATATTTAGCACAACATTTCAGAGTAGCTACAGTAGTGTTCTAGATCAGTTGAGCTACCTATAAATAATTTGCAACGGTCTCTAGTTAGCTCAACTGTTTGAAAGGAAAGAAATAAATAGGTTAAGGGGCCGTACTACAATCTCTAAAGTAAAACTAAAGTAGTATTACTTTATGAGCGAAAGTGACAACGCTATACGAACACGTATGGCGTTGTCACTTTCGCACCGCACCAAGTACGGTACACATCCTTGCATCCTGTAGCTCAGATCATCCAAGATGTCTGGAAGGAGAAGTCAATTTGTTATATTTTTTTTAAATCATGTAATACACATATATGTAGGTACTTATATTACGAAATCAATGTCTTCAAGCTTCAGTAAGTAGTTTTTTTATCGAAATCGTAACGATAAAAGTGTAATTCATAGAGCGACATTAGCATAACCGCGTATGGGTTATCAAGATCTACGAACGTGATTGTAGTGTGGCGTGTGAGCTTGCGTGTAGCGGCTTTAATTTCAGCCTCGTGTAGAGCCGGCCTAATTCAGCTGCGGAAGTAGTTTGGACTACGCTTCATTACCTGCATGTTCCAAAACATGTGAGTGCCATAGATTTGTTAGGAGTTAGACATTTTTATTTTGGGATTTTTTTTAGCTTATACAGGTAATTATGTAGTAGTTAGGTATATAAACAGAGTCGGATTTTTAGGGTTCCGTACCCAAAGGGTAAAATCGGAACCCTATTACTAAGACTTCGCTGTCCGTCTGTCTGTCTGTCTGTCCGTCTGTCTGTCACAGGGCTGTATCTCATGAACCATGATAGCTAGACAGTTGAAATTTTCACAGATTATGTATTTCGGTTGCTGCTATAACAACAAATACTAAAAACAGAATAAAATAAATATTTAAGGGGGGCTCCCATACAACAAACGTGATTTTTTTGCCGCTTTTATAGATAATGGTACGGAACCCTTCGTGCGCGAGTCCGACTCGCACTTGGCCGGTTTTTATAATACTTATAACTCGAGAACGGCTTGATTGAATTTCATGAGTTTTGATTAGTTGGATTTGTCTTCGTCCCGAAAATAAATTAGTAAACCCGTGCTAAGCCGGGGGGCGGAGCTAGTTACTCTTATAAATATATTAAAGGCTAGCTGCTCGCCCCGGCTTCGCACGGGTGGTACCTGGATTGAAAGTCTACCGATTTTGTGCAAACTTCACATATACCATCTACTAAATGGTCCGAACAAAGCCTAAACATTTGGTTTGGATAGGTGAGCCCGTTCTTGAGTTATAAAATTAAAACGAAAGTGGCATTGATTTTTATATATGTATATAGATAACGCTTTTAACCGTAGTTTCGAAGCATAGTATATCTTCTGATTCCTGAATGAATATCTTTAAGGCGCTCCCAGTCGACGATTGTTTTTGTTGATTGTATTTTATAATGTATAGTATATGTTTGTGAATAAAGATGTACCCATCTTTAATCACTTCGATAAATAATCCCACCGACCGCTGCAATGACGACAAACACACGTCGGCGCGTGGTCCGCCTTAGCTTTTCGAATAAATTAATGATATAAATAATGTACTTATCAAAAATCTATTCTAATAGAAATCTAGATCTACATATTACCTATCTTTAACAATAAATCACAAGTTGATTTTAATAGTAGGTATATAAAATATTTCGATCATAAATTCTAAAACGTATCATTTTGAAATAATATCTTTATCGTGAAAAGTTTCTGCTATTATGTTTTCAGCTTAATAGAAATCTAGGTAGGAACCTGAAGTAATATACTTATAAAAATAGGAGATGTGGCTTGTTCAGAAGTATTTCTTTTTTCGTTTCGAAAAAGAGCAATCGTCGACTGGGAGCCCCTTAAGGATGTCGAAGACAATTACATATCCTCACTTGAGGAAACCAGTTAGTATTCTTGTAAGCGGCGACGAGCTTGCAACCTATTACGAAATGCTGACTAGCTTCTGCTAAATGTGGGCATGTGCCGAATTTAATGTTTCGACGTTTCTCTGACTAATCCCATTTTACATATTTAAGGATCTTACCGCCTGGAGATCTGGGATATGCCTACTGTAGGTACTTTGGGTATTAAAGTCGTGAGCTTATTTCATTTCATTTTACATATGTATCAGTTCTTCATGACGCAGAAGCGTTCAATCAAAGCTCATAAAACTCTAATACGATTGGTTGGAAAATTGTTTTTAAATTAAACTAGCGACCCGCCCCGGCTTCGCACGGGTAGCATGTTATTATACATATAAACCTTCCTTCTGAATCACTCTATTTATTAAAAAAAACCGCATCAAAATCCGTTGTGTAGTTTTAAAGATATAAGCAAACATACATACATACGCGGGAAGCGGAAAGCGACTTTGCTTTATACTATGTAGTGATTTGCGAATATTAACTCGCTTTTGAATTATTGGCTGAAATAAAGGTCTAGTCAAACATGTAGCGCTGTAGGTTGTGAGTTCGATGTCCACCCAGGTTAAACATTTGTGCGATTAACATAGATGTTTGTTCTGTGTGTCTGTGTTCCGGGTGTTATAATGTAGTATGTATTTACAAAATCGTAGCAGGCGGAAAGTCGTGATCTCTGCCTACTTATCTGTGGGAATTTAGGCGTAACTTTATGTATGTATTTACAAAAAAAAAGTATTTAAGTATTCTGTCAATAATCAGGTTCCCCTATAGCTTTGCTTTGCTTGGGGCTAGATGGCGATGTGTGCAGTGTTCATTTATATTTATTTATTTATGTGAGGTAACAATAAAAGGTAATCAAAAAGTTAAAAATAAATAGTGTCACGACTATGATCCCCAAGTACGGTAGAAATCCTCTCAGATCTTCAGGCGCTTAGACACATGCTCAAAACGTTGAAGGAAAACATCGTGAGAAAACCAGTTAGTATTCTTGTAAGCGGCGATGGGCTTGCAACCTATCACGTATGGAATGCTAACTACTGCAAAATGCGGACATGTGCCAAATATAATGTTTGGACGTGCCTTACTACCCTCACTAGACATACTCAAAGGATCTAAGCGCCTGGAGATCTGAGAGGATGTCTATCGTACTTGGGGATCATCGTGATCATTTTTAGGGTTCCGTACCCAAAGGGTAAAAACGGGACCCTATTACTAAGACTTCGCTGTCCGGCTGTCCGTCTGTCTGTCTGTCTGTCCATCTGTCTGTCATGTATCTCATGAACCGTGATAGCTAGACAGTTGAAATTTTCACAGATTATGTATTTCTATTGTTGCTATAACAACAAATACTAAAAAAAGAATAAAATCAATATTTAAGGGGGGCTTCCATACAATAAACGTGATTTTTTTGCCGTTTTTATAGATAAAAGTACGGAACCCTTCGTGCGCGAGTACGACTCGCACTTGGCCGGTTTTTTTTTTTAAAAATTCTTGCAAATCCGGCAACTAAAAAAACCCCCTATTTTCCCAGAACTGTGAATGTAAAGTGGTTAATCAGTAATAGTAGTGCGATTACCGCAAATTGGTCCGCGGGGCACGGCTGTGTCACGTTCGAATATCAAACAGGCTTGGGCAACGCCACTTACTGGCCAATGCGTGATGTGCTGACTATACCTGGGGGAGAACGGGGATAAGTCACAAAGTTACCATTTCAAATTTAAAACTTCCGACGGAACTGGTAACGTATTTTTAATGCATACGTGAAAGAGCGAACTAGAATTACCTTTACTTAACATACATATATCCAGCGAAGAAAAAAAATCGTTTAACTAAAAAAATTCTTCAATTAATTCTACGCGTTTTGACCTCATCTTCCGATAAGATCAATTATTATTCTTGTTTGAGCCTTCACCTTGTTTGATTGGCACCACACTGGAGCTCTACATAGCATTAAGAAAAGGATCATTAAAAAAAAGGTAGACCCCAGCCGTTTTGTTGCCTGATTCTTCTAGGCTTGGTCGCGTGGAATTGGCGTAGCTTCACCTAGTTCCTAAGACGTTTCAAAGTGATCCTTGTGATTTCATTGAAATAAATTATTTTTAAATTTGAATTTGATTTAAAATATTTTATTCACGATAAACCACCCACGTCTATTCACTTCTTAGTGGTTTTCTTTTTTTATAATTCAAATAAAATTAAAAATAAAATGTTATGAGAGTTATGAGCTTTTGGCACACTGATCCATCGGATTGTTCGCCCAATCTGTCGTATACTCCATCCAGTTCATGTTCCGCTATTAGCATAATTCTTCAATGATCCGCTGGTATAGGTATATATGAGGTCGAGTGATTTGCCTCAAAGTACTCGTAGGTACGTCCTATCATGTTCAAATTGTGGATTAGGCTATTATTGTGTTCTGCAAGACTTCAGTTTATCCAACTACAGTCCACTGTGTACGCTCGAACTAAGAATCCCACATAAAACTCTACATTAAACAATATTTCTCAATATTTAACCACATTTCATACAACCTTCTCCATACTGATTAGAATTACTTTGACTGAAAAGCTCATAATATAACTTAGGGATATAATCTAGATAAACTCTTTTTAAATCAAAGCTATGAATAGCTAAACAGTTCATTTTTATATAATTCGTAAGATAAATAATCATACTAGCTAAGTATATTATAGACAGTTTCTTTTTAAGTTTGATGGTTTTCAAGATAATGCATTTTTATTACGTGTTCCGTCTTATCCGGGTAGATATCACCGATATCACCTTAAATTAAATAATAATAACCTTTCATGCTGATTAGATCAATACTTAGACAGGTATGCTCGAACAAACATACATTATACAAACGGATTTTTCTATGCTAATTCAACGATCTTCTCTCGGATCAATAAGTTTACTTTGGTTGAAGAGTTTAGTGCAAAAGGTTGTTTTACATCAGCATTATGATTTTATGCAACCTCATAAAATAAATCGTGTTTCCTCTCCAGTTTTCATATCACTATCTTGATGGTTCGTGATCGAGCAGTGGTCGGGTACTGACGCCTCGCTCGTGACGTAATGTAGACCCTAGGGAATATACGGGCCTGTGGTAATGACCGCGCATAGGATGGACAATGTGCTCATAATCCAATAATGGTGTTTGATTTTATAGGGATACTAGCTGAACCGTGCCCGCTTCGCTGGTCGACAGATAGTTTCACATCTGGTATTCCAATCTTCAAAATAAATTATAGCCTATATGTTGCCGAGGACTAATAGCTACATAACAAGAAAGTTTCATCTAAATCCGTCCAGTAGTTTTTGCATGAAAGTCGGACAACAGACAGACAGACTTGAGGCTTGTGTTACTTGTATAAAGGCCACTAGGCGTATTTTTTTAGTTTTTTTCATTGTACAGAATTGAATTCTTCTACAGTTTTATTATATGTATAGATTACGTGTTCCGTTAGTTCATGTAATAGGTCTATATTATTTTACCCATAATAATAATAAAAATAAAAATATTACTTACATATAAAATCTTTAAAATTCTTTTTTTTTCTGTTTTTGTTCCCATTCTTTAGTTTATATAAATAACAAATAGTTTTAACTGATTAAAACGAAAACAGCTAATTTTTTCAACTGATAATCCTAATAATATTATAAATGCGAAAGTTTGTGAGTTTGTATATATGTTTGTGCCTCAATCAGGCCTAAACGACAAAACTGATTATGATGAAATTTTCTGTAGATGTAGATATAATGCCCGAATAAAAAATAGACTACTTTAAAATACGAAAAACATCTCTAAAATCATATCAAAATGCAAAAGGGATTTTGGTATAGATGGCATCAGTCGTCATAGCAACGTGCGTTAATCAATGTGATTATTGAAATTTCGACAGGACAACGTCTGTCGCGGGTTTCCTAGTACCTTATACATCTTCTTTGAAAAATAGTTTTAACTGTCTATATATATAATGTATGCAGTAGACTCTTCAAGATGCACCCAATTAAAAGCAATTCTAAAGCAAATACAATCTCGATCTAGATTGTCGATCGAAATCAAATCCGAACAAACAAGACGACCATGTAATCGACGACGACCTGTAACCTCCTAAACTACCCTAAAGCTTTGCTTTCCTTAGAAACGATAACCGTCATATTACAACAGTCTTGTAGTTCTAGAAAAAAAACTATTTCTCAAAGGAAAATAAGAAAATGTTATTATGTTACGCTAATTTGGACTTTAACGCGAACATAATAAAAAGTTTTAGTATTTTTAGGGTTCCGTACCCAAAGGGTAAAACCGGAACCCTATTACTAAGACTTCGCTGTCCGTCTGTCTGTCTGTCTGTCACAGGGCTGTATCTCATGAATTGTGATAGCTAGACAGTTGAAATTTTCACAGATTATGTATTTCTGTGGCTGCTCTAACAACAAATACTAAAAACAGAGTGAAATAAATATTTAAGGGGGCTCCCATACAACAAACATTATTTTTTTGCCGTTTTTATAGATAATGGTACGGAACCCTTCGTGCGCGTGTCCGACTCGAACTTGGCCGGTTTTTTAAATTAATCTGTTAATTTGTCAAGACGACAGAATTGCCATCAATGACAAGAATATCCTATTTACATTGTAAATTCAAAAGTACATGAGAATGTTTGAATATTTCTCAATCACTACCAAACGACCACTCGAAAACGATAAAGGATTTAGATGAAACTTGAAATATAAATAACCTATGCCCTGAAATAGCATAAAGGGTACTTCTTATCCTGATACCACGCGCATGAACCCGCTTGTTGAAGCTATTTAAAAATGAGGCAGTTAGTATTTGACATGTTATATTTCCTCCGGTTTATTAATACAGTTTTAAAACGGTAACAGATCTTTAAAAACCAACTTAAGCACATCAGTATGGAATGTAAACATCGAGTCATCTCCTAAGGCGCCATCTGTAATTTTCTAACAATGCACTCAACGCGTCCAGAATACTCTGACCCATCACTTTCTACCGAAACCCCTGATTTAGTACCATGATTGATCAAGGGCGAGGGGAAAGGGGGTTATACTAACGCTGGTTGTTGAATACACGCTCGATCGATCTTCGATCTAAGGATATTGCATATTTATCAACCTTTGACATGGGTAAGTACGGAGTAACATCTTCATAGCAAAAAGGTAAAACAAACATGTTTAAAACGTGGTGGGAATGTATGCTTGTTGCAATTCCGTGAGTAGAAATATGCGTTCGAGTTTGTAACGAATCATGCCGGAGCTAGGGTGAGAGCGCTTGTAGTGGCCATTTTAACAACATTTGAATTTTCAAATAAACTGTTTGTATTGAAAAAAATATTAAAACAACGTTTTTTAAACAACATAAAATAGAGTAAATAAAACTATATCTTAGGTTAAGCAAATGTTTTGTAACAGGCGATATTTATTTTGTAATTATTCATATTTAAATAGACATGACGGGAAATATTTAGTTGTGGTCATAGCGGATCTTACTTATAAATCAGAATATCAATTATAATCAATTAATATCATGATGCAAATAAATAAATAAAGTAACTACTCGTAGGTATATAAGAAAAACATACGTGATCGATAATATTTTTACCGTCATATAAGTACTTCTACTGAGAGAATGATTTGGTATTAATCCCGCTTGAGTGAAATATTTTATGTTTCTTATTAGAAACCTATTTAGAATCAAATCTATTAATAGATTCGTTTAGTGTATCAGAGTGTAACAATATTCCGTATCATAAAAATAAATAAGATCATTTCGAAACAAAAATCTAATGCCAGAACACACGTGCACCCAGATGGTAAATTGCATCCGCGGTTGAACCGACTCAGATAATTTATTTATTGTTGTTCTAATTCACGCAAAATCGTGGCGTTCCGACTCGTTACCGATGCTGTAGGAGCGCGCTTGCCTTTACAGCGTACCCGCTGATTGAGGGTGCAACAGTTAGATCAGGGTCTAAGGGGTAGACAGAGCTGCAAGTCAAGCAACACTAAATGGAGCAGACGTCAACCCACCCCGTCTCTTCTGTATGTTTACGTCGCGAAGCAACGCTCCTGTATGTTTTAATATACTAGTAAAATAAAAAATAAATAAATAGGATCACGACTGTAATCCCCAAGTTCGATAGACATCCTCTCAGATCTCCAGACGCTTAGATCTTTTAAGGATGTCTAGTGGGGGTAGTGAGAGGCACGTCCAAAGATTATATTTGGCACATGCCCACATTTTGCAGTAGTTATCTTCAAAGATCTGAGCGCCTGGAGATCTGACAGGATTTCTACCGTACTTTGGGATTACAAACATGATCCTTTTTTTTACATCAAAGAAGCGCCCCACTTTGCCCCTCGCCCCTTAGGTGTAATGACAATTAGTCACCATCATCATCATCATCGCCACTTCAGCTGTATTTAAACTTCACTGAATATTAACTCTTCCTTACAGATTTCCAGATCCATTGATCTTGTGCATCAATTGCTTCAGTGTTCTTTAGTAAGAAGTTATCTTTAAATCAAGTAAAACAATAATAGTCTGCACTTTCCAGTGCGTGGTCTCATAAAAATGACTTACTCTAGCAAACGGACAACTTTGGCAACTTACCTGTAAAAAAGTTGTACAACTTGTTTTTAGCGATGATTTTATGGAGTGGCTATTGTGGCAGCATATCGCGGGAACTTACACATCGCTCTCCCATTCGTCCCTATTTATAGTCAGGAACACAAATTACTCCACCCAATAAAAAGTGTTATGTATTCTTTTTTTTTTCACTTTCAAAACTTTCGTGAGTTGTACTACACATTATTACAACAACGGGAAATGTGCGAGACGACAATGCGAGCAGGGTAGCGCGCGCGTTTAATGGTCCACTCACCCTGAAGAAGATTCTCTAGATGAATCGAAACATTGTCGGTGTCCTCATTGACAATTTATCATTTACGTGAGTAATTTCCCGTTGTTGTAATAAGGTGTTATGTATTTTAATAAATTGTTTTCAATTTCGTTTAAAATAAACCAAGATTACATGACAAGCTTGCTAGAAGCTTTTATTTTGTGCTTTATCTGTTTTACAAAAAGGTTTAATGAATTTGAAAAAAACATATTGGACAACTGTAAATAGTTTTATATTTACTAAATATTTATGGGCCATATTTACAAGACTTTAATAGATCATTCCTTCATCCAGATGCATCGTCGTGAAGGATATTTCTATTTAATTATTTCAAACTGACTGACAGCAGATGCTGTCCTATCAAATTATAATATAATCCCATAGAAAAAAGCACTGTCTGTTCAAGCGTTTTTTTTAATTTCCAGGCAATTTATTTCATCCACATTCACCCTTGTTGCTTTAATGCAAACAAAACATAAAAATAAATATTTAAATCGGTCAAGCTGTTTTTTAGTTTTAGCGAGACTAACAAACAACAATTCATATTTATATATATGAATATTTTGAAAACATTTAGTTAGTTTGGGGCTAGATGGCACTGTGTGAAATGTCCACCAATATTTATTAATATTTATTATTATTTAAATACAAAATACGAGTAATATCAGTCTGTTGTCATTGTGTAAATTTTTAGTGTAAATTGTTACTTACAATTAGATACTATTCCGTTATGTTAATATTAGCACTAAGTTAATGAATAAAGATTTTATTTATTATTTATTGTGAGGAGACAAACACACTAGACTCACCCTCGTATTCAAGAACGACACTATGAGAACACGCACCCACAGTGGACGAAATCTTTTTTCATAAAAATCACTTTATGTGTTGAGCGGCAATATGGCGCACACTACCGTGTGCCTTTAGAGCTCAATTTTGGCTAGAGGCACACGACAATGTGCCTCTAGTCACACTATGCAGTGTCGCACAACACATAAAGTGATTTTTATGAAAAACGATTTCGTCCACTGTGGGTGCGTGTTCTCATAGTGTCGTTCTTGAATACGAGGGTTAAAATGATGTACAAACCAGGGTTCATCATGTTTCTGATGTTGAGCTATAAATATGACCAAGTTTATGATAGCAGGGCTTTTAAGTGGTTCAATGTCAGTTTCACGAGGTTTGTGCTCAGTGCTTGCTATTAAATAGGTGTTTGCTTGAAGCAAACATTTGTTTCTACGTTGGTAAAGCATCGTGTTATAGGTTAGATTCATTTAGCTGGATTTTATTGAGTTTGCACATCGAGAAGGAATGATTTAGCAATAAAATAAATATTGGTGGCCATTTCACACGTGCCATCTAGCCCTATGGGAACTAGATAACTGATAGAATACTTATATACTTTTGTTGGTAAATATATACATAAGATACATTATAACACCCAGACAACTATCTATGTTCATCACTCAAATATTTGTTCTGGGTGGGGATCGAACCCAAAACCTACAGCGCAGAATGCAAAGCTAAGTAAAAATGTATTGCCAAAAAAGAGATAAAGCGTTTACATGTCTACGTGATGATAAATGGAAAAAAATAATAGGATATTCTTGTTTTCAAAGGGTTCTTACTCAAAGTATCAGTTTTAGGCCCAGCTATTTGGCTCAAGATCAGCTTCCTAATGAGCTCTGGCACCTGTACCATTAGCACCAGTTTATGAATGAACTTCTCTATCTCCCTGATAAACGACGAAACTACGAAAAACTTAAAAATACGAAAGTTGTATATGAACCGGAATCCGAAATATTTCTTAAAAAAAAATATATATAATAAATATTCAAGGTAGAACTTTGTCAAGTAGAAAAACACATTTATAACAGCACACCCGACGACATTTTGAAACATAAAATGTACCTAATAAAAAGTAATATTTTTCTCAAAACTTCTGGGTCAAGACATTATTGTCCCTTTGTACAAATTTAGGTATAGTTGAGGTATCCCACCATATATACGTAATCTGAAACACGTATCGCTAATTGGTTCGTAGACTACTTCCTATGCAAATTTGCCCACTCTCCTCTTAGCCTTATTAATAATTAAGAACAGATCGATTCTGATGATTAGCGATTAGATTCTGATTCATTCAATTAAATTTACTTAAACGGCTTATTTTATAATAATTCTAACAAAATATTGAAATAAAATAAATATTAATGGACTTTATAACACAACGCTATGTAGCCCTAAAATAAGCAAAGATTGTACTATAGAAACTAGACAACTGATAGAATACTTATTAACTTTCACAAATTGTTATACCAATAGGAGGATATTATGATTCAATTATTACGTATTGCGATGGACTCGCCAGTGGTGTGATAATGTCAAAAGCTAGTGCTAAAGACACTGAAGATGAAGGTGCTAGTCGTTAGTGAGGCCCACTCGAGGCCTTCCGATCAGTCTTGCCGAAACCAACCCTATGTAGAATCATAAACATTCAGAGTTCTCACTAAAATTCATTATTTACTATCGCTAAAGCTTTAGTTTATAAGCAAAACTACAAGTAGGTACCTAACTATAACATGCAAGAGTATTTATATATAAGACAACTTTTGGACTTTGAGGAACCATTTTGGAATAGGTCCAAACGGAATCAGCACAGGGAGTCCTAGCGTTGGTGTTATTTTATACTAGCTGCTCGCCCCGGCTTCGCACGGGTGGTACCTGGATTAAAAGTAGCCTATGTGTTATTCTGATGTATACGCTATATTACTGTATAGTCTCATTTTAATCCATTCAGTAGTTTTTGCATGAAAGAGTAACACACACACCCACTCTTAGTTGATCTTATTTAGTTTCTGTCTTTATTATTTTTTATTATTGGTGTTACAGTTTAGCATTTCATTCGACATCTAATCTTGATTAACACAAAATGTGACTTTTCAGTGATAAACAACAGATATGAAATGTGTAATGTAGTAGGTGCCACAACAAAACACGTCAATTCACCATTTACAAAAAGTGTTACCAAATCATTAGTTTTAGTAATAAGAGTAAGTTAGTTCTGAACATTACCAACTCTATGCCCAAACTAAAACGGCGTAGTAAGAATCTCCAAACTGTAGTTAAGTATACAAATTACTTAATTTAAGGTTAAGTTGGCGTCGATCAGTCAAGTGCTCTAAATGCCCCGGTTAAGTTGAAACTAAGATCCGGCTCGAAAGACCACACCTTATTTCAATTTAGTTCCGGCACATGCTATTCGGTTTGAAGTTAGTCTACAATGTTTTGAAGTTTCAATTGTACTTTCTCCTAGTCTTGGTAGTGGGGGATACCTTTATCCCTTCATCTAGCTCTTCAGTCATTTCATAAAAACCACCCGAAAACGAGGCTTCCGTATCCAAACGTATGTTCGTTCATCACGGAAATGAGGTGTCAACTTTGCGAGGATTTGTATAAGATTTAAGAAAAAAATCTAATTAAAAATTATTACCAACTAGCCGACCCGTGACCAAACGTTGTTCTGCCATTTTTTTTTAAAATAACTTAGGAAAAAGCAATTTCAGGCAGCTTCCAATTTTTTCCCTACAAACCTTGTACTGATAAAATAAATTACGAATTTTGTTAGAATGCGTATCATTCATTAGTCAAAACTGCGTTGCTATAACGACTAAATGTTTTTAGTCTGTGATGTCAGATTTGTTGCACATCAACGCCATCTATACTAAAATCATCCTTTTTGCGTTTTTTTTATCATTTAGGGGTTGTTTTCCGGATTATAAGTTTCCCCTTTATTTATTCTGATTTTTTATCTACATACCTACTTACTACAGCAAATTTCATCTTAATCCGTTTTGTCGTTTCTTTTTGATTAGGGAACACACATAGCAGCCTTATTACAAACTTTCGCATTTATAATATTATTAGGATACTGTAAAACCCTTTACTAGATACATGCCGAAATTCATGATTCTAGGTCAACGGTAAGTACTGTAGCTTATAATTTACTTGCGAGCATAATAATTGAGCAAAGTATCAGACATACTCTTATATGGCCGTGGATCTACATTATATCATCTTGACAGACAGAAAGGCAGACCGACGGATAACAAAGTGATTCTTTAAAGGTTCCGTTTCTTTAGAGGTACGGGACCCTAAAAACATTATAATACTACGCTAGCTACGCTTTTGGGCTTTAAAACGCGGACAAAATGTATCCACAAACTTGCATAACTATTCGAATCAATTGCCCAATAACATCCAACTCTAAAATCCATTTCAATACCTTCAGAATATGAACAGATAGATTTATTAATAAAGGGGTGGGTGGGGGTAGATGAGCCTCAGGGGATAGGGGGTAAACTTGGCAAACGTAAGCTTGTGCCGGACAGCGGTCATAACTAAGATATTTTGACCGTCAAGCTATTTCTTGGGCATGTTGGCGTTAGGTGCTACAGAGTGTTTGTATTGTAACATCAACAATGAATTAATTCGGTCGAAATATGATTTGGTGTGTTTTCATTGGATGATACCTACTTCAATTTGATAACAAAGATTAACTAATGTATTGTTGGCTGATCTGATTTGATTTATGTCGATGGCGTCGAACCTTTTTTTTAATGATACAACAGTTGCTCGATCTTTTTATAAACAAGTGATCAATTTTTAAGTTTTATATACCTTAATAATTTTAAGTTTGGTGGAGAGGTAGCTTAGAACCAGGACATAGACGGACATAGAATACTTTGTAACGGGAACGGAAAGTTAACATTTTAAGGCGATACGAAGTTCGCCGGGTTAACTTGTTAGGTATATAATCTTTTTTAATTAGGTAAATAGGTTCAACAATCTCAAACCGTTTATAACGTAATTTATTTTGTACGCAGCTACTATAAAATTCTTGTGATAAAAGGATATAATGTTTGGACGTACCTCTGACTACCCCCACTAGACATCTTCAAAGGATCTAAGCGACTGGAGATCTGAGAGAATGTCCGTACTTGGGGATTACAGTCGTGATCCTATTTATTTATTTTATTGTATTATTTTGTACGTAGCTACTATAAAATTCTTGTGAGTAAAAGGAACATCCTGTATACAAGGGATGAGCCACCAAAGAGCGTTGAATACGTTTGTAGCCGAGATGTCTGTATGGGGTGATATTAAATTCCAACTGACCGAGACTCGTAATATAATATGCTAATTTGAGTAACCATCTTCAGATGTGCAATGCAATTTGAACGTAAACTTAATTAGATGAAGTAAAACGCGGCACAGAGTCAATCTTAAAAATGTAACTTCTATTTTATAAATATAAAAATCAATGCCAATGTTTGTAATTTTATAACTCATGAACGGGCTCACCTTTCCAAACCAAATGTTTAGGCTTTGTTATGTTGAGTCTATGTACGCTTATAATAGACCAAATAGGAGAATCTGGGGACCCTATGTTTGTCTATGTTTCAATCTAGGTCAGTCTATCTATTCTCTAGGTAAATTTCATCAGTAGAAAGTAAGTCAATCGTGTTAGTTCGTAATCGTTACGATGTGATTAAGTAATAAACAATAAAAAAAAACCGGCCAAGATCGAGTCGGACTCGCGCACGAAGGGTTCCGTACCGTATTTGTGAAAATTTCATATCACGTTTCATGAGATACAGCCCTGTGACAGAGGGTTACGTTTTTACCCTTTAGGTACAGAATTCTAAAAACGTCTAAAATCGCATATACATATATATTAATAGTGTGCTTTTCTATTACAACTTTGTTCATTGCACACACTAACAAAAACAACAATAATTATCACAAGAAAACACGAAATGCAAATCTGCGAGTATCTTAATAAGAATCCCTCACACATTTGTACAACAGAATTGCCCAGAGGCCAAGACGTCTGCCCACCCAGATTCCTACAGAGGTACCAACTCGTATAGTTCCTCGTAGTATGAATGCTGCGATGAGATTATGTACATTTCAAGACAGAGTGTTATGATAATATTGATGAGTTCAAATGTTTGTAATGTTTCTAATGTACAGAAGAAACATGACTAAAAGTAAAACTTTAAAAATCATGACTGTAATCTCCAAATAACGTAGATGCAGACAAACATACTCTTGATAATGTCTAAGGTATTTAGAGGCGTATTCAAAAATTACATTTGTCACACCATTTTTCAGTAGTGACAGATTGCAAACCCATCGCCGCATTTAAGTGTCTAGGTTTCCTTACCAATTTTGAGCATGTGTCTAGACTGGATTCGAACTCACGATCTATGAAAGTGGAGGAACTTTGCACTCTGCTAACATGGCTAGTCAGCCTAGTTTAAATAATGTCTTACTCAGACAACTGTGAAATATATCTCGATTTAAAAACATATAGCATCATGCTACTCGTATAAATAATTTATAAATAAATATAAATTAAATAAATAAAAATAAATAGGTTCACGACTGTAATCCCCATGTACGGTAGACATCCTATCTGATCTCCAGACGCTTAGATCCTTTGAAGATGTCTAGTGAGGGTAGTCAGAGGCACGTCCAAACATATTTGGCACATGCCCACATTTCGCAGTAGTTAGAATTCCATACGTGACAGGTTGCAAGCCCATCGCCGCTTATAAGAATACTAACTGGTTTCCTCACGATGTTTTCCTTCACCGTTTTAAGCACGTGTTTTTTGATGCGCATTATATTTTTTTCAAACAGAAAAATCTATTGATCACGCCGGGATTCGAACCCACGACCTTCAGATTGAAAGTCGAGGTACCAACACATCTAACCATAAACTAACTAGTGATTATCGTAAAACTATTTAATTCGAGTAGCCATAAAACTCGATTCTACCTCTACAGCATACATACATACAAATTCAATAGTTATATTGGTGGCGATTCTGTTGTGTCCACGATAAACCTAAAATTCCTAAAAACGATCGCTCTTATTCCTTTAAGTTAAAGTCTAATTTAGCGTAATATCAAACTGACAGTTCTAAAACTTAGCTTAGTTTAAATAAATTTACGATTTTTGGAAGCAATTTAGAAACGTCAAGCTAAATTTAAAAAACATGTAAATTGGTGTTGAATAAGATGACACTTGGATGTGTAAAATATGCGAAATAAAATAGAGAAATGATTAAAATATTATAAGTTTTAGGACTGTCATTTTGAAGTTACGCTAATTAAGACTAACTTAAAGGAATAAAAGCGATCAATTTTAGAAATTTTATTTTTAGCTTGGACACAACAGAATAGACACCAATTGCACTAAACCGAGTTTCCTGTGCAGCATGCTCTTAGGGGTCGTACTATACGACACTAGTCTAAGATATTAATAAGACAAACAAATAACTAATCCGCTAATCTATCCAATAACCTCCCACACAGCCCGCAATAAAAAGCCATGCAAAACGTACTTACATGACTACACTAGCTTTTACCCGTGACTTCGTCCGTGTAGATCCAGTAAATCGATTGAGTAATCGATTTTTTTGATCGAAAAATATTAAAATTCCTATCATATAAAAAAAATGAAAAAAATTAGTCTATGTTTGTCCGACTTTAACTATTTATATTTTATCATAATCGGCCCAGCAGTTTGGCCGTGATAACATCACAGACAGACAGACAGAACTACATTCGCTTTTACAATATTATTATAGATATAAACTAGCAGACCCGCGACAGACGTTGTGCTGTCCAAATTTCAATAATCGCGTATAGTAACGCACGTTGCTATGACCACTGATGTCAGATTTTTTGCACACCAGCGACATCTATACCAAAACCATAATTGATGCGTCTTTTTATCATTTTGGGGATGTTTTTAGTATTTTAGAGTAGTCTATGTTTCATTCAGGCATTATATCTACATATATTATTATCTACAGCAAATTTCATTTTTATCCGTTTTGTCGTTTATGCATGATTGAGGCTCAAAAATACAAACAAACTCACAAACTTTCGCTTTTATAATATTATTAGGATAGGATGTACACATTCACAATCCCATCATTCCAGTATAAATATGTACTTACTTAAAGATCGGTCACTACAAAATGTTTACTCCGTCCGTAGTCAGGTAATTTGACTAAGATATTCGTTGCCTAGCAATAGACTAGCGAATTTAGAATACCCTATGGTCCGAGCGCCCATGGGTCTGACTCGTAAATTCCAAGCATCTTCAAATTCAACTATGTCCAACTATTGCTCTGTAGATGTTGGTTCAATGGAAGGGACAAAGTCGCGTGGTTCATTTGACTTTAGACTGGGGATGTGGGTCGTGGGTGTCATTATGTTCTTCTCAAATCACGGACAATTTAATACAAGTAAGCAGTATTATAAAATTCTTCTAGGTTTCGTTGCGTAAGATAGGTTTATCTTGCTCTTGACTTTTAAGTTCACATTTTGGATGTATCGTAGGTACCTGTCAAATCATGGTGACAATAATTATATCATTCCAGCTTAGTCGCGTGAAACAGGCGTAGCTTCATCTTGCTCCTAAGACTATTCGAAGTGATCCTTGTGATTTTATTGCAATAAATACATTTTGTCTTTGATTTTGAGTATTCAAATAACTGGATTCAACTTTCAAGGAAATACAACCATTACCTAGATTTTTCGTACAAATTTTGAAATTCCATTGCTTAAGAATGTTAAAATTAAATGAAGTAAGATCATGACGTTTTTATACTAATTCAATCAATGTGTTCACTGTTCAATGTTCAGTCGCATTTAAAAACACAGAAACACGTACATAATGTTCTGAAATAAGGCCAGAAGGTAGACATCCTCTCAAATCTCCAGGCCTTGAGATATCTAAAGGGGGTAGTCAGAGGCACGTCTAAACTTAAACAATGATGTCTACTTATTTGTAAAAAAATTGAACAAGCGCCTACGTCATTATCAGAGCCAGTGCCAAACATTACAGTTTTTAACTACCTTCGTAAATTTAAGCTACGAGTACCATATCCAGTATGATTATCTATCAGTGTGTATCAACTAGGTCCTGCTTCACACGAACGGCGCGTTATTATTGCGCTTCTGTCAACGGAATATGAAATGTATTGGGATGAGCTGACTCCTTGACCGTCTCCCACCACCCCCTGACCTGAGGCCGAAGTTTTGTACAAGGAGGTGCTTTAGGACGGTACAGGGATTAAGAAGTATGGGTAGTTATGAGTGGTTATTGTTTTACAGATGTTCTACCAGTAAAACTATGTGAGAAGTGAAATTTTTGACTTTTTGTATGGGCCGAGTCTACCCGGATAAGACAGAAAAAGTGATAAAACTGCATTATCTTGAAAACCATCAAATTTAAAAAGAAACAGTCTGTAATTTACTTAGCATGTTATCTAACGAATTATATATACGGAACCCTATAAAATGAACTGTATTCATAGTTTTGATTAAAAACGAAACTAATGTTTTTGAAGAGCCAACTTTGGAAAATAAATCTATCGAGAAAAGTTTCACCAATCGTGTTTCTGTCTGTAATTTATCTAGATTTTATCCTTATGTTATCTTTGTCATAAAAACAAAACTGTATGTTTTGCGGTTATTGAGAAAAAATGATTCTGCATTCATCAAAAACATTATTACTCGTCTTAAACTCTAAATCTTAAATTTAACAACTTAAAAATATATAAAAATAATAGTTTTACTTCAAATACAACATACAAGTTAATAATAAAATATTCCATAACTAAATGAAATAACTCATAGCAACCAAGTAGTTGCAAACTGGGCACTCAACTTGCCCATTCGAGATCGGAAAACAACTCGACTTACCGTGTACAACTCCGTCCAGCTTGATGTTTGAGTTGCTTTGCACTACTTGGTAGGACCGTGGTCTGAGTTAAGAACTGCAGGACTAAAACTGTCGTAATCATTTTAAATAGAAATACGGCTAAGATCGGTGAATACCGAGTATTTACCGATATGCCGTTGATCACGGTCTCGGGCGATGCTCATGATGAAGAGCATCTGAATTGTCTCGAATCGTCAGTAATACAAGAAAAAACGTGGTAATTAGCCGTATTTCTATTTAAAACTGCAGGACTTATTTGTAAAAAGACGATTATCATTCATTGAATGCACCTAATGTTAGAGAATACCTAATCTGTGCACTTTTTATATAACTATTCACTGTTTATGCACCAATACCTACGCTTCTACGTAGGTATTGTATTGGAAGCGTAGGTATCATGGCATTCAGTACCAATAAATATTAGTATGAATATCATAACATGATGATCATGTTTATACATGAGTAAGCGGCTACCACGGCCCCACCCACCCTCAAAGCGGCAGCTGACGTTCACGAGGCTTCATGGGACTACTCTTTCGAAACATTTCATAAGTTATTGCTTGAGAGGAAATTGGTAATGAAAATCGGTTGCTGGCTTGTAGACTATACGTATCATAGGGTTGGATACAACTTACTCCCGCAAGGTACCTACTACATTCTCAGGTATTATGTTATTGTGTTTCTCTTATGACTTGGACCACCCTAAACTAGATTATCTAAATGTTTGAATTTATATGCGGTCGAAGCTAATTTTCGGACAATTACTGCGGTCTCCAGTTTGCTTAGGGCTGTGGGCTGGTGCTCTTCAGCCGGTTGTGTCTTAATATTGTTCCTTTAATTCTTACCATTCATCTATCTGTACCATCATACTCGTAAGATAATTCGTATGTTTGTATAAATATAAATATGATAGGACCTATAAACGTGTTTTATTGAAAACTAGTGGAAACCCTCGCGACTTCGTTCATGTGAAGTTATTTCATTTCAAAGGTCGTGTGTTCGAATCCCGGCGTGCATCAATGGATTTTTCTGTTCGAAACATTTATATGCGCAACAAAAACCTGCTCAAAACGGTGAAAAACATCGTGAGGAAACCAGCTAGTATTCTTATAAACGGCGATGGGCTTGCAACCTGTCACGTATGGAATGCTATGTGGGCATGTGCCAAATATAATGATTGGACGTGCCTCTGACTACCCCCACCAGAAATCTTCAAAGGATCTAAGCTTCTGGAGATCTGAGAGGATGTCTACCGTACTTGGGGATTACAGTCGTGATATAGTTAAGAATTTAAAAACTCGCTTTACATTATCTTTCGTTAAACCAGCTAAAATTAATTACGAAAACATCGCACTATCAAACTTTTCAGTTTCCTTCAGCAAACATTAACCCTTTAGACAGTGAAAAATACACAGGACTTGTCAAGTAAAACGCAGCTAATTTAAGGAGCCTACCTTATCTTTGTGTAAGTTCGACGGCGGGAGTCATTTGTCTTCGTCACTGTTGGTCGGTGATCATTTATGCCATAGCACACCCTACCCTTTACTGCGAACCATGGATGCTAAAACTAGCGAACACAGGATTGTGAATTCGTAAGATACAGTTTTTAGATAGGCAGGCCCCGACTGAAAACCGGGAGGTCCGGTGCTGTGCGGCTCAATGCTGAGACGGGGACCTATTTGCTCCCACATGGCACAATCTGCTGTTGATTGTTTTTTTTTGTTCTCTTTTATTTAATAATTGTGTTAGAGCAAATAAATGTTTTTTTTTCTTTCTTTCTTTCTTCTAGATACAGCTTTTTTTAGTTTGGAGTTAGATGACCCAAGTTAGATGATATGTGAAAAGTCCACCAATATTTATTTATGTATTTATTTATTCAAGTTTACGTAACATTCTGACTTTACGAGTACTTAAGCCGAAAACAACGCAATATCGTATATACTTGTATAGGTAAATGTAAATACATATTTATTTTGACACAATACATAAAACTGCAGTCATACTATAGCCGTCAATATCAACAGTCACCGGCTCAGGCAATCAACGTTTGAAAGATCACCCAAAGTTTTATTCATCCAAGTTTTAGATCGACGAAATATTTGTCTGTGTGTACAGGACCACAAACATTTCAAGCGGTTCATCTCTATGCTCAAGCCATTAGAGACGTCTTTTCCATGACATATGTGGTTGAGGAATGACTTAGAATTTTCTCGAAGAAAATTGCAGGCAGTCGATGGGTGTGCAGTGACAGTGCGTTTTTCAAAGTATTTTCCGAATAGATTTAGAAAAAGTTACAAATTTCAAAATAAAATAGAAAATTTCAAATATAATTTAATAATACAGACAAAATAGTTGTTTACAACCAGAAAACATCAAAACATTTGGGATATAAAAAGTCACAGCGCAGTGAAATTAATGTTTTTTTTAAGGGGCTCCCAGTCGACGATTGCTCTTTTTCGAAACGAAATAATAAATACTTCTGAACAAGCCACATCTCCTATTTTTATAAGTATATTACTTCAGGTTCCTACCTAGATTTCTATTAAGCTGAAAACATAATAGCACAAACTTTTCACGATAAAGATATTATTTCAAAATGATACGTTTTAGAATTTATGATCGAAATATTTTATATACCTACTATTAAAATCAACTTGTGATTTATTGTTAAAGATAGGTAATATTATGTAGATCTAGATTTCTATTAGAATAGATTTTTGATAAGTAATTATACATAATTTATATCATTAATTTATTCGAAAAGCTAAGGCGGACCACGCGCCGACGTGTGTTTGTCGTCATTGCAGCGGTCGGTAGGATTATTTATCGAAGTGATTAAAGATGCGTACATCTTTATTCACATATACTATACATTAAAAAATAGGAGATGTGGCTTGTTCAGAAGTATTTCTTTTTTCGTTTCGAACAAAAACAATCGTCGACTGGGAGCGCCTTAACATCGGCCCTAAACATGACCTTCTCCGATAATACAAAAATTTAAATAATTTTTTGAATATTTTTTACTATAAATAATAGAATACTATTTTATTAACCGACGAAAAACGGAGGAAGTTCTCAAGTCGACGCGAATTTATTTTTTTAATTATTGTTTATCTTTTTACCTGGATCCGATTTCGATGATTTTTTTATATTGTGTAGAGAATAGTCCCATTTAAATTATATTTATGTAAGACTGATAGTTACTTCAAAAACTTAAAAAACGAATATCGTCTCTTGACTTTGCGATTGGTCGATACATTTTCTTTTTAGTTTTTTAAACCTTGTGATGTTTTAATACAAAACTGTTGGTTTAGTTTTGTGTGTGCTAGTTGTAATAATCTAGTCGTGTAATTCTAGTTATTTGAATAGAGAATCTTAAAAAAATATTTGTTAATATTGAACCCCCATTAATACAATCTGCCCACTACTGACCACCTGAAGGATGAGAGGGTCAGACCCTTATCAAAGCAAAGTAAATTAACTCCATCTTGACCAAGTTATTGTTAGTCGGTCGACCGTGCCTAATCCGAAAAACAAACGGGAAAGGAGGTAGGACGTATGCAAATACTTTCTCCCCAATTATTAAGGGTGATTGTAACTTGTTATAGAAGTTATCTGAATAAGTTCATGGGCGAAGAAGTGTAATATTTTTTTTTTATTGAATGCAGAAACGTTTTCAGAATCGTCCGTCTGTCTGTCACAGGGCTGTATCTCATGAACCGTGATAGCTAGACAGTTGCAATTATCACAGATGATGTATTTCTGTTACCGCTATAACAACAAATACTAAAAACTAAATAAATATTTAAGTGGGGCTCCCATACAACAAACGTGTTTGGTGAAACTTTCCCGATAGATATATTTTCGGAGTTGAGTCATCCAATTTCGTTTTTACTCAAAACTATGTACTAGGTATAAGGAGGTAAAACTTGTATTTTTATTTGTAATAGATAAACTAAAAAACTACTGACCCAAATTTAAAAATTCTTTCACCTTTCAAAAAAATTGGATATCGCCACAAAAATTTGCAAATATGAAACATAAGGCACCATAAATTTGCCTATAATCTTTATTAGGATGAGTATTATGAGAATGGTAGTTGAATTATTGCTTCTTTAAACAAAATTTGTGGTACGTAAATGAGAATTTTGAAATTGAAAAATATCTGTTTTATCAAAACAGCAAACATCACACATTCAAACGCTTCCGAAGAACCACAACAGAGCGAGCCAGCATAATTATAAATTCCTCGTCACCCAGCAACGGTGGAACAATGTAGTTAATCCATCAGGCCAAGTCCTAAGGCGTGGGAGATAAGACAAGGGCCGGACCCACCCTGGTCTCGGCCACCCTGTATAGAGTTGGGGACAGAGGGTGCATCTACGACTGGCCGATTCACACATTTACTGCCTGTCGGGCGATTGGCTTGTAATTGTACATAAGGAGAATAATATACAGCGGTACAACATTAAATCCATTTTCCCACCTGCCGGTGGTGCAGTATGAATCGCCTTTAGATAGACGATGTTTGTTGGTGTCACTCGATTAAGTCGTAACTGTAAGTCTGATTTCGATGAAATTAGTTTACCTAATATAATAGTCAGATTATGATCAGGATTTGAAAGTACTCCATCCTATCCTAATCTATAATATAAAAATAAGTCGGGTTTTCCTTCCTGACGCTATAACTCCAGAACGCACGAACCGATTTCCACGGTTTTGCATTCGTTGGAAAGGTCTCGGGCTCCGTGAGGTTTATAGCAAAGAAAATTCAGGAAAAATTTCAAGAGAAAAGCAGGAAAATAGGAACGGGAACGGGAACGGGAACGGGAACGGGAACGGGAACGGGAACGGGAACGGGAACTTAACACAGCATTTGTTAATTCTAAGCGATACGAAGTTCGCCGGGTCAGCTTGTAATAATATAAATGTGAAAATTTGTGATTGGCTGCTATGTTTGTTCCATAATCAAAAATAAACGACATAACAGATTTGATGAAATTTACTGTAGTATAAAAAATCTAAATAAATAAAGGGGACCTTACAATCCGAAAAACAACCCCTAAATGATAAAAAAAACGCAAAAAGGATGGTTTTGGTATAGATGGCGTTGGTGTGCAACAAATATCAATCTGATATCACAGACTAAAAACATTTAGTCGTCATAGCAACGCAGTTTTGACTAATGAATGATACGCATTCTACCAAAATTCGTAATTTATTTTATCAGTACAAGGTTTGTAAGTTACTTTTTCCTATGTGATTATTACAAAAAAAATTGACAGAACAACGTTTGTCACTGGTCGGCTAGTAACATATAATTTATTAGGTAAGTAATGTGCTACGGATAAATTCAACTCTTCAATGCTCTTCAAAGCATTTACTTTTTGAAATACTGGTAAAGTAAATTAAATTCTCGGGTTTCGTCTGAAAATGTTCAAAAAAATACTCTACGTCTTAAAGTCCTTGAAACATCTCACTGAACCACAACAACCTAAACCCAAATCATTGATCATCCTCTTTAAAGGCTTGATATCCTCACAGAAACTTTCTCCTTCAAGGCAAATCTTAATTCTAATCTTATCTACACCTTACAAAAGTCAAGGAAATACTCAATGCGCATTGACCATTCTTAAGTCCACCCTTCTCAGATTGTGACGTCCACCTGAGCCTGTCGTATGAATATTAATTCAACCATATCTTGACCCCCGTCCGTCGTTGTCACGTAAAGTTTAACCCAGTATCGCATTTGAGTCGTCTTTAGTTCTTCATGTGATTCTTTGAATTACATGTGGTTCTCATGGCATACAACAACATCTATACATATAATAAAACTGTAGAAGAGTTCAATTCTGTACATTGAATAAAAACTAAAAAAAAAATACTCCCTCCTTTCCTTTATACAAGGAACACAAGCCAAAAAAAAACATCTTGAATTTTTTGTCTGTCTGTCTGTCTGTTGTCCGACTTTCACGCAAAAACTACTGGACGGATTTTGATAAAACTTTTTTGTTATGTAGTTATTAGTCCTCGGCAACATAATAGGCTATAATTTAGATTGGAATACCAGATGTGAAACTATCTGTCGACCAGCGAAGCGGGCACGGGTCAGCTATGAACAATACTTATGGATTGTAGGTACTTATGATCAGATCGTGTTCGTCCACACTGCCAAGCCTAGCGCAGTTGCGACGAGCATTGGTAGTGTGGAAACACGCTTCTGACAGACAGACAGATTTCCACATTATCAGAATTCACATGTCGAACATTATAGTTCTACAACTTGTTATTATGCACTACTATTTCTACTAAGTAGAGCCGTGTTGGCGGATGGGATGTTGACTTACAATTCAAAGGTCGTGGATTTGAATCCCGGCTGTGAATGGATTTTCTGGACGAAAATTTATATTTAATAATTTCAAAATCAGCTGTGAAACTATTTCTTCTTTTCTTATCTATATAACTCTACTTGCAATAGACAGTCAATTGACCTAATGGATATAAATAAAATAAATAAATATTGGCGGACTTTACACACAGCGCCATCTAGCCCCAAACTAAGCAAAGCTTGTACTATGGGAACCAGATAACTGATAGAATACTTATATACTTTTTTTTTTGTAAATACATACTTATTATACATAGTAACACCCAGACACAGAACAAACATCTATGTTCATCACACAAATATTTGCCCTGGGTGGGGATCGAACCCACAACCTACAGCGCAGAAGGCAGAGTTACTACCAACTGAGCTGTGAGGCCAGTCTAATAAAAAAATACTTATTGTTAAATCGCGATGTTCTTTATTACTATCGTATCGTCATCGTATCGTTAAAACGATGATAATATATTATGACGATACGACAGTGATTTGAGCTTAGGCCACTTGTTACGTACTAATGTTTTATAGAATGCTTTAGTGTGTGTAAAAACCATCATAACTATGAATTGGAGATGGACAACTGTATCTCAAAGAACTGGCTACTCAGGGTAAGAAACTGACTTGCCTTGTATGAATACCTTGCAGAATAATTGATGATGGAGTTGGCTTGGCGGCCTTTGATTAGAAATTAGGATTGAATTCACAAAGATATGCTTAGCAACTAGTTTATTACGGGTTCATGAAAGGGATTTAATACGACTCATCACATAAAATTAGCATTGGTAATGGTGCAGGTAAAAAGCCGTGTTGGCCGAGTCGGATGTACCTCGACTTTCAATCTGAAGGTCGTGGGTTCGAATCCCGGCGTGCATCAATGAATTTTCCTGTTCGAAAATTTATATGCGCATCAAAAACACGTGCTTACAACGGTGAAGGAAAACATCGTGAGGAAACCAGTTAGTGTTCTTATAAGCGGCGATGGGCTTGCAACCTGTCACGTATGGAATGCTAACTACTGCAAAATGTGGGTATGTGCCAAATATAATGTGCCTCTGACTACCCCCACTAGACATCTTCAAAGGATCTAAGCGTCTGGAGATCTGAGAGGATGTCTACCGTGCTTGGGGATTACAGTCGTGATACTATTTATTTTTATTTTATTTTTTAATGGTGCAGCAAGCAATAATTTCGAATATTTTTGAAGTGAAACTTCTGTATAGACGGGGGGGATTAGGATTTTTTCTGTCACGAAAAAGCTTTTACTTCAACTATGTGTGTCTAACACATTTCCTCTATTTTTTCAATGTATTTATTAGTAGAGAGTAACAAAACTACTGGGATAAAAAATATCATAATAAGCATAACAAAAATAAAGAAAGAAATAGGATTATACTGCAAATATGGTAGACATCCTCTTTTATCCTCATTACTGGGTCCTACTATACATTTGGCTATATTTATACTTTGTTATAACGACCGACCTATATTTTATACTATGTTTGCCCCGGATTAACTAAAAACCAAACCAAATATTTAAAAATTTGTTCACCTATCAAAAGTGGCATAACCAGCGACGAGTAAAATGGGATATTCTTTATTAAAAAAAACCGGCCAAGTGCGAGTCGGACTCGCGCACGAAGGGTTCCGTACCATTATCTATAAAAACCGGCAAAAAACACGTTTGTTGTATGTGAGCCCCACTTAAATATTTATTTTATTCTGTGTTTAGTATTTGTTGTTATAGCAGCAACAGAAATACATAATCTGTGAAAATTTCAACTGTCTAGCTATCACGGTTCATGAGATACAGCCCTGTGACAGACAGACGGACAGCGAAGTCTTAGTAATAGGGTCCCGTTTTTATCCTTTGGGTACGGAACCCTAAAAAAATAGAGATCCTCACGTAATTTTCAAAAACGTAACTTAAGGCATCAAAAAATTGCCTATAATCTTCATCAGTCTGGCCTGCTAGTAGTATATAATACTTGTACATAAACATAATATATAAATATACATAAAAATACAATAATTAACAGTTTTGTCTAGGTTTTTACTAAGTTGAAATGTAAACATGAGTTTCTGTAGCTTGTTGTTTTGAACCCCCGAACGCACCCCACCTTCTCGTTAGGACGTTCTGGTCAAGACGCAAATATTATTATAATTGATTGGCTTAAGGGCACGTGCATGCTGTATCAAATTAAACAACAAAATGATTGATGTTAGAAGTGGAATGAATTGTACGAGTAAGTTCGTTAATTTTATTCGAGTTTTTTATAATTCCTTTCTTAGCATATAATATAATAGAATAGTTTATTTTATGCCGCGAAAAAGATAGTCTGCCTGCGATCATGGCTATTTATGCAAAACGTCGGGAAAATAAAATAAAGGTAAATACGTGATAAAGACCCGTGTAAGAGGGGTAGGCAGAGGTCACAGCTTTCCACATGCTACGATCCTGACATACTTCCGTGTAAAAATCTATAGTTAAAACATAAAAGTCTCAGTTTTGACATTTGGGCGATACGATGTTGATACGATAGTGACTCCTGCTAACCATCCTAAAAATTCGTTTGAGTCGATTTTTTGGGATAAAGTTTAGGCCAAATTAAAGTTATTATGAATAATTCCTAAAGACAATATTCACATTTACTAATAATAATTACTTAATCTATGGCTTAGTTCCGGATTACCTTTCATCGTATTAGCTTCGGGATTTTCTGCTCGGACTAAGCAACTCCAACTATCGACTGCCCAATTAAAACGTTTCTAATTAGTGGCTAGTAAATTAATTCTCGGCCAATAACTGAGGGTTTAGGATCTAAATCCTTAATATTATTTAAATAAAATATCCTTGAGATTTATTAAAGATAAAGATAAAGATTAAATTATTTACTTCAACAAGTAAGTTACAGTTGTAGGTCATAAATATATTTCAAAAACTAACTAACTTTTTATGTTCTACCTTGAAATTAGGCATACAAATATTTTAAAAAATATATTACTTATAGTATCATGTGTAAAGTAGTGGTGCCTCGACTTCATTCCGAAGATGTAGGTTGGAATCTCAACCGTTTTTCAATGGATTTTCTATTCGAAAATTATATGCGTAAGCGTGTTCAAAACAATGAAGGAGAACAGGCAGATTGCTTCTTATAAGAGGCAATGGGCTTTTAACACGTCACGTATTCTTGTATCTCAGTGGGCCCACTATGCCGCTGAGGTCGTATTCAAATTCAAATTCAAAAATCATAAGACCACCACAGATAGGCTAGGTATAGGCTTTCAAATTAAAAAATAATTTTGTAAATCCGTCCCCAAACGCCGGAGTAATCGCGTAACATACACACAAAAACATACAGGCGAATGGACCTCCCCCATTTTGAAGTCGGTTAAAAATTAATCATAATTATTTATTGATAGAACTGGAGCATATTCAGTCCCAGGCTTTTTTGTCGTCTAAGTAATCAGATAATAAATAGTGAGAGTATGTTGTACGCTATGCCTATGTTCGCTTGTACACTTATCCAAATCACCAAAACAGATAATTTAAACTCCATCCATCGCCTCCCAATATGATTTATCTGTTCAAAGCCCCAATCTCAAGGAACAATAGCAGTTCGAAATTCGAAATGTATGTCGCCACTCCACGTACTTCCGGTCAAGTTTGAATATCCGTCCAAGTTGGACTTCCGCCGGAAGCGGCCGAAGCAACATGGCCGTCTTTATCTGAAGAATTACTGGCGATAGTTATTCAAATGTGGTAAGGGTAGCCATTTGTGATAAGGTGACCTAATTACTAATGATAATGTTACATCTACCTTAAAGTTTCTGTAGGATTATAATATAATTCGAATTAAAATGGTGGCGAATTACACTACTCGTTTGACGATCTCGGCATGTGACAGACTTAAAAGGTGTGGGTTACACCCCTATAACAGGCCAAATGTTTGCATAATCTGTTAATATTTTTTTCGGCATTATTGGTACTCGTAGTCTGTCTGTTAAGTGTAATAATATAAAAAAAAACTAAAATGATTTAAAAATACAAGCATTTTTTTTTTATAAAATGTCAAACTAAAATTAGAGTGACACTTTAGTTTTATTTTTTTTAAACAAGTGATCAACAAAAGAGAGACTACACATCATAGCATTTTTTTGTATAAAATCACGATAAATGCAACTGGCAACAACTAAATTTCATACAAATTAAGAATCTTTGTCATTTTAATTGTTTTTTTTACATTTGAATTATGATGCGATTAGAATTCAATTTTGATCACTTTTACCTTAAAAATATATCCTAAAGAGAAGTAGGTGGTAGGCACCAAACACACCAGTAGGCCCAAAACAATACCTTCGGAAATGAAACCGGGCCACGAAGGTCCGAAACGATAAATCTAAGGATCGCCACCGCCTTCAAGTCCAGATAATGTATTTCTGTTCGGACGTTACACTTACTTTGGCAATTTGCGGGGACCTTTGTGCCCCTAAGATATCTCGTCAGACAATTGTGCGGAGGCACAGCGACTGTGGGTTGGTATAGAGTTGGGAAATTCGGCCGTACCATACGGCCACATTTTCCAATTGCCACATTTGCCACATCTGCCATATCTTTTAGTACCATTCTATCTAATACTACTACCTAATATCTCTTTATAATACATAATATAAAAAAAATATATATAGCCTATGTTACTCGCTGATTAAAATATATAGCCTAAGTTACTCGAAGAAGTTCAGGCTATTTTCGACCCCCTATAACTTACGTATTACGTAATTAGCTAACCTTTAAAGTAGGGACTACTTTTTTAAAGTAGGGACTGAATAAATTAACCGACTTGGTATTACATGGATCTCACCACTTTTTACGGTAGAAGAACTGAGTTGCGTTGCGAGACTTGGCTTTTTTTACAAGTTATGTTTTTGATGACATATAGCTTTTGATAGGAGAATCATTTTTTAGTTTATTCATTACTAATACCTATTTTAATAAGGTAAAATTTGTATTTTTGTTTGTAATGGATAAACAAAACTACTGGAACAATTTCAACAATTCTTTCACATATCAAAAGTTTTATTAACAGCGGATCACGCGAGATATATATTTTATATATAAAAAAAAAAAAAAAAATCTTTAAAAAATCATTACGATATGGCTAATTTATTGTCGTTGTATCATGACAAGATTTGTACTTAGGGAATATTTTTTTTAATGAACAATCCGTTGCATTTTTTTTAATTCGGATAAAACTGAAAAGTATCCGATTTAGATTTGATTTTGGGGCACCAAGATTTTAATTCGTGACTTCGGATGTTCATGTTATTTGATAAACTTCAAGGACTTGCCAATGAAGAAAAATCTACAAAAATCCATGCTTAAAGTGTTCATTATTACGTGTTAAAGATCCTTATTTTACTATGTCTAATATCACGTACCTACCTATCGAACCCGTTGTAGCATCTCTACATAAATCCCTAAACAAAGTTATCGCACAGCTACGTGATATATCCCCATCTTCAGGAAGGGCTAAGGTCTGAGCCCATTTACAAATCACAAACACTGACCACCCCCACCCCCTCAATTATACAACCCTTTCTAACTCACCTTGCGTTTTGAAATATGGTCGGATTTGGACGCTCTTAATTGTGTTTCGAGTGTGAGAATGCGGTTGTGCTCTATCTTAAGTTATCAAAACTTATGTACCAACTTAAAATGATTGGCAAAATCAATCATATCATACAAAAAAGCAAAAAAAATTAAACCTCTACATGTCAAATTAAAAATTTCTTTGTTCGTCGCTAAAAAACGCGCTAGGATAAGATCGTAAGCGCCAAAACGAAAAGCGAAAATAATAAGAAATACACAGTAAAATATTATTTAAGTATAACATTGGAAATTATAAATATTATATTTCGCCAGTATTCTTATAAGCGGCGATGGGCTTGCAACCTGTCCGGTATGGAATGCTAACTACTGCAAAATCTGGGCATGTGCCAAATATAATGTTTGGACGTGCCTCTGACTACCCCCACTAGACATCTTCGAAGGATCTAAGCGTCTGGAGATCTGAGAGGATGTCTACCGTACTTGGGGATTACAGTCATGATCCTATTTATTTATTTTTTTATAAAACTACAGTAAAAACTGTTTATTTTTAACTAGCGACCCGCCCCGGCTTCGTACGGGTGCAAAGCTGATACCAAAATATATTACAGAAAGTCTTTGTATACTCGTTAACAGAATTTAAAATTAAAAAAAAAAAGGCGCGGTAAAAAGTAAAGAATAGAAATTGATTATTGTGGGTTATCCCTAAGAGATAAACATATACCATCGCGGACTTTTTTGTAGACCTTTTTAAGGTTTACAATATTTAGTACATTATTTTGATCTATCTCGTAGAGTTCAGCCAGCGTTTGCAATGTAAGCGCAAAAAAATGTGTTTATTTACGACTTCATATTAGAAATCTTAATATTATCAGTGGTTCTCTAATATATTAAGCATGTAATTATACATATAAAGCTTCCTCCTGAATCACTCTATCTATTAAAAAAAACCGCATCAAAATCCGTTGAGTAGGTTTAAAGATATAAGCATACATACAGACATACATACATACGCGGGAAGTGGGAAGCGACTTTGCTTTATACTATGCTTTATACGTTCATGTTTATAGTTACCAATATTACAAAATGCAAATATTTGGATGTTTGTTTGTTACTCAATCACGTCATCTAAGCAACTATTTTTAGAATACTCCTATATTGATTAAGAAAATCAATCAAAAACATAAACATAACCGAAATTTCGCTTAAAATCTATCATTATCAAGGAAAACATCAAAGCGAAATTTCTCCCATTATTTCCTGACTAAGAAACCATGACACAATGTAAAGCTGCGATCACATTGCTCACAGCGTCCATCGGCGTCGTGTCGGACGTTTAGCATTAAATATATGTTTTACCACCTTATAAAGATCGGCTGGGATGCGCCAGCGCACGAAACACTTGCGTCTACGACAGTTCTTGCGCCTTTTTAGTGCGAGAGCTGGCGCTACGCTTATACCTTTGATTGGCTTCACAGATCAGTTGGTAGTAGCTCTGCCTTATGCGCTGTAGGTTAAAGGTTCAATTTTTACCTAGGATAAAAATTGCGTGATGAATATAGATGTTGTGTTCTGTGTCTGAGTATTATAATGATTTTAAAAGAAGTATGTATTGACGAAAAATATTGTGTTCTAGAAAAAGTATGTATTGACGAAAGTTTATTCTAGAAAATATCTTGTTCCTGTTAGTTTGTTGATAGATGGCACTGTGTAAAAAGTTCACCAATATTTATTTATTTACACCGCTTTCTATTATTGTCTCGTGTAATCTGCCTGGTGTACTTGCATAACGCTTTATGTCCTTAAAACACTTACCCATCCAGTTACACAACTGAAATATTATCCGATTACGATTACCAGTGGGCCAACGCAATAAGGCTGAACTAATAACTTACAATGAGGTATCACTTTGCACACAAGCTCCTTGACTTAAAAGGCGAGTATGCACGTATGTAAGAGTACATGTGATGGCGAACCCGTGACTCGCTGGAATGTTTATTGGCCAGGTTTGCAAATATCACATGAATTTATAGTGTTTATTTTTGAAAATATACTGAGCATAACAAAATCTTTCAAATTTGAAACATTCTACCAAATTAGTAATATATTTTATCACATTATTTTTTTTATAAAAAAAATATAAAATGCACTGTTCGGATTCGAACCTCGACCTCGATCTTCGGATTGAAAGTCAAGGTACCCACTCGAACAAATCACCTAAATACTATTATTAAATGTAAATTAAGTTAAAATACATTTAATTTTTAAAAGTTTTTTTTTATCTTGCAATTTATGTAACTACATTATGTTTGTTATGGTGGAATCTTGCAACTCAATTTTGAAGCAGTTATCTTCAACCGATTGAGCTGAAGTCTGGCATACTTTTGAACTTCGGTGACAATGCAATAATATGGTGACAGCGAGCTGATCTGATGATGGAGTCAGGAGCTGTTTAATGGAACTCCTCAGTAAATAGTCGGATTGAGGTAAAACTTTGCATACTTATCCATCTCCAATGACAATATAAAATCATGGTATTAGCGAGTTGGTCTGATAATGGAGCTCGAATGTAGCCATACGAACTCCCTAACTACACAACATAACTACGTCGTGTTTGGGCTTATTGGATTTGTCTTGACGAGTACTAGGGCCCTAGAATTTATAAAAGCTTGATTTTATCAGATATTTGACTGGCCTCACAGCTCAGTTGGTAGTAGCTCTGCCTTCTGCGCTGTAGGTTGTGGGTTCGATCTCCACCCGGGATAAACATTTCAGTGATGAACATAGATGTTTGTTCTGTCTCTGGGTGTTAATAATATGTATAGTAAGTGTATGTATTTACAATAAAAAAAACATATAAAAGTATTCTATCAATTATCTGGTTCCCATAGTACAAGCTTTGCTTAGTTTGAGGCTAGATGGCGCTGTGTGAATTTCCCACCAATATTTATTAATTTATTTTAAAAAAAATCTTTCTAAAGTTAATTTACACATTTTCGGAAATACGGCGCATCCCTACATTCACCACTACTAATGCCGTACAATCAGATATTTGTTTTAAATTATGGTAATAAAATGTCTGGGAGAGTCACGAGCGCGTGAGCGAGTGCGCGTGCGCACGGGATGTATCTGGATCGTTTTAGCGCAGATTGCGATGGCGCTTTAACGAAGGTGTTCGTTTGTACCGGCGCCTTTTGTTCAATTTAATTTTATATTTTCTGTTTACCAAAGATACTAAATAAATATTGGTGGACATTTTACAAAACGCCATCAAGCTCCAAACTGAGCAAAGCTTGTACTATGGAAACCAGATCACTACTTAACATAAACTTAAACGTTAAGCTTTTATAATTATTGTACTATAGGTTAGGTAATGTTCACCAATATTTATTTAGTAAATAAAAAGTGTCGGCCTGTTATAAAAGTTTACCAAACCTGTTCTTCGGTATCAAAAACAGTTTTGGTAAACTTTTCTTGCCAAAGTTGTTATCGTCAAACTCTCTCAGTTTCTCATTGTGATTGATTCAGTCATAATCCAATTGAGTACGGCAACAAGACGAGATACATGATGTCTGACGCATACTTGGCGCAGAAATGCGATAAGCCGATCCGAGCGGACTCTGTGATGTCTACTGTCCGCGCATCTCCGTTTGCGACAGGCTGGTGTGGACATGTTCATTAATATTATAATAATATATCTACACTAATTTATAAAGAGGAGAGATTTGATTGTTTGTTTGTATCGAAAAGGCGCCGAAACTACTGAACCAATTTCAAAAATTCTTTTACCATTAAAATCCTACATTATCCCTGATGAACGTAGGCTATAGATTATTTTCAAAAACGTTAGGGATCAGTATGAAAACTTCGATAATATAACCCAAAGTGTGAAAAAAAAAACAAAAAAAAACCTTATATTACGTTTGCTGCAGAAAGTATTGACAATGGAGCAAAGTGATGTACTACAGTTTTATAGAAGACATCAATATCTACAAAAAACTATCGTGATTAGTAGACATAACTATAGATTTTGACACGGGTCTTTATCACGTAATTACGTGATAAAGACCCGTGTCAAAATCTATAGTTATATCTACAAAAAAGTTCGGAATACCATAAGTCTAATTATTAGGGATCCCTATTAAAACTTCGATAATGTAACCCAAGGTGTAAAAAAAATTACCATAAATAATACCATTATTACACCTGTGCAACGCCGGGGCGGACTGCTAGTATAATAATATAAGCCTTTATTGCTGAAACTTAATTTAACATTTCCTTAACTCTATTGTATCTACATGTAAACTTTAATTCTATTAAACTTAGTTTAATCGGTAGCTGGATTATCTTTCTCAGCTTGTCTTTCGACTTGTCTTTGCGGTACGAGTCCATTCTGGACCAGCTCTGTTTCATGTCATCTTCCCAACGTTTTGTTTGTCTACCTTTGCTCTTTTTACTGTCACTGTTACTGGACATGTTCATTAGACATACATTAATATTATAATATATTTTTGAACACAAACATATTTTTTGTTCTCGACTCCTTCGAGAGAGGATAGAAGGAACTCAACAGAGATGGATTAAAAGATTTGGGGGAGTTCTTTGCCTAGAAGTGTGACGAAATAGGTTAAGAAAAAAACTTTTTAAATATTTCTTTGATTTTATTTTCTGTGATTTGGCTGTGTAAAATGTCTACCAATATGCATAATGATTACAGAAGAAACAGATATTGTAGTCTTATTCGCATTTCCATTCGAATGGAAATATGAATGCCATTCGAACGCATCCACAAGTTCCCAACGTCCACCTACAATCGCAGCAGCCAGCGGCATTGTTGCACTGTTCTGAACGGCAGACATCTCCAAACTAACTCCGACTGTTCCCACGTATTAATATATTCTATTCGATTCTAATTCGCAGACGATGTATCGATTAGAGTTTGGTACGATTAGCGAGTTAGTTTTTGATTGTTGTTGTTTGTGAGTTGCTACTTTGGTAGTAATACATTTTGGTGGACTGTGTCGAGTGGAGTTTATATATGAATAAGGTCTATACTTTTGAAGGACTGTGAGGAAACCAGTTAGTATTCTTATAAGTGGCGATGGGCTTGCATCCTGTCACGTATGGAATGCTAACTACTGCAAAATGTGGCATGTGCCAAATATAACGTTTGGACGTGCCTCTGACTATCGCCTCTAGACATCTTCAAAAGATCTAATCGCCTAGTGATCTGAGAGGATGTATTTTTTTCTGCATTTTTTATATTTTATGTTACACTTAGAAATTTCATGGAGATCTTTTTTTTTTTTTTTAAATAAAATGCGAGTATATTCTACTAGCCGACCCGTGGCAGACTTTGTCCTGACCTGTGTAGAGTATGTAGTCAAAACTGATGTCAGATTTTCACACCAGCGCCATCTATACTAAAATCATCTCTTTTGCATTTTTTATTATTTTGGGAATGTTTTTCGGATTATAAACCGAGCATTATATCTACATCTGCAGCAAATTTCATCTTAATCCGTTTTATCTTTTAGGCCAGGATTGATTTTCAAACATACAAACATCCTTACAAACTTTCGCATTAGGATGTTACTCGTTGATAATGTAGCTTTTATAGATGAAAGAATTTCCAAAATTGGTCCATATTTTTTAAAACAAACAAAAATGAAAAAATACTAATTTTACCTCTTTTTAAGTAGTAAAGATGTAAATTGTCAACATTCATTAAAAAAACTTCTTGGTTATTGTACTAGTGTGGGTAAAGTGGCCAGTACCACTAAACTTCATTGAATCACGTTTGACACGGTTAGTTTCAAAACCAGCGTTCGAATTTTAAAATCAAGCAGATGGAAACTCATCAAAGAGGTCACAGTTCACGGCGTGATGCTGGCCGAATGCAAATCCGCTACCGAGATACGCAAGACTGATGTAGGGGTGTTCAACCATTTTTAAATGACGAACCGTTAGTGTAAACGTGGTAGTATACATAATATTTTTATAATAATTACGTTTTAAAATTTAAAAATAAAAGGCTTCGACCAATCGAAAAGCCAAGAGACGGTATTAGTTTTTTTTTTAAGTTTTATGAAGGAATTATTTGACCTACATAATTGCATCCGAGGCCATATATAAAAAAACATATTGAATCTATTTATTGTCGGTTGAAAATGTGCTATTATCATTATTATCACTGCATAGTATTCCCGCTTCCCGCGTCTGTATGTATGCTTATATCTTTAAAACTACACAACGGATTTTGATGCGGTTTTTTTTAATAGATAGAGTGATGCAGGGGGGAAGGTTTATATGTATAATAACATGCTTAATATACTAGAGAACTACTGATAATTTTAAGATTTTCTAATATGAAGTCGTAAAACTATCTGTCCCCCAGCGAAGCGGGCACGGGTCAGCTAGTTGACCATATTTTGTTTATTGTTACATATAGAACTCCCACACAAAATTCCACAAGGAACGACCGAAGCCATCTTCAGCCTCTGATATGCTTGGTCATGCTTTTTCTATTAAGTACCTATTTAGTCGGTCCATCTGCAAATGGGTAGTTGTCAGTAAGGCAAACTCATTGACACGTAAGTAAAGATTGAAGTATCGATGGTGATAAGTGTTGAAGTCACTGATAAGAGCATAAGTACTTACCGTCGTCGTGCTGTGAAAGTGACAACGTTATATGAGCAGTTCGTATTGCGTTGTCACTTTCGCACTGTATTAATATTGTTTTGATTTTATTTTTAAATTTGTGATACGGTCGCTGGAAATAAGCTATGTATATTCCAAGTTTACAAACATCTTTAACAAACTTTAATTTTTAGTTATTAGTTATTATTAGTATGATAGTTTCGTTTTAATTATTAGTATGATAGTTTTTGTTACATTTTTCGTCTTAATCGGGTAGATAATAACAAAAAATACAACCAATACAAAAACAAACAAATTTAATGATCTTTTTATAACGACAACAATATAGCAGACCTTAAATAAGAACCTCTTTTATAAAAATCACTTATAATGTGAAGTATGTAAACATTGTATGTATTTTAATATAAAGTTTTGCACGTTGAAGTTTCATTCTAAACTTTTTTCATTAGTAACATAGTTGCGAAGCGCTGAATACCCCTGAAAGATAAACGGAACCGCTTAAAAACGTAATTATACACACCGATGCGCATGATTCACGAAATATTTGAATACTGTATTGCATACAACCTTCACATTACAAGAAACCTATCAACCAAACTAACCACATCCGATAACCGACCTTATTACTTACGCCACTAATACGATATCTGCATGAGGCGAACAAGCAAAATTTTAAAATTCAAATTCATGTTTTGCGAGGCACATCTCTGTGGAGTTCACACAGGCTGTTTAGCATCTTATTGTTATTGTGTTAAGGTTGATATTTGGTTGTTGGTTTATTTGAAAGAGAGTGATGTAGGGATGCCGTGGGAACGTTCGATTTGGACAGTTCTTGGTGAACGAGAGCGCGAAAGATTCCACTAAAGATATTGAATGAAGCAAACAGACTCGCTTTGAGTTTGATCGTGGTAGAGTAAGAACACTAGGTTACACTACACAATACATATTATAAGTACTTTGTAAATGTATAGATGGTATTAGTGATGGCAACGTTAGACTTTGATTCCATTTTGGAAAATGAGTGAAAATACCTATAAAAAAAAACAAATATCTATGTATATGTATAGATAGCCCAATTCTGCAAAAACTTACATAAACGGGTTACACTCGTTCTTGTACGGAAACGATAATTTTTTGTTAACTGTCACGATTGGAATAAAAAACCGGCCAAGTGAGAGTCAAACTCGCGCATGAAGGGTTCCGTATCATTATCTATAAAAAAAAACACGTTTGTGGTATGGGAGCCCCACTTAAATATTTTTATTCTGTTTTAAGTAGGTAAGTATTTGTTGTTATAGCGGCAACAAAAAAATATATTCTGTGAAACTGTCAACTGTCTAGCTATCACGGTTCATGAGATACAGCCCTGTTACAGACATACAAAAAGACGGATAGACGGACAGCGAAGTCTTAGTAATTCCGTCCCGTTTTTACCCTTTGGGTACGGAATCCTAAAAATTAACCACTGCAATATGTGGTCATGTGCTATGTGCCATTGTATGTAGGTAATCTAGTTACCTAATGATCTGAAGTGCCTCTGACTACATTCCTTAGACATCATCAAGGTTCCGAGCGGCTGAAGAACTGAGAGAATGCTTACTGTACTTGGATTACAGTCGTGATCCTATTTCTTTTTACTCATAAGGTAAATATTTGAGAAATATTTAGAATTTTCAAAAACGACGAAAATAATCATCACTATCACTACATAGTATAAAGCAAAGTCGCTTTCCGCTTCCCGCGTCTGTATGTATGTTTGCTTATATCTTTAAAACTACACAACGGATTTTGATGCGGTTTTTTTAATAGATAGAGTGATTCAGGAGGAAGGTTTATATGTATAATAACATGCTTAATATATTAGAGAAACACTGATAATTTTAAGATTTCAAATCAGCGCGACTTTTTTTTTTAAATTTAAATGCTGTTAACGAGTATACAAAGACATTCTGTAATATATTTTGGTATCAGCTTTGCACCCGTGCGAAGCCGGGGCGGGTCGCTAGTGTAAGTATATAGGTAATCAATAGTTTCCTAATGATTTTTCTTGCAAAATCACTATTTATAACAAGAAAACGTCTTACTGTACGTAACAAAAAGTTAACACCAATACTAAACATTATCCTCTCCATCTCGATAATAAGACGTCAACATGTCAAAATATCATTATTAGGGCATTGTCTGAACAATTATTATTAGCACTAGTTAATGTCAGTTTGATCATCAAGAGAGTAGGTACGTCGCAAGATTTAATTATGTATTTCACTTTCAAAACTTTCGTGAGTTGTACTACACATTATTACAACAACGGGAAATTACTCACGTAAATGATAAATTGTCAATGAGGACACCGACAATGTTTCGATTCATCTAGAGAATCTTCTTCAGGGTGAGTGGACCATAACGCGCGCGAGTGCGAGACGGCAATGCGAGCAGGGTAGCGCGCGCGTTATGGTCCACTCACCCTGAAGAAGATTCTCTAGATGAATCGAAACATTGTCGGTGTCCTCATTGACAATTTATCATTTACGTGAGTAATTTCCCGTTGTTGTAATAATGTTTAATTATGTAATTAATTAGTCATGTAATTTATTTATTTACTAGTTGACCCGTGCCCGCTTCGCTGATCGACAGATAGTTTCACATCTGGTATTCCAATCTTCAAAATAAATTATAGCCTATATGTTGCCGAGGATTAATAGCTACATAACAAAAAAAGTTTCATCAAAATTCGTCTCGTAGTTTTTGCGTGAAAGCCAGACAACAGACAGACAGACAGACAAAAATTTCAAAATGTATTTTTTTGGCTTGTGTTACTTGTATGAAGACCCCTAGCAGTATTTTTTTTAGTTTTTATTCAATGTACAGAATTGAACTCTTCTACAGTTTTATTATATGTATACTTAGATTTATATACATATTATGAGCCAAGCCAACAAAGTGATATAATAAAATCTTGTTTTTTTTTATAAAAATGTTCCCTTATCTACTCCATCAAAACAATTGATTCGGCTTCGAAGCTTAGGCTAAAACACTCATAAAGATTTACATCAATACCGGTACGATTTATATCAGTACTCGTCAATAATTCGGTAAACGAAGAAAGTGGTGCTGTGGGTACTGTTTCAAGCAGCAGGTCCTATTGTTCTTGTAGATCTGCCTCACAGCTCACAGCTTAGTTGGTAGTAACTCTGCCTTCTACGCTGTAGGTTGTGGGTTCGATCCCCACCCAGGGCAAACATTTGTGTGAAGAACATAGATGTTTGTCCTGTGTCTGGGTGTTACTATGTATAATAAGTATGTATTTACAAAAAAAAAAAGTATATAAGTATTCTATCAGTTATCTGGTTGCCATAGTACAAGCTTTGCTTAGTTTGGGGCTAGATAGTGTTGTGTGTAAAGTCCGCCAATATATTTAATATATCTGATATTGCTGGTTACATGGGATGGCTGATCATGTTTGGACGTTTGTTTGTAAACGTTGATATCTCCAAACAGCTGAAACAATAGAACAATTATTACAAATTAAATTTCAAAAAAAAAAGTTTTTTTTACCTACTAGTAAATTTTTTTCACACAAGACTGCATATCTTTAAAAACTTTAAGTCTAACTTCTTACGACGCACTTAGCGTGATAATTTGCTAAGTGAGTCCTAGTGAAATACTTGAGTATTAACAAGAAGTTTGGTATAGAGAAGTTTTGTCTCTAAGTACTTTCTATATCGGTAATAATAGTAATAAAGTGAAGTTATTTCTGTAGGTACGAGTAGGTATTTGTTTTATTCAATAAACTCATATTAAAATACTAGGAAACTATCGTAGCGGTATTTATTGAAATTCTTAGAAATTCTAGTAATACAATGTTAAACTGCATTGTAACGCCATCTAGCGACGAGTAGTAGAACTTTTGATGGAAAAACAGAGCCTTCGAGAAAAAACTCTACCGAACTTATAATGAAACCTTATTATTGGAGACGAAGCGATTAGATTTAAAAGTCATGGCATGTCAAAATAACTGAATAATTATATTACAAACTTACTGGTTTACAGTAGTATATAAGCATAGATTTATATACTTATCCCAATTTTGATACCAACATTTTCACTTTATTAAGTACTAGCGACCCGCCCCGGCTTCGCACGGGTAGCATAAACCTTCCTCCTGAATCACTCTATCTATTAAAAAAACCGCATCAAAATCCGTTGTGTAGTTTTAAAGATATAAGCAAACATACATACAGACATAGAGACGCGGGAAGCGGAAAGCGACTTTGCTTTATACTATGTAGTGATTATTTTTATTACATTTAGACTCCCATAATATAATATTTAAAAAAAACATATTGTTCTCAATCATGGTACCTACTACCGGTAGTTCGACCGATATGGCAGATTTATTTGTGATAGTATAATTTGTAAATAGTTAGGATGAGTTTGGTATGAATGAAAAATTGAAAAAGTTGCCCGGGTCATTGTATAGTCAGCTAGTAAATAAATATATAAATCTGTCATGTAATACTTCGTTTACATCTTTTTATATATATAAAATAAAGTCGTGTTAGTTACACTATTTATAAATCAAGAACGGCTGAACCGATTTGGCTGCAAATTGGTGGTAAAGTAGCTTAGAACCAGGAGACGGACATAACTTTTTATAACGGGAACGGGAACGGGAACGGGAACGGGAACGGGAACGGGAACGGGAACGGGAACGGGAACGGGAACGGGAACGGGAACGGGAACGGGAACGGGAACGGGAACGGGAACGGGAACGGGAACAGTCATCGTCTGACCAGTGTATTGTACCTAGGTATGTAATGTACCTATATTTTTTACCTAACCATAAATAGTAACCTAATGATAAACATAAATAAGTAAATCTTTGTTTAGTGACTGTATGATAAAATGAATTTATAAGTACATATTTACAAAAAAAGTATAAAAGAATTATTCTATCAGTTATCTGGTTCCCATAGTACAAGCTTTGTTCAGTTTGTGGCTAGATGGCGCTGTTAAAAATGTCCACCAATATTTATTTATTTATTTAATTAATAAATAGTTAAATACCAAGAAACAAAGTATTATAATTAATTTAACATTATTCCTAATTACATAAGTTATTACTTTTTAAAAGGATTTATGTGACAATTTGGCCTTATTTATTTTCTTAGTTTATTTGCTAAATAAAATTCCTATTGTTCTTGATTATATACGCAGTCGGTAAGTAGATACTAATTCAAATAAGCGAACAAATTCGTGCGTGCTACATTGTGTTAATTGCGTGCTCACCCGTTGAATGCGTCCCGGGATCTGCGGTTTTCAGCATTATTATGTACAGGTTGTTCCTTTTTGCTACGAGTATGATTCGTAATTTATTGCTAAAATATTATTATCAAACATTATAATCACAGAAAAAAATATATCTAATACTAAGGATTATCCTAATAATATTATAAATGCGAAAGTTTGTGAAAAAAAATGTATGTTTGTTCCACAATCAGGCCTAAACGACAAAACAGATTAAGATGAAACTTGCTGTAGTATGTCGATAAAAAATCAGAATAAATAATAGGGTATCTTAAAATCCTAAAAACAACTCCTAAATGATAAAAAAACGCAAAAGGGATGATTTTGGCATAGATGGCGCTGGTGTGCAACAAATATGACATCACAGACTAAAAACAATCAGTCAATAATCGAATACTGTATTCGATTATTGAAATTTGACAGGACAAAGTCTGTCACGGGTCGGCTAGTGTACTATATCTAATACAGAAAATTTACAAAATACATAAGAACGAGTTGATGCCGTTGCAATCAGATTCAACTAATCCAGATTACTACTAGTCGGAAGCGTTCCTAAGATATTTGTTGCTTCACTTTGGTACATAAAAGAAAATAAAACAGAAATCAAAAGGAAAACCTACTTTGAAACTGCTAAAGCAGGACAAATAGTTATTAACAAAAGTAAACCTTTATTGTTATACTTAACAATCTTATCATCTTAGTTTTGTAATAATTTTTCTTTAGAGTCATAAAAACAAAAATAAATACACAAAAAAAATATGTTTTAATAAAATAATAAAAAAGAGATAATCAAAGAAAGACCGAATATTTAAGAGGAGAGAAGAATTCAGAAGTCTCATAGTAAATCAGGTAAAATCTTTGAGACAAAATTAAGATAGGTACCTACCTACCTAAACTTAACAATCGCACCAATAGCGCGATTTAACTTAGGTATATACAATTCTACCGAAATTACGAAGTCTACCTGTTAAATCAAAATAATGATCACAAAATTCTGAGAAAGACATGCGGAGGGAAACATTACTTTCAAACTAAACCACAAGAAACAGGCGAAAGGAAGAAATATGCTAAGAATAATTTGAATTATTCGCGTGGTGAATTGAATTTAAAGCACCCTGTGGATGGGTGTTTTCTTAGCGTTAACGCGAGGTAGGCGTTCGGCTTAAATCTCGCGACTATACATGCTAGGGCTGACATCTTGTTATAAAGATTTTTATAAGATCCCAGAATGTTATTGCCCGAATGGGATTTGATCCCACAACCCTTCGCTGCTGGATACAAATATTTGTGTAACATTGGCCAATATATTTTGATATATTTAACACTAGCTTCAGCCCGTGGCTTCACTCGCGTATAAAACAAAAGCTTGTAACAACTTGTGTCAAATTCAAATTCAAATTCAAATTCAAAAATCATTTATTTCAATAAAATCACATGGATCACTTTGAAACGTCTTAGGAACTAGGTGAAGCTACGCCAATCATGACCAAGCCTAGAAGAATCCGGCAAAAAACACGGCTTGAAGTCTACCTATTTTTTCAATGATCCTTTCCGCTATGTAGAGCTCCAGTGCGGTGCCGATCGAACAAGGCGAAGGCTCAAACAGGAATAATAATTAAAAGTACTACTCAAGTATCACGTGACAACCCTGCCACATTATTTGGGCACTTATTCCGCGTCTCCTCGCACACAATGCCACTGTATGTTGTAATTTTTGCCCCCAAAATATATTTGCAGAACAAAAGGGCTTAATGAATGTATTGCAAAATTCGCAAAACCATTATTAAGCATTGTTGCGGGTTTATTTTGGCTTTTCTTTTCTTTGTAAAAAGATGGCGTAATTTTTCATCTAGAGTTATTTATAGTTGAAAGTAGTACTTACCTAGTTTAAATTTGTACCGTTATGGTACAAATGCCACTTCTAACTGAGCCTTATCAACATGTTACAATTCAATCAATATGTTGTAATTGTAATTAAACTAATGTAAGTACACGTACCTACTGCATAGCAAAAACAAAAACTTATTTTGCATAAACGGAATTAACCGACATAAAAAATAAAAGAGAAATAAATTTAGAATTTTTTAGCCACCAACATGCCCCTTCTCTTTATATGTTCATTCCAGTCCATTCTAAGGTTGCCTGGTAGAGATCGCTTTTAAAAAAATCTAAATTTTATTTTAGTCAACACCTTTTTCTATGCAAATTAAATTATCGTAAAATATCGTTAAATCACATAAACTCAGTTTAAGAACTTTCATTGCCCCTTAAACGGGGCCTTATAACAAGTCCATTCAAAATATTTAAGAACCGTAGCAACGCAAAAAAAGCAAACATTTACGAATGAAAAATAGAAAAACTATTTAAAGTAGACATTTATTAATTAAAATAGGTACGTAGGCCTTTCTGTTAAATTATCTAGTAGGTAATAAATAAATAAATAATAAATGTTTTTAGTCTGTAATGTCAGATTTGTTGCACACCAGCGCCATCTATACAGAAGTCATCCCATTTGCGTTTTTTTGGAGTTTACTCCTTAAGAATCGGTTTATGATATAAGGCGCCCGGTATGAAAAAAATGTGAGTAGTAAAATCTACTGAACGCATGACCTCGTTACGTTTTTGGCGCGCAACTTTCTAATTTGGTGTGAGCAGTGCAGCTAGATCGTGGGTAGTGTGTACCCTTACTTTGCCTATACTTTATAATGCTTTCTCTCACTCTTACTGATGGCAAGACATCTTATTGTGGGGGTACGCTCTACGCACGATCTGGTAAACTCCAGTCGTGCGTCGGAGCTGACACACACAATTTTTATCGTTTTGGGGATGTTTTTCATATTTTAAAGTAGTCTATGTTTTATTCTGGCATTATATCTACATCTACAGCAAATTTCAACTTAATCTATTTTGTCGTTCGTTTAGGCCTGATTGAGACACAAACATACATACAAACTCACAAACTTTCACATTTATAATATTATTGGGATTATATTTTTTACGGGGTATTTTGTAACACGTTGTATAGCTATCTTTGAAGTATTAAAGACAATCTATAAATTAACAATATTATCTATCAAACAAGATCTTTACAACGGTCGTTTCCAATAAAATTGAAATTTATTACAAAAGTAAACAGTGAAATCTAAAACCTTGTATCTGCGGTTAATTAGGTATATTAAAATATATTCTACTTCAATTTTAGATAAATAAAACTAAGATTTAACAAAATTACGGCCCAGACGTTTCAAGCTTGGAACAAAAGAAAGTTGTGTGTGTTATCATTAGCACCCTCCCCCCCAAAAACCCCCCCTTCAGCTGAAAGAACACCCTTATCCACGAATTCTATACAAAAGTTTTGAATAAGAGTAATACACGTCTTGTCTTGAGAATAGGGTGTCCATAAATACTATGTGAAACTTATATAAAAATAAAATAAATAAGATCACGATCATGTTTAGTATTTTACAAGGTAGATAATATAAGTCGTGTTTGCCGAGTGGGAGATACCTCGACTTTCAACCTGAAGGTCGTGGATTCATGGATTTTTCTGTTTGAAAAATGTATATGCTCATCAAAACACGTGCTCAAAACGGTGAGGGAAAACATCGTGAGGAAACCAGTTAGTATTCTTGTAAGCGGCGATGGGCTTGCAACCTGTCACGTATGGAATGCTAACTACTGCAAAATGTGGGATGTGCCAAATATAGTGTTTGGACTTACCTCTGACTACCACTAGACATATTCAAAGGGTCTAAGCGTCTGAAGATCTGAGAGAATGTCTACCGTACATGGGAATTAAAGTCGTGATCCTATTTATTTATTTTTTATTTATAATAGAGTACGAGTCTTACCCTCGTATTCAAGAACGACACTATGAGAACACGCACCCACAGTGGACGAAATCTTTTTTCATAAAAATCACTTTATGTGTTGTGCGACACTGCATAGTGCGACTAGAGGCACATTGTCGTGTGCCTCTAGCCAAAGTTGAGCTCTAAAGGCACACGGTGGCGTGCGCCATAGAGCCGCTCAACACATAAAGTGACGTATATGAAAAAAGATTTCGTCCACTGTGGGTGCGTGTTCTCGTAGAGTCGTTCTTGAATACGAGGGTTTATCATGGTTACCCCACACCAAGTATGAAGCCAATTGTTCCACAGATTGGTTTGAGCCGCCGCATGTGATCTTAATTAATGAATAAGAACGAATGACGAAGCTTATTCCTTTAATTTATTTATGAGAGCTTTCAGTACGTTTCATTTCATTACGCCTACGTGTTACAGAGATTGTGTTTCCTGAAAAGTGACTACAGCACAGTAGCGATAACGCGATCATCTAATCCAGACTTAGAACAACACGGGCTTCCTACGGAAGGGAGTAGTCTTAGCGATAGATTACTATAAAAATAGTTCTGGCGTTTGTTGCGGGGGGAAATGTGCACACAAGTGCAGTTCCGCACACTTACATGAAATAACAAAACTGCCAACTGACTGTAATGATAATAAACAATCCAACAATACATTCATAATTCGTGTTCAGATGACTCACACATTGACACGTTTTATAATATGTGTATGCCCACTTGGGCTTGTACTTTGACAGAGGGGACCGCGGCGAATGCCTATTACATTTAGCATATTACCTACAGTATTTAAATTGCTGTTCACCAATGTGATTGATTATCACATTTAAAAACCTCCTTAAAGATTCTAAATCAGAGTGTCAGAGTCAGAGTCTATATAAAAGTGTAATCAGAGGCACGCCCAAAAATCACGTTTGTTACAATAGCTACAGTACCTATTTAAATGTAAGTTTGCCAAAAAGATTCCTTGGTATTCAAAAAGCACGTCACGAAAGAAAGTCTTCATCAAATAAAAAATAATTGAAATAAAAACGAGAAAGACCCGACCTCGACTGCATTAGTTGCTCTCGAGATCTGAAGATGGCATAATGTGTGCACTTCTTATCGTGAGGAGACATGCAGTCTGCTGGCTGGAGCGATAGCAGAAAAATAATCATTTTAATAATTACGCTGAGAAACTGAAGAGAAAATCGACGAAAATATTCCAACAAATCAAAATGTCAAGAGACGGTTGGTTTTTTTTAAGTTTAATGTTAGTTACACTTACGAGTAAATTGGATCTCGTAATAATATTATAAATGTGAAAGTTTGTGAGTTTGTATGTATGTTTGTGCCTCAACGACAAAACGGATTAAGTTGAAATTTGCTGTAGATGTAGATGTAGATGAAAAACATCCCCAAAATGATAAAAAAGCAAAAGGTGTGCAACAAATCTGACATCACAGACTAAGTTATCCCAGTCTTTTCTATTCGATTATTGAAATTTGACAGGACAACGTCTGTCACGGGTCGGCTAGTCATTAATATAATTCGTGAAAAGTGGTACTTTTAGACCTCCAGATTCATCACTTTTACAAATTCGACTACTTATGAAAACTTATAGAAAACTATAATTCTGATAGTCACACTCATAGGGACTAGGGATAATAGGGCTAAAAGGAATAATAGGGGATAAAGATATGTCTATTTTTTTGGTCTCATCAAATTTCGAAAGTAAAAGGAACACGCGCGTTTTTATATTTTTTCTGCCAACCGTCCCAAAAGCAAATATTCGCTCACATTATCGGTACATCGAGCTCATTTGAAATATTCATACGTTAACAAGAAGGCATTAATGTTCAATGGAGCTTTATCATAAGGCACGGTCTCGTAGATTTTCTGCGCAATGCAATAATCAAGTTTTGTCGAGCGTTCTATTTTGTTGGGTTGTTCGGAGGTTTAATTTGTTTACTACGAGCAAGGACTTACCTATTCAATGTGCTCTGAAATCTATGGTTTTATAGATATTTTTAGTCGCTGGCTCTGTGAGGAAATAAAGTAATTAAAGAAAAACAATTTCGATGAGAGTAATGTTTGCAGAGTGTGGGGGATTCATATTAATAGAATCACTGAAAATGTAAAGATTTAGATAGGTAACCTAAACTACTGCAAAATTTGGGCAAGTGCTAATGTTTCGACGTGCCACTGACTAACTCTTTTAGACATTATTTTAAATTTTGAGGGTCTGTGCGCTAAAGAACTAAGAGGATGAGATTATAATCGTCATCTAATTTTATATGTATTGTCTTACTCTGGTCATATTTTTCATTCTGAATATGTAATTGGAATTGGTACATGAAAAAGCTCGACGTTAAAAGAATAAAAAGAATAAACGCACAGCAAATCTGCAGACGATCTAAATCCCACAGACTGAACTTAATCTAATAAAGTCTGTCTGATAAAAATTCACTGAGACATACGCGACTCAGGAATTAACGTAATAGGAATGAGGTATTGAATGGGGGTCGGGAGGGAGGAGGCCTCCTGTGGGTAGTTGTGGATTGATTCTTCAGGTAAAAGTTTATTTAATAAGGTTATTTTTATTGTTTCAGAGTGTTGTAGTCTATTGGGAATTCAATAAGGGCCTATAAGCTCAATGAGCCGCCACTGGGGATTTTGGGACTTTTGTCCAGAAATGCCTATTGATGGGGACAGTCAGTGGTCATTGCTGGACTAACTTCCTAAACTTGATTAGCTTGCTAATCACATTTGTGCACACACAGTTGTGCTAGCCACTTCGAGTGGGGATACATCAATTGGCTTTTTATCCAGAAATTAACCAGAACCGCTAATGGGGATTTCTGGACTTTTTGTCCAGAAATGCCTATTGATGGGGACAGTCAATGGGGATTTCTGGACTAACCCCTAATCTATACCTAAGTTAAGTCTCGAGTAGGCTAATTTTCATGACTTATTTTTTGCTTTATCTGTCAATGAGTAAAATCTAGCAATTATTTTTAAAACTATCGTGATTAGTAGCCATATTTCCAAAAATCTACAGTTAGATCTGACAATATCTGTGTTTTGGGTATCGGAAACAATGAGTAAATACCGGCTGTGTATGATACCGGAGATTAGTAACCAGTTAGGTATAGGTAGAAAAAATAACTTTATACGTTACTACGGGTAGTTTCTATGGAATACATTTTTTTTTCCTTACACGATACTTAAATACCGGATTTGACATAGGAAAATGGTAGGTACCTACCAGAGCTCGCAGCACAAACAGTCATTCCCTTTAGATTCTTTTAAATAACTTTTTGTGTGTACACTTGTACACTTCAAAATAACGTAATTATTTCATCCGAGCAAATTACAAGACAAATAGTTTTAATTTCCTTTGTGTCGCAAAGACGTCAGTCTAGACACACAACATGTCACGATTTCCATTAAAACCATCGCTATTTCGCACCATCCTTATCCTAACTACATAAGCTTCAATTTGCAACGGCAAGTGCATAATTTGAGGGTTAAAACGTGTAGGATTACTGCATTCGGAATTACAGTGGAGTGTTGCGGTTTTGTGAGTTCTGCAACTTGATAATGGTAAAAAGTTTACGCGATTTTAATGCAGGTGGCAACACTGCGAGGTCTGGCAGACGAGATACAGGCTTACGGCCAATCTCAACAGACACTTCAGCTAGCCTGGGCCCTTACTCTGGGTCAATTAGTCATTTTTCCCGATATCGTTAATCGTTTTCAAGAGAAGACCCTAGGTACCTACCTGAGGAAACGATGTGGCTAAGGAAAACTAGACAAAAATTATATCGGACTAGTGAAATCCTTCGCGACTTCGTCCACGTGAAGTTATTTTTAAACAGACTTCAAACCCAGCTGTAGGTACCTATTCTCTTAGATTCTGAGACTCTGAGGTTGAATTTCGGGATTTCTTTTCTTATTCCTCTCCACACAAACAAGAACACTCCTTCCAAGTTTAAAGTTAGAAATTTACCCTCGTATTCAAGAACGACACTATGAGAACACGCACCCACAGTGGACGAAATCTTTTTTCATAAACATCACTTTATGTGTTGAGCGGCACTATGGCACACGCTACCGTGTGCCTTTAGAGCTCAACTTTGGCTAGAGGCACACGACAATGTGCCTAAAGTGATTTTCATGAAAAAAGATTTCGTCCACTGTAGGTGCGTGTTCTCATAGTGTCGTTCTTGAATACGAGGGTTAGACCAGTCAGGCAGTCAGTCAGTAACACACGAGTTTTATTTAATTTTAATACGCATTTTAGTGATATTCGCGACTTGTCTCTGACTTTAGAGACATGAAGCAAAGCATGTAGCTCGTCTGTACATAACATACCTATCTTCAATCTGTTACCATAGGTACCTACCTATAATTACAGTCAAGTGTATGTTACAGCTAAATATGTTCATCTTAGGTGCCTCTACGAATGATCCATTGCGATTGACGGCCCGAAAAATTATATTAAATAGGATTATGACTGTAATGCTCAAGAACGTTAGAGATCATCTCAGATCTCCAGGCCGAGATTCTTTAAGATGACGAAAGAGGATTGTCAGAGGCACGTCCAAACATTACATTTGGCACATGCCCACATTTTGCAGAAGTTAGCATTCTATACGTGGCAGGTTGCAAACCCATCGGTATAAAGTCAATCAATCTTAATTTATTGTTTATCCATCAATCACGTAACCATTGTCAATTGTAATGGATCGTCTTCGGAACACTCTGATCTTGCGTTGTGGTGAACTAATAATTATGTTTGCCGTCATGTGAGATTGCATGTCTGAATGAATCAAATTGATGTGACTTTTCTAAATTATCTGTTGTGATATTGGTTCATTTACTGGTAAAAATAAATCGGTAAAGTGTGAGTCGGACTCACGCAATTAACCACAAAAAACTCTGTTTTATTCAGTAGGGAATTAATTGACAAAAATTACAGCAGTTTTCCTGTGTTCAACTCATTTTCAACTAGTCCTGATAATTTATCCCGGTTCTAGCATTTGAGGTACTTATTTCAATAGACCAAACACATACACACGCATAATAAAAGATTGGAGATTTAAGTATAACGACATCTATACAACCACACAAAAACTTTCTAAAAGCCAGCTCTAACTAGGGAAAAGCTCTTCTCGTTAGAAGCTATTTTGCGTTTTAGTTCCGAAAGCTTCCAAAAGATGGCGCGGAAAAGAATTACATACAGGCTAGAATTTCAATTACGAATTTTGATAGGTGTACTATATTTTTTGAAAAACCAATAAACAGGATCACGACTGTAATTCCCAAGTAAGATACGGTAGACACACTCTCAGATCTAAAGGCGTTTAGATCTTGGAAACCTACTGGTATAAAAATGTTTGGACGTGCCTCTGACAGATTCCCTTTAAGGATCTGAGCGCCTGGAGATCTGAAAGGATGTCTACCTTACTTGGGTACTACAGCCGTAACCATGTTTCATTTTCATTTCATTTCATAAACATGTCTACATAAATAAACCGAAAAAACATCTACGCAAGGACGACCGTCGGTATCAGATAATAAGTATTACCAAAGAGGAAATTGACGTCAGACAGGCAGCCGGTTTTAAAACAAAAGCCTAATACTCGTCACAACATGTTTGTCAACGTGTTAAACGCGACCCTACATGGGAAAAGGAGAAGAAAATGATGATGTCTACCTATTTCCAGAAAACTTGATTTTGATTTCATCAAAATGCCTAAAGCCATTGACCTTCGGACGAATCTATATGACTATCAATCAGCACGATAAAAAACCTTTCAGGATAATGGACTACTGCAACTGGAGCTTATCTCGAGTGGTATGAAAAAACCTCTTTGACTACCAACCTCTCCTTACTTCACCTAGAAATCTCTTCATAGTAAAAGACTAAGTATATTATATTAGGTAGGCCAACTGATATAATCCCACGCACTTACACGCAAATATCAGATTTTTTGAGTGATAAGATGAAGTATATATTTTTTGAAGAATGCAAAATTGTTTTCTCGATAACCGTATACAGTTTTTTTAAGACAAAAATAACCTATGTATTTATTCTTGATACTTAGAACCTTTTCTCGGTAGATTTATTTTTTAAAAGAACACACCTTGATCAAGTCGCCTTTAGGAAAATCTAAATCAAAATCGGTTAATCTGTTATGGAGCTATGATTCTACATACACACAAAAATAAATCTAAAGCGAACTTACTAGGTATTTCATTATCAACATACAAACAGACCCATCTATTAGAAATATATTGATGGTTATAGTGATTTTGTTGTGGCAATCCAACGCAGACATTCGTTAAAGGAGAGTGCTAAACTCCTATTGTTGGCTAATATCTACTTTATAAATAAAAATCAAATAAATAAATAAACTCAACAGACATAGGACCTGTCTCTAGGATTCCAAAAAGGAGGGAACGCTAGGTTTCCCTACGGTAGAGGTTAAAAACTACGATTGCTTTTAGAACTAAGTTGTGTTGTGGAAATGGATGCAGGCCTAGACTTCGACGAGGACTCAAAGTATTGGAGTAATTGGACTGAAAATTACTTTGAAGACGTGAGTAGTTATTACTTTGTTTGATAAGACTAGACCTATTTATATAGGAATTGGTTAGCAATAAATTTGTTGCGATCATGTTTGTTACTAATATTGATCTTAGAGATAATCTTGTGCTGTCTGGGTGTTATAATGTGTTGTAAGTATGTATTTACAGAAGTATGTAATTATTCTATCAGTTATCTGGTTCCACAGTACAATCTTTGCTTAGTTTGGGACTAGATGGCGCTGTGTGAAATGGCCACCAATATTTATTATTATTATTATTGATGATGTCGACGGTTTCGAAGTTATTTATTTAACTGTCTTCAATAATATAACTTCTAATGATTCATGAATGTTGTTGTAAGGATTGATTTCGATGTGGTCCTATAATTTTATCTACGAGGATGTATCTCGTCGGATTATTAGTTTCATCTTTTTACAATTTGTCAAATCAATATTTTATTTTTATTGCTTTTGGGAGAACAAAATTCCTAGGTAGTATCTAAAGTCGGTTTATATTTGCTTTTCAGCTTGACACGTCTGATTACCCATTCCCCAACACACTATGGCACGTAAAACCAGCGAAAGAGATAGCCATAAAGACTACATGCATGTTTCTGATCGCAATTTTTGGTCTGTTTTTCAACTTCGTCATTCTTCTTATCATCATCAAGAACAAGTGGTTGTGGAGTGCGAGCAATTTTTTGATCTTCAATATGGCGTTCATCGATTTTTTGACCCTTCTGTTGTGCCCATGGTTTATGCTGATCAGGGATTTCTACCAAAACTATGTGATGAAGAACTTTGGATGCAGATTTGAAGGGTTTTTACAAGGTCAGTTTACTTTATTGCATTTTAATGTATTTTCAATGTATTTGGGCTACCACCATTAGCTTTAGCTTTGTGTCGAAGTAGGCTGACTAAAAATAAAATTCCTAAATATAAAATGAATGTTGGTAGAGCAACTTAAAGCAACGACACAAGACATCTCAAGCTCACTGACACATCACTACATAGTATAAAGCAAAGTCGCTTCCCGCTTCCCGCGTCTGTATGTATGCTTATATCTTTAAAACTACACAACAGATTTTGATGCGGTTTTTTTAATAGTTAGAGTGATTCAGGAGGAAGGTTTATAGGAATCAGCTTTGCACCCGTGCGAAGCCGGGGCGGGTCGCTAGTGGAAATATAAAAATAATAATAATCACGAATACGTTTCATGTTTAAATATTAAGGATAGGTTTTATGTTTAAACATTGCATTTTGTAGTAGCTAGCATTCCACCCGCAAAATATTGCATGCCAATAGTAAATTATAAGAATACCAACAAAAAAAATCCTCCACCGTTTTTAAACACATGTTAATGAGCTTACACAGAAAAATCCATTCTTCACAACCAACGATTGGAAGTCGAGCTCTTACATACAGTAAAAAGAGCAATTGGTTGAAAAATACTTATGGTAATGGTAAATATGTAACTAATAACATCAGTTTTTACACTCTCCAGCAACCCTGCTCCTAGCCAGCGTTGGAGCCCTCTGCCTTGTCTGCTATGACCGACTCGCCGCTGCCGCACTGACGGCTCAAGCCAGGGTCACGAAGAAGGTAGCTCCAAAGCTGGTGATTGGATCTTGGTTCCTATCTGCATTGCTGTCACTGCCCTGGATTATTAATAGGACTTATGAGGTAAGGAAGTAACATTTTTGCACTTTAATGTAGGTACTTATTCTAAAGCCGCACTAGAGAACATGTCGCAGAGACAAAATGGCATTTCGGGCGACAATATCGTAAGACAAAATGTGCAATCCTCTAGTGAAATTGCGGCTTTAAGGTTATCATCATATAGAAATGTATTAGAGAAGATAAACATGGTGATGTAATTGGCATCATCATCATCTTCCTGCCCTTATCCCACTTAAGGCGCTCCCAGTCGACGATTGTTTTTGTTCGAAACGAAAAAATAAATACTTGTGAACAAGCCACATCTCCTATTTTATAATGTATAGTACCTATATGTGAATAAAGATGTACCCATCTTTAATCACTTCGATAAATAATCCTACCGACCGCTGCAATGACGGCACGTCGGCGCGTGGTCCGCCTTAGCTTTTCGAATAAATTAATGATATAAATTATGTATAATTACTTATCAAAAATCTATTCTAATAGAAATCTAGATATACATATTACCTATCTTTAACAATAAATCACAAGTTGATTTTAATAGTAGGTATATAAAATATTTCGATCATAAATTCTAAAACGTATCATTTTGAAATAATATCTTTATCGTGAAAAGTTTCTGCTATTATGTTTTCAGCTTAATAGAAATCTAGGTAGGAACCTGAAGTAATATACTTATAAAAATAGGAGATGTGGCTTGTTCAAAAGTATTTCTTTTTTCGTTTCGAAAAAGAGCAATCGTCGACTGGGAGCCCCTTAAATAAAATGACATAACATTATATTCTTCTTCCATTTCCCTCTATCAGCCGTAATCTCAACACTCACTCTTTTTCTGTCCATGTCATCATACTGTTAGGTAATTGGCATAATAATTCAAAGATAGTCTTACCCAATTGTTAAATGCTGAAAATGTTATTTAATATTCACGTACATTGTACTTATCGTTTTCAGGAGCGGCAGTGGCTTGACTACACCGAAATGTACTGCGTGGAAGATGTACACGTATTGGGCATCTACTGGCACTTCACGTTAACTATACTCGTCTGGATACCGCTTGGGCTGATGGGTTTTACAGTAAGTTTTAATTCTGATCGATTATTTCAGTGATAACACATAGTTTCCACCTATAGGGATTTCTTCGTAAGCAGAAACACTGGGTTTACCTAAATTAAGTTGTGTGAACAAAACACATCCTTCGTTTGTATCTTTATTTGAAACTAACTCCGACAGTTGGAAACATTTTTATAATGATGCAATGATGCGATAATTGAAATCATGTGCTTTTTTGAGTAGGTACATATTTACAATTTAAGGTGACCCAGCAGTTGCAAGAAAATAGTTTACTTTTGTTTTTTTTCTTATCTCTAGTACGGAGCTATAATGTTGCGTCTAGAATGCAGCGTTCGCGAACTCTCGCCTAGAGGAGGTGGACGGACCATAGCCAGAGTCCGTGGAAGAGCCTTTAGGATCACGGCTTGTGTGCTTCTAGCTGGGGTGGCCTGCAGGGTCCCGTATACTGTTCTAATGTATTGGAGGAATAACATGGAAATTAGTATCAATGCGGTGAGAATCTTTGAATCTAATGATATTTTCTATGAAAAAAAAAAGAACTACACAGTTTCAAAATGATGAACATCGTTGCATGGTTACCTGGCGTCGTTTGTGGTGATGATGATCGGATGTCATGCTTTAATAGACTGTTACTGGCTTTACCACGATACATTACTTACTACACTGTTTTTTTAGCATCGATAACAAGTTTATTATTAGAACACATCTTCTGAACCGGTCCTAGTACCTACTATAAATAAAGCAACAGCAGACGCTCAGCGAGCAGTCACATATACGTCAAAAAGACGCTGATACTGTACTGCACAATTCACGCATGTCCCAGACCTGTCACAAGATGCATAATAAGCTTGCCGTTCCTTATCTAAAGCTCGATGACTAAAAAACCAGCGTAACGATGCATATTTTAAGAAATCATACATCAAAACAAATCTATATACTTATAAGTCTTTCAGGTGCAAGGAAGCTTCAGCACGATGTGGTTCGTAGCAAACTACATGATGTACACTAACTCTGCCATCAACCCGCTGATCTACGGCTTCACAAACCTAAGATTTCGGAAGGCCATGGACCGGACTATGCCGGTGGCGATCTGCAAGTTTGGTTCTTGGTGCTGTGTTTGTCCAGCGGTAGGTTTCTATGTTAAGGGGCTCCCAGTCGCTGATTGCTCTTTTTCGAAACGAAAAAAGAAATACTTCTGAACAAGCCACATCTCCTATTTTTATAAGCATATTACTTCAGGTTCCTACCTAGATTTCTATTAAGCTGAAAACATAATAGCAGAATCTTTTCACGATAAAGATATTATTTCAAAATGATACGTTTTAGAATTTATGATCGAAATATTTTATATACCTACTATTAAAATCAACTTGTGATTTATTGTTAAAGATAGGTAATATGTAGATCTAGATTTCTATTAGAATAGATTTTTGATAAGTAATTATACATAATTTATATCATTAATTTATTCGAAAAGCTAAGGCGGACCACGCGCCGACGTGTGTTTGTCGTCATTGCAGCGGACGGTAGGATTATTTATCGAAGTGATTAAAGATGTGTACATCTTTATTCACATATACTATACATTATAAAATAGGAGATGTGGCTTGTTCACAAGTATTTATTTTTTCATTTCGAACAAAAACAATCGTCGACTGGGAGCGCCTTAAGGCGAGTTGTGTTTGTTGGTTTGTCCTTCTTTCACGGATAGTTCATAGACAGGCTACATTTTATTCAGGTAGATACCACGTGCGAAGACAGAAGCCTGTTTTATATTATCTCACTTTCATTAAATTGTGATTTATGAAAACATGAACTAAATGGTCTAATGGTTGTACTTGATGAAAACTAATGGTAAAAAGTAGGCTATTCAAGGTCAAAGTTTTCGGTTATTTGGATTTTTCTCGAAAACGAATTGTTTTCACAAGCTCACAATATTTTCCAAAGACCTTTCCAACGACATCCCACACCACGGAGTACGCGAGAAAAAAAACATCCCCACTTTGGGTATAGAAAAAACTTTTTTTCTAGTTTTTAATTTACCACTTTGTCAGCGTGATTAATATGTATATTCATTCATGCCAAATTACATCTTTGTTGATTCATAATTTAATCTATCAATTTCAGAACAAGAAGAAGCAGATAGAAGTAGAGGATAAAAACACAGAGAAGATCTTCGTAATCGAGAATTCTCCAAAGCCGAACAAGAAGTTCAAGACGGTTATGAAGCATATACTCCATATTAACAGAGATGCGATCGAATTGAGTGGCAAGAACGATGAAGTTACAACTAAACCAACAAAAGTTACGCCTTTAAAAGTTGAAAATGTATGAATCAACATAATCAATTTAATTTTATTGTGTAATCATTACTCTTTTCCAGAATTTGTTATTAAGTCAATTAAAAAAAATACCATTTCTATGAAATTTTCTTTCTACGCGAAAACACTTTTATACGTAAGGAACATTAAAATTTATCTATCTATGTTGGCTTGTATTATATGTTCTAACGTCTGTTTTGTATGTAATGCTACTTACAGTAGCACTTTATTTACCTGTGATTTTTAAAATAAATCTGTATTTTTCAAGTTTATAGTAATTTTGTCTTTATTTGGTTTCCTTAAAATAAAATCTTACGAGTAACAATAAAAGTTTAGTTCAAATGTGACATGTAGGAAATACACGATCTATTTTGATGCAGTAGGTGCCTAAATGTACTACATCTTATAGGTACTTATACATTACACATTTTATTCCAAAACCACGACATCATTACCGTTTTCGGCCATCTCTAATTGGTTGGACAGCTCCTGGATCTTCCTTTCAAGGGTTTCTCTCATGAGAGGCTCCACCCGCAGTATGTTGGTTGCCTCTTGGAGTAGTACCATACTTTCCATTAGTTCATCCTGAAAATTCAAAGATTTTTTAATAATATTAATAATAATCTTTATTTGGAACATTAAACAAAGGTGTACAGTACAAAAATGGAAACGATGATACCTGCATGAGTTAAAAACTGTGTCGCAGATAGCAACGCCCTCCTCCGCGTCAAAGAGACAGAGTTCCAGTAGAGGTGGTATGACAAAAGGTAAAAAGGAATAGGAAATACATGAGATAAACAAAAAAAAGAAAAAACTTATTAAACAAAAATTAGGTAAATAAAAATTATGATTAAAGTAAATCAATGGCATCGATATAGGGACATAGACGTACAGTTTGGCAAGAAATACATTCATTGGCTTTTATCTCGGTTTCTCTGAGTCACTATGAGTTAGTTTTTCCTCTTTCCAACCTTTATTTTCATGTTAGAAGAAAACTAACATAGTTTTCTAATGCTAAAAATATAGAATGTTATAGTGTGTTTTTATAACATTTATTTTGTTAAAATGTGCTCAAAACGGTAAGGAAAACATCATGAGAAAACCCGCGGTTTATTCAGCTCTGTATGTATTAACCATGAAGCCGAATAAGCTGAGAAGATTGTATGGATGCTAGGCGCCTATTCTACCTATGATATGTCCCAAGCACTATTGCGTTCCGTAAGTGAGCTAAAAATTCCACCTGACGTTACATAAATCATGTAGAAGGTAACGTAAAAGGTATTTATTTACCTGTGCCCCAGCTTTCGTAATCTTTCCGCTTTCAAACTCTCGCTTGGTCATCATGGACATAGCTGCTTGAAGGTCCAATAGTAGAGTGCCTCGGAACCTTGAATAGCCTGGCTCCACCTTATCAGCTACCTCCAACAGATCGTGGCACAGGTCCACCTTACGCTTCAGATCGTGATCGGACAGTTCTGTAAATATATAAATAACAACTCAAAAACTGACAGGGTAGGTATTTTTGATCTATTAAGCTTATTCTTCTTTGGATTATAATCTAACAATGAAGACAGCAAGAAAACTGCTTTGGACGTAAACGTGAAGCAGTTGTACGAGTATCACTACATAGTATAAAGCAAAGTCGCTTTCCGCTTCCCGCGTCTGTATGTCTGTATGTATGTTTGCTTATATCTTTAAAACTACACAACGGATTTTGATGCGGTTTTTTTTAATAGATAGAGTGATTCAGGAGGAAGGTTTATATGTATAATAACATGCTACCCGTGAGAAGGCGGGGCGGGTCGCTAGTGTAGATATAAACGAAGAGATAAGACTGTGACAGAGTTGTGACAACATAAGTCATAGAAGCCATAAACAAGAATTGAATTGAATTGAGATAAGACTACGTATAGGTATTACCTGATAAAGCATATCCCTTATAGTTGCCATATATCTGGACTAAAGCCAGCTTAGCCTGCAATACTAAATGGTTACTAGGATGCAGAGTTTGGCTGTACTTTTCAATGAAATTTTCAAACTCTTTAGGCGAAGACTTGCTAAGCTTCTTCAAGTCCTGCTTCAAAGCGTTGTTGCCCCAGACCATCTGTCTGGCTAAAATTACATGATCACACTTTTCACATTTCCATGATGCAGTACTGTCCAAAGGATTTGCAGATACCAACATTGCACCAACAGACGCAGGTGTGCTTCCCGGTCCATTGCAAACTGAGCAATAAATATTCCCTGTATAAGTTCCAAATTCGGTTGGATCCCTGCATCTCTCACAGTCACAGTCAAAACACTTGTTTACTTTCAAATGTGTTCTCCGATCAAGCGTTCCGTACAAAGATTGCGTGTACGTTGCAGTTATCGGGTCACCTTTGGCAATCGGCATCGTCGCTATAATGGCTATATGATTTTCATCTCCCAGGAATATGTGACGGGTGTTCGGCTTGCAACTGTGATTGAGCATCGAGGCAGTAACGTAAATAGCTCGCAGTTTCTTCGAACCGTCTGCAGTCCGTATATCGAAGGAGTTTGTATCGAATATTGACGCTACCTTTAGTATCGTTTCTTCATCGAATGGTAGTCCTAGTACTTGCACTATAAAAGTGGTCAAGTTCGCTCTCAAAACCATATAAAGTGGCGTGTTGATTCTATCTTCTACATGTGACTCTAAGTTCATTATATTTTCGAACTGCATTGGGTTGGTTTTCTTCATCATAAGCACTCTTATGGGTGATATGACACAGTAAGCCGCTTCCAGTTTATCAGGGCCTTCGTATTTGACGGTACACTTGTATTTTCTGTCACTCATAATTTTGCATTCTTCTCTATGCACGTCAGCTTTTTCACACTTGGAGTCGCACATTGGCCAGTTGCAGATTGAGCACTTGTAGAAATCGAAGTGATCACCGATTTTTTGCGGGGCTAGCTTCTTACCGCAGCCCAAACATTCCGCGGTGCCAGTCATTTTGGGACCGATAATGGCCGGTTTTTCCTTCAATATCATTTCGCCTTGCTGGATATCTCTGGTTGCGACCATGTGTCTTCCCAGGGTGTCTGAACATTGAATTTTGAAGGCACAGCATTTGAACTTATGGCCTTCCCGCCAGCCGAGTTTTTGGTGAGCTTTCGAGCAGTAGTACACCAGCTTGCAGCCCCCGCATGTTTGGTTGGCTGGTTGTTGACAAACTTCGCACGTCGGTATTTCGCGTTTTTGATATTCCATTGTAAAGCAACCCGCGGCCAGCCACCTCAGCTGAAACTCAACACAATACTCGTTCTAAATAGGTGTATAATTAGGACAGTATCATTTTGGGCACTTTGCCAACATAATCAGTGTTCGCAGTGTTCTTATTGTTGGATATAATTGTTAATGCGTTCAGACGTAGTAACCACGAGAAATACTGTTATATTTATGTAGATTTCTTTGTAGATTTATTTCTTATAAGTAGGTATAAGTATTGGTGAATTACTGAAACCAGTACAAATAATTACATCATTTGGCAATGAAGAACATAACAAAGTTTCATCACAGGTTTCATTTAAATAACATGTTAGCAATTACAGAGAGTAATGCTTTAATTATTATTCAAGTTCATTACTATTAGGCAATTTGGATGTCAAATAAAAGTTGATGTTACGATGTGATAAAATGTTTTTTAAACTAGATAGGTACCTAATAGTTACCACAGTTTAGCATAGACTTGCTATCAACAGCAAGTTCATAGAACATAATAAACCGTAAAATAATCATGTCATAAAGCATAGTACCTGGATGACCGAGCTTTGCTTGGAATTTCATTGCCTGAAAACATGGATAAAACAACATTTTCTTAAAATGAAACCTAGCTAGATCGATTCATCGCCCCCGAAACCCCACACATACTAAATTTTAATAAAATTGTTGGGGCCGTTAAGCAAACTATGGTCAAGATTGGACTGGTCCGTAAACTACACATTGTCCTTTGTGAAAGACCAGCTCTACAGCATGGAATCATGCAGTAGTTTTAAATTAGCTGTGTGCCAATTCAGTGTCATTCAGTTTAAGAACCTAGTTGTAAATCTGTTTCAGTAAATATATTATTTTAGGTAATCATAATTATTAATCCCACTGTGGGGTCGACACAGCATTGGATATTTTTCTTTCATATCTCTCTATCAGCAAAAATCACTACTTCCCTGCCCATGTCATCTTGTACACAATCAATCCATCATATTTTTTTTTAATTCTTGGGCTTAATTGCAAAATGGTTTGCCAGATGTAATGTTTGGTAGTGCCTCTGACTACCGCCATGACATCTTCGATGATCAGAGCGACTGGACATCTAAAAAAGATTCTCCGTTCTTGGTGATTACAGTTGTGTTCCTAATTTTCTATTCTATCTCGGTTTTTTTTTTTTTTTTTTTTTTTACTTTATCTCCATTCGGCTTGACATGCTTTTCCATCCACTAGTTGGTATTGAAAAATGTCTTGAAAAATATTCGCCCGCAAAAACTGACAACTCTCACCGGAACAGCTGGAGCAGTCGAAGTTTCAGTTCATTCACATCCGACTTTAGGTTGCGCAACAGAAAGCTATTTCTTCGATCCTTGCTAGTGCGCACCAAACCGCTGCGCGTGCGCTATCGTCTTACAATATTAATTGCTCTCCAATATTTTGTGTGTTGTTGTGTCCTGTGTTGTCCGTGTTTGTTGATTGTAAGTTTATATTTCTACATTATGTTTTTAAAATCTGGATTCAATTTGCTGGTTAGATTTTGATGTTCCAATGTGATTTTTTTAAATTATCAAAAGCAGCGACTTTTAGAATAATAATTGAGGTACTAATCTTATAGTATTTATGAGGCCTAGATATCTTGGTCTACAGAGATATATTTTTTAAAATGTACAATAATTTATTAATAGTTACGATTATTTTCTTAGTGAAATAATGTAGGTATGTAATGATCCATTGTCAGATTAGGTGAGGTTGGAGAAAGATTCAGAAAAAATCATTTCTCAAAGTTCTTCACGTAGGTAATAAAATAGTACTTAATTACCTATACATAGACTAGAATACTAGTATACACCTGTTAGGTATATTTACAATAATACAAAAATAGATCGCCGTAACCCAGTTCTAATTTTGGATGATAAATTGAGATGCTGGAATGCGTACGCGCATTTCGCGAATATGAGGTGATTTTGTAATTTTACTCGCTTTCGGAGTTGCAGCAGCAGCAGTTTACATGTTTTTTTTAGGTTTCCGTACCCAAAGGGTAAAAACGGGACCCTATTACTAAGACTTCGCTGTCCGTCTGTCTGTCACAGGGCTGTATCTCATGAACCGTGATAGCTAGACGGTTTAAATTTTCACGGATGATGTATTTCTGTTGCCGCTATAACAACAAATACTAAAAACAGAATAAAATCTATTATTAAGTGTTGGCTCCCATACAATAAACGTGATTTTTTGCTGTTTTTTATAGATAATGTTACGCAACCCTTCATGCGTGAGTCCGACTCGCACTTGGTCGGTTGTTTTAATTTAACCAATAAATCTTAAAATAATTAATATAATCTTGTGTCAATTTGTTTGTGGAATCCTCTGAAACGGCTCGACTGATTTTTATAAAAAATTTAATGTATTCGTGGTAGGAAGATATGAGAATTAGATTCGACAGACGTCCTGTCAAATTGCAATAATCTAGCTAGTAGTATAGATAAGCTAGTAATATAGATAGATTTTAATTCAAATAAAAGAATTAAAAAAAATACCTACATTATGACCTACATCGACATCATTATATCGACATTATGATACCTAATACAAAATTGAACATCAGCAGCCTGAAATCTTTTCAAGGATATCTATTGTTGCTTCATAAAATAAGGCAAAATCTCGGAAACTTGTACCTAATGCAATAAATTTTTGCTTAAAAATAATATCTACCTAGGACCATTTTCATGTACCTACCTACCTAAGACGCAAATTAATTAAACGATAATGCTTTTATAGAAATCTAGGTAGGAACCTGAAGTAATATACTTATAAAAATAGGAGATGTGGCTTGTTCAGAAGTATTTCTTTTTTCGTTTCGAACAAAAACAATCGTCGACTGGGAGCGCCTTATAGGTAGACAATAAGTACCTACATGTTATAACCCGTAAAAAATAATTGTCATAAGTAGGTATACCTACAGATAAGTAAGTGGACCAACGCTACCGACCTATCGACATTGATGCATTGATCAATGAACCATATTCTAGGACCTTGACACAGCTGATCTCTGCCAAGATTTATTTTTAGGAGTTCAATCTATGAAGATTAATAGGTGCCTACCATTCTTAGTTGTAACCCCGACTCAACCTTGACTTTTTTGATACCCTCCAAACTTTCCCTCAAAAAGTACTTCACGTTTGGTATCTCAAATCGATATTTTGGAGATTCCTCAATTTTGACTGAGGAATCCTTGACTCCTCTAGTCAAGAGGAGGTGATTGTAAACTTGAGGTAATTTTGTCAGCTAAAACTATCAAAACATGGTTTCAAGATCGAATCTACGCGGATGAAGTCGCGGGAAAAAACTAGTGGTTCAATAATATTTTTTAGGTAGTTTAGCAAGTAGGCTCTTACGTTCTCTTTACATTATATATCTATACCTTATGTTTTTGCAGAAAAATGGGTTACGAAAATGGAACTACCGAACCAGCGTATCAGGTAAACACAGAAAAACCATGAAATAAATTATAGTTATAGCACCATCTATTGGAATTTTGACAAACTAGATTGAAAACTAGACCCTTTCAAAAGCGAGCTTTCACATGTCTCTACAATCGTTTACTAGATGGCGTAGACAAAGACTTACTAACCTTACGTCTAATGAAAATAGATGTCGCTAGTAGGAGCAAGGAATTCCTACAGGGAAACATCGAAGGACAACTAGCTAATATTCTTAAAGAGGTGATGGGCTTGCAACCTGTCACGTATGGAATGCAAACTAACACAAAATGTGGGCATGTGCCAAATGTAATGTTTGGACGTGCCTTTGACTACATACTACTATACCTACCTACTTGAGGATTACCAGTCCTGTTTATTTTTTCGGGTTTTTATAATTTTATTAAAGAAAATCTCAATTAGATTTTCGTTAGTCTTGACTAGGTCGCAAGAAACAAGTATACCTACTTAGTACTTACCTACCGTAATTCAGTGTTTTTATCCAATCAAAAACTAAAAGGTGTTTCAAATCTCTTTTAATTTTATATATTAGTTCAAGTCTCGCTGGTGTGGTGACCAAATTTTTATGTAAATTATTCTTTTTCCTACTGGTTAAAAATAAAATAAAATAGCACCACAACACAACTGCAATCCCCAAGGTAGACATCTACTCAAATCTCCAGGCGCTCAGATCCTTGAAGACGACTAAAAGGGGTAGTCAGAGATCATGTCCGAACATAACATCTGGCACATGCCCTCATTTTGCAGAAGTTGTCATAAATATTTGTTGTTAATCATTTCATATTATATTTTTGGAGTATTCATATTCACCGATCTACCGTTGATCGCGATTCTCATGATGATAATTAAATTTTAATTTTATGTTTTTTATTTCAATAATTATTTGAAATGTTTCAGGTCAAATCATCGGAAGAGCTGGGCCGGTACATCACGGCAGCCAGGGACCTGAATCCAGGTGATCTGGTGCTCACAGAGCGGCCTATCGTATTCGGGCCGAAGTCCATGCTGGATCCTGAAGCTAGCATGCCGTGTGTGGGCTGTTACAAGCCGGTCGTGGCAGAAGTAGGGGAAAGATGTGCAAAGTATGTTAATAGATGTACCTACCTACATTTTTTATAGGTAGCTATATTAAGGTATTTTAGGGGAATTCAAACTCATGATCTTCGGATTTAAAGTCAAGTTACCTATCGTTAAAGTAACACAGTATCTATTCTTAATAGTAGGTACCTACTGAGTATTAAAACTTACCTTTAATTTTATCAGTTTTTTTTTGGCTTGGGATAGATGTTGAGCCGTAAACTTTTTAGGGTTTCGTCCGTAGTCTACCAATACATGGAACTCTTATAGTTTTGCCATGTCCGTCCGTTCGTCTGTTCGCAACTTAGCTTTGAGACTCTTCTTACTAAAAAGCTGTAATTTGGAATTAATATACATATTGGTCAAGCTGACAAAGTTGGTAAAATAAAATCCTTTTTTAGGGTTCCGTACCCAAAGGGTAAAAACGGGACCCTATTACTAAGACTTCGCTGCCTGTCTGTCTGTCCGTCTGTCTGTCACAGGGCTGTATCTCATGAACCGTGATAGCTAGACAGTTGAAATTTTCACAGATTATGTATTTCTGTTGCCTCTATAACAACAAATACTAAAAAGAGAATAAAATAAATATTTAAGTGGGGCTCCCATACAACAAACGTGTTTTTTTTTGCCGTTTTTTGTAGATAATGGTACGGAACCCTTCGTGCACGAGTCCGATTCGCACTTGACCGGGTTTTTATATAGGGTTATTATATATAGGTTTTTATATTTTTATATACCTACTTACATGTTTTTTTTTGATATCTTAAGTTTCATCGAATTTGAAGAAAGAAAAATAATAGATATAGTTTGATGTAGGTACCTACTTATAAAAAGTTTTTATTTTTCAGGTGTGGTTGGCCGGTCTGCTCAGGAAACTGCCCAGGCTTGAAAGACCCTAGACATCATGGTATTGAATGTGAGATTCTCAGCACTCGTCCCGAATGCGTACTTGACAATATGCCGGAGTATTACAGGTAAGTAGCAGACCTAAACACTTTATAATTGACTTATAAGTACTTTTAAGTACGAGTAGTGCTGCTTTTTGAATTTGTGCTGAAGCTCTTTAGGTATTTTTTTTATTGTTGTACGTAGTTGAGAAGTACTTTTAATTATTATTCTTGTTTGAGCCTTCACCTTGTTCGATCGGCACCACACTGGAGCTCTCTACATAGCATTAAGGAAAGGATCATATAAAAAAAAGGTAGACCCCAAGCCGTGTTTGTTGCCTGATTCTTCTAGGCTTGGTCGCGTGGAATCGGCGTAGCTTCACCTAGTTCCTTAGACGTTTTAAAGTGATCCGTGTGATTTTATTGAAATAAATGATTTTTGAATTTTAATTTTAATTTGAGTACCAACCTATTATTTTGTCAGTATCTTGGGAACGCTTTCGACTGGTAGTGATCTGGCTCAGTTGAGCTAGTAGTTTCGTAACGTTGATGAATTCCCGTTGTCCCCGTTGACGGGGACACGGTCATCGGGGACAACGGGAATTCATTTTTACAACAATGGTCTTTAGATAGCTAAACAGATTCTTGTAGGAATATTTTGTAAATACTCTGTAATACATTTGTATCTAGGTATTACCTATTTTACATTAGGTACCTACACAATTATTTTTTTACTTGATACCTTGTTATTTTTTTCGAACCTATTGAGGCCGGGATTTGAAATTAAAAGTTGAAGTACCTCCAACCTCCAAAGTATTTAATCGCTATAACCTCGTTTCTTTCAGACATGATGCGTTATTACCACTACGATGTGTGCTACTTCAGACCATAGACCCTGATAGTTGGAGTAAACTGTTGGAGATGCAGTCTCACATGGAAAGCCGCACTCCTGGCACTGAGGCTTACGAGTAAGTAAATTACTTGGAAAACTGAAGTAAATATTTCGACCATTCGAATAGTCAAGAGACGATGTTCGTGTTTAGGGTTCCGTATACCACTTGGAGTCATATTAAGAAAATGTTTTCCTGTTGTTACTACGTTTTCTGGTCTAGCACGAAACACTATCGTATAGTCATCGTATTGTCAAACTGTATTGTATTGTCAAAGCGGACACTTATTGTATTGTATAAGAGTTAGTTTTTACGTTTTGACGATACGACAGTAATTTGTGCTAGCCCTACTGCGCCGTCTTGCCCCATTTCAAATTATCAATCTAATACATAAATAAGTATCTACCTAGTTAGTATACCTAATTAATTTGTTGAGAGAGGTCCGTAGGCTATTTTCGCAAAATAATGTTAAGGGGCTCCCAGTCGACGATTGCTCTTTTTCGAAACGAAAAAAGCTTTTCACGATAAAGGTATTATTTCAAAATGATACGTTTTAGAATTTATGATCGAAATATTTTATATACCTACTATTAAAATCAACTTGTGATTTATTGTTAAAGATAGGTAATATGTAGATCTAGATTTCTATTAGAATAGATTTTTGATAAGTAATTATACATAATTTATATCATTAATTTATTCGAAAAGCTAAGGCGGACCACGCGCCGACGTGTGTTTGTCGTCATTGCAGCGGTCGGTAGGATTATTTATCGAAGTGATTATAGATGGGTACATCTTTATTCACATATACTATACATTATAAAATAAGAGATGTGGCTTGTTCAGAAGTATTTCTTTTTTCGTTTCGAACAAAAATAATCGTCGACTGGGAGCGCCTTAAGTGGTTTTCTTATTAACATAATTATTAGATAAATTCTACTTCATGTACCCTGAAATTGTAGTTTATGATCTAAAGCAATTATTAACAAACTAATTGGCTCATCCCTAAAATCTAATTCACCGAGCCTTTGATTTCAGAGAAGCCAACGAGTTCGTCGTGGAATACCTTATGAACAATTTTATCAACAGCTTAGATGCAAATTTGAAGAGCAAATATCTACCAGAGATATCCTCAGAGCTGCTTCATAAAATGTGTGGCATTATCGACACTAATGCTTTGGAAATAAGGCTTCCTGAAAACGCCGAGTTGTTCGCTCTATACGCTAAGACATACTTGGTAGAACACAGTTGTCTACCGAATACAAAGCACACTTTCAACTTGTCCAGTAGAGATAGGAACGAGCTGTACACAATATTGATGAAAGCAGTAGTACCGATCCAGAAAGACGGTCATATCACCACAATGTATAGTCACGCACTTTGGGGTACTCCAGCGAGACGTCAACATTTAAAAGATACGAAGTATTTCTCTTGCAAGTGCATAAGATGCAGTGATCCTACTGAATTAGGAACTTATTTGAGCGCAGCGAAATGCCTAGGTCAGGATGGGAAATCGTGCGATGGGATCCACTTGCCCGAGGATCCTTTAGATGATGAAACTGATTGGGCTTGCAACAAATGCCCAGCAAAAGTCAACAGCAATGAGATAAACATGGTGGTATTCCAAATGGGGGAGGAAGTGGAAACAATTCAGATGATGGGAGGAACTATTGAAATGTTGGAAAACCTTCTATGTAAGTTATCTATGTTTTTGCATCCGAATCATTACCATTTGTACGCGATAAAGCATTCTCTAGTTCAGTTGTATGGAAGACAGCCAGGGTATACGTCAGAGGAAATTTTGGATAAGAAAATCAAAATGTGTAAGGACTTACTTGGAATCACAAAGACTTTGGACCCAGGAAATGCTCGATTGAGTTTATATAGCAGCGTTATTCAACACGAATTACACTCTGCGTTGGTGATGAAAGCAATTATAAAGAAAGATGATGGATCATCTAAAACAGCTGAGGAAATGAAGCCGTTACTTTTAGAAGCTAGAACAGCTATAAATCTCGCTCTAGAAGCCTTAAAGGACGATATACAAGAAACTTCTGGAATGAAACTGTATTCGGTGATAGAAGAAACAAAGAAGTGTTTTGAAAGTTTGTTAGATGAAAATAATTTATCACTCTAAATTAAAAATTCGTTTATTTTGTTGCTTATTTCTATGGTCAGCTTAAATTATTAATTATTATCACAGTTGTTTTGGTTATTTCATTAAATGAATAAATAATGCTATATTTAAGTTATCCTATTTATAAAACATATTTTTGGTTATTAATAACTAGAGGTAAATAACAGCTAAATTTACTAGTACATTAAAAGGAAATAAACAGAAAACTCTAATAATTTATCGTTTTGGAATAGATTATTTTTTTATTTTTAGACATAGGTACAAACAAAATAATTATTAAGTAAATTAGTGGATTACTAGCTAGTCCCCACACTAGGATACCCTGTGTTGTGGGTGCTGTGTTTCGAGGAAGCACCAATATTCTTGGGAAGATTAAATATTTTTATCAGTTAGCACCGCTTAGGCGAACACCCAGATTTACGAGTAGGGTGAGAGCGCCGGTTAAGGGCACTTAACAAACATTTTAATTTTCAAATAAACGGTTTATATTGAAAAAAATATTAAAATTACGATTTTTTAACAACATAGAATATAATATTTATCTATCTATTAGGTTAGGAAAAGGTTTTGCAACAAGCGATATTTATTTATTACTTATTCATATTTAAATAGACAAAAAAATCATTGGTTATGGGCAAAACATGCACAATATGCACAAATGTCACTAATCAAAACAGACAATAGACAAAGAATTGTATTAACTATAGACTCTAAACAAGTTTGTTTGATATGCTTAGTTATTGACTGCCAAAATTGAAAATGCTCAAACTCAGGGTAGGCACTGCAACCTGGTCTATGACCCTACTTGAGTTATCTATCTTATGAGCCAGTCCTGATAAAGAATTTCATAAAACAACCTAAAGCGTTTTTCATGGCTTTGAACTTTAGCCATAAGCGATAACTTTATATAATCTCTGAACGGAACGTATGGAATGCACTGTGCAAAATGTGGGCATGTGCCAATTATAATGTTTGGACGTGCCTCTGACTATCCCCACTAGACATCTTCAAAGGATCTAAGCGTCTGGAGATCTGAGAGGTTGTCTACCGTACTTGGGGATTAAAGTAATAATGATCCTTTTTTTTTAATCTCTGAAGCACTAAAATGCTGCCTAAAAGTTTAAAAACATCTTTATGGATCTTGCTCATCTAGAGATCTGAAGGGATGTCTACAAAACAAGGGCTTTACAGAAATTATTTCTGGTTCTATACAAATCCAAATCTATTCAACAGATACCTACCCGAACCTACGAAACCAACTAAGTCCTGACCTGGCTTCTCCATTTACGTTCTCCATGATCCAGTCAGTGTATCTAGAAACCCTGGTGTAGACTCCTGGCATCCTGGGTCTGGCGCAGCCGGAACCTGTAGAAACAACTCCTACCACCATGATGTGGCGTTGGTCTCTGATCATGAGGGGCCCGCCGCTGTCCGCCTGTAGGGATTTCATTTGGTTGTTATCCTAATAATATTAAAAATGCGAAAGTTTGTGAGTTTGTATGTCATGTCATGTCTGTTTGTGCCTCAATCAGGCCTAAACGACAAAATAGATTAATATGAAGTTTACTGTAGATGTAGATATAATGCTCGAATAAAACATAGACTACTTAGAAATACGAAAAAAGATGATAGATAACGCAAAAGAGATGATTTTGGTATAGATGTCGCAAGTGAGCAAAAAATCAGACAACAGCGTTGAAATCAGTCGTCATAGCAACATGCGTTACTCATTATTGTCTACTATGTCATTATTGAAATTTGGACAGGACAACGTCTGTCGCGGGTCTGCTAGTCTTGATATAACTTAAACTCACGCAAAATTCTAGAAGTCACAAACATGATCATCAACAATGCATGCAAAATCTAGATCAGATACTTAATATGTGTAGGTAGACATTTGAATCACAAACTAATATCGAAAGAATTTGTGGATAACAATCCAATTGTTGGATTTTTACTCCTAACAGCAAAAATACAACTTTTTTAAACTCACCCAACAAGAATCTCTGCCGCCGTCTTCAAAACCTGCGCACATCTGTGTAGGGACCACCTTCACCTTGCTACCCTGGGACCGGTACCAATGGTTGCACTCATCATTCGTCACAACAGTCACTTCTGTTTTCTGGAGAACGCTGGGTCTGGCACCTTTAGATAAACGTTGAATTATTTATTTCAGTATTTCTAGATCAGCACACAAATACTACAACAGTATAAAGTTGTCCCTTGCTACATCTGTTTGATTGTTCGGGCTCATCTCAAAAAGTAATTTACTGTTTTCAACGCTAAAACAATCTGATGTAATGTGACATGGTAATGATCGTCTTAAAATCAATTTATTGCTTGCTAATTTCGTACACGGTAATATGCAACTTCCGATCAAGTTTCATCCGTATCACTTCGGCCGACATTGAACTAGAAACACACAAACTTTCATTTCATATAAGATTAACATGTTGTAGCTAAGGTTTTCAACTTTACCTCTTCGTCGCACAAACCTGAAACAGCAAAACTCTCACCAATTTCTCTATCCTCATGCGTGAACCCCCATCCTGCCACAATAGCTGACGTTCCACTGAAGTCTTCCGCTACGGGCTGCGGCAGACATGCTGGTCGAAGTGTTTGGGACCATCTGAGCTGCCTTGCGGTCTTGAGAAGAGCAACGTCATTTAACTTGCGGCTACATCTAGAATGAAGAGCTTGATCAAATTAACTTGGTTGGTTTGGTAATAAATATGTTAATTATTACGTGATGACGGGCAATTATAAATGATATATAAGTAAGTAGTAAGAAGCACTTCCATGCATCTTACTACCCCCTAAGACGTATTCAAGGATTTTGAGTGTGTTGTGCTGTTTATTATTGTTCCTCCACGACGTAAACAAAACTGCTCTAATTTTATCTAAGTCTACTGAAACAAGAGAATTCCTAGTGAAAAAAATATTTTCTCTGCAATTGAAGTAGCGCAGATATCAAGGGTACTACTTAATGGAGCATCCACTGGATCGTTCGTTGATGGCAATCAACTGAAAATCTCTTGCCATAAATTCCGTTGTGAACTTAATAGATACTTAAATACTTATATTGATCATACTAGCGCTAGCGACATCCCTATGTTCTTTCTTCATTCCGTTTATTGTTCCTTATCCTGAAAACTCACTATCCCTAGAGAATGACAGTGTATTTAATTTTCTGTATACAAGTTAATTTATGATACTTGTTTATCCGTTTGTCGAGAGGGATGTTTTGAGTAGAAATTTCCAGAGAATCAAGATTGGCAACTAATATAAGCATGAGATCAAGCAGAGAATTTTCTAAGGATGTGAGGTTAATAAGAGTATAAGGTATGTGACGATTAAAAGCGAACTTTTTAGGTACATTACGAAACGCCTACTTACCTGTATTCAGGATGAGGAATAATTTTGGAGACAGGCTCGTTTTCTTCTCTAGTTGCTATGTCCGTGTTGCCAGCTACAACTGATAGTTGCTTTGACAAGTAGAAGTCGTCAAAGACGCTGAAACAGTCGAGAATTTAGATCTGTATTCGTTGATATTAGGAACTGCCGAGAATAAAAACCGTTGATCGTCTTGTATACCTGCCTTTTCAAGACTAAAACTACAAAGTTCCAAACTGATGCACCATCTGTCTTTAACACTCGCTGAACAGGAGAACTCTCATAGATGGCTGTTTTCTCCATGCTACATTATTAATTATGAAGTCAAGAGTTTGAAGACACAAACTTGCTCACGCCGAGTTTAGCAGTAAGCTATCTGTAGTGTACTGATGTAGGTACCTACTTGTTTAGGTGCCTGTGTGAATAATGAAATACCAAATAAACGATTGACGTTCGGCCTTGTCGCGAGTCGCGAGCCTTGGGGCGCCGACGACTGAAGTTGCGGACGACTGGAAATCAAGCTAGACTGGAAATCTGTTTTGGTTATTGATCAAGAATCTAACCATCCTTACCCTTTGTAGGACACATAAGTGTGTACGTTACACTATCTATCACTCCAAATAGTTGCTACCCACAGAGATTCAGGCAAACGCAAATTTTGGAAACTCCTACCACCAAACTACTAAAAAGTATGTACTAATACAAACCTGCATACGCAGTGCCCGGCTGTCATAAGCCATCTGTCACTCAGAATGGTGGCACCGCATTGGTGAGCGCCCTGTCTCCACACACTAGCTGCCCAGGGGAACTCCCCTGGTAGACTGTCTTCTCCTCCCACTATGCGTGCGCTCCGACCGGTAGTTATACCGCATTCTATGTCCGCCACTGGAAGAGATGGAGAAATAACTAGACTGTTGGTAAAGCCGTGTTGGCCAAGTGGTAGGTACCTCGACACTCATTCCGAAGGCTGTGAGTTCGAATCCCACCCTTGCATCAATGGATTTTTCTGTTTGAAAAATGTTTATAACACGTCCTTACAACGGTGAAGGAAAAGATCGTGAGGAGTCCAGTTAGTATTCTTGTAAGCTGCGACGGACTTGTCACGTGTGGAATGCTAACTACTGCAAAATTGTGCCAAATGTAACGTTTGGACGTGCCTCTGACTAACCTCTTTAGACATCTTCAAGGATCTAAGCGGAAGAAAAATTCAATTTTCTATGCGGAAAACCTTAAATCTAATTATACTTTATCAGTCTAAGGTTCAAATTCAATGCCTCTTAAAAATAGCTCGGCCTTTGATAAACGTAGGGAGGTATCGCTGAATCACATGGCAGACGGCCTTGTGACGTCACAGTCGAAACGTGGGCCTAGGGTTCAACTGGCTAGGTCACAGCTTTGTTTACATCTGTAGTTCAAGGTGGACTGGCATTTCACACTTTTAAAATATAGGTATGTAATTTTATTTAAAAATTATGAATAGTTGTCTTTGTGTGCAATTTTTGAAGATCAACAAGTCTGCTAAAATATCAGAAACGGTTTTATTGATTTATGTGTTTAAACCTTTTTTTGACTAATTTCATCTATTTCGTTTTCGTACATTATGAAAATTCGTATATTTAGAAGGTTCTAAAGTTTGAACTGCGTTTTTACGAGCTAGTTAAAATAAATAAGTGTTCCAATATACGTTGTCCTATTAAATGTCAAAAATCCCACAAAAAAAAGCACTTTCATTTTTCCCGAACTTTACGCCATTTACCAACATTTAGGGGTGGTATAAACAATACACTACGACCAATTCTCATACCTACCGAATATACACAATTTTTTTTATAATAATCGGTCAAACCGCTGAAGTGGAGTTTGGTTACAAACACTGTGACACGAGAATGTTATATAGGTATATTATTAGAGATAGATTTGCTGCATTTAAAAACAAAACGACTTCTAGTTTAATGAATTTGTAAAGCTAAAGATTCCACTCGGCAATGGGCTTGCAACATGTCACAAATGGAACACTAACTACTAAAAAAGTGGGAAGTACTGTACCTCAGACTACCCCTTTAGTGGTAGACTACCCCTTGGAGATCTGATAGGTTATCTACTGCGCTTAGGGAATACAGTTGGCTTTATATATTTTTTTATTTCTAGGCAAGTCTTTCCAAAGTTTAGGGAAGTCCTTTTCACTAGGGAAAAGTGTTTTTATCGAAATCGTTACCTTAACTTTGCCGCGGCAATAAATAAAACCTTTATGTTGATATAAAGGGAATTTGATATTATGTATGTACAAAATTATTTAAAATACACTTAATTTTAAATATTCTTCAAAATCCCAACGGAAAAACCCAAACTATTCACGAGTCAAATTATTAACTTTTCATGAGCCAAACCCTTTGTTATTTCTGCTTTTTTTAGTTTTTATATTTTATTATTTTACTCACAATTTACGAAACACGATCCAAAATCCAAAAATATACCAATAATGGACACCACTAGAACACGACACATATTGGCAATCACAATTAATCTACACACTCGACAATACTTATAAGTTTCTTGTAATAAATTATGTCTAGGACAAACTTGTTTAAAATGTTTACGGTAACAAATAGAAATTTAATAATTTAAATATTTTATATATTAATTGTTTTTTTTTATATTAAAATAAATAATAAAATGCAAGTGTATGCACGCTTTTGTGTCAAAGTGCGTGCATTCACTGTTCCGTTTCGTGATTTTCATAAGGATATAAGTATTCTATGATTTGTATCGACCCTCCTTCTTGTGTTTGAAGGCTGACCCCTATAAGTTACTGTAGTGATGAGGTAAAATACAGCATCGATTTCGATACATCACACGGCAAGCAATGACCTACAGAGTCAAATTTATTTTTGAGCCCAATTAAAAAATCTTGCAATATTACCTACTATAGGTATTAAAAAAAACCGGCCAAGTGCGAGTCGGACTCGCGCACGAAGGGTTCCGTATCATTATCTATAAAAACGACAAAAAAATCACGTTTGGTTGTATGGGAGCCCCACTTAAATATTTATTTTAATCTGTTTTTAGTATTTTGTTGTAGCGGCAACAGAAATACATAATCTGTGGAAATTTCAACTGTCTAGCTATCACGGTTCATGATATTACTAATGAAAATTACTAAGAAGTAATAAAAAATCATAAAAAAAAATCTAATTACTTAGGTATAATATTATTATCAATCTATGTCAGCAGTGGGATGCGGGGTATAAGCTTCCCTCAAATTCATCCATCTCTATCCTTGACGGTGTCTCACCAATCCTTTTCAAACACATCAAAAACGTACCTCCAGAAATTTCTCTCCCAATTCTGACATCGCTATCCCTCAGGGCTATAATATTTCTTGATAATCCTACATTGGCTGTTTTACAAGCACCAGTAGAATTTTTAAAATTAGTATCATTTTCTATCTCGCTAGGTATAAAACTGTTTTGCCTAGGGAAATCGTTAAGCCACATCTAACAGACCCATTTGCCAACACATTTTGACTGGCTTCACAGCTCAGTTGGTAGTAGCTCTGCCTTCTGTGCTGTTGGTTGTGGGTTCGATCCCCACCCGAGATAAACATTTGTGTGATGAACATAGATGTTTGTTCTGTGTCTGGGTGTTACGTATAATAAGTATGAATTTACAACAAAATAAAACGTATATTATATGTATTCTATCAGTTTTCTGGTTCCCATAGTACAAGCTTTGCCTAGTTTGGGGCTAGATAGCGCTGTGTGAAATGTCCACCAATATTTATTTATTTATTTAAAGCATACGCGATTACGCATAACAATGACAGACGATACGCATACGATAGCGTTACGCATACGGATGGTGACAGGTGTGTCACCATATTACTACTCCAAATTTACTCACAGTTGGGCATTTTCATCGATATAAGCACGTCTCTACGAAAAAATAAAATTCATTGTCAGGTTCGCTTGACAACCTCGTCGATAAGAGCCGATTAGAGTCGCGGAAACGGCTGTCATTACAAACATGGGCATTATCGAAATATTTCTACAATGATTAGAATGGTGTGACCATATGACGTAACTTTCCATTGATGTTTCACCAGGTGAGTTATAATTTTTACCAAAGAACGAGGTGTTGCATCCCGTAATTTCTTTAATGTAGAACTACAAGTACAACCCTCCTTTATAAGCACCGTGAAGACATCATCATCATCTTCCCCTTATCCCACTTAAGTGGGGTCAGCATAACATGTGTAGGTTCTTCATCCATTTCCTTCTATCAGTCGTCATCTTATCACTCCCTCCTTTCGTACCCATGTTATCTTTTACACAGTCCATCCATATATTGCTTGGCCTACCTCTACGTCTACATCTGAAGGTCTACGGTCAACATTCTTCTCGGTTCGAATCAATCAAATCACAATCAGGTCACATTGTAACAATAACATGTGCCTCCGCCTGCTCCGTGATGACAGTTTAGTGTGTTGATGTGATGATTCATAGACTTCAATTGCAATTGCAATGGGTATCAATAAAAGGTTTTGTGAAACCTTGATTACATTATACAATACAATAATTATTATAAATCTGAAAGTTAGTGAGGATGTTTGTTGTTTGTGCTTCAATAACGCACAAGCGACGAAAACGGATTAGGATGAAATTTTGAATATATATAGCTTATATCCTGAAATAACAAATAGGATACTATAGCAAATCCGCGGGCGGCAGCTAGTATACAATATAATAAAAACAGAGTTTTATAATAAAAATTTCACTACCTACTCGCACTATTATAGTTTTTTGTAGGATTTGTATTTACTTATACTTATTTAGAGACCTGCTATTGGCTAGATAATAGTATTTGATTAAGCTACTCTGTTTTTATATTTTTTGTTTTTATATTAAATAAATAAAAAGCTATCATCAAAAAACAGTATTTTAAAAACACCAAATAATCAACTTCAATTGAAACGAAGAAATCAGATAGGCCTGAAGTTTTTATCTCAGGAGAACAAGGAAATAAGCAAACCGATTTTTGGTTGAAATCCGGTGTGGCTTTCAATAAATTTCCCGGATTTATTTATTTCGTATTCGAAAGAGAATTCGGAGAAGCTTTCTGCTAAGGTAGAATATTGCTGAATTTAAACGAAATTTTGCTTACTTGAAGCGGTTTTATAAAATGTGGTTCATTTCGTTTGAATTCTGCAAGATTTCTTAGCTTTCCCAGAATCTTTTTTGAATTCGAAATAAACAAATCTGCGAAATTGCAGCAGTTATTTCAGTTTTTACAAACGCATGTCTTTTTAAGAGCTGTCATATCAAAATATCAATAATGTACCTACATAGTAGTATCCATATCCACATACATATTGAGCTCACATTTTGATTTGCTTTGTAGACATCAAAACAGGTACCATGGGGTCCCATGACAGCAAACAGACACCGGAATAAATATCAAAAATATATAGTTTACTAGCAGACCTGCGACAGATGTTGTCCTGTCCAAATTTCAATAATCGCAGAGAGTAACGCACGTTTCTATGACGACTGATGTCAACACTCATGTGAAATTTTTTGCACACCAGCGCCATCTATACCAATATCATCCCTTATGCTTATTGTTTTACGATTTTGGGGATGTTTTTCGGATTATAAATACCTCTATGTTTTATTCTGGCATTATAAATGCGAAAGTTTGTTAGTGAGGGTGTGTGTGTGTCTATGTGATTGTTACTCTTTCACGCAAAAACTACTGAACGGATTAAAATGAAACTTTACAGTAATATACACACACACACACACACACACAAACACACTCACAAACTTTCGCATTTACAATATTAGTAGGAAGTAGGATTGAGTTCTATTTAGTTCTATTTAGAACTCAATACTACTTCCTACTAATATTGTAAATGCGAAAGTTTGTGAGTGTGTTTGTGTGTGTGTGTGTGTGTATATTACTGTATTCTAATCAGCTGTCAAAATAGTCCAACTTATAAATTACAGCATGGCTACCCTACATCAGATACCGTGTAATGCATCATCAGTTGGTCAAGTGCACTTAAGTGGAACGTGGACATCTTGAACTACATTGTACAGATTAAACTCATTGTCTCAATTGCATGGAGTTGTGATACTGTACGACCTTCAGCGGTGAATTAGGCTTTTGAATGAAACATAGTGTAAATAATGATGTATGAAATAATTGCAAATCTTTGCTAAGTATACTATTCTATAGTGTATTTTTCAACACACTTGCTCGTAAAGTGAGCCTTATTACATCGTTCTTAGGGCCATAAACTGAGCTGTAACACACGCGTGCATATTAATATTACATACTAGTGCATTATATAATTATGCCCACAAAGTGAAGTTAGTACCTAAATGCAAATTATATGCAAGTAAACAGAGCATTTTAAATTTAACCGGGTAATACAGTTTGTTTTTGTAACAACAAAGAGGTTTTATGCCGCTGAAAATCTAATTTACATTTTTAGAAATAAATGTGTGTGTAAATAAATTAAGCCGAAAAAAACCATTTATTATTATCAAATTATTTGAATCCTAAATGATTTGCTATAAAATATTTGCATTTTATGTCTATTATGTAATCAATTAACTTAACAATGTAACAATCATTTGGCGCATGCAATGAAAAAAAAAACTTGCGCGCCATAATTTTCATATTTTGTTTTCATCGCATTTTTTGCAGTGTGGTAAAATAATTCAACGATTTATGCAATACATATTTGTTTTTTCCTCACAAGTGTGTATGAAACTCGTGAGCAACTTGCTCCCTAGACACTCGGCTGATTTACGCCTTCGCCTGTGGCTCGGGCTGCAATCCACAGTCTCGATTGTTGCAACTTAGCAACATAGCTCACTTGTATCTTAATATACTAATCCACGTGTGAAATCCACTGATATTTATTTATTTATTCTCAAACCAGTTAACCTATCTAAATAGCAACAAACGGTGGCTGTTTTAAAAGACAAAAGTGGAAAACACAAATATTCCAAGTAAGTAGGTACTGTCAATTACTAGTCCCGTATATAGTATAGTGTAAAATATAGGTACCAATATCAAAATAGAAACACATTCCATTAATTATGAGTTACTATTGTGAAAAGTGTTGAAAGAATCCATAAAAACATTCTAAGACACACCCTCAAAAACATCGAAAGCTTTATCGAAAACGGATGAGTCAAAATCTCTAATCAAAGGTCTCACTGTCGGAAGTAACGAGGAAAAATTCCATGTTTTTATGTAAATAGATAGCGGATGAGGTCGCCTCAAGGCCTACACTAAGTGTGCGTCCACAGTACGAGCCTAGCGTGGTTGCGACGAGACGGGCGCGAAGTATCGAACATTAATGAAACCATCGACAACACAACCCAAATAGACATAATAATAGACAACCTCATGGCAAGGCGAACACTGTCTTCACTACATAGTATAAAGCAGTCGCTTCCCGCTTCCCGCGTCTGTATGTATGCTTATAACATATCATATAAAATATCTTTAAAACTACACAACGGATTTTGATGCGGTTTTTTTTAATAGATAGAGTGATTCAGGAGGAAGGTTTATATGTATTAAACCCGTGCGAAGCCGGGGCGGGTCGCTAGTACAAGATATAAGACATCGCGCGTCAAATCTGCAGTAGTACTGACCACTGCCGTGAACCGTCACTTTGAACCGGCCAATCATAATTACGTTTAAAAAACTAAATAAAACCGACTACATGTTTATAAATAAAAATTGTAGTGCTTTAAAATACATAATGAAAAACCCAGGGGCTCTGTTATCTGTGCCTTATTGGTGGTTCAAATTCGGCTACTGGTGAATTGAAAACCTCCTCCTTTTTTAGGTCGGTTTAAAATGCATTTTTCGGGACCTGCATACATCAACAGTTTGACTGAATTTCTTGTTTGTGTCGTTTGCTGGGCTGTGTTATCGATGCTTCGCGCCCGTCTTCGCAACCGCACTAGGCTCGCAGTGTGAACACACACTAACAACTCGCTATTCTGTGAAGCAGTTTCCATACTAGCTATGTCATTTTGTTCTCTGTCTATTAGAAGTCTGGGCATACCCGCATGCGTGCTGAATTAAACTAACCGATTTTAAAAAGGAGGTTCTTAATTCGGTCGTAATTTTTATGTTTGTTCGTTAAATATAAACCGATTTAGAAAATATTTTTTTATCGCAAAGTATAAGAGGGTAAGAGCGCCGTTGTGGGCATTATTTTCATTTTCAAATAAACGGTTTATATTAAAATAAATGATTAAAACGACGATTTTTAAACAACATAGGATAGAGTATTTATCTATCACTTAGGTTAAGCAAAGGCTTGTAGAATTGTAGTAATATACAAATTTCAATAATCGCATAAAGTAACGCACGTTGCTATGACGACTGATGTCAACACTGATGTCAGATTTTTTGCACACCAGCGCCATTTGTACTTAAATCATCCCTTATGCGATTTTTTATAATTTCGGGGATGTTTTTCGTATTTTAAAGTAGTCTATGTTTTATTCAGGAATAATATCTGCATCTACAGCAAAACACAACTTAATTCGTTTTATCGTTTAGGCCTGATTGAGGCACAAACATACAAACAAACTCACAAACTCACAAACTTTGTATTACTAGGATAATAAGTTATTATTGTGTTTAAAAGTCAAAGAAAATATCCAGTCTTTTTTAGTTTGATTATTATCTCCCAACAAAATGATGATAAACGACAATAATCCGCGCCCGAATTGGATATTGGATGTGGGTAAGTAAGTCAAGTGCATTATTCCAAAATTAGAGAAAACGATCAAAAACAAAGCCTTGGTTTTCATAAACACGACGACCGTCATAAGAATCGCTAATAATCGCACGGTGTGATGTTTGAAAATTACGTATTTATTTATTAAAATGCCAACATCTTTTATATCTATAAATGTTTAAGTTTAAGCGATCACAACGTTGACAAAATTAACTACTATAGATTTTGACACGGGTCTACTCACGATAGTTTGAAAAATAAAATTAACTACTAATGAGATCAAAAAATTCTTAATTAAGTTTTACTTACATAGAGGAGAAAAAAAAAGGATTTACGATTATAATTACGACAGATATTCTCTTCTCATCCTCTTTGCACTTCTTACACGAAGTTGCAAGTTTTACACAAACCAAATGTCCCGATAATTAAAAAAAAAAAAAACTTATAATTTTGTTTTGTTATAGCTAAGAATATAAGTTATAATAACAAAATGTCAAATAAATATATTATTTAATTGAATTTCAATACAAATAACAAAATAATAAATTGTTAACTTGGTTATGATACAGTGGAGTGAGAAGACCTCAATAGATATGTACCGTAGCTCCGAAATGTTACTGCCGTCATTGCGGTATCCGCTTTTTAGGCAACCAAAGTTAAGCCTTCACCCACTGTCAAATGCAATAAAAACAAACCGTAAACGTGCCAAATAAATCGTAAAGCTACAAAAACTTTAATTGGTTTTAAAAAAGGCATAATTTAATGATGCAGCCTATAAATACATAATATAACAAGTTCCTTCCGTCAACACTAAATACTTTTACAACAAACATTTGTGTGATGAACATAAATATTTGTTCTGGGCCACATGTATTGTTTGGATGTACCTCTGGCTACCCACTTTAGATATCTCTAAGGATCTGAGTCCCTGGAGATCGGAGAGGAAGTATACCGTAGGTACTTGGGGAGTACATTATAAAAGTATGTATTTACAAAAACAATGTATTTTTAAGAAATTCAATCAGTAAATGTTTCTCATAATACAAGCTTTAATTAATTTGGGGCTAGAGACACTGTGGACGGATTTAAAATATTATTTTTTTAATTGAAAGCCTATACTTCCGAGGTGGTCCCATTACCACCAAGTCAGCATCTAATGATGGGATCCCAGGGAAATGGCGATGTTATTTTTTTTTCTCGCGCACCCCATTGTGTAGGGTATCGTTAGATAGGTTCAAAAGTACGGGAGTTTGCTTAATATATTTGATTTTTTTAATAATATATTTTGTTCCGTGATGTCGGATAGTTCATTCGTTTGCATAAATTAATCGGTATGTCCGAATGTGTTACAATGTCAGTGGGAAGGACGGGTAAATGGGACAATGTCAGATGTGCATCGCACGGTCATCGTACGCCCAGACTGCATTATTGCGTAGACGCAAGCTTCCTTGTACATGTACTTGAGAGAGAATAAACACGACGACCGTCATAAGAATCGCTAATAATCGCACGGTGTGATGTTTGAAAACTAAGCAATGCTTGTACTAAGGGAAGCAGATAACCGATAGAATACTTACATATATACCTAATTTTTTTTGTAAATACATGCTTATTATACATATTAACATCTAGACACAGAACAAACACTTATATTCATCACACAATTGTTTATCCTGGGTGGGAATCGAACCCACAACCTACAGCGCAGAAGGCAGAGATACACTACCAACTTTTTTAAACAAGACTGGAATTCATAATAGACTCTACAGCTCAGTTGGTGGTAGCTCTGCCTTTTGCGCTGTAGGTTGTGGGTTCGATCCTCACCCAGAACAAAAATCGCAAACCAGATCGATCCTTTGTTTTGAGTTTTAGTGAGAAGAGCCAACTTTGGAAAATAAATCTATAGAGACAAGTTTCACCAATCGTGTTTCTGTCTGTAATTTATCTAGAATATAATATATATATAATAAAAAAACAAAACTGTATGTTTTGCGGTTATTGAGAAAAAAACGATTCTGCATTCATCAAAAACATTTATTACTCGTCATAAAAAGCATGAACTCAAAATAAAATAAGGACAATAGGAAGTGGGAAAATGATTATGTGAACAAAACTCAATTTAAATTCGACACATTATTTAACCAATGACGCAGGAAAGAGAAACATTATAAAGCGCGAAGCTCACATGCGAAAGACCAAGCCTTAGTTCTGATTATAAAAAAAAATATATCACGAATGTAATCCCCAAATACAGTAGACATCGAACAAAAATTATATGCGCATCAAAAACAAGTGCTCAAAACGGTGAAGGAAAACATCGTGAGGAAACCAGTTAGTAGGTATCCTTATAAGCGGCGATGGGCTTGTTACCTGTTACGTATGAAATGCTAACTATTGCAAAATGTGGACGTGTGCCAAATGTAATGTTTGGACGTGCCTATGACTAATCCCTTTTAGACATCTTCAAGGACACGTCGGAGATCTGAGAGGATGTCTACCGTACGTGGGGATTAGTCGCGATTTGGTTTGCGATTTTTGTTTTGGGTGAGGATCGAACCCACAACCTACAGCGCAAAAGGCAAAAGCTACCACCAACTGACCTGTGGAGTCTATTATGGATTCCGGTCTTGTTTAACAAAGTTTTAATAACATTGAAATTGAAAATATTCCAATTAGTACCAGAGGGTCGGATGGGCCTGCGCAGAAACGATAAACCTACCTACTCAGGGTCCTTTACTCTGCAAAACGATTTCGATATTCACGAAAAATGATAGACGATGTATAAGACGAGATATGAAGATATATTCGGCCAAACTGCACTTTTATAAATCATAGTATAGGAAACGTTTTTCTCGATATTTTTTATCGTTTTCAAGAGTAAAGTACCGAGCTTCTTTATAATTATTATATGTTATCGAATCACGAATATCAAATTATGACAGATAGCGTGCTTTGAAACTTTGGCTACTCAACGTCAACCTGTCACTGGAATCGGCTTTGTGATTTCTACAGTAAGACAACGATAATTTTACAAATTACCACTACCTGAAACTCTATTACGAAATTTCCAAAATACAATAGGCTATTTGACAGTATGAAAAATAAAGTGTTGTTGATTGCCTTCATAAAGTGTTATGGAGTAAAATTACTTGAAAATAAACAATGATTTATTAAAAAACCCACAATTCAAATTATCTATTTTTAAACGCTAGTCACGTGACACAAAACGGTCAGGATTGGTCGAATCGAAGATGACGTAACATGCTTGTCAATATGTCATCGCCTGCCTTGAAAAATTTGACGTTTGTGTATTTGTTGACAAGCATGTAACGTCACAGAAACTAGTGCGACGCCATTTGCATAAAGAAGCGTTTTTGCGGGTTATTTAAAATGTCAATATTTATTTTACATTTTTAGGGCCAATACTTAACAGAATTGAAAATAATATTTTTTATGGGTCACTACTGAATATTCCAGAATTGTTTTCAAATTCATGTAAAAGTGTCAGTTTTGGCATTTGGACGATACGTTATCGATACAATAGTGGTTCATGCTAACCCCCCTGTACCACAAACACGATCGTATCTTAGAAGGCACATAAAATACTTAATCTACTCGTAAAATAAACCAATTGTGTTCTAGGTATTAGTTTGAAATTTAATTCCATAGTCAAAAAGTGTCGATTCTATTCAGATTTTGTCCTTAAGCGCCCGCGAGACGATCAATTGCAATTGACAACAATGTTTGCGTGGTCGATGCACATTGACGCATCGTTTACAGAGGCAATTATAGATTTGATTTTATTGCTGTGATTAAGGTTGTGATTTAATTGATGGTCTTTGTTACGTCCAATTGATCATTTTGCTGTGACATTAACACCTTGTTCTGTCAATTGTCCGGGGATTTGCAACGTAGTACCTAGATTAAAGTAGCCTATTTATTATTCCAGGGTTATAGGCTATGAATATGTCAAGGTTCATCCGTTTGGTCGTTTGGGCATGATTGAAGCACATACATCTAAACATACGAACTTTCGCATTTATAATATTACTAGCTGTCCCGTTAGACGTTGTCCTGTCAAAGAAGTAAGAATTTTACAATTTAACACAAGATTTTTCAAAATTTTCTTAAATAATCTTCTCCTAGGCCAAGGGAAATAGGGATTCATTTTTATTTAAAGAATAGCTTCAGGTTATTAAAAAGATTAGTAAGTTCTTATTTACCATCATCATCTTTTAAAACCATTAATCCATAGATTAAAGATCCATCAATCAAGTAACAATGTCAATTGCAATTATAGTAACGAAGGCATTTTATCGCCGAGGTCAGGCGCGTGTGAGAACGCATTTAAATATGTGGAAATGTTAAGGATATTGGCATCTACAAGATTGAGAGAATCTAGTTTTTGAACAGTAAGGTGTTCGATTTTAGGTTAAGGCGCTCCCAGTCGACGATTGTTTTTGTTCGAAACGAAAAAAGAAATACGTGTGAACAAGCCACATCTCCTATTTTATAATGTATAGTATATGTGAATAAAGATGTACCCATCTTTAATCACTTCGATAAATAATCCTACCGACCGCTGCAATGACGACAAACACACGTCGGCGCGTGGTCCGCCTTAGCTTTTCGAATAAATTAATGATATAAATTATGTATAATTACTTATCAAAAATCTATTCTAATAGAAATCTAGATCTACATATTACCTATCTTTAACAATAAATCACAAGTTGATTTTAATAGTAGGTATATAAAATATTTCGATCATAAATTCTAAAACGTATCATTTTGAAATAATATCTTTATCGTGAAAAGTTTCTGCTATTATGTTTTCAGCTTAATAGAAATCTAGGTAGGAATCTGAAGTAATATACTTATAAAAATAGGAGATGTGGCTTGTTCAGAAGTATTTCTTTTTTCGTTTCGAAAAAGAGCAATCGTCGACTGGGAGCCCCTTAAGCAATGATCAGAGTGTCAACATTAGGATAGGTGTCTGCTAACTGCTGATAATTTGTCTTATTAATTTTAGATACGTTTAATAAACTAAAAAGAAAACCGACGAAAACATTTCGACCAATGAAAAGTCAAGAGACAAGATATTTGTTTTTAGGGTTCCGTACCCAAAGGGTAAAAACGGGACCCTATTACTAAGACTTCGGTAAAAATATATGCGCGCGATATACCTATACATGTCCTCTTTTTTGGTTGGCTAAAAATGTGGAAATAATAATGGATGGATTACATAAATATATAAAAAAAAAATACAGACGCACTTTACACAGCGCCATCTAGCCCCGAACTAAGCAAAGCTTGCACTATGAAACCAAAATAAGCCTAGACAATGCCATGTCTCCATGTCATAATGCCATGATATACAATCCAATCATAAAATTGATCGTCGCGTCGGAACAATTAATTAATATATTGCCGTGACGAATGAAGTTTCCGACAAGAAATTTAGAATCTACCTACGTTATTATATGTTTAAAGTTTACGGAAAGTATATTATACTGTGATACCAGACATTGCGCGGCAATCAAACGCGGCAGCCGCGCTATGTTTGGACGGCACCCGCGCGTGGCAGCCGCGAGCTACCTGCTGCGCTCAAACGGTGTTATTGTTCGTTTGTAGAAATCATTGTTGTGACGAATGAAGTTTCCGGCAAGAAATTTTGAACCTACGTTATTATATTTATAAATTTTACGAGAAGAATTATATTACACTAGCTGCTCGCCCCGGCTTCGCACGCATACTTGGATACGAAGTATATACATATATATTATTCTGATGTATAAGCTATATGAAGCTCTTTAGTTAATTTTTTTATTGTTGTACGTACTTGGTTAGTACTTTTTTTCTTGTTTGAACCTTCTCCTTGTTCGATCGGTACCACACTGGAGCTCTACACCACATTAAGGAAAAGATAATTAAAAAAAAAAGGTAGACCCCAAGCCGTGTTTGTTGCCTGATTCTTCTAGGCTTGGTCACGAAGAATCGGCGTAGCTTAACACACACACTATTAAAACACTATTACCTACAATCCATTGATGCACAGCCGCGTTCATACCCACGACCTTTTCAGATGAATAGAGTGCCTCCCACTAAGCCAACACGGCTAAAGTATTTTATAATTACTTATTCTCAAACTAATGAGCCTGTTTCATCTTTTTTAGGGTTAGGGTAGACAAGATATTTGTTTTTAGGGTTCCGTACCCGAGGGGTAAAAACGGGACCCTATTACTAAGACTCCGTCGTCCGTCTGTCTGTCACCAGGCTGTGTCTCATGAACCGTGATAGCTAGACAGTTGAAATTTTCACAGATAATGTATTTCGGTTGCCGCTATAACAACAAATAGTACTAAAAACAAAATAAAATAAATATTCAAGTCATCATCCCATACAATAAACGTAATTTATTGCGGTTTTTTATAGATATAGAACGGAATTTTTCGTGAGCGAGTCCGACTCGCGCTTGGCCGGTTTTTTCTTGTTCATAGAAGCCAAATTGCAAATCTCCCAGAAACAGGTCGTTCTGTTTTTTGTTTGGTCGGTTGACAACAAAGTCTTCGGTCATTTGAAATTATAATTCATTTCATGACAGTTTTGGCTGGTCCTAAAACGGAGGAGATTCATCAATGTTATAACCAAAAACAAACTTATTGCGCGCACATCCAAAACAGCCCTATCGCCTTTATTACCTTCGGCGTAAGATGCATAATCGAGGTATCTTTTGTTTTAGAATGAAGGCCTAAGTTTGTAATTCGTACGTAACAAATTCGATGAACAAACCAATGCAAAATGGAAAATTTCTTACGAATACTGAACAAAGAAACTTTATTGGCAGGTGGATCCTTTATTTTATATTGGCTACATGATTTTGAATTCGTTTGTCAGTGCCGATGACGTGGGAACAAAAAACTGTTATTTAAAATGTTTAAAAAAAAACGTGGTGCAACGAAAAATTGCACGATACAATTCTAGAGACGAAAAAATGCACTAAATATATTTATTTCTCTCAAATGTAGGTACTCATACATTTTTTATTAATAAAATTAATAGTATAATGACTGTATTCCTAAGTACGGTTGACATCTTCTCAGAGTTTCAGACACTTAGATTTATGACGACGTCTGCACCGATCATTACATTTGGTACATTTTACATTTTGCAGTAGTTAGCATTCCACACGTGACAGGAAGCAAGCCCGTTAACGTTTGCAAGAATACTAACTGGGTTTCTCACATTGTTTTTCTTCACCGTTGTAAGCACGTGTTAATGTGCATAAAAAAAATCGAACAGAAAAATTAATTGATGCCGGGCCGGGATCAAACCCACTATCTTCGGATTAAAAGTTTTTTAGTAGTTAAGTTATTTATAATTTGTACCACTTTATTTGAAAAATAAACGATTTCTATTCTATTCTAAAGTCGAGGGACCTCCCACTCGGCCAACACCCTTTTTTAGGGTTCCGTACCCAAAGGGTAAAAACGGGACCCTATTACTAAGATTTCTCTGTCTGTCTGTCCGTCTGTCTGTCACAGGGCTGTATCTCATAAACCGTGATAGCTAGACAGTTGAAATTTTCACAGATGATGTATTTCTGTTGCCGCTATAACAACAAATACTAAAAACAAAATAAAATAAATATTTAAGGGGGGCTCCCATACAACAAACGTGTTTTTTAACGTTTTTTTATAGATGATGGTACGGAACCTTTCATGCGCGATTCTGACTCGCACTTGGCCGGTTTTTTTTTGGTATACTTTGTATTAAATGTGGTTGGAATGCTCGTAATAAAAACCACTATGATTCAACACTTTGATAGAACATTTTAGATACTAATTTGAACTTGATCGCACCCATAGTTATTTATTATAGACGAATAAAGTGCATCATAAAAGCGATTGTACAATATTTGCAAAATACTATACAGTCGCCAATTTCTTGATGGGGTCGCATATCGTATCAGTTTGCCAAGAAAATTTATCGTAAGTGCGCATAAAATGCACGTGAAATATGTTCACGAGACGTTTACAAGCCACAAATACACTTCAGTTGGTTTAATTATTAATAAATAAATATTGGTAAACATTTCGCACCTAACTAGGCAAAGCTTGTAATATGGGAACCAGATAATCGATAGTCAAACGTATTTATTTAAATAAAATCACAAAAATCACTTTTATGCGTCTTAGGAACTAGGTGAAACTACACCTGTTCCTCACGAAGGTTTTTTATTTTTAAATTCGTAATACATAAATACAATAACACCCAAGACACAGAACAGATCTGTGTTTTGATCTGTCAGTCTTAAAAAAAACTAATATCGTTATAATACAAAAAATAAATAGATTTTTGAAACTATAGCGTTAAAACGATTTTCTAAAGTATCAACATAAATCTTTGTTCCATTTAACAAGAATTACTACAAACTGTCTGTTGCATCTGCCGTTACTCCTTCATCGCTTGCCGCGAATTTTATGACTTTCGCCTCTACATTAGCGCTACACAAATATTTCTGTACTTCAGTATGTCATGTATTTCATTTATTAGGCGATCATCTTTGTCCTATTTGGCTCGTAATCAATAATTTTGAATTTATTGTAGGGTGAGAGCGCTGGTTGTGGGCACTAACATATTAATTTTCAAATAAACGGTTTATATTGAAATAACTATCAAAACGACAATTTTTAAACAACTAAGAATAGAGTATTTATCTTTCTCTTAGGTTAAGCAAACAGGCAATATTTATTTATTACCTATTCAAATTTAAATAGACAAAACGGGAAATCATTAGTTGTGGTCAATCAAATCTAGAGGTAAGTAACTATAGATTTTAACACGGGTGTTTATCACGTAATTACCTTTAATTTTTTTTCCGACGCTTCGGCTTTGTTACAATAGCCATGGTCGCGGGCAGACTGTACAAATCTAGAGGTATAACGCATCATAAATCAAAACGAACCGCAGGCAAATAATTGTATTAACCATAAATTAGTTATTGACTGCAAAAATTGAAAATGCCCAAAGCCGGGGTAGGCACCACAACCGGGTCTATGACCCTAATTATATGGGTCAGTTATGATGCAAAGGTCAATGATTTGGTTAATTCTGTTGCTGTAATTTCTAATGAGGATTAATTTTGTGGATGTTTCTTAATGAGTGGCAAATGAGAAGTTAAATTGGTCGTGAATTGAATAAGCTATTACAGAGGTGTTCTAGAATGTTCATTTACAAATTGAGATAGCGGGCCATACTCCTAACAGTTCAGTTGGTAGTAACTCTGCCATCTGTGCTGTAGGTTGTGGGTTCGATCCCAGCCCAGGGCAAACATTTGTGTGATGAACATAGATGTTTGTTCTGTGTCTGGATGTTAATATGTATAATAAGCATGTATTTACAAAAAAAAAAGTATATAAGTATTCTATCAGTTATCTAGTTCACATAGTACAAGCTTTGCTTAGTTTGGGGCTAGATGGCGTTGTGTGTAAAAGTCCGAAAATATTTATTTATTTATTTATTTATTTGTGTGATGAACATAGATGTTTGTTCTGTGTCTGGGTGTTACTATATATAATAAGTATGTATTTAAGAAAAAAAAAGTATATCAGTTATCTGGTTTCCATAATACAAGTTTTTAGTTTAGGGCTAGATGGCATTGTGTGTAAAGTCTGCCAATATTTATTTATTAATTTATACTGCGTCTTCGTTACAAGCTTTATATTGAACTAGCGACCCGCCCCGGCTTCGCACGGGTAGCATGTTATTATACATATAAAACTTCCTCCTGAATCACTCTATCTATTAAAAAAAACTGCATCAAAATCCGTTGTGTAGTTTTAAAGATATAAGCAAACATACATACAGACATACAGACGCGGGAAGCGGAAAGCGACTTTGCTTTATACTATGTAGTGATTGAACTCTTCGTATGTTTGTAAATTGTCCATCAAAATTTGTCGACCATTTATTGGTGATCTAGCCGTGTTGGCCGATTGAGAGGTACCTCGACTTTCATTTCGAAGGTCGTGGGTTCGAATGTTGGCTTGCATCAATGGATTTTTCTGTTCTAAAAAATTACATGCGCATCAAAACACGTGCTCAATACGGTGAAGAAAAACATCGTGAGGAAACCAGTTAGTATTCTTATAACCGGCGATGGGCTTGCAACCTGTCACGTATGGAATGCTAACTACCGTAAAATGTGGGCATGTGCCAAACATAAGGTTTGGACGTGCCTCTGACTACCCCCACTAGATATCTTCAAAGGATCTAAGCGTCTGGATATCTGAGAGGATGTCTACCGTAATTTGGGATTACAGTCGTGATCCTATTTATTTTTATTTTATATATTATTATCCGTTTGAGCTGAAATTTTGCATACGCAGTTAATGGTGACAGTACAATAATATGGTGACAGCGAGCTGATCTGATGATGGAGTCAGGAGCTGTTCAACAGACACTTACAACGGAACTCCTTAGTAAATACTTCGATTGAGTAAAAACTGTGCATACTTGTCAAGACGACGACAATGTATAACGACATATTATAACAGGTGATACTGGTGCTCGATGGTTTGAATAATTTTACAAAAGCATGTCATTGATAAATATTTTTCGACAGAAAACTTATTTTGAAGCCTAAAGTCTAGATTTGAATTTCATTGGGAAATCTTGATGCGCTTACGTACGAACGAAATTTGTATTCATATGAAAGAAATGATTTGTTATTCTATTTTGCTGATGCTCCATTCAAAGCTTAGAACTGCAAATATAAAGACTGCATAATGTTATTTTTAGGGTTCCGTACCCAAAGGGTAAATATTACTAAGACTTCGCTGTCCGTCTGTCCATCTGTCTGTCACAAGCCTGTATCTCATGAACCATGATAGCTAGACAGTTAAAATTTTCACAGATTATGTATTTCTGTTGCTGCTATGACAACGAATACTAAAAACAGAATAAAATAAATATTTAAGGGGGAGCTCCCATACAACAAACGTTTTATTTTGTCGTATTTTATATAAATAATGGTACGGAACCCTTCGTGCGTGAGTCCGCACTTGGCCGGTTTTGATTGTTTTTTTGAAAGTTTATTTTTAAATGACTTCAGAGATTAAAATATAATAATACTGTAATCTTCAAGTACGGTAGACATCCTCTCAGATCTCCAGACGCTCAGATCATTTGAAGATGTCTAGTGGGGGTATCAGAGACACTTTCAAACGTTATATTTGGCACATGCCAACATTTTGCAGTAGTTAGCATTCCATACGTGACAAGGTTGCAAGCCCATCGCCGCTTTTAAGAATACTAAACTGGTTTCTCAGGTTTTTTTCCTTTACCGTTTTGAGCACGTGTTTTTGATGTGCTAATTTTATCGAATAGAAAAATCCATTGATGCACGCCGGGTTTCGATCCCACGACCTTCAGATTGAAAGTCGAGGTACCTTCCACATAGTACATTTTAAATAATTTTAGAGTTTTTAAATTTAAATTAAGAGTTGATAAGATTTTAGTTTCTGTTTTCATTCCTCGATTTTTCACTACAAAACTGCAGCAATCACTTTGTAATGAATATAATGGTAAAGTTGAGAATTTATGCAATGTATTATGTGAGTGAAAACACGATTTGAGTAATATCTTCTCGATTTGACGTCGTTTTTAGGGTTCCGTACCCAAAAGAGTAAAAAGGGACCCTATTACTAAGACTTCGCTGTCCGTCTGTCTATCACAGGGATGTATTTCATGAACCGTGATATATCTAGACAGTTGAAATTTTCACAGATTATGTATTTCTGTTGCCATCTATGTTATCACTCAAATATTTGTCCTGGGTGGGGATCGAACCCACAACCTACAGCGCAAAAGGCAGAGATACTACCAACTGAGCTGTGAGGCTAGTCAAAACCAATGATTATATTTAACCTTAATTTAGCTGGCATATTTACCGAGGTCTCTTACTTTTTAAATGATCGCTTTTTAACTACAGCCCATATGTTTCCGTACAAGTTGCTTAGCCGGTTCACTAATGGGATACATTAAAAAGTAGATAAACATAATTTAAATGCTTCATACAAAGTAATATATAGAAAAAAACCTAGGCAAATAACTTCTGGAAATGCAGCCATTTTTCTCTGTCACTCGAAAGTGCCTGTCATAAGCATGTATCCCGCACCTGCTTATACGTAAAATAAAATATGTTAAATTAAAAAAAACCGCCAAAAAACACATTTGTTGTATGGGAGCCCCACTTAAATGTTTATTTTATTCTGTTTTTAGTATTTGTTTGTTATAACGGCAACAGAAATACATCATGTGTGAAAATTTCAACTGTCTAGCTATCACGGTTCATGAGATACAGAGCCCTGTGACAGATAGACAGCGAACTCTTCGTAATAGGGTCACGTTTTTACCTTTTGGATACGGAACCCTAAAATGGATAGGCATCAACAAAACAATAGGTAACTTGAATGTAAATCATCTTGTTATTTAAGTACTAGATTCCACCCACGGCTTGTTTCGCAGGGTACCTGGAAAAAGGTAATCCTATATTTCAATCCAGGTTATATCTAATCTTCTAATCCCATGCCAATAATATTATAAATGCGAAAGTTTGTAAGTTTGTATGTATGTTTGTTCCTTAAATCAGGCCTTGAAATATACAAGTTCACCACCCTATGTTTTATTCGAGAATTATATCTTTACTTACAGCAATTTTCATCATAATCCGCTTTTGTCGTTTAGGCCTGATTGAGGAACAAACATACATACAAACTCACAAACTTTCGCATTTTAATATTATTAGGATTTATAGGTGTGAGAATAGGTCGTAGGATATTTTTGTACCCCTAAGTGATGGATAAGATAAGATGGGCAACGTCTATTTATTTTAAGGCGCTCCCAGTCGACGATTGTTTTTGTTCGAAACGAAAAAAGAAAACTTGTGAACAAGCCACATCTTCTATTTTATAATGTAAAGTATATGTGAATAAAGATGTACCCATCTTTAATCACTTCGATAAATAATCCTACCGACCGCTGCAATGACGACAAAACACACGTCGGCGCGTGGTCCGCCTTAGCTTTTCGAATAAATTAATGATATAAATTATGTATAATTACTTATCAAAAATCTATCCTAATAGAAATCTAGATCTACATATTACCTATCTTTAACAATAAATCACAAGTTGATTTTAATAGTAGGTATATAAAATATTTCGATCATAAATTCTAAAACGTATCATTTTGAAATAATATTTTTATCGTGAAAAGTTTCTGCTATTATGTTTTCAGCTTAATAGAAATCTAGGTAGGAACCTGAAGTAATATACTTATAAAAATAGGACCTGTGGCTTGTTCAGAAGTATTTCTTTTTTCGTTTCGAAAAAGAGCAATCAGCGACTGGCAGCCTCTTAACATATTTTTTTTTCGAGTATATTATGGCAATAATAAATTAGTAAAACTGTGGTCGTAGTGCATTTTTGTAGGGCTTAGCTGATGTTTTACGCCTCCGATGCTGGTCATAAAATTTAATGACATTCCATGCGATCGTGTTCCTTCGTCGCGCAATTTTAGCGGGCAGTTCGATCACCGCCTTATAAAACTAAAGGTGAAGCTTCATCATCATTTATACGGAGACAAATAACGCGCGACCAGAAGCGATTTGATCGTATAAATAGAAATATCGTGCGATTAGCCACGCCAAACTCGTAATTTTTAGGGTTTCGTACTCAAAGGGTGAAAACGGGACCCTATTAATAGGACTTCGCTGTCCGTCTCTCCTGTAAGGTCCCGCTTTTACCCGTTGGGTACGGAACCCTAAAAATAGTAGTAGTAAGTTTAGTAGTAGGAATTTGTTGTAAATTCCAATAGCGCTTAGTATATAATTTCAAAAGAATATAATTTTTATGTCATGTATATTTTTTAAGTTATAAAATTTGTGAAAATTTAATCTGTCTAGCTATCACGGTTTATGAGATACAGCCTTGTGACAGACAGACGGAAAGACGGACAAACAGACTGACAGCGAAGTCTTAATGATAGGTTCCCGTTTTTACCCTTCGGGTACGGAACCCTAAAAATCGACGTAGTAAGTTTAGTAGTAGGAATTTGTTGTAAACAATAGCGCTTAGTTTATAATTTCAAAATAATCATTTTTATGTCATGTATATTTTTTAAGTTATAAAACTAACCGTGGAACCGCGCCTTAACTAAATTATACCGTAATTATTTTAAACGCTTAACTTAATATTTAAGGCAAAATAACGGATGCATATTTTTATACGGAATCATAAATTAATGTCATGATTTACGGAAGGTGCACTATAGAGTATGTAGTAAACTGGAAATTGAACACTAATTTGTAATATTAAAAATCTACTCGTCACGTTCTTCTTCTTTTCCCACATAATGCGGGGTTGACATGTTACAATATTCATTGAACACAAATTTGTCAAAAAAAAAGTACTGAGAATTTTGTTTCAAAATCTACTAAATCTTAGACTCATCATTTTCTTCTCCTTTTCCCACTTAATGCGGGGTTGACAAGTTTCGAAGAGGATTTGGCGTATGTTTTACAACTGACTGACGTCAACCCACTTTGGGAAACTAAATCTACTACTAATAATCTACTAAATCTTAGACTAAGATACAATATTCATTAAACACAAATTTGTCAAAAAAAAAAATAGTCCTACTGAGAATTTTGTTTCATAATCTACTAAATCTTAAGCTCATATTTTTTTTCTCCTTTTCCCTCTTAATGCGGGGTTGACATGTTGCGAAAAGGATTTGGCGTAGGTATGTTTTACAACTGACTGACGTCAACCCACTTTGGGAAACTAAATCTACTACTAATAATCTACTAAATCTTAGACTAAGATACTATAATCACCGGTAGACACATTTTGTGTAATGTGTAAATGTGAAATATGTAATGAAATGGGATCACGACTGTAATTCCAATGTACGGTATATCTTCAGACTCTTAGATTGTTCGTTGCCTGAAGAGGGTAGTCACAGGCGTGTCCAAACATTGTAATTGGCAAATACCCAAATTTTGCGGTAGTTAAGCATCGAATAGGATCCGGTGAAATCTAGTAACAAAATATCACGTGACTTAAGAAGATTATAGGGATTTTCGTGGAGTTCTCTAACCTTATCGCTGTAGTTCCTATACGAGATACGGAAACAGTAGATTATCATTTATTTATATTTTATTTATCAATTACAATCAATTTATCCAACTACTCGTTACACGTGTTTTTTTATGAGCGAAGCTTGATGACATGCAAAGAGTTCCGTATAAATAAAAAATACGTTACATGAAACTTGATGTTTAATTATAAATATACATTATACAGTAACTAGCGGAACTGTCACAGTCGTTGTCCTGTCAAATTCAATAATCGAAAAGAAAAGACTGAATATTTTTAGTCTGTGATGTCAGATTTGTTGCACACCAGCGCCTTCTATACCAAAATCATCCCTTTTGCGTTTTTTTGTCATTTTGGGGATGTTTTTCATATTTTAAAGTATGTCTATGTTTTATTCGGGAAGTATATCTACATCTACTTCAAATTTCAACTTAATCCGTTTTGTCGTTTAGGCCTGTTTGAGGCACAAACATAAATACAAACTCACAAACTTTCACATTTATAATATTAAAAACTAACCCGGCGATTACGTATCGCTTTAGAATGAACAAATGTTGTGTTAAGTTCCCGTTCCCGTTCCCGTTCCCGTTCCCGTTCCCGTTCCCGTTCCCGTTCCCGTTCCCGTTCCCGTTCCCGTCCCCGTTATAAAAAGTATCCTATGTCCTTCTCTTATGTATTTTCAGCCAAATCGGTTTAGCCGTTTTTGAGTTGTAAATAGATTTTTTCGACTTTCTTTTATATTAGACAAGCTGACCCGGCGAACTTTGTATCGCTTTAGAATTAACAAATGCTGTGTTAAGTTCCCGTTCCCGTTCACGTTCTCCAATAAAGTTCAAATTGACTATTATTCGAATTTTTCTCACCTTTTAAACCTTCCCTAGGCCTCCACGAACATTTCAAGACCAAGATAAGATAAATCCGTTCAGCCGTTCTCGAGTTTTAGCGAGACTAACAAACAGCAATTGATTTTTATGTATTATATATTAGTATTTGCTGAATATACAAACCAAGACAGCCTGTAAATCAACGTTTTCTTAGAAAGATAAACTCGTAGATTACGATTGTGTAAGAATATAAAAATAAAAATAATAAAATTGGTCCATAAAAAACTAGTTAAAAAAGAAAATAACACAGTTTTAAATTGTATACCCAACAGAACCATACCTCACACCTGACTTTGATGTTAAAACATGCAATAACATATTTCGCATTCCGTTCACATAACTAAATGTAAATACCCCTTTTCCATTAACCTACGGAACACTAAAAATCCAATCTGCGCACGAGTAGTTATTTCAGCTTTACAGTCGACGATTATTCGCCTCCCATCTTATTGGCAGGTGTTCGATGCCCTTATTGCTTAGTTATTAAGGGTGGTTTTTGAATGATGTAGGTGTCAAAGAAACGTGGTTGGTGCGATGTGTCGGTGGAGTCAAAAGCTTGCAATTGGCGGGTGCTAACAGGGTTAAATCAAGATGAGATGCTGTCAGAGGAGCTGTTAATGTACCTACTTGAGTTTAGAACTAAAATTTTATTGTATTGCATTTCGAAGAGCTAATACCATGTACATTAGTATTGATTTTTAACCGAGGAACAATGAGGAAAATTTCAATTCGATATAATATATCATTTTTTATTTTGTTGCTTTTTAGGATTCCTTACTCAAAGAGTAAAAACGGGACTATATTACTAAGACTTCGCTGTCCGTCTCTCTGTCTGTCTGTCTGTCTGTCTGTCCGTCCGTCCGTCCGTCCGTCTATCACAGGGCTGTATCTCATGAACCGTGATAGCTAGACAGTTTAAATTTTCACAGATAACAAATCATACTAAAAGAAGAATAAAATAAATATTTAAGTGGGGCTCTCATACAACAAACGTGTTTTTTTGCCGTTTCTTTAGATAATGGTACGGAACCCTTCGTGTGCGAATCCAACTCGCACTTGGGCGGTTTTTAATATAAATGTTGTTTATTTTTTTCTAATGATTAATTTAAAATTTATTTTCTTTATCTAAATCAAATGAAAAAAAAGCAAAAAAATATATAATAATTAATAAGTAATTAATGAGTTTTACGCGTACAAAGTCACGCACAATAACAACTATTTTAATATGGTGACACCAGTGACTAACATGCGGTTTTATTGCAAATGCTCTCGGCAATAATCTCTATATAAAATGGTTTTGCAATATTGGCCTAGCTTTACCTAGGTATTCTACCTTCCTTATAACTCCTGGATAAACAAATAATTTAATATTTGGAAATCAATTTCAATGGCGCGGACAGACTCAGAACTCAGAATAACAGAATAAAATCAATATTTAAGTGGGGCTGGCTCCCATACAAAAAATGAGTTTTTTTTGCCGTTTTTTTAGATAATGATACGGAACCCTTCGTTTGCGAATCCAACTCGCACTTGGCCGGTTTTTTAATGTATTTAAGCAAGCTTAACATGGCATAAACACATTTATTTAGTCTAGCTTCTTAGAAACTGTTACTTATACTTCAAAGTAATCTGTGGATTTATTTGAAAGACCACCGGAAATGAAGGAAACGAGGAAACCGGAAGTCACTAAAGTACGTCTTTTTGCCTTCCAATTTATTGCTAAATTCCTGATTTCCAAAACTTTTAAAACCATCAATTAATGTCACTTTAGGTGATAGGTAGTCTCATCACTACATAGTATAAAGCAAAGTCGCTTTCCGCTTCCCGCGTCTGTATGTAATATGTAATATGTATGTATGTATGTTTGCTTATATCTTTAAAACTACACAACGGATTTTGATGCGGTTTTTTTTTATAAATAGAGTGATTCAAGAGGAAGGTTTATATGTATAATACATGCATAATATAGTAGAGAAACACTGATAATTTTAGAGGTTTCTAATGTGATGTCGTAAATAAACACATTTTTTTGCGCTTACATTGCAAATGCTGGCTGAACCCCACGAGATATATCAAAATAATGTACTACAGTATTGTATACCTTAAAAACGTCTACAAAAAAGTCCACGATGGTATTAGAAATGTCTTACGCACAGCGAAGCGGGCACGGGTCAGCTAGTTTATAATATAAAAATAAATAAATAGGAGCACGATTGTAATCCTTAAGTACGGTAGACATCCACTCAGATCTCCAGACGCTTAGTTCCTTTGAAGATATCTAGTGGAGATAGTCAGAGGCACGTCCAAACATTATACACATGCCCACATTTTGCAGTAGTTAGCATTTCATACGTGATAGGTTGCAAGCCCATCGCCGCTTATAAGAATACTAACTGGTTTCCTCACGATGTTTTCACCGTTGTGAGCACGTGTTTTATGCGCATATAAATTTGTTGAACAGAAAAATCTATTGATGCACGCCGTGATTCGAACCCTCGACCTTCAGATTGAAAGTCGAGGTACCTCCCACTAGGCCAACACGGCTTTTTTCAGTTATTCTCATTTAAAACTCTTTTCAAAGCAAGTATAGATTATTTCCTTTCTATAAGTCTGGTGAACCGCCTGCAAAGATGATGCTCGGTTTAAGTTTTTTTATACCTTAAATGGATAAGTAAATATAATATAAAGATAAATATACATTTTGGCGGACTTTACACACAGCGCCATCTAGCCCCAAACTAAGCAAAGCTTGTACTATGGGAACCAAATAACTGATAGAATACGTATATACTTTTTTTTTGTAAATTCATACTTATTATACTTATTAACACCCAGACACAGAACAAACATCTATGTTCATCACACAAATATTTGCCCTGGGTGGGGATCGAACCCACAACCTACAGCGCAGAAGGCAGAGTTACTACCAACTGAGCTGTGAGGCCAGTCAAGTGGTTAGAAAATACTATTTAGTGATTTATTTACAAACGCAACCTCGTGTCTTCGATTTCGTTCGGTTATTCATACAAACGTTTTATCTATTTTAGGGGTAATTTCAAAAATTATTTTCTTAGTGCACTACAACATTAAAGAAGTTAGTAGGAAGTTACCCTTCAAGCGTCATGCTTATGGCTGTGCATTGATTGTCAGTCAATCAGTCAGTCAGTACCTTAAGACGCTCAAAGTCGACGATTGTTTTTGTTCGAAACGAAAAAATAAATACTTGTGAACAAGCCACATCTCCTATTTTATAATGTATAGTATATGTGAATAAAGATGTATTACCCATCTTTAATCACTTCGATAAATAATCCTACCAACCGCTGCAATGACGACAAACACACGTCGGCGCGTGGTCCGCCTTAGCTTTTTGAATAAATTAATGATATAAATTATTTATAATTACTTATCAAACATCTATTCTAATAGAAATCTAGATCTACATATTACCTATCTTTAACAATAAATCACAAGTTGATTTTAATAGTAGGTATATAAAATATTTCGATCATAAATTCTAAAACGTATCATTTTGAAATAATATCTTTATCGTGAAAAGTTTCTGCTATTATGTTTTCAGCTTAATATAAATTTAGGTAGGAACCTGAAGTAATATACTTATAAAAATAGGAGATGTGGCTTGTTCAGAAGTATTTCTTTTTTCGTTTCGAAAAAGAGCAATCAGCGACTGGGACAACAGCCCCTTAAGAGTTTTGTATACCTACTTAGAAGAAACCTTCGTGCTTTTTTTTTACAAAAAAAAGGTCAAAATTAGCCAGCACCAGTTGAACTTCAATTACCTAGCCGATCGCTATCTGAAGCCATCGACAACACAGCCCAATAGACACCTCATGCAAGGCGGACACTGTCTGACAAGACATAAGGCTAATATTACTGATATAAGAAAACGCGCGTCAAATCTGAAGTAGTATCGACCACTTTGAACCGGCCAATCAGAATCATCGGTTTGACTGAACTGTTTGTTTAAAAAAAACCAAGTGCGAGTCGGACTCGCGCATAAAGGGTTTCGTACCGTTATCTATAAAAAAACGGCAAAAAAAACACGTTTGTATGTACGTATACACGTGTTTGTTTGGGAGCCCAACTTAAATATTTATTTTATTCTGTTTTTAGTATATATATGTTGTTATAGCGGCAACAGAAATACATCATCTGTGAAAATTTCAACTGTCTAGCTAGACAGACGGACAAACGGACAGCGAAGTCTTAGTAATAGGGTCCCGTTTTTACCCTTTAGGTACGGAATCCTAAAAATGAAGCCATTAGAGTGTTTCCACCTAAGCGGAGTTTTGCGAAGCTGTGCGGAGCGGACCAATGAGAGCGCTCAAATATTCGAGTTAGAAAATGTCGAGGGCTGTGTTTGGTCCGCTTCAAACAGTTTAGCGAACAGCTTAGCGCAGCTCCGTATAGATGGTGGCGTCTATTGGGCTATGTTGTCGATGTCTGAAGCCTTAACTAAAGTGCACTTCGGTTTAACAAGTCTTCTAAAACACATACATTACACCTTACGTTCAGGGCCAGTAAACCGCGGTGTTTAAACAAACAAAACTATACAACATCATAAATACTGTCTTATAAACTTTTACCATACTCCCCCAGCGATCAAACAAAGATTTATGAACCGTAAGATAATGATAATAAAGTTGAAAATGCTATGAGTTTATATTTAAACGTGGCGCACTAAATTGGCCCGATTTGCAAAATGAACCAATATCGAGATCTTACTATTAAGACGAGGTATACATTTTTTTGATGAATGTAAAATAGATTTTTCATAATAACCGCAAAACATACAGTTTTGTTTTTTATGACAAAGATTGGTTGGTGAAACTTTCTTAACTTGAACAGTTCTATTTTATATAATTCGATAGATAATATAATCATACTAGCTACCTATGTTAAGGACAGTTATAGATAATGCTGTTTTATCACTTTTTCCGTCTTGTCCAGGTAGATTCGGCCCATACAAATAAATAAATAAACAATATTAAATATCAGTGGAAATTTTTACACAGCGCCATCTAGCCCCATACTAAAATATGGGAACTAGATAACTGATAGTATACTTATATACTTTTTTTTAGTAAATTATACATACTTATGATAAATACTCACACCCAGACACAGAACAAACATCTATGTTCATCACACAAATATTTGCCCTGGTTGGGGATCGAACCCACAACCTACAGCGCTGAAGGCAGAGTTACTACCAACTGAGCTGTGAGGCAGTCAAAACTAAAAACTAAAAATTTGATCACCTTAACGCGAAGAGCTTAGGGCGTGTCCATATTGACGTGTTGATTACATATTTTGGTACCGAAAATCTCGGTACCGATTATATCGCCTACCGACGGGTGCAGCGGTGTTAATGAAATAATTTTACGAGTAATTTAAGACTGTTTAAGACGTCAAATTTTAAATTGGATGCGTGAAAAGGGATGCTTTAAAATAATAAATTAATCGTTTCTGTGAATACGTAAGTGATTGGTTGTGGTAAACAAATTTAAGCGGTTTGCCTTTGAGATTTTTTGTACATGGCGCTATTTAAAAAATATAAAAATGTTATATGAAATAGGATCACTAATGTATTTTCCAAATAGATGATTCTCAATCTTTGAAGATAAAAGGGTCAGTCAGTCAGAGGCATGTCCAAACATAACATATGCCCGCATTTTGCATGTTTACAATACAATATGTGAAATCAATAGTGATCTTGTTTTTTCCATTCCCTTTTCTATTTGAAAAGTCTTAGTATGCCAGCATATTATAAAATACAAGTGCTTAGCGTCATTTTTACAATGATTACATGTATTTTCATGAAATGGTGTTTTAATATTTATTTATTAATTTTATGGAGAAAACGAAATAAACTACAACTTATCCGCGTGAAAGTTTACAATAAAACTGGTTTATTTAATTGTTGTTTGAATTTTCACGCTTGTAAATTGTAGTGCTATAAAATCTTAGTTCAATGAATCCTACAGTATGAATCGCTCTGCGCAGAAATAGCTTATTCGATGACAAACGGCTTTACATCCTTTTATTTTTATTTAAAGTAAACTGTTATTTTCTTTACTTTTTTGTTGATACCATTGTTTGGTAATATAACAATTGATTTATCAAAAAAAGGAAAGAGAAAATAGCTTAAGTAGATATCTTCTTTTTGTATTCATCTTAGTTTTTGCTTTTTAACCACCGTCTTTTTTATGTTAAGTTCTATCCTGTCTATCCAAAGGTTGCCTGTAAGAGATCGCTATTAGCGATTGTTTACACTGTTTTTATGTAATTTTTTGTTGTGTATTTTTGTTACGGTGAACAATAAAGTTATAATCTATCTATCTATATTTTTTTTTTTTAATAATACTACTTATCATTTATTTTAATATTTCTCCTTATCCGATTTCCGTATCTAAAGAAAGCAATAATACTCGTACAAACGCTTTGATTTATAGGAATTCGAACAACAATCTTACAGAAATGTCGTTTGATGCTCAATCAATCACATGTATTCAAGTGTAATTCAAAGATCCTTGTTCAGATCACTGACGGACTGTCCATTGTCACTGGTTTATATTTAAAACTGTACGCGCTCCTTGGATTCTGCGCGTGCGGACAACATTTTTGCTTACTGGCTAGTAAACGATTAATTAAATAGCACATAAAAAGAGCGATTGAATACGGAACGCGATATCGTTTAGGGCTGCAGCAGTAAATGTTATTTATTATTATGTTCCTTCGGTGCCCTTTTGTTCTGGGAAACAATAAACGTGAGTTTTGAGTTAAACGTGTTTAAATTTTCTATTTTATTAGTTTCTGTGTTGCATTGTGAACTTGATATGCTGTAAAATTTTGCGAAAACTCAAGTTTGATATTGTATCAGATTATAAACTGTAGGTATATTATTATGTATTTTTAACTTTCTGCAAAATCAGTTTTCTTTGTTCGCCGTGCCAATTTTCGACTCGGTCGCTAAACACCGGCTTAAGAACATTATATCAGTTTTTATTGGAATTCAGTGATACAAAAGTATTGTAAAAAAATCCGATACAACGGAAACACGCGCAAAAATTAACAGCGGAATGTAAAAATGTTCTGCAGCTTGAAAAAATGAAGCGCGACTGACGCTTTTAAATGAATGAGTTTTATAAAAAGTACAAACGAAATTCAGTAATTAACCCAACTCTATGATCCTTCCAGGCCATTATTTCGTTCGCGAGTCCACCAATAAAATTAACGTTTCGCCCGCGCCCAAGTTGCGTACACCACTGACCGTGCAGTTTTTGTTTATTTGATAGCCGATGCATCGCTAGCTTCCATGCACACGCGTGATCGGTGCAGTCCGCTCGCAACGCGTGCGTCACGCACTTGCACTGAAAGCTTGATAGATACCGCGACCGTTTCCGTGATCGAATAGCGCGTGTGACCTCGCCTTTACAAGTTGATTTTTTTAATGTGACACTAGTTTAAAATTACTGTTTTTTTATGAAATAAAGTGTTTTTATTTAAAATTGTTGCGGCAAATGCGTTCAGTTGTTTGGTTTTGTGTGAAATAAGTAAAAGCAAAAATCAATTTGAAAAAAATAATAATATCGCTTCCTGGTTGATAAAAATGCAGCCATCCACTTGCTTGACGGAGTGCATAATTTAGACTCTGACATCGGTTTTAAATTCAAATCCATTTTTCACGATCACATTGAATTTCAAATATGCCTTTATAAAGTAGGATTTTTTTATTTTTGTGGACTATTTTCTGTTGCGAGCTGCCGGGTTGTGTTGTGTTCCTTGAGAAAACAAAGAAGAAATAACTATGGGGTAAGTCGGAGATCAAGCGAATACCTAAAATACGAATGCATTGCAAGGTCTTTTATTAACCGACGAAAAAAGTTATCAATTCGACATGTACCTATATATTTTTTTAGTTACTTTTTTATGTAGGTATGATTTTAGCTTTTGATGATTTTATGTATCCGATTTCTATTTGTTTTCTTTTGTGTAGAGAACAGTCCCAAAATGTGTACCATTTAAATTATATTCACGTAGGACTAATAGTTCCATTTATAAAACTTAAAAAACGAATATCGCCCTTAACTTTTCGATTGGTCGATAAATTTTCGTCGGTTATTTTTTAAACGTAATTATTAAGCTTCAGCGTGCTTTTTTATGAAGCAACGTCAATTTTGTCTGTTTTATTAGTTCAACTGCATAATTAATTATTGTCTATAGTGACCATGCTCTCGTTATTATGCTGCCAACACCATGTATGTACCTATATACTTATGCCTGTATTACCTAAGCATGATATAAACCTTCTATATCAATAAAAATAATTGTTTTGTGGCACTAAATAATTATTTTAAATAGATGAAGATTTTTTTAGCGCCCGCCTTTTTATTGTATAAAAACACAAAAAAATAAAATACGATTTTTTAATTTGCCAGCATGTCTATAGTATTAATACTTTACCTTTTAAAAACTTTTAATACATATATCGAGTCACTAAATCAAACGACAACAAAACATTTCAAACATTTGCTTGGTGATAAAATCATTTAATAAATCAAAGGAAAAGGTAAGGTAGGTAATACCTATATAAATAACTAGCGACCCGCCCCAGCTTCGCACGGGTAGCATGTTATTATACATATAAACCTTCCTCCTGAATCACTCTATCTATTAAAAAAAACCGCATCAAAATCCGTTGTGTAGTTTTAAAGATATAAGCAAACATACATACAGACATACAGACGCGGGAAGCGGAAAGCGACTTTGCTTTATACTATGTAGTGATTAAATAGATAATGGTGGACATTTCCCTCAAGCGATCTAGCCCCAAACCTAACAAAGCTTGTACTATGTGCACTAAATGAACTAGATAACTAATAAACTCACAGTTATCCAAACGTTTTAACTAACTATTACTATTGTAAACGGATTACCCCAAATCAATAACAACCCTCTGTAATGCGAAATGGGAAGCCCCATTATCGTAATAGCCGTGTAAAATAACACCAGATTACACCTTGTTTATCGTTAACTTTCAACCCCTGGGTAACTGGGTAACCCTAGGCTTATTGAAAAACTGAAAGTGCTTTTTTCTGTGGAATTATTGAAATTTGACAAGACAACGGGCCAGCTAGTGATTCTATAATAGTTAGTAATACATTAGTATAGTCTAAATTTGAAAGCTGTAGCAATGAAAATGAGCGGGTGAACATCAACATGGGGTTGTTTTTCCAAACAGGTAGGATAATAAAATGGTTTCACGATCTGAAGATATTTGTCCCTATGTATGATGGATGTTATTTATTTATCTATATTTATTTTGGTTTACCCAAATGCGTCGTAACGCATCTTGCCTCGACTTTTTGTATGAGAAAGATATTTTCATTATTCAATAACAAATACACGCTATACTTAGTTTATGTTTCTAAAATTCCTGTAGGGTATTATGTTTTGTTTGAAAAACCAGGTCTACGTAAGCTCAGTTCAATAAGCTCATATGGCGAAATGAGTGTACAGTCAGCGGCAAAATTACATTATATAGTTGAGTTTTACTAATAATTAATAAATTTGAATTATTGTTCCATTTTTTAATTGAAACTACTTACATAAAACTCTTACTGACTAAGCCTAAAGCATTTATTTATTTACCGTTCCATATCAACCATAAGCCCTAGAAAGATGAAACTCGGGTAAAAAAAATATATTTTATGGTGTGGGGATCAGCGCCGGATTTAGACTTCGGCGGCCCATAGGCAGAGCACGGGAGGCCCTCCAATCGTTCATATTGTTCATAAAAATTTGTGCTGCTTTTTTAAATGTTAAGTTTTCCGCTCAAAGAAAAAAATAAGTTTTTCGTCAACTATTTGTAACAAAACTCAGCATTTTTTTATTTCTACTGAACCTTTATCGATTTAATGATTTTTTCTTGTGGTTGCGGCCTATAGGCAATTGCCTATGTTGCCTATGCTTAAATCCGGCACTGGTGGGGGTGCAATAAGAAATCCCCGAAATTCAACCAAGGGTTGAAGTCTGTTGAAACTAACGTCACGTGACCAAAGTCGCGAAGGATGCCACTAGTTAGTATTTTTTTTACCGACACACTTATTATATGCTTGGATTTGGTGACAGATTAGTAGTTTATGTAACTGTCATATAAGGAAGGGTATTAAAACACGAGTGTGAGTTTATGAAACGAGCGAAGCGAGTTTCATAATAGTAACGAGTGTTTTAATACCCGTGTTATATGCAGTTACATACACTACTTTATCTTCACTAACGTCGCTATCCATTTTTAACTTTTAATTTGTATTTTAAAAACAAAACACATTGCGAAACATTAAATTCACGCGTACGTGTATTGTATTGTCACAGTGAACTTGCCGCCATTAAAATCTAACCAATAAGCAGCTGCGCGCGCAGGGCCAATCAGGAGCGAGCGCGCGCTGTTTTTTTTTTTATTTAATTGGCACAAGATCTTACCAAAGAGTTTTGTGTATGTAAGTTTAGTAGTTTCACGTATAACCCAACTGTTTTCAAAAGCCAGCCTAATATCAACATTTTATACAACTTGTATGAGGATTTTGACATAAGGCTCGCCAGGTTAATATTGGTCGCGTTTTATTGATGTTATAATGAGATTTTACGATATCGATGTGGATATTATACCATCATGTGAAATTGCTTAAATTGAGTGTTTTGTTGTCTGCGCTATAACAGTAGTAATTATAAGTCTTGACTTATTGGAATACTTGTATTGGAAACATAAGTAGAATGTTACAACATTAGTGTAGATAAAATCATTTTATACTTCAATACACAAAAAATACTTCAATACAATTAAAGGTAGTAACGTGATAAAGACTCGAGTCAAATAAATAATTTTTCAAACTATCGTGATTAGTAGACATAACTATAGATTTTGACACGGGTCTTTATCACGTAATTACCTTTAATTTACTTTCGGAAAAAAAAAGAACGAAACGTCGGGAAAGTAAATTAAATTTAATTACGTGATAAAGAGCCGTGTCAAAATCTATAGTTAAATAAATAATTACTTGCAGCTTGCCCCGGCTTCGCACGTGTTTACTAATGAAGGATAAAGACAATTTTTGACGCCTTATGTTACATTATTGCAGTAGTCATAAGGATCTCAGTTTTTTTTTTAATAAATTATGAATGATACTTGCTAATAATATAGCTTATGATAGGTAAAATATTTTTTAAAATTGGTCTAGTTTTTTAGTTTATTCATAACAGACATACAAAAAAAAACTCATTTTATTTTCTCGATATAATATTAGCAATGGACAAGCTGTTTCGAAACCTGGTATTAAAAGCGGTCTTTTTATAAACTTAGCTTTTGTCACCGACTGTACATACCACACTCCACCACAAAAGGTCATTGTTTTAAGACCATATAACCACATAACCCACAGCATACCCCTATAAATCTTTACATACCTACTTTGTGCAATCACTACTGTGATTTATTTAAAACGATCATGAAAGTATTTTGCTTACCTATTAGTTCTGCTAACGAGCATTTACATCTGTTTCGAACTATCTTTTGCCCGCGGTTTTGCTCGACTGTTTTCCAGAGTAATGTCGAGTAATGTTTGGACGTGCCTCAGACTACCACCACTAGACATCTTCAAAGGATCTAAGCGTCTGGAGATCTGAGAGGATGTCTACCGTAATTTAGGATTACAGTCGTGATAGTATTTTTTTATGGAACGTAGGAGGAGGATCACGACTGTAATCCCGAAGTATGGTAGACATACTCTCAGATATCGCGCTTAGATCCCTGAAGATGTCTCATAGGGATAGTCAGAGGTACGTCCAAACATTACGTTTGGCACAATACCCACATTTTGCAGTAGTTAGCATTCCATACGTGACAGATTGCAAGTCCAAAGCCGCTATAAAACGAACGCACGAATGTAGCGAACAATGATATTATGGGAGGTTTTAGGAGGTGCAAATTACTTGAGGTTATTATTATTCAACCAGTTTATATCGGAGTGCGTAGTAAACATCTATTTGAATAAATTCCTAGTTTTAACAGCCTATCAAACTCAATAAATTATTTTATTTAGGTAATTAACCTTATCTAAATGCAGTAAAAACGCTTAATACTTGCAATTTATAGGGACTAAGGGTCCATTGGCTATTTTTAAGATTGTTGATTACCTACTTAGTATTTTGTAATAGTCATCATCATCATCACTTTCACTTATACAGTAAAATTATTACTTATCTACTGGTTTTATTTAAATTAACATAATTATTTACTTTTCAAAAGTACGTTATTACTCTCATAATTTCATATTTTTATAAAAATTACTCATAGTAAAAACTTTGCTTAGTTTTGATTAAGATGATGAATATATCAATAATATCTATGTAACCTACTAGGTTTTATTTATATAACTAAACTTTGAATAAAAAAATTCAATCATTGTTTCATGTTGACCGTACTAAATAAAAATTAACTTAATTATAATAATTACAGAAATGAGGAAAACGGATACCGGATAGGGTTCCGGAAGGGATTCAACTTTTAATCTAATATTTATCCTAATATACTTACTAGCTTTAGCATTATAATGATCTTTTTTCGAATAAATATGAACGCAAAATATATATGTGAATTTATGGCTTTCGTTGCATACCTCCAAGAGCTATACCTACCACCTATACTTGCCAGATGTTGGCTAAATCTACTCTTGAAAACTATAATATCGGTACAAGCGTCACATCGTATCCGACTATATTTTGAAGGATGGGAAATGACCGAGATTACGTTTAATAAACACACGACGCACAAAACGAGCACATTATTCTTTGTTTTAAGGTGATAAGTGAAATTTTTGACTTTTTGTATGGGCTGAGTCTACCCGGATAAGACGTCAAAAGTGATAAAACTGCATAATCTTGAAAACCAATAAATTTAAAAAGAAACTGTCTGTAATTTACTTATCTAGTATGATTATCTAACGAATTATATAAAAATGAACTGTTTAGCTGTTCATAGTTTTGATTAAAAACGAAACTAGTGTTTTTGAAGAGCCAACTTTGGAAAATAAATCTAGCAAGAAAAGTTTGTCCAATCGTGTTTCTGTCTCTAATTTATCTAGATTATATCCCTAAGTTATCTTTGTCATAAAAAACATAACTAAACGTTTTGCGGTTCAATAACCGCAAAACGTTTAGTTATGTTTTGCATATGTTATGTTTTTTGAAAAAACGATTTTGCATTCATCAAAAACATTTATTACTCGTCTTAAGGCGCTGCGAATGCCTAAAACTGCGGCAGAAACGGCTAAGAGAGTAAACAACGGCAAGCTCTAGATGGCGTGTGCGTATCGTAAATATTATCGACAGTTTTTATGATATTGCGTTGATGGTACCTACGTAGGGAGGTAATAGGTTTTACTTTAGGTAACTTTACCCACTCCTCATTACCATTTTCTCTAATTCTTAGAGTTATTACCCATCTTTAGACACTTCGATAAATAACTCTTGCTACCGACCGCTGCAACGACGTCAAACACACGTCTGACGTTGACAATGGTCACAGCGGTACTGCAGTGCGGGTAGTTTTTGCGTGAAAGAGTAACAAACACACACAAACACTCACAAACTTTCGCATTTATAATACCTCTCAGATCTCCAGACGCTTAGATCCTTTGAAGATGTCTAGTGGGGGTAGTCAGAGGCACGTCCAAACACTATATTTGGCACATGCCAACATCTAGTTAGCATTCCATACGAGACAGGTTGCAAGCCCATCGCCGCTTATAATTTTTCGATAGGTTTTTCTTGTAAATTCAATCGCTTAGAGCGGTTGGTCGCAAATCTGGAGTCGTACTAAATAGAAGTACCTACCTAATGTTATAGTATTTAGGAAACCAAAGCTGACCTTATCTACCGGTCGTAAGAGATTTTAGGTCTAACCGGAGGGGACTCAATTTGATAAATTGATTGATTTTGTATTATAAATGATAAAATTCATGGTCTTGGTTTTTGATGAAGCCTTTCGATCGGTATGATAAAGCTACAAGATAATTATTTTTCTCGTGTAACGGGTTCGATTCCCGGTTTAACAATGTAATTATTTAAAGATCTATGAATGCAGTTTAAATTGTTTTATAAATTCAAATAATGTCTTCTTTCAGTAAAATGTTTCATCTACAGTATTAAGAGTACTTTCCCTCCATGTGGCATAACCGTGGGACGCCCTGTATAGTCGTTCACTATACCCTGTATAGTCGTTCAAATCACCTCTTGAATAGGTTTTTCCTGGGCCTTAAAAATACCAACTTAGTAGTAAGTTTTCACTTTATTGCGACAGGTGCTGCTTATTGATTCTTTTATTCAATAAACTAGCTGACCCGTGCCCGCTTCGCTGTGCGTAAGACATTTCTAATACCATCGTGGACTTTTTTGTAGACGTTTTTAAGGTGTACAATACTGTAGTACATTATTTTAATATATCTCGTGGGGTTCAGCCAGCATTTGCAATGTAAGCGCAAAAAAATGTGTTTATTTACGACATCACATTAGAAACCTCTAAAATTATCAGTGTTTCTCTACTATATTATGCTCGTATTATACATATAAACCTTCCTCCTGAATTCCTCTATCTATAAAAAAAAACCGCATCAAAATCCGTTGTGTAGTTTTAAAGATATAAGCAAGCAAACATACATACATACATACATACATATTACATACAGACGCGGGAAGCGGAAAGCGACTTTGCTTTATATTATGTAGTGATTGCTTATGAAAGCCAATCAATCAAAATGACAGTGAAAAGCTGATGAGTTACACGTAAAGAAAGCGTGTTCTATCTGGTAGCACTTTCGAAAGATGTCTGCCTACAGAATTTGTTAGAAAAAATCTTTACTCGTCTTTTTTAGGGTTCCGTAATCAAAGGGTAAAAACGAGACCCTATTACTAAGACTTCGCTGTCACAGGGCTGTATCTCATGAACCGTGATAGCTAGACAGTTGAAATTTTCACAGATGATATATTTATGTTGCCGCTATAACAACAAACACTAAAAACAGAATAAAATAAATATTTAAGTGGGGCTCCCATACAACAAACGTGATTTTATTGCCGTTTTTTATAGATAATGGTACAGAACCCTTGCGCGAGTCCGACTCGAACTTGGCCGGTTTTTTACACCACTTTGATTAAATTAGGTTATCATATGTGTCAAGGCGCATGTTATAGTGTGGGGAATTATGAAGGAAAAAAAATCGATCGCAAATCCCTATCAAAACATGTTACAGCCCTGAACTGTAACGCGTTACCTAGCAAGAGTGCTTGTTAGTACACCCATCCAAAAAATCACCGCGCTGAACGTCGCATAACATAGCAGGTATTTATATGAATGATTAAATAAAACTGGCCAAGGGCGAGTCGAACTCGCACACGAAGGGTTCCGTACCATTGTACCATTGAGTTCGACTCGTCTATAAAAAACGGTAAAAAATCACGTTTGTTGTATGGGACACTTTAATTTTTATTTAATTCTGTTTTTAGTATTTTTTGTTATAGCGGCAAGAGAAATACATAATCTATGAAAATTTCAACTGTTTAGCTATCACGGTTCATGAGATACAGCCTTGTGACAGACAGACGGACAGCGAAGTCTTAGTAATAGGGTCTCGTTTTTACCCTTTGGGTACGGAACCCTAAAAAGCTAAGGCAGGTAATATCTAAGTATGTAGCAGTTGGGGTGGCCTATCAAAGAACGAAGAAGAGTGTTGTGAGTGTCGTCCTAATTGGCGAGCGGTCGCTTGACGAATGTAATGAATGCGGATCTGAACATTCTGTTCTGTCAAATTCATCATTGATGAGTGCCGGTTTAGCCCACTCACTCACATCAGAGTAAGGCGTGAGGCACTCGTTATCATCATCATCGTTACAGCACACACAGCACAGCACATTGCATTTTTTACACACACACACACACACACATTATTATACCTATACAAGCTGCTCGCCCCGGCTTCGCACAGGTAGGTAGGTACCTGGATAAAAGTAGCCTATGTGTTATTCTGATGTCTAAGCGATATTACTGTAAAGTTTCATCTAAATCCGTTTAGTAATGTTTGCGTGAAAGACAAACACACACCCACTCACTCACTCACAAACTTTCGCATTTATAATTACAACATAAATTAGTTAGTTCTTATATTCATTAATAGAATTATGTTCGTGTTAAGACAAGTAATATTTTTTTTTGATGAATGCAGAATCGTTTTTCCTCGCTATCCGCAAAACATAGTTTTGTTTTTTTATAACAAAGATAACTCTAGATAAACTCTTATTTTCCAAAGTAGGTTCTTCAAAAACACTATTTTCGTTTTTAATCAAAACTATGAATAGCTAAACAGATCAGTTTTATATACTTCAATAGATAATCATACTAGCTACATATATTAAAGATAGTTTCTTTTTAAGTATGAAGGTTATCAAGATAATGCGGTTTTATCACTTTTTCCGTCTTATCCGGGGAGACTTCTTACAAAGAAACAAAAATTTCAAGTATCACCCAACTAAATGGGTGGCTGACCGTTGGTAACATTATCAGATAGCTCGTTAAGATGTCAATTCTGGCTTTTAGTATGCTATATTTAACATTTTGCTTAGTAAACCTGAATAGATACTTTCTAGCTTCCTAGATTTGAAAATTTCTTTAAAGAAAGACGATAAATGTCGATATAAATTGAGCGTATTATCATCAAGGTGGATAAGACCATGTCATGGTCGTGTCATCTTAATAAAGCTAATTATTCTGTACGTGTGTTTGTCACCTAACTCCTCCTAAACGGCTGGAGCGATTTCGTGGGTTCCTGGATTGAAAACGCAATTGGACCCGATAGGTGGCGCTGCTTTTTGCTTTCGATATGTCACCAAATTTCATTTGATGTACTCTTAATATATAGGTAGTAAGAATTGCCGGGTCAGCTAGTGTATATATAAAACTAGCTTATATCCGCGACTTTGTCCGCGTAGATTCAGGATATCGATTTTTGACGACTTAAGTCCGTCCCAAGACTAAGCTATCTCTACTTAAATGAAATTTTATCACAATCGGTCCAGGGGTTTGGCTGTGATAATGTCACAGACAGGCAGAGTTACTATATCGCCTATAATATCTACATTAGTACCTACCTCGTATAATTGTAGTCAAATAAACAAATACACTAACATCTAAACCCGCATGTACTAACTCCGTTTCAACGCGGCCAAAAATTCTTATGAGTGAATCCGTGAAATCCCTATCTATAAATACCCCAGTCTGCTGGACTGTCTGTCTGTCTGCTTTTGTATTTCCCTCTGTGTTTGAGTATTTAACTTTAGTGTCGTCTGGTAGTGTTATATTTAGTGCCAAGGTTCGTTTAGTCAATGGCGATGGTTTCTTTGTACATATTTGGGCTACTGTCCACTAAGTCGATTATGTTACGAGAGTTATTCTAAGAGCACAGTCGTTTTTAGGGTTTCGTAGTCTACACGAGTCGTATTAGTCAACCAACTTATAAAATGTACTTGAAGAAGAAATAATCATTTTTTAGTTCCCTAGTTTTCTTTCTAGGGTTCCGTACCCCGAGGGTAAAACGGGACCCTATTACTAAGACTTCGCTGTCCGTCTGTCTGTCACAGGGCTGTATCTCAAGAACCGTGATAGCTAGACAAATGATATTTTCACAGATTGTGTATTTCTGTTGCCGCTATAACAACAAATACTAAAAACAGAATAAAATAAATATTTAAGTGGGGCTCCCATACAACTAAAATGTTATTTTGGCGTTTTTAGGGTTCCGTACCCAAAGGGTAAAAACGGAACCCTATTACTAAGACTTCGCTGTCCGTCTGTCTGTCTGTCACAGGGCTGTATCTCATGAACCGTGATAGTTAGACAGTTGAAATTTTCACAGATTATGTATTTCTGTGGCTGCTCTAACAACAAATACTAAAAACAGAATAAAATAAATATTTAAGGGGGGCTCCCATACAACAAACATGATTTTTTTTGCCGTTTTTATAGATAATGGTACGGAACCCTTCGTGCGCGAGTCCGACTCGCACTTGGCCGGTTTTTTTTTATAGATAATAGTACGGAACCCTTCGTGCGCGAGTCCGACTCGCACTTGGCCGTTTTTTTACATAATCCTAAGTGTTGCCATTTCTATAAAGGAACCATCTTTTGGGGCCATGTTCGCGTTTTCGTTGTCACCCCAAGCTTTAAACAATAGTCGGCGCACGAAATTTGCTTTTTAATTATGTTATGTTACGGAAACAGCGTATGGCGTCCGTAAAATGCTGAGCTTAGTAACGTTTGTGCATGTAGCGCTTTAGTGGAACGTGGCATTTATATACTTTTACCTTTTGCGAGTGTTATGTCTGGGTTTCGGGGAATGATTGAGTCAACGATTGTTTTGAGGTGACGAATTTATGAGTATTGTACGTTTTGTTGTTATTTTAAAGCGAAAAATCAGTGAACACTTATACTTTTTTAAACAGAAAATTTATTTTTCTCGGTGATTGTAAATTATTTGAGATTTTAAAACTCATAACTTACATGGTGTCAAATGGGAATTTATGGTCGGGTATAAGACTTCTAGACGATGAATTGCATACAACATTTACCATCAAATGAGTGTTTATAAATAAACAAATAGGAACACGACTGTAATCCCCAAGTACGGTAGACATCTCAGATCACCAGGCGCTCAGATCCTTGATGATATCTAAAGGGGTTAGTCAGAGACACGTACAAACCTTATATTTGACACATGCCCACATTTTGGAATAGTTAGCTTTCCACACGTGACAGGTTGCAAGCTCGTTGCCGCTTTCAAGAATGCTTAATAAGTTAAGAGACTACGACGATTCTTAGTCCAGAAATTGCCATTGACTATCCCTTTGGCTTAAAAATAAAGAAATGCCCACTACACACTCAATGCACTGCCAATGGGGATTATTGGACTTGTTGTACAGACTCCAGACTCATAACTAACTCTTCTGAAACGACTTGACCGATTTTTATCTGGAGGCACGGCAGTGCCCCCGCCAAGTCAAGCAATAAAGCGGGACGGCGTATTAGCTAACTAACGTAATTAGCTAACCTTTACGTAATAACTTAAGACAGAAGGACCCTTAAAGTAGGGACTGAATAAATTAACCGACTTGGTATTACATGGATCTCACAACTTTTTACGGTAGAAGAACTGAATGCGTTGCGAGACTTGGCTTTTTTTACAAGTTATGTTTTTGATGGCATATTTTTTGTGTATATTCTATAGGTATGAGAATAGGTCGTAGATTATTTTTTAGGGTTCCGTACCCAAAGGGTTAAAACGGGACCCTATTACTAAGACTTCGCTGTCCGTCTGTCTGTCACAGGGCTGTATCTCATGAGCCGTGATAGTTAAGACAGTTGAAATGTTCACATATTATGTATTTCTGTTGCCGCTATAACAATATATACTAAAAACAGAAAAAATAAATATTTAAGTGGGGCTCTCATACAACAAACGTGATTATTTTGCCGTTTTTCTAGATAATGGTACGGAACCCTTCGTGCGCGAGTACGACTCGCACTTGGCCGGTTTTATTTATAACCCTAAGTGATAAAGGCGTCGTAAAGTTGGGGAAAATCTGAAAGTGCTTTTTTTTGTAGAATTACTGAAATTTGACAGGACAACGTCTGTCGGGACAGCTAGTATTTCTAATAAAGTCTATGAAGTCGGGGTCCAATCAATTGAATGTGTTCTGATCGCAAATGCACCAATACCCAATAAGCATTTATTTATGATCTCATAGCCTGATCGTAAGCTATCAAAAGCTAGCATGCTTATTATAAAGCTCTCTTTCAAATTAAAGCTAAAAATCTCTTCCAAGTATTACTAATTTGAATGATACAGAGGATTACACACGGATCATTAGCATCCTGTGTAAGGCATGTTTGAGCGTCCTGTTTACAGCTTCATTTGAGTCAGGTGTTAAGCTACGTTCAAACGGCGGCGAGTAGGGCTGTCCAATTGTGATTCGCCTTTAGTCAATAAAGCTTAAGGGGCTCCCAGTCGACGATTGTTTTTGTTCGAAACGAAAATATAAATACTTGTGAACAAGCCACATCTCCTATTTTATAATGTATAGTATAAGTGAATAAAGATGTACGCATCTTTAATCACTTAGATAAATATTCCTACCGACCGCTGCAATGACGACAAACACACGTCGGCGCGTGGTCCGCCTTTGCTTTTCGAATAAATTAATGATATAAATTATGTATAATTACTTATCAAAAAGCGACTGGGAAGCATACTTTTGAGAACACGAACGTATCACACGATTTAAGATATGATGATTTGCTACAGCAACATATCGTATGAAAGTGAAACTTACCTACTGTTAATATTTAGTAAAAAATCAAACGTTATTCTATCGCATTTATTATAAATGCGAAAGTTTGTGAGTAAGTGTGTGTGTTTGTTACTCTTTTTCGCAAAAACTACTGAACAGATTAAAATGAAACTTCAGAGTAATATAGCATAGACATCAGAATAACACATAGGGTACTTTTTATCCAGGTAACCACCCGTGCGAAGCCGGGGCGAGCAGCTAGTTCACTATAAAGACTAAATTAGCGTATACCTCAGAGTGACAGTCTAAACTAAAAATCCGAATTTTAAGACTGTCATGACTTACGATGGTTTACACTAATTTAGACTTTCACAATTGCCACCAATATTGTGTGATATTAGAGTTTCATATATCCTTCATCAAGACAGATTCACATTTAAAAGACTAACCCTCGTATTCAGGAACGACACTGTGAGAACACGCACCCACAGTGGACGAAATCTTTTTTCATAAACATCACTTTGTGTTGAGCGGCACTATGGCGCACGCTACCGTGTGCCTTTAGAGCTCAACTTTGGCTAGAGGCACACGACAATGTGCCTCTAGTCACACTATGCAGTGTCGCACAACACATAAAGTGATTTTTGTGAAAAAATATTTCGTCTACTGTGGGTGCGTGTTCTCATAGTGTCGTTCTTGAATACGAGGGATTGAGATTTCGCTTGACTTTTTTTTAGTTCAATGACATCATAATTTCGAAACCTTAAAAAATCTGCTAAAGTTTCAAGTTTATGAAAAAAAAATCTGTTCTTACGGGTTGCGACTTGCATAAATACCTGGTAGACGGTATTCGTGTGAACTCGTCTTTATTTATTTATTTTACAGAAGCTAACAGAGAAATCCGCTTTATTCATAAATCCTAATGAGTACAGCCAACATTAAGAGTACATGATGACTGGACAATGTTTGAAAAGAGTTTTATAGATGAATATGATAACTTTTATAGTTGTGAAATTTAATTAGCAATCAAAATTCAAAACTGTCATCATTTCCAGAAAATAAATAAATTTATATTACAAAAATAAAATACATTTTTGCTACCTATTATATTAAAATTGTGCCTGGTTCCAAACGTTAATAAAATGGTATATTTCAATTCTCATCTTGATCGATACTTAATATCATGCAATTTTATTTAATCTTCCTTATCTTTCGATTTAGCCTCTGTTATATTCGACTTAACTCGTCTGAATTATTATTTTTTCTGTCCGACTAATTTAAGTCGCTCATAAAAAATAAATCACGACTGTAATCCCCAGGTACGGTAGACATTCTTTCAGATCTTCAGATGGGCATAGCATGGCGAAACAAATATTTTACATAATAAATAAAAAAACATTGATGTTTGCCCCCAATCCAATCATAACTCAAAGCTCGTAACAGATACATGAGGAAAACTGTTATCGCGCACAAAGGGTTCTGTACCATATATGTATAATATAAAAATGAATCGCTGAATGTGTTGCTAAGCGCAAATCTCAAGAGCAACCGATTTCGCTATTTCTTTTTTGTTGTATACGTTATTCAGGAGAAATTGTTAGGGAAAAAAAAAATTGACAGGACAACGTCTGTCGGGACAGCTAGTTATTTATAAAAACAGCAAAAAAATCATGTTTGTTGTATGGGAGCCCCACTTAAATATTTATTTAGTATTTGTTGTTAGAGCAGCAACAGAAATACATATTGTGAAAATTTCAACTGTCTAGCTATCACGGTTCATGAGATACAGCCCTGTGACAGACAGACGGACAGACAGACAGACAGCGAAGTCTTAGTAATAGGGTCCCGTTTTTACCCTTTGGGTACCGAACCCTAAAAAGGGACTAGAAAGAGCATTTAAGCAAGATGTATGTGATCCATAGGTGCTAAGAAAGTTATATGAGGAAAAGTCAATAACCTAAAGTTGAATAATTTGTAGCAACTTGGTTTTAGAATTTCTAATATTAGCTAAATCGGTTCAGACGTGCCGAGCGCTAGTTTTCAAAATAATAACTAACTTACGTAATATTAGAGCTTACAATATTATTACAACTATTTTGTAAACAATAATACATTTTTATTACTGTTATAAATCCTTAAGTGTATTGGTTATCCATCGTTTATGTAACAATGAATCAACGGATCGACATGATTTTCTTATTATTAATAATAGTGATAATAAATATTGATAACGATTTTGAATATTTCTAGTAATTTCAATGAATTATCACTTTTTGACCTTAATTTTCGTGTTGTGCGGTGGGGATCACGAATTTGGTGGATTCCGATTTTGATGCGAGTTTTGCTAGAGTTAGGTGGGAAATAAAAGCGATGTCAAATGGCCAAGCCTTTTTTCAGACTGTTTTTTTTACATTACATTTATAACACTCTTATCCTGATTTTATTATTAGAGATAGTTCATTAATCGCCGAGTGACATAATCTACATGTTTTATCCGAGTATCACGTATGCGAAACCGTATTTAAAAGCTAGTTTTACTATAATTAGAATTAGGAGTTTAAAAATTAAGGATCTTTACGTAAACTTATTGAAACTTATGTAGATACTAGCGACCCGCCCCGGCTTCGCACGGGTAGCATGTTATTATACATATAAACCTTCCTCCTGAATCACTCTATCTATTAAAAAAAACCGCATCAAAATCCGTTGTGTAGTTTTAAAGATATAAGCAAACATACATACATACATACGCGGGAAGCGGAAAGCGACTTTGCTTTATACTATGTAGTGATATGTACAATGTACAACTAATATGATTTTATTTATGTAAATGATTTAAAAAGACTAAATGATTATGTCATTTTTACGCCCCTTACATAGGATGAAAAGGAAAAAAAAGTTGTTATTTGATATAAAATATACATTAACACGTGCTCAAAACGAATACAAAGATCATGAGGAACTCGGTTAGTATTCTCATCAGCAGGAATGGGCTAGCAACCTGTCACGTATTGAATTGGCATGTGCCAAATGTAATGTTTGGGTAGGACGTACTTCTGACTACCCCCTATAGACATATTTCAAAGATCAGAGTTTCGGGAGAATCGTGACCTGAGGGAATAACGCGAATTATAAATGTTCTCTTTCCTGTTTGAAATATAAATAAATATGATAACGACTTTAATCGCCGAGTATGGAAGACATGCACTCAGATCTCCAGACGCTGACATCCTTAAAGAAGCCTAAAGGTAGTCAGAAGCACTAATATTTATTTATTCTTCTTCTTCTAACTTAAGAGCTGTGCTCTTGTAGGTGTAATTGATGCAGCTCTCTTTATCCATCTGTTTCTCTCCAGCGCCGCCTCCTGAACTTCCTTATACGACACGACAGCTATTTTCTCCTTTATCTGGCTCATGTAGCTTATTCGTGGCCTTCCTCTTCCTCTCTTCCCTTCAACCTTCCCTTCCATTATAGTCTTTATAAAACTGTCGTGCCGTATATGGCCAACCATATTCCCTCTTCTGTTCTCAATCGTTGTTAATATGACTCTTTTCCTGTATTCTACGTAAAACTTCTATATTTGTCTGTCCGACTTATCCTTTCCATCCTTTATTTATTATTTGATACACGTCGATATTTTGCAGTATTTAGCATTCGATACTTTTTTTTTCATTTTCTAAGGTAACATAATATTTTTTCCAGGAAACTAAACAACTTGACATCGCGCCTAGCAACTCTGCTGGTGCTGCATGCAGCGGGCGCTGGTCTCGCGTCTCCAACAGTGCTGATCACAACACCCATAGCAAGGATGGCGACCGAATGGCTGCCAGCTGACAACCAGACGGTTTACCGGCTTGGAGAGGGAGAGAGGAGAAGGTAATGCCTACAAGCCTGTCATGAGCAGTTAGATATCGAGACAACGGTCTAAGAGGATGAGGTATAGATAATTATATAGGTGTCATAATGTAACACATGGGTTTTAAATATTTAGATAATCTTTGAGTCGTGTTGGCTGAGTGGGAGGTACCTCGACTTTCAATCTGAAGGTCGTGGGTTCGAATCCCGGCGTGCATCAATGTTTTTCTGTTTGAAAAATTTATATGCGCATCAAAAACACGTGCTCGAAACGGCGAAGGAAAACATCGTGAGGAAACCAGTTAGTATAAGAATACTTATAAGAATAAGCGGCGATGGGCTTGCAACCTGTCACGTATGGAATGCTAACTACTGCAAAATGTGGGCTTGACCAAATATAATGTTTGGACGTGCCTCTGACTACACCCACTAGACATCTTCAAAGGATCTAAGCGTCTGGAGATCTGAGAGGAAGTCTATCGTACTTGGGGATTACAGTCGTGATCTTATTTTTTTTTATGAGATTCCTGTGGATCTATGAAAATATAATCATATAAATCTGATTAAACTGAAAAAGTAATGCGTGATGAAAAAATATGCGACTTGCGAACATCGTCCTGATTTTTCAGGTTGAAAATTAAATTTACGACACAATGAGATTTAGAATAACGCGACGTAGACGATGACTTGATTAGGTAGTAGGTTAGGCGAGGAAACTTATTTATTCAGATTTTTGGGATGAACATTATTGAGTAGATAACAGAGTCTACTCTTGAAAACGATCAATACTTTTGACAACTACTATTACGAAGGACGACGATTTCGAAGAGTGTGGTTTTCCGAATATATCGTTGCACTGTCACTGTCGTCGATAATATCGATATACTTAGTTAAAAGTGCCACAACTATAAGCGAGTGTATTGCGGAAATATTATCATCTTGCCACTTCATTCAATAACAACTCTATGAATGTCTTCACACAGCGGTACTATCGTGGAAGGGATTATGAACTTCACACAGCGATAAAGGATCATTAAAAACAATAGGCGCCAAGCCGTATTTGTTGCCTGATTCTTCTAGGCTTGATCGCGAGTCGCGAGAAACAGGCTTAGTTTTACCAACTTTATGATTTTAATAAAATAATAATCTTTTGATTTATGATAGTTGTTATAGAATAAAGTGACAGAACGATAATATCGCCTCGATAAACTTGATCGCGGAAGTAGTGCCTGCGCAAAAAAAATATTAAAAATCTTTTATATCAATAAAATCACAAGGAACACTTTGAAACGTCTAAGGAACTAGGTGAAGCTACGCCGATTCCACGCGACCAAGCCTAGAAGAATCAGGCAACAGACACGGCTTGGGGTCTACTTTTTTTGATCCTTTCCTTAATGCTATGTAGAGCTCCAGTGTGGTGCCAATCGATCAAGGTGAAGGCTCAAACAAGAATAATAATTAAAAGTACCTAGTTTTAAGATTTGGGCTTTTGGAGTATGACAATAAGGACTGTAATTTATTGTTGCCGTTTCAGTTTGGAGTTGAACACATCAACGATAAAGCAGGCGACAGTGTTCATTACCATCAGTCCATGTACAAAGGACTTCCACTGGGCGCTTTATTATGGAAAGGCTGGGAACTCTAATGGTAATTCTTTTCATATTTCTAGTCTTTTTAAATAGCCAGCCCCCTTACTACAAGCTCTAAAAACAGTACTACTCGCGGCGCGAAAGTGACAACGCCATACGAGTTTGTATAGCGTTGTCAAATTTTCAATACTATTTTAATTTTACTTTAAGAGTTTGTGGTACAGATCCAGGGTTTAAAAGAAAAGATGTCTACCGTATATTTGAGGATTATAGTCGTGATCCTATTTATTAAATTGTTATTGTTGGTTTAGACAACATTTTTTAAACCCGTAAATGACAGTTGTTGTTAGTGTCTAGTAAAAAAAAAAAAAATTAATGTTACGTTTTAGATAAAACCAACTTTAGATAGGAGAACTTCGTTCTATATTTCGGAAGTTCTTCGAAAAACTTAAATGGATTTTTATTGAACTTTTTTAATAAAGAAAATATCCAAAGAATGATACGATAAGTTGGGTAGGCAAGTGTTGATGTAATCTTGCACGTTTTACGGAAAAATTTCTTATCTTACATTGTTCAAACTTACATTGCTGTTCTCTATGGAAAAGTGAAGATCTCTAGCGAAAAATCTCAGTTATTACGGAGCGCGAATCGCCAATCAATACTAATACATAAGAAAATTGTCCGAAAAGCCAATCTACTTTTGAAAGTCGGTTAAAAATATGATGGATTACTATTTGATAAAGCAATTTTTTTGACAGGTCACCTCAGTTTGAAGGAAGGCGATGGAGGGGATATGAGTGCGTTTTCACTGTTCATATCACAGTACGACAAATATGTTTTGCAGGTTGGTTATTGGAGTTTACTCCTTAATAGGTTTTTGATATAAGGCGCCCGGTTTGAAAAAAATGTGAGTAGTAAAATCTACTGAACGCATGACCTCGTTACGTTTTTGGTGCGCAACTTTCTAATTTGGTGTGAGCAGTGCAGCTAGATCGTGGGTAGTGTGTACCCTTACTTTGCCTATACTTTATAATGCTTTCTCTCACTCTTACTGATGGCAAAACATCTTATAGTGGGGGTACGCTCTACGCACGATCTGGTAAACTCCAGTCGTGCGTCGGAGCTGACACACACAATTTTTTTAGATTAATATCGAAAACTCAAAAGATATAAAATATAGTATAAATAGAAAATAGATATTACATCATAAATATTTACCTACTAATCCTACTAATATTATAAATGCGAAAGTTTGTGGTGGGTGTGTGTGTTTGTTACTCTTTCACGCAAAAACTACTGAACGGATTTAGATGAAACTTTACAAAAGCTGCTCGCCCCGGCTTCGCACAGGTGGTATCTGGATAAAAAGTAGCCTATGTGTTATCTAAATTACTGTAAAGTCTGTCCGTCCGTACGTCTGTCACAGGGCTGTATATCATGAACCGTGATAGCTAGATAGTTGAAATTTTCACTGATGATGTATTTCTGTTGCCGCTATAACAGCAAATACTAAAATCAGAAAAAAAATATTGAAGTGGGGCTCCCATACAACAATCGTATTTTTTTGCCGTTTTTTTTGTAGATAATAGTATGGAACCCTTCGTGCGCGAGTCCAACACGCACTTGTCCGGTTTTTTTTTTTATTTCAAGTGTTTTCCTGCATACAAAGTTATTTTGTTACCCAGCTTTCATCGACCCTCGGTGGAGCAGCCATGGTCAGTGTTCGAGGTGAGCCAATGAGGCAAGTCCGTCTGAGACTCAGGGTGCGGTCAAGGAGACGACTGGCCGCTAACTGGGACCCCAGGTAGGTAATATCAATTACCAGGCTGTAAACATAATTGTAACCTTCAGCTATGCCCGCTGTGTTTACGGCTTGCTGTGTAGGGTCAAAGACCCGGTTGTGGTGCCTACCCCGGTTTTGGACATTTTCAAATTTAGCAGTCAATAAATAAGCATAGCCAACAAACTTGTTTAAAATCTATAGTTAATACAATTCTTTGTCTATGCTCTCTTTAGATAAGTGGCAGTTGTGATGCGTTATACCTCTAGACTTGATTGACCATAACTAAATATTTCCCGTTTTGTCTATTTAAAATTTAAATAGACAAAACGGGAAATATTTAGTTTAAATATGAATAATTAATAAAAAATATCGCCTGATACAAAACCTTTACTAAACCTAAGAGATAGATAAAAGTACTCTATCATATGTTATTTTAAAAATCGTCGCTTTAATCATTTTTTCAATATTACATTTTAATTTTAAAATAAACTGTTATTTGAAAATTAAAATGTCGTTAAAATGCCTACAAGCGCTCTCACAGCATGTTTAACTACCAACTTATAGTTTAACCCGTGCTCTACTTCGAAAATGACAAGGAAATAATGATGACTTTGATCGCGTGCAAAATTTCATATGTTACTTTTGAGATAACATCATAAATATAAAATTCTCGTGTCACAGTGTTTGTTACCGAAATTCTCCGAAACGTCTTGACCGATTTTATGAAACTTTTTGTGCGTAAGTATGAGAATAGGTCGTGGTGGCATAAAGTTCGGGAAACACTGAAAGTGCTTTTTTCTGTGGGATTATTGAAATTTGATAGGACAACGTCTGTTGGAACAGCTAGTTAGTTATAATAAGCACTCTCTTGTGACGTTTGGGTTTAACAACTAAAATAAGTTTTCTGTTGAAAAATATTTTTCAATGACAAACATTTTTCCCGAAGAACACAATTTTTTCGCGAAACTTTCTTAATTTTTTCCTTCATTAGAACCTTCTCCTGACACTTAACGAATAAAACAAAAAAAAAATAGCAAAATCGGTCCAACCATTTACGCGTGATGGGGAAATATTGATTCATTTTGATAAAAATAGAAGACAAGCCGACCCGTGACAGACGTTGTCCTGTCAAATTTTAATAATCGCATAGGAAAAAGCAATTTTATGCAATATGCATTATATTTTATTTTACTTCCAATTTTTTCCCTACAAACCTTGTACTTTAATAAAATAAATTACGAATTTTGGTAGAATGCATATTTAAGTATATCATTCATTAGTCAAAACTGCGTGGCTATGACGACTAAATGTTTTTAGTCTGTGATGTCAGATTTGTTGCACATCAGCGCCATCTATACCAAAATCATCCTTTTTGCGTTTTTTTATCATTTAGGGGTTGTTTTTCGGATTATAAGTTCCCCCTTTATTTATTCTGATCTTTATCTACATACTACAGCAACTTTCATCTTAATCCGTTATGTTGTTTATTTGACTAAGAAACAAACATAGCAGCCTTATCACAAACTTTCGCATTTATATAATATTTTAAGGATAAACTATAGGGCTGCAGGTAGATCACGTCGTCGGGATAAAAATGTTGCCCTTCTTTTTATTTGGACCAGAGCCATACCTACATAAATCTGAGCTGTCGGTCAGCGAACGTCACAGAAACGTGTATGGATGAATTTATGATGCCGGCCCTTATACGGCGTGATACGGCTAGGACGCGATCACTTTTTGTGAAAAACTGTTAACCGTTAGAAGATGAAGTTATGGGATAACTGGTGAACGATGAAAAAGTACAGCCGCTGTCACAATAACAGAGGTCCAAGGTATATATAGCAGTAGTAAGAGTCGGGAGACTATTAAATCGAATCAAAACTTCTTTTGAACAAAATGAGAAGAGGTTCTCAATTCGACATTTTCTTCTTATCATAATCACTACATAGTATAAAGCAAAGTCGCTTCCCGCGTCTGTATGTATGCTTATATCTTTAAAACTACACAACGGATTTTGATGCGTTTTTTTTAATAGATAGAGTGATTCAGGAGGAAGGTTTTTATGTATTAAACCCGTGCGATGCCGGGGCGGGTCGCTAGTATAATATATATTACGCGTCACGTTGTTTGTCCGCGATGGACTCTTAAACTACTTAACCAATTTTAATCAAACTTTGCACATCGTGTGCAGTTTGATCGCATTTATAGTCGCAATATTATTTTATTGCAAATTGTTTATTAACTGACAGTCACAATTATCTGTTAACTCCAAAAGATTCTAACAAATGGCGATATCTTCTGACACAGCAAAGCGTGGCCGGGTCTGCTTGTGTATATAGTTATTTAAAAAACATTACGGGTTTGTGATAACTTTTCGATTAAGGCATCCGTTTGTGAAATATTAAGCTATAAAATACAAAATTTTGTCAAAATCAAGTGTCTCCCCTCCCCCTACCAGTTAAACTGTTGGTTTTGGAGGTGTGATAAAATTTACGGTTATATATAACGAATTTAAAATGAAAACTATCACGTCTAAGTAGGCATTACAAGTTTACGAGTAATCATCGACCAACTTAAAAAATGTATTTTCTAAGTTGCTCGACGATTACTCATACACTAGGAGTTAACTTTTTAGTACAAATATCATTGAAAATTACTTATATAACGTTGTTAGCTGTGTAAACTACGTAACCCTAAATTGCGCGTGGCTTGGCCAGTTTTTATTCTATTGTGTAGAGAATAATCCCAAGTTGGTCACATTTCAATATTTATGTTGGACTCTTGTTCATTCAGAAAACTTGATAAAAAATATCGTCCCTTGACTTTTCGATTGGTCGGAACATTTTCGTCGGTTTTCTTTTCAATTTTTAAACGTAATTGTAAAGTGAAATGTAAATGGAATTTTCTAGAGAAAACAGCCACAAGTGTGCTTGCGGCCTTAACTTTTATAAAATGTAATACACGCCTATTGGACAACTTTCTGCGATACTAATCAATATCCCACATTCCGGTCCAGCTACGCATCCGTGTAAGGTGCGCTGCTCGTGTGAACGCCGCTTTATTTCATGTACAAAGCAATTGACCTTATTATTGTGATATTTTTTTCTAACTAAAGTACCTATTACATTACTTTTCGATCGTGATTAGTAGACATAACTATAGATTTTGACACGGGTGTTTATCACGTAATTACCTTTAATTTATTTTCCCGACGTTTCGGCTATGTTACAATAGCCATGGTCGCTGGCAGACTGAACCGCAAAACTTCGGGAAAATAAATTAAAGGTAATTACGTGATAAATTCCAGATATTATGCTATACTAAATTCATTAAATTAAAACAGCACTAAACAGATATTTCTACTTACAAGCAATAAGCTTAGTTAGAACGAGGTAACCATTTTTACTGGTAATGTTAGGTCTTTTCAGTAGTCAGTTCAGTTGTTTTTGTGTGAAAAAGTAACAAACACACACACACCCACTCACTCACTCACAAACTTTCGCATTTATAATATTAGTAGGAAGTAGGATAGTAGAATAGGCTATTTGACAATATAAAAATAAAGTGTTGTTGATAGTAATCTATGTAAATTATGCCTTCGTAAAGCGTGATAGAGTAAAATAACTTGAAAGTAAACAAAGATTTATTAAAAAACCCATAATTCAAATTATCTATTTAAAAACAAAACACAAAACGGTCAGGATTGGTCGAATCGACGATGACGTAACATGCTTGTCAATATGTCATCGCCTGCCTTGAAAAACTTGACGTTTGTTTATTTGTTGACAAGCATGTAACGTTTTTGCGAGTTATTAAAATTTTCGATATTTAATTTACATTTTTAGGGCCAATACCTAACAGAATTTAAAATAATATTTTTTATGGGTTCCACAGTCACTACTGAATAATCTAGAATGGTTTTCAAAATCTTGTCAAATAGCCCATTAGTAAAGATATCGAAACGCAACGATTACAATACTCGTACGTAAATACACCGACTTTGGGGTCAACACATTCACATCATTGTATAACTCGAGTTTATTTTTTAATTGTATAAGATCATGGTTAAATGGAGCCACTGTACCGACATTCCAATTTATAATCATGCTGGCGTGAATTGGCGGTTTTTGTGTAGGGTTGTCACGTGTTTAACCTTTGCATGACACCACGAACACGGTTAAACACGTGACAATTCAATTCAAAAGACTACAGGTATGTAACGCTTAGTAATTAAGATTTTTAGAGTTTAACCTATAAAAAACGAATTCGATAATTCGTGTCTGTCTGACCCAGCCAATAAGCTCCGAATCTACTGGACCGATTACTACAAATATGACAAAATAAATGTATTAAAATTCAAAAAGTTTTGCAAACTGTACCTTCTGAGTGACATATAAAATAAAATAACTTTTAAACTATTTTAGGTTATTTAAAAAAATATATAAAAATTAACCATTATCTTTATCTCCTAAGCTGTTTAACATTTTGCCTAACATTTTTAATAACATATAGAAATTCTACTATATTACAGGAAAACTTAAGAAGTCTATCATCGTACGGAACCACGCGAGTTCAACACGCAATTGTCCGGTTTTTTTTATCACACACAACATAGCATCCAGTGTATTCTCACAAAAACCATAACCAACATTCTATTGCGCATTCCAATGAGGCCGATTCTCGCTATCCCGACTACAGTACTATGCTCTACTAAAGATGGGTCTGAAAAAGAAAAAGAACTTGAAAGGCAAACTTCATTCCTTCAACTTTTTTTTCATATAATTTCTAGCTATTCAGAGAAATATCGAGTGTATTTAAATTGGCTTAGAGTTGTTTTTGCTTTGATTGAAAAAGGTGCGTAATGTGTTACTTGGATTGTTATTGAACTTATAGAGCCTTTTCAGGAAAAATATGGCCATTTTACAATTTATCGGGGTACGTTATTGATGGTAGGTATTTATTGCACCTAAATAGTTTGCTAATTTAGTGCAGTAAACCTTGTGCATTAAAATAGTAGGGTGAGAGCGCTGGTTGTGGACATTTTAACATTTTAATTTTTATATTAACGGTATAAAATGAAAAATACATTAAAACAACGATTTTTAAACAACATAAAATAGAGTAGCCGTGTTGGCCGAGTGGGATGTACCTCGACTTTCAATATGACGGTCGTGGGTTCGAATCCCGGCGTGCATCAATACATTTTTCTGTTCGAAAATTTATATGCGCACTAAAAACACGTGCTTACAACGGCGAAGGAAAACATCGTGAGGAAACCAGTTAGTGTTCTTATAAGCGGCGATGGGCTTGCAACCTGTCACGTATGGAATGCTAACTACTGCAAAATGTGGGCATGTGCCAAATATAATGTTTGGACGTGCCTCTGACTACCCCCACTAGACATTTTCAAAGGATCTAAGCGTCTGAAGATCTGAGAGGATGTCTACCGTACTTGGGGATTACAGTCGTGATCCTATTTATTTTATTTTATTTATTAATAGAGTATTAATCTATCTCTTAGGTTAAGCCAAGGTTTTATAACAGGCGATATTTATTAATTAATTATTAAATTAATTATCCTTGGTGGACATCGGAACCACAACCTACAGCGCAGAAGGCAGAGTTACTACCAACTGAGCTATAAGGCCAACTGCGCGCAAACTAAGCCTGGAAGATCTGTAGATACTATTTTCTATCATAATAACAATAATTCCCAGTCGGTTAATATTAAACGGGTTAATTCGAGGAATTCGAAAATGCTGACGATATTTTTAGGGTTCCGTACCCAAAGGGTAAAAACGGGACCCTATTACTAAGACTTCGTTGTCCGTCTGTCCGTCTGTATATAATGAACCGTAATAGCTAGACAGTTTTTACAGATTATGTATATTATCTGTTGCCGCTATAACAACAAATACTAAAAACAGAATAAAACAAATATTTAAGTGGGGCTCCCATACAACAAACGTGTTATTTTTGCCGTATTTTATAAATGTACGGAACCCTTCGTGCGCGAGTCTGACTCGCACTTATCCGGTTTTTTTTATTTCAAAATAGTGTCTTTCTACCTTTAAAGCTGCGTGCAAACATCCACTCTGATAAAATCTGGAATTCACTATTAATGTGACAACTGTGAACATTTCAATTTCTATTTATGATGGCCGATAGCCCTAGCACGTTTATTAACCCTCAATTACCATCTGTGGGGTGATATTGTACCCCTAGATTTTATTTCTCAGTTCCCTACATGCATAATTATTATAATACTAGCTTATGCCAACGGCTATATTTCAAGTTTGATACGAATCCGTTTGGGCGTGATTCAATCAAAACCATACTAACATTCTCACATACTTTCGATGTAAAATATTAGTATGATTCTACATTAGACACTTTAGTTTTTTCAAACGAATTATGTATCAGTCCATAAACAATAAAACAGATTTTGTTTTAAAACAAAACCATATTTTCCTCGTCATTAAATCTACGTTTATAAGAATAAACGTAATAAAGAAGTTTTTAATCAGGTAAAATATACCCCACCGTCATACTTTACGATAAGAGGCAGCAAAGTGTTAATTCATCTGCAGTGTTTCTGGAACTAATTACCTTTAATCGTATGGATGCCATACCTGTCACGAAGTATTGAATGCGAGTGATAACATAACTATTTGCCGAGTAAATGGTGAAGGGTCTATTCTGAAAGAGCTATTATTATTATCTAGCTAGTATTATAAAGAGACTAGCTGTCCCGACAGACCTTCTGTCAAATTTCAATATCTAATCCTACAGAAAAAAGCACTTTCTGTTTCCCAAACTTTACACTGGATATTCCAAAAAGCGGTACGAATACTATACGACTTCTTTACGAACTTTTCTCATACCTAACAAATATACGTAAAAAAATTGGTCGAGCCGTTTCTGATAAGTGTGACCACAAACACCGTGTCACGAGATCTATATGTATTAGATAATGTGAATTAGAGTCTGTATGTATGCGGAGGATAATCACCAAAACTACGGGACCTATTTAAAAAAAAATTTCACCATTTGAAAGGTACAAACATTCATTCGTATGGAAATTAGCTACTTTTTATCCGGGTACCACGCGTACCAGGCGTAGCACACGGAACCTAGTAAAAACTAAAAAAAAAAAACAATATTTAAGGAATTTTGTCGAATTTACTTCCGGCTTACTACAATTCACAGCGTAAGTAAGAGTGGGAGGGGCGGGGCGGGGGGAGGGGGGGGGGAGGTATCATTCAATCCGAACGTCGTGAGTTCGATTTTCTTAAACTACCGTAGTCTATGTTACAGGTTGCAAGCCCAACGCCGCTTTTAATAATACTAACTAGATTGAAAGACTAGGTACGCGTCTCTTTCTAAATTACATGCAACTTCATAATAGCGTCCATTTAAATTCTTAGCCTCATCTATATTTCAGTCAAGGCATAGTCAAGGAATGATAGCGGTTTTAACAAAAACTCGGCGATGCCACTAGTAATCTCTTCCCGCGGAATACAACTAAACAACTTTTTTGCCACTACGCCATGCCATTAAAGTAATTCAATAGGATTTTTTAAAAACGCTACCCATCCAAAGATAGATCGTCAATTTAACGGATATAATTGACTCCTTTTAGAGCCTACAAAGACGATGGAAAAGTCGCAATTATTGACTTGTTTCTGAAATCAAAGCTGCCGCTCTGAATGTGATCACACGGGCAATTTAGATTGATTTATTATCCGACTAGCAGTCCGCCCCGGCGTCGCACGGGTTTAATACCGATTTGATGGGTATTTTTTTACACCTTGGGTTTTATTATCGAAGTTTTCATACGGATCCCTATTAGTTAGACATATAGTATCATGAACTTTTTTGTAGATATTGATGATATCTATAAAACTGTTGTACATTACTTTGCTCTGTTGTCAATAATTTCCGCAGCGTAAGCGATATAAGGATTTTTTTTCACACGTCTGGTTTCATTATCGAAATGTTCATAAGGATCCCTAACATTTTCTAATGGTGAAAGAATTTTTCAAATCGGTTCAGTAGTTTCGGAGCCTATTCAATGACAATGATGAACAAACAAACAATAAAATCTTTCCTCTTTATAATATTAGTATAGATTATACAAAAAATCTTTGTTGGCCGCGTAGGAGGCACCTTGACGCTCAATCCAAAGGTTTGAATCCAAATCGAATATTTCTATTTGAAAAATATGCGAATTGACACGATGAGCTCGTGTTAATTCGGTGAAGGAAAACATTGTGAGGAAACCAGTATGTAAGCAAGGAACTATTTTCCATATTTATTTCAAAAATTTAAGTTTAGTATTTTCGGAGATAACGGTAATAATCAATTTTCATCGTTTTTCCTAAATTACTTAAAGTCTGTTTTTGCTAAAATTATAAAAAATATATATCTGAGTTGCTGACAACAACCACTTTGATTTGATATGTCACACGACATGGTTTGCGAATATATATTTCAGGTTTACCCTTCAAAAGTGGCCCCCCTGTTTAAAATTCATTATTTTACTTTACGTGTTCATCTTTGGGTCAACAATTTACATATGTTTACCAAATTTCAATTCAACCGGTCTAGTAGTTTCGGAACAAATCGGCTGTGACAGACAGACAGACAGACGCACGAGTAATCCTATAAGGGTTCCGTTTTTTTTCCTTTTGAGGTACGGAACCCTAAAAAGGAGTCTCCATACATAACTACGAGATGACAGTTTTAATATTGACTTAGCTACTGCATTAATAACTAGGAAGAAGGGTTCCGCACGTGTAATAGTGTATACCGTTTAAATTTATTCAAATTTTTACATAAACTTCAAATTTCTAGCTGCATCGTGTTGATTCTACGGACGCAAACACCCAACTCGTGCTTTTGCTAATTTTAGCAATTTTAGCATATTAATTAGGTGCATGGCTATTTTAAATTGGAAATTAGCTTATTAGACTAACTACTAGGTTTCTACTTGTGGATTTGTCATAGGATTTCTGGGCCCCTGCTCCCCTCAGCAAAACGATTTCGACATTATCGATGACTAGCAGTCCGCCCCGGCGTCGCACGGGTGTTACACCTTGGGTTACATTATCGAAGTTTTCATACGGATCCCTAATAATTAGACATATGGTAATATGGACTTTTTTGTAGATATTGATGATATCTATAAAACTGTAGTACATTACTTTGCTCTATTTTCAATAATTTCCGCAACGTATGCGATATAAGGATTTTTTTTCACACATTTGGTTACATTATCGAAGTTTTTATACGGATCCCTAACATTTTTGAAAATATTCTATAGCCTATATTCATCAGGGATAATGTAGAATCCTAATGGTGAAATAATTTTTCAAACCGGTCCAGTAGTTTCGGAGCCTATTTGATGCAAACAAACAAACAAACAATCAAATCTTTCCTCTTTATAATATTGGTATAGACAGTGCTGTGATATATTCTGCCAAACCGCACTCTTAGAAATCGTTGTCTGTCGTATTAAAATGTATGATATTCAATGCGGTCGCGGGTTAAATGGGGGTGTGACATAATGTCAGCGCGCGTAATCTTGGAAATTCAAAAAAGGGCTTCATATTCTCATCTTTACAACTTCGAAAATACTGCATGTATTAAAGTGAAATAAAAACAAATGTAATGTACATGATCTACGCTCCGATTTTAGGTGTATTTGATGGTAATATTTTGAGCCTTTTGTGTTCTCCTTTGTTAAAAGTAATGTCGGTTGTTTCATTGTTCAAAATATAGTCGGAAACGATGTGACGTTTGTCCCGATATATCGTTTATCGTTTTCATGAGAAAACCCCTGATAAAACCATTGTTCGTGTTTTCGCACCGATACATAAACAGTGCCTCTGACTATCCTCTTTAGAGATCTTCGAAGAATTTATCGCCTCGAAATCTGAGAGGATGTCTACCGTACTTGGGGATAACAGTCGTGATCCTACTTATTTTAACATAAACAGTCATAAATTGAACATCCTACACTACAGGATGAAGCAATTTTGTTTTTCTAGGATATTGACATTGATGAGTTATTTGTAGCCTAAATATACTGAAAACCCTCACGATTTCGGTCCCGTGGAGTTATTTTCTAACAGAGTTATTTTTTAACCCGTGCTGAATACTCTTAGGAGTTAAATTTCGGAAATTTCTTTCTTAGTGCACCCTTACAAAGAAATACACACACACACTAAAGGAAAACATCCTCTAAATTTCACGTTACATGACTAGAAGTTTAGGCTTTGCGTTGATAGTCAGTCAGTCAGTCAGTGACACAAGAGTTTTACACATTTACCCTCGTATTCAAGAACGTGGGTGCGTGTTCTCATAGTGTTGTTCCTGAATACGAGGGTTAGGGCGTTGTCTGCATATTATTAAGAAACCGGGGATGAACCTTTAAAACATTGCCCTTGTGAATGACGAAGGCGCTTAACCTCGTAATTGTCTATCGTATCGATTCCCTGACTTCTAATTTACCTGTCACGTACGAGTACACTTTATTAACAGGCGTGCGTTGTTTACGTCTTTGAGCTCTGTTCACTTGATTTTATAAAATGATGGCCTCACTGTAGCGTAGACAGCATTTTTTATTTCAGAAATTATTTATATTCAACGCGTTATTGCCTGAAGGAGGGTGATGTTTTTCGAGCGTAGGTTTGTAGGTAGTCTATTTCTTGGGCACGCTATACAGCCCAAACGATTTTGACTTATTAAAACATAATTAGAGGTGTCGTAGGATGCCGTGTGCCTTTAGAGCTCAACTTTGGCTAGAGGCACACGAAAATGTGCCTCTAGTCACACTATGCAGTGTCGCACAACACATAAAGTGATTTTTATGAAAAAAGACTTCGTCCACTGTGGGTGCGTGTTCTCATAGTGTCGTTCTTGAATACGAGGGTTAGATAAATTCGAACATGATAAATCTAATTTCACATAACTCTCTTGAACATTTTATGTTAAATTTCACTCGTCATATTTGCATTAAATCAAATGAAGCTCTACAAAAAACTTATTCAATCACACTGCCGAGTTCTATATAATAATATGAGCTTTCCTTAAGGTGATAAGTGAAATTTTTGACGTATTGTATGGGCTGAGTCTACCCGGATAAGACAGAAAAAGTGATAAAACAGCATTATCTTGAAAAGCATCAAATTTAAAAAAAAAATTGTCTATAATTTAGGTAGCTAGTATGATTAACTAACGAATTGTATAAAAATTTACTATTTAGCTATTCATAGTTTTGATTAAAAACGAAACTAGTGTTTTTGAAGAGCCAACTTTGGATAATAAATCTATCGACAAAAGTTTCACCAATCGTGTTTCTGTCTTTATTTTATCTAGATAAATCCTTAAGTTATCTTTGACATAATACTCGTCTTATTTCTCATGTTCGAACCAAATGAAAGTAGCTTTTCATTGTGAAGTAGGTAGGTAAGTACTGTTGAAAGGAAAGTATTTTTCCTAGTAGGAAACCTCAGTCATCCCTTTGAAAACAAAACAAATGTTTTCTTATACATGTTCTTTTAGCAACCATAAGTGGGGTCTTACAAGTGGGATCAGATAAATTGTACTTATCCAGGCCGATACTGCTATATAGGTAGGAGCTTTTAGGGTAAACAATTAGGGTATTTGCAGCGGACAAATAGACAGAAATAAATATAAAGTAATGCGTAGGGTTTAGTTAGACCCAACATAGTTTTAAGGTTTTAAATTAATAATGTTATAAGCTGTGTGTGTATGTGTATGTGGTAGGTAGACAGAAGAACATCTTAATTCTAACTAGAATAAGTATAATAATTCTTAAGCTCTTTAGTATTTTTTTTTATTGTTGTATGTACTTGAGTAGTAGGTACTTTTAATTATTATTCTTGTTTGAGCCTTCACCTTGTTCGATTAGCACCACACTGGAGCTCTACATAGCATTAAGGAAAGGATCATTAAAAAAAAGGTGACCCCAAGCCGTGTTTCTTGCCTGATTCTTCTAGGCTTGGTCGCGTGGAATCGGTCAAACAAACAACTCTGTCAAGTCAGTGAGGTATGAGGTACGGGGGGAGTGGGAAAAAATGCATTCTGATTGGCCGGTTCAAGATGACGTGATTCACTAGGGATGGGAAGTGTTGTCATGAGTTGTCGATAGCAGTCAGAGGCACGTCCAAATATTATATTCGGCACATACCCACATTTTGCAGTAGTTAGCAGTCCATACGTGACAGGTTGCAAGCCCATCGCCGCTTATAACAATACTAACTACTGGTTTCCTCGCGATGCGATGCGATGCGACTGGTTTCCACCGTTTTAAACACGGGATCGGGATCGGGATCGGGATCGGGATCGGGATCGGGATCGGGATCGGGATCGGGAACGGGAACGCGAACGCGAACGCGAACGAGAACGGGAACTTAAGACAACATTTGTTAATTCTAAAGCGATAATATTATAAATGCGAATAGCAAATAGGTTACTTCCATGTAGGAACAACGCGAGCGAAGCCGCGGACGGAAGCTAGTTGGCAATAAGTAGTTTTACTAGTTAGGTCCAACTGTTGTTGTTACTACTATGTAGGTTTATCGATCATCAATTATTGAGTAGTGGTACAACACTATTGACTATCGACAAGGAAAATAACCAGTGTAACTTGAGCTTGTGGTAATGGTTTTTTAGCATAAACAGACGAGATGTGCACGGGTCAAGGAAGTGGTCGGTACTACTGCAGGTTTGACGCGCGGTATTTTTTATCGGCCGTATAAGCCTGATGTTTTGGATGACAGTGTTCGCCTTGCATGCGGTGTCTTCTGGGCTATGTAGTCGATGGTGTAGCTTCACCTAGTTCCTAAGACGTTTCAAAGTGATCCTTGTGATTTTATCGAAATAAATGATTTTTTTAATTTGAATTTGATTAACTAATTATTATACTTCATAAAAATCATTTTGCATTTTTTGACGACCAAATGATTACATTGTCTGTAAATATTTGCTTCAGGGCTGGGTGCTCCGGGCATTCAAATATTTTGATTATAAAGGCATTTTTTTAAATATTAGGTTCAAAGTTCCTCTTTCTTTTTTATCCTCTTTCAAATTACATCGAATTCGGTCCAACCGTTGTAACGTGAAAAAATAGTGTGATAGAAACTGGGAGTTGTGCTTGTTTCTTTGGTTTCTGGTTCGATTCCCAGCTCCCGTAAATCTTTTAGCATATTTTTTTTTATCTCCAGCCCAATAGATCCCCAAGAGACAACCTACTGCGTGGTTGCATCACATCGTCGTAACTACACATCGCTATGCGCAGCGCAAAACGATATCAAGATGTCGAGATACCAGAAACTCAATCGGATGGTTGAAGACAGAATTTCGGCGGAGAGTTCCACTGAGGTCGATAATACGATCGAAGTGGACGATGGTTACAGCTTGTTCGAGGGGAATCTGAAGAATATGTTTCGGAGGAAGAAAATTGGTAAGACCTTACAACTTAGGAACTAATAAACTAGGTATAGTTGTTTTGTCTCACGTAAGCGGTTTGGTTATAATTGTGTGTGTACATGACACATTGTTTCTGTATGCGTAAGTTCATCATCAGTCACACATACAAAAGCGCCTGTCTAGAAACATCACAAGAGTATCTATACACATCACAATTACAAGTACTGCTCATCCGCCTTCGTCTGATAGAACAACTGTACCTACTTATGCTTAAGGCACTCCCAGTCGACGATTGTTTTTGTTCGAAACGAAAAAATAAATACTTGTGAACAAGCCACATCTCCTATTTTATAATGTATAGTTATATTAATAGTTACTTTAATCACTTCGATAAATAATCCTACCGACCGCTGCAATGACGACAAACACACGTCGGCGCGTGGTCCGCCTTAGCTTTTCGAATAAATTAATGATATAAATTATGTATAATTACTTATCAAAAATCTATTCTAATAGAAATCTAGATCTACATATTACCTATCTTTAACAATAAATCACAAGTTGATTTTAATAGTAGGTATATTAAAATATTTCGATCATAAATTCTAAAACGTATCATTTTGATATAATATCTTTATCGTGAAAAGTTTCTGCTATTATGTTTTCAGCTTAATAGAAATCTAGGTAGGAACCTGAAGTAATATACTTATAAAAAACTTGAGAGGTGTCAAGGGACACCCGGATGGAACGAAGTTCTCACAAAATAACGTGGGACAAGGGAAGGGGAATCAACTTTGACTTCGACTTCGACTTCGACTTCGACTTCGACCTCGACCTCGACCCCGACCTCGACCTCGACCTCGACCTCCACCTCCACCTCCACCTCGACCTCGACCTCGACCTCGACCTCGACCTCGACCTCGATCTCGACCTCGACCTCGACCTCGACCTCGACCTCGACCTCGACCTCGACCTCGACCTCGACCTCGACCTCGACCTCGACCTCGACCTCGACCTCGACCTCGACCTCGACCTCGACCTCGACCTCGACCTCCACTTCCACCTCGACCTCGACCTCGACACAATTAATAGATATATATATTAATAGATATACTATAGCAAAAAAGTGTCGTGACAACTTTTCGTAAGAATTTTTTCCGTCTAGCCCCCTTTCACAACGCGCGATAAGGAACTTCGTTCCAAAAATAGGAGATGTGGCTTGTTCAGAAGTATTGCTTTTTTCGTTTCGAAAAAGAGCAATCAGCGACTGGGAGCCCCTTAAGTTACATGTCATGGGTCTATCGTGTTCCTAATTGACAGTTGCCGGATAGGAATGTGACGAATCGATTACCAGTTCAGTTAGCAAATAGCTTACCAGCTTACGAAGCGACAATAGAGTTGTGGGAAAAAGTTGGTAAAATCTTAGGTTAATAACCAATAATAGGCAGTGGGCCGTGGGAGGTACTGCGATGAAGTGCCTTTTTGACTAAAATTGCAAGTAATTATATTTTTAGGACGCAGCACAAAAGTGACAGACGAAGATCCGGTGATAGCATGCGTCGGAGAGAGAACACACCATTTAATCGAGAATTTGGATCCTAGCAGGGTAAGAAAAACATGCGGCCCATTGACTGCGCTTGACATTATCAAACTCGAATATTTGAGCGCTATCATTGGTCAAATAGATCTTTCATCTTTAGGTTTTATTTCTTAAATCAAGTGTAGCGTATGCTGCTTTTTGAATTTGTGCTGAAGCTCTTTAGTTATTTTTTTTATTGTTGTACGTACTTGAGTAGTACTTTTAATAATTATTCTTGTTTGAGCCTTCACCTTGTTCGATCGGCACCTCACTAGAGCTCTACATAGCATTAAGGATTTAAAAAAAAGGTAGAACCCAATCGGTGTAGCTTCTCCTAGTTCCTAAGACGTTTCAAAGTGATCCTTGTGATTTTATTGAAATAAATGATTATTGAATTTGAATTTGATATAAATTTGAATTTGAATTTGAAGAATGAGTTTCCATCTCCGCGGAGCTGTGGGAGCTCCGCGGAGATGGAAACTCATTCTTATGCTACGTCTGCTGAAAAATATGATTTACAACTACATTTCAATACTCACAGAATATCTTTGGCTTATAGACATACTTCGTCAGCGTGTTCGGAGTAGCCAGGGACAGGCGATCTGGCTCGCTGCTGGCGACTGGCAATGTTCGCGCCAGGACTTCCACTGCAAAGAGACTGCGTGAGAACATGCCTAACAAATCTGATATAAAGGGACGAAGCGTTTATTATTTCAAGGTAACTTTACTTCGTCACTATGTTCGAACTACTTATAACAGCCAAAGCCAAAAGATTTGGCAACTTTTTTTGGTGTTATCGTATATTATAACGATAAGGTTTGTAGGGGATTAATAAAATTAAAAGTTAGTTAGGTACGTGCTCAAAACGGTGATGGAAAAAATCGTGAGGAAACCAGTTAGTATTCTTACGAGCGACGATGGGCTTGCAACCTGTCACGTATGAAATGCTAACTACTGCAAAATGTGGGCATGTGCCAAATAGGTATACCTAATGTTTGGACGTGTCTCGTCTGGAGATCTGAGAGGATGTCTACCGTACTTGGGGATTACAGTCGTGATCCTATTTTTAGGTAGGTACTGAAAATGCTTTTTCTATAACATTATTGAATTTTAGATAAGGCAAAGTACGTTAGGTCGGCTAGTTTAAAAAAAAATATTATATTTATTAAGATTATCACAAATATTCTATCGACAAAAGTTCCAAGTTTCAAACAGAGTGCCTTTAAAGTTTATTCACCCTTGAAGGAAACACATAAAACATTGCTCCTAAAAACTTTCCAGGCGTCCATCGGAGCTTCGGACGGCGCTTGGTTCACAATATCAACGTGCGGAGGGGCAGTGGACGTCGAAGTGTTGGTGAGAGGGAAGTGGCTCTACGCTGCTAAGAATATTGGTGAGATTCAACCACTGGACTTTTAAACTGGGCTCACAACTCAATAGGTAGTTAATTCTGCCTTCTGCGCTGTAGGCTGTGAAATTGATTCCCACCTACGCGTAGAAGAAATATTTGTGTGATGAACATTGATGTTTGTTCTATCCTAATCTATACTAATATTATAAAGAGAAAAGTTTTGATTTTTTGTTTTTTTGTATGTTCATTACAATGAATAAACTCAAAAACTGCTGAACCGATTTCAAAAATTCTTTCAACATTACCAAGCTACATTATCCCTGAGTAACATAGGCAATTTTTTAACATAGGCAATTTTTTCTTTTGAAAAAGTAATAAATTCTTTATAAGAATGACGATAGTTTGAAGCAAGGTGTAAAAAATTGCTAAAAATGTTGCTTTCTTCGTGTGCGCTATTGAACGGGAATTGTAACGGGAACGGGAACGAGAACGGGAACGGGAACGGGAACGGAAGACAACATTTGTTAATTCTAAAGCGATAAGAAGTTCGCGGGGTCAGCTTGTAATATTATAAATGCGAAAGTTTGTGATAAGGCTGCTGTGTTTGTTCCCTAATCAAAAATAAACGACAAAACGAATAAAGATGAAAGTTGCTGTAGTATGTAGATAAAAAATCAGAATAAATAAAGGAGGAACTTATAATCCGAAAAACCACCCCTAAATGATAAAAAAACGCAAAAAGGATGATTTTGGTATAGATGGCGCTGGTGTGCAACAAATCTGACATCACAGACTAAAAACATTTAGTCGTCATAGCAACGCAGTTTTGACAAATGAATGATACGCAAAGGTTTGTAGGAAAAAAATTGAAAGTTGCCTGAAATGGCTTTTTTCTATGCGTTTTTAAAATTTGACAGGACAACGTCTGTCACTGGTCATCGGTATAAATCCGAAAGTTTGGGAGGATATATGTTTAATGTGTGGCTCAATCACGCCCAAACGATCTAACGGATTTAGCATTGTAGACATATCAGATCGATCAGATCAGAAGATGTTTATTGGGGGTAGTCAGAGCCACGTCTAAAATATATTTAAACTCACCCTAAGACTAAGTACTCAGAAGGTATTTACTCAAAAATTAGTACTTACTTGACATCCTATGAACAGATCCTCACTCAAAATTCTTCGTTCCCGCACCGAAGTCCACATCCTCGATCCAGGAAACCAGCGACGAGGGCTCTATACAGTTCGACTCCAGTTCCGAAGAGACGAAGGTCAGATTCATCATCAAGATCGTGCCTAGTGTGAGGGATAGGAGTGGAGGTATTAGTGTCGAGGTAAGGAACAATCCAATCCCATGAGAAGCACAGCTCAGTTGGTAGTAAATCTGCCTTTTGCGCTGCAGGTTATGGGTTCGATCCCCACCCAGGATAAACATTTGTGTGATGAACATAGATGTTTGTTCTGTGTCTGAGTGTTATAATTTCTACCTATTTATTTATTTGTTTAAGGCCCGGCTCACACTCACACACGTATTTCAATGATTTTCAGGTACCGATTTAAAAACCAGGAATCACAATTGTGAGGATATAATGATACAAAATTACTGATAATATATTCATCTTTAATAGTAGATAATAAAAACTGGCCAGTTCTATACAATATTTTCAAAAAAATACGTTTTTACCGTCGCAAGAACCGTTGAAAATGTCGAAAAATGGGGTCTGGTTAGGTACCAATATCTTTAGACCCACAGCATATTTTTATTTGAAAATAATACGAAATTGTAGATTTTATATTTCTCTATACCGCGTGGCATTATCTTGTTTTCAAATAATTTACTTTTTCATTTATGAACAATATAAAATGCAATAAAACTTCTCCATACATTTTTTCCATACAAAACTCACATTCACCTCAAGTCGGCACGTCAGTTAGCGCTCAGACGCGCTCGGGGAAGCACGTCCACGTCACATTTTTCTTCGAATTTAGAGGAGGTCTTACATAATGGTATACCGGGGTAAAATACTGGACATGCAAAACTAATGATAACATTTGTATAATATATTGCCTTGAAGAATTTAGTGCAAGCCACACAGATGAAGGTTAGGTACAATGCATGATTTGTTGAAAGAGTTGGATGGTTTTTTTTTTTGTAGAAGATGCGTTTCATCGAGTTTGGTTTCGAAACAATATGATAATAGTATACGGTTTTACCGTTTTTTGCATACGTCGCGTCGGAGCAAAATCGAAATAAGCCGATGTTTCGTATTTGATTGTTATTTTAATAAAAATATTAAATTTCAGGAAAATGTGAACCTGGTTGTGTCCCTAATTAATAATAAATAATAAAAGCTTTTATTTCCTTGCACAATATAAAATTAACTTAAATATGTATCTATGCATAGGTATATAAAATTATGTGTAAGGACCGCTTTCAGCGGTAAAAGCCTCCTCCAGCTCTATCCATTTTCCGATTTCCCGATCTCTAGCGGCTCTGCTCCATGTTTTGCCTGCTACTTTCACGATGTCATCATCCCATCGCATAGCAGGCCTTCCTCTTCTTCGTTTTTTATGTATTGGGTCCCAATTCATAATTGTTTTAGATCACCTCTCATTTTGTAATCTTTGGATGTGCCCGGCCTATTTCCATTTTAGTGATAATACTTTCTGGACAACGTCTTTTGCTGTGGTTTTTGAAGTGTCCCTAATTAGTCCTATTAAATAAATATAAATGTTGATTTGATACATTTCTGTTTTGAAATGAAAGTTCTAAGGTACCATGATCCTTACCTGTATTCATTTTGCCCCGATCTACCCTATATTACCAAGCGTGTTTTTTTATACATGGATGGAAAAAAAATGATACTTTATCTATAATTGGATTTAGAAAAATTACATAAATTTCAGATTATGAATATAATTTATAATTATTATTTATCTACCTTTAATATTATAAATCTAAAAGTTTGTGCGGATGTTAAGTATGTTTGGATGTTTGTACCTCAATCAGACCTAAACGACTAAACGGATGAAATTTAAATTTGCTGTCGATGTAAATATACCTCTAGCTTATAAATAGGCTATTTTTAATTAAAAAACATCCTCAAAACTATAAAAAGACTCCGAGTGCTGGTGTGCAACAAATCTAGCATTAATCAATTTTGACGACTGATGAATGACTGACGAATGATACGATACGCATTGAACCAAAAATGTTGAACCTTCTAAAAAGGTCGGTATTTGTTATTATCAAAGCAAGGTTTATCTGGGGGCACGGTAGTGCCCCCGCCAAGTCAAGCAAAAAAACGGCACAGTCGTACCATCCTTTTCTCGAAGCAGTTCAGGCCATTTTTTGGACAGACAGACAGACATTGAAATCTCACAACTTTTTACGATAGAAGAACTGATGGGTTTTTGGTTAAATTATACACGATCTGGGTGATATATATGGATTCTTTATTGTAGAGATATAGAACACGACCACCCATAACAAGCGAACAGGGAAGACAGACTGACATCGACAGATTATCTCTGGTCATCTTAGGCTACTTATACAATATCTCACAAGTTAAGTTTACACACACGAGCATAGTTCCAACAAAAAAAAGACAAAAAAAGAAACTGAGTTGCGTTGCGAGAATTGGCTTTTTATTTTTATTTTTACAAGTTGTTTTTGATGGCATATACTTAAGTACATGATGCAAATAATTAAATATTTAAAAAAAAAAAAAAGTGTCCTGAAAAATTGTTTAATTCGAAATACTGAAAGTGCTCTTTAGTGTTTCGTAGTTTACAAAAAACCCTTATAGTTTTGCCATTTTCGTCCATTCGTCCGCAGCTTAGCTCAGATACTCTTTACTAGAAAGCTGTAATTTGGCATGAATATACATTAGTCATGCCGACAATGTGGTAGAAATAAATACATATTTTCAGATGTTTTTTTTTCTCGCATACTCTCCATGTCTTTGGATAGGTCTTAAAAAGTATTGCAGGTTTGTGATGTCATTTAGTACAAATACAATGGAAAATATGAATTTTTAAAAAGAGCTGGTCATCTCTTTTTACAAATTCATATTTAATTTTTCTGGAAAGAAAATATTATGGAGGGTTAATTAGTAAAGTTTTACAATAACTGTTTAATTCACGAACTTGTTGACCCTCGCTACGCGCGGTCTATGGATCTTCGAGATCATAGCTCGCACACAATATTCAAAAGCATACCTACATATTTTATCAGTATTTCACTTTCAAAACTTTCTGTGAGTGGTACTCGAAACGTTGACGGTGCCGTCATCGATTTTAGATGACAATAAGTTTTTTTATTAAAAATATATTTTTTAAATCAAGCTTTTGTAATGTCTAGTGCTCTAGTTCTCGTCAAGATAAAAATAACGAGCCCAAACGCGACGTGGTTATGTTGTGTAGTTGAGGAGTTCCGATGGCTACATCCGACCTCCATCATCAGACCAGCTCTCTAGTACCATAATTTTACATTGTCATTGAGATTGATAGGTATGCAAAGTTTTGCCTCAATTCGACTATTTAGTGAAGAGTTCCGTTGAACAGCTCCTGACTCCATCATCAGATCAGCTCGCTGTCACCATATTATGTATGCAAAATTTCAGCTCAATCGATTGGGGATAACTGCTTAAAATTAAGTTGCAAGATTCCTTCCTTATCAAACATACATACATAAATATGTACATAAACTGCAAGTTAAATAAGAGCTTGTAAAAAAACGATACTTACCGTTTTGTCATAATGTATTTTATTAGTAGGTACAGGTACCTAACAAATATTTTTGCACAGTCAAATATTAGTAACTGTGTAGTAGCACTTTACGATTTGTAACCTGTCTTATAATATATATTAATTTTTTCTATATTTATTTTCTTTTTGTCAAGTGCAACCTATAAAATTATTAAGTACATACCTACCTATACAAATATGACATACCTTATGCACCAAATATTTTCAAGTATCAAGACTAGTTATTTAGTCTTGGTAAATGAAGTGTGAAGTAGCTTCAATGTGTGCGTTTGCACTATTCTTAGTGTGCGGCCACAGAATACGACCGAGTACAAAAAATGCGAGCTGTCATAAATTTAACAGCAACCTTAATAGACTAATCTAAAGTACGTAGGTACCTACTACGATTATAGTTATGTTATGTGTCAATAATCTGTCAAATCCGATATGAATCTAGAGCTGTTACAACATTATCTTAGCTTGACTGTAGAGGCTTGAGACGGCCGGACATCGTTTGGTTATTCGTTCGAATTCTAAAACACGAAAATTGCCGAACATAACTTTCCCATCCAAGTGTCACTTAAATCCCTAGACCTGTTGTGACGTCATTAAGTATTTTTTAGATAACGGCTTCAACGTCCCGATGGGGCATCAACACTCCCGAGCTGATGGGAGATGGAACTAACGTCAGAGAGCTGAGACAGCGCCGATCCTGCCGGTCCACCTACGTAGCATTCCTGCCGGCGACGCATAACGCAACTGACGTCATCAGGTAATAATGAACAGGCATTAGATTGATCAGGGCCTGAAAAAAATATTCTACGCTTTTTAGCGATAATGGCCCATTTTAATGGCCAAAATTGACAAATTACCTACATGTAATTGTATTTTTTTTTTATTTATTTATTGATTCTGGTGTAGGTACATAAAATATTATATACTTACCTAAATATATAAAACTCCTGCGTTACTGACTTACCGACTGATCTATCAACGCACAGCCTAAACCACTGGTAAACTTAGAACTTGGGACGGTGGATTCCTTTTGGTGGTGGTTGGGGGTACACTAAAAAAGTATACCCAAAATGGAAATTAATGTTTGAAAATAACATCACGTGAATGAAGTCAAGGGTTTCCACTAGGAACTCCTCATATTTTGTTCATTCTTCATTTCCATAATCTATAAAATCTTTGTCATTAACAGATACTGCGTGACAGCTCGTGAGATGACAACCTCAGACCACTTCTTTTGCACTTCACCTAAGAAGGCAGCTGCGCGGACGCACTGCGTAAATCACTTCCAACAACCGTAAGTTATTGGCGTATCAATAAATACATATTGGTGGACATTTCACCTAGCCCCAAACAAAGCTAAGCTTGTATCATGGCATCCAGATACAGTTGTTCCGTCTCAGGAAGGCGGGTGAGCAGTACTTCTTGTTTTAACGTGCTTGGACACGCGCGTGATGTGTGCGTGACTGAGACAGTGCTCCTGAGCTTACGCACACAGAAACAATGTCAATTTCAAATCTACACACACAATAAAAGGCTTCACACACAGCAGCTATAATGTAAAGATGTAAATTTTAGCAAGATACATCTCATTACATCTTTCCATAGAAACACACGACCGCTTTAATATACATTTTTATACATATGAAAATATACATTTTTTCAATACATACATCTCAATATATTTCCGTATAATGGAATGAAGGGAAAGATACATTACATTCATATTTTTCATATTCATATTCATTTATTGCTCCAGTTGGTTACAATTTATTAATTTACGTATTTACAATACATTACCTGTTGTATGTGTGATACTTTATGATAACTTAAAACTATACATACCGGGATGTAATGTACATTAATATACATTATATATAGCTGCCGAGTGTGAAGTCCTTAAGACTTCTAGTACCCAGACACGTAATAACAAACATCTATTGTTCATCACACAAATGTTTGTAACAAAAGTCGTTAAAACCACGAGAACTGTGTAAGTAAAATTTATTTTACAGATCAAAAGTGATTGTCCAGAAGATCTTCGGCCTTAAAGCTGGGAGGAAGTACGCGGTTCAAGTGCTGGCTTCGAACAGAGGGAGCGCTGTACCATATAATGTACTGTATGTTGATACAAACGCTTCATGTAAAGAGGATTGAATTAAAACAAATATGACACAAAAAACACCGCCTATTGGGATTCGAACCAGCCTCTCCGATCAATAAGTGGGTTGGCATTGATAGATTTACTTGGCTGGACCACACGTAGTATTTTCTATACCTTTTCGATAGCAATAAGGTTTTAGATGCGCGCATTTTTACCCTAAACCCGATAATTTAGTTTGTTTACATTATTCATTTATCAGAAATTGAACAGGCTACCACAATCTCTTACAGTAAAATTAATACAATACAGTGTAGACGGTTGTGGCCAGGCTAAAAAACACGTAAGGCACGAACCGTTTCTTGAACTGATTTCGAAAATAACATTTAGGTTTAAAGAAATTTATTCTCAAAAAAGACATTACAGTCACTTACATGAGAAACATAATATTAGGGTAAATAATTAACAAACGTCGCTCAAAACTACATTCAGTGTCCTAAACTAGATAGCTAAACACATTGAACTATATTACTAAAGTATTACAACTCCTACTTGATGATTTATACACGTTGGCGTTGCTCAAATCAAAGTAAAAAAAAATTATACATTTGTTTAAATTTCGAGCGCCCACAAGTGGCGGATTACCACAAGGCTGAGTAGGCTGGAGCCTAGAGAGGCAGATTTAAGGGGCGGCAAATTTGGGTTCATTTTTTTAAACATCTTATTTATTTACTAGCGACCCGCCCCGGCTTCGCACGGGTAGCATGTTATTATACATATAAAACTTCCTCCTGAATCACTCTATCTATTAAAAAATACCGCATCAAAATCCGTTGTGTAGTTTTAAAGATATAAGCAAACATACATACTTACATACAGACGCGGGAAGCGGAAAGCGACTTTGCTTTATACTATGTAGTGATTTATCGTCAGATGCCTCCCTCTCTCACACATCTCGATCTCTAGCTTAATTTGGCCAATCGATTTCGATTTTGCTAATTGTCAGGAAGTAAAAAAAAAAACATGTATTTACTTTAATAACAGGTCCATGCACACCATTCAACATTTCACCACAAAATTATTAACTAAATCGTTGAATTGTAAAAATAAGGGGGGGGAGAGATTGTAATACTACTGGCGGCAAATGTGTAGATGCGCCACAGAGCGTCCATATTGAAAGACATTATGCTAAATATTTACCTACTATCACTTCCTAGTTCTTAGTACTACTTTTGGACTTGATAATAAACTTGTCAAGTATTTTCCTAATTAGGCTAAGTAACAGTATTAGTACATGTAGGTTCAAGTAGGTGTAGGAATGACAAATACCTAGCATAAATACTTACTAAGTTATTGTAAATGCGAAAGTTTGTTAGGATATTTGTGCCTTAATCACACCCTAACAACCAAACGGTTTTTAAGACGAGTAATAAATGTTTTTTGCTGAATGCAGAATCGTTTTTTTCTCAATAACCGCAAAACATACAGTTTTGTTTTTATGACAAAGATAACTTAAGGATATAATCTAGATAAATTACAGACAGAAACACGATTGGTGAAACTTTTCTCGATAGATTTATTTTCCAAAGTTGGCTCTTAAAAACACTAGTTTCGTTTTTAACCAAAACTATGAATAGCTAAACAGTTCATTTTAATATAATTCGTTGGATAATCATAGCTAAGTAAATTACAGACGGATTCTTTTTAAATTTGATGGTTTTCAAGATAATGCAGTTTTATGACTTTTTCCGTCTTATCCGGGTAGACTCGGCCCAAACACAAAGTCAAAAATTTCACTTATCACCTTTTGAAACTTAGAATATACAATATAGCATATGCACTAGAATAGGCTATTTATTAACCGACGAAAAAAACGGAGGAGCTTCTCAATTCGACACGTATATATTTTTTTTATGTTAGACCACGTATAACTTTTTACAGAGTAGATCAATTTCGATAATTCTTATAAATTTTTATTTATAAGAATTATCAAAATAAATTTAATATTATATAATAATATTTTTAATTTTTTTTTTCTGGTTGGAACGTTTTAGTTGGTTTTCGTTTTAGTTTTCTAAACGTAATTATTAAATTCCATGTAAATACCACACGAGCGAAGATATGTGCGGAAGCTAGCTACTTATTAAGTAATCCCTAGAATGTTTGTAAAAAGTGGGAATTTTACGCTAATGTAAATTAGATAAATCTTTCAATGCTGAAAAATGTACCTACTGTTTTTATTTCAAGCTGATAAAGTTGACCTTGGCCGTACCACAAGCTCAAAAGTAATATTAAAACACAGAGCTAGTAATATTGTTTTAATATTACTTTCGGACCTTGTGGTATGGCCCCTGTAACTATTTTTGCTTGTTTTCTTAATAGTGTAGCATAAGCAACTGTATTACCTGCTATTTATTAAAATTGAGGCATTTAATAAATATTTTAATTATTTAAAGTTCTCACCTAAACAAAGTAACTTTTAATATATAAACAAAACAAAATATTGTGTTAAACTTGAAACCTTTTCATTTTGGCTGTACTTCAACGGTGCTATTAATAAAAATTTACTTATCCAAAGATCATCTGAGGTTACACCAAGACTTGTTAATACCAGCTTAATGTAAGCAACTCCATTTCTAATTCTTGTTTATTAATATTGAATTCGACTAGTCCAAACGTAAGCGTTGGACTAAATTTAATCCTGCGCTAGTCTACGTTTATTAATGAGACGGCAAAAGTTTAAGATTTAAAAACATAATAATTTTGTAAATTTATGTTCCTAATTTCATTTATTGTAAATATTTTTAATTAGATGCTGCTAGCAATATGATTTGGCACAAGCAACATTCAACTATTAAAATGTATTTTTAGATTTAGGCCTGCGAACATTGGCGGACGGGACAGCAGAGGATTTCAAATTTGACGGTGATCGGCATCGTAGCATCGTAGCGCAGTTTTACGATGCTCCGAGGCTTTGAAATATATACCTTACTAGCGACCCGCCCCGGCTTCGCACGGGTAGCATGTTATTATACATATAAACCTTCCTCCTGAATCACTCTATCTATTAAAAAAAACCGCATCAAAATCCGTTGTGTAGTTTTAAAGATAAGCAAACATACATAACATACAAACATACAGACGCGGGAAGCGGAAAGCGACTTTGCTTTATACTATGTAGTGATTACGATTAGATAACTATTACATTCAATTGGTCAATTTTAATCCTCTGCCGTCCCGTCCGCCAATGTGCGCACGCACTTAATGTGTGTTAAATCACATTGCTGCTAGTTTTATACACATTAATATTAGATGATGCACCAACTTAGTGCCTGATGAAGTGTACCTAAGTAATGATAGTGATATAAATTTATTAAAATAAATAAATAAATATGACCACGACTTTCAATCACCAAGTACCTAATTAAACCCCTTCACAGATCTTCAAGCGCATATCCTTGAACCTAATGAGCGTAGTCAGAGGCACGTCAAAACATGCCCACTATGTCATGTCGGGATTCGAACCAACATGGCCCTTACAAACGTTGTCCTGTAAAATTACTAGGTTTTTCAAAATTTTCTTTTAAAGAACCTTCTCTGACAATAACGAACAACACAAAAAGAATTAACAAAATCGGTCCAGCCGTTCACGCGTGATGCTATGACCTGGGAAAATAGGGATTTATTTTTATATATAAGATAAATAAAAATTAAAAACATTAAATACTGCCATTATTTCATTTTAATGTTGCAATATATAAATAAAATACCTAATATCATTATACAAATTATAAATAATATGAAATTATACTAGATAATATTATATTGTGTAATATTTTTTATCCTTTACATCTGAATAATTTTGTTTAGATCTACCTATGATTTAATACCTTTTCAATGGAGTACTGATAAAATAGTAAATAATGAAAACTTACATATCCGCAGGCTTCTAAAGCTTGATTAAACCATACATTCTTCATACAAAGCTTAGAAACTTCACTCATCCAAAACTGCTAACGCCATTTCCTTAGATATACTATCAGACATACTGTTCCTCTTATCCTCATCCTGTTCATCATTAGACCACCAGCTCTCATCATCGTCATGGATGAAACACAGGAACAAGTCATCCTCGTACGTCGGAAAGTAATACTCCGGTTGGTCCCAACATTCTTTAACGAGTTGCCAATGCTTCATTTCAGTTATATGCTTCTGTAAATTACTTGCATCAGTAAATTTCAACTCGCAAGATAAACACTGCTTTAGATGTATTTTTCTACGTATGTAGTTCACAATTTTGACTTTGTGATAGAAGTTTTTGCCTGCCGTCGCTTCTGTGAACGAGAACTCGTGTTTTCTCTCCATATGATCTAGAATGTTTTCGTATTCTGTCTCTGTATGTTTGCATAGAAGGCATGTTATTAACGGGCCATTTTCCTCCGTCCATTCTGACCAATCAGGATCGCTGTCTGGATTGGAATCTTGATCGTAATCTTGGTTCGTTGGATTTCGGTTAGTGCTGTATGGTTTAGAGTTGTGTTTGGGTTTGTTTTTATCTCCTATGTAATTGACGAGAAAGTATTTATCGTATTCTTTGTTGTCCGGGTTGATTCTTTTGTGTCCTTTCTTACGCATGTGTTCTTTGAGTATAGTCCGGTCTTTGAAGAGTCCTTCACAGTAAATACATTGTAATTTATCAAGCTTTTGGGCTACTAGGTTGACGAGTTCATCAATGAATATGAGATTATCTGGTTTAGCTATATGGAAGTTGTGTTTCTCATACAGGTGGTTTAGAAAGCTAGCTCGGTTTGTTGTTGAAACATATCTGCAGAATAAACATTCCCTGATATAGTCTTTGTCCTCTCGTTCGAATTGATGCCTTTCTAGTAAGTTTTCTAACTTTGTTTGTTGTAGGTTTGTCCGTAATTCCTTGTCTTCAGGCAGGACGTCGCTCAAGAGAAAGTATTCTTCGTCCTTTGATTTTGTACCATCTGGTTTGCTGTTGAGTAGCATTGTTGTGCAGAAGTATGGCAGGTTTTCATCTGAAATATAGCCACAGACTTTCTATTATCCACACAGGAATTTTAATATTTATTTACCAAGCACATAACTGGCATTGATAGACACACCCAATAACAACAGCTATAACACCTAGGGTTGCCATCTCTAAAATTTGGCAACCAGGGCAAGACGCATGAAAACCCCGGATTTTAGAGCCAAGAACCCAGACATGTTTTTTTTTCACCAGATTTTAAACATAGTCAGTATTATAAAAATTGGGTCAAATTAGGGTTTCATAGTTTAGTTTGAGTCGAGTTTCCCCCCCACCCCTCTACCAATTAAACTATTGGTTTAGGATATGTGAAAAAATTCACTGTTGAAAAATAGTCGCAAGCGGTCAAATTTTAAACCCGGACTACGAATGAAACCCAGCCCAGACGCTCCCCGGACGCCCTCTGAACTAGGCCAAATCCGGGGAAAACCGGACGGATAGCAGCCCTACACACACCCAATAGGTTCCTTACCTACAGTAGAAATAAATGTTATTTTTTATTCAATTAACTATTAGATCGACATTGGAGAGTACAGAATAATAGCACTTAAGGCAAGTAATAAATGTTTTTGCAGAATAGTTTTTTCTCAATAACCGCAAAACATACAGTTTTGTTTTTCATGACAAAGATAACTTAAGGATATAATCTAGATAAATTACAGACAGAAACACGATTGGTGAAACTTTTCTCAATAGATTTATTTTCCAAAGTTGGCTCTTCAAAAACACTAGTTTCGTTTTTAATCAAAGCTATGAATAGCTAAACAGTACATTTTTATATAAATCGTTAGATTATATAAAAATGTACTGGCTAAGTAAATTACAGACAGTTTCTTTTTAAATTTGATGATTTTTGAGATAATGCAGTTTTATCACTTTTTCCGTCTTATCCGGGTAGACTCAGCCCATACAAAACGTCAAAAATTTCACTTATCACCTAAAAGAAATTGTTTCAATTACTAAGCCTATTGCTTAGACAGGGGATAAATATTACTGCACAAAAACATATTTTTTTAATTTATGTACTCTTCTGTAGACAAAATGTTTTCTCTGATGCTTATGCGTTGAAGATCAAGAAGCAGAAAATATGGAGCATATAATTTCTTAGTAAAAACCTAACTGGAGATACGACTTTTATGTAGCTAGGCTAACAGAAACTAACCTTTAAATCTCAGTCGCCAATATCGAAAATACGCTTCCATATCAGCAATCTGATTGACATCAGCTACCACCAGACGATGTTCCATAAACAAATGAGTCAATAGCTGCTTCTCATCTTCGGGCAAAATAAACTTTTCATCGCACAAAATGCACGAGCATTCATGTGGCTCGTTGCTTTTGAATATTGTAGGTTTCTCGACTTTCTCGTGCAGTGTGAGCGGCCCAAAGAATTCCTTTTCATTTGTGGCCATTGTAAGTGTTTTTTCTATTTCTATTATAACATAATCTTGAGTAAATAAACTAAATCACTAGCTAGCAGAAAAACAAACGTGAACAACTGTGACATGTGACAGTGTGACTATGAACGATAAATTACATATTTGTCTGTCAATGTCAATGTCAAATCAACCAACTGTCAAGTGTCAGTAAGTAAGTAAGTAGTGCGTTCAGAAACTCGTAGCTATCAGCGAACATTGCTCGGTGATCCGTGTTTTATCGAACCCGTAGTTAGGGTTGTAGGGTAGTTAGGTAGTAGTAAGAGTTAATAAAATAAAAGCCTTTTCCTTAAAATCCAGTTTTTTATATAAGTGAGTAGGTACCTACCTAGGTATTGCTAAGGTAAAGTGGATACACGTTTCTACCTACTTATCTACTTGCACTTTATTTGCTCAAGTTTATTTTTATTTTATAACGGAAAACTTACATAAGGAGTTAGGTACATTATAAAATTAATAATTTAACAAATTTACCAAAGAGTATGAATGTAGGTAGGTTCCTAGAGGAGAGAGAGTAACAGTAAACCAGTTTATTTTATAAGTCCTATGTAGGACTTATAAAATAAACTGCTTAATCAAGCTTGGTTATTGCATGAATTGAGTACCTAATCAATACGCTACACTTAAGTACCAGGGTTTCAAACAATACTTAGAGTTAGGCGGAAGTTTAGAAGAGAAGCACTCTTAGTAGGTACCAATCACCCTCATAACTTTCTACTTCCCAGTATTTCTAGGAAAAACCTTTAAGTGCTTATTCACGTTGACTCGCGGGCGCGGTGGCGGGCGCGGTCACGAAATATCAAACATATCGCTAGTTAGCTCGCTACTTAGACCGCACGTGCGTTTTGAACGTGAACACTTGGAAATCACGTCATATGTTTGATATTTCGTGACCGCGCCCGCCACCGCGCCCGCGAGTCAACGTGAATAAGCACTTATAGCACCTTAGCTTGATTAATTAAGTTGTACTTATCATAAAGACCTTCCCCTCACCTAATCTAACAAATAAGTGGGTAATTTAATCTGAGCAGTTATTACTCAAGTTTCTAAAGTCAGTAGGTAATTCTGAGTGAAGTGGTTTTTGTTTACATCTAACTCAAATACCAACTCAACTTAATTTATCTATGTGGTTTATGAAGTAGGAAAGTTTATTTTACAAAGGGATTAAAGATAAAGGTAGGTAGGTACCTAAAGGTTTCTTGAAAAACTGTGGCCGTTTCCTACCTGCCGTAACATTATTACAAAGAGGTATTGTTAGTTAGATATGTACCTACCTATTGATTCTACGGAGTCGTGGCAGGGCGCTAATTTATTGTTGCGATATTCAACTGCAACTTGAAAGAAGAATGAGATAGGTATCAGAGAAAGTTTCAAAGTAGCGCCTGTGACGGAAAAGATGAGGCGCAATAGAATAGACTAAGGAATAAAATAAACTTTATCCTATTAGGTTAGCGTGGTATGGGCAATGTCATGAGAAGGGAAGAAAGTCATGTAACGAAATTGGATGAATGTAGACATACCTAGAGGCAGGGACTGAAAGCGGTAGAGGTTAACGGTATTGGTACCGCAAAAATATAACGGTACCGTTATTCGATAGCGGTTGGGCCATACCGAAATTATACCGGTATGGAATAACGGTATCGAAAAAATCTTGAGTGTCGTTCGTCGGCTATGAGAGAAGGGAGGAGGGGGGGGGAGGGCGCGTGAGGGGCAAAACTCAGAGCGAGTTCGTTTGTTGTGAACGCACACACACGTCTTTGTCAATCGAGCGACACACAGGTTAATAAAACTTTGTTTGTTCTGTTCTGTTGCGCACGCGTTCACGCACAGTAGGTAGGTACCTACCTACCTTTAACTATAGATTTTGACACGGGTCTTTATCACGTAATTAAGTACCTACCTTTAATTTATTTTCCCGACTATGACGTCTGCTCGCGACCATGGCTATTGTAATTATTTGTAGGTAAGTAACATAATCGAAATGTCGGGAAAATAAATTACCGGCAGGTAGGTATTTACATAATAAATACACATAACTTCTCTTTTATTTCTTTATGATAAAATCTAAATTAAAGTAGGTGGCGATTCTATTGTGCCCATTAAAAAATTTCGGAATCCTAAAACACCATCGCTCTTATTCCTTTACGTTAAAGTCTAAATTTGCGTAACCTCAGGATGACAGTTTTAAAACGTAGGCTAGTTTTAAGTAATTTAACAATTTTTTTACGTAAATCTAGTCAATAAAAGTAAAGTGAAATTTTGATTTTCTTATTTATTTCGTTCATCAGAAATATAAAACCGGCCAAGTGCGAGTCGGACTCGAACACGAAGGGTTCCGTACTATTATCAAAACGGCAAAAAAATCACGTTTGTTGTACGGGAGTCTCACTTAAATATTTATTTTATGCTGATTTTAGAGAAATACATCATCTGTGAAAATTTCAACTGTCTAGCTATCACGGTTCACGAGATACAGCCTGGTAATAGACAGACGGACAGCGGTGTCCCGTTTTTTACCCTTTAGATACGGAACCCTAGAAACATAAAAAATAATTCATAATATCTCGTAACCTACCTATTTACCTAACTACGTAGTTAGCATTCCACACGTGACAGGTTGCAATCCCGTCACCGCTTTCAAGAATACTATAACAGGTTTCCTCACGATGTTTTCCTTCACTGTTATAAACACATGTAACGCGCATATAGGTACATTTTTCGAACAGAAATATCCATTGATGCACGGCTAGGATTCGAACTCTAAATTAATTGGAAATTAATAATATCTACCTAGATACCTATTTACCTAACTACATGAATTCAAACTTTTTATTCGATCAATCGATCATGTGAAGTAAGTACCACCTATTTACCGACTTACTTTACCGATAGTGGTAAAATAGCGCCACCTGCCAGCGGAATCGCAAACCTCTTTCATCTTACCTCTCAAACCCCGAGCGGTCGCATGAGAAAAGTACCTATAATACGTAGTAACGTCAAATGAAACTAGATGGCGCTGGAATGCAAAAATCAAGTTTGTTGTATGGGAGCCCCCCTTAAATATTTATTTTATTCTGTTTTTAGTATTTGTTGTTCGAGCAGCAATAGAAATACATAATCTGTGAAAATTTCAACTGTCTAGCTATCATGGTTCATGAGATACAGCCCTGTGACAGACAGACAGACGGACAGACGGACAGACAGACGGACAGCGAAGTCTTAGTAATAGGGTTCCGATTTTACCCTTTGGGTACGGAACCCTAAAAACCAGCAAAAATCTTGACGAAATTATTGCAGGGTGAGCAATTGACAGTTGGTGACTTTTACTACCACTGGTCCAAATGTTATTTAACAACATCGCACGTGCTGGTACCCCTGGCTCAAAACATTTGTTGCGCCATGAAAATTAGAGAAAAACAGCTGATGACAAACACAACCTTTGTGAGCGCTATATATTTGGATCCCAGATTCCAGATTGTTTTGTCAGCAGAAGAAGAAGTAATAGCTGTTAGACATTTATGTAATACCTGGATACAAATCTTAAAAGTAGATGCCAAACATATTTGTGACCTTCCAGACCTTCATCAAACTGAACCCAGTGCGGTACCAGATTTTGAAATTGAAGATGAAATGGAGGTGCTTCTATCCCAAACCGAACGAATTAAAAGACGTAATCAGCGTGATTCCTACGTACAGACTCGAGCAAATATCACAGACACTTTAGAAAACTTTTCGCGCTATCCACGCTTACCAACTTCACAAGATATATTATCATTTTGGAAGAATGCAGCTTCAACTGAACCTAAACTATATCGCTTGGCTAATGTGGTTCTAGCCACTCCCGTCACGCAAGTTAGCGTAGAGCGCTTTTTCTCCTCTTTGAGATATATATTACATGATTTGCGGTTTAACTTAAATGACATTGTTGTAGAAGATATTTTAATTTTAAGAAATAACAATTAATTACTGATTAGCGTATTAGATTATGACCTGTATTTAAATATAGGACAATTTTTATCTATACCCGGTCATAGTCTATCTATAAACCAAATTTCAACCAAATCTGTTTAGTAGTTGAAGTAGTTGTAGGATGGATGTTTGTTACAGTGCAGTCGGCGGATCTAGGCACTGGTGATGTTAGCCGTTTGGATGCGCGGCAGACAATTTTCGACTTTATACAGTGACACAATAACCATTTGTGCGTTTCTACGGCTAACTTCACGAGTGCCTAGATCCGCCGACTGCACAGTAACAAACATCCATCCATCTACACAAACTTTCGCATTTATAATATTAGTAGGAAATATAAAATAAGTAATAAAGATAACATTAATACATGTTTAAAATTTGCATAGTTTTTTTATTTTTAATCAATTTTGTTGTACATCTAGTGTTTAAAAGGTGGATAAGTTACTTGGATTTCTTCGCCCATTTTATGTTGCCCTTTTACTGCGTCAACAATCTTTAAGATATGCCTATACGCCATGTTTCGCATACATGGACGTACAAATTGTAGCTCATCCAAGAGCATGTGACAGAAATGATAACTTCCCTTATCAATTTTATTTTCTCTGACACAATCATCGCATTCGAAAACACATTCAGTTCCTGGTTTCTCTTTTTCTTTTTTCGGCGACGGCATACAGTTCTTCAAATGTAAATCAGATTCATATACAGGGGACACTGGGGCTGATGGCGATCCTTCATCAGATGAATTAGAAACTCGTCTATGATCTGCTTTTTTGCGTTTGCTAACTGTCGGCAAAATACTCTGCGACATTCCAACATCCTCGCCGCAAAAAACATCTGATGACAGACGTCTTTTTCTACCTAAAAAAAGGTTATACACATTGAGAAGAAATAAATAAAACCCACATACCATTTCCCACAAATTAATACAGTTTTCTGCCCGTCCATATATTTATTTATACTTATTTTGATGGAGTTAGTCATCTGTGGCAGTTATTATAATAACAAATAGATTTATGTTAAACTAATAAATAAATAAATAAATAGATATATATTGTTGGACATTTTACACATCGCCATCTAGCCCTAAACTAAGCAAAGCTTGTACTATGGGAACTAGTTAACTGATAGAATACTTAGGTAAATAATTTTATACTTAAGTAGGTACATAAATAATTATGATAGATATAGTTAGGTACTAACACCCAGACACAGAACAAATATCTATGTTCATCACACAAATATTTGCCCCGGGTTGGGATTGAACACACAACCTACAGCGCTGAAGAAATTTTAAGTTTCGGTTTAGGCTGTGTGTTGATAGATCAGTCAGTCAGTAGGTAAAGCAAAATTTTTATATATGTAGATAGGTAAGTAAATACGATATAAACTTCGAAAAGTGAGGCATCTATTCCCATTCTTACCCTTCACTACACACGCACAACAGTGAGGCATCTATTCCTAGTCTTACCCTTCACTACGCAACAGTGCATAGGTGGGTGGGTCAAACAAATATCTACCTATTATAAATTTGTGTTATTAGACTAGGTAATTATAGGTAGGTATTAGGTAACCTATACTTACCTACCACATACCACATAATATTTATACTTTAATAGTAAGTAAAGTACATAGGTACCTACTACCTACTCTATACGGCTTTCAATGCAGTTTAGGTGAAATAGGTAGGTAGGTATTCTCTAAAATTTATGAGAATTCCTATTTATATGTCCCACCTAAACTTCATTGAAAGCCATAACATGATAAACATAGTTTTTACGAAATAAGCCGGCAGACCCGGGTTGGTGGATCTTGGCATCTGTGAAGTGAGCTGTTTGGTTGCGCGGCAGACAATTTTCGACCTTATCATGGTTTTGTGTCACTGACACAAAACCATTTCTGCGTACACACAGCTAACTACACGAATGCCTAGACCCGCTGGCAGAACTGTAGGTAGGTACCTACCTACCTAGGTGGGTAGGTACCGAGGTAGGCAGGTACCTACATTCAATAGGTACAAAACATAGTGAGGCAGGTAAGGTCAGTAGGTAGGTACCTACCTACCTACGTGCCGTGTCACAGCAAGAATGGTTATGTGTCACTGGATAAGGTCAAAAATTGTCTGCCGCGCAACCAAACAGCTATCTTTACGTAGGTAGGTAGATACTTACCTAACTAAACTAAGATCCGCCGACAATACCTTACCTACTAGGTAGAGGTAGATACAGTATCTACTACGTAGGTACGTAGGTAGGGAACAGACCTATCATCTAAGTAATGAAATTTTGAGTCAAATAGGTACTTACTTACCTGAATCACTCTCACTCACACTTTTTTGAGGAAAAGGAAACATTTTACTTCCGCAGTTCGCTATAGGTAGTAATAGGTAGAAATTGCGGTATCGTTATTCAACCTTTAGTATACCACTATGAATTTCGGTAGAAGCTTTTCGGTACCGTTATATTTTTAGGTATTGAAATATTTGGAATACCGGAATTTATCGGTATGACGTCATATCGATAAATAGAGGTATCTTAATTTTTCGGTTATTCGGTCCCTGCCTAGAGGAGACCAAAGAAAAGATGGATGGAATGTGTGAAAGATGATAATGGGTAAGAAAGGAGTGAGTGTTGAGATGACGGCGGCTAATAGAGGGAAATGGAAAAAGTACACGTGTTGTGCCGACACCACTTAAGACGCTGCCAGTCGACGATTATTTTTGTTCGAAACGAAAAAAGAAATACTTGTGAACAAGCCACATCTCCTATTTTATAATGTCTAATATATGTGAATAAAGATGTACCCATCATTAATCACTTCGATAAATAATCCTACCGACCGCTGCAATGATGACAAAAACACGTCCGCGCGTGGTCCGCCTTAGCTTTTCGAATAAATTAATGATATAGATTATGTATAAAATATACTTATCAAAAATCTATCCTAATAGAAATCTAGATCTAGGTATTTTATAGAGATATTTTATATACCTACTATTAATATCTAGGTATTAATAGTAGGTATATAAAATATTTCGATCATAAATTCTAAAACGTATTAGGTATCATTTTGAAATAATATTTTTATCGTGAAAAGTTTCTGCTATTATGTTTTCAGCTTAATAGAAATCTAGGTAGGAACCTGAAGTAATATACTTATAAAAATAGGAGATGTGGCTTGTTCAGAAGTATTTCTTTTTTCGTTTCGAAAAAGAGCAATCAGCGACTCCCAAGTAACACAAATTGCTGGTTAGTTATTCACATTTGGTAACATTGTGAACTTAAAGCATTATTATGCACTTATTAAGGTTCACTCGTGATCTTACAGCTGAATAAACAGCTATAGTCTGTATAGTGGCATCTTAATAGTGTAAAGATATCGTTTTCGAACACTACTATGCAGCTATTGTTTTTCTGGCACCATTTAAGCATTTAAGTAGAGTAAAATAACGTTTATTGCTGTATTGAGGAATTCGTTTACACCACTATAAGGGTACATTTTAAGAGGGTCGCTGTGAACATCTATAATGGCTAAAGCTGTACAGTAGTGTATGTTTAGAGTGTTGTAATGCGTATAGCTGTATATAGGTACACGCTAATCTGCCTATATAACTTTCCTACTCATTGCTGTCTAACGGATCACGTGTGGCACTCTGTACTGCTAATAGAGTTAAATTAGAATGAAAGTGGTTCACATTAAGTAATAAAACTTCCACCATTTTGTATTTTTTTCACATTTTTATATACTATCTAATTTGCTTATTTAGAATCATTTTCACACCAAACGAAACCTAGACAAGTTGATTTAAAGTCCTTATAGAAGTTAAAACTGTAATTAAACTATATTATATATTTTATCAAATAAACTACTTTTATTTTTTTTCTCACTGCAAAAATTTCTATTTGTTTCAAACCTAAAAATGCATTTATTTCGGGGCGCATGAAAATTTTGTACTTCAAATAGATATAGTATTATCGGCAAAATTGCATTGCCATCAATATTTTACATATACACACTCAAAAACAACAAAAATAAGTATTTATACAATAGTGTGTCATGGCGAATTACACAATAACCACAAGTATACCACAACAACATTCCATTAGCACGCGAATCTGCAAAGATAAAAACAAACTAACAAAATGGCGTGTGTAAATCTTAACAGCTGTTGGCAAAATGGCATCCTTGTACTATATTAGCACTATTTGTGAACTAATATAGTTATAACAGTGTAAATGGGTCTCCTTTTACAGCTTTTGTCTGTTTAACAGGTAACAACTACCTTCTTAAACCGCTTGCATGGTCTCTTGTAACGCTTGATTACCCTTATAACTCTATTTTAACGTTATACTTATACCATTCAACAGGTTATGTGAACTAAAGGTTCACAAATTTGTGCCCATTTAAGCAGCTTAACAGCTGAATAGCCAGCTATAACTCTATTAAAGAGCAGGCTTGTACAGACTATATAGTATCGATGTGAACTGCAAGTCAGCTGTTAAACAGCAATTTTGTTGGGAGCCTCTTAAGTGGGATAAGGGTATCGGGTAGGAAGAAGATTATGATTCCACTGCAACCATATATCGGGGTTTTCAACTGTCAAATTCCCATTGGGATGTCAAAATAATTGAATAAATAAAAATTGGCGGACACACAGCGCCATCTAGACCCAAAATAAGCAAAGCTATAAGATAACTGGTAGAATATATAAATACTTTTTTTTGTAACCTATTTATTATACCTTCGTAAGGCCCAGGACCAGGTCTCATCTACTTATCATTAGTGGTCCTTCCTAAAGGAAAAATATACACATAAATATAACATTTCAGCAGATAATTTTTGACAGACGTCTGGTCGGAGAGCTCCTGTTTTTCCTAAATAGCTATCTTAATTCACGTTCTACAATTTTTTGGATGACAACATCTAATAACTACTATTTTCTACTAAATTTACGGCTTTGTTAGACTTGAATCCAAGAGATGAGCTCTATACTAATATTATAAAGAGGAAAGATTTGATTGTTTGTTTGCATCGAATAGGCTCCGAAACTACTGGACCGATTTGAAAAATTCTTTCACCATTAGAATCCTACATTATTCCTGATGAACATAGGCTATAGTATATTTTCAAAAATGTTAGGGATCCGTATGAAAACTTCGATAATGTAACCCAACAAGTGAAAAAAATCACAAAAAAATCCTTATATCGCGTTTGCTGCGGAAATTATTGACAATAGAGCAAAGTGATGTACTACAGTTTTATAGAAAACATCAATATCTACAAAAAAGTCTCGAATATCATATGTCTAACTATTAGGGATCCCTATTAAAATGATAATGTTCTCGGTTTGAATTATTATTGACATTAAAAAAACGGAGAAGTGCGATTCGGGCTCGCGCACCGAGTGTTCCGTACAAACTTCTTATAGATTATCCTGTATTTAGGTGAAACTCTATTTTTAAAAAGAAGCCTAGTAGTTTTCTTGTAATCCTTAGGTAAATCAATATTCTGTATTTTTTATCAAAAGCTAGGCCCAGTAGTTTCGGAGATGAGGGAATGTAGGTAGACTGATGGACACATGAGTAAGGATAAGGGTTATTTTTTTTACATTTGAGATACGGAACCCTAAAAAAGATTAATACGATACGTTATCAATACGAGTAGTTATAATTACCAAAGATACTCATAATAATAGAAAACAAAAACGCACTTGACTGGTTTTTTGTCTAATCTATTTAAAATGGACGCCTTCCAAATGTAGTACTATTATTAATTCGAATGAACAAAGTAAAACTTCATCTTTATTATTTCGGAGCAGGATGACCAATTAAATAAAATTACTCATTTTTATGGAACCTAGTCACGAAAGTACATAGAGCATGGAATAAAGTATTAGCACGTTCCCATAGAAACGCACTACTTACACCGAACATAACTATCGATTTTTACCCGGGTTTTTATCACGTAATTATCTATGTACCTTTAGTTTTATTGTCCCGACGTTTTGCGGGCAGACTGATAACAATTGATAATTGACCCGTGTAAAAATATATTGTTATGTCTACTAATCACGATAGTTTGAAAAATAATTTTACACCTGAACAATTTTTTACCATATAGCCACGTCAAAAAAATTTGATATATAACAACAGCTATTACTTACATAGCTTATAGATTGAAGGCAATAGACTATAGTATCTATATAGGTAAGTGTAATTATTCTTTCTTTACATTGTGGGTTTTCTTTTTATTGTTAAAAGAAACACACCGTAATATAATATTGCATAAATTTATTATAAAAAAAAAGTTATTTTTATGTTAATTTATCCTTCGATTTATTCTCACAATGTCTGTCACAAGTCCAACTCATTGTCGTCATGTTTAAAAATAGTGAAGAGTATGTCTCTAGTAGCGAGGAACCTTCTATACTCTGTGTCTGTATTACCTAGTTTGTAGAATAAAGTAAATATTGATGAGGCACTAAATACCTAATTTGAATTTTGATTACATTATGTTTATTGTAAACTGGTTTAAAACTGACTCTACTGAACGAAAACTAAACTGCTACGGCGTAGCCGACTCTACGGAACTATGTAAACTGAAACTGCTACGGCGTAGCTGCTACGAAATAGTGAATTTCATAAGGCGCTAATGCACGAGGAGATATTTGTCCCGCGACATTGTGGCCAGACATGTGACGGGCGACGCTACGTCGCTCGACAGGTAGCAGGTAGTGGAAGCACGTCATATAATGAGTTAGTACCTGGATGACCGAGCTTTGCTAGGACACGGATAAATCGACGTTTTCATAAAATGAAACCTAGCTAGATCGATTTATCGCCCCTAAAACAGGGGGTTTTGGCATACTAAATTTCATGAAAATCATTGGAGCCGTTTCCGAGATTCAGATTAATTGCTCGTTTAAAGGTATAAGATAGATAATTGTACAATCTGCAACAAAGAATTATCAAAATTGGTCTACTCTGTAAAAAACTTATGCGTGGTCACGACACGTGTACATAAAAAAACACAATACACGTGTCGAATTGAGAATCTCTTTCGTTTTTTTCGTCAGTTAAAAAAAGATATTGACTCGGAACCAATGGACTCCAAAACATTATGGCTGACCTTAGTGAGCTTCGGTAACTGATTCAGAAACCTATGAAATTAGCTTAATGGTTTGGAATAGGGTCTTAAGGTCCATTATGCGCATAAACTGAGTGTAAAAAATGTGTAAAAATCGATAAGAATCGTAGAAGTGTGTTGCGAGATTACCATTTATAGGGTTCGGTACCCTAAGGGAAAACCGGGACCCTATTACTAAGACTTCGCTGTCCGTCTGTCTATTCGTCTGTCACAAGGCTGTATCTCATGAACCGTGATAGCTAGACAGTTGAAATTTTCACAGATTATGTTGCCGCTATAACAAAAAATACTAAAAACAGAATAAAATAAATATTTAAGTGCATACAACAAACGTGATTTTTGCCGTTTTTTATAGATCCGACGCGCACTTCGAAAATAGGAGTTTCTCAAATCAATTGTATTTTTATGTTTGTTACCTTAGAATTCCATCATTTTATTAACCGACTAGCTGACCCGTCGCTTAGGGACAGATGATTTCACATCTGGTTTTCAATCTTCAAAATAAATTATAGCCTATATGTTGCCGAGGACTAATAGCTACATATATTATCAAAAAAAAGTTTCATCAAAATCTGTCCAGTAGTTTTTGCGCGAAAGCCGGACAACAGACAGACAGACAAAAATTTCGAAATGTTTTTTTTTTGGCTTGCGTTACTTGTATGAAGACCCCTAGGAGTATTTTTTTTAGTTTTTATTTAATGTACAGAATTGAACTCTTCTACAGTTTTATTATATGTATAGATTTGCAAGATTTTGTGTAAGTTAGGTAAAAAATCTGAGAACACACAATTTCTTGGTACTTAAACAGTATAATCTCTAACCGTATTTTGACTAAACTTCAGTACTAACTGCAATTATTCTGTGTCTAAACTGTCACTAAAGAATGCAAATAGGTAACATTGTGTTGTGGCACACAGCTCAAGAAAACGACCGCTAGTCCAATCAAAATAAAAACCGGCCAAGTGCGAATCGGACTCGCGTACGAAGGGTTACGTACCTTTTGTATGGGAGCCCCACTTAAATATTAATTTTATTCTGTTTTTAGTATTTGTCATCAACATCATCTGTGTAAATTTCAACTGTCACGGTTCTTGAGTTTACAGCCTCGTGACCACATGCGAGTCATATCTACGAGTTCGTAATTTATTTTTGTACTTAATATTTGAATACATTAAAAAATGAATAAATAAATATTATCACGACTATAATCCCCAAGTACGGTAGACAGATCTCCTCTTCTCTCAGATCCTTTGAAGATGTCTAGTGGAGGTAGTCAGAGGCACGCCCAAACATTATACAAATATAATGCCAAAGCACATGCCCACATTTTGCAGTAGTTAGCATTCCATTCGTGACAGGTTGCAAAGTTGCAAGCCCATCGCCGTTTATAAGAAAACTAACTGGTTTCCTCACGACGTTTTCCTTCACCGTTGTGAGCACGTGTTTTTGATGCGCATATAAATTTATCGAACAGAAAAGTCGAGGTACCTCCCACTCGACCAACACGGCTTATTGAAAAGAAAATGATGTAGCGGTTATCTATTTCTCTGTGGAAATTCCAAAGTCGAACATTGCTATTACAGGGAGATTGCCTATATGTTGACAAGTTATGTGTAAAATGCCTTTGACTATATTTGTGAGGCTAAAAATACCTTCACCGGTAGTGGGTTCGAGCCCGGATCAAGCACTATGTTTTAAAAAAAAAATTGATTACGTTCGGTGGACATTCTCTCAGATCTTTATGTACTAATTTTTTGAAAATGTCAGAGGCACGGCCAAGAAACTCAAGAAACATAGTGTTCTGGGATGTTTTATTACTTAGGAGTTGTAACAGCGTGATTCAATATAATTTAAATTTTGTAAAAAAATAATTCCACAAAATTAAATCTAATATTTGCTGACACTTTTTGTTTTGATAAAAATGTTTGTGACAGGTATCAAGCAAGATTAAGTGTTTAGTTTATTTTTAAAGTACGAAATCCTAAAATAAGCTCCATTTTATATCCGTCATGAATAATTGTCTGATTTTTATAAAAATTGTTTTTTTTTTAAATTGTTTCATAAATTGAAATTCGAAATTGTTCAGAAATGCGTCTTAGAAAAAGCTATTTGGAATGCTAACTACTGCAAAATGTGGGCATGTTCCAAATTTGATGTTTGGACGTACCTCTGACTGACCCCTTTAGATATCTTTAAAGGTCTGAGCACCTGGAGATCTGAGAGAATGTCTACCGTACTTGGGCATTATAGTCGTGATCCTATTAATATTAGAAAAAAATTATACATTGACTACTAAAACTACTACCTGTCAAATTTAAAGTATTTATCAAATCTACTGCGTCATAACGCAAAATCTTCCAGGTCCCTGTTAAAATATTGGTTTAACACATAGGTATGTGTATTTAGGATAGCAATAAAGTTTCTAGAGTTCTAGGGTTCCGTACCCAAAGGGTAAAATCGGGACCCTATTACTAAGACTTCGCTGTCTATCTGTCTGTTCGTTTGTCACAAGGCTGTATCTCATGAACCGTGATAGCTAGACAGTTGAAATTATTACAGATTATGTATTTCTATTGACGCTATAACAACAAATACCAAAAACAGAATAAAATAAATTTAAGTGGGGCTCTTTGTGAAACGTGATTTTTTTACCGTTGTTTATATATGTACGGAATCTTTAGTGCGCGAGTCCGACTCGCACTTGGTCAGTTTTTTATGCCAACCTATTCATTTTATGTATCTCTTACTTAACTGAATGTAGTTTTTCTAATCGAGCCATAAAAAAATCATAAAACTAGTATGTAATTAAACGTGTTAAATAATTTACAACTGTTATTACGCCTTACCACATGCTGTTAGTCTTACAACATGCGCACGGTGTCTGTCTAAACTATAATGGCCTGCAAAAAATTGCGCTGCAACATACTATAACTTTGTACTGCTATGTGCCATTTTACTATCACTCAGTCATTTATTTCTAAATTAAATTAAATACATTTATATTATACACATAGATAAATAGGTACACAAACAAGAACAAAGGTACTTAAAAACTGAGACGACTATCTACTGCGTGGGTCAAACAGGCTCCATCTCAGCTTTATGCTGCTCCATGACGTGGAGCAGCGCTGGTTTCAGACCATCTGTTTTAGTTTAGTTTTATATAAGGCTATAACTTATTTTTAGTTTTTACAACTTACTCTTTCTATTATGATATGAAAGATAGATCCAAATCACTACATAGTATAAAGCAAAGTCGCTTTCCGCTTTCGTATGTCTGTATGTATGTTTGCTTATATCTTTAAAACTACACAACGGATTTTGATGCGGTTTTTTTTAATAAACAGAGTGATTCAAGAGGAAGGTTTATATGTATAATACATGCATAATATAGTAGAGAAACACTGATAATTTTAGAGGTTTCTAATGTGATGTCGTAAATAAACACATTTTTTTGCGCTTACATTGCAAATGCTGGCTGAACCCCACGAGATATATCAAAATAATGTACTACAGTATTGTACACCTTAAAAACGTCTACAAAAAAGTCCACGATGGTATTAGAAATGTCTTACGCACAGCGAAGCGGGCACGGGCCAGCTAGTAATATTATAAATGTGAAAGTTTGTGAGTTTGTTTGTTTGTTTGTGCCTCAATCAGACTAACCAATCTAGATCAGACTAAAAACATTCAGTCTTTTCTATTCGATTGTTGAAATTTGACAGGACAACGTCTGTCACGGGTCGGCTAGTAGATAATATAGATGATTGTGCTGTGGAATATAATGTATCATGTATGTATCTACAAAAAAAAAGTGTCTAGTTATCTAGCGCTCATAGTACAAGCTTTTCTTAGTTTGTGCAACAATATTTTTTTATTAGTGGTTTAAAAAAAAATCTTTAGCTTCTAAAAACTCTTATTAAATTTGTGGCAATAATAGCGAAGCGTGCGATACTGTAAATTGCTTCGTTTGACCAGTGTATGTGAATAAGGACTTTAAGAGTGTAAAAATTAAAAATGGTAGCGCATTTTATGCGCACATCGTTACTTTCAATTAAGTTTTACAGCTGTACGAAGGTTTACTACGCCACATAAACCCAGAAGACTGAATAAATAACACTCATGTGTTAACAAAACAAATCTTGAAACGATGTTATGCAGAAAAAGAACCGGCCAAGCGCGAGTCGGACTCGCGCACGAAGGGTTCCTTGCCATTATCTATAAAAACGGCAAAAAAATCACGTTTGTTGTATGGGAGCCCCCTTAAATATTTATTTTATTGTTTTTAGTATTTGTTGTTATAGCAGCAACCGAAATACATAATCTGTGAAAATTTCAACAGTCTAGCTATCACTGTTCATGAGATACAGCCCTGTGACAGACAGACGGACGGACAGACAGGCAGACGGACAGCGAAGTCTTAGTAATAGGGTTTCGATTTTACCCTTTGGGTACGGAACCCTAAAAAGATTCCAGAATTTTTCATTTTAAACCACTCCGTGTTTGAATATGTAAATATTTATATGCTACGGCGTAGCTGTTGCTACGCCGTAGCGCCTAATTAAAACGTTTTAAGTTTTGTTGCTTTACAAAGCTCACGGCTAGTTTTGTGGCTACGGACCGCTATTTTGCACTGGATTGTATTTCTGTATGAGAGTAATGTTTCAGATTTAAATTTAGTTTGAACTACTTAAAGTAGGTACCTAAACTATCATTCTAATTTGATGGTGTTTACCTACAATTACAAATTCTATACATACATATAAATAAAATTTAAGTGTCTGTCTGTGATTTCAAAATAACTGTGCTTTTAGTTCTACTATTACAAACTAAAAAAAATGTCTGTCTTTCTATTTGTCTGGACTAATCTCTAGAATGGCTGAACCGATTTTAACGGGACTTCACTGGAAGATAAAACAATATATAGGCAAATTTTTATCCCGGAATTCTTACGAAATGGGGATTTATGCGGGAAATAGACCAGGTGGTAAAATCAACAACGCAAATGAAGTCGCAGAAACAGCTGGTACCTAATAATCTGGAATAGATTGCATAAATCAGACCTACCAACATGCGAATAAGGTTACACACGGGTAGGTACATCTTTTTTCTGTATATCTATATGCTAGCGTGGTGTATGGGCATGTCATGCAAAAGGAATAATGTCATGTGATGAGTGGTAGGTATCACTACATAGTATAAAGCAAAGTCGCTTCCCGCTTCCCGCGTCTGTATGTATGTATGCTTATATCTTTAAAACTACACAACGGATTTTAATGTGGTTTTTTTTTAATAGATAGAGTGATTCAGGAGGAAGGTTTATATGTATAATAACATGCTTAATATAAAATATTTTTTAAAATATTTTCGGACTTTTACACACAACGCCATCTAGCCCCAAACTAAGCAAAGCTTGTACTATGTGAACTAGATAACTGACAGAATACTTATATACTTTTTTTTTTTGTAAATACATGTATGCTTATTATACATATTAACACTATATATAGAGAATATATTAGAGAACTACTGATAATTTTAAGATTTATAATAATTATGAAGTCGTAAATAAACACATTTTTTTGCGCTTACATTGCAAACGCTGGCTGAACTCTACGAGATAGATCAAAATATTGTATACCTTAAAAAGGTCTACAAAAAAGTCCGTGATGGTATATGTTTATCTCTTAGGGATAACCCACAATAATTAATTTCTATCCTTTACTTTTTACCGCGACTTTTTTTTTAAATTTTAAATGCTGTTAACGAGTATACAAAGACATTCTGTAATATATTTTGGTATCAGCTTTGGACCCGTGCGAAGCCGGGGCGGGTCACTAGTAAACGATATAAAAAAAAGAAAAAAGAAATAAGTTTTTTTTTTAATAAAAATAAAAATAAAAATAAATTTATAGGATCACGACTGTAATCCCCAAGTACGGTAGACATCCTATCAGATCTCCAGACGCTTAGATCCATTGAAGATGTCTAGTGGGGGTAGTCAGAGGCACGTCTAAACATTATATTTGGCACATACCCACATTTTGCAGTAGTTAGCATTCCATACGTGACAGGTTGCAAGCCCATCGCCGCTTATAAGAATACTATTTTTTTTAATATATCTTTAAAATCAAGCTTTATCAATTCTAGGGCTCTAGTACTCGTCAAGACAAATCCATCGAGCCTAAACACGACGTGCTTCTGCTTATGTTGTGTAGTTAGGCAGTACCTATGGCTACATTTGAGCTCCATCCAGCTCGCTAGTGCCATAATTTTATATTGTCATTGGAGATTGATTGGTGTGCAAAGTTTTATCTCAATCAGACTATTTACTGAGGAGTTCCGTTAAACAGCTCCTGACACCATCATCAGATCAGCTCGTTGTTTCCATATTAGCATTGTCACCGAAGTTACATAAGTATGGCAAATTTCAGCTCATTCGGTTGAAGATAACTGCTTCAAAATTGAGTTGCAGGATTCCACCTTAACAAACATAGTTACATTTACATTGCAAGTTAAATAAAAGCTTTTAAAAACAGATCAATTTTGCGAAAGATAATAATAAGTGAATACTGAAGGTTTTCTTTACAAATTAACTGTTTTTCAGCCAACTCGACCCATGTCTCCCAAATTAATATAAATTGAGCCAAGTGCCTACGGATCTGATATTTTGAGTCTATATATTTTGAGGTATTTGAGTTATTTTGTATGCTACCGAATATTATATCCTTTGTTATCATAAATCTAGTTCCGTAATTTATCATCACTATCACTAAATAGTATAAAGCAAAGTCGCTTTCCGCTTCCCGCGTCTGTATGTAATATGTATGTATGTATGTTTGCTTATATCTTTAAAACTACACAACGAATTTTGATGCGGTTTTTTTTAATAGATAGATAGATCCTTTTGAAGATGTCTAGTGGGGGTAGTCAGCCCAAATTTGCAGTAGTTAGCATTCCATACATGACAGGTTGCAAGCCCATCGCTGCTTATAAGAATACTAACTGGTTTCTTCACGATGTTTTCTTTCACCGTTTTAAGCACGTGTTTTTGATGCGCATATAAACTTTTCGAACAGAAAAATCCATTGATGCACGCCGGTATTCGAACCCACGATCTTTAGATTGAAAGTCGAGGTACCTCCCACTCGGCCAACACGGCGTTATTATATTTCTGCTAATTTTCATCACACAAATGTTTGCCCTGGGTGGGGATTGAACCCACAACCTACAGCGCGGAAGGCAGAATTACTACCAACTGAGCTGTGAGGCCTGTCAATATACTGATATAAAATGCCGACAACAACGACAGAGTGCACAATCAAGCGATCCCAGGCGGCCGGTTGTAACAGCCAAATCTATTTGCATGTTGTGCCGATCCCACGAGAAGTGGAAGACGAAGATAGTGACATAAAATCTTAATTATTTCCGGTGTACAATAAAATCTTTCACAATAACTGTCCTAAAACACTAATTTTACCATAGATTGTAATAAACCCGAATTTATGAGCAGTAAAATTTGAACCACAATAATTATTCCAAATTGTGTTTTAGGGGCGGTCGCGACAAACTTTCGGAATTTCATAATGGTTGTATAATTGCTAATAAAGACCACAATTTTGCGCAAGTCTAAATTATGTAATAAACATCCTCGTACTTTTTAACCGACGCAAAAAAAGAGGTTTTCAATTCGACATGTTAAAAAAAATTATGTATGACCGCGTATATATCTTTTTACTTGGTGATTATTTTCTATTGTGTGAAAAATAGTCCCGTATTGGTACCATTCTAATAATGTTATAATGTGAAAGTACAAACACATACATACAAACACACAGTTTGTATGTATGTTTGTGCCTCAATCAGGCCTCAAAGACAAAACGGATTATGTTAAAATTTGCTGTAGATGTAGATATAATGCCAGAATAAAACATAGAATACTTTAAAATATGAAAAACATCTCCAAAATGATAAAAAAACGCATAAGGCATTTTCATATAGATGGCGCTGGTGTGCAACAAATCTGACATCACAGACTAAAAACATTCAGTGTTTTCTATTCGATTATTAAAATTCGACAGGACAACGTCTGTCAAGGGTCGGCTCGTTTAAAATATAATTCATGTAGGACTAATAGTTCTTTCATAAAACTTAAAAAACCGGTCAAGTGCGATTCGAACTCGCGAGACGTGATTCGACAACGTCTGTCGCGGGTCGGCTCGTTTAAAATATAATTCATGTAGGACTAATAGTTCTTTCATAAAACTTAAAAAACCGGTCAAGTGCGATTCGAACTCGCGCACGAAGGGTTCCATACCGTAAAAAAACACGTTTGTTGTATGGGAGCTCCATTTAAACAATTATTTTATTGTTTTAGTATTTGTTGTAATAGCGACAACAGAAATACATAATCTGTGAAAATTTCAACTGTCTACCTATCACGGTTCATGAGATACAGCCTTGTGACGACGATCAGCGAAATTTTAGTAATAGGGTCCCGTTTTTACCCTTTGGGTACGGAACCCTAAAAACTAATAAATATCGTCCCTTGACTAACATTTTACTCGTTTCTTATTAGTTTTTCAAACGTAATTTTTGTACACCCTTCCTTTGAGGCGGTGCCGGTGGGCGATTGAATCTGAATCGCCTAATAATTTAATATAATAATTCAAGGACAAACCCTGTATCCTACGTTTGACATAGGTAGGTAACATTTACATCCGCCTACATCAATTTCAATGAGCAGTGGCGGATTTGCCCTAAGGCCCAGTAGGCCCGGGCCTAGGGCGGCCAGAAATTAGGGGCGGCAAATCGTGCCAAAAAAATCACTGTAATTATTAAATTCAAATGCAAAATATCTTAATATATTAAGGCGCTCCCAGTCGACGATTATTTTTGTTCGAAACGAAAAAAGAAATACTTGTGAACAAGCCACATCGCCTATTTTATAATGTATAGTATACATATGTGAATAAAGATGTACCCATCTTTAATCAATTCGATAAAAAATCCTACCGACCGCTGCAATGACGACAAACACACGTCGGCGCGTGGTCCGCCTTAGCTTTTCGAATAAATTAATGATATAAATTATGTATAATTACTTATCAAAAATATATTCTAATAGAAATCTAGATCTACATATTACCTATCTTTAACAATAAATCACAAGTTGATTTTAATAGTAGGTATATAAATATTTCGATCATAAATTCTAAAACGTATCATATTGAAATAATATCTTTATCGTGAAAAGTTTCTGCTATTATGTTTTCAGCTTAATATAAATCTAGGTAGGAACCTGAAGTAATATACTTATAAAAATAGGAGATGTGGCTTGTTCAGAAGTATTTCTTTTTTCGTTTCGAAAAAGAGCAATCGTCGACTGGGAGCCCCTTAAAGCCTCGCGTACATTATGTATATACATATATATTATATACATTTTGCATTATTACATCATTCTTCTAAATCACTCTCAGAATAATGTGGCCTACTTTGTTTGGTCAGTTTTAATTTTTTTTCAGCGGTTAAATTTTTTGTTAAAAAGTTTTTTTTTTAATCAAACAAAGTGGGCAATAAAGTAAATTCATTAATTATGTATCTAGTCTATATGATGAGTGCTGAGAAAGGGGCGGCACATGACCCGGGGCCTAGAGCGGCTAGGACTGCAAATCCGCCACTGTCTATGAGGGTTTTGTCATAAATTTCCACAAGATGAGGTTTTTTTGAAAAGGACGCACATGTGCGTTATTAATGCCTCTTTACAAACCGAAAAGGTAAGATAACAATATAAAATAAAATGAATAGGATCACGACTGTAATCCCCAAGTACGGGAAACATCCTCTCAGATCTTCAGACGCTTAGATCCTTTGAAGTGGGGTTTGTTCAGAGGCAAACATTATAAAAACAAACAAATTGTGGGCCAAACGTTATATTTGGCCCACAATTTGCAGTTAGCATTTTATACTTACATATTAATAGCCTATTGTCGCTTCAAATTTTAAATTAGGGTCCATAGGTCAAATATGTATTATTTGAAAGCACTTGATTTGCACACGCACCTAACTGGTTCTGTATTTATATTGTTATGTGAAATAAATTAAAATAAACAATGTTATTATGTACTCGACGCTTATTTTTGTTATATTTTGTTGTAGCCGTCTTCATTAGAACCTCTGTTTGGAATTGTTTCTGCCTCCTTGAAATTTGATACTTGAATACAAAATGAGTAATGGCATTTTCTTGTTTAGTCTGCGCTCCTGGTACTTTTTAGGGTTCCGTACCCAAAGGTTAAAATCGGAACCCTATTACTGAGACTTCGCTGTCCGTCTGTCCGTCTGTCCGTCTGTCCGTCTGTCCGTCTGTCCGTCTGTCCGTCTGTCCGTCTGTCCGTCTGTCCGTCTGTCCGTCTGTCCGTCTGTCCGTCTGTCCGTCTGTCCGTCTGTCCGTCTGTCCGTCTGTCCGTCTGTCCGTCTGTCCGTCTGTCCGTCTGTCCGTCTGTCCGTCTGTCCGTCTGTCCGTCTGTCCGTCTGTCCGTCTGTCCGTCTGTCCGTCTGTCCGTCTGTCCGTCTGTCCGTCTGTCCGTCTGTCCGTCTGTCTGTCACAGGGCTGTATCTCATGAACCGTGATAGCTATACAGTTGATTTTTTTACAGATTATATATTTATATTGCTGAACAAGTAGCGGCAAAAATATTTGCAGATCTGTTCCGCAGCAGGGTAACCCCTTTTACCTTCTTAGTCGGTCACACGCCCTCTATGCCACCAAAGCCAACATTATAAGGTACCTAGTGGGATATCCTAATCCTAATAATATTATAAATGCGTAAGTTTGTGAGTTTGTATGTATGTTTGTTCCTCAATCAGGCCTTAAAGACAAAACGGATTAAGAGGAGTAATAAATGTTTTTGAAAAATGCAGAATCGTTTTTTCTCAATAACAGCAAAACATACAGTTTTGTTTTTTACGACAAAGATAACTTAAGGATTAAATCTAGATAAATTACAGACAGAAACACAATTGGTGAAACTTTTCTCGATAGATTTATTTTCCAAAGTTGGCTCTTCAAAAACCCTAGTTTCGTTTTTAATCAAAACTATGTATAGCTAAACAGTTCATTTTTATATAATTCGTTAGATAATCATACTAGCCAAATAAATTACAGACGGTTTCTTTTTAAATTTGATGATTTTCAAGATATTGCAGTTTAATCACTTTTTCCGCCTTATCCGGGTAAATTCAGGCCATACAAAAAGTCAAAAATTTCAAGTATCACCTTAAGTTGAAATTTGCTGTTGATGTAGATATAATGCCCGAATAAATAATAGACTACTTTTAAATATGAAAAACCTCCCTAAAACGATAAAAAAACACAAAGGGATGATTTCTGTATAGATGGCGCTGATGTGCAAAAAATCTGACATCACAGACTAAAAACATCTTTACTATTCGATTATTGAAATTAGACGGGACAACGTCTGTCACGGGTCGGCTAGTAATATTATAAATGCGAAAGTTTGTGAGTTTGTATGTATGTTTGTTCCTCAATCAGGCCTAAACGACAAAACAGATTAAGTTGAAATTTGCTGTACATGTAGATATAATGCCCGAATAAATAATAGACTGTTTAAAAAAATAAAAAATCTCCAAAACGATAAAAAACGCAAAAGGGCTTCTGTATAGATGGCGCTGGTGGGCAACAAATCTGACATCACAGACTAAAAACATTCAGTCTTTTCTATTCGGTTATTGAAATTTGACAGGGCAACTTCTGTCACGGGTCGGCTAGTAGGTACTTATATATTTTTTTGTTTGTAAGTAAGTACTAATAAAACATCTATAACACCCAGACTCAGAACAAACATTTTAATCACACATAATGTTTGTCTAGGTGGGAATCGAACACAAGCTACGCAAAAGCCAGAGCTACTACCAAATGAGGTGTGAGGCCAGGAATCAAATCGACAAACTGTCTCTTCAAAAAAATCATAGCGATGGAAGTGTCGCGTAAATGGGACGCGTCTTGAAATTGTGATTCCGCGCTCGGATACACCGAATAGCAATTTTCCACTCATTTCACATCCATGGTTTAGCTAAGCTGATTTTGGAATACGCGACAAGGTGAGACTGCTAAAGCAATATGCCAAAAGGTACCTACAACTACCCCTAAAACTGGTTGTTACTATAAATTTTGACACGGGTCTTTATCACATCATTTTTTTTAATTTTCACCTTTAAGGCGATACTTGAATTTTTGACTTTTTGTATGGGCTGAATCTACCCGAAGAGGACGGAAAAAGTAATAAAACCGCATTATCTTGAAAACCATCAAATTTAAAAAGAAACTGTTTGTAATTTACTTAGCTAGTATGATTATCTAACGAATTATATAAAAATGAACTGTTTAGCTATTCATAGTTTTGATTAAAAACGAAACTAGTGATTTTGAAGAGCCAACTTTGGAAAATAAATCTATCGAGAAAAGTTTCACCAATCGTGTTTCTGTCTGTAATTTATCTAGATTATATCCTTATGTTATCTTTTTTATAAAAAACAAAACTGTATGTTTTGCGGTTATTGCGAAAAAACGATTCTGCATTCTTCAAAAACATTTATTACTCCTCTTAATTTATTTTCCCGAAGTTCAAAGGTAATTTTATTATGTGATAAAAACCCGTGTCAAAATCTACAGTATGTCTACTAATCACGATAGTTTGAAAAATAATCAGAGGTTGGTATAAGTCTGTATCCAAAAAAAGTATTTGTGGCTCGTCCTAGTATTTATTCCGCATTGAATATTCTGAGAGCTAACTGTCAGAAATACTCCAATCTCCAATTATCCCAGGCCTGGGGCTAGACTGGTTTATTAGTAGAACTAGCAGTCCGCCCCGGGGTCGCACGGGTGTAATAATAGTATTATTTATGGCAATTTTTTTTACACCTTGGGTTACATTATCGAAGTTTTAATAGGGATCTCTAATAGTTAGACATATGGTATCATAAACTTTTTTGTAGAATATGATGGAAAATGTAGAATGGGAAAATGTAGAATTTTAATGGTAAAATAATTTTTGAAATCAGTTCAGTTTCGGAGCGTATTCGATACAAACAAACAAACAATCAAATCTTTCCTCTTTATAATATTAGTATAGATAGCTGTCACGGTGTCTAATATTATCCCCCATCACGTTGTCATCATGCTGACAGCACTCGAGTTATTTATTACTTGCAGACCCGCGACAGACGTTGTCCTGCCCGAATTTCGATAATCGCATTGAGTAACGCACGTTGCTATGACTGCTGATGTCAACTCGAATGTCAGTTTTTTTTCACACCAGCGCCATCTATATCAATATCATATCTTGTGCGATTATTTATCATTTTGAGGATGTTTTTCGTATTTTTAAGTAGTCTATTTTTATTCGGGCATTATATCTACATCTACATTAATTTCGTCGTTTAGGACTGATTAAGACACAAACATAAGTAATACAAAATTTACAAACATTCGCATTTATAATATTACTAGCCGACCCGTGACAGACGTGGTCCTGTCATATTTCAATAATCGAATAGAAAAGACTGAATGTTTTTAGTCTGTGATGTCAGATTTGTTGCACACCAGCGCCATCTATACAGAAATCATCCCTTTTGCATTTTTTTATAGTTATTGGGATGTTTTTCATATTTCAAAGTAGTCTATTATTTATTCGGGCATTATATCTACATCTACAGCAAATTTAAACTTAATCCGTTTTGTCGTTTAGGCTTGATTGAGGAACAAACATACATACAAACTCACAAACTTTCGCATTTATAATATTAATAAGATTAGGATTAAAAAAAAATCAGGACATAGCCTTTTAATATATGACAAAATTACTATAAGTATACGCTGTATCATTTTTGGCTTTAATATGTTTTTCATAACAGCCTCACAGCTCAGTTGGTAGTAACTCTGCCTTCTGCGCTGTAGGTTGTGGGTTCGATCCCCACCCAGGGCAAATATTTGTGTGATGAAAATAGATGTTTGTTCTGTGTCTGGGTGTTACTATGTATAATAAGTATGTATTTACAAAAAAAAAAGTATATAAGTATTCTATCAGTTATCTGGTTCCCATAGTACAAGCTTTGCTTAGTTTGGGGCTAGATGGCGTTGTGTGTAAAGTCCGCCAATATTTATTTTATTTATTTATTTATTCATAAGCAAAAACTGTTTTCATCCCTTTATCAATAAGCGAGTATAATTTTAATCCTCTTACATTGACATCAGATTCACATTATATTCGTCACAATGGCTGTCAAAGTTGGTAATTTTATGAATTTTTAATTCCCCCACGATGTCAAAATATATCAATCTTACGTCACACATAAACTTTGACATTTGCTGCGCCTCCGCCCTGACTTGCTCTTGGCTAATGAGATTTATTTATTTTAGAGAGTTAAGTGTCGACGTGGCTTTAATATTATTTTTCTGCAAAATTATATTATAACTAGCTGTCCCGACAGACGTTGCCCTGTCAAATTTCAATACTCCCACAGAAAAAAGGACTTTCAGTTTTTCCCGAACTTTATGTCACTCTTGTCACTATAAAAAAAACATTAAATTCGGTCAAGCCGTTTCGGAGAAATTTGGTTACAAAAAGTTACACTGACACGAGAATTTGTATAAAACAAGAGATTATATCAAAAAGAAACAAAAAAAAAAACATTTTCTATTTTTTTTTTCACTTTTTAATGTTTCCCGATGCCCCAGATAAAAATGCCTTACCACTTATTTATACCTTAACTAGCTGACCCGTGCCCGCTTCGCTATCGCGGACTTTTTTGTAGACGTTTTTAAGGTGTACAATACTGTAGTACATTATTTTGATATATCTCGTGGGGTTCAAAAAAATGTGTTTATTTACGACTTCATATTAGGAATCTTATTATTATCAGTGTTTCTCTAATATATTAAGCATATTATTATACATATAAACCTTCCTCCTGAATCACTCTATCTATTAAAAAAAACCGCATCAAAATCCGTTGTGTAGTTTTAAAGATATAAGCATACATACAGACGCGGGAAGCGACTTTGCTTTATACTATGTAGTGATAGGTTTATTGATGTCAAAATCGTCTTATTAACAACATGCTATGAAATAACAGTTTTTTTAAACTCAACCTTTAAACAACGTTTACCCGAAATACGTCATTTTATTGACGAAAGCTGAGAATTTCGTGTCACAGAGAAAACAATAAAACCTTTTTAGATAGCCAAAATACTTACCTTCATTTCAAGAATACCTGTACAATTTGTCTCAATATCAAAGGACTCATAAAATAGCATCGTATATAGAAGTACGAATCACAGAATTCATATGGCTTTACAATCAGTGCGTTGGAATTATACTCAACTCTTTAGTCATAATTATTAAATAATTTCTTCTTTTTGCGGCTCACGTGCTTCCTGGATTAAGACAAGTATAATAAATGATTTTGATGAATGCAAAATCGTTTTTTCTCAATAACTGCTTTGTATGTTTATACTGTTTTGTTTTTTATGTCAAATTTATTTTAAGGATATACCCTATCTAGATAAATTATAGATTGGTGAAACTTTTCTCGAGTTGAACCAAAGTTGAATCGTTTCGTTTTTAATCAAAACTATGAATAGCTAAACAGTTAATTTTTATATAATTCGTTAGATAATCATACTAGCTAAGTAAATTATAGACAGTTTCTTTTTAAGTTTGATGGTTTTCAAGAAAATGCAGTTTTATAACTTTTTCCGTCTCATCCGGGTAGACTCAGTCCATACAAAAAACCAAACATTTCACATAAAAGCAAAGTCGCTTCCAGCTTTCCGCGTCTGTATGTATGCTTATATCTTTAAAACTACACAACGGATTTTGATGCAGTTTTTTTAATAGATAGAGTGATTCAGGAGGAAGGTTTATATGTATTAAACCCGTGCGAAGCCGGGGCGGGTCGCTAGTAACCTTATAAGAGTCCTGTTTCAATTTAGGACAAAATCATTTCTTATTCCAACTTTAATCGAAATTGTGTCAGTCGTTGCGATTTGATTGGGAAACAAACAAGTATCCAAACCCTTACATTTATAATAGCATTTTTGGTAAATATTTGACTTCGATCCGCCAACGAGGAAACCTAATTATTCTCTTGAGTCAAGACAGAAATAGAGTCGAGAGTGGAGTACGAGAAACTTAGGTATTCATGTCTGTGGTGACGACTAAGAATTCTTAGAACTTACAACTGAAAGCAACGAATTTGTGACAAAGAATCTAAGAATGTTCTAGATCATAATGGCAGGCACGTAACGTCCAGAATAGAGGATTTTTAAGGTCTCAGCACACATATGGCTATGATAGCCAACTCACGTATTGTAAACCAAGACATAACCGTGCGCTACACTTAACGTTTGGATTCAAACTGATCTGGTGCCAACCAGGTCAGCCAGGGGGCGGCGAGGCGTAAGCGCGGTGTCGCCTAGCCGTAGCCGAGTTGACGTACAGGCGCTGCTGATACGCTTTCGTTACGTGCATACGGTAGGTTGACGCCTGGTTGACAGCGAGGCGAAAGGCGTTACGGTTACGATCCCTTTCCGATCCCATATGTGTGCTGAGACCTTTACTCTTGAATTATCCCTTTGATGAACGGCGTTTGTGTTTTATTCGATAAGCCATGTTCAATAATGGTACAAAGAGAAAATAAGGTTTTAAAAAAATAATACGTGTACCGTGTAGGTAGAACTACAGTCGGTACAATACAAAATACGCTCATATTAGCTACAATGAAACGATTGTGTGATGAATTTTCATTTGTAAAACCTTTTTGCTTCACAGAGTTCTTAAACAATTGGACCCGGTCAGTTTTGGGTGGGTTAACTCGTACCTAGAGGTAGAGGTAGGTCAAGCAAAAGATGTGTAAATGTGTACAAATTGTGTAAAAGATGATATAATCAAACACGGGTTAAATAAATAATAAATAATAATTTGTGGACATTTGACACAACGCCATCTAGTCCTAAACTAAACAAAGCTTGTTCTATAGGAACCAGATAACTTTTTTTTGTAAATACATACTTATTATACATATTATCACAGAACAAACATCTATGTTCATCACACAAATGTTTATTCTGGGTGGGGATTGAAACTACATATTACAGCGCAGAAGGATGAGTTACTACCAACTGAGCTGTGAGGCCAGTGTTGAGGAGATACCGGCTGAAAGAGCAGGAACATGATAATAAGTTAGGACCCGGCTACGTCAACACGACGGGGCCCCGTTGCCATTTTAGGATAGCGTGACTTACCTCGTCCCGGTGCGATGTTCACTCACAATCTCACAAATCAGTAAAGAGATATTTTATTTCTAGAAACGGCGCGGTGACTTTCCCTCGTATTCAAGAACGACACTATAAGAACACGCACCCACAATGGACGAAATCTTTTTTCATAAACTTTATGTTTTGAGCGGCACTATGGCGCACACTACCGTGTGCCTCTAGAGCTCAACTTTGGCTAGAGGCACACGACAGTGCGCATATTTGGAAGGTAGGTACATGCAAACGATTGGTTTGGGATTCTTAAGAAAACCCAGTCGTAGAGCTTTTCGATAATGCTTTGGAAAATACGCACACCAAATTATTAGCGCCATATCAGCACAATCTCAGTGTCGATTTATTTTATGATTCGGATCAAATACCAAGAGACCACCAACTATTAGATAATCTGTGCTTCAGTCTCACTTTTGTCTCTGGCCAAAACGAGATCATACAGGAATACCTATCACAATACAGGAATATTTTAATAAATTTCAGTCAATTTGTCAGGACAACAGAATTTACAGCATTGTTATCTTCCAAGACACAAAGGATCTTTGCTATTGTTTACATCATAGTTTGCTTAACCTGAAAACCGTGAATTGAATTAGAAATACGTCCAGGTCTTATTAATTAGTTGTAGGTTCGTTTGTACTTTGTCATTATGTCATTAGTTAGGTGTGTGTATGGTCGGAGAGATCTGGATTCAAGTCTAACAAAGCAGAAATTTAGTTGCAAATTGTAGCAATTATAATGTTGTCATCCTAAAAATTGTAGCACGTGAAATAAGATAGTTAAGTAGGAAAAACAGGAGCTCTCCGACCAGACGTTAGTGGTATCTTTACAACCATTCTCCTACCAGGGTTACGACCAGTGGCATGATGGGTTTGCAGTATTTTATTGTTTACTAGCTCTCCCGACAGACGTCCTGTCAAATTTCAATAATCGCACTTCGTCGCTATTAAAAAATGAGAGTTGGTGGTGAAAATTGAGGGTCTTATGAATTTTTAGTGCGTAAAATTTCATCTTAAAAATTTTTTTTTTGGGCTGGGCATCACTTTTCATATTGTGGTATAAAAAATAGCTTACGACTTATTCTCAGACTTAACGAACATACACAAAAAAAAATATATAAAAATCTGTCAAGTTTCGAAGGAGTTTGGTTGAAAACACTGTGACACGATAATCATCACTACATAGTATAAAGCAAAGTCGCTCTCCGCTTCCCGCGTATGTATGTTTGCTTATATCTTTAAAACTACACAACGGATTTTGATGCGGTTTTTTTTAATAGATAGAGCGATTCAGGAGGAAGGTTTATCTGTATAATACATGCATAATATAGTAGAGAAACACTGATAATTTTAGAGGTTTCTAATGTGATGTCGTAAATAAACATTTTTTTGCGCTTACATTGCAAATGCTGGCTGAACCCCACGAGATATATCAAAATAATGTACTACAGTATTGTACACCTTAAAAACGTCTACAAAAAAGTCAACGATGGTATTAGAAATGTCTTACGCACAGCGAAGCGGGCACGGGTCAGCTAGTTTTATACTATATTAGAAGAAGATTATTATCGTGTCTCGTAGCCAAATTCAATAAAGCAGATTATACTCTTGTTAAAAAAGTTGCCTATCTATTAGGATTCATCGATTTCAGTAATTTTGCTTTTGTTGTAAATTTTTAGGGCATAAACACGAGTGAGGTGAATAAATAATAGGGTATCTTAAAATCCGAAAAACAACCCCTAAATGATAAAAAAACGCAAAAGGGATGATTTTGGCATAGATGGCGCTGGTGTGCAACAAATATGACATCACAGACTAAAAACAATCAGTCAATAATCGAATACGTATTCGATTATTGAAATTTGACAGGACAAAGTCTGTCACGGGTCGGCTCGTAATATTATAAATGCGAAAGTTTGTGATAAGGCTGCTATGTTTGTTCCCTATTCAAAAATAAACGACACAACGGATTAAGATGAAATTTGCTGTAGTATGTAGATAAAAAATCTGAATAAATAAAGGGGCTACTTATAATCTGAAAAACAACCCCTAAATAATAAAAAAAACGCATAAAGGATGATTTTGGTGTAGATGGCGCTGATGTGCAACAAATCTGACATCACAGACTAAAAACATTTAGTCGTCATAGCAACGCAGTTTTTACTATTGAATGATACGCATTCTACCAAAATTCGTAATTTATTTTATCAGTACAAGGTTTGTAGGGAAAAATTGGAAGCTGCCTGAAATACCTTGTTCCTATGCGATTATAACAAAAAAAATTGACAGAACAACGTTTGTCACGGGTCGGCTAGAGCAACATATATCTTAGGAAATTGATGCGTCTCGTTTCGATGATTTGCTCCATGGTTCATGCAAACTACGATATGCGTGGTGATATATTTCCCCAGGGATTCATTTTATGCTGTACATTCTGCACAATCTGTACATTGTACAACTGATATTATTCTTTGTCATGAGATATACTTTACTAGTAAGTAAATATATTATCTGCTCTCTAGTAGTATATTATATTATCTGCTCTAATATATAAAAATCACAAGTTGGTCCTTCGTAACGGCTCAACCGAGTTTTATGATTATTTAGGTTTATTTGGTAGGTATGAGAATAGGTCGTAAGGTTATTTCGTACCGCTTTTTGGAGAATCCAGCGAAGGTTCGGGAAAAACTGTAATTGCATTTTTCAGTGGTATTATTGAAATTTGACAGGACAAACGTCTGTCGGGACAGCTAGATATAGGTACTAGTAGTAGTAGTAGTGATTAATAACGTAATTTTTTTTAAATAAATCATGAAATAAAATCATTTGTGCTTCTCTTTTGTACCTGATCATTGTTAATTTGGATAAAAAAACTTTATCTTATCTTATCTATAAAATTACCCTGTTTTTATCCGCTCGTCAACATAAATCAAATTAAACCAATTAGTAGGTTAGGGACTTTAAACTTACATCTAAAAATTGTTTATGGCTGCCAAGTCCCTTAACCACCTATTCCAGATAAGCCTAAACCCTTATTAAAATGTATTTTTGTTCAACAAAAACGTACCCAAAGCGTTTTAATCCTGGATGGATACACATGAAGATAAATTGACGAGTTAAGCTCTTCACATAGGTAATTTATCGACGATAATTGGTTAATTACCCAATTATCCATATGACCAGGAAAGTACGATAGACGTGGTACGAATAATAACGATTCAACCCTATTCCAGATATTCTGTCTAGCATAGTAAGTATTTCCCGAAGGAGTGAATCGGGTAAATTGAATCCTTTGAGTTCACTGTAGTCAACATTTTAGCAGCTGGGTTTCGTCCCTATGGCTATGGCAGCGTTTATATACTACCGGATTGGCCCGGAGGAAGGAGTATAATCACGGGATCCCGGTTATTGTATTTAATCCCGGGATTTTCAATATTGCCACAAACAGGTCTAGTTTGCACTCTGTAGTCCGTTGCGCTTTGACAGTGAAATTATCTATGTTATATTAATAGCATTTTTTACATAACGACTAAAATAGGTACCCTTAGAAACGCCGTACAATACATACTACACAGTTTGATCTAAGTATCATGGCTCTAAGGAACTTATGACTAAAAAAAAACATCCTTAGTGAAACGTATAAAGCAACGACGAAGTGATGATTTAATTGGTGTTTTGAATTATTTACAAAACATATTTTAAAGAAAATTGTTAAGTTTTTTTCATTTGGGTCTAATAAGAAACCTAGTTCAATCCCGGGACTTTCGGATTATCTCGGATAATCCCGCTTTAAAAATCCCGTAATCCCGGGATTGAAAAACATGCTCGGGATTGTGACTCATTTTATTCAGAAATTTGTATTGTTTTCATTATTAGGTATACTCGTGTTTTGTGGTCCACCTAAAACTAACTCAGTATTCAAAACCTTACTCTGAAAAACTATTTTGACATTATCAACGACAGTGCCCCAATATATTCGGCCAAACCTCACTCTTAGAAATCATCGTCTGTCGTAGTAGAATGTATGATATCACTTGTCAAAAGTAATGTCGGTCGTTCTATCCTTCAAAATATAGTCGGAAATCATTTATCGTTTTCAAAAGTAGACCCTTAGGCCGCATGTATCCTAATCCTACTAATATTATAAATGCGAAAGTTTGTGAGTAAGTGAGTGTGGGTGTGTGTGTGTGTGTTTTTGTTACTCTTTCACGCAAAAACTAGTGAACGAATTAAAATGAAACTTTACAGTAATATAGCATAGACATCAGAATAACACATAGGTTACTTTTTATCCAAGTAACACCCGTGTGAAGCCAGGGTGGGCAGCTTGTAATATTATAAATGTGAAAGTTTGTGAGTTTGTATATATGTTTGTGCCTCAATCAGGCCTAAAAACATTTTTACGAAAACCACATAATGAGAAAATGGCAAAGGCGAACACTAATGTATGAAACATTTCTCTGTCAACACAATCGTCAGAGCGTAAAAAACAGTTGAACTACCGGTAAACATGTCGTCCAATACTAAATAAAATAATTACGTCTAAAAAACTAAAAACAAAACCGACTTCATGTTCATAAAAATTGTAGTGCTAATGCATAATGAAAAACCCAGGGGACCTGTTATCTTGTTATCTGTGCCTTTAGGTGGTTTAAATTCGTGACGTCAACTCGAGGTGTTCATGATTTCCATTTGGAACGCGGCGGGAGGGGGGGGGGGGGAGGGGGGGAAATAATTTTGTAAATCCGTCCACAATCGCCGGAGTAATCGCGTAACATACACACAAAAATAAAACAAAAAAACATAGGTACAGGCGAATTGAGGACCTACTCCTTTTTGAAGTCGGTTAAAAATTACAACTCATAGTATGTGTACCTACAAACTTCGTCACTTTTTATTTTTTATTATTTCTAATTTGAGTGTTTAATTATAATAAATTATAAAAAAGGCGCCAGTTTCATAACATCTAAAAGTATCTTCAGTCCTTAACACATCAATCACTTCTTCATCAATCACTGAAATTAAAATCTCGGCCTCGAAAAGAGAAACAAGAAAAAGTTGCTAAGTCAACTTTGACTTGGTATTTGCAGGGTTCCGCGGTAAGGTGTCCAGTGTCAAAAATGCAGAATCGTTTTTTCTCAATAACCGCAAAACATACAGTTTTGTTTTTTACGACAAAGATAACTTAAGGATTAAATCTAGATAAATTACAGACAGGAACACGATTGGTGAAACTTTTCTCGATAGATTTATTTTCCAAAGTTGGCTCTTCAAAAACCCTAGTTTCGTTTTTAATGAAAACTATGTATAGCTAAACAGTTCATTTTTATATAATTCGTTAGATAATCATACTAGCTAAATAAATTACAGACGGTTTCTTTTTAAATTTGATGATTTTCAAGATATTGCAGTATAATCACTTTTTCCGCCTTATCCGGGTAAATTCAGGCCATACAAAAAGTCAAAAATTTCAAGTATCACCTTAATACTATAAGAGGTCCAATTTTCGATGACTTTGTCGCATAAAACTTTCGTTATAAATATATTATGCAAATAAATGTGTAAAAAATTTTACTTAAGTACACTAGATTTCAATATCTATACTCTATACTAATATTATTAAAAGGAAAGATTTTTTGATTGTTTGTTTGTTTGTTTGCATCGATTAGGCTCCGAAACTACTGGACCGATTTGAAAAATTCTTTCACCATTAGATCCTACATTATCCCTGATGAACATAGGCTATAGAATATTTTCAAAAATATTAGGGATCCGTATGAAAACTTCGATAATGTAACCCAACGTGTGAAAAAAAAACAAAAAAATCCTTATATCGCTTACGCTGCGGAAATTGTTGACAATAAAGCAATGTAATGTACTACATAACATCAATATCTACAAAAAAGTCTATTATATGATATGTCTAACTAATAGGGATCCGTATGAAAACTTCGATAACGTAAACCAAGGTGTAAAAAAATTACCCATAAAATCATTATTACACCCGTGCGACGCCGGGGCGGACTGCTAGTGCAATATAAATTTTAAATATGTATCGGCCTCGCTCTCATTTTCGGCTAAAAAACCTAATTCGGTCGGACACTATTATTTTGGAAGGCATCAAATTGTTTGCGGTTTATACGCATGATAGGTCTGAAAGCGTTATGCCGGGGTCCCACGGCCCGCGTTTTCACGCGCCGGACCGCGCCAAGGCGGACGGACGCGCCGTGGGAACGATGCATCCGTGGTGGCCCGTGCTCGGAATGCTCTGTACGCGACGCGCCGGACGCACACAGGCGGAGCGTCAACCGGCGCGGCCCGTCGTTTTACGCGCCGTGGGACCCCGGCTCGAACGAACTCAGTTGTCAGCTCACGTCATGCGTATCTCATGCCACGTGTCACGTGGTGAAAGTACAAACACATACATACAAACACACAGTTTGTATGTATGTTTGTGCCTCAATCAGGCCTCAAAGACAAAACGGATTATGTTAAAATTTGCTGTAGATGTAGATATAATGCCAGAATAAAACATAGAATACTTTAAAATATGAAAAACATCTCCAAAATGATAAAAAAACGCATAAGGCATTTTCATATAGATGGCGCTGGTGTGCAACAAATCTGACATCACAGACTAAAAACATTCAGTGTTTTCTATTCGATTATTAAAATTCGACAGGACAACGTCTGTCAAGGGTCGGCTCGTTTAAAATATAATTCATGTAGGACTAATAGTTCTTTCATAAAACTTAAAAAACCGGTCAAGTGCGATTCGAACTCGCGAGACGTGATTCGACAACGTCTGTCGCGGGTCGGCTCGTTTAAAATATAATTCATGTAGGACTAATAGTTCTTTCATAAAACTTAAAAAACCGGTCAAGTGCGATTCGAACTCGCGCACGAAGGGTTCCATACCGTAAAAAAACACGTTTGTTGTATGGGAGCTCCATTTAAACAATTATTTTATTGTTTTAGTATTTGTTGTAATAGCGACAACAGAAATACATAATCTGTGAAAATTTCAACTGTCTACCTATCACGGTTCATGAGATACAGCCTTGTGACGACGATCAGCGAAATTTTAGTAATAGGGTCCCGTTTTTACCCTTTGGGTACGGAACCCTAAAAACTAATAAATATCGTCCCTTGACTAACATTTTACTCGTTTCTTATTAGTTTTTCAAACGTAATTTTTGTACACCCTTCCTTTGAGGCGGTGCCGGTGGGCGATTGAATCTGAATCGCCTAATAATTTAATATAATAATTCAAGGACAAACCCTGTATCCTACGTTTGACATAGGTAGGTAACATTTACATCCGCCTACATCAATTTCAATGAGCAGTGGCGGATTTGCCCTAAGGCCCAGTAGGCCCGGGCCTAGGGCGGCCAGAAATTAGGGGCGGCAAATCGTGCCAAAAAAATCACTGTAATTATTAAATTCAAATGCAAAATATCTTAATATATTAAGGCGCTCCCAGTCGACGATTATTTTTGTTCGAAACGAAAAAAGAAATACTTGTGAACAAGCCACATCGCCTATTTTATAATGTATAGTATACATATGTGAATAAAGATGTACCCATCTTTAATCAATTCGATAAAAAATCCTACCGACCGCTGCAATGACGACAAACACACGTCGGCGCGTGGTCCGCCTTAGCTTTTCGAATAAATTAATGATATAAATTATGTATAATTACTTATCAAAAATATATTCTAATAGAAATCTAGATCTACATATTACCTATCTTTAACAATAAATCACAAGTTGATTTTAATAGTAGGTATATAAATATTTCGATCATAAATTCTAAAACGTATCATATTGAAATAATATCTTTATCGTGAAAAGTTTCTGCTATTATGTTTTCAGCTTAATATAAATCTAGGTAGGAACCTGAAGTAATATACTTATAAAAATAGGAGATGTGGCTTGTTCAGAAGTATTTCTTTTTTCGTTTCGAAAAAGAGCAATCGTCGACTGGGAGCCCCTTAAAGCCTCGCGTACATTATGTATATACATATATATTATATACATTTTGCATTATTACATCATTCTTCTAAATCACTCTCAGAATAATGTGGCCTACTTTGTTTGGTCAGTTTTAATTTTTTTTCAGCGGTTAAATTTTTTGTTAAAAAGTTTTTTTTTTAATCAAACAAAGTGGGCAATAAAGTAAATTCATTAATTATGTATCTAGTCTATATGATGAGTGCTGAGAAAGGGGCGGCACATGACCCGGGGCCTAGAGCGGCTAGGACTGCAAATCCGCCACTGTCTATGAGGGTTTTGTCATAAATTTCCACAAGATGAGGTTTTTTTGAAAAGGACGCACATGTGCGTTATTAATGCCTCTTTACAAACCGAAAAGGTAAGATAACAATATAAAATAAAATGAATAGGATCACGACTGTAATCCCCAAGTACGGGAAACATCCTCTCAGATCTTCAGACGCTTAGATCCTTTGAAGTGGGGTTTGTTCAGAGGCAAACATTATAAAAACAAACAAATTGTGGGCCAAACGTTATATTTGGCCCACAATTTGCAGTTAGCATTTTATACTTACATATTAATAGCCTATTGTCGCTTCAAATTTTAAATTAGGGTCCATAGGTCAAATATGTATTATTTGAAAGCACTTGATTTGCACACGCACCTAACTGGTTCTGTATTTATATTGTTATGTGAAATAAATTAAAATAAACAATGTTATTATGTACTCGACGCTTATTTTTGTTATATTTTGTTGTAGCCGTCTTCATTAGAACCTCTGTTTGGAATTGTTTCTGCCTCCTTGAAATTTGATACTTGAATACAAAATGAGTAATGGCATTTTCTTGTTTAGTCTGCGCTCCTGGTACTTTTTAGGGTTCCGTACCCAAAGGTTAAAATCGGAACCCTATTACTGAGACTTCGCTGTCCGTCTGTCCGTCTGTCCGTCTGTCCGTCTGTCCGTCTGTCCGTCTGTCCGTCTGTCCGTCTGTCCGTCTGTCCGTCTGTCCGTCTGTCCGTCTGTCCGTCTGTCCGTCTGTCCGTCTGTCCGTCTGTCCGTCTGTCCGTCTGTCCGTCTGTCCGTCTGTCCGTCTGTCCGTCTGTCCGTCTGTCCGTCTGTCCGTCTGTCCGTCTGTCCGTCTGTCCGTCTGTCCGTCTGTCCGTCTGTCCGTCTGTCCGTCTGTCCGTCTGTCTGTCACAGGGCTGTATCTCATGAACCGTGATAGCTATACAGTTGATTTTTTTACAGATTATATATTTATATTGCTGAACAAGTAGCGGCAAAAATATTTGCAGATCTGTTCCGCAGCAGGGTAACCCCTTTTACCTTCTTAGTCGGTCACACGCCCTCTATGCCACCAAAGCCAACATTATAAGGTACCTAGTGGGATATCCTAATCCTAATAATATTATAAATGCGTAAGTTTGTGAGTTTGTATGTATGTTTGTTCCTCAATCAGGCCTTAAAGACAAAACGGATTAAGAGGAGTAATAAATGTTTTTGAAAAATGCAGAATCGTTTTTTCTCAATAACAGCAAAACATACAGTTTTGTTTTTTACGACAAAGATAACTTAAGGATTAAATCTAGATAAATTACAGACAGAAACACAATTGGTGAAACTTTTCTCGATAGATTTATTTTCCAAAGTTGGCTCTTCAAAAACCCTAGTTTCGTTTTTAATCAAAACTATGTATAGCTAAACAGTTCATTTTTATATAATTCGTTAGATAATCATACTAGCCAAATAAATTACAGACGGTTTCTTTTTAAATTTGATGATTTTCAAGATATTGCAGTTTAATCACTTTTTCCGCCTTATCCGGGTAAATTCAGGCCATACAAAAAGTCAAAAATTTCAAGTATCACCTTAAGTTGAAATTTGCTGTTGATGTAGATATAATGCCCGAATAAATAATAGACTACTTTTAAATATGAAAAACCTCCCTAAAACGATAAAAAAACACAAAGGGATGATTTCTGTATAGATGGCGCTGATGTGCAAAAAATCTGACATCACAGACTAAAAACATCTTTACTATTCGATTATTGAAATTAGACGGGACAACGTCTGTCACGGGTCGGCTAGTAATATTATAAATGCGAAAGTTTGTGAGTTTGTATGTATGTTTGTTCCTCAATCAGGCCTAAACGACAAAACAGATTAAGTTGAAATTTGCTGTACATGTAGATATAATGCCCGAATAAATAATAGACTGTTTAAAAAAATAAAAAATCTCCAAAACGATAAAAAACGCAAAAGGGCTTCTGTATAGATGGCGCTGGTGGGCAACAAATCTGACATCACAGACTAAAAACATTCAGTCTTTTCTATTCGGTTATTGAAATTTGACAGGGCAACTTCTGTCACGGGTCGGCTAGTAGGTACTTATATATTTTTTTGTTTGTAAGTAAGTACTAATAAAACATCTATAACACCCAGACTCAGAACAAACATTTTAATCACACATAATGTTTGTCTAGGTGGGAATCGAACACAAGCTACGCAAAAGCCAGAGCTACTACCAAATGAGGTGTGAGGCCAGGAATCAAATCGACAAACTGTCTCTTCAAAAAAATCATAGCGATGGAAGTGTCGCGTAAATGGGACGCGTCTTGAAATTGTGATTCCGCGCTCGGATACACCGAATAGCAATTTTCCACTCATTTCACATCCATGGTTTAGCTAAGCTGATTTTGGAATACGCGACAAGGTGAGACTGCTAAAGCAATATGCCAAAAGGTACCTACAACTACCCCTAAAACTGGTTGTTACTATAAATTTTGACACGGGTCTTTATCACATCATTTTTTTTAATTTTCACCTTTAAGGCGATACTTGAATTTTTGACTTTTTGTATGGGCTGAATCTACCCGAAGAGGACGGAAAAAGTAATAAAACCGCATTATCTTGAAAACCATCAAATTTAAAAAGAAACTGTTTGTAATTTACTTAGCTAGTATGATTATCTAACGAATTATATAAAAATGAACTGTTTAGCTATTCATAGTTTTGATTAAAAACGAAACTAGTGATTTTGAAGAGCCAACTTTGGAAAATAAATCTATCGAGAAAAGTTTCACCAATCGTGTTTCTGTCTGTAATTTATCTAGATTATATCCTTATGTTATCTTTTTTATAAAAAACAAAACTGTATGTTTTGCGGTTATTGCGAAAAAACGATTCTGCATTCTTCAAAAACATTTATTACTCCTCTTAATTTATTTTCCCGAAGTTCAAAGGTAATTTTATTATGTGATAAAAACCCGTGTCAAAATCTACAGTATGTCTACTAATCACGATAGTTTGAAAAATAATCAGAGGTTGGTATAAGTCTGTATCCAAAAAAAGTATTTGTGGCTCGTCCTAGTATTTATTCCGCATTGAATATTCTGAGAGCTAACTGTCAGAAATACTCCAATCTCCAATTATCCCAGGCCTGGGGCTAGACTGGTTTATTAGTAGAACTAGCAGTCCGCCCCGGGGTCGCACGGGTGTAATAATAGTATTATTTATGGCAATTTTTTTTACACCTTGGGTTACATTATCGAAGTTTTAATAGGGATCTCTAATAGTTAGACATATGGTATCATAAACTTTTTTGTAGAATATGATGGAAAATGTAGAATGGGAAAATGTAGAATTTTAATGGTAAAATAATTTTTGAAATCAGTTCAGTTTCGGAGCGTATTCGATACAAACAAACAAACAATCAAATCTTTCCTCTTTATAATATTAGTATAGATAGCTGTCACGGTGTCTAATATTATCCCCCATCACGTTGTCATCATGCTGACAGCACTCGAGTTATTTATTACTTGCAGACCCGCGACAGACGTTGTCCTGCCCGAATTTCGATAATCGCATTGAGTAACGCACGTTGCTATGACTGCTGATGTCAACTCGAATGTCAGTTTTTTTTCACACCAGCGCCATCTATATCAATATCATATCTTGTGCGATTATTTATCATTTTGAGGATGTTTTTCGTATTTTTAAGTAGTCTATTTTTATTCGGGCATTATATCTACATCTACATTAATTTCGTCGTTTAGGACTGATTAAGACACAAACATAAGTAATACAAAATTTACAAACATTCGCATTTATAATATTACTAGCCGACCCGTGACAGACGTGGTCCTGTCATATTTCAATAATCGAATAGAAAAGACTGAATGTTTTTAGTCTGTGATGTCAGATTTGTTGCACACCAGCGCCATCTATACAGAAATCATCCCTTTTGCATTTTTTTATAGTTATTGGGATGTTTTTCATATTTCAAAGTAGTCTATTATTTATTCGGGCATTATATCTACATCTACAGCAAATTTAAACTTAATCCGTTTTGTCGTTTAGGCTTGATTGAGGAACAAACATACATACAAACTCACAAACTTTCGCATTTATAATATTAATAAGATTAGGATTAAAAAAAAATCAGGACATAGCCTTTTAATATATGACAAAATTACTATAAGTATACGCTGTATCATTTTTGGCTTTAATATGTTTTTCATAACAGCCTCACAGCTCAGTTGGTAGTAACTCTGCCTTCTGCGCTGTAGGTTGTGGGTTCGATCCCCACCCAGGGCAAATATTTGTGTGATGAAAATAGATGTTTGTTCTGTGTCTGGGTGTTACTATGTATAATAAGTATGTATTTACAAAAAAAAAAGTATATAAGTATTCTATCAGTTATCTGGTTCCCATAGTACAAGCTTTGCTTAGTTTGGGGCTAGATGGCGTTGTGTGTAAAGTCCGCCAATATTTATTTTATTTATTTATTTATTCATAAGCAAAAACTGTTTTCATCCCTTTATCAATAAGCGAGTATAATTTTAATCCTCTTACATTGACATCAGATTCACATTATATTCGTCACAATGGCTGTCAAAGTTGGTAATTTTATGAATTTTTAATTCCCCCACGATGTCAAAATATATCAATCTTACGTCACACATAAACTTTGACATTTGCTGCGCCTCCGCCCTGACTTGCTCTTGGCTAATGAGATTTATTTATTTTAGAGAGTTAAGTGTCGACGTGGCTTTAATATTATTTTTCTGCAAAATTATATTATAACTAGCTGTCCCGACAGACGTTGCCCTGTCAAATTTCAATACTCCCACAGAAAAAAGGACTTTCAGTTTTTCCCGAACTTTATGTCACTCTTGTCACTATAAAAAAAACATTAAATTCGGTCAAGCCGTTTCGGAGAAATTTGGTTACAAAAAGTTACACTGACACGAGAATTTGTATAAAACAAGAGATTATATCAAAAAGAAACAAAAAAAAAAACATTTTCTATTTTTTTTTTCACTTTTTAATGTTTCCCGATGCCCCAGATAAAAATGCCTTACCACTTATTTATACCTTAACTAGCTGACCCGTGCCCGCTTCGCTATCGCGGACTTTTTTGTAGACGTTTTTAAGGTGTACAATACTGTAGTACATTATTTTGATATATCTCGTGGGGTTCAAAAAAATGTGTTTATTTACGACTTCATATTAGGAATCTTATTATTATCAGTGTTTCTCTAATATATTAAGCATATTATTATACATATAAACCTTCCTCCTGAATCACTCTATCTATTAAAAAAAACCGCATCAAAATCCGTTGTGTAGTTTTAAAGATATAAGCATACATACAGACGCGGGAAGCGACTTTGCTTTATACTATGTAGTGATAGGTTTATTGATGTCAAAATCGTCTTATTAACAACATGCTATGAAATAACAGTTTTTTTAAACTCAACCTTTAAACAACGTTTACCCGAAATACGTCATTTTATTGACGAAAGCTGAGAATTTCGTGTCACAGAGAAAACAATAAAACCTTTTTAGATAGCCAAAATACTTACCTTCATTTCAAGAATACCTGTACAATTTGTCTCAATATCAAAGGACTCATAAAATAGCATCGTATATAGAAGTACGAATCACAGAATTCATATGGCTTTACAATCAGTGCGTTGGAATTATACTCAACTCTTTAGTCATAATTATTAAATAATTTCTTCTTTTTGCGGCTCACGTGCTTCCTGGATTAAGACAAGTATAATAAATGATTTTGATGAATGCAAAATCGTTTTTTCTCAATAACTGCTTTGTATGTTTATACTGTTTTGTTTTTTATGTCAAATTTATTTTAAGGATATACCCTATCTAGATAAATTATAGATTGGTGAAACTTTTCTCGAGTTGAACCAAAGTTGAATCGTTTCGTTTTTAATCAAAACTATGAATAGCTAAACAGTTAATTTTTATATAATTCGTTAGATAATCATACTAGCTAAGTAAATTATAGACAGTTTCTTTTTAAGTTTGATGGTTTTCAAGAAAATGCAGTTTTATAACTTTTTCCGTCTCATCCGGGTAGACTCAGTCCATACAAAAAACCAAACATTTCACATAAAAGCAAAGTCGCTTATGCTTATATCTTTAAAACTACACAACGGATTTTGATGCAGTTTTTTTAATAGATAGAGTGATTCAGGAGGAAGGTTTATATGTATTAAACCCGTGCGAAGCCGGGGCGGGTCGCTAGTAACCTTATAAGAGTCCTGTTTCAATTTAGGACAAAATCATTTCTTATTCCAACTTTAATCGAAATTGTGTCAGTCGTTGCGATTTGATTGGGAAACAAACAAGTATCCAAACCCTTACATTTATAATAGCATTTTTGGTAAATATTTGACTTCGATCCGCCAACGAGGAAACCTAATTATTCTCTTGAGTCAAGACAGAAATAGAGTCGAGAGTGGAGTACGAGAAACTTAGGTATTCATGTCTGTGGTGACGACTAAGAATTCTTAGAACTTACAACTGAAAGCAACGAATTTGTGACAAAGAATCTAAGAATGTTCTAGATCATAATGGCAGGCACGTAACGTCCAGAATAGAGGATTTTTAAGGTCTCAGCACACATATGGCTATGATAGCCAACTCACGTATTGTAAACCAAGACATAACCGTGCGCTACACTTAACGTTTGGATTCAAACTGATCTGGTGCCAACCAGGTCAGCCAGGGGGCGGCGAGGCGTAAGCGCGGTGTCGCCTAGCCGTAGCCGAGTTGACGTACAGGCGCTGCTGATACGCTTTCGTTACGTGCATACGGTAGGTTGACGCCTGGTTGACAGCGAGGCGAAAGGCGTTACGGTTACGATCCCTTTCCGATCCCATATGTGTGCTGAGACCTTTACTCTTGAATTATCCCTTTGATGAACGGCGTTTGTGTTTTATTCGATAAGCCATGTTCAATAATGGTACAAAGAGAAAATAAGGTTTTAAAAAAATAATACGTGTACCGTGTAGGTAGAACTACAGTCGGTACAATACAAAATACGCTCATATTAGCTACAATGAAACGATTGTGTGATGAATTTTCATTTGTAAAACCTTTTTGCTTCACAGAGTTCTTAAACAATTGGACCCGGTCAGTTTTGGGTGGGTTAACTCGTACCTAGAGGTAGAGGTAGGTCAAGCAAAAGATGTGTAAATGTGTACAAATTGTGTAAAAGATGATATAATCAAACACGGGTTAAATAAATAATAAATAATAATTTGTGGACATTTGACACAACGCCATCTAGTCCTAAACTAAACAAAGCTTGTTCTATAGGAACCAGATAACTTTTTTTTGTAAATACATACTTATTATACATATTATCACAGAACAAACATCTATGTTCATCACACAAATGTTTATTCTGGGTGGGGATTGAAACTACATATTACAGCGCAGAAGGATGAGTTACTACCAACTGAGCTGTGAGGCCAGTGTTGAGGAGATACCGGCTGAAAGAGCAGGAACATGATAATAAGTTAGGACCCGGCTACGTCAACACGACGGGGCCCCGTTGCCATTTTAGGATAGCGTGACTTACCTCGTCCCGGTGCGATGTTCACTCACAATCTCACAAATCAGTAAAGAGATATTTTATTTCTAGAAACGGCGCGGTGACTTTCCCTCGTATTCAAGAACGACACTATAAGAACACGCACCCACAATGGACGAAATCTTTTTTCATAAACTTTATGTTTTGAGCGGCACTATGGCGCACACTACCGTGTGCCTCTAGAGCTCAACTTTGGCTAGAGGCACACGACAGTGCGCATATTTGGAAGGTAGGTACATGCAAACGATTGGTTTGGGATTCTTAAGAAAACCCAGTCGTAGAGCTTTTCGATAATGCTTTGGAAAATACGCACACCAAATTATTAGCGCCATATCAGCACAATCTCAGTGTCGATTTATTTTATGATTCGGATCAAATACCAAGAGACCACCAACTATTAGATAATCTGTGCTTCAGTCTCACTTTTGTCTCTGGCCAAAACGAGATCATACAGGAATACCTATCACAATACAGGAATATTTTAATAAATTTCAGTCAATTTGTCAGGACAACAGAATTTACAGCATTGTTATCTTCCAAGACACAAAGGATCTTTGCTATTGTTTACATCATAGTTTGCTTAACCTGAAAACCGTGAATTGAATTAGAAATACGTCCAGGTCTTATTAATTAGTTGTAGGTTCGTTTGTACTTTGTCATTATGTCATTAGTTAGGTGTGTGTATGGTCGGAGAGATCTGGATTCAAGTCTAACAAAGCAGAAATTTAGTTGCAAATTGTAGCAATTATAATGTTGTCATCCTAAAAATTGTAGCACGTGAAATAAGATAGTTAAGTAGGAAAAACAGGAGCTCTCCGACCAGACGTTAGTGGTATCTTTACAACCATTCTCCTACCAGGGTTACGACCAGTGGCATGATGGGTTTGCAGTATTTTATTGTTTACTAGCTCTCCCGACAGACGTCCTGTCAAATTTCAATAATCGCACTTCGTCGCTATTAAAAAATGAGAGTTGGTGGTGAAAATTGAGGGTCTTATGAATTTTTAGTGCGTAAAATTTCATCTTAAAAATTTTTTTTTTGGGCTGGGCATCACTTTTCATATTGTGGTATAAAAAATAGCTTACGACTTATTCTCAGACTTAACGAACATACACAAAAAAAAATATATAAAAATCTGTCAAGTTTCGAAGGAGTTTGGTTGAAAACACTGTGACACGATAATCATCACTACATAGTATAAAGCAAAGTCGCTCTCCGCTTCCCGCGTATGTATGTTTGCTTATATCTTTAAAACTACACAACGGATTTTGATGCGGTTTTTTTTAATAGATAGAGCGATTCAGGAGGAAGGTTTATCTGTATAATACATGCATAATATAGTAGAGAAACACTGATAATTTTAGAGGTTTCTAATGTGATGTCGTAAATAAACATTTTTTTGCGCTTACATTGCAAATGCTGGCTGAACCCCACGAGATATATCAAAATAATGTACTACAGTATTGTACACCTTAAAAACGTCTACAAAAAAGTCAACGATGGTATTAGAAATGTCTTACGCACAGCGAAGCGGGCACGGGTCAGCTAGTTTTATACTATATTAGAAGAAGATTATTATCGTGTCTCGTAGCCAAATTCAATAAAGCAGATTATACTCTTGTTAAAAAAGTTGCCTATCTATTAGGATTCATCGATTTCAGTAATTTTGCTTTTGTTGTAAATTTTTAGGGCATAAACACGAGTGAGGTGAATAAATAATAGGGTATCTTAAAATCCGAAAAACAACCCCTAAATGATAAAAAAACGCAAAAGGGATGATTTTGGCATAGATGGCGCTGGTGTGCAACAAATATGACATCACAGACTAAAAACAATCAGTCAATAATCGAATACGTATTCGATTATTGAAATTTGACAGGACAAAGTCTGTCACGGGTCGGCTCGTAATATTATAAATGCGAAAGTTTGTGATAAGGCTGCTATGTTTGTTCCCTATTCAAAAATAAACGACACAACGGATTAAGATGAAATTTGCTGTAGTATGTAGATAAAAAATCTGAATAAATAAAGGGGCTACTTATAATCTGAAAAACAACCCCTAAATAATAAAAAAAACGCATAAAGGATGATTTTGGTGTAGATGGCGCTGATGTGCAACAAATCTGACATCACAGACTAAAAACATTTAGTCGTCATAGCAACGCAGTTTTTACTATTGAATGATACGCATTCTACCAAAATTCGTAATTTATTTTATCAGTACAAGGTTTGTAGGGAAAAATTGGAAGCTGCCTGAAATACCTTGTTCCTATGCGATTATAACAAAAAAAATTGACAGAACAACGTTTGTCACGGGTCGGCTAGAGCAACATATATCTTAGGAAATTGATGCGTCTCGTTTCGATGATTTGCTCCATGGTTCATGCAAACTACGATATGCGTGGTGATATATTTCCCCAGGGATTCATTTTATGCTGTACATTCTGCACAATCTGTACATTGTACAACTGATATTATTCTTTGTCATGAGATATACTTTACTAGTAAGTAAATATATTATCTGCTCTCTAGTAGTATATTATATTATCTGCTCTAATATATAAAAATCACAAGTTGGTCCTTCGTAACGGCTCAACCGAGTTTTATGATTATTTAGGTTTATTTGGTAGGTATGAGAATAGGTCGTAAGGTTATTTCGTACCGCTTTTTGGAGAATCCAGCGAAGGTTCGGGAAAAACTGTAATTGCATTTTTCAGTGGTATTATTGAAATTTGACAGGACAAACGTCTGTCGGGACAGCTAGATATAGGTACTAGTAGTAGTAGTAGTGATTAATAACGTAATTTTTTTTAAATAAATCATGAAATAAAATCATTTGTGCTTCTCTTTTGTACCTGATCATTGTTAATTTGGATAAAAAAACTTTATCTTATCTTATCTATAAAATTACCCTGTTTTTATCCGCTCGTCAACATAAATCAAATTAAACCAATTAGTAGGTTAGGGACTTTAAACTTACATCTAAAAATTGTTTATGGCTGCCAAGTCCCTTAACCACCTATTCCAGATAAGCCTAAACCCTTATTAAAATGTATTTTTGTTCAACAAAAACGTACCCAAAGCGTTTTAATCCTGGATGGATACACATGAAGATAAATTGACGAGTTAAGCTCTTCACATAGGTAATTTATCGACGATAATTGGTTAATTACCCAATTATCCATATGACCAGGAAAGTACGATAGACGTGGTACGAATAATAACGATTCAACCCTATTCCAGATATTCTGTCTAGCATAGTAAGTATTTCCCGAAGGAGTGAATCGGGTAAATTGAATCCTTTGAGTTCACTGTAGTCAACATTTTAGCAGCTGGGTTTCGTCCCTATGGCTATGGCAGCGTTTATATACTACCGGATTGGCCCGGAGGAAGGAGTATAATCACGGGATCCCGGTTATTGTATTTAATCCCGGGATTTTCAATATTGCCACAAACAGGTCTAGTTTGCACTCTGTAGTCCGTTGCGCTTTGACAGTGAAATTATCTATGTTATATTAATAGCATTTTTTACATAACGACTAAAATAGGTACCCTTAGAAACGCCGTACAATACATACTACACAGTTTGATCTAAGTATCATGGCTCTAAGGAACTTATGACTAAAAAAAAACATCCTTAGTGAAACGTATAAAGCAACGACGAAGTGATGATTTAATTGGTGTTTTGAATTATTTACAAAACATATTTTAAAGAAAATTGTTAAGTTTTTTTCATTTGGGTCTAATAAGAAACCTAGTTCAATCCCGGGACTTTCGGATTATCTCGGATAATCCCGCTTTAAAAATCCCGTAATCCCGGGATTGAAAAACATGCTCGGGATTGTGACTCATTTTATTCAGAAATTTGTATTGTTTTCATTATTAGGTATACTCGTGTTTTGTGGTCCACCTAAAACTAACTCAGTATTCAAAACCTTACTCTGAAAAACTATTTTGACATTATCAACGACAGTGCCCCAATATATTCGGCCAAACCTCACTCTTAGAAATCATCGTCTGTCGTAGTAGAATGTATGATATCACTTGTCAAAAGTAATGTCGGTCGTTCTATCCTTCAAAATATAGTCGGAAATCATTTATCGTTTTCAAAAGTAGACCCTTAGGCCGCATGTATCCTAATCCTACTAATATTATAAATGCGAAAGTTTGTGAGTAAGTGAGTGTGGGTGTGTGTGTGTGTGTTTTTGTTACTCTTTCACGCAAAAACTAGTGAACGAATTAAAATGAAACTTTACAGTAATATAGCATAGACATCAGAATAACACATAGGTTACTTTTTATCCAAGTAACACCCGTGTGAAGCCAGGGTGGGCAGCTTGTAATATTATAAATGTGAAAGTTTGTGAGTTTGTATATATGTTTGTGCCTCAATCAGGCCTAAAAACATTTTTACGAAAACCACATAATGAGAAAATGGCAAAGGCGAACACTAATGTATGAAACATTTCTCTGTCAACACAATCGTCAGAGCGTAAAAAACAGTTGAACTACCGGTAAACATGTCGTCCAATACTAAATAAAATAATTACGTCTAAAAAACTAAAAACAAAACCGACTTCATGTTCATAAAAATTGTAGTGCTAATGCATAATGAAAAACCCAGGGGACCTGTTATCTTGTTATCTGTGCCTTTAGGTGGTTTAAATTCGTGACGTCAACTCGAGGTGTTCATGATTTCCATTTGGAACGCGGCGGGAGGGGGGGGGGGGGGAGGGGGGGAAATAATTTTGTAAATCCGTCCACAATCGCCGGAGTAATCGCGTAACATACACACAAAAATAAAACAAAAAAACATAGGTACAGGCGAATTGAGGACCTACTCCTTTTTGAAGTCGGTTAAAAATTACAACTCATAGTATGTGTACCTACAAACTTCGTCACTTTTTATTTTTTATTATTTCTAATTTGAGTGTTTAATTATAATAAATTATAAAAAAGGCGCCAGTTTCATAACATCTAAAAGTATCTTCAGTCCTTAACACATCAATCACTTCTTCATCAATCACTGAAATTAAAATCTCGGCCTCGAAAAGAGAAACAAGAAAAAGTTGCTAAGTCAACTTTGACTTGGTATTTGCAGGGTTCCGCGGTAAGGTGTCCAGTGTCAAAAATGCAGAATCGTTTTTTCTCAATAACCGCAAAACATACAGTTTTGTTTTTTACGACAAAGATAACTTAAGGATTAAATCTAGATAAATTACAGACAGGAACACGATTGGTGAAACTTTTCTCGATAGATTTATTTTCCAAAGTTGGCTCTTCAAAAACCCTAGTTTCGTTTTTAATGAAAACTATGTATAGCTAAACAGTTCATTTTTATATAATTCGTTAGATAATCATACTAGCTAAATAAATTACAGACGGTTTCTTTTTAAATTTGATGATTTTCAAGATATTGCAGTATAATCACTTTTTCCGCCTTATCCGGGTAAATTCAGGCCATACAAAAAGTCAAAAATTTCAAGTATCACCTTAATACTATAAGAGGTCCAATTTTCGATGACTTTGTCGCATAAAACTTTCGTTATAAATATATTATGCAAATAAATGTGTAAAAAATTTTACTTAAGTACACTAGATTTCAATATCTATACTCTATACTAATATTATTAAAAGGAAAGATTTTTTGATTGTTTGTTTGTTTGTTTGCATCGATTAGGCTCCGAAACTACTGGACCGATTTGAAAAATTCTTTCACCATTAGATCCTACATTATCCCTGATGAACATAGGCTATAGAATATTTTCAAAAATATTAGGGATCCGTATGAAAACTTCGATAATGTAACCCAACGTGTGAAAAAAAAACAAAAAAATCCTTATATCGCTTACGCTGCGGAAATTGTTGACAATAAAGCAATGTAATGTACTACATAACATCAATATCTACAAAAAAGTCTATTATATGATATGTCTAACTAATAGGGATCCGTATGAAAACTTCGATAACGTAAACCAAGGTGTAAAAAAATTACCCATAAAATCATTATTACACCCGTGCGACGCCGGGGCGGACTGCTAGTGCAATATAAATTTTAAATATGTATCGGCCTCGCTCTCATTTTCGGCTAAAAAACCTAATTCGGTCGGACACTATTATTTTGGAAGGCATCAAATTGTTTGCGGTTTATACGCATGATAGGTCTGAAAGCGTTATGCCGGGGTCCCACGGCCCGCGTTTTCACGCGCCGGACCGCGCCAAGGCGGACGGACGCGCCGTGGGAACGATGCATCCGTGGTGGCCCGTGCTCGGAATGCTCTGTACGCGACGCGCCGGACGCACACAGGCGGAGCGTCAACCGGCGCGGCCCGTCGTTTTACGCGCCGTGGGACCCCGGCTCGAACGAACTCAGTTGTCAGCTCACGTCATGCGTATCTCATGCCACGTGTCACGTGGTGTACCTCGTGCGGATTGGTATCGCCCCAAATCCGACTATTTAGCTTGTTAACATTATCCATTCATCCAAAAACGGGCTAACTAAAGATGTTATTTTATTTGTAGAATGTGTGGAACGTTGATTGAACAAAGCATGATTTTTAAAATTACTTAAAAGATTCTGAAAGGAAAAGGATACATCCTATAAGGCGAGTATGAATGGGAACTTTGGAAGAGGAAGACCTCAGCGTATTTTCCTGGACCAAATTGGTGACGTTTTGAAAAAAGCGAGCATGCATGAGGAATGTGATGAGAGTAAATGAAGCTAAAGAAGTATGTCAGGATCGTAGTACGTGGAAAGCCTTGATCTCTGCCTACCCTTGTGGGAAACAGGCGTGATTTTATGTATGTATGTATGTAAAAGAACCCTCGATGGTGTTCAGTTCCTAAGACGATTCAAAATGAACCTTGTGATTTTGTGATTTTGACTTTGAATGATTTGCACACCGTTATTCAACACTATAAACCTTCCACGGTGATTTGCCATACAATCGACAAATGACATATTATTGCTTTATAAATACGGCCGTAAAACTTTCCCCATGAAATCCTTACCCTATTAAAAGGCCCTTTCTTTATACGTATACCTAGAAAAACCAATAACAAGTTGAAAAAGCCCAACTCGACAATGGTTAGTGAATAGCATTCATTTAGACTTTAATTCAGGTCGTTTCTACCAAGGTATTACGGGTCCCTAAAATGTGTAATTAAACCGCAAGAGGTCCCAGGCATGATTTTTGGTTTTCGTGGAATTCGAAATGAGATTTTATATCAATAGAGATTATTTTTCAAACTATCGTGATTAGTAGATATAATTATAGATTTTGACACGGGTTTTTATCACGTAATTACCTTTGATTTATTTTCCCGGAGTATTTATTTTTAATCGTGAAGACGGCTTTAGTCTCTCTTCTTCATAGAATCCTGTAGTCACTATGTGTGGGTGTCGTGATAGAACCATCTCAGTGCGTGGATACAGTCAGTGTGGTGTGTCGTAATGTGAACATGGACATTTCTATTTCTGAAGACCAAGTAAAGGTAGTTTTTTAAAGTGCCTTCGCTTCTCGACGGTAGCTCCGAGAACTGCAGTCTGCCCGCGACCATGGCTATTGTAACATAGTCGAAACGTCGGGAAAATAAATTTGATAGAGATATTAGTAAAACCTCGTTTCATTGATAGATAAGTGGATAAATTAAAGTTCATAGAAAAACACTAAACACACAAAATGTTTTTATGTGAAAAAGGAGGCGACATAAAAAATGTATATTAAATTTGTTAACCAATTGGTGGCAATTAAAAATCCTAGAATTTTGTAAACTACGAACGAATTCACGTTAAAGAAATAGAATTAAAATTAAGAACGCGACTGTAATCCCCAAGTAGGTCCAATTTCTGATCTTCAGGCTCTCCCCAAGTAGATTAGGTATAGGTATATTAGGTAGTCATTTTTCTAATTTATTACGCATATTTTCGCATTCATAGTCATAATCAACACCAATTTACAATACTATAATAATTTATTTTACTATTTACCAAATTTAGATTGACGTAAATCATATTTCGAAAGTCTTAAAAACTATCTCTTTATTGAGACTCTCACATAAGTAAGTAAGCAAGAAACGTAGATCTAACGAAAGCTTAAAATAAGTCGGATTGCAAAACAAACTTTGCAGAACAAAAAGTTTTCCCATATATCGGTCTACATCTCGGTCGATACTCCGACAGCAAATGTAAAGTTTTAACCGCAAAACAAAATACAAACACATGCAAATTAACAAACTTATTTCCTTTATTGTGGTATTGGTATTGGTGAGACCTGGGGGGTTAGCATGAACCACTATCGTATCGTGCAAATGCCAAAACTGACACATTTACTATACAAAAAGTGTCAGTTTAGACACATTTTGGACGATACGATAGTATTTACAAGCTTTTATATAACTTGCAATGTATGTATGTAACTATGTTTGTTAAGGTGGAATCTTGGAACTCAATTTTGAAGCAGTTATCCCCAACCGATTGAGCTGAAATTTCATATACTTTGTAACGTAAGTTCGGTGACAATGCAATAATATGGTGACAGCGAGCTGATCTGATGAGGGAGTCAGGACCTGTTCAACAGACACTCACAATGAAACTCCCTAGTAAATACTTCGATTTAGTAAAAACTTTGCATACTTGTCAAGTTCCGATGACAATGTTATAATTGATATGACAGTTGATAGCGCGCTGGTGCTCTATGGTTTAAATGATTTTAAAAAGGCTTGTTATTGAAAAATATTTTTCAATAGAATATTTATTTTTATACTATCGTGATTTGTAGACATATCTATTAACTATAGATTTTTACATGGGTCTTTATAGCTGTAGTACGTCTGTAATATTATACTACTGTAACATAGCCGAAACGTCGGAAAAATAAATTAGAGGTAATTACGTGATAAGGACCCGTGTAAAAATCTACAGTTATGATACAATAGTGGTTCGTGCTCAGGCCACTGATGGCCGACCACAAACCAGTATTGTATGGTAAAGGTGTCGTCAAAACTGGACATTAAACAATATAATGATAATGATTCAACAATACGATAATGATTCGAGCCTGCGTCTCGACTACTTTCATAATTCTACATACTTTCGTGATAATACACATAACTATAGATTTTACACGGGTATTTATGAAAAGTTGGGAGAATAGATATTGCTAACGATGATAGATGGAATGCTAACTACTGCAAAATGTGGGCATGCGCCAAATATAATAATAATAATAATAATAATGTTTATATTTCAAAAGAATAGAACAGTCTTGGTACCTTATCATAACATAAAAAAAAATGTCCTAAATATTCCAAATTGAAAGCAGTACCATTAGTTGACTCTGTTCCTCACACTAGGACTATAAAGCCTGTATAGTAAGGTCACAGGGATTCGCTGCCGGTTCTCCTTTAGTTTTATACGTAAGATAAGTACATTAACAGAGATGTTCAGACTGGTTAAAAGGATATAGTGATTAGTAATCATCTAAAAGATAGTGAATTTCGGTAAATTTGGGAGTAAAAATGACTGATAAATAAAAAATAAAAAATTAAAACAAAATATATATATAAAAACAGAAATTAAAAAGTAGAAATTCAAAGTATTTCAAAATTGCCGTGTGTTGTTGTGTGAGTGTTTGTGCATGTGTGTGAGTGTTTGTGTATGTGTATGTGTATATAATGTTTGGACGTGCCTCTGACTCCACTAGATATCTTATAAGGATCTAAGCGCCTAGAGATCTGAGAGGTATGTCTACCTGATTTGGGGATAACAGTCGTGATCCTATTTATTTATTTTTTATAGATAAAATAAAAGGTGATAATTCTATGTTAAAAGAAAGTAATTAGGTGTTGACGAGTGTTATTAATGAGTGATTAGAAGCTTAAATTTGAAACACCGCCAAGGGACCGTACTCTTTAGTTAATACAAATTTGGAACTTGATACCTTTACCCGTTCCTGAGAAAAGGGTCTTGACACGTTCGGATAGACAAACAGCCGAAAACAAAAGGATCTTATAAGGGTTCCGTTTATTCCATTCAGGTACGGAACCCTAAAAACAACAAAGTATGATTGAATTTGCATTCAATTTCAAATAACGGTTCGAAAACGCGCATGAAATAATTATCTTGGACTTAGAAATTGATATACGAAATATCGTAAAAATGACAAACTGCCAACAGGAAATTGAAGGCGTAAAACAAATGGAAAAACAAGTATAAATCATGGAAATGTAGAATATTTGAAATAAATTTTTTAAACGCAAACTAAACAATAATAGAAAACTCAATTTACGCTACTGTTAGCTCTGGAATAATTTAAATGTATTTTATAAGCACTGGAACATTTAAAAAAATGTCCGGAGGGCAGTTTGAAGAAAACATTAAATGAATTTGAGTGGGTATTATTTTTTACTACTTTCATTTAATTTTTTACAGCCTCCAGTCAAATAAATACACTCAGTCCAACGATATTATAACCTTCTCAAAAATGTCTGAAGTTTTCATTTATCTATACTTATAATAAATCTGTAGAGAGGTCAATTCTGTACATGAAATATATTTCCAAAATAACTATCAGGGGATGATTAGGGATCGATACTGATGCCAAAAATGCAATCAGTAAAATTTTTGTCTGTCTGTCTGTCTGTCTGTCTGTCTGTCTGTCTTTCTGTCTGTCTGTATAACCGTTATAGAAACAAAAACTACTGGACGGATTTTAATGAAACTTGGTACTATTATTTTTCATACTCCTGAGCTGGTTATAGTATACTTTTCATCACACTACAATCAATAGGAGCAGAGCAGTGAAGGGAAATGTTGGGAAAACGGGAGTAGTTACTGCATTTCTTAAGCTTCCGTCCCGTGTGCAACCTTAATGGTTAAAGCTACACAGAAATCATGTATGACGGAAATGTTCTCCTTAAGATTATATAAAAAATATCCCACGACAGCATATGTTTATCTTTTATGGTTGACTCACAATAACACGTGTAACTCCCGATAGCTTAGCAGTTCGAAGCTTTCTGATTATATTTGACTACTCTTACGTTTATAACACTCTCAGTCATCCCTAATTAAAAAAGTTTACATTATTAACTATTCCATAAAAAAGAATCATAGAAATCGGTATAGAAACACCAAAGTTATACATGAAATACGCTAATAATAAGCCATCGCGCGTGAATACTGAATCATGCTATAAGGATTATTTTTGTATATATAAGGTCGCGAACGCACAGGCAGGCGGCTTGCTTAGCGCCTAGAGGCTAGCGAGTCACCTAGCGAGTAGCTTCGTAAAACGAACATTCTCGAACGTTCGCGACCAGCCTAGCAGCTAGGCGTCAAGCATGCGTCAAGCGCGCAGTGCGGCCGGTCGCGAACGTTCGAGAATCGGTCGCCGCGCTCGACGCGTCTCGCGGCCGAAGGTATAAAAAGGCGGGGCGTCCGAGCGCGAGCTTCATACAATTTTTGTGTGATACTGCGCAGCCGGACCCACCGTGTTTAAGGGTTAAAATGGGCCGGCCAGGAAGTAGTCTTAATTGTCGAGTGATCGTTCGCTAAGCGATATACGAGGTCCAGTCCAGAAGACTTCGCTGTAGACCTCAGAGTTTGTACGAAGTGTGATTGCTACAATCAATCCAAAAAATATAGTTTTTGGAACGAAGTTCCTTAGGGCGCGTTGCGAAGGAGGCTAGACGGAAAAAATTCGGACGAAAAGTTGTCACGAGTCACGACACCTTTTGCTATAGTGTAGTAAGCCGTGCGGCGTGCGCATGTTTCTCTGTCTGTCTTTCTCTCTGTCATAGAAAGCAAGCCAATTATTTTCGTTTCGTCTTTCTATTTTGCTTTGAACAGTATACTGTCGCGACGATTATTTTTGTTTTGTTATGACAGGATTATTTTTTTTCTGTTGCTGGTCTGCTATAGACAATACGCTAAAAAGTTCTTATTTCTTCAAGTTATACGCGGGTGAAACCGCGGGGTACAGCTAGTTTCAAAAATATAATTAACGAAATACAAATAATATAGGATCACGACTGTAATCCTCAAGTACGGTAGACATCCTCTCAGATCTCCAGACGCTTAGATCCTTCGAAGATGTCTAGTGGTGGTAGTCAGAGGCACGTTAAACATTATATTTAGCACATGTCCACATTTTGCAGTAGTTAGCATTCCATACGTGATAAGTTGCAAGCCTATCGCCGATTATAAGAATACTAACTGGTTTCCTCACGATGTTTTCCTTCACCGTTTTGAGCACGTGTTTTTGATTTTATAAATTTTTCAAACAAAAAAATCTATTGATGCACCCTTGGATTTGAACCCACAACCTTCAGATTGAATGTTGAGGTACCTCCCACTTGGCCAACACGGCTCAAATCACATACTATACTTTTAGTATTCTAACATTTTATTAACCTAAATAGTCAATACTAGCTTCAGCTCGAGGCTTCGATCGTGTGGAACCTGGATCAAATTAACCTATGAGCTATTCAAGTCCAGGGCATAGGATATATAGGTACTCAAAGTCTCATCCAAATAACCGTCGTCTTTTGGGCGTGTTTGAGCCATAAACATCCAAACGTACAAACATACTCACAAACTTTAGATTTTCTAATTTAAGGGGCTGTATGTCGAAAATTGCTCTTTTTCGAAACGAAAAAAGAAATACTTCTGAACAAGCCACTCTCCTATTTTTATAAGTATATTACTTCAGGTTCCTACCTAGATTTCTATTAAGCTGAAAACATAATAGCAGAAACTTTTCACTATAAAGATATTATTTAAAAATGATACGTTTTAAAATTTATGATTGAAATATTTTGATACCTACTATTAAAATCAACTTGTGATTTATTGTTAAAGATAGGTAATATGTAGATCTAGATTTCTATTAGAATAGATTTTTGATAAGTAATTATACATAATTTATATCATTAATTTATTCGAAAAGCAAAGGCGGACCACGCGCCGACGTGTGTTTGTCGTCATCGCAGCGGTCGGTAGGATTATTTATCGAAGTGATTAAAGATGAGTACATCTTTATTCACATATACTATACATTATAAAATAGGATATGTGGCTTGTTCAGAAGTATTTCTTTTTCGTTTCGAACAAAAACAATCGTCGACAGGGAGCGCCTTAAGTAGGATTACAATATCAACAACAGTCTAGTGAACCTACATAAATACAGATAGCAAAACTGTGTCTTATCACCAACCGCTGGCAGTAGGTCCAAAGGCTTGTGAACTTACCTCGCTTGATAGCTATGCTAATTTTTAGTCCACTGTAAGCCTTTTTGGTTATTTGGGGGCACGGCAGTGCCCCCGCCAAGTCGAGCGCGAAGCAAACACTGCCGTACCATCCTTTACTGGAACCATTTCGCCGCATTTTCAGGCCCCTATTTGAGAACCTCTGGATAAGACCAGAACGCTGAAATTTTCGTCATCCAGTAAGCCATAATCACGTACTTAAAATCCAAAATTTCAAGTCTGTAGGTCATTTAGTTACGAAGTTAAGCGAAAGCAAAGTTTCGCATTTTAGACAGACACTCACTCACTCACTCACTCACTCACTCACTCATGATCATCAGAATAGAACTAGTACTTCCCATAAACTCAGAGAGCTGAAATTTGGTACAGAGTTAGGGTTTAATGGCCACATAAAGGGAAAACCATAAAAACTAGGATAATCGAAGATCTGGAGTACCTGGTGACCCTGATAAGAAAACACAAGAGCCTAACCAAACTATTAGAGATCGACATACCGCCTTTACAAAAAATATTCAACTACTGGACCGATTTGAAAAATTCTTTCACCATTAGAATCCTACATTATCCCTGATGAACATAGGCTATAGTATATTTTCAAAAATATTAGGGATCCGTATGAAAACATCGATAATGTAATCCAAAGTGTGAAAAAATTAAAAAAAAATCCTTATATTGCGTTTGCTGCGGAAATTATTGACAATAGAGCAAAGTAATGTACTACAGTTTTAAAGAGGACATCAATATCTACAAAAAAGTATGCAATACTATATGTCTAACTATTAGGGATCCGTATGAAAACTTCGATAATGTAACCCAACGTGTAAAAAAAAAACCAAAAAAATCCTTATATCGCGTACGCTGCTGTAATTGTTGACAATAGAGCAAAGTGATGTACTATAGTTTTAAAGAGAACATCAATATCTACAAAAAAATATGTAATACCATACATCTCACTATTAGGGATCCTTATGAAAAATTCGATAATGTTACCCAAGGTGTAAAAAAATTACCTTTATCATTATTATATCCGTGCGACGCCGGGGCGGACTGCTAGTACGCAATAAAATTAAAGAAAAACTCTGGATAAGACTAGACTGGCTTTTATACTTACAAGTTTACAAGAAGAAATAGTTGAATGATTAACTTTATTCTAATCGAACATTACACAAATTGAATAAACAAATTAACAAATTAAATAAACTAAAATATTAATTTCGCTCAAAATTTGATAAAAATATAATGCATTGGACTAAGAGTGGCGGTGATACCAGCGCACACGTCGCTAGATGGCGCTGACTGTATTTTAAACGCGCTTACGATTTGTTTTTATAATAAAAAAACAACTCATAAAAAGAAAAAAAAAACTGTGTCAAATAAGAAAATCTAATAAAATAAATCAATAAGCCCACGTTTCTACAAAAAGAAGTGAAATCCCACCAAAAACATTCTGTAAAAAACTAGCCAAGTCTCGATGGAGCTGCTTGTTTATCTCTAAAAAGTAATGAAATCTAGACAAAGTCGTGTCAAGTCTGAGGTTCTTTACTGCGATTTCTTTATTATTATAGAATGTTATGTGACTTGGCCGTCAAAATACGTCTATTTTATGTTAGATCGGTGGTCGATTTGACGCTCCAAAAAAAAGACAGCAGAAGTCAGCATTGTCAATGCTGAATGCATGTGTTGCACGATCAACAACAGCCTAAACTAAGACACTAGCGTCCAATTACCAATACCTGTATTGGCTATTATCTTGCATAACAAACATAGGTAGTTACAACAGACATAACATTACGTGTAAACAAAATTGACTTGTACCCACTAACGTATAAAGAATGTTCAACGGCCAAGTCACACAACATTCTATAATAATAAAGAAATCGCAGTAAAGAACCTCAGACTTGACACGACTTTGTCTAGATTTCATTACTTTTTAGAGATAAACAAGCAGCTCCATCGAGACTTGGCTAGTTTTTTACAGAATGTTTTTGGTGGGATTAGTTTTATCTACCAGCCTTCTAGACATTTCTGTAAATAGCCTTTGTCCTTGGGGGCTAGCATGAACCACTATCGTAACTACAGCGTATCGTACAAATGCCAAAACTGACACTTTTACTAAAGTGTCAGTTTTGACATTTGGACGATACGTTGTCGCTACGATAGTGGTTCGTGTTCAGGCCACTTACCGTCCTAATATTTTACTCTAAAAGCCAGAAATATGTCAATGTTAATCACCGATGGACATATGTCTTATGTTTCCGCATGTTGTTCTGAATTCTGTCAAACCGCTGAGATGTGCGGGTCAGGGGGAGCGTTAAAAAATACATTCTGATTGGCCGGTTCAATGTCACAGCCCGCTGCGGGGCGCGTCAAGACTCGTGAATCGCGCTCGGTGTCTTATATCAGCAGTATAAGTCTAATGTGTTGTTTTATAGTGTTCGCCTTGCATTAGGAGTCCATAGCCTGTGTGTGTGTGGTCAGTTTACCCACATAAATTTACAATTGTAACATTCCTCCTTCCTTCCTCACAGCTCAGTTGGTAGTAACTCTGCCTTCTGCGCTGTAGGTTGTGGGTTCGATCCCCGCCCAGAGCAAACATTTGTGTGATGAACATAGATGTTTGTTCTTTATCTGGGTGTTACTATGTATAATAAATATGAATTTACAAAAAAAAATATTATTCTACCAGTTATCTTTCCATCGTACAAGCTTTGCTTAGTTTGGGGCTAGATGGCGTTGTGTATAAAGTCCGCCAATGTTTATTTATTTATTTATTTGATGTCGATTACCAACAATATAAAATTTTATTGTGATAATCTTTCTAAAATCCAAGAACCAAAGCTTTAATCTTTTGCACAATGGCGATTCGACGAAGAATAATGCTTTGTTGAATGAAACTGTTGATGTGGAAAGGCTTGTCGACTAAAGTTAGATCAGTTACATTATTATAATGAAATGTTATTCTAACGTCTAGAATGAACGCCTGAGAATGAAGATATCCATTTCACAGATCCTTCAAGACGTACTTACTCGTACCTGTTGGATCAGTGGCTTGAGCACAAATCACTATGGTATTGACAACGTATCGTCCAAACGTCAACACTGACACTTTTTGTATAGTAAAAGTGTCAGTTTTGGCATTTGGAAGATACGTTGTCGATACGATAATGGTTCATGCTAACCCCCCAGAAGAGATAAAACTCCTTCAGCGCTTGAAGCAGCGCACGTTTTAATGTACTTAGAAGCATACTAGCGACCCGCCCCGGCTTCGCACGGTTGCAAAGCTGATACCAAAATATATTACAGAATGTCTTTATATACTCGTTAACAGCATTTAAAATTAAAAACAAAAGTCGCGTTAAAAAGTAAAGGATAGAAATTGATTATTGTGGGTTATCCCTAAGATATAAACATATACCATCGCTGACTTTTTTGTAGACCTTTTTAAGGTATGCAATAATTAGTACATTATTTTGATCTATCTCGTAGAGTTCAGCCAGCGTTTGCAATGTAAGCGCAAAAAAATGTGTTTATTTACGACTTCATATTAGAAATCTTAAAACTATCAGTGGTTCTCTAATATATTAAGCATGTAATTATACATATAAACATTTCTCCTGAATCACTCTATCTATTAAAAAAACCGCATCAAAATCCGTTGTGTAGTTTTAAAGATATAAGCATACATACAGACGCGGGAAGCGGGAAGCATCTTTGCTTTATACTATGTAGTGATAATTATGTTTGTAACTTTACAAGATGTATTAGGACGACTCAAAAACTGAAGGTACAAGTACACCTAACCCTACCAATGCTCAAAACCGTATTGATTCGAAAAGATAATAATATATTTCCCGATCATAATAATAATGCTGACAGGCTGACAGGCAATTGAGGAAGCAGGCTACTTAAATGAAAATAACATGTTTATTTTTGTTTTTATTTTGGGGAAAACCGATACAGCGATGTACGACCGATGTACCGGTTGGTACTTAACACCGCGTGTAATTTTTGGTATTTTTTTTTTGTTTTCAAATACACGTAAGAAGAAAAGGTTACACTCATTCACAGTGCTCTCACATGTTTTCAGAGGTTCCCACGCTTTCTCTGTTCCATGCAAATCTGAGGGGTTGGCAGCAAAATGGTTAACGCGATTAAAAACCACATCATATTTCTTAAAAAGCTATATTTCCCTGTTAAGGCGCTCCCAGTCGACGATTGTTTTTGTTCGAAACGAAAAAATAAATACTTGTGAACAAGCCACATCTCCTATTTTATAATGTATAGTATATGTGAATAAAAATGTACCCATCTTTAATCACTTCGATAAATAATCCTACCGACCGCTGCAATGACGACAAACACACGTCGGCGCGTGGTCCACCTTAGCTTTTTGAATAAATTAATGATATAAATTATTTATAATTACTTATCAAAAATCTATTCTAATAGAAATCTAGATCTACATATTACCTATCTTTAACAATAAATCACAAGTTGATTTTAATAGTAGGTATATAAAATATTTCGATCATAAATTCTAAAACGTATCATTTTGAAAAAATATCTTTATCGTGAAAAGTTTCTGCTATTATGTTTTCAGCTTAATAGAAATCTAGGTAGGAACCTGAAGTAATATACTTATAAAAATAGGAGATGTGGCTTGTTCAGAAGTATTTCTTTTTTCGTTTCGAAAAAGAGCAATCGTCGACATACAGCCCCTTAACATACCGTGTAAGTTTTGGTATTTTTTTTTGTTTTCAAATACACGTAAGAAGAAAAGGTTATACTCATTCACAGTGCTCTCACATGTTTTCAGAGGTTCCCACGCTTTCTCCGTTCCATGCAAATCTGAGGGGTTGGCAGCAAAATGGTTAACGCGATTAAAAACCACATCACATTTCTTAAAAAGCTATATTTCCCAGCAATAACGAATTGTGAATTGCAAACATAAATTGTTGACCTGCCTCTGACGGTATTTGACTAATAAATGAAGCCATGTTGTTAAAGAACGGGGACTTTTGAGTGGGGAATTTTTCACTCTAATCGTCGGGTTGCCAATTTACGCGCCTGATTTTATGAGCGCTTGAGAATTTATGGTACCACTTTGATGCCATATTTTTGAGCAATTAAAATAACGACTTGAATGAACTAGAGACCTTTGTAACATTATTTTTATTTTTGTTTTTTTTTTAATTTTTTTTTTTTTTATTATATTATTGTTTTACTTTTTACTGTATATCCAACTAATGGTGGCGATTCTGTTGTGTCAAGCTAAACCTAAAATTTCGTAAAAAAACGATCGATCTTATTACTTTTACATTAAAGTCTAAATTATTATAGTACATTAAATTTTAGTCACATCAAAATGACAGTCCTAAAACTTGGGATATTTTAGCCGTTTCTCTATTTTATTTTGCATATTTGACACAACCAAGTGTCATCTTAGTCAACACGAATTTACATCTTGATTAAATTTAGCTTGACGTTTCTAAATCGATTACGAAAATCGTAAATTTATTCAAAACTATTCTATGTTTTAGAACTGTCACTTTAAGGTTACGCTATTTTAAACTTTAACTTAAAGGAAATAAGATCGATAGTTTTTAGGAATTTTAATTTAAGCGTGGACACAACAGAATCGCCACCAATGTATATATAGTTACAAATAAAGTTTTATTCTCTTCTATTCTATTTATGTATTTGCAAAAAAAAAAAAACAGGATCACGACTGTAATCCCCAAGTACGGTAGACAAGTAGACATCCTCTCAGATCTCCAGACGCTTAGATCCTTTAAAGATATCTAGTGAGCGTAGTCAGAGGCACTTACAAACATTATATTTGGCACATGCCCACATTTTGCAGTACTTAGCATTCCACAGGTTGCAAGCCCATCACCGATAAAAATATTGCATCATTATTTTTCTGCTATTACATAATACATGGGGTCAGCACATGTTTTTTTTCTTTTCATATCCCTCTAAGTAGTCATCTTATCACTCACGCCTTTCTTACCCACATCATCTGTCACAAAACCCATCCATCTTTTCTTTGGCCTATCTCTACTTCTACGTATATCGAGCAATCTTTGCGTTACATGACTTTCGTCCCTACATCACTATCACTATCACTACATAGTATAAAGCAAAGTCGCTTTCCGCTTCCCGCGTCTGTATGTATGTTTGCTTATATCTTTAAAACTACACAACGGATTTTGATGCGTATTTTTTTAATAGATAGAGTGATTCAGGAGGAAGGTTTATATGTATAATAACATGCTTAATATATTAGAGAACCACTGATAATTTTAAGATTTCAAATCAGCGCGACTTTTATTTTTATTTTAAATGCTGTTAACGAGTATACAAAGACATTCTGTAATATATTTTGGTATCAGCTTTGCACCCGTGCGAAGCTGGGGCGGGTCGCTAGTAAAAATTAAAATAAATAGGATCACGAGAATCACGACTGTAATCCCCAAGTACGGTAGACATACTATCAGATCTTCAGGCGCTTAGATCCCTTGAAAATGTCTAGAGAGGGTAGTCTGAGGCACGTCCAAATATTATATTTGGCGCATGCCCACATTTTGCAGTAGTTAGCATTCCATACGTGACAGTTTGAAAGCCCATCGTCGCTTATAAGAACACTAACAGGTTTTGTGCCTCTGACTACCCTCACTAGACATTTTCAAAGGATCTAAGCGTCTGGAGATCTAAGAGGATGTCCACCGTACTAGGGGATTACAGTCGTGATCCTATTTATTATTTATAACAGGTTTTCTCACGATGTTTTCCTTCGCCGTTTGAAGCACGTGATTTGAAGCGCATATAATTTTTTCGAACAGAAAAATCTATTGATACACACAGGGATTTGATCCACGACCTTTGAAATGAAAGTCGAGGTACCTCCCATTCGGCCAACACGGCTTTTGACATACATATAACATGCCCATATTGCCCATACCAGGCGAACATCTGTTTTCTTCGCTCTTCGTCTTTTCCGTCCGTGCCTTAACTAAAAGCTTGTCTTTATCACTCCGAAAAGTCCACAATCATTTCCTGCCGTCCGCCGCAGACTTACCTATGCCCACATTGTCCACCACTTGTAAAGTATAATAGCACTTACATATAAATCAGGCTAAAACCGGTGCTCAAGTACCTATCCTAGGCTTTGACAATTAATTACCTACTTATTATTTATACTCAAGTATGCATTTACAAAAAAAAGTATATAAATATTCTATCAGTTATCTGGTTCCCATAGTACAAGCTTTGCCTAGTTTGGGGCTAGATGGCGTTGTGTGTAAAGTCCGCCAAATTTTATTTATTTATTTACTCAATGACAGGTCTTAGCCGATATGAACGAAGACTTGTACCGACAATGATTGTAGTATACTACAATCATTGTCGGTACATAGTATAAAGCAAAGTCGCTTCCCGCTTCCCGCGTCTGTATGTATGTTTGCTTATATCTTTAAAACTACACAACGGATTTTGATGCGGTTTTTTTAATAGATAGAGTGATTCAGGAGGAAGGTTTATATGTATTAAACCCATGCGAAGCCGGGGTGCTCCGACGTGTGTTTGTCGTCATTCGGTAGGATTATTTATCGAAGTGATTAAAGATGGGTACATCTTTATTCACATATACTATACATTATAAAATAGGAGATGTGACTTGTTCACAAGTATTTATTTTTTCGTTTCGAACAAAAACAATCGTCGAATCGCGCCTTAAATTAACAGGACTACCAAATAATTATTTTCATTCATTAGCTGCCATTGTAAACTTGATCACCAAAAGTGCCTGTTGATAAACATTGGTTTGAGAGTTACATCTTGTAATTAAAACACAATATACTAGAAATTACTCCATTATTCGCATTTTCCTCCCTAATTGAAGCGTATTTACTAGTTTAATTAAACTGCCAAGTGGTGTTTGCTAACATTCCTATCAGTCTTAATTTCATGTAAATAATTAAAGGATGTAGTAGGCAAAGTTGTCGTAAAGGTAGATTTGAGTTTGACTAGTTGAGAATTCGACGATTAGTAACTGACGATTAGAAACGCTGATTATCAGCTGTTTGGTGTACTGACCATTCATATTCGTAATGGAGAAAACAGAGCTCAATTCATTTAAATACTTTTTTTTATATAAATGACTAGACGACCCGTGACAGACGTTGTCCTGTCAAATTTTAATAATCGAATGGAAAAGACTGTATGTTTTTAGTCTGTGATGTCAGATTTGTTGCACACCAGCGCCATCTATACAGAAATCATCCCTTTTGCATTTTTTTATTATTTTGAAGATGTTTTTAATATTTTAAAGTAGTCTATTATTTATTCGGGCATTATATCTACATCTACAGCAATTTTCAACATAAACCGTTTTGTCGTTTAGGCCTGATTGAGGAACAAACATACATACAAACTCACAAACTTTCGCATTTATAATATTATAGAAATTTATTGTAGAATATTGGATCAGTGCCCGCGGATAGGTTAATATAGGTTATTATTTTTCAAACTATCGTGATTAGTAGACATAACTATAGATTTTGACACGGGTCTTTATCACGTAATTACCTTTAATTTACTTTCCCGACGTTTCGGCTATGTTACAATAACCATGGTCGCGGGCAAACTAAAGAAGAAAGATAATTACGTGATAAAGACCCGTGTCAAAATCTATAGTTATAAAGATAGGTTACTATCGACATGCGTGCTACGGACTTTCCTACTGCATCAGAGGCAAACACTGATAAGTAAAACATACGTCTCACATTTGGTTATATAACCAAAAGTTACTTACCTACTTAAGGCGGTCCCAGTTGACGATTGTTTTTGTTCGAAACGAAAAAAGAAATACTTCTGAACAAGCCACATCTCCTATTTTATAATGTATAGTATATGTGAATAAAGATGTACCCATCTTTAATCACTTCGATAAATAATCCTACCGACCGCTGCAATGACACACACGTCGGCGCGTGGTCCGCCTTAGCTTTTCGAATAAATGAATGATATAAATTATGTATAATTACTTATCAAAAATCTATCTTAATAGAAATCTAGATCTACGTATTACCTATCTTTAACAATAAATCACAAGTTGATTTTAATAGTAGGTATATAAAATATTTCGATCATAAATTCTAAAACGTATCATTTTGAAATAATATCTTTATCATGAAAAGTTTCTGCTATTATGTTTTCAGCTTAAGACGCTGCCAGTCTACGATTATTTTTGTTCGAAACGAAAAAAGAAATACTTGTGAACAAGCCACATCTCCTATTTTATAATGTATAGTATATGTGAATAAAGATGTACCCATCTTTAATCACTTCGATAAATAATCCTACCGACCGCTGCAATGATGACAAACACACGTCCGCGCGTGGTCCGCCTTAGCTTTTCGAATAAATTAATGATATAAATTATGTATAATTACTTATCAAAAATCTATTCTAATAGAATTGTAGATCTACATGTTACCTATCTTTAAAAATAAATCACAAGTTGATTTTAATAGTAGGTATATAAAATATTTCGATCATAAATTCTAAAACGTATCATTTTGAAATAATATTTTTATCGTGAAAAGTTTCTGCTATTATGTTTTAGCTTAATAGAAATCTAGGTAGGAACCTGAAGTAATATACTTATAAAAATAGGAGATGTGGCTTGTTCAGAAGTATTTCTTTTTTCGTTTCGAAAAAGAGCAATCAGCGACTGGCAGCCTCTTAATAGAAATCTAGGCAGGAACCTGAAGTAATATACTTATAAAAATAGGAGATGTGGCTTGTTCAGAAGTATTTCTTTTTTCGTTTCGAAAAAGAGCAATCGTCGACTGGGAGCCCCAGGTACCTTCGTCTGCCTTTTGATTGAGCACACTGCCTGAAGTTCGATAAAACTCTGTTTTTTACCCTGATTTATATTTGGGTACAGAAGCTAGTTATGTAAACACTAGCAGTCCGCCTCGGCATCGCACGGGTGTGATAATGATTTAATGGCAATTTTTTTTTACACCTTGTGTTACATTATCGAAGTTTTCATACGGATCCCTATCATATGTCTTACTATTGTAAGACATATGATATTACACACTTTTTTGTAGATATTGATGTTTTCTATAAAACTGTAGTACATCACTTTGCTCTATTGTCAATAATTTTCGCAGCAAACGCGATATAAGGATTTTTTTGTGATTTTTTTTCACACTTTGGGTTACATTATCGAAGTTTTCATACGGATCCCTAACATTTTTTAAATTTTTTTATAGCCTATGTTCATCAAGGATAATGTAGGATTCTAATGGTGAAAGAATTTTTCAAATCGGTGCAGTAGTTTCGGAGCAAACAATCAAATCTTTCCTCTTTATAATATTAGTATAGATAAACTAGGTAGCTATACCCGAAATCGACCCATGCCGTTTAGATTGAAAGTCGAGGTACCTTCCGAATGATCAAAATGGTTATTTTTATTGCCAAATCACCCTGTAACAATTTGAAACTGTCAGACAGCGTGGGTCACTATCAGTCGTGATAAAATATTACGAACCATTATCGGTAACGTTTTCAATTGTGTTGTACCTAATACCTATACCTCAAGCAGGATAAGCGAATTCTCTCTATTTTATTCGTATTTAGATACTTCGGTGTATTTTTAGCCAGGGCTCGTGATTTGAGCAACAACTACACACAACATTATAAAGTATGTGATTGATTGATTTGAACACAACATTATAAAGTAATTATATTCATAAAAACATACCTCTTAAATTAAAACCGGCCAAGCGAGTCGGACTCGCGCACGAAGGGTTCCGTACCATTATCTATAAAAACGGCAAAAAATCATGTTTGATGTATAGGAGCCCCCATTAAATATTTATTTTATTCTGTTTAAAGTATTTGTTGTTGTTGTCAGCAACAGTATTTAAGTTTGGCTCCCATAATACAAACGTGATTTTTTGTAGATAAAGGTACGGAACCCTTCGTGAGTGAGTCCTACTCGCACTTGGCCGATTTGTTTGCACTAAAATGCTGCTACGAGTACCAAACAAATACCTATTTTTTTACCTTCTACTTTTCTGCCTTGACTTCAACTTTTTGACTTTTGTAAAGTAGTTGTTGAAGTTTAACAAGTTGAAGTCAAGGTAGAAAGATTGAAAAATAACGTTTGTTTTGTTCTAGCAGTAGAACGTCATTAGAACGACCTATTTTACATCCTTTGTTACGCTCTAGAACGTAATAACTCGGCAAGCTCTCTAAGTGCGTTCCTATTTCGTCTTTCACTCTTTGTTGTTAGTTCCTAGAAAGCGTCTTCCGTCGGCCGCAGATGTTAATTATTTCCACCTACTCAATAAGCTTTTCCTTCTACAGCTCAAACGACGTAAATACCTAAAGTTGGCACAGAATAAATACGAAGTTGGTAAGTGATTTGGCATCTGACCAGTCCACTTAGTTCGTACTTCAGCTCGGTTTTCCAAAAGATGCTGTTTTCTAGAAACAAGTTGACGCGATTTAGCGGAGCTCTTTCTTTGTGATTGTGTGACAAAAGACATGCAAGCTTTGATAAAAATCCCACCTAGTAAAAATAAAATAAACAGCTTTCGATCTAAAACAGCTGATCATAGCAGCCCATTTTTTTGGTACAATTTTTCTTTGTATTCAGCTAGACTCTGTTCATACAAAAACTAAAAATAAAGTATCATCCTAAGTTTTTAAGCGTGTACCAAGCCACAAGACAGAACATTTATTGTCGAAAGTCGTATTTTTTACACACATCGTATTTTTCACACAGATACGGCGAAGCTTAGGCCAATTCTTTAAACTTTTAAATTCAATACAGTAAACCCGCAAACCATGGACGCACGGAGAGGCTACGGACGTGCGTCAGACTTCGCTTGACGAAAATGTATGTAATTGTTTCCACTGCATCCACAGACACGCTACACATGAATTACCGTAATTGGTACAAATTAACGTGGCTAATATCCGTCGCGGTCAGTTTGCAGCGCACTTGCAATGGGCTATTTGACAAGATTTTGAAAACCATTCTAGATTATTCAGTACTTGCTGTGGAACTGAATACTTAACAGAATTGAAAAATATTATTTTCAATTCTGTTAAGTATTGACCTTAAAAATGTAAATTAAATATCGACAATTTAAATAACCCGCAAAAACGCTTCTTATGCAAATGGCGTCGCACTAGTTTCTGTGACGTTACATGCTTGTCAACAAAAAATCGTCAAGTTTTTCATGGCAGGCGATGACATATTGACAAGCATGATACGTCATCGTCGATTCGACCTATCCTGACCGTTTTGTGTCACGTGACTAGCGTTTAAAAACAGAAAATGTTAATTATGGGTTTTTTAATAAATCATGTTTATTTTCAAGTTATTTTACTCCATAACGCTTTATGAAGGCATAATTTACATAGATTACATCAACAACACTTTATTTTTCATACTGTCAAAAAGCCTATTCTGTGACCCACATTATTGTTTTTGTTGTCGTTTGACAAATTGGCTTTGTGTCATCTTTTAATCACTCCTAAGACGAGTAATAAATGTATTTGATAAATGCAGAATCGTTTTTTTCTCAATAACCGCAAAACATAAAGTTTTGTTTTTTATGAAAAAGATAACTTAAGGATTTAATCTAGATAAATTACAGACAGAAACACGATTGGTGAAACTTTTCTCGGTAGATTTATTTTCCAAAGTTGGCTCTTTAAAAACACTAGTTTCGTTTTTAATCAAAACTATGAATTGCTAAACAGTTAATTTTTATATAATTCGTTAGATAATCATACTAGCTAAGTAAATTACAGACAGTTTCTTTTTAAATTTGATGTTTTTCAAGATAATGCAGTTTTATGACTTTTTCCGTCTTATCCGGGCAGACTCAGCCCATACAAAATGTCAAAAATTTAACTTTTCACCATAATGGTATATGCGTAAGGTAATGGGCAGTATATAACGGTCGTGATTTCTTCAAAATCAAAGCTATCCTCTCACGCCTACTGAAAACATAATGGCGCCTGAATATTGCGATTCATTGGAAAAATCGACAAGTTAACGTTCTTTCGAGAAGCAACCTCTTAAATGACTACCATGATTATCCTATACAAATGATCTTAACAACATATAAACTGTGGTGGTAAATAAATAAAAATAAAAAATAAATAAATAGTTTACGACTGTAATCCCCAAGTACGGTAGACATTAATGTTGTGGAAAAATAGACTCTTTACTCAACATATTTACAGCAGTTACCTAAATTACCTCGAAAGGGTATTTTTTTTTATGTATGATCTCGCATTCTTTTTACCTGGAGAACCGATTTCAAGATATTTTTTTCTATTGTGTAGAAGTTAGTTCCAAGGTGATCGCACTTAAATTAAATTTATATAGAATTGACAGTTCCTTAATTTGCGATTGGTTGATACATTTTCGACGTAATTATATCTACTAAGGGGCTCCCAGTCGACGATTGCTGTTTTTCGATACGAAAAAAGAAATACTTCTGAACAAGCCACATCTCCTATTTTTATAAGTATATTACTTCAGGTTCCTACCTAGATTTATATTAAGCTGAAAACATAATAGCAGAAACTTTTCACGATAAAGATATTATTTCAAAATGATACGTTTTAGAATTTATGATCGAAATATTTTATATACCTACTATTAAAATCAACTTGTGATTTATTGTTAAAGATAGGTAATATGTAGATCTAGATTTCTATTAGAATAGATTTTTGATAAGTAATTATACATAATTTATATCATTAATTTATTCGAAAAGCTAAGGCGGACCACGCGCGGACGTGTGTTTGTCATCATTGCAGCGGTCGGTAGGATTATTTATCGAAGTGATTAAAGATGGGTACAATTTTATTCACATATACTATACATTATAAAATAGGAGATGTGGCTTGTTCAGAAGTATTTCTTTTTTCGTTTCACGAATGAAAAATCGCTTTAAAAGTTATCATTTATCATATCACAGAGCTTTTACAAGATAAATCGCCCGTTATGGAACTTTTATAAACAGTTTTAGCAACTCATTCAATTTTGGAACATGTTGGAACCACGTAAAAGAATATTAACAAACGAATGCTGATGCTGCTTTTAGAATTTGTGCTGAAGCTCTTTAGTTAAATTTTAGGGTTCCGTACCCAAAGGGTAAAAACGGGACCGTATTACTAAGACTCCGTTGTCCGCCTGTCTGTCCGTCCGTCTGTCCGTCCGTCCGTCTATCCGTCTGTCCGTCCGTCTAATAATAATAAAATAATAATAAATAATAATTATATTTATTATTCATAATAATTATTATTGTTCAATTGTTTATTATAAATAGTTAGGACCAGCGTGTTGCCTTGTACACCAAACATCGTTTCAGCTTCACTACTAAATTGCAAGACCTTGGTTCAAATTTATACCGGAAATGCACCGACAAACTTATAAAAGAACTAGCCGACCCGTGACAGACGTTGTCCTGTCAAATTTCAATAATCGAATAGAAAAGACTGAATGTTTTAGTCTGTGATGTCACATTTGTTGCACACCAGCGCCATCTATACAGAAATCATCCCCTTTGCGTTTTTTTATCGTTTTGGGAATGTTTTTCATATTTTAAAGTAGTCTATTATTTATTCGAGCATTATATCTACATCTACAGCAAATTTCAACTTAATCCGTTTTGTCGTTTAGGCCTGATTGAGGAACAAACATAATATATACAAACTCACAAACTTTCACATTTATAATATTATTAGGATATTGGCATCTTCGTGATCGAGTATGATTGAAGTTGTAGGCAGATTGTTGTGATATTGAGAGCAAGATTTCTTAGGAGTTAAAGCTAGTCCATTCATGGTACCCTCATGTTATACCTATTTAGACGTTATTGTAAAAAAACAGAAAAGCGCGAGTCGGACTTTGTTGTATAGGAGCCAAACTTAAATATTTATTTTATTCTGTATTTGTTATAGCGGAAACAGAAATTAATCATCTGTGAAAATTTCAACTGTCTAGTTATCACGGTTCATGAGATACAGTCTGGTGACAGACAGACGGACGGACAGACGGACAGCGGAGTCTTAGTAATAGGGTCCCGTTTTACCAGCAGTCATAAATAGTGGCCGTGACCTCAGACTAGGACTCCCTGTTTCATATATCATACGAGTACCAGGGTACCGTGTACCACGACCTGTCACAGGTGCGACAAACAAGTACTTGACATGTCACTACGAGTTCGACAGGTTATTGAAGCGACATGTCAGAAGTTCGACGTGTTATGCCGGGGTCTCACGGCCCGCGTTTTCACGCGCCAGACCGCGCCAAGGCAGACGGACGCGCCGTGGGAACGATGCATCCGTGGTGGCCCGTGCTCGGAACACTCTGTACGCGACGCGCCGGACGCACACAGGCGGAGCGTCAGCCAGCGCGGCCCGTCGATTTACGCGCCGTGGGACCCCGGCTTTATTGGAGCGAGAGTTTCCAAATACTTACTTTTTACTTACCACAGCTGTGCTAAGTAGTATTGCTAGTAGTATCACGTAGCTATGCTCTTCTCGCTGTAGCATGTTGTTATAGCGGCAACATAAATCATCCGGGATAATGTCAACTGTCTAGCTATCACGGTTCATGAGATACAGCCTTGTGCCTGACAGACGGACACGTCCGTTACTCGTAAAAGTTGCTGCATGATCCAAGAATATTGGGGGACTTTCTGAACATTAGGTAAATACCTACATCAGGTTGTAACTCTGCCTTCTACGCTGTAAGTTGAGGGTTCGAATCCCACCCACGACAAACATCTGTGTGATGAACATAGATGTTTGTGCTTAGTCTGGGTGTTGTAGTATTAAGTATTTACAAAAAAAAAGTATGTAAGTATTCTGTCAGTTATCTGATTTTAGTACAAGCATTGCTTAGTTTGGGGCTAGATGGCGCTGTGTTAAATGTCCACCAGTATTTATTTTATTATTTAATTCAAATTAAAAAGAAAATTGTATCGTAACACTCACTGGCGTCACAGAAGACCATTTTTTGTGATAGTATATTTTTTAAACAAGTTGTATTTTCTTAAGTTCCTTTATTATTATTTTATTACAACGAAAAAAGTAGGTAGGTACTTAACTGTACAATTACAAGTGTCTCGAAATATAGTACCTAGTGACATTAAGATCTGGTCTTTAAGTTTGTTATTTCAAATGTATTTTTAACATTATGTTCTGTTTTTTTATTAAAATTATATATTATAATTTACAGCTATTTATACCTACTATACTATGTACAATATTTAGTGTGACTAGTCTTATTTTATAGGTTAGAACATAAATAACACTGTACATTGAAAAAACTAGACGGCTGCTGTAACCTAATCTACCAATTATTTTTGTACTTGTAAACATATTTTGTCATCATAAATAGGTACCTACATGATAATCTACTTAAAATAGGTAGGTATAAAACTTCTGCAAACGACAGAGTCGAAGATGTTTCTTAAAATGTTTAGTTTGTGCAAACCAACATTTACAATATGTATTTTTTTAATTTAAAATATAACATACATCAAACCAGGTCATCAAAACAATAAAAATGTTCAGTTGTTTATTTGTGAAAGATGATAAAACACAAGCAAACACACTTTCAAAACAATATTGTTTTAGATAGAAATAGGAACTAGACAATATTTATAGTAGGGCGGGTATAGGCAAGGGTTTAAGCAGGAACTGGCTACATATGTTCCTTGGCCGATTCAAATGAATTTTGATGTTGTTTTTAATATCATACACATACATTGGTATTATACAACATACCTACTTTTTAGGGTTTCGTAGTCTACAAGATAAGAAACCTTTATAGTTTCGCCATGTCCGACCGTCCGTCCATCTGTCCGCAGCTTATCTCAGAGACTATAAATGCTAAAAAGCTGTAATTTGGCATGTATATACATATTAGTAATGTCAACAAATTTGTTGAATAAAATATTTAAAAACAATTTTTTTTAGAGTACCTCCGCTACACCTAAAGTAGGGATGTTATTTTGTTTTCTCGCGTATCCCATGATGTAGGGTATCACTAGGTAGGTCTTTCAAAGGTATGGGGAGTTTGCGAAAACAACTTTTCGATTAAGGAATTCGTTTGTGAAATATTAAGCTTTAAAGTGCCAATTTTTGTTAGAGTCGAGTGTGCCTCATTAAAACCCTACATTGCGCGTGACCCGACAGGTTTTTTTTAATCTAATGTAATAGGAATATTGAAGGTAGGTAACCGATACTCCAATCTAAGCTAAATACTCGTATGTAAACAAATCTTTTAATTTTTTTAGTAGCTATATAGTTTATATTATATCTATAGGCTATATAATATAAACGGAATGAAATTCAATAAAATGTGTAATTAAAATACTTTAAGAAGGTGACTAGTTACTGCACAGTTTAGCTTAGGTACCTACTTATTTAAAGATAACATGAGTTGCGATAAGATCTCTGAACGTAGAAATGCACTTACGATGTATTTTTCTTCGAGAAAATCGAAGCTTTTAGCTTTCATGTTTTGTTATCTTCAAGGTTTTCTTTGAACGAGTCCATTAAAATATTAAACTTCTTCGAATAGACTACTATTTTTATAAAAAGATAAAAATAAAAATAGATTTTCAAATCGAGTTTTAATTTTTAACTATAGTAATAAACTTAAAATAAATAGGTAAAAACATCAAAAAATATTCAAGAAATGTTCTGTCAAATTGTAAAAGTTCAGGTTTTTCATCCGTCTTGATCACGAGTGTAACGTAAAGTGTCAAGAATTCCAATATGGCGACCAAAAACCACCCAGTATTTTGATTACCGATCAATCAAATAACTATAAACGACCTTAGACATATAACTTGTTTTAAAATCATTTACAAACATATCAATTAGACATATATTTACTTATTTATTAAACGAGACATATATTTTATATGATAATTAGGAACCTGGGTCAAGTATCAAAACTAAATCCACAGTATTTTTCCCCTCTTAGGGTAATCATAGAAAACATAACTATAGATTTTTAAACGGGTGTATATCACGTAATTACTGAACACAGGTGTTCTCCAGTCTGCCCGCGACCATGGCTATTGTAAAATAGCCGAAAAGTCGGCAAAATAAATTAAAGGTAATTACGTGATAAACACCCGTGTTAAAATCTATAGTTATGTCTACTAAACACGATAGTTTCAAAATAATATCATAGAAAACATCAATTTACTGAAGTTTATACAAAAAACATTAGCTAAAATTTACAAAATGAAGTTTCAATATAGGTACCTAGGTACCTATTACAAAAGCTGAAACTTCATTTTGTAAATCTTTGGACAAAGGCGAGTAAAAACGATATCGCAAGTTGCCATCAAATAGAACCGTTCCAATAAAATGGCTTCTCGACTTCTTTAAATGGAAACTACTATTGTTTTGTTAAATCCTCCTTGGGGGCAAACGTTAAATACTTAGATTTACTAAAGTTAATACAAATAATCTACATAGGGTTATATACTTGGTTGTAGTACCTACCTCGGTATTGGGCATTTTCAATTTTGGCAGACAATTACTAAGCATAGCAAATAAACTTGTTTAAATATTTTGTCCATAGTCTGTTTTGATTATTGACATTTGCAGTGCGTTGTACCTCTAGATTGTATTGACCATAACCAAATATTTCCCGTTTTGTCTATTTAAATATGAATAATTTAATAAATAAATATCGCCTGCTACTAAATCTTTGCTTAACCTAAGAGATAGATAAAAATTATATTCTATGTTGTTTAAAAATAGTCGTTTTAATCATTTTTTCATTTTACAGATTAAAATGCCTACAACCAGCGCTCCTAATTAGGTACCTACTAGAAAAGTGAAAGCTGTACATTTTGAACAATTTAGGGATTATCCTAGATTAAGCACGGTACGTTGGCTCAACGACAGGCAAAAAAAAATTCGCATTTTTGCATTTATCGTCCAAATTTGTCTCATTCACGCCATTCTCACTCTCACAGCACTTGGGGAAAGGCACCATGGCGTCCGTCTTGTAAAGTAAGGCTTTGCTGTAGTTCCTTTTGGTCCTTTCTTGGTTGTTGTTGGCCGAGGGGCCGCGCCACTTTCCTCAGAGCTTTGAGGAACCGTTATTTGCTAATCGAATGCTGCTTTCGCGACCAACGCTAGTCCTGTGATAAAAAACAATATTGAAAAAAACCATGGGTTTTCTGCTAACGCCCTCACCATTAAACCTGCTGAAATATTTATATTGAAATATCCTACGTTTTCTGCTTTTAAAACCTAACCTAGGACCTGCAAAAATATTTATATTAAAATAACGCGTTGAGAAGACCATGAGTTCAATTCTCGAGAGTACACTTTTAAAACTCTCTCTGTTTCAAAACGTCAAAGAAAATCATCGCGAGGAAACCAGTTAGTACACGTTCTTATATAAGCTTGCAACTTTTCTTGTATTTTTATTGCTTTCTTTTTATATTAGTAATTTTCCAAACGTTTATTTTACCGATTATTTTGTTAAAATGATCAATTAATTTTCTCTCATACAATTAGAAACCATGCCCTGTCAAAAATAAAAAAAAAATCTGCCAAATCAGTTGAACCATTCTCAAGTGATTATCTTTCATAAGTAGGTAGGTACATGCGGCAGATACAAATCTCTCAGAATTGGCATCACGTCATCTACGCGCGGTTTGATTGGTTGGTTTTGATGGATGTTCGTTTTGGCCTTCACTTACGTTCGTGGAACCATACTGATGTTTGTCTTCCTGCTGGAGTGGAGCCTTCTCGAAGTGGAAAGCGACATGGATCCTCTTGGACCGTGAGTAGGACCGCCACGGCAAAAGAGATACCTGAGAAACATAAATACGTGTAACTTCCGATCAAAGAATTCAAAACATCGTCGTAGTTTATCATTTTCAATAGAAATACAACTAATGACTACGTTTTATCTCGAATTGCTACCGTAAATTCCACGGCACAGTATAAAGCCGCCAACCCACCGCGGCGCACGGAGAGGCAAAGCACGTGCTTCGCTTTGCAAGAAAATGTATGTCATTGTTTCCAATGCAACGCACGGACACGCTACGCATGAATTGACGTCTTTGGAACACGCGTAGCTTGCACGAATATGGAGCTCACGTAGCTCAACGCTGTCAACGCCATGCATACTATGCACGCGGTACACGCAAACGTGATTAACATGTAATTTAAAACTGCTGCGCTACTGGTTTTACATAGTCATTAATATTCGTGTATAGCGTGTGCAACAGTGGAAATGTAGACCCACGTTGTCAAACAAATAAACCTCATAGCATGCGCCGCGGTGAGTTTGCGTCTTAATTAACACAAAGGCAATGGCAATGGTGATGTAACCGGACTCTTACTCTCACAGCAAGGACGACACGGATGTAGACTTCATTGTGAGGTACAAAGGACCAATTGAGGATTTAATTTAACCACGACGTTGTCAGATGAAGCAGACCTTGTTATCGGGGTCAAGTCTTGATTTGCTAAGAAGCGGAAACTGTTTTATGACGACCATAAAATAGCGAAGATAGGTGTAATATATACAGTTTTTTAATAAAAAATTCTTCCCGTGTTATGATTTCCTGAACCTGACCGCAAATGCGAGTTGTGATCATGAATAAATGTATTTTGAAACTCGTAAAATTACGTGTGAAAAAACTCCAACCCACCTTCCAAGAGCAGCAGTCTGCTGTACTAGTGTTGCTAATATGGATTTATCTTGTGAAAAAATTTAAAAATCTTTTGCGAAAAAATATTTTGATTAGTAGACATAACCATAGATTACCAGCCGACCCGTGACAGACGTTGTCCTGTCCAAATTTCAATAATCGAATAGAAAAGACTGAATGTTTTTAGTCTGCGATGTCAGATTTGTTGCACAACAGCGCCATCTATACAGAAATCATCCATTTTGCGTTTTTTTATCGTTTGGGGATTTTTTTCATTTTTTAAAGTAGTCTATTATTTATTTGGGCATTATATCTACATCTACAGCAAATTTCAAATTAATCCGTTTTGTCGTTTAGGCCTGATTGAGGAACAAACATACATACAGACTCACAAACTTTCGCATTTATAATATTATTAGGATTAGTATGACACGTGTCTTGCAAAAAAGTTCCAAAAAGCCATTGTCACTTCTGGCTATTTTATATTCAGAAAACAAAGCACCCTAGATAGGTATGTAGGTACTCAATCTTGACATAATCATTGACCTTACAACAAAATAGAATCACAGATATGAAAAACATTAATTATGATTTTCAATTATGTAGAAAAAATAATTTATATTTTGCTTCGCCTAATTTATAATCACGGAATAAAAATATTTTTTTCGAATAGAAAAACCCATTGATGCACGTTTGGGATTCACTCACTACCTTCTGCTAGGAAGTCGAGATAACTTCCACTATGACAATACAGCTCTAAAAATAACACCAAATCTTTTTACGCCATTGCTTGCAACCTTACCTGTTGAAGTGTTTCCTGAAGATCCCGCTGGTGCAGTACAGCGCTATTGGGTTTACACAGCTGTTAAGAAACGACAAGCAGAAGCCGATAATCCGCAGTGCATGCCACCAGCCATTGTAGTCGTTCGCTGCTGTTGGACTAAAATTTCACGAGTTAGTTCACGTGTAATATCTCAAGAGTTCGGTCTATTTGCTACTTTATATAACGTGCCTATAGTTGTTAGATCGGGACATAGATCGCGTGGACTATGAGAAAAGTTTTAATCGCAAAGAGACAAAAAACAGAGTTACTTTCAAATCCCTATTATTAAGTATCCCTATTATATGTAAATTTGGTGAAACTTTATTGTAATAACAATTACACAAACATATAAAATTAACTGTATTAGGAGATAAGGCTTTTTCGTGGGGGGTTCTAACAATGCAACGCTAACTGCGGAGAGGTAACGAGGGGTTGTTTAAGGGGCTCCCAGTCGACGATTGCTCTTTTTCGAAACGAAAAAAGAAATACTCGCCACATCTCCTATTTTATAATGTATAGTATATGTGAATAAAGATGTACCCATCTTTAATCACTTCGATAAATAATCCTACCGACCGCTGCAATGACGACAAACACACGTCGTCCGCCTTAGCTTTTCGAATAATTTAATGATATAAATTATGTATTTTACTTATCAAAAATCTATTCTTATAGAAATCTAGATCTACATATTACCTATCTTTAACTTTATATAAAATATTTCGATCATAAATTCTAAAACGTATCATTTTGAAATAATATCTTTATCGTGAAAAGTTTCTGCTATTATGTTTTCAGCTTAATAGAAATCTAGTACCTACCTGAAGTAATATACTTATAAAAATAGGAGATGTGGCTTGTTCAGAAGTATTTCTTTTTTCGTTTCGAAAAAGAGCAATCGTCGACTGGTAGCCCCTTAAGGCACTAGCGTCAAATCCTCTCAATTAATATAATAGTATTGTAACTTAAATCTTCTTGGCGGTGCGTAATGCAATGAGAGCAAGTCCTAAAGTCGCACTGTAGCTGCAGGTTTCATTCAAAGAAATATTTATAAGGCTTAAGAAACATTAATTTTTATCATCTTACCAGAAATAAAACCACATCATGAAGACGTGTGAGGGAAGAAAGCAAGCTGCGAAGACTAACACGAATGCCAGCACTGTCATGGCGACTTTCTTACGGGCCCGCATCTGTAATATTTTCGAGGGATTAAAACCTCATTCACTAGGAACTAACAGTACTTAAATATTACTAGCTTCCAGTAAACCTAGATAACTATGTGTATGGAAAATTTTAGTTCAGTATAGTAGTACTACTAAAGGCGCTATTTTGGATTCCGTAAAAATAGCTAACTATACCATACTCGATAGCGACTGTGCGAGTAGTTTGGAAATCTCTTAATAGGACTACAGATCACTAAAATTAGTTTTAATTCAGTGTAATTCATCAGATACTATATATAGTAGTAGTTTAAATTGACTGGCCTCACAGCTCAGTTGGTAGTAACTCTGCCTTCTGCGCTGTAGGTTGTGGGTTCGATCCCCACCCAGGGCAAATATTTGTGTGATGAACATAGATGTTTGTTCTGTGTCTGGGTGTTAATATGTATAATAAGTATGTACCTATTTACAAAAAAAAAAAAAAAAAGTATATACGTATTCTATCAGTTATCTGGTTCCCATAGTACAAGCTTTGCTTAGTTTGGGGCTAGATGGCGCTGTGTGAAAAGTCCGTCAATATTTTATTTTTATTTATTTATATATAGATAGATAGTAACAGATCACTAAAATTAGTTTTAATTTAGTGTAATTAATTCGCTGTGCATTACATACAAATAGCTAACTATACTCGATAGCGACTGTACGTGTAGGTAGTTAGGAAATCTCATAATAGGGCTACCAGATTACTTAAATTTGTTTGAAGATCGTTTCTAGAAAGAAACAATTCTTTTCATAGACATGTTACCTGTCGTTGTGTGCCTTGCATCTCCCCCGGCATGTTCTTCGTGCTTAGTACCAGGTGGTGCGCCATAAGGATGTAGAAGATGGCGATCACAGCCAGCGGCAGAGAGTAGTATATTATGAACCGCATCAGCACCATGTAGCGTGGGTAGTTATCACCCCACCGCTCTGGGTATGGGTAGCAGACTAGAAACTGGGGACAAAAACCTAACTTTATAACATCATCCGTATTTTAAATAGAAATACGGCTAATTACAACGTTTTTCCTTGTATTGCTGACGTTTCGAGACAATTCAGATGCTCTTCATCATGAGCATCGCCCGCGACCGCGATCAACGGCAGGTAATTAGCCGTATTTCTATTTAAAATGATTAACAACCACGATAGTTTTAATTCTATCATCCGTATGCTTCGGATTCCTAAATTGAAAAAAAAAATGAAATGGTATTACAACAGTATCCTCAAATACGGTAGACATCCTCTCAGATCTCCATACGCTCCTTTAAGGAAAAAGAGGTAGACATAAGATACAGAAAAATGTAAGCAGTACTTCTTTTCGCTGTGATAAATATGTAAATTTTTATTATGGAGATAAAGCCCACATGATAATTAATTAGTTAGTTGTATAAAATCCAACTAGTTACCTATCAGGTTAATTAGTTGAAAAGTCTATCTATGTTATGGCTAAGTTCCAAGTTTCATCTAAATCTATTTGGTCGTTTGATTGTTGAGCCAACTCTATGGTTTCATCTAAATCTATTTGGTCGTTTGATTGTTGAGCCAACTCTCATAGAGTTGGCTCAACAATCAAACGACCAAATAGATTTAGATGAAACTTGGAACTTTATGATCATTTAAATTGAATATGATAGTAGGATATTGGCGATTTTGTTGTCCATCTTAAAATTTAGGATACCTAAAGCACGATAGCTCTTATTCCTTTTACGTTAAGGCCCGGCTCACACCCACACACGTATTTCAATGATTTTCAGGTACCGATTTAAAAACCAGGAATCACAATTGTGAGGATATAATGATACAAAATTACTGATAATATATTCATATTTAATAGTAGATAATAAAAACTGGCCAGTTCTATACAACATTTTCAAAAAAATACGTTTTTACCGTCGCAAGAACCGCTGAAAATGTCGAAAAATGGGGTCTGGTTAGGTACCAATATCTTTAGACCCACAGCATATTTTTATTTGAAAATAATACGAAATTGTAGATTTTATATTTCTCTATACCGCGTGGCATTATCTTGTTTTCAAATAATTTACTTTTTCATTTATGAACAATATAAAATGCAATAAAACTTATCCATACATTTTTTCCATACAAAACTCACATTCACCTCAAGTCGGCACGTCAGTCAGCGCTCAGACGCGCTCGGGGAAGCACGTCCACGTCACATTTTTCTTCGAATTTAGGGGAAGTCTGACATAACCGGATACTGGGGTAAAATAGTGGACATGCAAAACTAATGATAACATTTGTATAATATATTGCCTTGACGAATTTGGTGCAAGCCACACAGATGAAGGTTAGGTACAATGCATGAGTTGTAAGGGCTGGGCTCATGTACACTGTACAGACTATGAAAGAGTTGGATGATTTGTTTGTAGAAGATGCGTTACATCGAGTTACGTTTCGAAACAGTATGATAATAGTTTACGGTTTTACCTTTTTGCATACGTCGCGTTGGAGCTAAATCGAAATAAGCAGATGTTTCGTATTTGATTGTTATTTTAATAAAAATATTAAATTTCAGAAAAATGTGAACCTGTTTGTGTCCCTAATTAGTCCTACTAAATAAATATAAATAATGATTTGATACATTTCTGTTTTGAAATGAAAGTTCTAAAAAGGTACCATGACCCTTAGTACGGTTTAAACCCGGCCTCCTCTATATTACCAAGCGTGTTTTTTTATACATGGATGGAAAAAATTGATACTTTATCTGAACAAAATGCGAGAAAGTATCTCCATACTTATTATCATCATTGGATTTAGAAAAATTACCTGAATTTTCGATTACGAATATAATTTATATTTATTATCTATCTACATTTAATATTATAAATCTGATTTGTTTGTGCGGATGTTAGGTATGTTTGGATGTTTGTACCTCAATCAGACTTAAACGACTAAACGGATGAAATTGAAATTTGCTGTCGATGTAAATATACCCCTAGCTTATAAATATGCTATTTTTAATTTAAAAACATCCCCAAAACTATAAAAAGACTCCGAGTGCTGGTGTGCAACAAATCTAGCATTAATCAATTTTGACGACTGATGAATGACTGACGAATGATACGATACGCATTGAACCAAAAATGTTGAACCTTCTAAAAAGGTCGGTATTTGTTATTATCAAGGCAAGGTTTATCTGGGGGCACGGTAGTGCCCCCGCCAAGTTAAGCAAAAAAGCGGCACAGTCGTACCATCCTTTTCTCGAAACAGTTCAGGTCATTTTTTGGACAGACAGACAGACATTGAAATCTCACAACTTTTTACGATAGAAGAACTGAGTTGCGTTGCGAGAATTGGCTTTTTATTTTAATTTTTACAAGTTGTTTTTGATGGCATATACTTAAGTTGTACATGATGCAAATAATTAAATATTAAAAAAATAATAAAGTGTCCTGAAAAATTGTTTAATTCGAAATACTGAAAGTGCTCTTTAGTGTTTCGTAGTTTACAAAAAACCCTTATAGTTTTGCCATTTCCGTCCATTCGTCCGCAGCTTAGCTCAGATACTCTTAATACTAGAAAGCTGTAATTTGGCATGAATATACTATACTAGTCACGCCGACAATGTGGTAGAAATAAATATATATTTTCAGATGTTTTTTTTTTCTCGCATACTCTCTCCATGTCTTTGGATAGGTCTTAAAAAGTATTGCGGGTTTGTGATGTCATTTAGTATAAATACAATGGAAAATATGAATTTGTAAAAAGAGCAGCTGGTCATCTCTTTTTCTGGAAAGAAAATATTATGGAAGATTATTTAGTAAAATTTTACAATAACTGTTTAATTCCAGAACTTGTTGACCCTCGCTACGCGCTGTCTATGGATCTTCGAGATCATAGCTCGCACACAATATTCAAAAGCATACCTACATATTTTATCAGTATTTCACTTTCAAAACTTTCTGTGAGTGGTACTCGAAACGTTGACGGTGCCGTCATCGATTTTAGGTGACAATAAGTTTTTTTATTAAAAATATATTTTTTAAATCAAGCTTTTGTAAATTCTTGTGCTCTAGTTCTCGTCAAGATAAAAATAACGAGCCCAAACGCGACGTGGTTATGTTGTGTAGTTGAGGAGTTCCGATGGCTACATCCGACCTCCATCATCAGACCAGGTATATAGATATGCAAAGTTTTGCCTCAATTCGACTATTTAGTGAAGAGTTCCGTTGAACAGCTCCTGACTCCATCATCAGATCAGCTCGCTGTCACCATATTATGTATGCAAAATTTCAGCTCAATCGATTGGGGATAACTGCTTAAAATTAAGTTGCAAGATTACACCTTATCAAACATAGATACATAAATATGTACATAAACTGCAAGTTAAATAAGAGCTTATAAAAAAACGATACTTACCGTTTTGTCATAATGTATTTTATTAGTAGGTATAGGTACCTAACAAATATTTTTTGCACAGTCAAATATTAGTAACTGTGTAGTAGCACTTTACGATTTGTAACCTGTCTTATAATATATATTAATTTTTTCTATATTTATTTTCTTTTTGTCAAGTGCAACCTATAAAATTATTAAGTACATACCTACCTATACAAATATGACATACCTATTGCACCAAATATTTTCAAGTATCAAGACTAGTTATTTAGTCTTGGTAAATGAAGTGTGAAGTAGCTTCAATGTGTGCGTTTGCACTATTCGTAGTGTGCGGCCACAGAATACGGAAAAGTACAAAAAATGCGAGCTGTCATATTTGAAACAGCCGCCTTAAGCACGCAGGATGACAGTTCTAAAACGTAGGCTAGTTTTAAGTAATCAATTTTTTTAACATAATTTTACGTTTTATTCTCTATTTAAAAAGGTGTTGACTAAAGTGAAATTATGTCTTTGATTGTATGGCTATAAAAAAAAACGAAATTTTAAAATATCCCAAATTAGGAACTTCCATTTTGAGATTACGCGAATTTAGACTATAACGTAAAAGGAATAAAAGCGTTCGTGTTGCAGAAATCCTGAATTTTAAAATATACACAACAGAATGGCTGAAAGCTGAAACTAGAAATAAAATTACCAATCGGAAAATAATTGAATACCTTTGCAATAAAAAAACTTCCCCGTTTCGTTATAACTTTATGTGTGAGTAACCCTCGTATTCAAGAACGACACTATGAGAACACGCACCCACAGTCAGTGGACGAAATCTTTTTTCATAAACATCACTTTATGTGTTGAGCGGCACTATGTCGCACGCTACCGTGTGCCTTTAGAGCTCAACTTTGCCTAGTGGCACACGATAATGTGCCTCTAGTCACACTATGCAGTGTCGCACAACACATAAAGTGTTTTTTATGAAAAAATATTTCGTCCACTGTCGGTGCGTGTTCTCATAGTGTCGTTCTTGAATACGAGGGTTAGTTGCGAGAATTTTATTCTAGCTAGTGCCTACTTGTGAAATCGATGAAAGCACCGACCGTGATAAAAATCTCTCGAGATTTTTGTTGAATAGCGATTTTCTACTGATTCCTAGTAGAACGCATTCCCTTCTACAAACTAATGTTGACTTGCCTAAACGAATTTCTACTACAAATACGGTTTTTCTTCAAACCAGTTGCGTTCTTACAACTTCACAAAGTTCTCGACTTTTCTCACTAATTATTTATTAGATTTATTACGGAACAACATGGCCATACTAGTTCGGACGTGTTTGAATTTTGATAAATGTATTAAATTGCTTATTGCAAATACCAATACTCAAAATCCCTTTTATGTCAACCTACTATTATTATTATTTATCGACAACGTATCGTTTTAGTAATTTTACAAAAAGTGTCAGTTTTGACATTTGGACGATACCGAAATTCTACCCCTGAGGGGGAGCAGCGGGGGTTGAAGTCTGTTTCTAAAAATTATTACGTGAACAAGTAAAAAAATAAACAAGTTTCGAAAGAGTTTTCCACTAGTTTCTGCCAGAAAATACTTAATTTCTGTGTTTTATTTGTTTGACTTGGTATTCGATCTCTTTGGTCTACCAGGCCAACATTTGCGACGGGCTTGTCAGTTTATTGAAAATGTTACAGTGTACTATCTCTCAAAGGCGGGTTGTGAAAATGTTACAGTGTACTATCTCTCAAAGGCGGGTTGGTCTTAATTGTGTGTGTAGCGCTCAGTATTGTCTGAGCGGTAGTCACGCACACAAAAACGCGCGTCTATATACAATCACAATTATAACTACCTACTGCTTCACATTATTACAACAACGGGAAATTACTCACGTAAATGATAAATTGTCAATGAGGACACCGACAATGTTTCGATTCATCTAGAGAATCTTCTTCAGGGTGAGTGGACAATAACGCGCGCGCTACCCTGCTCGCATTGCCGTCTCGCACTACTGCTTACCCGCCTTCAAGAAGAACAACTGTACAAAGTTGGTGATCTAACCCACATCCAACAGACCCCGCAGACCTGAGGCTGTACCACAAGCTCAAAAGCAATATTCACTGTGGCCTGAGCACGAACCACTTTTTTTACTTTTTTTGCGAAAGTGACAACGCAATACGAACCATAGCGTTGTAAGTTTCGCACAGCAAGTAATATTGTTATTATTATTTTAAGTGCGGCCCCTGATTTTTGACAAATGTACTCATTACAAAGGTTAGTAATAACTAAAGAAACATCTAACTAGTTATCTAAATCCGTTTTCTTGTTTTTCGTAATTAAGTTTTCGACCGAGTTCTAATTAGAACAAAACTACTTTCAAAAGTAATTGAGGCCTTTTTAGAGGGTATGAATAAAACATTAGGCGTGGTGTAGAACAATTGGCTAATAAAAGACCTATTCTACTTGTATTTTTGTTTGTTCTGTTAAGAGGAGTAATAAATGTTTTTGATAAATGCAGAATCGTTTTTTCTCAATAACAGCAAAACATACAGTTTTGTTTTTTACGACAAAGATAACTTAAGGATTAAATCTAGATAAATTACAGACAGAAACACGATTGGTGAAACTTTTCTCGATAGATTTATTTTCCAAAGTTGGCTCTTCAAAAACCCTAGTTTCGTTTTTAATCAAAACTATGAATAGCTAAACAGTTAATTTTTATATAATTCGTTAGATAATCATACTAGCTAAATAAATTACAGACGGTTTCTTTTTAAATTTGATGATTTTCAAGATATTGCAGTTTAATCACTTTTTCCGCCTTATCCGGGTAAATTCAGGCCATACAAAAAGTCAAAAATTTCAAGTATCACCTTAAACTGAACAGATTTGGATGAAATTTGTCATAAACAAATAAATTGCAAAGATAATGTAAAAAAAAAATAGTTTCATGATTGTAATCTCCAAACACGGTAGGCATCCTCTCAGATCATCGAAAATTACTAAAGGGGGTAGTCAGAGGCATACTTCGAAACATTACATTTGGCACATTCCCATATTTTGCAGTAGTTAGCATTCCACGCGTGACAGGTTGCAAGCCAGTCGCCGCTTACAAGAATACTAACTGGTTTCCTCACGATGTTTTCCTTCACTGTCTTGAGCACGTATTTTGATGCGTATATAAATTGTAAAAACTGTAAAAACCTACCCATTTAAAATACTTACTTCATTGCAAATAGGTTTATTTTACGTGCAATGAAAATTACAGTCGGGTCTAATTAGAAACTCTATTTTAGAGAGGTCGCAGTATTTTAAACCATTTTTTTATTGCAGAAAAAACATTAATGTACATAAGTTCACCACATACAAGCGGTTACCGTAGTCTTAAGTTAATGACAAAGTTATATAGATGATGGCGATGGGCTTGCAACCTTTCAGTGTGGAATGGTAACTACTTCAAAATGTGGGCATGAGCCAAATATAATGTTTGGACGTGCCTCTGACTACCTCCACTAGACATCTTCAAAGGATCTAATAGCCTCAGATCAGAGAGAATGTCCATTTGTATTTTTTTTTATTTTTTTTTATTTTAGCCTCCTTGCCTCAAAAGTGGAAAAAAACTATTTTATTTAGCGGTCATTTGTAATTACGGTAAAGGGTTTTTCATTCACGATCTTCAAGTAAAGCGTTTGAGTTTACCTAGTGTTACTAAGTAAACTTTAACGCTAATTGGAATGCAAAATTAATAGTTAAATTTTATCGGTTTCATAAAAGAAAAGTAAGTTCCTATTAGCACTCGATGGTTAGCGAATGATATAAAAAAAACATTCAATACATTCGTTCGATAGTCGAAGTCAATAACGTAATTTTATTGTGAGATCTTATGGCCAGCGCACAAAGGACCGAACGGCAACGGATTTATAATTTATTAATTGAATTTAATAGGTATCCAATAGAAATAAGGTATATATTTCAATGTTTGTATGTTTGTACGTCCGTTTTTTTGGGACGCCCTACAGCTCAAACGACTTGATGGATTATAACATGAGGTGTCGTTGGATTCGTCTTAATTGTGGGATAATAGGCTACATCTTTTTTAGGGTTCCGTACCCAAAGGGTAAAAACGGAACCCTATTACTAAGACTTCGCTGTCCGTCTGTCTGTCTGTCTGTCCGTCTGTCTGTCACAGGGCTGTATCTCATGAACCATGATAGCTAGACAATTGAAATTTTCACAGATTATGTATTTCTGTTGCTGCTCTAACAACAAATACTAAAAAATAATAAAATAAATATTTAAGGGGGGCTTCCATACAACAAACATGTTTTTTTTGCCGTTTTTATAGATAATGGTACGGAACCCTTCGTGCGCGAGTCCAACTCGCACTTGGTCGGTTTTATTTTTAAATATGGCGTCCCCCTCCCCTTAAAACGGGGCATAACAATTTTTTTGAATCATAATCATATCATACGGGTATCAAATGAAAGCTACTAAATAGGCCATTCCATAAATATATATCGCAACACTTTTATGTTACTATTTAGGCACAAAATCTGAATAAAACTATTAAAAGCTTTATTTTTTAGCAGTCGGGTTTTATTTTTTATATTAATTTGTTATATCTTGTTAGCAGTTAAATTAAGTTTAGTTTATAAAATACAGAATCGACACCATTACCTTCTGTAATAACTTGATGATAAAAGTATGAATAAATTGTACTATAACGGACGGTTAAAGGGTTGGTAAACATCATCATCTTATGTAAGTAAATGAACCCACGTAGGTAATAATACCCTGCTTTAATAACTATAAAAAACCAGGCAAGTGCGTATCGGGGCTCGCGCAATGTAGGGTTTCGTAGTTACCACAGCGTTATATAAGTAATTTTCAACGATATTTGTACTAAAAAGTTTACTTCTAGTTTACGAGTAATCGTCGAGCAACTTAGTAAATACATTTTTTTAGTTGGTCGATGATTACTCGTAAACTTGTAAAGCCTAACTAGCCGTGATATTTTTCCTTTTAAATATGTACTAAACTACTTTACTACCGTGAATTTTTTCACACCTTCAAATTCAATCATTTAACTGGTAGGGGGGGGGGGGGACACTTGACAAAAGACAAAATTCAGGAGGAAGGTTTATATGTATAATAACATGCTACCCGTGCGAAGCCGGGGCGGGTCGCTAGTTTAAAATAAGTGCACAATAATTAATTTAAAAATATTTTTTAATATTTTTTATAAATACAGTGTCTATTCATATATTTAATTTTATTCTATCACGTATGGAATACTAAGAACACGAGGCTATCCAACCCCATTTCCGGTATATATTGTTCCCTTTGACATCAACATAATTGTCATGGTAATTTCATTCTAATTTACCATCACGACTACAAATAAAGTGTTTTTCGTTCAATATAATTTCCTGAACGGTTCTTCCTGGCTTCAAGCTTTCAATATTTCCATCACAATTGCTTTCTATGATTGAGTGGTCGTTATAAATATTTGCTCGAGTAACACGACTAATGAAATCAGTACGTGGGTGTCGTTTAAGGCGACCTCGGTGGCATGGTGGTTGGTGGCGTTGTTGGCAAGTGCTTGGCTGAAACGCAAGAAATGTGAATTTGATCTCCACGCCGGGAAAAAGCTTGCATGACTTTTTTTTCTCCTGGTTTCCATACCTAAGGCACAAAGAATTATAGTATGGGATAAGTATTATGTAGCTATGAAATTAAAACTATTGTGGTTGTTACTCATTTTAACTATAAATACGGCTAATTAACACGTTTTTTCTTGTTTTTTGTCGAAACGTCAGCAATACAAAAGAAAACGTGGTAATTAACCGTATTTATAAATATTATGTAGCTGCTGGGTTTTTATATATTAATTTAAATAAATCCCAAGAATCCTAATAATATAATAAATGCGAAAGTTTGTGATACGGCTGCTATTTTTGTTCCCTAATGAAAGTTTGTATGTATGTTTGTTCCTCAATCAAGCCTAAAAGACAAAACGGATAAAGTTGAAATTTGCTGTAGATGTAGATATAATGCCAGAATAAATAATAGACTACTTTAAATTATGAAAAACATTATTTCAATAATGTTATATCAGTTCACTAGTTCATTACCTACATATTTATATCTATTCGGCCGATGAAGCAAGAAGAACCTAAGTTACAGATGACCTATCGATCTCCTAGTTAGTGCTACTTAGCCATGGTGAAACTTGTATGCACAGTAGGCACTTGTAACTTTAACTAGAAATTAGCTTACTTCAGACTTTTCTTGAAGATTGCAAAAAGGGCCCTTATTCTTCGATTGAGTGGCCGTTAAAATATTTGCTCAAACAACTAATGATACGAAGGCTTCGTTGGGATACTTGATTTCGCCCACGGCTACGCTCGTGTTGTATCTGGGTAAACAGTGGTGTCGATTCTGTTGGCACCGTTCTAAAATAAGATTTCCAAAAAAAAAAAAAATCAATTTCGTTATTATTCGGTTAAAGTCTAAATAAGAGTAACCTCAAAATGGAAGAATTCTTAACTTTCGAATATTTTAGTTTAATTTTTTTTTTTATTTGAAAATCAATATTCACTTTTGGCAGCACCTTTTTACATGCTAAAAAAACTAGCCTACGTTTTAGTACCGTCATCCGTCGTTACTTTGTGAATTTGGAACATCTTAATGTTCAGCGCCAAAAAAATCGAAAGCAAAAATATTGTTTGAATAAAGACTGGCTGGTTCGACGGCCCATAGATGCGCCGCCGGACGACTGAATAAAAAAAAAGAAATCAAATCAAAAACGCGCGAACTATACAGCCCGCCTTTTTCGTGTGATACTACCAATAGCCATCGACAATTTTTACGAATTGTTAAAAAAATCATTCTTCAAGTGACAGTGAAAGTATAGTATGAACTCCTGAAAGTATTAGAACTAACGCAAGAAATGTGATGGATAATCTATTGCGCCCGAGCTTGAGCCTTTTATTTTTACATAGTGGGTGATAAAAAGTAGAGTGTATAGTATAATTCGGGCGCAAACTATATTTTTGACTTAGGCGACGTAGGTACTTTGAATCCCTCGCTACGTTCAGGATTCAAAAAAGTACCCTCGCTGTATTAATATTATTTTGCTCCCTTATGATACAATCTACTATTTTCTTCCGTGGGTTTATTGTAGTTTGACAGGACAATGTCTGTCGGGACACCTAGTCTCTAAAATCACGTCGATTTGTTGCTTCGTGAAAGAAGGATAAACAAACAAAAGAATAAAGTAGCTTTAATATTAGTAGGTTATTAGTGTGATGGAGCAATTTAAATTGAAGCGCTCATTAAACGTGTGGTTTTAAACTAATAAGGTCAAAGCGACTCGATTGCCACTCAAAATATCCACGAACCAGTTTCGAACTAACTGTAAATTCCGATTTGACAATAAATCATTTATATACTTACCACAATCAGATGGTTTTAGATTCTCTCTAATCGTATTTACATTTATGTATATTACTGCTACATAAGAGACTATATGTAGTCAAACCATTAAATCGATTACACAATTACTTGCCTCTGACTTTAGATATCTTCAAGGATTTGGAAAACGAACGTTCTGGGAAGTTGTCTACCATTGTGGGGAAACAAATGTGTAATGAGTACAAATGTACTCATGGATCTATTTATATATTTTTACTAGCTGTCCCGATAGACGTCCTGTCAAATTTCAATAATCCTACAGAAAAAAGCACTTTCAGTTTTGCCCCGAACTTTATGCTGGATTTTCCAAAAAACTAAAATTCATAAAAATCGGTCAAGCCGTTTCGGATGAGTTTTGCTACCTCAGAACTCCTGTCATTTATTAATGTATTTGGTTTTTTTTTTGTTGGCTGACATACTCTTCCTTTTAATTCCATTGTTATCAAAATCTAGTTCTGATGATGGAGTTTAAATATTGTAGGGATACATGTAGTGATTTTTGTATTTACAAATCAAACATTTGCATTCAGAAAGTATATTTTGGTGATGTGAAACTGATGAAGAAGACCACTGCTGGGCACCGGAACTCCTAACTCATAGAAGACAATAGACGCTACACTCATATAGAGCATACGGCATTTGCATACAAACCTCCACAAACATAAAGTTGGTTTTGTTTTTAGTTTTGTAAACGTAATTATGTTTCCATTTACAGAAGAACTGGCCAAGTGCGAGTCGGACTCGCGCACGTAGGGTTCCGTACCATTAATAAAAAACGTCAAAAAATACGTTTGCTGTAAGGGCCACTTAAATATTTATTTTATTCTGTTTTTAGTATTTGTTATTATAGCGGCAACAGAAATACATTGAAAATTTCAAATGTCCAGCTATCACGGTTCATGAGATACAGCCCTGTGACAGACAGACGGATAGACGGACAGCGAAGTCTTAGTAATAGGGTCCCGTTTTTACGCTTTGGGTACGGAAACCTAAATAATTAACTCACGGAAGTGGTAGGATTGACAGTGAAGGGACGCAAATATGAGCCGATGTAGGCCGGTGCGGCCAGCAACGCTGCCAGCACCCATATCCCGAAGGCAGTCGCCATAGTCAGCCTGGTCGCTCGCTTACTGCCACCTGCAAGGAAGTAAGTTTGTAAATGCTACGAGACAAAAATATTATGATCATAAGGCAAAGAATATACCTACTGTACGCGCTGTACATTTATATGGAACCACCTCGGTGCCATCCTTTTAGCGAAAAAAACCATATCGAAAGCATTTTTTTTTTCAATGGTTATAAATATTTTTAAGATAGCAACGTTTGAAGTATCTAGGTTTACAATGAAAAGTTATTTCTAAGATTTATGAGTCGCGAGTATTTAAAGTAGAAAATCGAAAGCTTTTCGCGGTTTTTTCGTCCATCTCTGGTCTTGAAGACGTGTTACGTGTCCTGCCCACTTCCATTTTAATGACAAAGCCTGTGTTAATAATCACTCATGAAATAAGTGGCTATAAATAAAATGATTATATACTTAATGTTTTTCATCAGGAGTAAGTACTCGTACACTTTGACTCCCAGTATGTACGAGCATTACTCCTAAATTTCCACTTTCACTAGGTATAATCAAACTTTATTATACACACTATCAAACCTTGTAATTGAACTATCAAATACTCTTTATTGAATGGCAACATGTTAGAGAATGTTTACAAAAAACGGATTTTTGTAGTCGATAAACTGCGTCGCTACAGGCCGTAAATATGCTATTTAGTTTATTCTATCATTGTTTAGTGCCGCCGTAAAACAGGCTAACTAAACAAGCTTACCGGAAACACAGTCTATAAAAGAAATAGCTTGATCACTTCATATTATATAACATGTTTTAAGCTCTAAGAAATGTAGCTTTTGTACAAATTCAAATGGCATTTATTTCAATAAAATCCCAAGGATCACTTTGAAACGTCTTAGGAGCTAGGTGAAGCTACGCCTGTTCCTCGCGACCATCAACAATCAGGCAACAAACGTGGCTTGGGGACTATCTTTTTGTTCAATGATCCTTTTCTTAATGTAAAACACAACCGGAGGTGAGTAGTACCTTTAATTATTATTCTTGTTTGAGCCTTCACCTTGTTCGATTGGCATCACACTGGAGCTCTACATAGCTTTAAGAAAAGGATCATTAAAAAAAAGGTAGACCCCAAGCCGTGTTTGTTGCCTGATTCTTCTTGGCTTGGTCGCGTGGAATCGGCGTAGCTTCATCTAGTTCCTGAGACGTTTCAAAGTGATCCTTGTGATTTTATTGAAATAAATGATTTTTGACTTTGATTTTGACTTTGTCTCAAAGCTATTTAATGTTACTATAAATTAGGCTTCTGAAATAAACGACTTGTAAGTATTGTTTTCTACCTAACTTCTGTTGTATAAAATTAAAGAGTAGAAGTGTAAGTAGAAGTATTAAAGATTTTATTCCAGAACCAAAAAAAATATGGAAGTACTAATACCAAAAGTTTATCAGACTATTCTTCTTTATAAATAACGAAGTAGAAAATTTCTTCTCGAACTATAGGTAGTTGTCGCTTTTGATACTGGTATCGAGCACAAAATGTTTATATTTTCCTACAAAAAAATATTCTGGCTATCAAACTCTACCAGCCATTACCAGCAAAAACATCGGTATTGACTTAGCTGTTTCTTGCTGTCTAGTAGGCAGTAAAATAAGCTACACATTAATTCGAGTCGATTTACAGCAGCCACTCCTTATTCTGAAAAACAGTGTTTGTGAATTCGGTAGGTAATAATTACGGTTATTTTTTACCCATGGGAACTCCTTTTCGGATGTTTATTATCTCAAACATACAAATAAATGAAAGACTTGAGGCCAAAGTAGTTGCAATTCATACTCTCGTAAAATGAATTAACCTTTCTGAGGGTCTATTTGTTTTTATTAGTAACACTAATAATAATATTATAAAGAGGAAAGATTTGATTGTTTGTTTGTTTGTATCGAATAGGCTCCGAAACTACTGGACCGATTTGAAAAATTCTTTCACCATTAGAATCCTCCATTATCCCTGAAGAACATAGGCTATAGAATATTTTCAAAAATATTAGGGATCCGTATGAAAATTTCGACAATGTTATCTGAAAGTGTGAAATTAAAAAAAAAACCTTATATTGCGTACTCTGTGGAAATTGTTGACAATAGAGAAAAGTGATGTACTACAGTTTTAAAGAGGACATCAATATCTATAAAAAAAGTCTGCGATACTAAATGTTTTATTATGGATCCCTATTAAAACTTCGATAATGTAACCCAAGGTGTAAAAAAAATTGCCATAAATATCATTATTAAACCAGTGCGACGCCAGGGCGGACTGCTAGTCCACTAATAAAAATAAATAGACCCTCCCTCTACGTGGAATTGCCAAAAGATGAGCTCTATCGCACTCACGATCTTGGCAGAAAACAAATAAAACACCATCAAATTTTGAAAATGATCTTACTCTGCAAAACGATTTGGACATTATCAACGTCAGTGACAGTGCTTCGATATATTCGCCCAAAATCGTCGTCATAGTAGAATAATGTATTTCCGTCTTCCAAAATAATAGTCGAAAACGATGTGACGTTTGTCCTGATTATCGTTGGTCGTTTTCAAGAGTAGACCCTGCAACTTACTCTAGTATCTTTGATTACGATGATATACTTGTATCGCCTTACAATAGTGTTTTATTCTGTCCTATCTCAGTAATGGCGTTAGAAAAAAAAGAAATACGCTCATAGTACTCATTGACTGGCCTCACAGCTTAGTTTGTAGTAACTCTGCCTTCTACGCTGTAGGTTGTGGGTTCGATCCCCATCCAGGGCAAACATTTGTGTGATGAACATAGATGTTTGTTCTGTGTCTGGGTGTTACTATGTATAATAAGTATGTATATACAAAAAAAAAAGACGTGTGGCACTCGGAGACTGCCGCGGTAAAGCTATTGCATAACATTTTTTATCAACTTATGTATTTATAATTATTTATTTATTTATTTTATTTATCCTTTTTTCCTTTGTTTTTCTTTGATATTCAACTTTTTGAGCGTGGTGACCGATAAGAAAAGAAAAAGAAAAAAAAATTTTTTTTTTTTACATCCCTAGATTGCGGGGGAAGAGGGGGATTAGGCATGCGCAGTAACGCCGATACAACCAATGCCACCTATTGGCGAGTTGCTAAACTAAAGAGACAAGCGTGATATTTCAAAAAGTCATTAAAAGTTCTGCTATTCATCGATAGATGTCAAAATCTTTAACCTACCTATTTACCTAACTACGTAGTTAGCATTCCACACGTAACAGGTTGCAAGCCCGTCGTCGCTTTCAAGAATACTAACAGGTTTCCTCACGATGTTTTCCTTCACCGTTATAAGCACGTGTAACGCGCATATACATTTTTCGAACAGAAATATCCATTGATGCACGGCCAGGATTCGATATTTACCTAACTACATGAATTCAATAATTCAATTTCAAACTTTTTAGTCGATCATGTCTGTGAAGTACCACCTATTTACCGATAGTGGTAAAATAGCGCCACCTGCCAGCGGAATTGCGAACCTCTCAAACCCCGAGCTTTCGCATGAGACCGCGAAAAGCACCTATAATAACGTAGTATCATCAAATGAAACTAGATGGCGCTGGAATGCGAAAATCACTCTAAGCAGGCATGACATGAGTCATAGAGATGTAATATTGATTGAAAAAAATCTATTAATTAATAATCGATTTTTTGTCCCTACAAATAAATCGATTTTCCAAAAAATCGAATTATATGGTTCGGATCGCTTTCGGAGAGACGATCGATGGGTCGGTTCCCGTTTGTGAAGCGACTATTGGTCGGATCACGTTCGGAAAAACGATCAATGGTTCGGTTTGCGTTCGGAGACAAGACCGATGAGTCGGTTTCCGTTTGGGAGGCGACTATATGTAGGTTCACGTCCGGGAAAATGGCCAACGAACGATTCGGTTCGCGTTCGGAAAACTTAGTTTACAAAAATCGATTTATATGTGTAATTTACATAATCGATTTTTTAAAAATCGATTTTTTGAAATCCAAAAAGAGAAATCTCTAACACTCACACTCACGCATATTGCGTGAGTGTGAGTGTCTCGTAAAATTTTGTGTAAATTTTTGTTACGAAATTTCTGGATTCGGTCTCCACGCTCAAGGCCCGCGATAGAAGCTATGCAATAGCTTAAAAAAGTATATAATTATTCTATCAGTTATCTGGTTCCCATAGTACAAGCTTTGCTTAGTTTGGGGCTAGATAGTGTTGTGTGTAAAGTCCGCCAATATTTATTTTTTTATATATATTTATTAATTGTGTCCGTCGTCGTCACTGTTGCTAGACTAAACTAAACTAAACGTAATGGCATCCATCTCCTTCTGTTTCGTATAGAGTAAAAGAGACAACGATCATTTGAGAGACGTCATAACCGTTATTTGCTTTTATAACTTTATTACATGCACAGCAGTTACCTTCACAATATCTTACGAGTTATTCATTATACCTAGTAGGAGGTTTATTACATTAGATACTTGTAAATTTGACTTTACCGTAAGCCAGGTGTGCAGTAACGGGAAATTGGCGCCTTCTGTATGCCGATTTGGCAAAGAGTGAAGCAATGTCGATAACCCAATGCTTGGGCTTAGAATTTAGCCTTAGATCCCGGATTTGCAATACTTACCGCGTTTATTTCCGGCGGAGTTGCGGATAATAATAGCGTCTTATACGCGGTATGTCTGGTAAATGAATTCTAGTTGAATTTTGAATATTAACTTTTGGTGGCACCAACGAAGAAAGATAACGTCAAACAATCTTACTCAGCAAAACGATTTCGTCATTATCGAAATTATGAGGATTTATGCAAGGTATAAAGTGTGTGAAAGCACAATTCTGCCGTCCGATTACTAAAAGGCCGTTAAGTAACATTTGATTTTGACACGGGTCTTGATCACGTAATTACCTTTAATTTACTTTCCCGACGTTTCGGCTATGTTACAATAACCATGGTCGCGGGGCAGACAATGATGACCGCGACCATGGTTATTGTAACATAGCCGAAACGTCGGGAAAGTAAATTAAAGGTAATTACGTGATCAAGACCCGTGTCAAAATCAAATGTTACTTAACGGCCTTTAAGTGATCGGACGGCAGAATTATAGTACCTAATATACAGGGCGTCCCACGGATGTACCACATGGAGGGAAAGTACTCTTAATACTGTAGATGGAACATTTTACTGAAAGAAGACCTTATTTGAATTCATAAAACAATTTAAACTGCATTCATAGATCTTTAAATAATTACATGGTTGAACCGGGAATCGAACCCGTTACACGAGGAAAACAATTATCCTGTAGCTTTATCATACCGATGGAAAGGCTTTATCATAAGGATTATTTTTTGTTAAATAACATAGTGTCAGAAATAAAAGGAAGACCATAAATTTTAACATTTGATGTGAAATTTAGTTAGATTTTTTTTACGGGATTATAAAAAAAAATAGTTTACAAGAACCAGTATGAAAGTGTCCACGAGCTACAAGAAGAACTTAACGTTACAACAGAACTTAAACGTATTATTCTAAATATCCACCACAACAAGATCAAAAAATCGAAAATAAAAAGGGAGCGAAATAATAAAAAAAAGTGCGACTTTGTATTCAACAGGAAGGGACTTTTTGAGCATTTGATAAATTGATTGATTTTGTATTAAAAATGTTAAAATTCATGGTCTTTCTTTTATTTCTGACACTATGTTATTTAGCAAAAAATAATCCTTATTATGATGAAGCCTTTCGATCGGTATGATAAAGCTACAGGATAATTATTTTCCTCGTGTAACGGGTTCGATTCTCGGTTCAACCATGTCATTATTTAAAAATCTATGAATGCAATTTAAATTGTTTTATGAATTCAAATAAGGTCTTCTTTCAGTAAAATGTTCCATCTACAGTATTAAGGGTACTTTCCCTCCATGTGGCATATCCGTGGGACGCCCTGTATTCTCGACACAAAAAAATTACAAAGTCACCTTTGCATATAACTTTGCAGAACTAAATACGAAGCAGATATAAGGGGTATAATTATTCAATAATATCTAATAGTTCATGCATGTAACATTCTATGACGCACTAACAAATGACATTTCCATTCGAATAGACATCGCTAAGTGTATCTTAGAGATATATTAGAGGTTTACTACAATCGTGATACCATTCCATTTTCATTTCACGTCTTACCCTCGTATTCAAGAACGACACTATGAGAACACGCACCCACAGTGGACGAAATCGTTTTTCATAAACATCACTTTATGTGTTGAGCGGCACTATGGCGCACGCTCCCGTGTGCCTTTTGAGCTCAACTTTGGCTAGAGGCACACGACAATGTGCCTCTAGTCACACTATGCAGTGTCGCACAACACATGAATGAAGTGATTTTTATGAAAAAGATTTCGTCCACTGTGGGTGCGTGTTCTCATAGTGTCGTTCCGGAATACGAGGGTTAGGGCGTTGTCTGCATATTATTAAGAAACCGGGGATGAACCTTTAAAACATTGCCCTTGTGAATGACGAAGGCGCTTAACCTCGTAATTGTCTATCGTATCGATTCCCTGACTTCTAATTTACCTGTCACGTACGAGTACACTTTATTAACAGGCGTGCGTTGTTTACGTCTTTGAGCTCTGTTCACTTGATTTTATAAAATTATGGCCTCACTGTAGCGTAGACTGTTTTTTATTTCAGAAATTATTTATATTCACCACGTTATTGCCTGAAGAAGGGTGATGTTTTCGAGCGTAGGTATGTAGATAGTCTATTTCTTGGGCACGCTATACAGCCCAAACGATTTTGACTGATTAAATCATAATTAGAGGTGTCGTAGGATTCGTTTCAATAGTGGGAGTGATAAGGGCTATATATATTTTAAATTTGGCGCCCTCCATCCTAAGAAATTTGGAGCCAATTTTTTATGTTAATTATGTTTTTGCGTTCGTATTTTATGTTTTTTGGGTTTCGTCGGGTCCGTCTGTCCGCAGCCTAGCTCAGAGACTAATAGTGCTAGAAAGCTGGCTTTGAAGTGCCAATTTTTGAACCCCGCCCATAAAATCTAAACTATTGGGTTTTGAGACCGTGAATAAACTCACGGTAGTAGAACATAATATAACGAACTTAAAAGGAAAACAGCGAAGATGAAATAATCATTTTTTTTAGTACAAATACCATTGAAAATTACTTATAACGTTGTCAGCTGTGTCAACTACTAGGTTTTTTTTATAATAATTTGTTTTATCTTGTTAATTTCTGTCTGTGCTTTTCATACATCATACATCCTATATAGTCATAAAGTATAAACAACTAAACTATTTAGGTATTATACACTTTGATGGCGCCATCATGGCCGGGGGCGGGATCATATGCCATTGAATAGATTCCAATTAGTTACTCCTTATCACAAAACATGTGCTTTTGTAGGGAGTTTTCGCTACCTGCAGGGTGATTTTGTAAGAAATGATTATCATCTAGATTGGTCGTCTGTCCAATAATTATTGGCAATAAATCACCTAGGCTCCGCCCACTGAAGGCCATCGAAAACTTTCGATCTATTTACGATTCGTTCATCCAGAAGTTCTATTACTGTCAGTAGGATTGATTATGATAAATAGAGTGAAATATGTTAAAAACGATACTAGTGATATTCTTAAAAAAATATATTATTTATACTGCAATAGATATTGATTAATATTTCCATGTTTTCCTTTAATATTTTTCGTCGTGGTTTAAATTATCTATCTTTCAAAATTAATAACGGAACGTAAGAACGAATGGTTTATATGTGTTACAGTTATTTTTTAATTTTTAACAAATTTTACACATCGACACACACACACATCGAAAATGTTAACTTGAGAGGTATTGCATTCGTTTGACGTATAGACGTTCAATTGTTCACCATAGAGTGAATGATTTTTAATAGTTACTATGAAAAGTGTACAGATTAGGTATTCTGTAACATTAGGTATATTGCATTCAACACCATAACATGATAATCATTTCTTACAAAATCACCCCACAGGTTACTAAATACTAAAACAATTTCCCCTCGGCTATTGAGAAACTCTCTTTTAGAAACTTTGAAACTTAAATACGAAAAGCTTTTCATGAAAGAGTAAATTAGCACCGACTAACTCCAAACAAACATCTGCGCATTGATATCCAGGCAAAGGTTGTGTTTTATACAAAAACGCACACAGGCATTTTAGTATATCTCAAGCTAACCCGGCGAACTTCATATCGTGTATATAATGAGTTCTCTTTTCAAACTTTAGCTAAGAAGAAACTGAGTCTGAGTTTTATCAGAAGAGCTCACACACTTTTTACTACTTTTGGCACTCACACCACACATTTACCATCAAAATAATGACGTTTATAAAACTAAAAAGAAAACCGACGAAAATATATCGGACAATCGCAAGGGACGCATTCGCTTTTTAAGTTTTGTAAGGAAATTTCAGTCCTACATAAATATAATTTGAATGGGACCAACTTGAGACTAATCTCAACACAATAGAAAAAAATCATCAAAATCTGATCACTAGGTATCATAAAATATCGATGCGTATATATATATATATATATATATATATACGCATCGACTTGCGAACCTCCTCCGTTTTTCGTCGGTTAAAAGAACAAAAGAAGATTTTGTATATTTTTTAACTAGTTAATTTCCGAATGAACACAAATTACTTTTTATTTTTCCATGCTCTTACTTATTAGATCAGTTACGTTGTTTCAACAAGAACAAAATATAGATTAAATTTAATAATTGCGAGTTTTCATCGTTTGGATTAATGGAACAAGCTCGAAAAAGTTTTTTACGGAAAAGGATGAATTTAAACGGAGAATGAAATTATTAAAATCTCTGGGTTATTTTAATGAAAAACCAATAACCCATCTCTTTATTAATTTTACAGTTTGATTCCGCACAAACTGTTTCAATCTAAGTGAATCCCATTGAGTTAAACGATGTCTAATTAAGTGTAATGATTACACTTGAGAGCAAGTCGTTGGAGGAAATTAAATAGGAAGTGGTCTCAGTTGTACATGCATTTTTATAGTACCTACTACAACTGCTGTAAGGAAAGATGTTTTTTGTTTTATAGTTAAGTTCGAAAACACGAAATAGTAAAACTTATAATGAAATCAAATAGGTGCACAGGTAAAATACAGACAATACGCGCCTGGATAAAAAGTGGCCTATTTACTATTCCAGAGCCTATGCTACATATTTTCAAGTTTTAACCATATGTGTTTAGTAGTTTGGGCATGATTGAGGTACAAACCAACCAAAAATCCTCACAAAATTTATAATATTAGTAGAATAATATACAAGTGTTACTTGCAAACCTGAAGAATAGAGGTATCTTCTTTGTTAGTGGTCTAATTAGTTGCTAGAACTGCTGAGCCGGCGCCGCGGCGGTAAGACATTGACTCGCTCTGTGTGTTCAATCGTCTTTATAACGGAGAATGCTCTGAGGAACTATTCGACCTGAGATCTGAGATTTTAGGATTAAAAATAAAAATAAAATAAAAAATAAATAGGATCACGACTGTAATCCCCAAGTACGGTAGACATCCTCTTAAATCTCCAGACGCTTAGATCCTTTGAAGATGTCTAGTGGGGGTATTAAGTAACGTCCAAACATTATATTTGGCACATGCCCACATTTTGCAGTAGTTAGCATTCGTGTAGTTAGCATACGTGACAGGTTGCAAACCCATCGCCGCTTATAAGAATACTAACTGGTTTCCTCACGATGTTTTCCTTCACCGTTTTGAGCACGTGTTTTTGATGCGCATATAAATCCATTGATGCACGCTGGGATTCTAACCAACGACCTTCAGATTGAAAGTCGAGGTACCTCCCACTTGGTCCACACTTAAAAATACTACATCTTAATATATAAAAGCCTTGCGTTCTGACTGGCTGACTGATCAACGCACAGTCCTAAACCAATGGTCCTGGAATCATGAAATTTAAGGTAAAAAAAAGGATTTCAATTCATTCATTCATTATGAAGCAAGTTTGAAATATATGAAATTGGTAGGAAGAGAAACTACATCTGAATATAAATTACGCACCGCACCTACCATGCGTAACTTACTGCTTCCCAATTTACATGTAGGTAGGTAATAAATGTTATCCTCAGTTTAATAACCATGAGCTGGTTCACAGATTATTGCAAACTTGCTCCTTAATGAGCCCATCTCATCCCTTTCATCTCGGGTAATTATTCAGGGAGATAAAGTTTTCATGGCTTAAGCATCTTAGAAACCTTCCTACCAATCTTTCCTATTCAACATTTTCAACATATTTATTTATTTATTTATTCTGGGTATCCAACATTGACAAAACAGTACAATGTAACATAAAATATAGGGTAACTTAAATCTATGCTTATCACTAATTACAGAATACCACAGCATGCGTTAAAATAATTGAGCCTAAAAATGCAAAATTGAAGTCTCTCCCCATAAGTTGTTGTGTTGTGTGTTGTGCGTACGTGCACCTGCGGTTGATTATTTTGCGCCTGCAATTGCCTGTCATCACCTTTCCTTTTACCTACGTAATAATTTGAACACTTTGCCTTGCTTATACCTAATTAATTTATCAGTTTGTTTTCACATTGGACATAATATAATTATTTACTTGAGATTAATTTACTTGTTAATAGTTTTTTAAGATGCTAATGCTTATTCATTCAATATGTGGATGATGTTGTGGGTCATACTTTTAATCAATACTATACCTACCTTAGATTTAATACAAATATTGTAATGTGTGACCGTCTTTCTTCCCAAATAAATAAAATAAAATAAAAAATAAAATAAGTTCTAGGGTAGGTAGGTATTATACACTCAATCAGTCGTACCCATAGGTTAAACCATAGATTACGAGTTCTATGCAATCAATTAACACAAGTTTATTTTCATAATGAATTTACCCAAACCACTTAAAACTTCTAGCCGTGGTTTCGCTCACGTTGTGCCCGGATAGAAATGGTATAGTCGCAACAAGTACGTCTCTGGTACAATGGAACTTTTTACAGGCCACACTATTCCGAGTTTATAGAAATGTTGCCCGAGGTGGTGGCCGTGTGACGTAAAACGTTGAGAAGTATTTTGCGGGACAACTTGGAATGTTGAAGCGTCACGTAGATTGAGCGTTGCGCGTCATTTTGCGGGACAGAATGTCCCTAGTGTATCCGTGCTTTACGTCATTTATGCCTGGTTTTTAGGGTTCCGTACCCAAAGGGTAAAAACGGGACCCTATTACTGAGACTTCGCTGTCCGTCTGTCCGTCGGTCCGTCTGTCTGTCACAGGGCTGTATCTCATGAACCGTGATAGCTAGACAGTTGAAATTTTCACAGATTATAAATTTCTGTTGCTGATATAACAACAAATACTAAAAACAGAATAAAATAAATATTTAAGGGGGGGCTCCCATACAACAAACGTGATTTTTTTGCCGTTTTTATAGATAATGGTACGGAACCCTTCGTGTGCGAGTTCGACTCGCCCTTGGCCAGTTTTTATAAACTGTCCGGTATGGATAGGATAACGAATTCGTATTTTGCATATGAAACGTTTATTACGACAGCTACAATTTACGAGCGTCTGAAAATTGTAAAAATACATCGTTAGTAGTTGAATTGTGGGTATTTAATCAAGTTTTAAATAAATGTTTTTGACTTATGGTAAATTTTGTTTTTTAATACCTGCAGAAAATTAGATCGCATTAGTTGAAAATAGGAGTAACTTAAGTCAGAACCTACATAATATTATTGGGGTAAATTATTAGTATATCAAGTCAGGTAGCAGTAAGTATCTTCGCTCATCTTTGATACTAACCAGACGCTACAGATCAATGTTTTCAAAGAACAACGGATCAGTCTATTTGATCGAATGCCAACCCAAATAGAATTTTGTTTGCGTGTATTTCTGGATTTTACAACAGTCCACGACTACATATACGAATGTGGCGGTGAGCGTGTTTTTTTAGATGGAGTATTTACACGTATTAAACGTATACGACTATACGTATCTATTGTACTCAGGAAAAAAATCAAGCTCAATGAAAGCTTCATGTAAATAGGTGTTTCTCGTTACTTTTACTATGACCTAAATATTTAGAAGTAATTGTTTTGCATTCACAATAGCAGAGGTTTTAAATGAAACTATCCCAGCATTACATCAAAAATGTATTTTAGAAAAGGCTCATGAAGCCGAGTGGGATGTACCTCGACTTTCAATCTGAAGGTCGTGGGTTCGAATCCCGGCATGTATCAATGGATTTTTCAAAACACGTGCTCAAAACGGTGAAGGAAAACATCGTGAGGAAACCAGTTAGTATTCTTATAAGCGGCGATAGGCTTGCAACCTGTCACGTATGGAATGCTAACTACTGCAAAATGTGGGCATGTGCCAAATATAATGTTTGGACGTGCCTCTGACTACCCCCACTAAACATCTTCAAAGGATCTAAGCGTCTGAAGATCTGAGAGGATATCTACCGTAATTGGGGATTACAGTCGTGATCCTATTTATTATTTTATTTACTCATAAAAACCTAAAATAAATTGAAATGCGCGATACAAATACTGTGCCAAATTTCAAATCTCTTCGTTTTAGTAAACAGGCTGAGACAGGTGAGTTTATAAAGGTTTCGTTTTTACCTTATATGGTACGAAACCCTGAATGCAACAGCGTTCCGTAAAAACAAGCGTGAGAAGAAAGTTGAAGGCGATTCTCGGTTTATGCGATATTTATGTTATGATAATATCATTTCTCATATCTTCGATACTATCTTCTGCTTCATGCATATCTTACGATTGAGGGTCAATATTCACCTACAGTGGATTTTATGGAATGTATAAATTTCAATACACTCGATATCTTGACAGTTTTGGTGATATTTATCGAATGTGATATTTTCTATGAGAATAACACTTCTGAGGTTTAAATACACGTTGGCAGGAGTAGCAGCTATCTTTCTGAAGTGGGACACATCCGATTACTGACTCTACAACTACCAGGTCTACGTAATCCTACTTATATTAATGCGAAATTTTGTGAGTGGTTGTGTGTGTTTGTTACTTTTTCACGCAATTTTTTTTAATTTATTTTTGGGCACATTTCGATTTAATTTGAATCATCAAAACTTCATGATCATTCAATATGGAAACTACCAGAGCACTTGAAGATATTTTTGTAGATTTACGTAGTTAGCCTTGTTTAAATAACTTTTAACGACATAAGAATCGTAAACAAACTATAAAACAGATTACTGCTTTTTAACCGGTGCAGGTAAACCGAGTCTTATATAAATACTGTTGCCATTGAGTGCTAAGCCAACCACGCAGTTTATTTCGGCGCGGAGCGGCTGGCCAACTAATTTGAAAAATAGTTTTATTGAACTCGCACAAACTAACATATTAAATCATATATTATATTTAATGTAAGGCCATCATCGCTATTATTTCAGCGCAAGACGGTTAATGATGAAAATCCCACTTGTTCTGTCAAATTTTAATAATCGAATAGAAAAGACTGAATGTTTTTAGTCTGTGATGTCAGATTTGTTGCACACCAGCGCCACCTATACAAAAATCATCCCTTTTGCGTTTTTTATCGTTTTGGGGATGTTTTTCACATTTTAAAGTAGTCTACTATTTATTCGGGCATTATATCTAAATCGACAGCAAATTTCAACTTAATCCATTTTGTCGTTTAGGCCTGATTGAGGAACAAACATATATACAAAGTCACAAACTTTCGCATATATAATATTATTAGGATTAGGATTGTAACCATTATACAAAAATTTGGTTACAGTTATGCGCTTTCGGTGTACATTATTCACTGTCAAAAGTTTCATGTAAGGGCCAAATTCAGATCAAACAGTCAGAGAGTGAATGCTGAATATTCAGTGACATTTAAAAAGTACGCAAACATTTTCCGTTTAGTCTGAATGACCCTAACGTTTCATTTTCCTTTTAGCAGCAACTAAGAACCAACAAGTATACACTTTACAGCACAAAACGCCATATTTCTCTACTGCCGCTATTCCGCCAAAGTTCCTAAATAATAAATGGCGGAAAGTATTTCGTTTAGTCTTGTTGCATAGAGAATGAATGGAAAAATGTACGTTCTTAGACACGGTTGAAATATATCTGGAACTGTTACAATAATCGTGGCCGCGGGAAAACTGGAGTATGAACTTGGAGCTACCGTCGAGAAGCAGATGTCAAACATTTGAATTTGCTCCTAAAAGGGATTATAATAAATCTATAAAAAAAAAAAAAAAAAAAAAAAAAAAAAAAAGGATCAAGTTTGTAATCCCCAAGTACGGTAAATATCCTCTCAGATCTCCAGACACTTAGTCCTATGATAAATTTAAAATGTCAACCTTCACACCAAGTAACCTAACGTCAAAGTGAGTTTGTATAGAGTGAGCAATTTTGTGTATGAGCACTATTAGTAAACAAGAATAATGAATATTGACATCGTTGTTGTTCTCACGGCCCGAATAAACAGTTATGTACCTAAATTTAAATTTTCTCTAAATTCAGTTACCTTACTTTAATTGCAATTCGCGTTCTTATATTCTTATATTCGGAAGCTTACGATAAAATATAATTATATTTCGCATCTGCACTAGACCGAAAGCTGTCTATATTCTGTGCTTATTAGTTTTGTCACGTATTTTTATTGGCCATACGTGTTGTGGCAGCCTTTACTGGGTGCAATAACAGCGTTTATTGTTTGTTGGTTTGTTCTAAACCATATTCAATGTAATTACCACAGCAAATTACTAACATGTGCCTTAGGTACTAACATACTCTATCTAACACATATTTTAGTCCGGAATATTTTTCTATAGGTCCCAAACACAGATTATTTTTAATATCAGAAAAACATTATTTTTATTGAAATTCTGAGTAATTTGATTAATTTTTGAAATTTCTTTTCAAATTATCTTTTCTATCAAAAGTTAACGATACTAACAACTTGTTTGTAATAGAACAACTGCACGTGAAACACGATTTTTTATGAAAAATATGGTTCTCTAAGTGACCGTCAGAGTTGCCTATGGCCTGAGCATGGACCACTATCGTATCGACAACGTTAAATGTCAAAACTGACACTTTTTGTATATTAAAAGTGTACGTTTTGGCATTTAGACGATACGAAGTCGATACGATAGTGGTTCATGCTAACCCCCCATAACAAATCATAGTCACTATAAACCGTGACTGGTGACAATCTATGCTGTCACCTCCCACTTATCTAATCTAATGCAATAAACACAGCAATTTCAGAACAAAAGGACAGCTCGATAAGCGAGTTCCATTGTGCACAAAACGACTTTCAAATTATTTATGAGATGCCGCTGTGATAGGGCGTACATAGCCCAATTCCGAGAGAATTATTAGGCTGTAAACAATGATTTTTATAAATAGTTATTTAGAGAAATCGAATTGCTCTTTTTTTAGGCAAAAATTGCTTTCTAGTTTCAATGAATCTTTTACATTGACGTCTTATTGATCTCCAACAAAACAGACAACGTCCCTAAGGAATAGGTTTTATTATAAACCACGCTGTATACGGGCGTGAGTAAATTTAAAAGTGGAACGGTTTATTTCATCGGGAATAGTCTAATTAAATAGACCTGGGGCTAGCTACCAGCTCTTAAAGTGCGAAAATGACAACGCTATATGAGTTCGTATTGCGTTGTCACTTTCGCACCGAGAGTAATATTATTTTGATATCGCTCTTGAGCTTGTGGTACGGCCCCTGTCTTTGTCTTCTTACCGGTAGCATGTAGTTTCCTCAGAGGATCAACAATCGCAAAGTATCTATCAGCAGACAGCGCCGTCAGCGTGAACACAGACACGGCGATGCTGACATCCTTCGCCGCTTCTGATACACGGCACACCAGGTCACCCCACGGCCATGACTCTACCGTGTAGACGGTGGACGTGAATGGGACGCAAGTTACGATGACAAGGAGGTCCGCTAGGGCCAGCGATAGTATGTACCTGGAAAGATAATTTAGATATTTACTAACGACCATGTATATTGGCTATTGGCATGGCGGGCGAGTGGCTGAGATGCAAGAGGTACTTGTTTGATCCTTAGATAATCTGCATTTATTTACTAGCTTTTACCTGCGACTCCGACCGCGTAGATTTAGTAAATCGATTTTTGTCAACTTTATCGTAAAACAATGCAATTACTTAAAGAAAAAACCAGCCAAGTGCGAGTCGGACTCGCGCACGAAGGGTTCCGTATATTATTATCTATAAACAATACATGACACCGGGTGATATGAAATTTCATATAGACAGTTTAAAGTCTTGGGATGAACAATATTATTTAACAACATTTTTTATACTTTTTAGGATTCGTCCCTTTGGGGTAAAAACGGGACCCTATTACTAAGACTTTGCTGTCCGTCTGTCCGTCTGTCTGTCACAGGGCTGTAACTCATGAACCGTGATAGCTAGACAGTTGAAATTTTCACAAAATTAAATGATGTATTTCTGTTGCCGCTATAACAACAAATACTAAAAACAGAATAAAATATTTTTTTAGTGGGGCTCCCATATAACAAACTTGTTATTTTTGCCGTTTTTTATAGATAATGCTACGGAACCCTTCATGCGCTAGTCCGACTCGCACTTGGCCGGTTTTTACTAAATTCATATTATTTTTCGCTTATATTTATTGAAATGCTTTGTGTTTGTGTGAAAACCATTAATGTTCTATCAAAGTAACATTTTGAATATACATAAAATGTATATGAGTAGGTACAGTAGGTACACATTCAAAATGACCGCTGAAAATGTACACTGAAAACATTGTGTCGCTTTGTCGTAATTCATTTATGTTACTGAAGCGTTAAATTGGACAATGTACATTAAATTAAAATAATGATGTAGCAATGTTGACTAATAGCATCCGCACGCGGCTTCATTTGAATTTCTCTGACTAATTATCACGTATCAGGGGGTCTACTCGCGAAGCGAAAACGAAATATCGTAACAATATTCGTATTCGTATCATAGTTACATTATTTCGACTATAGTTTGAACGATGAAACCATCGTGATTACTTTTGATAATCATCGATGTTCGTTAAGGTGTGATGTGGCATAGCGCGGCAGCCGCGCTATCATTGGACGACGGCGACGGCCGCGCGTAATTTGCCTTTATGTTTAAACTAGTCACGCGGCAAACTTGTGTTCTGCGAATGCCGCGCTATGTCTGGTCACACCTTAATCCTACTTACAAATCAGTTCAATCTATAGTCGAAACGATGTAGCTTTGATACTAATATTGTTACGATATATCGTTTTTGGTTCGAGTAGACCGCCTGTAATGATCCACCCCGTAGTGACCCGAATAAACGAGGTCATTAATATATCTTATAGGATCCCAAGAGATACAGACCGAGATTTGAGCCAATGGCCTTACCCAACATACCTACTATTTATATATATCTACATTCTCATGTATCTTTCCGTACTAGCTTTAGTGCGAATTAACATACATAAATCAGACATAAAAAACTTCAAAGTGATATATAAGATACTATAGGTTACTAGCTGTCCCAACAGACGTTGTCCTGCCAAATGTCAATAATCCCACTTTATGCTACCCTTAACACTTACAAAATACCCTATGACCTATTTTAATTCCTACCAAATATACACAAAAAAATCATAAAAATCGGTCAAGCTGTTTCGGAGGAGTCTGGTTACAAACACTGTGACACGAGAATTTTATATATTAGAAGATATAGCAGGTACTCAAAGTACATCGAATAACTAGACAATTCTATTTTAGACAAGCCAACATCCAGTTAGGTATCCGATCTTAGTATGAATAAATAAAATAATTATAGTGATTTATCTGTTTTGTCAAATACTACTACAAAATTACTTACACCTACATTGTTACTTCACGTTTGAGACAATGCTGTTTTGCCGTTTAGCGCGCAGAAATGACCCGTATTTGTATGGGACGTGAATCATTACCTTGCCGTAACACAGTTATTAACTAGCACGGGAGGTAAAGGTTTTTTTGAACTGTATAACTACCCTTCAATTTCTGTTTTTTATTTCTTTTTATTCACCGGTCAGTTTTTTATGTTGTTCTTCTTACCTATGTACCTAATATTACTTACCTTAATCATATAAGCTATACAAATGTTTTTTTAAGTGGTTTGAAATAAAATATTCTATTCTTCTATTCTTAGTGATTTTATTATACCTACTAATAGGTAGGTAAAAATGAGAAAATATAATGTTTTTAAGGTAACTTAATTATGTAATAACATGAAATACGAACCTGCATACTCCTCGTATGTAAAACTATGTAATGTATGCAAATCAAAACTGTCTCTCTGACTTTACTCGTGATAATTTTGAGACAGTCGCTAAACCTCATTACGGAAATTAGAAGTCATTAAAAATAATGGAATTGTAATTTTTATATTACTAACAAACTTTAAAAATGGAGATTATCAACTTGGAGACTGTTTTTAGGGTTCCGTATTATATTATACACTAGATTTTAACCGCGACTTGGTTCTCGGAAATTGATTTTTATCGACTTACTCGTAAAATATTGAAATTGCTGAAAAACAAAATATTTATCTTGGAATAAAAGTAGCCTATGTTCATCCCAAGACTTTTAACTATCTCTATTAATAAATTTAATGACAATCGTCCCAGCGGATTGTCATAGACAGACAAACAAACAGAGTTACTTTCGCATTTATAATATTAGCCATAATTTAAACCGACTACTCTGTAAAGACTAGTCCAATTGCATTTTTTTTGTAGAAATTATTTCGATTAGGATTTAAATTCATATATTTCATATCCAATGTAGGTACTTACACCGATTATTCTCCTCCCTACCAGACATACTTTTTTTAAGATATCGTTATGTAATTTTCAGGGTGTGTACATATAAGTTCCAAAATAACTAAAATGGTGGCGATCAAATTTCCATGCCGGAAAACTTTTCACTACGTACTATCTGTAGGACATTGGTCCCCAATGTGTGTGCTACATATAGGGCATAAGGGTTTTTCATAATTAAATTCTAGCTAAATATAAATATACATTTTCAGAATTCTATGTACTATACGCTGGGGGGCAGGAGGTTATTTCGTAATGGCCGGTCAAATTTATTTATAATGCTACTGCATTACGCATAGTAATAGACGGCACAATTTTGTTGTACGTGTTCTCTTGTAATCAAATACAAATGAACGCTCGTACTCATATCAAACAAAGTGTGAAATGAATTGGGGTCTATCTCCAGCACCGTGAACGCGCAATCAGAGTTCCGTACCAATTTTTCAATAACTAAGTATTAGACAACTGCATATAACACCATGTTTTTATTAGTAACTATGATAAATATAACCTTGATAACAGTTTTTGAAACCTACTCGTTATATCATAGAAGATATGGATTTTACTACAAATTTTAGTGCTATAAAATGTCAACATGTCATTAACGATTAAAAATTCAATAAAAAATATATTGAATAGGATTTAAATAAATATTCAAATGCTGTTTTTATTTTTATTTTCGTAAGCATATTTATTTTTTCTTTGCTTTCGAGAAGAAAACCTCACAGACATCACGAGAAGATCACACATCTTATAAGGGGTTCCGGTTTTCTCATTTTGTGGTTCGGTACTCTAAAAACTACTTACGTGTTTGGAACATTCCTCATAGCCTTATGCCGTACAAAAACAGCCACCAGCGTGCCATTCCCAACGACTCCTATGATGAAGATCAGTGCGAACAGGAAAGGTACAATGTACGTCTCCGGACGCTCGATGTACGGTTGGAAAGGCTCCGAATCGTTTAAGGAACTGTTCAGGGACACGTTGAATGCCTCCATGGTGCATAGTACCTGGAAACAAACAAAAAATAATTAAATAAATGAAAAAAAACCCGCCAAGTGCGAGTCGGACTCGCGTTGGGTTCCGTACCATTATCTATTAAAAACGGCATAAAAAACACGTTTTTTTATGTTTTTTTTTTTTGTTTTTGTTGTTATAGCGGCAACAGTAATACAACATAATCTGTAAAAAATTCAACTGTCTAGCTATCACGGTCTAGCTATCCATTCTGAGATACAGTCCTGTGACAGTCAGACGGAATTAGATGTTGTCATCCAAAAAATTGTTGCGCGTGAATTAAGATAGCTATGTAGGAAAAACAGGAGCTCTCCGACCAGACGTCTGTCAAAAATTATCTTCTGATACTTAAGGTATTAATTTATTTTCTACTAGCTGACCCGTGCCCGCTTCGTTGGGGGACAGATAGTTTCACATCTGGTATTCCAATCTTCAAAATAAATTATAGATTATATATGTTGCCGAGGACTAATAGCTACATAACAAAAAAAGTTTCATCAAAATCCGTCCAGTAGTTTTTGCGTGAAAGCCGGACAACAGACAGACAGACAGACAAAAATTTCAAAATGTTTTTTTTTTGCTTGTGTTACTTGTATAAAGGCCCCTAGTAATAGTATCTAAACCCGTTCTAACCCTCGTATTCAAAAACGACACTATGAGAACACGCACCCACAGTGGACGAAATCTTTTTTCATAAACATCACTTTATGTGTTGAGCGGCACTATGGCGAACGCTAATATGTGCCTTTAGAGCTTAACTTTGGCTAGAGGCACACGACTATGTGCCTCTAGTCACACTATGCAGTGTCGCAAAATACATAAAGTGATTTTTATGAAAAAAGATTTCGTCCACTGTGGGTGCGTGTTCTCATAGTGTCGTTCTTGAATACGAGGGTTAGACAGCTAGTCGTTTCTATTGCTTGCCTAAAATAACTGTTTCTCAATGATTCGATACTCGATAGGTGAATTTAACAAAACACATTGTAAACTTCATCTGACAGTGAGCTAGTATTGAAAAACGTTGGTGCTTTTATCTCTGTTTATTCCAATAGAAAATAAATAGTGAGCCTATTTATCCTCTTGATCTTACATGGGACAAACGTTCATAAGTACAATTATATTATATACAGCCAAAAGTTAAACGATGCTTAAAATTTTGCCATCCCTTATTTCAAAATATGCTTATATTATTATTTAGTAGTGATAATAATAATTATAAGGCTAAAAATAACTAACTACTAAAAATAACTATCCTAATAATATTATAAATGCGAAAGTTTGTGAAAAGAAATGTATGTTTGTTCCACAATCAGGCCTAAACGACAAAACGGATTAAGATGAAACTTGCTGTAGTATGTAGATAAATAATCAGAATAAATAATAGGGTATCTTAAAATCCGAAAAACAACCCCTAAATGATAAAAAAACGCAAAAAAGATGATTTTGGTATAGATGGCGCTGCTGTGCAACAAATGTGACATCACCAACTAAAAACATCGAGTCTTTTTTATTCGATTATTTAAATTTGACAGGACAACGTCTGTCACGGGTCGGCTAGTACTTATATACTTTTTTTTGTTTCTAAATACATACATATTATACATCCAGACACAGAACAAACATCTATGTTCATAACACAAATGTGTATCCCGGGTGGTTATCGAACCCACAATCGAATCACTATCGTGTCGTCATCGTATCGTCAAAACGTCAAAATTGACACATAATGTATTATAGCTAAAACAGGGCTGGATCCAATTAAGTCTACAGTCAAAAAAAAATACGTATATTTTTTATGCTGATTATTCTTATTATGTAATCTTATAAGCGGCGATGGGCTTGCAACCCGTCACGTATGGAATGCTAACTACTGCAAAATGTGGGCATGCGCCAAATATAAAGTTTGGAATTGAGAGATCTACCGTACTTGGTGATTACAGTCGTGATCCTATTTATTTTTTATGTAGATGTGGATTTTCATAGATCTTTTTTATTCCCTTTTGCGAATATTATGCCAGAGTGCAATCTTTAAATAAGAAAAGGAGAAAATATGAATATTTTCTCACTTCAATGAAACTTCATAAAGAAACGTCACATGGCTCTCACCTATTCACATGCATATGGTGGAGGTTTATGCTCAATGCTAAGATGAGGACCTATTTGCACCCACATGGCACAATCTGCTGTCCATTGTACTTAATATTGTTCTCTTTTTTTAGGGTTCCGTGCCTAAAGGATAAACAAGAGACCCTATTACTAAGACTTCGCTGTCCGTTTGTCTGTCACACGGCTGTATCTAATGAACCGTGATAGCTAGACAGTTGAAATTTTCACAGATGATGCCGCTACAACAACAAATACAAAAAACAGAATAAAATAAATATTTAAGTGGGGCTCCCATATAACAAACGTGTTTTTTTTTGCATTTTTTTATAGAATTTTGGATAATAAATCTATCGAGAAAAGTTTCACCAATCGTATTTCTAAAAACAAAACTGTACTATGTTTTGCGGTTATTGAAAAAAAAAACGATTCTGCATACATCAAAAAAATGTATTACTCGTCTTAACATTGATACGGACGCCGTGGACATGTTGAAAGGCTTAACACCGTGTGTTCATCATAATCAAGCTCTCATCTTCAATTCAAACGGGGCGTTTTAGTATAAAAGCTCTTTGTGTGAGATGAGAACTCGTAAAATATTACGCGAAATAATAAAAATTATGTTTATCTTGGCAGAATTAATCACGTCGTTCGAGTAGTATCGCAATGCGTAAATATAACTAGGGTGAAAGCGCTGGTTGTGGCCATTATAACAACATTTTCATTTTCAAATAACGGTTTATGTTTAAAAAATTATTAAAATGACGACTTTTCAATTTTTTAATAACATAGAATAGAGTATTTATCTATCTCTTGGGTTAAGCAACGGTTTTGTGATATTTATTTATTAATTATTCATATTTAAATAGACAAAAAAGGAAATATTTAGTTGTTATGTGTCAATTTTATTAATTGTTCATATTTAAATAGACAAAAAAGGATATATTTAGTTGTTATGTGTCAATTTTATTAATTGTTCATATTTAAATAGACAAAAAAGGATATATTTAGTTGTTGTCAATCAAGTTTAGAGGTATAACGTATCACAACTGTCACAAATCAAAACGGACCATAGACAAAGAATTGTATTAACTATAGATTTTAAACAAGTTTGTTTTCTATGCTTAGTTATTGACTGCCAAAATTGAAAATGACCAAAAACAGGGTAGGCACTACAACCCGGTCTTTGATCCTACGTTTGCAAAGTTTTTACCTTGGTCGGGAAACTTTTACCAACGAATAAACGAGTGGTTTTTGTATCTACTATCTACTTTGAACTAGTTTCAGCTTCTTTGAAAAAGTAATATAATTATATGACTAGGTATGACTGTCCTCAGTTGGTAGTAATTCTGCCATCTGTGCTTTAGGTTGTGGGTACAATTCCTCCCTGGGACAAACATTTGTTTTGTGTCTGGATGTTGTAACAAATTTACAAAAAAAAACATAAATATAATTATTATATTGTTAGCAGTTTTTTCATCGGACACAGAATGGAGAATTGCCGCCTATAAAAGCCAGGCGCACACTCGGTTCGGGGGCAGTTGTTCGTTGGCGTTCGAGGCGTATACATCACTTAGGTTATCGTTGTCACAAGTCGTGACGCATAGCTTTATTTCTTGTCGAGAGTTATCAATGTTTTGCAGTGTAAATTCATGTAAAGTTATGATTGTGTCGTTTGTTCCATTTTGGTTGTTTTTTTAGTTGAATTACATAAATTCTGTTCAGTAAATTGAGTTTAGTTACAGTGTGTTTTCCTTTATCTTTAATCCATTTCTGATGTTTCTTATAATATTATTAATCTGGTTCCCATAGTAAAAGCTTTGCTTAGTTCGGGCTAGATGGTAAGGTGTAAAATGGCCACCAATATATATTTATTATTTAATTTACGAACTGTTCGTTCCAAGTTTCATCCAAATCGGTTTTAGCAGTAAAAATGTGATTGAAACACAAACATGTGCTGTTTATTCGTTGAATTATCCAATTTCCATCATCCCGATTTTGGAAAAGATCAAATCCGATTAATTTCTCGCCAAGATAAACAAAAATATCGATTGAACCATTCATCCATAACATTCTATCAAACACAACAATACAAAACATATTCTGCCCATTGTATTAATTTGCAGCTATTTTAAGCCTTATTACAATGTAATACAGTCTAAAATATTTGGTGGATTTGTTGTCTTCGTCAATCTTTTATTGGCTGCGTTTTGATTCGTATTTTTAAAGGAATAAGGCCGAAAATCAATCTTGCCACTGTTTCATCAATCAAACGGATCTTGATGATTTGGCTCTCGAACTCGGCTATCGAGTCGTTGATTAATAGCTGTAATTAGGTAAGGCTCTGGTTTACCATGATGTATTCCCAAGGAGACCTGAAAATAATTTGTTTTGATTTACAAATATAATTGGGTTTGCCAACGTTTTTGTTGACAAAAGCCCTAATATGTGCATAAGAATATAAAAAACCGGCCAAGTGCGAGTCGGACTCGCGCACAGAGGGTTCCGTACCATTATCTATAAAAACGGCAAAAAAAACATGTTTGTTGTATGGGAGCCCCCCTTAAATATTTATTTTATTCTGTTTTTAGTATTTGTTGTTATAGCAGCAACAGAAATACATCATGTGTGAAAATTTTAACTGTCTAGCTATCACGGTTCATGAGATACAGCCCTGTGACAGACAGACGGACAGACAGACAGACGGACAGACGGACAGCGAAGTCTTAGTAATAGGGTTCCGTTTTTACCCTTTGGGTACGGAACCCTAAAAAGTCATAATATTGCATGCGCCTTCATGGGCATAATTAAAAAAATAACATACTTCTGTACCTGTATTTCAAGCAATAAAACTTTGACTTTGATAATAAGTCGCTTTTCAATCACTTAGATGAAATCAAGATACCCTACGTATCTATATAGGTAGGGAACCTCCTTTATCAAAATATGTTCAGTCGTTACAACGTGATTGAGAAACAAACAAACTTTCGCATTTATAATATGTATTAGAGGTATTTTAGAAGTAGGTTAAACCTCAAACCTACTTACTGACAGCGAACTTATAATTTAATGTTGTATCTTGCACATAATGATTGGCTGTTATAAACAAATCACTACATAGTATAAAGCAAAGTCGCTTTCCGCTTCCCGCGTATGTATGTATGTATGTTTGCTTATATCTTTAAAACTACACAACGGATTTTGATGCGGTTTTTTTAATAGATAGAGTGATTCAGGAGGAAGGTTTATATGTATAATAACATGCTACCCGTGCGAAACCGGGGCGGGTCGCTAGTTATAAATAAATCATTATCATTCAAACACAAGCATTAAGTGATGAAATTAACTGACGTCTGTATGAACGTCTGATGGATCTAAAAAAACCGGCAAAGTGCGAGTCGGACTCGCGCAAAGGTTTCCACACATAAATCACGTTTGTTGTATGGGAACCCTTAAATATTAATTTTATTCTGTTTTTAGTATGTTGTTATAGCGGTAACAGTAATACATAATTTGTGAAAATTTCAATAGTTTAGCTATAACGGTTTATGAGATACAGCCTTGTGACAGACAGATAGATGGACAGACGGACAGCGAAGTCATAGTAATAGGGTCCCGTTTTTACCCTTTATGTACGTCCAAATAGAGATCAAATAAACGGTTACGACTGGTATTTCCAAACATAGACATTAGATCTTTTAAAGATCACATACTAGAACATAAATAAAAATAATTGTGAGACATAAAACAGTTATGATTTAGTGGAATGCTAATTACTGCAATATGTAGGCATGTGCTAAATTCAATATTTGAACGTGCCTCTGACTAACCCATTTAGTCATCTTAGAAGGTCTGAGCGTCTGGAGATCTGAGAGGATGTCTACCGTATTTGGTGAGTACAGTCGCGATCCTATTCTTTTAGGGTTCCGTACCCAAAGGGTAAAACCGGGACCCTATTACTAAGACTTCGCTGTCCGTATGTCCGACTGTCCGTCTGTCTGTCTGTCTGTCACAGGGCTGTATCTCATGAACCGTGATAGCTAGATAGTTGTAATTTTCACAGATGATGTATTTTTGTTGCCGCTATAACAACAAATATAAAAACAGCATAAAATAAATATTTAAGTGGGGCTCCCGTACAACAAACGTGATTTTGTAGACGTTTTGTATAGATATTCGTTTTGTACGGAACCCTTGAGCGCGAGTCCGAGTCGCACTTGGCCGGTTTTTTTATATTGTAAAATTTTGTGCTATTTTCATGCCTTCTCCCCAAAAATTCAAAAATATGTGAAACGAAATTATATTACTCCGTCTACGTTCTGAATTCTCATAGGATTGGCTGCATTTCCCAGCTAAATGGGAATGGTATTGCATTCAGTCAGATTTAATTGAATATGAAGCGTATCTGAGTCACATCCACATCGTAATTTAACTTAGAAGTTAGCATTCACAGCCCGAAGAAAATAACTTGAATTCAATACAAACATTAGATTTTATTTTAGCGCAAGCTCTGCATAATTTCACACAGTCAGTCAGACATATATAGATAACTAGCCGACCCGTGACCGACGTTGTCTTATCAAATTTTAATAATCGCACAGGAAAAAGCAATTTCAGCCAACTTCCAATTTTTTCCCTTGTAAAATAAATAACGAATTTTGGTAGAATGCGTATCATTCATTAGTCAAAACCGCGTTGCTATGACGATTAAAGGTTTTTAGTCTGTGATGTCAGATTTGTTGCACACCAGCGCCATCTATACCAAAATCATACTTTTTGCATTTTTTTTATCATTTAAGGGTTGTTTTTCGGATTATAAGTTCCCCCTTTATTTATTCTGATTTTTTATCTACATACCACAGCCAATTTCATCTTCATCCGTTTTGTCGTTTATTTTTGATTAGGAAACAAACATAGCAGCCTTATCACAAACTTTAGCATTTATAATATTATTAGGATAAAATTGTTTTTACTAGTTTTTTACGAACCAAAACACTACTTCGTCACCCCTCTTGCTGCCCTTGCTTTTAATTGTTTCGCGTAAAACAATAGTAACAACAGCAGTATTTAAGCGCACAAAAATCCAGAGTATTTTTTTCTCAACTAAAAAAAAAACCGGCCAAATGCGAGTCTGACTCGCGCAGGAAGGGTTCCGTACCATTATCTATAAAAACATGGCAAAAAAGCACGTATGTTGTATGGGAGCCCCACTTAAATATTTATTTTATTCCGTGTTTAGTATTTGTTGTTATAGCGGCATCAGAAATACATCATCTGTGAAACTTTCAACTGTCTAGTTATCACGGTTCATGAGATACAGCCCCGTGAGAGACAGACGGACAGACGGACGGGGAAGTCTTAGTAAGAGGGTCCCGTTTTTACCCTTTAGGTACGGAACCCTAAAAATTATGTAAATAAAACATTTAGATTTGGTTAATCGGATGTCCTCGTTACTCATGCGAAAGTAATCTTATCTATCTGTATAAATAAAAAGTCAAAAAACCCATTTTTCTGATTTTTATAAATCTATTGTGTTCGTAATTGGCACAACAAGGCATTAGCAAGGTTTCAATGAAATATTTATTTTAGTTAATCTACCAGAATATTGTAAAATTTGGGCAAAATTTACAAATTACGTCGGGTCAACTAGTAAATAATAAAAATAAAGGTTTTGTAATACAGGAAAATAAATAAATTATTAAAAAGCTTGGTATATAAAAACGAATGAAAAAGTGGTCTAACCGACTCGGGGATAAGTATTAGCCAGGTACAATTTTACTTATTTTGTACTTTTCTGATAAAATTGCTTGTTTGTTAACTAAAAATACCAGGTCAGTCTTACCGCGAATACTTTTTTAGGGTTCCGTACCCAAAGGGTAAAAATGGGACCTTATTACTAAGACTTCAATGTCACAGCAGACGGTGCTGTCCGTCTGTCTATCTGTCCGTCCGTCTGTCTGTCTGTCACAGGGCTGTATCTCATGAACCGTGATAGCTAGACAGTTGAAATTTTCACAGATAATGTATTTCTGACGCTGCTATAACAACAAATACTAAAAACAGAATAAAATTAATATTAAAGTGGGGCTCCCATACATCAAACGTGTTTATTAAATTTTTTTATAGATAAAATATGTGTGGTGCAGGCTGCACAAGATCGATCGTTCTGGAAATCTATGGGGGAGGTCTATCTATACTCAGCAGTGGACCTCATGTGGCTGAAATGATGATGATGATAATGAAAAAAATATATAAAAACCGTTGAGAGTATGATTGAATAAAAATACCAGAGTAAAAATAAAGATTATTTCCTCGTCGAAAAGGTCGATTATTTCCTTTATAAGAAGTTATGAACAACACGACAAAAAGCCCAACTTTAATTTGCTTTTAGCATAAAAAAATATAACAAACTCAGTTTCGCTTATAACGTAAATTGATAAAAGATCAGCGTTTGACGTCATGTCTTTATTCTCATAACATTTCCAAAAATACAACTTAACGTTACCTCACGCTACAACATGTTTCGTAATAATGTTTTTTTTATCCTGAAATAGGCTTGATTTCTACACAATTGTTTTTCAAGTTATAAAAGAAACAACGTATTTTACATATGTATATATTATATTAAAACAAAATGAGGTATTTTAACCGTCATAATAATTACTAGCCGACCCGTGACAGACTTTGTCCTGTCAAATTTCAATAATCGAATAGAACAGACTGAATATTTTTAGTCTGTGATGTTAGATTTGTTGCACACCAGCGCCATCTGTACCAAAATCATCCCGTTTGCGTTTTTTTATTATTTTAGGTATGTTTTTCATATTTAAAGTAGTCTATGTTTTATTCTGGCATTATATCTACATCTACAGCAAATTTCATCTTAATCCGTTTTAGGCCTGATTGAGGCACAAACATACATACAAACTCAGAAACTTTTACATTTATAATATTATTAGGATAGGATTATTTGGATATACAAGAGTTAAAACAAAAAGTAAACATTTCTAAAACAAACATACCTAAAGTAATGTGTCTACTCTATGTAACATGATCCTTTGTTATCTCACAACTGAAAGTACCGAAATGACCTCTAAAAGCACTTCCAAAGAGCATATAAGTAAGAGTCGGCACTCCCTAACTAGCTGTTTTCAAGGTTTTGTATGCAGTTTGCTACATCTTACGAAAAAAAAAAGCGTACTACCAACATGTTATCATGAAATAACAAATTAATAGTGAGGTGCCTTACTATCGTATATATAACTAGCTGACCCGTGCCCGCTTCGCTGTGCGTAAGACATTTCTAATACCATCGTTGACTTTTTTGTAGACGTTTTTAAGGTGTACAATACTGTAGTACATTATTTTGATATATCTCGTGGGGTTCAGCCAGCATTTGCAATGTAAGCGCAAAAAAATGTGTTTATTTACGACATCACATTAGAAACCTCTAAAATTATCAGTGTTTCTCTACTATATTATGCATGTATTATACATATAAACCTTCCTCTTGAATCACTCTGTTTATTAAAAAAAACCGCATCAAAATCCGTTGTGTAGTTTTAAAGATATAAGCAAACATACATACATACATACATACATATTACATACAGACGCGGGAAGCGGAAAGCGACTTTGCTTTATACTATGTAGTGATATCGAAAAAAAAACTATGATTATTTTTTAATTTTATAAAATATTCTATTTTATTTGGAAATCAAAAGCAAGCGGTAATCTAAACTTAGTATGTCACCAAAATGTATAGTTATTAGCGAAATTTATGTTATCAATCCACAAAAAACTTTTCTCCCGATAACAGTACATGCTGATTACAGCTTACTTTTTTAAATAAAATACTTGTTTTTTTTCTGTTTTTGGCACGAGATAAAACCTATTTTATTCATTTTTTTCTGTTGTGAGACATTTTTACATGACTGATTGAGCACAATTCATTCAAAACTGGAAGACCCAGTCAACAACCCAATTCCAGTACTTTGGTGGCTGCAACAAAGAAAAAACTTTTATAAAACAATTCATAGTCTAAAAAACAGTACCTACTGATATAATATCAAAGAACCAGCTGATTCATCGACAAAAATATCGATATAAATTTAAGTATTATAATTTACCACATTGTTACCGGCATTTACTGCAATATTAAAATGCAGTTTTCAGAAACAAATATGTTGTTTTGAACAACTGCAATAATCAAACATATTATCCATGCATTATTTAAGATAATAGGTCATTTTTTTTACCTGTCAGGCTCCAATGGGAATTTGGATAAAAATATTCCCGACGTGCTCTTCCTCAACCACTCCACTCCTCTCACTCCACAAACTTCGCACTTCCTCAAAGTTTTGCCTCCCATATCTTTTAAATTACACAAACGTACACGTTTTAATTAAAATATGCTCTTTGACTTATGTACACCTAAATTTGACGAAATAATAACATCTAAAGGATTGCAAGGCCCAGAATTTCTCTCGTACCGCCCGGAGCGGGCCTCCTAATTCTTTACGAGGCCCGCTTGGGGCCCGCGCACCAAGCCAATTGAATAACATATTCTGTTCACTGTATTAAATATTTTTATAATTATTCTGTGTTTTTATTAAAAAACACAGAATAATTATAAAAATATTTAGAAACCTTCGGCAAAACATAAAACTGACTATGGTGGCGATTCTGTTGTGTCCAAGCTAAACCTAAAATTTCGTAAAAAAACGATCGATCTTATTACTTTTACATTAAAGTCTAAATTATAGTCACATCAAAATGACAGTCCTAAAACTTGGGATATTTTAGCCGTTTCTCTATTTTATTTTGCATATTTGACACAACCAAGTGTCATCTTAGTCAACACCAATTTACATGTTGATTAAATTTAGCTTGACGTTTCTAAATCGATTACGAAAATCGAAAAATTATTCAAAACTATTCCATGTTTTAGAACTGTCACTTTAAGGTTACGCTATTTTAAACTTTAACTTAAAGGAAATAAGATCGATAGTTTTAGGAATTTTAATTTAAGCGTGGACACAACAGAATCGCTACCATTTATTACCAACATTACAAAGATATTGGTTTGACGTAAAATACGACTAAAATAAAATTATTATTGTAGTTAGGTACTTCGGTGCTACGTTATTACTTTTTATTTTTGTAGTGTTATGTTTTTTGTCTGAGTGTTGGCAGAAAGTACATCTAAAACTTAATTTGTTCGTAGTGACGACAGCCTGAGCACTTCATCGATGTTCCACGTGGACAAATAGAGCGATATGCTTAGCAACAAGTCGCTCAACAACTACTCTCGGGGATAAAGTTGTGAATTCAAATTACAAATTCAAAAATAATTTATTTCAATAAAATCACACGGATCACTTTGAAACGTCTTAGGAACTAGGTGAAGCTACGCCGATTCCATGCGAACAAGCCTAGAAGAATCAGGCAAGAAACACGGCTTGGGGTCTACCTTTTTTTTAATGATCCTTTCCTTAATGCTATGAATTTACGAGTATTGGTCAAACTTCTCGTCTCACTACTCAGTAAGCAACATGTCCCGCAGTACATACAATTATGAGTGGCATGTTGCGAGAGACTGTACATGTACAACATTCAGCCATCAACAATGCAGACATTATCAGGACAATATGGCCTCACAGCTCAGTTGGTAGTAACTCTGCCTTCTGCGCTGCGGTTGTGGGTTCAATTCCCATCCAGGAAAAAAGAGATGTTACATATTACCATTTTCACACCCAGACAAAGGTCTGGGTGTGAATATGTATAATAAGTATCTATTTACAAAAAAAGTATACAAGTATTAGTATTTTAGTAGTTCTCTAGTTCCCATAGTACAAGATTTGCATAGTTAGGGGTTAGATGACGCTGTGTGTAAATTCCAGCAATATTTATTTATTATTTATTTTAATATGTCCTATTGTGTATCCGTGGCTTATTGAAACGTCCTTGGTTCCGAACCGTTTTGCCGCTAGTGAAGCTAACAAAAATATTATTAGAACGAACAATAACGCCAATATTGTCACTCGACACTAATATAACTCCCGTCGAAATAAAGCCGAAATCATAACGCGTTCCGACGTAGCGTAAAAAGGGTGACCAAGTATATAGATACTGTCAAAAAAATATTTAAAGATAAAAGTAAAGTTTATTAACACAATAGAACTGGTTACAAAGGTGAAGAACAAAGAAATTTTTAACATTATTAATCACCTCTGATCCCCGCTTTGTCTGAAGACTGTATAGTGTATAGCGGATAAAGTATAACTAAGTTTAATAATAGTTTTTGACGCGATTGTCACAATTATACTTAGTCACGTGTCGAACCAGTTAGTGTTCTTACAAGAAGGTCCACGTTGAGGTCATTTTGTCGATCAAGCTTTGTCGATGGAATTATAGTATCCAAGTCTATATTATGACGAGTAATAAATGTTTTTGATGAATGCAGAATAGTTTTTTCTCAATAACCGCAAAACATAGTTTTGTTGTTTATGAAAAAGATAACTTAAGAATATAATCTAGATAAATTACAGAGAGAAACACGATTGGTGAATCTTTTCCAGATTGATTTATTTTCCAAAGTTGGCTCTTCAGAAACACCATTTTCGTTTTTAATCAAAACTATGAATAGCTAAACAGTTATTTTTTATATAATTCGATAGATAATCATACTAGCTAAGTAAATTACAGACAATTTCTTTTTTAATTTGATGGTTTTCAAGATAATGCAGTTTTTTCACCTATTCCGTCTTATAAGGGAAGACTCAGCCCATACAAAAAGTCAAAAATTTCACTTATCACTTATCGTTATTCTCACTTCAGTGTGATAGTGGTTAGGCAGGCCAAAGTTCGCGTGTCACACTGCAGTACACGTTCTCCACAACACCATGCATTTATGTTACACAACATAATAATGTAAGTTTTTACGATTTTTTGCGTGTTGTCTATTTGCATCACAAATAGGATGATGGTTATCGTGCACGCAATGGTAACCTCATTAGAATCTCTACTATTCGATATAAAGGGCGGTCGAAATGACCCTGTTCAAGGACTTGGGTCAAAGACCCAGTTGTAGTTCCTAGCCCGGTTTTGGTAATATTAAGCATAGCACACAAAGTTATTTAAATTATTTATCTATAGTCCGTTTTGTTTAGTGACAGGTGTGATGCGTTATACCTCTAGACTTGATAATAGGTAATATTTAGTTGTGGTCACACAACTAAATATTACCCGTTTTCTATATTTAAATATGAATAATAAATAAATGAATATCGCCTGTTACAAAACCTTTGCTTAACTTAAAAGCTAGATAAATACTCTATTTTATTTAAAAATCGACGTTTAAACCATTTTTTGAATATTTATAAACCGTTTATTTGAACATTAAAATCTTAAAATGCCCACAACCAGCGCTCTCACCCTAATACATATTTTTTCATTTATTTAGTAAAATATGTGCAAATTAGCAATTAAAAGGCAACTCTGCAAAAGGTTTAAAAACGAAATGTTAGACAATGTTACAACATTAGATAGAAAATGATTTATTCGACAAAACAAAAATATAGGCAAACTGAAGTTAGCACTTTCTTCTAGCTAATAAGTGCTTTTTAGAGACAAACTGGATTAAAGACGTTAATTTGCTTAATTTGAAAATAAATCCACAAAATAAGTGGGATGATAACACAGCCTAAACGATTAATATGCTAATTTGATCAAAATAAGTATACCAGCACAATGACTTAAAAAAAAAAATAAAAAAAAAAAATAGGGTCACGACTTTCACGACTGTAATCCCCAAGTACGGTAGTCATTCTCTCAGATCTCCAGACGCTTAGATCCTTTGAAGATGTCTAGTGTGGGTAGTCAGAAGCATGTCCAAACATTATATTTGGCACATACCCACATTTTGCAGTAGTTAGCATTCCATACGTGACAGGTTGCAAGCCCATCGCCGCTTATAAGAACACTAACTGGTTTCCTCACGATGTTTTAATTCACCGTTGTTGTGAGCACGTGTTTTTGATGCGCATATACATTTTTCGAACAGAAAAATCCATTGATGCACGCCGGGATTCGAACCCACGACCTTCAGATTGAAAGTCGAGGTACATTCCACTCGGCCAACACTAAGAAATAATCGTTTCAAAATAATTTCTTATCATCCAGCCAATCTTATAACATAAGTGAAACATTATTGTGGCGTATTAAGGTGATAAGTGAAATTTTTGACGTTTTGTATGGGCTGAGTCTACCCGGATAAGACGGAAAAAGTGATAAAACTGCATTATCTTGAAAACCATCAAATTAAAAAAAAAATGTCTTTTGTTTAGGTAGCTAGATGTGAATATCTAACAAATTATATAAAAATGAACTATTTAGCTATTCATAGTTTTGATTAAAAACGAAACTAATTTTTTTGAAGAGCCTTTGGAAAATATATCTATCGAGAAAAGTTTCATCAATCGTGTTTCTGTCTTTAATTTATCTAGAATCCTTAAGTTATCTTTGTCATAAAAAACAAAACTGTATGTTTTGTATATTGAGATAAAACGATTCTTTATTCATTAAAAACATTTATTACTCGTCTTAACGTGTAACGTTAATACCAACTTATAGGCATTTTAGGAGCACCTTCAAATACAATGCCCGAGGCCTAATGAGACCACTCGGTGGAAGCTTGTCACGTGCGGCTGCGGAGATTACCTCGGAAGTAGGTACTTAACGTTGGAGGTTTCTTATAGAACGGTTGGAAGTAACATGACGCCCTTAAACATTAAATAACGATGTAATTACCACCCTTTCACCACTAACTAGAGCTAACAATAATTTGTTGTATACAATATTTGTTTAGATTTATTTTTCTTTTTTCTTTGTTTTATTATTTTTTTCGAATATGGTTTTTTAAGGTGTGTATTTTTGACGATATTTTTCAGTGTGATTCTCACAAAATTTATTGCCTATCGCCATTTACTCGAAACGAGGGCTTAACGGAAATAGTTATGATATATTGGAATTCTACTACCATAATGCTCCGTTAAGGTATGATTTAATATTAAAGTTTCCGGCCTAGGACATGAACACATACCCACATTTTATTTGGCACACATACACACATTATATTTGGCACATACCCACATTTTGCAGTAGTTAGCATTCCATACGTGACAGGTTGCAAGCCCATCGCCACTTATAAGAATACTAACTGGTTTCCTCACGATGTTTTCCTTCACCGTTTTTGAGCACGTGTTTTTGATGGCCATATAAATTCTTCGAACAGACAAATCCATTGATGCACGCCTGGATTTGAACCCACGACCTTAAAATTGAAAGTCGAGGTAACTCCCACTCCAACACGGTTTTATATATTATATATTATTTGTATATTCTATTATTTTCTATAATATAAAAATATGTCGGGTTTTCCTTCCTAACGCTATAACTCCAGAACGCACGAATCGATTTCCACGGTTTTGCATTCGTTGGAAAGGTCTCGGGCTCCGTGAGGTTTATAGCAAAGAAAATTCAGGAAAAACTTCAAGAGAAAAGCAGGAAAACAGGAATAGGAACGGGAACGGGAACGGGAACGGGAACGGGAACGGGAACGGGAACGGGAACGGGAACGGGAACGGGAACGGGAACGGGAACGGGAACGGGAACGGGAACGGGAACGGGAACGGGAACGGGAACGGGAACGGGAACGGGAACGGGAACGGGAACGGGATCGGGATCGGGATCGGGATCGGGATCGGGAACGGGAACGGGAACGGGAACGGGAACGGGAACGGGAACGGGTACGGGAACGGGAACGGGAACGGGATCGGGATCGGGATCGGGAACGGGAACGGGAACGGGAACGGGAACGGGAACGGGAACGGGAACGGGAACGGGAACGGGAACGGGAACGGGAACGGGAACGGGAACGGGAACGGGAACGGGAACGGAAACGGGAACGGGAACGGGAACGGGAACGGGAACGGGAACGGGAACGGGAACGGGAACGGGAACGGGAACGGGAACGGGAACGGGAACGGGAACGGGAACGGGAACGGGAACGGGAACGGGAACGGGAACGGGAACGGGAACGGGAACGGGAACGGGAACGGGAACGGGAACGGGAACGGGAACGGGAACGGGAACGGGAACGGGAACGGGAACGGGAACGGGAACGGGAACGGGAACGGGAACGGGAACGGGAACGGGAACGGGAACGGGAACGGGAACGGGAACGGGAACGGGAACGGGAACGGGAACGGGAACGGGAACGGGAACGGGAACGGGAACGGGAACGGGAACGGGAACGGGAACGGGAACGGGAACGGGAACGGGAACGGGAACGGGAACGGGAACGGGAACGGGAACGGGAACGGGAACGGGAACGGGAACGGGAACGGGAACGGGAACGGGAACGGGAACGGGAACGGGAACGGGAACGGGAACGGGAACTTAACACAGCATTTGTTAATTCTAAAGCGATACGAAGTTCGCCGGGTCAGCTTGTGCTTTATTATATCCGTTGATAAAATACGTATATTTGTAGTAAGTTAAATTTAATGTACAAATGATGTAGTACTCTTGGATTAAACTAAAGACAATATTAATAAATAATGAACTCTCAGAGCTAAAGTATAATTGAAATAGGCTTTTCAAAGATCTCTTCCACACCCAATTCGCTTTTACTCCACTTTAGATACAAATTACTTATCACTAGCTTCTGCCTACGGCTTCGCACGTGATACCTGGATGAAATGTAGCTAGTATCGCTTTCCACCTCATGAACTATAAGTAAAAAACCATTTCGATCCATAGATAGCTCCATCATTGCTGCGTAAAATAAGGACAAACTAACAAACACACTTAAGTATTTTTTTATAGTAAGGGTTATTACCACTGTCTCTGCCAGGGATCGCGTCTGTTATCTAATGTTAATGTTAATGTACGTTACTGACTGGCTGACTATCTTTTTTACCACTTAAATTCAGAAAAATGTTATGGCTATATAGTATGAAGCATGTACCATCGTATATAACAACACTAACTCGTAGATCACGAATACACAAATTGCGCCCTACAATGTATTACGTTACGTCCCCCAATTTCGGTCATACAGGTCTTAAGTCCCAAGTAGGTAGGCTGTAATTTCAACAACATCCATACCTTTCAAAACTTTCGTGAGTTGTACTACACATTATTACAACAACGGGAAATTACTCACGTAAATGATTAATTGTCAATGAGGACACCGACAATGTTTCGATTCATCTAGAGAATCTTCTTCAGGGTGAGTGGACCATTAAACGCGCGCGCTACCCTGCTCGCATTGCTGTCTCGCACCCTTCAAATCGGAACACAGTAATGCTGCTTGGCAGTAGAAAAAAATGATACTACTACCCTGGACAAGAATATTCTACTGCACTCTTTATTAGTCTTTCAATTATTTGAATTATTTATTCATAACAATAGTAACTTTACAGTTTACACCAATTTGTAACTTAAAACCTTAACCTTAACCTTTGTAACTTATCTTAAAACTAGAACTGAGTAACATAGAACAAGATTAAATAATAATTATATGATAAACATTCACAATTATTAATAATAACAAAAGATCTAGCTGCTATGATTAATACAATATAATTAAATCAATTCAAATAACAAAATAATAAAATAAAATAATAAATTAATTCAACCTTATGTGTATCTTACAACTAAAATACTAATTAAAACTAAGGTATGTTCTTAGAGACTGGTATATTATAAAACTTGCGAGGGTGGGGTGCTCACAAAAATCAAAATATCATACAAAACGATTTTAAAATATATATTTTTCCAGTATCAAAAACCAACTTCCATTTTTGCATTTTAAGTCTGTTTCGTGAACGAAATCGCGGTGCTTAAACTAGTTGCTATAAATTTATTGCCAGGAGGGTTTTAATTAATTAATGCGAATTTCGAATTTCTCATTTATCTGGATACTAGTCGGAATTCTTACTCTTCTGTGTACAACAAAATGTATCAAACACAGAAAATCCTTTTAGCGAGTGTTTTTTTGCTTTCGATTATTTTTCAATCCAACGTTTATAAATTGTTTTATTAAATGTATCGTCAGTTGACGTCAATACTACACCACGTATGTATATATTTTAATATATATAAATTACGCGTCGCGATGATTGTCCGCGATGGACTCCTAAACTACTTAACCGAAAAATTTATATGCGCATCAAAAACACGTACTCAAAACGGTGAAGGAAATCATCGCTAGGAAACTCGTTAGTATTCTTATAAGCGGCGATGGGCTTGCAACCGGTCATGTATGCAATGCTAACTATAGCAAAATGTGGGCATGTGCCAAATATAATGTTTGGACGTGCCTCTGACTACCCCCACTAGACATCTTCAAAAGATCCAAGCGTCTGGAGATCTGATAGGATAATCTACCGTACTTGGGGATTACATTCGTGACCCTTATTTTTATTTTATCTGATATGATTTTTTTGGAGTGTGACAACACACATCAATAAATTCTATTTATAATACTTTAATTTTTATCCATGGATTCTAATTACATTTCTGAGTTGTGTTATGAGTAATCAAAAACTTGCCCAGTGATAAATAGAACCAATTAAAAATTGATCCTAGGGTACTACGAATCGGCGTAGCACTGACTCGTAGGCTGTGCTACGCCTCGTAGGCAAGGAACGCCTGTATCGCTTGAGAAAATCGAATTTCGGAATCAATTATGTACAAAATATTCAAGTATAAAAAATAGATCAGGTAAAAGTTATACAAAATTTAAATTACCAACTGTTACTAAAGTTGAAATTTATTTATTCAGAGGGAGAATAAAATTTAAACAAACTCTTTTAGTTTTAAACTAGGGGTGTCGACTGAATTTTAAGCTATTAAAATTTAACTATTTTCAAACATAAAACAGCTTAAACTTCATCGCTGTCACTGCTTACTTAGTATTTTCAGAAGCTTTTATTTAAGTTGCAATATATGTATGTTTGTAACTATGTAACTATGTTTGTTAAGGTGGAATCTTGCAACTAAATTTTGAAGCAGTTATCTCCAACCGATTGAGTTGAAATTTCGCATACTTACGTAACTTTGGTGACAATACATGGTAACATTGAGCTGATCTGATGATAAAGTCTGGAGCTGTTCAACAGACACTCACAATGGAACTCGATTGAGTAAAAACTTTGCACTCTTGTCAAGTTCCGATGACTATGTTATATGACGTGACAGGTAATATCGCGCAGGTGCTCGATGGTTTAAATGATTTTACAAAAACTTGTCATTGAAAAATATTTTGAACATAAAACTTATTTTAGTTTTATTACACAGGTTAAGCGGCTTTTATTGCGTTTATGTATCATAGTGTATCATAACGATATATATGCACCAAATTTGTGTGAAATCCGAAAACTATGTTATTATAAATTAAAAAAAAACATTTACATCTTAATGGTCAATTAAAAAAATTAGGTCTCTCAAACATTTTTCTTTTTCTCGACGCCTCGATACCTCTCGATGGGCACTTGGCGGAGCTATTTCCTGCCAGTAAAAATAAGATTAAGACGAGTAATAAATGTTTTTGCTGAATGTAGAACGTTTTTTCTCAATAACTACAAAATATACAGTTTTATTTCTTATGATAGAGATAACTTAAGGATATAATCGAAATAAATTATAGACAGAAACACGATTTGTGAAACTTTTCTTGATAGATTTATTTTCCAAAGTTGGCTCTTCAAAAACACTACTTTAGTTTTTTATCAAAACTATGAATAATTTATTTCTAACTAATTTATTAACTAAACAGTTTATTTTTATATAATACGTTAGGTAATCATACTAGCTAAGTAAATTACAGACCGTTTCATTTTAAGTTTGATGGTTTTCAAGATAATGATGTTTTATCACTTTTTCCGTCTTATTCGGGTAGACTTAATCCATACAAAAACAAAAAAATTCACATATCACCTTAAAACAAGTATAAAATAGATGACATTATTTTAAAACCGTATTATAGAAAGCCTTCCCAGCCCTTTAATTATTTAGATAGTACTAAACTGAAAGGGCTAAAAGGTTCACAGCTGAAATAATCCTGAACCTTTTGACAAGACAGGGATTATCAAAGACTAACATGTTATATTCCCCTATAAAAGGGTTCTAAACTGTATTAACTTGTTATAACTTTTGACCGCTATAAAAATTTACTGCTGATGTTACTGTAAATTGACTGTTCAGTTGTGAGTATTACTATTTTTCTAAAATGAAGTAGGGTCATTTTCTGAAAGTGTGCTCAAACTAAATCTAGTTTAACAGTAGTTGCATCGATTTTTTGTGTAAATTTGAACGGGCTTATTCAAACTAATAAGTTCATATTCAAATTTAAAAATCATTTATTTCAATAAAATCACAAGGATCACTTTGAAACGTCTTAGGAACTAGGTGAAGCTACGCCGATTCCACGCGACCAAGCCTAGAAGAATCAGGCAACAAACACGGCTTGGTGTCTACTTTTTTTTAATGATCCTTTCCTTAAAGCTATGTAGAGCTCCAGTGTGATGCCAATCGAACAAGGTGAAGGCTCAAACAAGAATAATAATTAAAAGTACTACTCAATAGCTAGGTACTATCTGTGTCAACGCCCATGTGTCACTCAAATAAACGTATCCTATACAGCGCCAGATTTAGACTTCGACCCATAGGCAGAGCATGTGGAGGCCCTCAAATCGTTTGTGGTTAACTGGTGAAAGTTTTGTAGCGCGCAGTGATCTGTCACCTGTCAATTCATTTTTATTTGGATCACGCCGCGTCGACGTTTCTTCTATTTCCTGAACGCGCCATGATTGCAAGGCGACTAGCGCCATCTCGCGCTAGGCGAGTCAGACTCGGCGACCCGCGCATAATTGCGACGCATAATCGCGAGGGTACTTAATTTGATTTGTGGTTTTTTTATTGTCTATTTTATGTTTATACGTGCTTTATACTTTTAATATCTATCAGCATTCTCATTAACATTCTGAACCCCGAGAAAGAGTCAACCAGCCGGGCAAGTGTTAAAGTTTCTATTAAGGTCAAGTTAAAGAAGAAAGAAACTGAGTAAGTTAGTTGCCTAATATCAAATTTATTCATAATTGAACTAGAAGCTTCGTGCTTAATTTTGAATATTTTAAAATGTTAACTCTTCCCGAAAAAGGAAAAAAAAAATCATTTAAATATTTGTAAAAAAAATCAGTATTTTTTTTGTTTCTACTGAGCCTTTAATATTTCAGTTTCAATCGATACTACGACACACTAACATTCAAACCCGTCATCGTATCATCACCTTTTTAAGGTTCCGTACCCAAAGGGTAAAAACGATACCCTATTACTAAAACTTCGATATCCGTCTGGCTGTCCGCCTGTCCGTCTGTCTGTCACAGGGCTGTATCTCATGAACCGTGATAGCTAGACAGTTGAATTTTCACAGATTACGTATTTCTGTTGCCGCTATAACAACAAATACTAAAAACAGAATAAAATAAATTGTGGGGCTCCAATACAACAAACGTGATTTTTATGCCGTTTTTTATAGATAATGGTATCCCTTCGTGCGCGAGTCCGCCACGCACTTGGCCGGTTATTATACCCCTATCACTTTACACACCAACATCTCTTCGTATCCCTGCTTCTACTTCTGTTTCCATCCAATATCATATCATATCATACACTCACTCACACACACACACACACACACACACACCCACACACACATGCATACTCGATAATACATTCAAAACCATAGGTACTCATATTCAAACACTATATTCTTATACTTACCTCTATTTTTTATTATTAACTACAGTACCTACTTACTTAAATACTATGTACTTGTCATAAACATTATTGCAACCATATATGGGAGAAGACACTGACTTCTGTAACACAGGTCTACTTACCTAGCTCAGGAGGCAGGGACTTCATAGGAACTTTGTTACCTCTTTTTAATGACAATAAACATTATTATTATTATTATTATTATCATAAATCGCTGTCAGGAAACACAAAGTCAGTAAGTACTTTAAACAAAGTACCTATTTAACCTACTCTCGTTTCGCAACGAGGGATTTGTTTTCTCCCCTAACTGTTATTATCAGATCGCTAAAACACAGATGCATAAAATTGCTGTCCTCTGCCAAAACACCTCACATTAGGTAAATAGCTTGGAAATGTTATGTAAATTAAACTTTTAAAGTTAACTTTACATTCTAGGCGAATTGCTTTCAGTATTTTAGGTAGGGTGAGTGCGCTGGTTGTGGGCATTTTAACAATATTTTAACATTCAAATAAACAGTTTTATTGAATAAAGGATTATAACGACGAATAGAGTAGAGTAGAGTTTAGAATAGAGTATTTATTTATCTCTTATGTTATACAAAGGTTTTGTAACAAAACAAAAAAAAGATAAAAAAAAACATAACAAAACGGGAAATCATTAGTTGTGGTCTATCAGTCAATCAATCATAACACCGATTGCATGCGGCAGGTACCTCGCGGCCGTCGCGCGCGGCTGTCATCCAAACATAGCGCGGCTGCCGCGCTCTATTGCCACGCAATGTCTGGTCACACCTATACACATTATCTTCGTTCATTAACGTTATTTCTATGATAATGGAGACGTGACGTGACGCAAATCAAGATGTTAATTTTAGATAATATCGAAGGAGCTACGGGACATCCAATTGATGGAGTTCATTGTCCGCCTAAATGCCTTTGGCTTCCGGTATACGTAAAATCCCAAACAGATAACAAAGCTTATTTTCTAAAGTACTTTCATCAAAATTTCACCTTTCAAAATGTTGCGACGAGCCAAAATGTCAAGAAAATCATTAAAAACTTCCAACAAATAACGCTTTCTGTTATACTCGTAATGACTTCTATTTTCTTCTAAATTTTTGACAAAGTTGTTGTAAATCGAAATGTTCATATATCATTCTTAATTATACTTTTTGCTAAGTTGGTTCTTTGATACAAACCGCACTGCAAAATATTCCGAAGGTTTTTAGCTGGAAATATAATTAAATGCGGTAAAAATCGTTTTTAGGGTTCCGTACCCAAAGACGTTTCAAAGTAATCCTTGGGATGTGATTGAAATAAATGATTTTTGAATTTAAATTTTGAATACCTTGATTGTTCAGCGACTGACTGATGCAAAGGGTAAAGAGTCTCGTATAGGAAACGGTGCATAAAGGTACTGAATCTAGAATTCACATTCTCGTTCGCAGAATTCATCACTAGAATAAATAAACATGCTGGGGACTGAAGCTTTTGAAATTTTAAGTCAATTGTGATATATTTCTGTGCACACCACGTTTTTTTAAACGCGCCGGTGTCGCGGGTTTAAATCGATATAAAACTGCTCTGTAGGATAAAAACGCGCGTTTGTAGCGATACAGACGCGATACGCACGCAAATCAGACGCAGACCTTTGCACTCCAAGTTTTTTAACGCGCCGTCGACGCGCGTTTGAATCGATACAAACGCAATGCTAACGCGCGAGTATCGATACAATCGACAAAAAACTGCTCTGTAAGATAAAAACTCGTTTGAAAAACGTGGTGTGCACAGGCCCTAAATTAAATTTCGATCAAGTGTTGTACCATCGTCGATACATGTATTCGACGAGCTATATCGGTGTATCCTTTGCTACCTGTTACCTGCCAAAGCCACCGCGACCCAGGGTGTATAGGCTGGGTTTGCTTATACCTGTATAGGGGACATATATAGAAGAATTTTCAGCTTTTATAATATAACGAAGGTCTGGGCGTCGCGGGCTCTTAGACTATAATACATTGCACCGAGCTCCTGAAGCGTATGCAATTTTAAATTTCTAACTCAACTTTGTTGAATCGAAGTTGACATTGGTATTTCCCGGAAGTAGAGGCAGAGACCACGGCTTTCCACTAGGTTAGATTCTAGTTTATACTAATACTATAATAATAATAATAATATAATATATAATATAATATTATAAAGAGGAAAGATTTGATTGTTTGTTTGTTTGTATCGAATAGGCTCTGAAACTACTATACCGATTTCAAAAATTCTTTCACCATTAGAATCCTACATTATCCCTGATGAACATAGGCTATAGATTATTTTCAAAAACGTTAGGAATCCGTATGAAAACTTCGATAATGTAACCCAAAGTGTGAAAAAAAACAAAAATAATCCTTATATTGCGTTTGCTGTAGAAAATATTGACAATAGAGCAAAGTGATGTACTACAGTTTTATAGAGTACATCAACATCTACAAAAAAGTCACTAATACTATATGTCTGACTATTAAGGATGTCTATTAAAACTTCGATAATGTAACCCAAGGTGTAAAGAATTAGCCATAAAATCATTAATACACCCGCGACGCCGGGGCGGAATGCTAGTGTAAGATATACAAATAATATAGGTATAACTTGATTTTGAAAATGAGACGAAAACCGATTAAAAGAAAATATTGAATAATTAAAAATCAAAAATACAAAAAATATTTGTGACAATACGATGTTTAAGTTTTATGGGAACACTACTTATTCTCTATCATCAAATTTTTATAGGACCTCGAAACAGAATATCTAATACACAGAATGGTCATGATCCCCACCGCGCCCGCACATTGTTGTTTTATTCATTGTCTATCAACAAAGGCTTCGAGCAAGCGACCACAAAGCAAGATCAATTGAGATTTTCTATAAATATTTTTGGTACCTACTCATAAAAACCCTAAGTGGGCCGTCCACACTGCGAGCGTAGCGCGGTGGCAACGACTCGCGCGATGTAGGTATGTAATGAAACGCGCCATCAATGCAGTGTGGCCGCAAAGACGTGTTTCATATGTTTGATACTCCGCGCCCGTCGTCGCCACCGCGCTAGGCTCGGCAGTGTAGACGAAAACTATCAAATAATCGCATAACGTAGAAAGCTATATTAATTTATTTGTTAAGCTGCTAATACAAAGTTATTGAGCGCTGCTATCCCTCAAACAGCCTGTACTAACTGGCAGCCCTACACATAATGACAAAACACGAGAAATTACACACGTAAAAATATATTATCTATAACTCTGTCTGTTTGTCTGTTTGTGACGTTATCACAGCCAACCGCTAAGCCGATTGTGATCAAATTTCATATACAGATAGCTTATAGTCTTGGGACGAAAATAGGCTACCTTTTCCCAAAATTTTCTTAAGGCGCTCCCAGTCGACGATTGTTTTTGTTCGAAACGAAAAAATAAATACATGTGAACAAGCCACATCTCCTATTTTATAATGTATAGTATATGTGAATAAAGATGTACCCATCTTTAACCACTTCGATAAATAATCCTACCGACCGCTGCAATGACGACAAACACACGTCGGCGCGTGGTCCGCCTTAGCTTTTCGAATAAATTAATGATATAAATTATGTATAATTACTTATCAAAAATCTATTCTAACAGAAATCTAGATCTACATATTACCTATCTTTAACAATAAATCACAAGTTGATTTTAATAGTAGGTATATAAAATATTTCGATCATAAATTCTAAAACGTATCATTTTGAAATAATATCTTTATCGTGAAAAGTTTCTGCTATTATGTTTTTAGCTTAATAGAAATCTAGGTAGGAACCTGAAGTAATATACTTATAAAAATAGGAGATGTGGCTTGTTCAGAAGTATTTCTTTTTTCGTTTCGAAAAAGAGCAATCAGCGACTGGGAGCCCCTTAAGATTTTCAGGAATTTCAATGTTTTACGATAAAGGCCTCAAAAATATATTTTCTGAATCTACGCAGACGAAGTTGCGGGTAAAAGCTAGTTGTTGATAAAATATCGACAATGTTTCGATTTATCTTGAGTAATTTGTCGTGTTTAGTCCTACTCACGAAAATTTTGAAAGCCCAATACATTTGCGCGTGTTCAAAACCTTGCTGTGTGTAGACATTGTAGGCAAATATTGCTACAGCTCTATCAAGTGTTCAGGGTTAAAACACCGGTTGTTTGCTTTTGATTGTACAAGCACCAGATACGTGGATTTTTAACTAAGCAGTGACAGTGTTTGTGAGCTTGTGGCTTCAGTGGAGAACTCGTTTTAGTGCCTATAAAGGTTCTAGACAAGACTATCTTTTGCTTCTGGTGAGGGTAGTAACGTCAGTTTGTGAACATAAATTTATAGAGGCAGGACTCGGCTCCTAGCGTGGAGTAGCTGTAACTTATTTGCACTGCACACTAGCTCCACCTATTGTTTTGTATATGGTACTAATTGGTATTGAGTTTTTGCTAGCGCCATCTAGCGTCCAGTAGTTTGAAACATAATTATACGAACTCTACCTACTGTCGTATTGCGGATGCACTATTTGAATAGCCAAGTCTGGCATCATGTTGAAGTGTGCAGCTTGCGGAAAGTTTATTAGCACCAGCGGCACTGCGAGTTGCAGCGTCTGTCCGTCTATCTTCCATAAGGGATGTGTGTCGCTTCCTGAGACTGCATCGGTCAGCAAAGAGTGGGCGTGTCCGGATTGTAAGAAAAGGGTGCGCAGGGGTGACAACACTCCCGTCAGAAGCGTTTGCGCGGGGCAATTACTGGACACTGGCGTCGGGACGCAAGCAACCGCGTCGCGAGTTACTGCTGTACCGCGCGCCGCCGCAATGCCTGTCGCTGGGCCACCTGCTTCGGACATGCCGCCCGCCGCCGACGTGCGCGAACTGCGCCGTGAGCTTGCTGAGTGCCTTGTTGAGATGCGAGAATTCCGACGGGAGATGGCTGAATTCAGGGTTTCCGTTGCGAGCATTTCCGCGCGCATGGACGGCTTTGAGCAGCGGCTGGAGGCGGTCGAGCAGAGGCGCGCCGAGCCTATGCCTGATGTAGCTGAGTTGGAGCTCACCGTTGCGCAGCTTAAGCTTGAGCTTAACGAACGAGATCAAGAAGTCCTTCTTTCTGACCTCGAGATCGGGCATCTCCCGGAAGAAAAGGGAGAGAATGTGCTGCACGTTGTGACGGTGTTGGCCGCCAAGCTGGGCGTGACACTGGAGGAACGAGATGTGGTGTTCGCCGAGCGCGTGGGCGTGGCGCCGGTTGCGGGGTCTGCGGGTGAAGCGCCGCGCGCTCGTCGCGTGGTAGTGCGGCTAGCGCGGCGCCATCTACGCGACCAGCTGCTGGGGGCCGCGCGCGTGCGCCGCACGCTTACCACTGCCGATGTTGGTCGCGGCACCGCCACTTCGAAGCATGGGCGCATATTCCTGAACGAGCGGCTGTCGCGCCTAAACAGGCAGTTATTCCATCGAGTTCGGGAGGAGTGCCGCCGGCTGCAGTGGCGGTTTTCATGGACCAAACGAGGCCGCATCTTTGCAAGGCAGGGCGAAGGCAAGCCCGCGCATTCCATTCGATCGGAGGCTGATGTTAGGCGGGTTTTTGGGCCTGGCCCAGTTTGATGTGCCTATCTAAAATTGTATTTAAAAGTATTTTAAATCTTATTTATATCCTATCCTTATACATGTATTTACCTATGTCTCTGGTAGTATTTTTTTGGGTGCTAGCTAGTCTCTTTTATACAGAATTTAGTCTCACCACTTTTTGGATTACATATTCTATGTATATAATATACTTGTATGTGTGTTTAGTTTGTTCTTACATTTATAAATACATAATGGCCACAGTATATCTTATAAATAACTGTACAGTATTGCTCAAAATAACAATTATTTATACATCTTTAATTGAAATCACTTGTAGTAAACAAATCTATTTTATTTATTCATTTTTTTGTAGGAAACCTTATGTAATTTATAATGATTAACCTGCGCCATCTAAAAGTTGGTCTTTTTAATGCTGGGTCATTAAATACTGGCCAGGATGAGTTTGTTGTGGCCATGCAAGATCTGGACCCGGACATTATGGCCATAAATGAGACGTGGATGAGAGAGGGGCAAGATGAAAAAGCTCCAAAAATAGCTGGGTATCGTATGGTGTATGCTCCTAGGCCTATAGGTATTAAGGATGGGCGCGGTGGGGGGGTTGGTTTTTATTTACGTAGCGGAATTAGTGCACGAGTCTGTCCCTACCCTATCGTGTCCACAGTGGAACAAATGTGGTTGCGCTTGAATGTTTCAGGTAAAAGTGTTGTTATTGGTACAGCCTATCGAGCTCCCACGCAAAACATCATCACTTTTCTTGATGCCATAACTGACTCAGCTGCATCCTTCTCTAAATGTGATAATATAATATTGGTAGGTGATTTTAATATAGATATGCTGTGCCCAAGCAGTAATAAGTTCTCCTTACTTAAGCAATTTTTACAGTGTTTGAACTTGAGCCAATTAATCACTGAGCCCACACATTTCACTGACCATAGCCAGACCCTCATCGATATAGTTTGCACTGATGCTGGAGTACGGAAAGTTAAGTTAAAGTATACTCCGGATTTAGGACACCATGCTATGATAGTTGTTGAATTCAATATAAAAAAGGAAAAGGTACAACCTAGATTAGTTACATACAGGCCTATAAAATGTATAATTCCAGAGCTGTTTATAACAGACCTGAACGCAATAGACTGGGATTTTTTTGATTCACATCTACATGATGTAGACGATCTGGTGGCAGCATTAACTTTTACAATTATAACTATTTTTAATTTACATGCACCACTAAAAACAACTAAATTTAAAGGTCCCCCTCATCCTTGGATAACTGATACCGTAAAAACAATGATTAAAATTAGAGACGACTATCATAGTAGCTATAGGTCACTGAAAACTGATGTTCTTAGAAACTGCTATAAGAGCATGAAGCACATTGTTATTGCAGCTATAGATAGTGAAAAAGCAGCATTTTTTAGGGATAAAATTAATAAAAATATAAAAAATCCTAAGCAACTGTGGAAAAACCTAAAAAATAATATTATACCAAATAAGAAACAAGCTGCTGAACTTCCACCTCAGTTTGACAATGCTGATCTCATTAACTCTCATTTCCTCAATATTCCTGGTGACGATAATGTTAATATCTCCAAACTTACATACTATGAACATCACAGGTATAGTTCTGAGACTTTCATTTTGAAGACTGTTAGTGAATATACTGTGCTGAAAGTCATCCAAAGTTTTAAATCAAACGCGCAGGGTATTGATGGAATTTCTTTAGACATGCTGTTGATGACTCTACCTCAATCTTTACTAGCAATCACAGCTATAATAAATAAATCTATAGTTAGTGGTATTTTTCCAGAGGCTTGGAAAGTAGCAGTAGTAAAACCAATCCCCAAAAACAATCAACCTTCTGTATTAAGCGACTTGAGGCCCATTAGTTTACTTTCTTGTCTCTCCAAAGTTTTGGAGAAGATTGTTTGCATGCAGCTAATCAAGTTTTTAGAAGATCATCGTATTCTTCCCCAGTTCCAGTCAGGATTTCGTAAAAAACATAGTACTTCTACTGCCCTTCTTGATGTAGTGGATGAACTGTTATCTGCTCAAGATCAAGGTAAATGTAGTTTCCTTGTTTTATTAGATTTTTCCCGGGCCTTTGATTCAATTAATATTCCTCTACTCTTATCTAAGCTTGCGTTTTATGGTTTTGACACACAGACTATAAACTGGTTTTCTAGCTATCTCGGGAATAGGCTACAGTGTGTTGAATTAAAAATGCCTGGTGGTGAATTCTTAAGATCACCCCTTCGCCCTGTTCCCAGGGGTGTCCCTCAGGGATCAATACTTGGGCCGATCCTGTTTATACTATATAGTGCTGACATAGTTGAAAACATCACTTGCTGCAATTTCCATTTGTATGCGGATGATTTGCAGCTATACTATTCCTTTCGGCCTTCGGACTGGGTTGTTGCTGTTAACAATATAAATCACGATTTAACTCAGATTTATCAGTGGTCCAAGTCAAATACGCTAGTTCTTAACCCAAAAAAGTCTAAGTACATGCTAATTGGTTCAAGAGTTAGTCTTCAAAAAATGTCTAATGCTCAAATAGATATACTGGTAAACGGGGAGAGGGTTGAATATGTTGAAGAAGCAAAAAATCTTGGCCTAATTTTTGACAGTCATCTACGTTTTGATAAGCATGTGTCAGAATGTGTACGTAACTGCTTTTACCGTTTAAAATTATTATATAAAATTAGATCTTATTTAAGTGAGGATGTCCGAATCACTTTATGCGAATCCTTAATCTTGTCTAGATTAAATTATTGTGACGTGGTGTATGGACCATGTCTGTTGAGTCGGACTGACAAGATGATTCAACGTGTACAAAACGCCTGTGCGCGTTTTTGTTTTAAAATTCCCCCACGCACTCACGTAACCCCCTTTTTAAACTCGTCTAATCTTTTAAAAATGAAAGCTCGTAGACTTCTCCATCTTGCGACTCTCCTTTTTGGCGTCATAAATTATAAAACACCTAAATATCTATGCGATAAGTTTGTGTGGGCACAAAATAGATCTCATGTCGGTAGAAGAGCTTGTTCACACGTTGTATAAAACTCAACTATAGGTAGGTAACGAGAGGGACAGGGATAACCAAAAAACACCTTGTATGTTATAGTGAGCTTATTTATTCAACAATTTGAAATTTGCCTAGCCTAAACGCCAAAACGCATCGTTAGCGCGTTCTAGGAAACGGACAGATTTAGTCGCGACATCTAGTTATAAAAATAGGAACTAATAGCCTTTAACATATCGCCCGCCAAGGACCTAGTCAAGGATCCTTAACTCTAACTCAATTAACATTGCACCTACACCTATTTAAGAGCGAATTTAACATACAAAGGGTTTATAAATTGACTTATCATAACATATATAACCTTTATGTTTACTTAACTTTAACATTACACATTTTACACCCCTTTTTTTTACACATATTTTAGCTTACATTAATTAGTCTATAGGTAATACACACAACTTTGATGTTGGCCTTTTAATTACATTTTTATTAGTTCGCAATGTGACCACACGGGTTAAACCATCTGGACCCGGGTGCTTTTCCATTACACGACCAAGCAGCCAGCGACTAGGTGGTTGATCATCTTCCTTGATGAGGACTACATCATTCACACATGGCTCAGGAACTTGATCTATCCATTTATAACGATGTACAAGACTCGTAAGGTAGTCTTGGGACCAGCGACGCCAGAAACTTTGGAACATTTTTTGAACTAATTGCCATCTTGACAACGAACTAATATTTGAACTCTCAAAATCTACGCCTGGTAAGGATACCAGCGGTTCTCCTACTAAAAAATGACCTGGCGTCAGCGGAAGTGGTTCTCCAGGTTCAGTGCTATTGATAACAGTAAGAGGGCGAGAGTTTAAACATGCCTCTACTTGACTTAAAAGTGTACTCATTTCCTCAAACGTGAGTGTTGAGTCGCCTATTACCCTCTTCAAATGGAATTTAGTCGACTTCACCCCGGCTTCCCATAGTCCCCCAAAGTTGGGGGCACGAGGAGGAATAAAATGCCACTGAGTGCCGTTGGCCTCTAACCTAGCTGCACTTTCTTGTTGGATGGCATTCAGTTGCTCTAATTCCTTTGAAGCGCCTACAAACGTCGTGCCGTTGTCACTCCAAATCTGAGAACAATGTCCTCGTCGAGACACAAATCTTCTGAAGGCTGACAAAAAGGTCGATGTGGTCATGTCACTAACTGCCTCTAAATGTATGGCACGGGTGACCATGCAGATGAACAAACATATATATCCTTTATACGAATGGTTGCCTCGTCCTTTAGAAGTACGAATTTGAATCGGACCCGCGTAGTCTACCCCGCTATGCTTAAACGCTCGAACTGGAGTACATCGCACCGCTGGAAGCGATCCCATATATTGGGTCTTGACTGTGGCGTTTTCTCTTACACATGTCACACATTTACGGATGTGCTGCTTGACGAGACTCTTGACACCTATGATCCAATAGCCCGTCCTTAAATAATTCTCCATTAATTGTGATCCTCCATGTAGAGTGTTTTGATGTGCATCGTTTACAATAAGTTTAGACAAATGTGACCCATGTGGCAATATAATAGGGTGCTTGGTCTGTTCGGAGAGCTGGGAATTTTGAATCCTTCCACTAACCCTCATAATTCCCTTGTCATCTAAATAAGGACTCAAAGATTTCAGCTTACTAGTTTTACTCTTCAAACATTCATTTGCTTGCAACTGTCTTTTTTCTTCTAGAAACTCTTCTTCTTGTGTCTGTCGAATACAACACTCCAAAGCTTCTTCTATCTCTTTCTTTTGTATATATTGCGTTTTAACCTTATTACTTCTCAAAAACCTTCTACAGTACGCTATTACTCTTAAAAGCCTTGGCAACGAAGAAAATCTTTGGAACATAGCATTTTCAGGAACAGTAGTTACGTGTGCTTTAACATTTTCTTCTAACTGGACATTTATATTTTTTGGCCTACTGTAATTAATAATTTGATCTCGTAAGAACTGCGGTCCGTTTAGCCAAAGATCGTTTTCTGATAATGCAGAGGGCTGTACCCCTCGGGAGGCACAGTCTGCCGGATTATCCTGAGACACAACATGCCACCATTGCGACGAATCTAATGTGGATATAATCTCCGAGACACGGTTGGCGACAAAGGTTTTCCACTTATTGGGGTGACTGTTCAGCCATGCCAAAACTATTGTGGAATCGGTCCACGCTCGCACTTTTTCTTTGGGTATACCAGTCACCTCAATAGCTTCATTAATAAGTCTCGCCAACAACACTGCTCCACAGAGCTCCAGTCGTGGAATGCTGATCTGCTTTATCGGAGCTACGCGTGTTTTAGCGACCAATAAGGTAGTTTGAATGTCTCCATTCAATTTACACACTCTGAGGTATATCACAGCAGCATAAGCCAATTTGGAGGCGTCACAAAACCCGTGCATTTCAACATCGACATCATCCGTGGTCATGCCTAGCCATCGAGGGATTTTCACTGTGGTAAGTTGTGGCAGTTCTGTATGGTAAGTCTTCCATTCCTCTAATAATTCTGTGGGCACTGCTTCATCCCATCCTATGCCTGATAACCACAACTTTTGAATCATCATTTTTGCTAATATGACCGCCGGTGCTATCCATCCTAACGGATCGAATATTCTTGCTATGTCAGAAATAATTTTCCTTTTGGTTATAGGTCCAGATGACGAAGGAAGCTGCACCTTGTACTGAAAAATGTCTTCACTGCGATTCCAGGTAAGTCCTAATATTTTAATAGTTGTATCTAATTTCATTTCTATATTGTCCTCATTTGTTCTATCCTCTTCTTCTGTTTGTTCTATTTTGTACTTTTCTGTGTTCTCATATTTGTTTATTTGTTTCAGAAGTTCCCGATTGTTGCTGTTCCACTTTTGTAACCTGAAGCCACCTTTACCTAATAACCCTACTATTTGTCTGTATAGGTTCAATCCTTCTTCGACCGTCGAGCAACCCGTCATTAGGTCATCCATGTAGAAGCAATTCAAGACCTTGTCCACCGCTAGCGGATAGTTTTCTCCTTCATCGTACGCGACTTGATGCATTGTTCGCACGGCCAAGTATGGCGCGGAAGCTGTTCCGAATGTTACCGTCATTAACTCATAATCTTGTATCCTTTTTCCAGGATCATCTCTCCAAACTATGCGCTGATAGATTGCATTTTCCTCATCTACTCTCACTTGCCTGTACATTTTTATAATATCTGCTACAAGCGCGATATTATGAACCCTCCAACGCAAAATAGTGTGTCGAAGATCTGATTGTAAGGTTGGACCGACCAAAAGTGTGTCATTAAGTGACACTCCTTTACTGTTTGGACTGGATGCATCGTAGACCACTCGCACCTTTGTGGTTTCCTTGTCGTTCCTGACTACTGCATGGTGGGGTAAGTACACAGCTTCATGTTTTCTATCATCGTTTTCCTTAACCGGTCGCATATGGTTTGAACTCATATATTCATTAATGACATCTGTATATTGTTCCTTTAGTACTGTGTCCCTTGATAATCTTTTCTCTAATGAAACCAATCTTTTAACCGCTATATCTCTGGAATTTCCATATTTGCATTGCGGTTCTTCATCTTTAAATGGCAGCTTTACTATGTATCTATCAGCTTCTCTCTTCGTAGTTCTCTTAAAGAAATCTTCGCATTTTTGTTCTTCTTTGGTAAGTAACTTTTTTGTATTTAATTCTTCTTCTATTTCCCAGAATCGCTTCAATGCTTCGTTCTCAATGCAAGAGACGTGCATGACCGATATTTCCTTTTGCGTAGTGTTTGCTGATGTGACAACGCCGGACAGGATCCAACCTAGACTTGTGCTCTGTGCAACAAGCTTTCCACTAGCACTTTTCTTCATACCTTGTTTCAGAACCTGACTGTAGACGTCCGCACCAAGCAACATATCAATTTTCCGGGGAGTAGCGAATTGCGGATCTGCTAGTTGGACTGTTTCTATGTCCAACCACTCCATTTTTTCAACGTGCTTTTCAGGTAGATAAGATGTTATATGACCTAAAACGTAAGCTTGAACTTCCATTTTAAACTCTGGATCCGTACGTGATTGTATAGTGGTTTGTACTACATACTTTGCCGGAATTTTTATATCGTTGCCTAACCCTGAAATAGTTCCTTTTACAGGTGTCTTCTTCAAACGTAGCAGTTGAACAGCCGCCTCAGTAATGAAGCAAGCTTGAGATCCCTGATCCATTAAGGCTCGAACTGTTTGATATTCACCTGTTACTGCTTCGGCCTTTATCAGGGCTGTCGCTAACAAAACCTGTTTGGTCATCGGTACATCGCCTGTGGAGAGACATGCTACGACTTGGTCACTCTCAGATGTAGTTTTGCTTTCAACTTGACCTTCATTTGTCGTGGGCTTGGTCACCACTTGCTTATTGGCGTTGAAATCTTCTGGTGTAAGATGAAGCAATGTGTGGTGTCTTCTTTTGCAGATTCGACAGATCGTTGGTTTCTTGCAACTATACACATTATGATTTCCGCCTAGGCAGTTAAAACACATTCTGTTCTTGCTGACGAACGCTCTTCTCTCACTGACATCTTGTTTAGCAAAAGCCTTGCAGTAACTTAACTTGTGATTATCTGAACAAAACTCGCAAGGCATTGACTCTGATGTTGCTACCATAGACCGAACCTCGTCAGTCACCGACTCTGATGTTGCTACCATAGATCGACAAGATGTTTGGGAACCACTTCCATGCTGTGTTACCGATCGCTTAATAGGTTCTATAAATTCTAAAGCACGAAATCGATTTTCTAGAAAGGTTTTGAACTGCGCGAAAGTTGGTAATTCATTTTCCGAATTTGAAACATTAGAGACATTTAGTTCCCATTGTTTCCGTGTTTCTGTGTCTAATTTCGAACTAACAATGTGGATAATGATGATATCCCATGTGCTTACATCAACCTCCAAGGCCTTCAATGCGCTCAAACAATCAGACGTAGTATCGATTAATTCTTTAATAGAAGTAGCTGACTCGAATTTCATGGATCGTTGTCCGAACAACTTATTGAATATTGCATTTGACAAAAACCTTTTATTACTGTATCTACTTTCTAACAATTCCCAACACCGATCATAATTGGAATCAGCTATTGGCATATGCCTGATCAAAAGTTCGGCTTCACCGGTGAGTTGTCCTTTTAGGTAGTGAAGTTTTTGGACGTTGTCTAGCGATTTGTTGCTATGGACTAACGAAACAAACAAGTCTTTAAATGTAGTCCATTCTTCGTATTTTCCACTAAATGTTGGAATTGTGATTTTAGGCAACTTCGCCAGTGAACTCGAATAACCTGGATTTGAACTTGCTACTATTGCACTTGACTTTATCGATGACTTAATGTGTGATTTAGCTACTAAATAACTTTCTTCCGTGTTAGCATACATATCATTCTTTATATACTCAGAGTCCTCCAACTCCCTATTCTTATAAGATTCATACAATCTAGAATTATTTTTACGAAATAACGTCCAGTCTTTCTCCAAATTATCTATTTTTGCCTCAATGTATTCCGCCGTACATCGGTCTTTAGGACATTTTTTAAAGTTAATTAGCGATCTTTCAATGGACCTTTGAACATCTTTTTGTACATTAATAATAGATTCCATAATGAAAATTTAACACAAAACCAAAGACCAAATATTTGCGAAAGCGACAAGAATTTAATTCCTATGAAAGTTATTTTATTTATATCAACTACCTAATTCTAAAGTGCACAAAATAATACAAGTTAAAAATTACTTTAGCAATTAAATTATCTAAACCAATCTATCGTAAGCGCAAAATTTATAAAATATACGAAATACGATAATACCACACGAAATTCACTTTATAAAGTTAACGATAAAAGTACTCACGATTTAACACCACAATACAAACGTCACCACCGATCCTCTGGCGCTGGATCCAGGGCGTTCACGTGCCTGGTACTGATCTTCGGGGGGTGCGTGGTTCTGGGAGGCCACGCACCTTGTACTCTGCTCTGCTGGGGACGTGGGGTCCTGGGAGACCACACGCCTTGTACTGCTCAATGGGGCCGTGGGGTCCTGGGAGACCACACGCCTTGTACTGCTCAATGGGGCCGTGGGGTCCTGGGAGACCACACGCCTTGTACTGCTCAATGGGGCCGTGGGGTCCTGGGAGACCACACGCCTTGTACTGCTCAATGGGGCCGTGGGGTCCTGGGAGACCACACGCCTTGTACTGCTCTATAGGGCCGTAGGTCCTGGGAGACCACACGCCTTGTACTGCTCCTCTTCTTTGGGCTCGCAAACTTGCTTTTGCGTGCCTTGACCTCATGTGCTGCGACGGGGCAACACCTTCCACCTTTCACACATGTACTATGAAACTCACTGCACAGCACTGCACCACTCTCGAGAGAACACGGGGTATGGTTTCACCACCGTGCTCTCAACTGTACTTTATCCACTGCAATCCACAGCGAGTACAGTCGCTACCTATTTCACTGGTTACTTAGGTACCTAATAATCTAGTACCAATCTGGCTTACGAAGGACCATGTATAAAACTCAACTATAGGTAGGTAACGAGAGGGACAGGGATAACCAAAAAACACCTTGTATGTTATAGTGAGCTTATTTATTCAACAATTTGAAATTTGCCTAGCCTAAACGCCAAAACGCATCGTTAGCGCGTTCTAGGAAACGGACAGATTTAGTCGCGACATCTAGTTATAAAAATAGGAACTAATAGCCTTTAACACACGTATTTATTACACCGAGACATAAGTCTGTAGCATTTCGTGGTTCATACAGGTTTGCTGCTTCTCGGTGTTGGAATGACCTGCCACCACCTATTCGTGCCCTAAAATCTATAAATACTTTTAAGTTTGCACTTAAAAGGGAACTTTTACTTGGACAACAGAGCTCATAAAAAGATAAAAATACCCAACTTATACATACCTATGCTAACTCCGATCTTTGCCATTTTCTCTCTCCTTAGTCCAGGTTTCATATCTAAGTTATTCTAGTTGCTGGCCGTGGTATAAGGATCTGGTTCTTGTAATAATCTATGTATGTACTTTGATATATTTTTGATTATTTATTTTATATTATTTTTTGATTTTATCTTGTTTCTGTGTTTATTGCAATTATATCTAAATATGGTACTGGTTAGTTCGTGAGGTCACCCGTATCCCTAGGTTTGGTCTGAAAACCAGCGCTGCTGCATTACATAATGTGTAGCGGCTTTTAAGCTGAGACTAAGCCTTTTTTGACCACCCACAAACACAGGAGACTAATAATATTAAGATCACTTGTTTGTTTTATTTGTAAGTAGGTAGGTACCTAGGTAACCACCATAAATTCTGTGTCTTCTGTTTATGTTGTGCTGTGTCAAAATAAACTCTATTTCATTTCATTTCATTCATTTCATTTCATTTCATTTACACCCTCGTAAATGGAAGAAATGCATAGCCGTCAAATTGCAAACTTCCTCGTTTTTAAAAGCTTTTATTTAACTTGCAATGTATGTACTCGCTACTCGTATGTATTATCACTACATAGTATAAAGCAAAGTCGCTTTCCGCTTCCCGCGTCTGTATGTCTGTATGTATGTTTGCTTATATGTTTAAAACTACACAACGGATTTTGATGCGGTTTTTTTTAATAGATAGAGTGATTTAGGAGGAAGGTTTATATGTATAATAACATGCTTAATATATTAGAGAACCACTGATAATTTTAAGATTTCAAATCAGCGCGACTTTTTTTAAAAAATTTAAATGTTGTTAACGTGTATACAAAGACATTCTGTAATATATTTTGGTATCAGCTTTGCACCCGTGCGAAGCCGAGGCGGGTCGCTAGTGTATTATGTATGTAACTTGTAACTATGTTTGTTAAGGTGGAATCTTACAACTCAATGTTGAAGCAGTTATCCCCAACTGATTGAGCATACTTATATAACTTCGGTGACAATGCAATAATATGGTAACAGTGAGCTGATCTGATGATGGAGTCAGGAGCTGTTCAAAAGACATTCACAATGGAACTTAGTAAATACTTTGATTGAGTAAAAACTTTGCATTCTTGTCAAGTTCCGATGACAATGTTATATGATGTGACGCGCTGGTTCTCGATGGCTTAAATTATTTTACAAAAGCTTGTCATTGAAAAATATTTTACAACAGAAAACTTATTGAAAATGAACCGAAATAGGATCACGACTGTAATCCCTAAGTACGTTAGACATCCTCTCAGATCTTCAGGCTTTTAGATCCTACAAAATGCACAAAGTCGTTAGTCAGAGGCACGTCCAAACATTGACACACGTGACAGGTTGCAAGCCCGTCGCCGCTCACAAGAATACTAATTAGTTTCCTCACAATGTTTTCCTTTACCGTTGTAAGCACATTTTAAAACGCATATACATTTTTTTCAAACAGATAAATCCATTGGGTTTTAAATCCACGACCGTCGGATTGAAAGTCGCGGTGCCTCCCACTCGGCCAACTCGGCTTTGACGAAGTGTGTTAAAATCAGGACCCTATTAACTGAACCTCGCCAAATTACTTCAATCACATTAGCAGGGACACTCGGGATCCACGATTAATCTCTCTCGTATAAATAACCACTGAATTGTTTTCGGACTTTCCGGAATCGGCTCACATTTGGTACGTGACACTTTTACAGAATTATTTTATTGGGTGTTGATATTACTGAGCATTCTTCAAATAGCGGGATTCTTAAAATAATTGTATGACAATGCGAACCCAAAACAAATAAAAATATAATGGAGTTTTATATTAATTATCTGCGCTACGGTAACGTTCCGAAAGGCTTTTATGACCTGCTATGCTCCTGGAAGGTATGGTATATCCTCATGAAAAGTTTAAAATGGTTTGAATGCCTTCAGTCCCATCGTCAGTTTTAAGTAATATAACCAGCCAAGTGCGAGTCAGACTCGCGCACGAAGGGTTCCGTACCATTATCTATATAAAACGGCAAAAAAATCACGTATATTGTATGGGAGCCCCACTTAAATATTTATTTTATTCTGTTTTTAGTATTTGTTGTTGTAGCGGCAACAAAAATACATCATCTGTGAAAATTTCAACAGATACAGCCCTGTGACAGACAGACGGACGGACGGACAGACGGACAGACGGACAGACGGACAGACGGACAGACGGACAGACGGACAGACGGACAGACGGACAGACGGACAGACGGACAGACGGACAGACGGACAGACGGACAGACGGACAGACGGACAGACGGACAGACGGACAGACGGACAGACGGACAGACGGACAGACGGACAGACGGACAGACGGACAGACGGACAGACGGACAGACGGACAGACGGACAGACGGACAGACGGACAGACGGACAGACGGACAGACGGACAGACGGACAGACGGACAGACGGACAGACGGACAGACGGACAGACGGACAGACGGACAGACGGACAGACGGACAGACGGACAGACGGACAGACGGACAGACGGACAGACGGACAGACGGACAGACGGACAGACGGACAGACGGACAGACGGACAGACGGACAGACGGACAGACGGACAGACGGACAGACGGACAGACGGACAGACGGACAGACGGACAGACGGACAGACGGACAGACGGACAGACGGACAGACGGACAGACGGACAGACGGACAGACGGACAGACGGACAGACGGACAGACGGACAGACGGACAGACGGACAGACGGACAGACGGACAGACGGACAGACGGACAGACGGACAGACGGACAGACGGACAGACGGACAGACGGACCGACGGACAGACGGACAGACGGACAGACGGACAGACGGACAGACGGTTAGTAATAGAGTTTTTAACCTTTGGGTACGGAACCCTAAAATATAATAATATTTCCAAAATCATCACTAGCAAGTGCTAACGCAAAACTAAGATTTCCTAAAAGTAACAAGAATAATAGATCTACGTTTCTAAATTAGTTTTGACCTACAAAGTTTCTGAAAAACCACATAATAATAGATCACAGAAACACACAATCATCAGACAATGTTGCAAATATAAAACGAGTATTAAAAAAATGTGAATTATTGAAAAAGTGTGTCGAAACAGGCGTTTACACACGTCTGCTTAAAAAAAAACCTTTAACCTTCTCTTTCACCAGCGGAAAAGCATATTAGCAACACGGGTATCTAAAGTCAGTAATGCTTACTGCAATTAAATAAAATTTGTTTTGTATGATATATTTTATATTATTCCTACTCGTATTTACTTTTTTCTTTCTTTCTTTCTTAGTAATTGTGAATGTTTGAAAAATGATGACGGATGATAGAGGGAAATGAAAGGGGACATGTTTTGCCGACCATACTTAAGTGGGATAATGGCGGTACAAATCGTCATCGTGTGACTAATTATGTAGAGTTGTAGAGCCTAGACGCAATGCCAAAATAGCCTAACAACCCTTGGTCGTATGGCACCTTATCCTAAGGGTTGTTTACTTAACAATATTATAACAGAAAGCTATCCTTAGGGCAAAGTTACATACGATTACGGTTATACTCAAAACTTAAAACTATGTCTATTGTGACTGGCCTTACAGCTCAGTTGGTAGTAACTCTGCCTTCTGCGCTGTAGGTTGTGGGTTCGATCCCCACTCAGGGCAAACATTTGTGTGATGAACATAGATGTTTGTTCTGTGTTTGTATTTACAAAAAAAAAGTGTATAAATTCTATTAATTATCTGGTTCCCATAGTACAAACTTTGCTTAGTTTGGCGTTGTGTGTAAAGTTCGACAATATTTATTTATTACAAGCTGACCCGGCGAACTTCGTATCGCTTTAGAAATAACAAATGCTGTGTCAAGTTCCCGTTCCCGTTCCCGTTCCCGTTCCCGTTCCCGTTCCCGTTCCCGTTCCCGTTCCCGTTCCTGTTTTCCTGCTTTTCTCTTGAATTGTTTCCTGAATTTTCTTTGCTATAAACCTCACGGAGCCCGAGACCTTTCCAACGAATGCAAAACCGTGGAAATCGGTTCGTGCGTTCTGGAGTTATGGCGTCAGGAAGGAAAACCCGACTTATTTTTATATTATAGATTATTATTCAATTAAAATGTATTATTGTTGTGCACTTATTTATAGAATTATAAAATATTTTGTAGAAAGTGAGACAAGAATATTTTCTTGTGTCATAGGTACAGCGAGCGCATTAATAGTGCAGGCTTTTCAAGGCACATTATGTTGATGTGGTTTATACTCGTATTATAGACTAGCCGACCCGTGACTGACTTTGTCCTATCCTGTATAGTCAAAACTGATGTCAGATTTTTTGCAAACCAGCGCTATCTATACCAAAATCATCCCTTTTGCAATATTTATCATTTTGGGAAAGTTTTTCGGATTATAAACTAATCTATGTTTTTTTCGGGCACTATATCTACATCTACAGCAAACTTTATTTTAATCCGTTCTGTCATTTAGGCCTGATTGTGGGTACCTGGATAAAAAGTAGTATATATGTTATTCTGATGTTTATGCTATATATATTACTGTAAAGTTTCATTTTAATCCGTTCAGTAGTTTTGCGTGAAAGAGTAACAAACACACAAACACACACACACACGCCAACTCACAAACTTTCGCATTTATAATATTATTATACTACGTTTACACTCGCGCCTCGTACCTCGCCTCGTGTCTCGTCTCGTGTCTCGGCGCTCTCCTCGCGTGATAGGATTAGCGGAAAGACCATCAAATGGAAGTACGTACGTAAAAGATCTTATAAAGCGTGTAGTACGAGATATGCAAGTTTCGACGCGGTTTCGACGAACAAGTAGTGTCATAATGGCGATAATCGCTCAGAATAGCTTTCAGAGCTTTTATGAGTAAACAGTTACGGTCCGTAATGAGATTTTTTACCTATTTAATTTTACGGTCGGTCGTTACTGAAACGTACGGATTTAGAGACGTTCCTTTTATATGGGCCATAGGTGCTTGATCAAGTGGTACTAATCTAAGATGTTATTTTTCAAGTTCATTTTAGGTATTTGTACCTCAGCTTAAATAATGTAATGCAAAATTTTACGTGACAAATAGGTTTTTACTTTATAGCCGTGTAGACTGAGTTGAGATACCACAACATTTTATTTGAAGGTGTGTGCTTAAAACGCTTAAAACGGTGAAACTTAATCATATTGTAATGGCTGAACCAAATTCAAATGCAACTTTGTATATTACTAAGAGATAAGATAGGACCTGAATTAGAATATGGGATACTTTTTCCCGAAAAAACACGCATAAGAGATTGAAACGGGTCGTCAAAGTCTGTATGAACAATCTTTCAGAATGTTTTTTTCCTTATTCATGTCAAAATTACTAAACTAACTAATCAGTTTATTCGCAGTGAGACTACTTTTTCTTCGTGTAAAACTCGAGCAAAGTCGCGGGTGGAAGATTATGTGAAATAATCATAAAAGATTGTAGTGGATGAGATTCCATTTCGAAGTATTCTCTGTTATGATTGGATACTCTGCCATCAATACAAATTCAATTTGCGGTCAAAATGAACTTTATAATAACGGTTTTCATACCCATTAACTTAAACGTCTCATTTTTGGGCGAGAGTGACAGCGACAGCGATAGCCACAACAACCACTTTCCAGGTCCAGTAAAAGTCCTTAAAGCCTCGTACTCAAAATGCGATGTGCACACCAAGTCGTTTAAGAAACGCGCGTCGAAGACACGCTAGTATCCTACAGAGCAGTTTGTTGTCGTTTTTAACGATACACACGCGCATTTGTATCCATTCAAACGCGTTTGAAGTACAAAGGTCTACAGGCTGCGTTTGACTCGCGTCCGTATCGCGTCTGTATCGCTACAAACGCGCGTCAACGGCGAGTTTAAAAGACGTGGTGTGCACAGGCTCTAAGGTTAAAATAAGTTTCTCATCCGTCGTAACCATAATCTGGCATGTGGGTGCAAAACATAAGACTTGATAATCATGAGTGAGTGAGTGGCAAATTAACGTAACTTCGAAGGCAAACATCTTGAAAACCTTGCAGCCACAAACATGACAATAACTTAGTTATGGCCATTATGAAGATTTCGCGAAATAACTTTCAGTACATTGCTTATAACCGCAACGAAGTTATAGCCTACGGCTTCGCCTGCTTAACTTGGCGGAGCGCTACTTACCCTCGTATTCAAGAACGACACTATGAGAACACGCCGACGAAATCTTTTTTTCATAAAAATCACTTTATGTGTTGTGCGACACTGCATAGTGTGACTAGAGTCACACGACAATGTGCCTCTAGTCACATTGTCGTGTGCCTCTAGTCAAAGTTGAGCTCTAAAGGCACACGGTAGCGTGCGCCATAGTGCCGCTCAACACATAAAGTGATGTATATGAAAAAAGATTTCGTCCACTGTGGGTGCGTGTTCTCATAGTGTCGTTCTTGAATACGAGGGTTAGTGCTTAGATATCTTCAGTTATATAAGCGCCTGGAAATCTGAGAGGATGTCTACGATGCGCTGGGCTTTCTTTTTATTTTTAAGTTTAGTTCTGTCATTTTAATCGCGTTTTACTCAATATTTTCAAAAGTAAATAAAATCAAAGCTACGCTTACGCTTTGATTTTACGATTAGATAACTTTAGGGTTTTGTTTATCTAATCTAAAGATAGAAACACGATTAGTGCAACTTTTCTAGGTAAATTTATCATTTTAAAATTACTCTTAAAAACCACTATTCTGCACTAGTTCCAAATCCAAAGATGTAATTGATATATTTTACATAATTTAGTAAGTACCCACCTAAATTAAATACTTTTTTTATCACATTTTCCGTCATATCCGGTAGACTCTGCCTAACAAAAAGCAAACAATTTTAAGGAACACCTTAATCGTATTTTATTGTTACCCAAGCCGCGTGAAAAGCGGTCTTAGACTGAATAAGGCCTATTCATTCATCCTTATCTATTGACTTCTACTAATTGCTTCGAAATCCAACACCGGCTGAAAGAGAGTGGATTCAGTCATTTGTCAGGCCTCACCCTAGTTTGCGAAACTGACAATTTTTGCGACCTCTTGTAATGAGACAACATGTCTTTATTAGTCTTTTAGGTTTTTTTATAAGTTCCGTTATTACGCGTATAAATGGAGTAATTATATGAAAAGTATTGTGTTTAGACTTTATAATAAGATGTTTTATTCATTGCAGTTCTTGAATAGGTAATACCATTGCCAACTTTAGGAAAGCGTGCGTCCAAAATAAGCTTGTGACGCCATTTTAGTATTATAATAAGTACGTAGAGAAGAGTCGTAATTATGCAAGAATTTAATTACAATATAACACTACCTGGGGGGTTTTGAATTTAATTACAATATTACACCCTATACCTATAGATAAAAGGTTTTACAAGACAGACGCGTGAAATCATTTCAAGACGATGATGGAATATTAAATACTTATTGCGTTGTTCTGAGCCTATAATTCCACCTACGCGAATGTGCTAATATTACTTTGAAAACTGCTGCTCACGCATATCACTGATAATTACAAATCGCATAAAGGCTTGTTCAAATATAGGTTACTAGCCGACCCGTGACAGACGTTGTCCTGTCAATTTTTAATAATCGCATAGGAAAAAGCAATTTCAGGCAGCTTCCAATTTTTTCCCAACAAACCTTGCACTGATAAAATAAATTACGAATTTTGGTAGAATGCGTATCATTTATTAGTCAAAACTGCGTTGCTATAACGACTAAACGTTTTTAGTCTGTGATGTCAGATTTGTTGCACACCATCGCCATCTATACCAAAATATTTTTTTTTGCGTTTTTTATCATTATGGGTTATTTTTCGGATCACAAGTTCCCCCTTTATTTATTCTGATTTTTTATTTACATACAACAGCAAATTTCATCTTAATCCGTTTTGTCGTTTATTTTTAATCAGGGAACAAACATACATAGCCTTATTACAATCTTTCGCATTTATAATATTATTAGGATATTTGCAACCAATATGTTGTGTGGGTAGAAAAACCGAGTGAGTTTTCCATACCGGAGAAAATGTTGTCACCGATGTGAACGCAATGGAATAACAACGAAGAAAAATGTGAGCATGTATCCAATGTCTCTCTGATTATTGTATTCTCATGCGAATATCGCCCTTAATTAAATCGGTCTAAATACTAAAAACGATTACGTGATAATCGCGCGATTAAGAGATGCAAATTAATCACGATATTTAAATATTTATAGCAGAGCAGGATTTCCGATTAAGTCACTCAATGAAGACTTAAATATTTTACCACGCATTCTATGTTATTTTTCAAACTATCGTGATTAGTAGTCATAACTATAGATTTTAACAAAGGATTAATTAAAGGTAATTACGTGATAAACACCCGTGTTAAAATCTATAGTTACGCATTCTATGGAACTAAGATCGCGCGAATTGCAAGTAGTGTTATAGGGCAACGTCTCACACCCGTATTAAACTGATCGGAAATTCGATTTATATCAGACAATGGAACTGCAAATAGAGAGGCCGCATAATATTCCTGTAATTATACTTACTGTGTGTTGTAGCACGATGTTAATAGACACAATCTAATTGGTTCCTCGAATCTATTTTAATAGAGGGTTTTAGCTTTCCGTATAAAAGGGTTAGACATCTTTACCTTTCACTGTGTAGATAAAGCATAGGTTATAATATTTAAAAAAAACCACGACTGTAATCCCAAAATACGGTAGACCTTTTTTCTGATCTCCAAACGCTTAGATCCTTTGAAGATGTCTAGTGGTCAGAAGAATAAATATATACCTTAGGTTATAATTTATTTTTTACAACTATCCTGCAGTTACTAATTACTCTACTACTAATTCCTCATAGATACAATTTAAATGGGACAACAGAATCAATTTTTGTTAAAAGAAATGATTCAGTTTTTTGACCTCTGCGAACGAAGAATCGAAAATGTAAAACAAATTTTGAACGGCCAATTATTGCATTGATAAACAGTGACTTAAGTCAATGTATTTTTAGATAAGATAAGATAATAATATAAGATAAGATAATAAAATAAGATCGCTGCGTTATCCGAACTAACCATAAATTTTACTATTCATAAACATATCTATAACCATAGTTTTATATAAATCTACGTCATAAAACTGTTACGACATTAGACCCCAAAGGTTTCAGAAACCTTTCGAGGCGGAAAAAATCTTATCCAATAACGTGGGTAGGTACAAAAATTGAAGCTACGAGTAGGTATGCACGTAAACGATATTCAATCTTAAAGTTAGCAAGGGACTGCTCATTTTTACATAAGAAACAAGATTGTTCTGTACCAAGGTTAAAAAAACCGGCAAAGCGCGAGTCGGACTCGCGCACGAAGGGTTCCGTAACATTATCTATAAAAAACGGTAAAAAAATCACGTTTGTTGTATGGGAACCTCACTTAAATATTTATTTTATTTTGCTTTTAGACTGTCTTGCTATCACGGTTCATGAGATACAACCCTGTGACAGACAGACAGATAGACGGACAGCGTAATAGCGTTCCGTTTTTATACTTTGGGACCGAAAATCTAAAAATGAAAATTTATTGTCTTACTTCGGTGTCTATCTGTCACCAGCTTTCAGAGATTTTCCATGCTAGAGTGAGCTTTTCACATTTTGTATAAAATCTTGCATGTATCGTACAGATATTCTATATCGTATCGTTCAGATATTATATATCGTATCGTACAGATATTCTATATCAAGGACGGGTGAGTATGAGCAGTACTTGTAGTTATGGTGTGTATAGATATGCGTTTTTGTGTTCGTGACTGCAGCTCGGACAATACCGAATACTTCACACACAATTAAGACCTTCGTGAAATCGAAATACTGTACCTACTGTCTATTATTAATAGAAAGTAAAATTGAAATATATATTTATTGTGAACAAGAACTCAGGATATAAAAAAGTCAAAAAACGATGATGCCTGCAGAAGTGCTAGACTGTGTCGCAGACACCAATGCCATTCTCTCGATACAGAGAATAAAGGCTCCAAATAGAGCTAACAATAATTAATTCAATAAAACAATTTTAAATAGAAATACGGCTGATTACCACGTTTTTCCATTTTACCAGTATTCGCCGATCTACCGTTGATCGCGGTCGCAGGCGATGCTCATGATTAAGAGCATCTGAATTGTCTCGACAAGAAAAAACGTGGTAATTAGCCGTATTTCTATTTAAAATTATTAACAACCACGATAGTTTTAATTCTCAATAATCACTACATAGTATAAAGCAAAGTCGCTTTCCGCTTCCCGCGTCTGTATGTAATATGTGGATTTTGATGCGGTTTTTTTTAATAGATAGAGTGATTCAGGAGGAAGGTTTATATGTATAATAACATGCTACCCGTGCGAAGCCGGGGCGGGTCGCTAGTAGTATTATAAATGTGAAAGTTTGTGAGTTTGTATGTATGTTTGTGCCTCAATCAGGCCTAAACAACAAAACGGATTAAAGTGAAATTTGCTGTAGATGTAGATATAACGCCCGAATAAAACATAGACTACTTTAAAATATAAAAAAACTTCCCCTAAATGATAAAACAACGTAAATGATTTAGGCATAGATGGCGGTATTGTGCAACAAATTTCAAAAATAGTTCAAAAATATAGTAGTATCTACTAAAAAAATACGAGTAATATTGAAGTAGCTAGGTTCAAATAATCTGCTTACAAACTCGTACGTAAATAACGCCGATCCGAGTTAACATTAGGTTCTATTACACGAGACAGCTAATTAGAGGCAGCAAGGTGAGAGCTTTGTGCTGGAGCTGAATTTCTATGCCCCTATTAAGGCGCAAACCCACCGCGGCGTACGGAAAGGCGACGCACGTGCGTCAAGCTTCGTTTTAAAAGAAAATGTATTTAATTGTGTCCACTGCAACTCACGGACACGCTACGCATGAATTGACGTAATTGATACATTTGGCTTGCTCGAGTATGGTGCTTTAGCTTAACGCTGTCAATGCCATGCACGCTGTGTACGCGGTACACGCAAATGTTTCAAAATGATAAAAAACGATTCAATACTGTGCTGAACCAGTTATACATAGTTGTGAGTTAATATTCGTGTAAGTATAGCGTGTGCAGCAGAAGAAATGTAGAGCCACGTAAGCAAACAAATGAACACAGCTAAAATGCGTCGGGTGCCTGTGCACAGCATGCGCAGTGGTGAGTTTGCACCTTTATTTCCGTGTCATGTGAGTTTATTTTTTTCTCGTATGTGTGCCAGTGATTTATGTTGTGAGATTTTTACGATATACTCATAGCTTTGTATGAAACAAAAGGTTGGTTGAAAGCATACTTTAATAATTAATTATTTTAGTAGGGTGTCGTTAGATAGTAGGTCTTTAAAAACATTATGGGTTTGTGAAAACAACTTTTCGTGCAAAATTTTGTTAGAGTCAAGTGTGTACCCTAATAAAAGTGAAGGACTTTTTTGAAATCTGAAACGGTTTAACTTCTCAGTTTTTGAGAAACAGGCTGGGCAACAACATTGAATAACATTGAATATAAAACTTTCTTAAAATGACCACCTTGATTAAAATTTGATTATAATGAATTTGTTGAAATTTTATTATCATGAATGCAATTATTAAACATAAATTATGTAAGTTTGTGTTATCTTTACTAATAATCTAAATGCGAAAGTACTCTGTCTGTCTGTCTGTGACGTTATCACGGCTAAACCGCTGGCGCTGGCCCGATTGTGATGAAATTTCATATAGGTACCTAAAAATAGTTTAAAGGACATAGGCTATTTTTTGTCCAAAACAACTTTTTGTTTTTATGATATTTTTTTACGATAAAGACGTCAAAAATCGATTTCATGAATCTACGCGTACCAAGTCGCGGGTATAAAAAGTATAAAGTATAAAAATCTTTATTTTTCTTACAAAATTGTGGCTTAACAGAGGAGATCCCAACCCATGTAGGTTGGGATCTCCTCTGTTAAGTTGCAATAACCTGTATTAGAGAAGTCCCCTCTTTATTTACGGTGGTCTATATAATACTATCTAATTACTAATAAGCTTTATTCCATCTGGAATAAAGCTACCCTATCTAGGTACGTAAAGAATTTAGAACTAATAACAATAGATATATGAGTAGGTAGTTAATAAAGACAGGAAAAGAGGATAAAATGAGATAAGAATTAAACCATTCAATGAATGACTGTATGAATGAAAATAGCTTTTGTGATCAAGTGCAATGTAAGTATGAGAAGAGTTTGTGTTGAGTTTGTGTTGGTGAGAGGGTGTGTGTGTGGGTGTTCAGGTTGTTGCGATTATCGATTGTTCCTCAGCCCTACGACATAGTTTTGGGATTAATTCAAAAATAAAATACTGAAGGAAGAGCAGGTAAGTGAAAGTGGATAAGCTCACTGACACCTAAAAAAGCTAGCGGGTAAAAGCTAGTTATTAATAAATAAAGAAATCTATTATATATTCAATTCTATATACATCACATGTATAATATATACATATACTAGCGACCCGCCCCGGCTTCGCACGGGTAGCATGTTATTATACATATAAACCTTCCTCCTGAATCACTCTATCTATTAAAAAAAACCGCATCAAAATCCGTTGTGTAGTTTTAAAGATATAAGCAAACATACATACATACATATTACATACAGACGCAGGAAGCGGAAAGCGACTTTGCTTTATACTATGTAGTGATATACCGATAGGTAATGTTATTTGCCGAACGATTCGGGTTATTATAGTTGGTGGACATTTTTCACAACGCCGTCTATTCCCAAACTAAGCAAAGCTTGTATGTACTATGGGAACTTTAACTGATAGAATACTAATACACTTTTTTTGTAAATACATACACAAGATTCATTAAAACACCCAGACACAGAACAATGATCTATGTTCATCACACAAATATTTGTCCTGGGGATTGAACCCACAACCTACAGCTCAGAAGGTAGAATTACAACCAACTGAGCTGTGAGGCTAGTCAAATAGAAACAGCGAACACCGTTAAAAGAGTTGCAGAGATGGCGGAAAAATATACTTCGCTTCATGCAATTTTAGTCACAACGAAGCGCTTCACGGGACAACAGCGTGTTTTATGTGTTATAATTTTTTTTATCTACACTAATGTTGTAACATTCTACTTATGTTTCCAATACTTGACTTATAATTACTACTGTTATAGCGCAGACAACAAAACACTCAATTTAAGCAATTTCACATGATGGTATAATATCCACATCGATATCGTAAAATCTCATTATAACATCAATAAAACGCGACCAATTAACCTGGCGAGCCTTATGTCAAAATCCTCATACAAGTTGTATAAAATTTTGATATTAGGCTGGCTTTTGAAAACAGTTGGGTTATACGTGAAACTACTAAACTTACATACACAAAACTCTTTGGTAAGATCTTGTGCCAATTAAATAAAAAAAGAACTTGGCCCTGCGCGCGCAGCTGCGCTCGTCTTATTGGTTAGATTTTAATGGCGGCAAGTTCACTGTGACAATACACGTACGCGTGAATTTAATGTTTCGCAATGTGTTTTGTTTTTAAAATACAAATTAAAAGTTAAAAATGGATAGCGACGTTAGTGAAGATAAAGTAGTGTATGCAACTGCATATAACACGGGTATTAAAACACTCGTTACTATTATGAAACTCGCTGCGCTCGTTTCATAAACTCACACTCGTGTTTTAATACCCTTCCTTATATGACAGTTGCATAAACTACTATTAACAAAATTGCAATTTTTCCTTGACTCTGTATTGTTTACTAACCCGTGACAAAAGTTGTTCTGTCAATTTTTTTTTTAAATAATCACATAGGATAATGCTATTTCAGGCAGCTTTCAATTTTTTCCCTACAAACCTTGTACTGTTAAAATAAATTAAGAATTTTGGTAGAATGATTCATTAGTCAAAACTGTGTTGATATGACGACTAAATGTTTTTTGTCAGATTTGTTGCACACCAACGCCATCTATACCAGAATCATCCTTTTTGCGTTATTCTATCATTTAGGGGTTGTTTTTCGGATTATAAGTTCCCCTTTATTTATTCTGATTTTTTATCTACATTACTACAGCAAATTTCATCCTAATCCGTTTTGTAGTTTATTTTTGATTATGAAACAAACATAGCAGCCTTATCACAAACTTTCGCATTTATAATATTATTAGGATATTAGGATGACGGACACATCGACAAACAAAACTGTCGATTTTGAAACAGAGATAAACACTTAAACACCAAGACCTAATTTTTTCTCCCAAAACAAGTACAGGCAAACTAGCAATTGATTCGTCTTTCTTTTCGAATTCGGTGGAATGTGTAAAAATATTGCGAGAGTTGACGCCTCATAAATAAATTTAAAGAATACAATGGTGGCGATTCTGTTGTGCCCAATCTACACCTAAAATTTCGTAAAAAACGATCGATCTTATTCCTTTTATTATAAAGTCCAAATTAAAATGAAATCAAAATGACAGTCCTAAAACTTAGGTTATTTTAGCCGTTTCTCTATTTTATTTCGCTTACAAACAAGTGTCATCTTAGTCAACACCAATTTACATGTTGATTAAATTTAGCTTGACTTTTCTAAATCGATTACGAAAATCGTAAATTTATTCAAAACTATTCTAAGTTTTAGAACTGTCACTTTGAGGTTACGCTATTTTAAACTTTAACTTAAAAGAAATAGGATCGATAGTTTTTAGGAATTTTAACTTTAGCGTGGACACAACAGAATCGCCACCAATGGCGGCAATCCTAAGTTTTAGATAATTTTATATTTATTTTATAGATACGCTAATTTAGACTTTAAGTTAAAAAAATAAGATCGATGATATTTTACACTTTGTTGTAACGACATAATTAATCATAACTGTCACTAATCAAAACGGACCATAGACAAAGAATTGTTTTAACTATAGATTTTAAACATGTTTGTTTGCTATGTTATTGATTGCCAATTGAAAATGACCAAAACTGGGGTAGGCACCACAACCGGTCTTTGACCCTACATAGATATTTACAATGTACACAAAGTGAGCTTGTTTCAAAAAGAAAAGAAAAAAAAAGTAGGACTATGACTGTAAAACTCAATAACATGTAAACATCCACTCAGATCTCCACATTCAGTACGCTCATGTCTAATGGAAGTAGTCAGAGGCACGTCATAACTTGGTGCATGCCCACATTTTACAGTAGTTTCACTCACGTGGCTAGTTGCAAGCCCATCGCTAAAAAAACCAGAGCTAAAAAAGCAATTCATGGCAAAAATAACTATTAATTCCCGACAGGATGGAATATAAGATAGAACCAGATGGAACTGCAAACATGGTGACAAATCGAGTGTCTCCTGTGACAAATCACGTATTTCATTGAAGGATTTTCTATTACCGGTGCACAGAGAGAACTCCAATCTTGCTTTTGCCACAAAAATACGAGTAAGAAATCCTAAAGTGGAGATTTGATATACGATCAAGGCTGCTCAAATCCATTAAGTTGTCTAAGAAGGGTAGTCTGAGGCACAACATTACATTAGACGGCCTCACAGCTCAGTTGGTAGTAACTCTGCCTTATGCGCTGTAGGTTGTGGGTTCGATCCCCACCCAGAGCAAATATTTATGTGATGAACATAGATGTTTGCTCTGTGTCTGGTTAGTATGTATCATATGTATGTATTTATAAAAAAAAAAGTATTTAAGTATTCTATCAGTTACCTAGTTCCCATAGTACAAGCTTTGCTTAGTTTGGGGCTAGATGGCGATGTGTAAAATGTCCACCAATATTTATTTTATTTTTATTTTTATTTTATTTGGCACATGCCTACATTTTGCAATAGTTGTCATTCCATACGACATGGCAAGCTCATCACCGCTTATAAAAATACTAACTGGTATACTCACAATTTTTTCCTTCACCATTAAATTCACGACCTTCAGATTGTAAGTGTACCCACACGACCAACACGGCTTTTTTATTTAATTAAAACTATATTGGTTCTAAGTCATTTTACAAATAGAAAATTATTTGCCGACCTACCGCTGTCCGCGGTTACCGAAACGTCAGCAACACAAGTTAAAACGAGCAAATTATTTATATTTAAAACATCTTAAAGACCTGTTTACTCGTATTAACATTTTACAGTCAAAAATCAAAATCAAAAAAGCGTTTATTCATTGAAATTACTTGGATCATTTAGAATCGTCAAATTTAGTAAAGTTTAATTTAATTTAGTTTAATTTTGTTCATTGTTTGTGTTTTTTTTTCAAGTCTTTGTACTTATTATTAATACAAAATGAATCTTAATTATTATTGATAGAGCGAGTTGGAGCAGTCCCAGGCTTTTTTGTCGTCTAAATAATCAGATATTTTATAGTAAGCCTTTTTGCATAGTTTACGTTTCATTATGTTTTTAAATTTGCTAATAGATAGCTTTTGCATGTCATTTGGGAATTTGTTATAGAAGCGTACACATTGCCCTTGAAATGATTTCTTAGTTTTAGTGAGCCTAGTCGTGGGAAGTACCCTTTGCAATCACAATCACACACATATTTTTTTGTTACTTAAGTACCTACCCTACGTCAATAACACATTTTATATCATCGAGCGCTTTTTTACGCCATTGAAGCAAAACAGGATACAATAAAAATAGCTCTACGAAAAATAAAAGCCAAAATAGAAATATAACTACGTCAATTCAACTACTACTTACGCGTAGCGTTAGTTTTGTTTGTTTAGCACAAGTTTCAAGCGTCAATTTTGTCGAGAAAATTTTTCCCCACTTGATATCAGACTAAAATTATTTTCATCGCAGTTAGTCCCAAAGACATGATAAAACAAATTAAAATAAAGAAATAAAAGAAAGTACTTACCTATATTTAACTAAAATTGTTATACTTACCTCCCTTTTTTGGGGAGGGGAGCGCCATATTTAAAAAATGATATAAGTCTATGTCACTCACAATTGAGATGAATTCAACGACACCTCATATATGTTATAATCAGTCAAGTCGTTTGGGCTGTAGGGCATGCCAAATAAATGGACTTATATATTATTATAACACATACATAACCCTGCTTCTGGCACAGTCTCATTGTTATATTGAAAAAACCTTCTTGATCACATTGTTGTCGCAATTGAGAGAGGAATTTCGAGGGGAAATAAATAATCAATCAAATCCCACACTCCACTTAACAGCAAGAAACCACTCAACCTGGCATTTTATCAAGTGCTCCTTACACGGCAATTGCTCCCTAAAATTATCTCAATTACATTACAACGTTATATAATATACTAGCAGTCCGTCCCGGCGTCGTACGGGTGTAATAATGATTTTATGGCTAATTTGTTTACACCTTGGGTTACATTATCGAAGTTTTTATAGGGATCCCTAATAGTTAGACATATAGTATTACGGATTTTTATGTAGATATTGATGTCCTCTAAAGAACTGTATATACATCACTTTGCTCTATTGTCAATAATTTTTGCAGCGTACGCGATATAAGGATTTTTTGGGGTTTTTTTAACACATTATCGAAGTTTTCATACGGATCATTTTAGAAAATATACTATAGCCTATGCTCATCAGGGATAATGTAGGGTTCTAATGGTGAAAGAATTTTTTCAAATCGGTCCAGTAGTTTCGTATCCTATTCGATGCAAACAAACAAAGGAACAAACAATCAAATCTTTCCTCTTTATAATATTAGTATAGATCAAATAACTTTTCTTTTGAAAAATATTTTTCAATGACAAGCTTTTGTTTTACAAATTCAAACCATCTTTCTTTTTACTCAGAATATTTACTAAGGAGTTCTGTTGAACAGCTCCTGACTCCATCATCAGATAAGCTCGTTCTCACCATATTATTGCATTGTCACCGAAGTTACATAAGTACGCAGATAACTGTTTCAAAATTGAGTTGCAAGATTCCACCTTAACAAACATAGTTACATAGTTACATAGTTCCATACATATATACATTGCAAGTTAATAAAAGCTTGTAAAAATGTTACAAAAAGACGTAGTGATGAGGATCGAGAAAGGGATGCTTAGATGGTTTGGGCATGTAGAGAGAGTTATTGAAGAAAGATTGGCAAAACAGGTATATACTCGTAAGGCGAGTGTGAATGGGACCGTTGGATAGGGCGTATTTTCTTTGTTTTGAAAAAAGGTCAGGTCAAGAGTACTTTAAATCGACGAGCATATATGAGGATTGTGATGAGAGTGAATGAAGCAAAGGAAGTAAGTCAGGATCGTAGCAAGTGGAAGTCTGCCTGCCTGGGAAGGCGTGATTTTATGTATGTATGTATGTTACAAAAGGAATTATGAGTATATGGATATATACAGGGGTGGAGGCAGGCCTAAGAAGATATAGATGGACTATGTAAATAATGATATGGGTAGAAAGAGCCTGAACACTAAGCTGATGATAGGGGATTATGGAAGAAAGGAACATGTGTGCCGACCCCATTTGAGTGGGATAAAGGTAGAGATATGATGATGATAATATAACAAACAATATAACGGTATACGTATATTCATTTAGGTGTCGTGTTATCTAAGAAAAATACGAAATTATGAAGTCGAAGATTCTCAAGAAAAAAAATTGACAGGTTTTATTATACCAATTTGTCGGCGTGACTATTAATACTTATTCATACCAAATTACAGCTTTCTCGAACAAAGAGTCTCTGAGCTAAGCTGCGGATAGATAAACGGACGAACTGACGGACATGGCGAAACTATAAGGGTTATTTATAGGCTACGGAACTCTAAGAACCAACTTCCGATGTCATCGAAATAGTCAAAGTCAAATATTTGCTTACTCATTAGTATCTCTGCTATCTAAACTCATAGTTAATACGATAGCGTCAAACATTGATGTTAACGGTACCGTTTTATAGCATCACTTCCATTAGCATGGAGGTGTTGATTATCTACCGGGAATTCACAAACATCGTATCGCAAATTCAAAATATTTGTTTGTGTAATTGAGTACCTAGAGCAAAATGTTACGTCACTAAAAAAACGGCCAAGTGCGAGTCGGACTCACGCAACAAGGGGTTCCGTAAAAAATCTATAAAACGGCAAAAAAATCACGTTTGTTGTATGGGAGCCCCACTTAAATAATTATCTTATTCTGTTTTTAGTATTTGTTATTAAAGTGGCTACAGAAATACCTCATCTGTGAAAATGTCAACTGTCTAGCTATAACGGTTCATGAAATGCAGCCTTGTGACAGACATACAGACAGACGGACAGCGGAAGTCTTAATAATAGGGTCCCGTTTTTACCCTTTGGGTACGGAAACCTAAAAATTTTGGTTCGTGTCTAGGAACCTCAATTGTTGAAACTGATTGACCTGCTAAATGATCGTAATATTGCAATTGTGCTTTTGACAAAATTTTGACAGTTACCTACTGAGAAGCCGGATAGAATAATCTATGGACTTCCACAACAAGGCTGAACTAAGAAAAGACTTATGATTTAATCGTGGGTGAAGTTATTGGCTTGAAAATACAATGTATTGAAATTAAAATATACCTATAACTATTTGTATTATGTGGCTAAACGTTACAAGAGCTTTATTCGGTTTTACCAAACTTTTTCATGGAGTCGATATTTCTAGTTACTGCAGCAAACTGTGTATTTAATTATGTATCTTTTTTGTGTTAGGACACTCGAATTTTAAAATTCGGTCACGATCACACGAAACCATAGTCTACATTACTGCATACCTCTAAAACTGATTCTATCTAAACCAACATTTTACCTTAGTAATGTTCACGTGACCCCCCGGGGGCGCAAGGGGGATTACGGGGCCCCCCTGGCGCCAAAGCAGGATTCGCCCTTGACTTCTACAAATATTGTGTTTGCTTTTATTACTTTAAGCACACTCTAAACATACTCACTCGTATTGTCAAGAACTATTTTCTCATTCAAATTGGATCGCCATCTACCGGTGTGCAGTAAAATTACACAACAGTAAACCCATAAATTTTGATACGATTCCCGTTGTTTTGAGTAAGTACGGTAGACAACCTCTCAGATTTCAGCCTATATTTATTGAAGTGGTTTTAATCAAAAACCGGCCAAGTGCGAGTTGGACTCACGCACGAAGGGTCTTCATACACGAAGTCACAGCGAAGTCTTAGTATTATTAATCTTAATCCCATGATTAAGCCACCCTCGAAATGGCACTTAAATAAAATTGTACTTTTTATAAAAATCATCTTCTACTTCAGGCCGTGTTGGCCAAGTAGGAGGTGCGTTGCCTTTAAATCTGTTGGTCGTAGGTTCGAATCCAGATCGCGCATAAAAAAAATATTATATTCGAAAAATGTATTATGCTTTTTAACAGTAAAGGAAAACATTGTGAAAAAACCATATAAACCCTAAGACACTTGCATCTTGTTACGTATGGAATACTAATCATTGCAAAGTGTGACTACAAGTGTGTGTGGATACGTGTAAAATGTAATATTGAGACGTGCTTCTGCCTACCCCCTATAGACATCTAAGTTTACATCTCTTTTCTAAGTTTACTAACTGTTAAATAAATACTGTGGCATATAAAGTGTAGCGAACTTCTGCCACTGTTGGCAGAAGTAATGAAAATTGTTGTAACTTTCGTACCTTTGTACTGAATAAAATGTTTTCTTGATTTATTTTAGCGACTATAAAGACGCTGCCTGTACTTTTAATGTTGGTCCTACCTATTTTTATCCTTATTGCCAAAGTAAGATTGTTGGTTTGCCCTTCTTCCACACGGTGCAACGTATAAACATTTTTCTATTATATTTATATTCTATCCTATTATATTCTCATTGGGATAGAGTTATATTTCATTGGTGGTGTTTGAGTTATTGAGATGGCAGATGGGCGTTGGCGTTGGCTGCCATCACAGTTTTTAGCTGTTTTAGTTTCATTGTACATAAAAATTAAAAAAATTAGGTAAAAAAAAAACCCTACGTACACTTAAATCAAAAATAAAATCATTGTGTTATGTATCATTATATTATCATCAAACCTATGTATTATGGTTATACTTTACAAAGTGTATGCTGAAACCACAAAACTTTAAAACTGTGTAGCGTAGCTTTAACGCTCGCCTCGAACATTCTGTTTATAATATACGAACTAACTAAACCTAGTAATATTATAAATGCGAAAGTTTGTGATAAGGCTGCTATGTTTGTTCCCTAATCAAAAATAAACGACAAAACGAATTAAGATGAAATTTGCTGTAGTATGTAGATAAAAAATCAGAATAAATAAAGGGGGAACTTATAATCTGAAAAACAACCCCTTTAAGATAAAAAAACGCAAAAAGGACGATTTTAGTATAGATGGCGCTGATGTCATCCTATTTATTTTTTTATTTTTTATAGATCGTCGTGTTTTTAGAATGACTAGGCGTTGATAGTAGGCACAAGACGAAGGCGAAGAGCGCTTTTATGTGGATCGTCGGTATTTCATTATGTTAACACGAAGAATAAAGCACGACTGACCTTCTGACTTATTGGATTTGTATGTTATGTCCCCAGAGCTGTAATTTCACACCAGACGCTAGGAGAATTTTGTATTTAGTTAGAGAAGTATAACCCTCGTATTCAAGAACGACACTATGAGAACACGCACCCACAGTGGACGAAATCTTTTTTCATAAAAATCACTTTATGTGTTTGCGACACTACATAGTGTGACCAGAGGCACATTGTCATATGCCTCAGCCAAAGTTGAGCTCTAAAGGCACACGGTAGCGTGCGCCATAGTGCCGCTCAACACATAAAGTGATGTTTATGAAAAAATATTTCGTCCACTGTGGGTGCGTGTTCGTTCTTGAATACGAGAGTAAGTTTCCATAGAAGTCAGTGTTGACCGAGTTGTAACTCGCTCGACTTTAAATAGTCAACAAAGTTTTATATCGCGACTTCGAGCGCGTAAATTCAGAAGGTTATTTTTTGACGACTTTTTCGTAAAAGCAGTCCACTCCTGCGTCGGCGATCATCCCCAATGCGCTACAGAATCGACGCTATAAGACGAATTTATACTACCGCCGGCGGATTCGCTCATTTGGACTAATATGTATTCCAAGTTTCATCCAAAACGCTCCAGGAATTATTATTGCCTAGCACAACATCCAAACACTCCTACATACATTTGCGTTCATAATAATATTAAGATGGGATTCGTCTTATAAAATAAAAGATAGAATGATCTAAGTGCCTTATCACATGACATGACATTCACGTCGGTGCCGTTTATATTATTATGAGCTTAAACCATCGAGCACACTGCCAATAGACTCCTCATGCAAGGCGAAAACTTTCAAACACATTAGGCTTATACTGCTGATGTAAGACATCGAGCGCGATTCACGACGCGCCGTCGACGGGCTGTGACTGACGTTTTTGTGCACGAAATAAAAAGTTCTAGAACTTTATAATCTTGTTGTAAAATCTTGGTTGTAAAAGTTATAAAACCTTTGGATCAGGGAACTTAAAAAGTTTTTAAATTTCGGTAGAATTATCTAAATGATGTAAAAATTATCTGTAAAACATTAAAATGTTCTAAAACTTTATAATCTCAGTATTGATATTCTCATTTTTGATCCAAAACTTTTCGTATTTTATTAGAAAGACTCAATATTTTAAAAAAATCGAATGTTTGTGTTGAAATGTTTTTATAACATGAAAAAAATATAAATACACTAGCTGACCCGTGCCCGCTTCGCTGGGGGACAGATAGTTTTACGACTTCATATTAGAAATCTTAAAATTATCAGTGGTTCTCTAATATATTAAGCATGTTATTATACATATAAACCTTCCTCCTGAATCATTTATCTATTAGAAAAAACCGCATCAAAACCCGTTGTGTAGTTTTAAAGATATAAGCATACATAAAGATGCGGGAAGCGGGAAGCGACTTTGCTTTATACTATGTATTGATAAGTAAATTGTAGTGCCCATCGGAGTCCATGTTGAGAAACATATTACCTATATTATTATTGACGGCCTCACAGCTCAGTTGGTAATAACTCTGCCGCTGTAGGTTATGTGTTCGATCCCCACCCAGGACAAATATTTGTGTGATGAACATAGATGTTTGTTCTGTGTCTGTCTGAGGGTTAGTATGAATTATATTATGTATGTACCTATTTACAAAAACAAAGTATTCTATCAGTTATCTAGTTCCCATAGTACAAGCTTCGCTTAGTTTGGAGCTAGATGGCGGTGTGTAAAATGTCCAACAATACTTATTTATTTATTATTGTATACCTCACCATTAAACCATCTGGAATAATAAATGAATATGAATATTATGTGAATAATATACATGTACGAGTAGGTACCTACCTTATTTTACCATTTCGTTACATTCAATGTTACAAAAATAATAATCCCTCCAATCACATTAATAATAATCACTTAAAAGTAAAACTTCCATCAAATTATTAATTAAATATAAAAACCGGCCAAGTGCGAGTCGGACTCGCGCACGAAGGGTTCCGTACCATTATCTATAAAAACGGCAAAAAAATCATGTTTGTTGTATGGGAGCCCCCCTTAAATATTTATTTTTTTCTGTTTTTAGTATTTGTTGTTAGAGCAGCCACAGAAATACATAATCTGTGAAAATTTCAACTGTCTAGCTATCACGGTTCATGAGATACAGCCCTGTGACAGACAGACAGACGGACAGCGAAGTCTTAGTAATAGGGTTCCGTTTCTACCCTTTGGGTACGGAACCCTAAAAATAATGTCATAATTTAAAAAAAATCTATAACCTCAAACAACATTACAGGTCCATTTTAGTAATAAGACTTACAAAAAGTTTTTAACTAAGTTTATTTTCTTTAGGCCAGTGAGAGAAAACTTTTTTAATATTACGTGAAAATGTATACCTAATAGAAATCTCATTTCTGAAAACCGGTCAATGGATTTTGCAGCCGATAACTTATTCTTCTAACTTAAGAGCTGTGTTCTTGTCGGTGTAATTTATGCAGCTCTCTTCCATCTGTTTCTCTCCAGCGGCGCCTCCTTAACTTCCTTATACGACACGACAGCTATTTTCTCCTTTATCTGGCTCATGTAGCTTATTCGTGGCCTTCCTCTTCCTCTCTTACTTTCAACCTTCCCTTCCATTATAGTCTTTATAAAACTATCGTGCCGTATATGGCCAACCATCTTCCATCTTCTGTTCTCAATCGTTGTTAATAGGACCCTTTTTTCCTGTATTTAACGTCAAACTTCTATATTTGTTATTTATCTGTCCAGCTTATCCTTTCCATCCTTCTCCAGCATAACATTTCGAAAGCGTCTAGGATCTCCCTATCTCTCTGGGTCATTGTCCAGGTCTCACACCCATACAGCGCTATACGATAAAACTAGTGATGAATAACGCATGTACATTAGCCCTATTGTGAGATTACCAAACTATAGTCGCTATCGAGTATCGTTAGCTGTTTGTATAGAAGATTTAAGTTCAGTATAGTTACCGCTAGAGGAGCTGTAGTGGATTACATAGAAATATACGACACTCGATAGCGACTGTAGTTTGAAAATATCATAAAAGGGCTACAGAACCCTTCATGCATACCTACTAACCCTCCTACGGTACCTACGAGTATCCTATCCTAATCACTACATAGTATAAAGCAAAGTCGCTTTCCGCTTCCCGCGTCTGTATGTATGTATGTATGTATGTATGTTTGCTTATATCTTTAAAACTACACAACGGATTTTGATGCGGTTTTTTTAATAGATAGAGTGATTCAGGAGGAAGGTTTATATGTATTAAACCCGTGCGAAGCCGGGGCGGGCCGCTAGTAATATTATAAATGTGAAAGTTTGTGAGTTTGTAGATATGTTTGTGGCTCAATCAGGCCTAAATGACAAAACGGATTAAGTTGAAATTTAATGTAGATGTAGATATAGTGCCCGAATAAAACATAGAATACTTTAAAATATAAAAAACATCCCCAAAATAATAATAAAAACGCAAAAGGGATGTTTTTGTTATAGATGGCGCTGGTGTGCAAATAATCTGACATCACAGACTAAAAACATTTAGTCTTTTCTATTCGATTATTGAAATTTGACAGTACAACGTCTGTCTCGGGTCGGCGGTCTTTTCTACACGTTTGGGTGCAGGGTTTTCTAAAGGGTTTTCTACACTTACCGAATACAAGATAATTTAGCAACTGTATACCTAACAGTGCATCACTTAGTATTTTATTGTTAGGTGTCACGACAAAGCATATTGGAAACGAGTCTGACATTTTGACATCGCGGGTTTTGTCGTGTATTTCTTACTTAGATTTAAATCGTTTTTGAACTCGAAGATACGGTTTTCGAATAAAATAAATACAGTCACTTACTACTAGTACTTAATGTAAGTGATTGAAAACCCAGTGACTAGATTTTCCTAGATTAAGGTAGAAACTACGAGAAATATTTTCAGATCATGCTAATTTGGGGGAACGGCAGTGCCCCCGCCAAGTCGAGCGCGAAGCAAACACTGCCGTACCTCCTTTACTGGAACCATTTCGCCGCATTTTCAGGCCCCTATTTGAGAACCTCTGGATAAGACCAGAACGCTGAAATTTTCGTCATCCAGTAAGCCATAATCACATACTTAAAATCCAAAATTTGAAGTCTGTAGGTCATTTAGTTACGAAGTTAAGCGAAAGCAAAGTTTCGCATTTTAGACAGACACTCACTCACTCACTCACTCACTCACTCACTCACTCACTCACTCATGATCATCAGAATAGAACTAGTACTTCCCATAAACTCAGAGAGCTGAAATTTGGTACAGAGTTAGGGTTTAATGGCCACATAAAGGGAAAACCTTAAAAACTAGGATAATCGAAGATCTGGAGTACCTGGTGACCCTGATAAGAAAACAGAAGAGCCTAACCAAACTATTAGAGATCGACATACCGCCTTTACAAAAAATATTCAACTACTGGACCGATTTAAAAAATTCTTTCACCATTAGAATCCTACATTATCCCTGATGAACATAGGCTATAGTATATTTTCAAAAATATTAGAGATCCGTATGAAAACATCGATAATGTAATCCAAAGTGTGAAAAAATTAAAAAAAAATCCTTATATTGCGTTTGCTGCGGAAATTATTGACAATAGAGCAAAGTAATGTACTACAGTTTTAAAGACGACATCAATATCTACAAAAAAGTATGCAATACTATATGTCTAACTATTAGGGATCCGTATGAAAACTTCGATAATGTAACCCAACGTGTAAAAAAATCCTTATATCGCGTACGCTGCTGTAATTGTTGACAATAGAGCAAAGTGATGTACTACAGTTTTAAAGAGAACATCAATATCTACAAAAAAGTATGTAATACCATACATCTCACAATTAGGGATCCTTATGAAAAATTCGATAATGTTACCCAAGGTGTAAAAAAATTACCTTTATCATTATTACATCCGTGCGACGCCGGGGCTGCTAGTACGCAATAAAATTAAAGGAAAACTCTGGAAAACTCTGGATAAGACTAGACTGGCTTTTATACCTACATAACTTATACTTACAAGTTTACAAGAAGAAATAGTCGAACGATTAACTTTATTCTACTCGAACATTACACAAATTGAATAAACAAATTAACAAATTAAATAAACTAAAATATTAATTTCGCTCAAAATTTGATCAAAATATAATGCATTGACTAAGAGTGGCGGTGATACCCCCGCACACGTCGCTAGATGGCGCTGACTGTATTTTAAACGAGCTTACGATTTGTTTTTATAATAAAAAAACTACTCATAAAAAGAAAAAAAACTGTGTCAAATAAGAAAATCTAATAAAATAAATCAATAAGCCCACGTTTCTACAAAAAGAAGTGAAATCCCACCAAAAACATTCTGTAAAAAACTAGCCAAGTCTCGATGGAGCTGCTTGTTTATCTCTAAAAAGTAATGAAATCTAGACAAAGTCGTGTCAAGTCTGAGGTTCTTTACTGCGATTTCTTTATTATTATAGAATGTTATGTGACTTGGCCGTTGAAGAGTACACAAGGGTATAAAACCAGGTGCTCCATGACACCATTGCACCAATCTGTCGCCAGAACCGCTACCCATTAAAGATGGAAAATTGCCACTTAGAAAACGTTGATTCAATAACCAGTCAATTGTAGGCTTGATAAAGCTGCGTATTTCAATAACACTTATGTAAAGGCGAGCCTGAAACAAACAGTATAAAAAATACGTCTATTTTATGTTAGATCGGTGGTCGATTTGACGCTCCAAAAAGAAGACAGCAGAAGTCAGCATTGTCAATGCTGAATGCATGTGTTGCACGATCAACAACAGCCTAAAATAAGACACTAGCGTCCAATTACCAATACCTGTATTGGCTATTATCTCGCTTAACAAACATAGGTAGTTACAACAGATATAACATTACGTGTAAACAAAATTGACTTGTACCCACTAACGTATAAAGAATGTTCAACGGCCAAGTCACACAACATTCTATAATAATAAAGAAATCGCAGTAAAGAACCTCAGACTTGACACGACTTTGTCTAGATTTCATTACTTTTTAGAGATAAACAAGCAGCTCCATCGAGACTTGGCTAGTTTTTTACAAAATGTTTTTGGTGGGATATTTATTACGCCTGGGAACAAAACCCACATCTCTTGCGTCAATGTAAATTATAATGAAAGTTGATAAGTTACACGATGTAGATACACGATAATCACACGTGAATCTTTGAATGACTATTCAGTGACATAGATCTCTAGATCTGTTTTACGATATGGAGATCATTTCTCGCATGTTTTGAAGCGAGATTCTCTTTGCAATAGTTCGTTTATGATATCTTTTACAAGTGGCTTGTAATATGACGGTAATTAGCATCTAAACGTAACTATCCGTCTTCTGAGGTACCTACAGCCGTAACTTCAAGTTAGGTGTTAATAAAAACGGGTAAAAGTGACCGAATCCAAATAAATATACACCGAGCACAGTATGGAGAAAGTTTTAAGCAGTAAACTGGATACAAATACCAACCTAGGTATTGTAATATTTAATCGTTATATTATAAATGCGCAAAGTTTGTGAGTTTGTTTGTATGTTTGTGCCTCAATCAGGCCTAAACGACAAAATGCATTAAGATGATTTGCTGTCGATGTTCATATAATGCCCCAATCAAAAATAGAATACTTTAACATACGAAAAATATCCTCAAAATAATAAAATAACGCTAAACGAATGATTTTGATATAGATGGCGCTGATGTGCAAAAAATAAATAATAAGTAACAAAATAAATTCATCAAAAAAACGAGGTACCAGAATCACCCTATGAAACAGATTCAGTGATTTTTAGGGATTCGAGTCTACATGAAACCCTTATAATTTCGCCATGTCCGTCCGTCCGTCTGTCCGCAGCTTAGCTCAGAGACGTTTAGTGCTAGAAAGCTAATAATAGACGTTAACCAACATAATAAAAGTTACATAAATAAAAATAATATTTTTTTTGTACAAATACCATTGAACATTTCTTATCTTATCGTTGGTAACTGAGTAAACTACGAAACCCTACATTGCGCGTGACCCGACACGCACTTGGCCGGTTTTTATATTTCAATCACTCTCCAACAAACCGAACTGCTGATATTTCTTCCGGGTCTGGGTATTGTGAGTTACAGATAGTTTTCGATCATTTATTCCAACAATGAGAAATGATTTTAAGGCGAGTAGGTAATAAATGTTTTTAATGAATGCAGAATCGTTTTTTTTCAATAACCGCAAAACATACAGTTTTATTTTTTATGACGAAGATAATAAGGATATAATATAGATAAATTACAGACAGAAACTCAATTGGTCAAACTTTTCTCGATAGATTTATTTTCCAAAGTTGGCTCTTCAAAAACATTAGTTTTGTTTTTAATCAAAGCTATGAATAGCTAAACAGTTCATTTTTATATAATTCGTTAGTTAATCTTACTAGCTAAGTAAATTACAGACAGTTTCTTTTTAAATTTGATGGTTTTCGAGATAATGCAGTTTTATCACATTTTCCGTCTTATCCTGGTAGATTCAGCCCATACAAAAAGTCTTAAATTTCAAGTATCGCCTTAACGTGCTTCATTCTGTACTGTTTGGCAGTTTCTATTCTGTTTGTGTCTATTTACAGATTTTTTGTAGAGAAAAAATCTGATTTGAACCTTCGTTCGGGTCGCAAGGTATATGGTGGTTGATTCGAAAAGGGCATTCAGTTTATCTGGGTGTATCAACAAATTAATTTGTTAGTTGTTTGTTTTTCTTTCATTTTGAGGAGCACACACAAGAAAACTAAGCGATTCGTATTCTTTGGAGGTGCGGAAACGAAGATAAAAAGAAGTGTGTGAATTAATTGCGAATAGTCAGAGCTTTGTAAGACAGAACTACAACAAGTCTTATTTCGACAGGATTGAATTTCGGTTTTACTCGTCACGATTTTTAGGGTTCCGTACCCAAAGGGTAAAAACGGGACCCTATTACTAAGAGTTCGCTGTCCGTCTGTCTGCCACAGGGCTGTATCTAATGAACCGTGTTAGCTAGACAGTTAAAATTTTCACAGATTATTTATTTCTGTTGCTGCTGTAACAACAAAATAATACTAAAAACAAAATGAAATAAATATTTAAGGGGGGCTCCCATACAAAAAACGTTGTATGGGAGAAACAGAGATGCTATGCACGGCGTAAGGTGCCTTTTGAAGGCGCGGCGACGCGCTACGAAAATGCTAGGTTTAACTATAAGGTAAGAAACAAAAGAATTTTATGTTGACATTCTTCTCGCGTTACGCCGTACATGGCATCTTTCCGCGGCACGGCGCCGCGTCTTTTCAAGGCGCGGCGACGCGCCTTCTGATGGCACGGCGTCACACCATTTCACAGTGGAAAGCGCCGCACCGCAGACATGGGCCCACGGCCTTAGGTTTCATAAAATATTGGTTGTCTGTAAAGTCGGTTTACGGACGATAATTTTACGTGATAACGTCAACGCTTAGGTTGATCGTGCCTCTCTATCGCTTGTTCCGCACTCTCGCTAGCACGCTCGGCTCAGGCGAAACGTTACAATAAGTCATGGTTTTCGTGCGAGCAACCGGCGTTCATCGATTTATAAGACGTTATCACGTCAAAACTCTTGTTTGATTCACACGGCGACGCAAATGAGTTGTCTTTTTGTCTTGTTTAAAATTGTCTATACATTGAATTCGCCTCGTGTATAATATAAGTCTCCTTCGATTTATCATACCAATTCTGAAACACCGTGTAATATTTGTAAATAATCTATACTAATACTATAAATGCGAAAGTAACTCTGTCAGTCTATCTCTCTGTGACGTTATCAAAGCCAAACCGCTGGGCCGATTGTCATGAAATTCCATATAGAGATAGTTTAAAGTCATGGGACGGACATAGGCTACTTTTTCCCAAAATGTTCTTAATTTTTTTAGGATTTTCAATGTTTAACGATAAAGTCTATTTCCTGAATATACGCAGTCGAATTCGCGGATAAAAGCTAGTAATATAATAGCCGAGTGACATAGCTACATAACTTCAATTATGATTCGGCCATCAGCCAACCTTCCATGTGGAAAAAGGAAAAGCCACAAAATCCTATAAGCAGTAAAATGGTAAATACGGCAGGCACTCCATTATATTTTACGGTATTTTTATTAATTCTTTCGATATGTGTATTTCGGGGTCCCATGCCATAACTTAGGACTTATAAAAGGTGTAGCCAAACTTGCGCGATATATTTTGCTCATAACACGCTCTTACATATAAAAAGCTGGAAGTAAATAAATATTAGTAGTGTTAGAAATCAGGATGGAAATAGGGTTTTTAAGAAATTAAATGACAAAACAAAAATAATCATAATCGAGCGAAAATAATTTAAGAGACGTCCGTCACGTTCGAAAGCCAAGAAAGAAGTGCCTCGTGCGACCAACGAGCTTTGTTCGGGCTATGGTTCGGGCCATGGTTCGGCTTTGTTCGGACTTGGCCCCGCCCACTGAAGAGATATTCCTAACAGTAGACATTTTATACACAACGTGATCTAGCCCTAGCTTGGACTATTTGACCCAGATAACTGATACTTATATACTTTTTTTTTGAAAATACATACTTATTATATTAACACCCAGGCACAGAACAAACATCTATGTTCATCACACAAATGTTTATCTCGGGTGGGGATCGAACCCACCAACTTACAGCGCAAAAGGCAGAGCAACCAACTGAGCTGTGAGGCCGGTCATATTCAAAGAATAGGCTGTAACTTAAGTTGATCTACTCGTATGTTGTTGGTTTGTGAAGAGTGGATGATTTTTCTGCGAAATAAAATCAACAAAGAGGTTTTTAAATATTTGTGGGGTGAGGGATACCCCAAATTGCATGAGAAGGTTTCTTACACGGCCGCAAATAGGCCAGAGGACAGTTAAATGTTTGAGGAAGTAGGCTGAAAAACAATTAACTTAAATTCAATATTATTTACCTGGAACTCCATGTCAAAAACCCAAAACCAAAAATTATACATATTTTTGAGATGAAAGAAGTATAAATGGCATCCTACTAATGTTATAAATGCAAAAGTTTGTGTGTGAGTGGGTGTGTGTGTATGTGTGTGTGTGTGTGTGTTTATTACTCTTTCACGCAAAAACTACTGAACGGATTAAAATTAAACTTTACAGTAATATAGCATAAACATCAGAATAACACGTAGGCTACTTTTAATCCAGGTACCACCCGTGCGAAGCCGGGTCGAGCAGCTAGTAAATTATAGAGTGTTTGTGTGTGTTTGTTACTCTTTCACGCAAAAACTACTAAACGAATTAAAATGAAACTTTACAGTAATCACTACATAGTATAAAGCAAAGTCGCTTTCCGCTTCCCGCGTCTGTATGTATGTATGTATGTTTGCTTATATCTTTAAAACTACAGTGATAGATACTAGATAGAGTGATTCAGGAGGAAGGTTTATATGTATAATAACATGCTACCCGTGCGAAGCCGGGGCGGGTCGTTAGTATAGCTTATATATAAGAATAACACATAGGCTACTTTTAATCCAGGTACCACCCGTACGAAGCCGGGGCAAGCAGCTAGCTATGAAAGAAGTAAAAATGAAATAATTTATAAATGAGATTATACGTGAAATGGATCCGAAATTATTATGACAACAATCGATTTGATTCGCCTCTCATAATATAGCTGTGAGCGGTTTTCAGGGCCATCTGTTAATCCACGTAATTTATGACAATGCCCGCAAGGCAATAATTGCCCCAACATCATAAGATTAGCGGCCGTTATATAACAGTGGCTGTATCACCAGAAAGGGATAAGGGCTGAAACCGCAAGGTCGTATAGACCCATCGACCACATAGCCCAATAGACGCCTAATGGCATCATTTCTTCAAACAAACAATAGGCTATTTGCCAGTATGAAAAACAAAGTGTTGTTGATAGTAATCTATATGTAAATTATGCCTTCGAAAAGCGTTATGGAGTAAAATAACTTGAAAACAAACGATAAAAACCATAATTAAAATTATCAATTTTTCAACACCAATCACGTGACACAAGACAATCAGGATGGTGGTAAACGGTGGTCGAATTGACGATGACGTAGCATGCTTGTCATGGCTTCGCCTGCCTTGAAAAACTAGACGTTTATTAACTGGTTTACAAACATGTGACGCCACAGAAACTAGTGCGACGCCATTTGCATAAAGAAGCGTTTTTGCGGGTTATATAAATTTACGATATTTAATTTAAATTTTTTGGGCCAATACTTATCAGAATTTCAAATAATATTGTTTTATGGGTTTCATAGTCACTACTGAATAATCTAAAATGGTTTTTTAAATCTTATTAAATAGCCCATTCTGTCAAAACGTTGAGGTGTGTGGGTCAGGGGAAGCGATTATTTTTTTTTTTGCGCGATTTTTTTTTTAACTAAAAAAATTCACTAAAAATCCATTTATTTAGTTTATTATAAAGTTTCTTATTTATATGGTAAATAATAGCTATAGATATGATATAAAAAAGAAACTGAATCAAGTAAAATATTGTGATAGCTACACCTCAAGTCAAAACTTAAGTTGACACTGAATAACATAAAGGCTGTTCACGAGAATATTCAAAATGCCCTAGTTTCTGTTTAAATATAACGAGAACTTGATATAAAGAAGTGTACAGTACATTTTAACCAACCAACAACGATGGCTTAGTGAGAAAATGAAACGCGTGTGCGGGTTCAACCTCGAAGCAGAACAAATGTTTATGATTCATTTATTTATTTAGGGCGTCCTACAGAAAAAATATTATACAATATCTAATTAAATAAATATTGGTGGACATTTTACATATCGCCATCTAGCCCCAAAGTAAGCAAAGCTTGTGCTATGGGAACTCGATAACTGATAGATTACTTATGTAATATTTTTTTTAACAATTATACTTAAATTTATGTGTTTTCTCAATTACAGGATACCACATGATCTGCAACTAATAGTTCCGGGTTTGGGTGTTGTATGTGGTAGGTCACAAGGTACCTTTAGAGGATTGGATGCGAGGATTGGTGAGTAATCATGCAATAAATTCCACTTAAGATTGCTAAAACAAATATTGACTACAGCTTCATTAGGCCTTGGATTGCTTCCTCTATATTGTGGACTTTACCCCTGATTTTAAGGTGATATGTGAAAAGTTTAGTTTTTTGTATGGGCTGAGTCTACCCAGATAAGACGGAAAAAGTGATAAAACTGCATTATCTTGAAAACCATCAAATTTAAAAAGAAACTATCTGTAATTTATTTAGCTAGTATTATTACCTAGCGAATTATATAAAAATAAACTGTTTAGCTATTCATAGTTTTGATTAAAAACGAAAATAGTGTTTTTATAGACCCAACTTTGAAAAATAAATCTATCGAGAAAAGTTTCACCAATCGTGTTTCTGTATATAATTTATCTAGATTATAGATAGATCCAGTTATCTTTGTAATAAAAAACATATTTAGCGGTTATTGAGAAAAAACGATTCTGTATTTATCAAAAACATTTATTACTCGTCTTAAGTCAAATAATGTAAGTATTTCACTCTGAAGGGCTTCACACGGCAGCTATAATGTATATTAATGTATATTACATCCCGGGATGTATAGCTTTAAATTATCTTGATATATCACACACACAACAGGTAATGTAATGTATCTTTCCCTTCATTCCATTATACGGAAATGTATCGAAAACATATTTATTCTCAAATCGTATACGAAGATGTAAAAATGTATATTAAAGCTGTCGTATGTGGTCTCCTGACGATTTTTACAGAAATATATAATGTACATCTCTCTATATTGTACATCTTTACATTATACTGCTGTGTGTGAAACTCTACACAGTACACAGACATAAGACACGTTCATCGTAATCACTGTAAAATGTAATATGAATATTTTTTTCAACTTCCCCTCATTATTTCTGTCTCAAAAACAAATTACTTCTCTGCAATGAAGTCAACATCAAAAGAATCAGACCGGAAACCTGCAAGTATCGGATTGATAAACTCGAAACAATTTCAAGATATCTTGTCGTCGATGGTTTAATTAGCAAGCCGCTGCTAATTAAAGCCTAACAAAAACCGGAAAAATGATAGAGAACGAACCAAACTGAGTCAAAGTCTGTCGCTTTTTAATGATCTCGTTTTTAAGCTCAAACATTACACTAAGGCCGGCGGATCATAGCTTAGTTAGCCGTTTGGCTGCGCTGCAAACAATTTTCGACCTTATGCATTAGCACAAACACATGCGACGGAGATGCGAATGTTGAGATGGATGTGTGGTGTGACGAGGATGGAAAAGATAAGGACTTAGTATATCAGAGGAAGTTTGAAAGTGACGCCTGTGACGGAAAATATGAGGAGCAATATTTTAGCGTGGTATGGACATGTTATGAGGAGGGAAGAAAGTCGTTCAACGAGAAGAATGTTAATAATGAATGTGAATGGATGTCGACGTAGAGGTAGGCCAAATAAAAGATGGATAGACTGTGTGAAAGATGATATGGGTAAGGAGTGAGTGATGAGATAATGGCTGATAGAGGGAAATGGAAGAAGTACACATGTTGTGCCGACCCCACTTAAGTGGGATAATGATGATGATGATGATGCATTAGCACAAAACATCGAACACAGCCTATAGACTCCTCATGCTAGGAAAACACTTTCAAAGAACACATAAAGCTTATACTGCTGATATAAGACACCGAGCGCGATTCACGACGCGCCCCGCGGCGGACTGTGACATTGAACCGGCCAATCAGAATGCATTTTTCACTTTCCCCCCTGACCCACACACCTTTGCGGTTTGACAGAATTGTTTTTTGTATTGAATTGAATTGTAGTCATTCGGCGATTGGGCTATGTGGTCGATGGCATAAAACCATTTTTGCGACCACACGGCTAACTTTACGGATGCCTAGATCAACCGACCGAACTGTACCAATTGCAACCGTCGAAAAGTCAAAGGACGATATTGATTTTTCAAGTTTTATGAAGGATCTAATAGTCCTACAGAAATATAATATAAATATATAATATAATATAAATATATAATATAATATATAACATAATTCAAATGGCACCAACTTGGGAATACTCTCTACACATTAGAAAAAAAATCATAAAAAACGGAACACCAGGTAAAAAGATATAAGCGGTCATACATAAAATATACATACATTATACATGTCGAAATGAGAACCTCCTCGTTTTTCGTCAGCTAAAAACAGCAATTACGTCAGTGCAAATCGTATGACGTCCAACATAACATCTATGTAGGTATATATGAGTGTTTCAATTATATAAAAATATAAATATAAATATTGGTGGACATTATCACACAGCGCCATCTAGCCCCAAACTAAGCAAAGCTTGTACTATGAGAACTAGGATAACTGATAGAATACTTATAAACTTTTTTTTTGTAAATACATACATATGATACTTAATAACACCCAGACACAGAACAAACATCTATGTTCATCACACAAATATTTGTCCTGGGTGGGGATCGAACCCACAACCTACAGCGCAGAAGGCAGAGCTACTACCAACTGAAACCAAAGAAACGAAATTAATATAAAAACGATATTGTTCAAACCAATAATGCTCTCTGTTAAGCGTTCATATGGTGATACAGCTCATCTCTCAGAGTAAAACGTGAAATTTACTTTTCCAATTTAAATTTGAAATGACCCCTTACGCACCGTTTGTGTTCGGATTTAGACGAAAATAAATAACGTGGGATCATGACGGTACCTCGACCTACCTAATCTGCAAGCATAATATACAACCCCTAAAATATTTAACAATGTCCTTGAATATCTGGGTACGTCTTCAAATGACATTTGGCATATCTTCTTATCTTCTTATATATAAAAATGAATCGCTAAATGTGTTGCTAAGCGTAAATCTCGAGAGCAGCTGAACCGATTTCGCTAATTATTTTTTTGTTGTATTTGTTATTATTAGGAGAAGGTTCTTATGGAAAAAAATGAATTTGACAGGACAACGTCTTTTTGGTAATTACCGAGTAGCTTTTAAGACTTTACTTTAAGATGTGAAACAGGCCCTTAGACATAATAATAAACTCAATATCAAATGGAGAGTTCAAGAAGTGACGGATATAGTTGTTGTACAAGTATTTACCATTTTATGTTGTATTTCCGTTTTATAATAAAAATGAATAAATATTGGTGCACATTGTACACAGCGCCGTGTCTAAACTAAGCATAGCTTGCACTATGGGAACTAGATAACTAATAAAATACTTACATACGTTATTTTTTGTAAATACAAACATTATGATATATATTACACCCAGACACAGAACAAACACCTATGTTCATCACACAAATGTTTGTACTGGGTGGGCATCGAATCCATTACCTACAGCGCAGAAGCCAGAGTTACCACCAACCGAGCTTTAGGTCAGTCCAGTTACAAGTTGAGTTACTTAATCATATCACCAACCCACTGAACCCTAAAATGCCCCACTTTCCTCCATTTTAGACCACGTCGTCAACACCAAGATCAAAAAGAAATGATTACATAAACTTGTATCTTCTTCTTTTCTACTACACGAATACAAATTTATGCAAATAAAACTCACCAAAGAACATCGATAAGCTTATACTGTTTCAAGAGTTATCGCAAAGTTACTTAATTACTTTAATTACTTTAAAGTATCTCGGCACAATACAGGTCTCAAACAGTAAGGACACTTCACAACTTCGGCGCATGGCGCGGCGGGATATTTCCCGGCCGAAGGACAAAAGTAGGAACCTTGCGCTAATATTTGTTAGCAAATATTTGTTCCTGGTTTGAGTGTTTTAGGACTGTGGTACTCGTAGTTTCTAATACCTACGACACAGGAAATCAGAGTGTGGGGTGGAGGTGGGGTTATAACTATGTATAGTATGTGACTGTTGATTGTTTGTTTGTGTAGTTTTACTCTTCATTACTGCACAATACAGTGTAAAGGGTTAAATCAAAATGCAGCGGTATGTTTTTCCTACAAGGGTGTATGATTTTTCAAAGGTAATTTTACCCGTAGTTATGTATGATCAAAGCACCTTAGTATTTACGACTACACCATGACATTTAGACATTACCTATTTAAACAAGTTGATTCAAACCGAGAAATTTCAGAAAATTAGTCAATACTATTCTTGATGAATATAGCCTGATGTCGCTCTGCCACTCGACGGCTAAATATGAATTTACTTAGTCTGCACTATTTTATTTTGTGTAACATTTCTCTACTTTAATTATTTTTAAGCAAATAGTTATTTTATCTTTAGGTTTTATTTCTAAATCAAGTGTAGCGTGTGCTGCTTTTTGAATTTGTGCTGAAGCTCTTTAGTTATTTTCTTATTGTTGTGCGAACGTGAGTAAGTAGGTACTTTTAATAATTATTCTTGTGTGAGCCTTCACCTTGTTCGATTGGCACCACACCGGAGCTCTACATAGCATTGAGGAAAGGATCATTAAAAAAAAGGTAGACCCCAAGCCGTGTTTGTTGCCTGATTCTTCTAGGCTTGGTCGCGTGGAATCGGCGTAGCTTCACCTAGTTTTTAAGACGTTTCAAAGTGATCCCTGTGATTTTATTGAAATAAATGATTTTTGAATTTGATTTTTTTCTGTATGCAATCTTATGAAACAATTAATAGCAAAAACTGTTTTCGATTACATTTCCAAGTGCCTTTACTGCTTGCTTCTCTTGAGTGTTGTATTGTGCTTCTGGGTAAGACAGTAAATTTGATTGGAACCTAATTATGCAAATAATTTACTTAACCGTTTCAATAGAACACAATTTAATTACGAGTACTTTGATAATTCAATTTATGAAATGCATTAATTAAATATGTATATTTCATTCTGTCAATGCAACATAAATATGTATAAAGACAACTAATATTTAAAAGCAGAACATAATATTATTAATTTTCTTATTACCTCCTACTTCTTATTACTAATCGTTATTAAAAAAGTTAAAGCTTCAAATTACTAACAACCATGAACAACGATAGTTTTAAATCTATAAATACAAGCTTACCTAGTACCTAGTACTCGATCAGATTACACAGATAAAGTGAAAACTGAATATATGTGAGTATAGAATAGTAGAGTTCCTCATGAAAAAGCTCGTCTGGGATAACACTACCACCTTTCTGATTACAACCGCCAGGCAGAATTGTGTGGTTGCCGGTGAAATTACAGGCAATTAATGGGCTATTTGACAAGATTTTAAAAACCATTTTAGATTATTCAGTAGTGACTATGGAACCCATAAAACAATATTATTTGAAATTCTGATAAGTATTGGCTCTAAAAATTTAAATTATATAACTTCAATTTAAAAAACCCGCAAAAACGCTTCTATGCAAATGGCGTCGCACTAGTTTCTGTGACGTCACATGTTTGTCAACAAGTAAATAAACGTCTAGTTTTTCAAGGCAGGCGAAGACATAATTGACAAGCATACGACGTCATTGTCGATTCGACCACCGTTTACCACCATCCTGACCGTTTTGTGTCACGTGACTGGCGTTGAAAAATTTATATATTTTACTAGCTAACCCGGCGAATTTCATATCGCTTTAGAATGTTAATTTCCCGTTACCGTTCCCGTTCCCACTCTCGTTCCCGTTCCCGTTAAAAAGTGTCCTATGTCCGTCTCCTGGTTCTAAGCTACCTCCCCACGAATTTTCAGCCAAATCGGTTCAGCCGTTCTTGAGTTATAAATAGTGTAATTAACACGACTTTCTTTTATATATATAGATTATGAGTTTTTTAATAAATTATTGTTTATTTTCATGTTATTTTACATAATAATTTACATAGATTACTATCAAGAATACCTTATTTTTCATACTGTCAAATAGCCTATTATGCGAAACACCTGTATGCCTTAAGTTGGTGAAAAAAGACAGTACGTAGAGGTGTGCCAGTGGCGCCCAGGCACAGGGTGCAGACACTGGAGGGTTGCAAAACTGCCCATAAAGGGGCGCCGCCGATCTTTTGATAGTGCGGGTTGCCCCATAATTGGGAACCTCCAAAGTTTTTACAGGTGTGGGCGCGTAGGCCTTAAAGATTATACTCAATTCACTTAGTTGGTTTGAGGACGTAGTTTTAGAAGCACCGGGCGCATAAAAGACTAGTTACGGCACTGGATATGTGTATTTGTGATGTACGAGTTAGTGAGTTGTTACATCCCATAGAATGACCTGGTTTCAAGTATTATTCAAAACAAAGATGACATTTAACAAACAGTTTTATAGAGCGGAATACAGAGAATTTATCTCGTGTTTCTTATTCGTTGCACTTTACAGAGCGGATCACTACGAGCTTTGCGATGTAGTTTTATATCTTGTCTCGCATTGTGAGTGGTTTAAGTTACTACATGTGAAGCTTTATCTAACTTTTACGGTTACTATCCACTAAAGCATAATGTAAAGATATATGAAGACATCCGACATGACGATAGAATGACATTTTTGTAGCAATTGTTGACTGTGATTCTTTTAACCAACTTAAAAACGGAGGTTCTTAAAATGAGTTCTTAAAACAGTCACTACTATTTATTATCACATACATAGTACTGATTCCACATTACCAGAAACTATGAGTACTATTTCCATATAATACCAAGACCCAAATGTTTAAGTTCACTTTCTAATTTAAAGTTTATTATTATTTAAAGTTAATTATCGCCAATCTACCGTTGATTGCGGTCGCGGGTGATGCTCATGATGAAGAGCATCTGAATTGTTTAGGTAAAATTTGGTAATTAGTCGTATTTCTAGTTAAAATTATAAGGATGTGTTAGAATACCAAGTTAAATAAAAAATAATAGTACCCGGACAAAATACTTGCAAAGATCATGCAAACTTTGAACTTCAACTCACTTACCTGCCACTCCACTGTCCTCGTTTCAAAGTCAACCAAGAAATGAACATCTAAAAGAATTATTGATATAATACCTGTGGTCGTCGTTCAACCCCACTCAATAACAAGAAAGAACGAGTCCATACACCGACCTATTCACATGTCAAAATGCAGGTTTAATATCGAACATTGAAAGAGCTTTTCAACAACCTAAGAGGTCTCTTAGGTTGTATGTCTTGTGGCAAGTTCCGACAAGACATACAGTTATATGAGACCAATGTATTGAAACAGTTTCATAACAGAAGCCGTAGTTTCCAAAACTTAACAGGAACATTGAATTGCTTCTCAGAGGTATTTCATTTGGTATTGGCTATGAGCAACACGGTCTTCCTACGGAAGGAAGTAGTCTTAGCGATAGATTACTATTAAAATAGTTCTGGCGTTTGTTGCGGGGGGAAATGTGCACACAAGTGCAGTTCCGCACACTTACATGCAAAACAAAACTGCCAATGATGACGTTAATACAAACAATTCAACAATACACTAATAATTCGTTTACAGATGACTCACACATTGACACGTTTTATAAAATGTGTATGCCCACTTGGGCCTGTACTTTGACAGAAGGGACCGCGGCGAATGGCTATTCCCTTCCGTAGGAAGCCCGTGTTGCTCTAAGGCTCTTCAGGCTTTTCCACATAAAACATTTTCCAAATTTTCTAATCTTATTTGTCTTATGCATTGTCCCAATTCAATTTTTTCTAAACGCGTCATCTTTATAATCTACTTGACTTTGTATCTACAATCTACGATTGTAGATACAAAGTCTCAATTTTTCGAATAAAGGAAAAAAAGGCATTGATGGATACAACGCAAATAGGTATGCTTCGTAATTATGATAAACGTACGTAATTTCCTGATGTTATAGATAGAGGATATCATGAACTAAGCAAATACTTGACTGGCCTCACAGCTCAATTGGTAGTAACTCTGCCTTCTGCGCTGTAGGTTGTGGGTTCGATCCCCACCCAGGGCAAATATTTGTGTGATGAACATAGATGTTTGTTCTGTGTCTGGGTGTTAATAGGTAAAATAAGTATGTATTTAAAAAAAAAAGTATATAAGTATTCTATCAGTTATATAGTTCCCATAGTACAAGCTTAGCTTAGTTTGGGGCTAGATGACGCTGTGTGTAAAGTCAGCCAAAAAAAGTAACACCCAACTTTTTGTCCAAATTTTTTTTCAAAGCGCCTTGAGATCTGAGAGTATGTCTACCGTACTTGGGATTACAGTTCTAATCCTATTTCATTTCTTTTAATATGTTCAGTTATTGCTGCAATTCCTCTTTTAATTTGTTGGGACTCTTGTCCAACAAAATGGTAGATTAAAACTGGTGAACCAGAAGAGAACAAAGATGCATTTCTATTTTGTTCTTAGAAATTAGTTTTTGTTCATTTTAGAATTAAAACCGAGACCGAACTAACATCTAAGTTCACCACATAAATGTTTTTCCTGGATAGGAGTATCTGCCTTCTGCACTGTAAGTATATCCAGTCAAAGCCAGGCCATTACTGTGACTAATTATCCGTATCATGTAGAATGTAGATGAACGATCATATACGTACATCAAGACTTGGTTATGCGTCACGAGTATGAAGGTTAGAAGCTTCTTTATCAAACATTTATCACCATTCATCATCTTTGTATGCATCTTGAGTTGGGTACTTTTATACACTGAGTGAAGTGTCCGGGAAGTGCCGGGCTGTAAAAGCTATAGATGACAAGACTGATGCTCCTGCTCCGGCACTGTCACTGACGTGTGTAAACGAGTTTATATTAAACTAGTGGAAACCCTGGCGACTTCGTTTACGTGACGTTATTTTCATACAGACTTCAACCTCCGCTGTATTTTGAGGGATTCATTTTTTAGAGCACCCCTACACATCAAATACATCTTTATAATTTCAAGTTTCTAGGGCCATAGGTTTAGGCTGTTATCTGATCAGTCAGTCAGTCAGTAACGCAAAAGTTTGATACATTATAATGTACGCACGCATTGATGTGTCAGCCCCTGACGTAACACGGTGTTGCCACGTCCCTGACACTGCACTGATGTGTGGATATATTTATCTATCTAATATCTTGAAAAAAGAGTGTGAATTTTGTGAGATAATATGGGAAATTATGTGCGGAGGGTAATTTCCGGAACCAAAGACCTATTTGAAATAATATTTCACCATTTGAAAGGCGCGCTTTCGGTTTGCTTCTGCGTGGGCATATAATAGCTTCATTTAGAGTTTTAGAGCAATCATTTTAAGTGTTGTCGACATTTCATTTTGCATGAGATCAATTGGAGAAGAAGTTCAAAATAAAAAAAAAAACGATTTACAATTATTATTAAATAAAAGAACAGTCGGCACTCTTCATACATTTCAAGACTACAGATTAGCTATTTTTTTTTTGTTTAAACGTAGGTTATTAGATAACTTCGATTTCTTGCTTTAAGACGCTGCCAGTCGACGATTATTTTTGTTCGAAACGAAAAAAGAAATACTTGTGAACAAGCCACATCTCCTATTTTATAATGTATAGTATATGTGAATAAAGATGTACCCATCTTTAATCACTTCTATAAATAATCCTACCGACCGCTGCAATGATGACAAACACACGTCCGCGCGTGGTCCGCCTTAGCTTTTCGAATAAATTAATGATATAAATTATGCATAATTACTTATTAAAAATCTATTCTAATAGAAATCTAGATCTACATATTACCTATCTTTAACAATAAATCACAAGTTGATTTTAATAGTAGGTATATAAAATATTTCGATCATAAATTCTAAAACGTATCATTTTGAAATAATATTTTTATCGTGAAAAGTTTCTGCTTTTATGTTTTCAGCTTAATAGAAATCTAGGTAGGAACCTGAAGTAATATACTTATAAAAATAGGAGATGTGGCTTGTTCAGAAGTATTTCTTTTTTCATTTCGAAAAAGAGCAATTCTGGGCAGCTTCTTAAGGAGAGGTATCACATACCAGTGAGGTGCAAACTTACAATTACTGAGCTATGTCTTTTTTGTGAATAAATAATTATATACCAATGTTAATGTAGTCTCTCTCTACGCCGTAGAAGCACTACGCGCGCGTAGATCGTCTACGATATCTTACGAGACCATAAGATATCCAATATCATTCAGGTTACTTACTGTGGTGGATTTAGTCCTTGACATAAAATAGAATTGAAGAGAAGGCCTTGGAAGAAAATGCTTGGTTGGACTTACAAATTATATTAATATTTATTTAACCGACGATAAAAGAGGAGGTTATCAATTCGACATGTATATTATAATTTTTGTTGCTTTTTAGGTTTCCGTACCCAAAGGCTAAAAACGGGACTCCTATTACTAAAAGACTTCGTTCGTCTGTCTGTCATTTTCACAGATGATGTATTTCTGTTGCAGTGGCAACACGTTAGTTGTGTCGGTGGTATTTGTTGTTATAGTGATAACAACAAATACCACCGACACAACTAACGTGTTTTTTTGCCGTTTTTATAGATAATAGTACGGAACCCTTCGTGCACGAGTCCGACTCGCACTTGGCCGGTTTTATTTATGCACGACCGCGTTTCGTATCCGGTGATCCGATTTCGATGATTTTTCTATTGTATAGAATAGTCCCAAATTGGTCCCATTTACAAAATTATTCATGTAGTTGTTGTAACAGTTCCTTCAAAAAACTTAAAAAACTGGACTTCTTGATTAGTTGATACATTTTCGACGTTTATCTTTTTTAGATTTTTAAACGTAATTATATTCTTATTATATTTATTGATATTAATATGCCCTACAAAAAAATGTTCTTATACTAGCGTAATCCAACAGTCATGTGAGTTCTTCACGTGATGAATGATGCCCTACTACCACATTATTTCCGTCACGTGATAGATAAGCCGGGCGTTTCGCGCGATGGCTGCCAGAGCGTTGATCATCACCGAATTACCCTAATATAACAGCCGTTATGTGCCGTTTACCGCTTTTTAAGCAATCAAAGCCAGCATGAATTGATACATATTTTCATTCTTATTATATACAAATTAAATTATTATAACTTATTACAAAGATACAGCAAGGGCCTGTGAAAATATAAAAACCTTTACAAAGAAAAATATTTTTTTATTTTTTATTTATTTGTTAAAGTTCTCTGCTCACTCCAACGTACAATACTATAATAAATAAATATTGGTGAATTACCAACTGTGAAGCCAGTCAATTACAATGTAATGCGGTCGTCATAACTCGAGCTATTCTTCGGACTATAAATAATTTGGTTCGTAACAGCGCCATCCATTGCCGCTAGTGCATCAACAATTTATTTATTTTCATTTTTAGTGCTTAAAGATTTTTTCTTTTATATTAGAGCATAAATTTTTCACTCCCTATTTTTTTTATAAATTGTAAACACTAAATCGATGCTTACATGGGTGTCGATTCTGTACGCACCGTTTTAAAATTAGAATTTCCTAAAAAAAAACACACAATTTTGCTCTTATTCCTTTACGGCGATTCTGTTGTGTCCATTCTAAAATTTTGGAAATTCTAATTTTAGATCGGTGCTAACAGAATCGACACCATTATCATTTATTTATTCAGACATAACTTGATTTAGGTTTTTTTTGTGATGAGACTCCACGCTATTACCATTTTACCGTAAGTTACGGTCCGGTAGGCCCTAACTACTAAATGGTTCGGTATTGCCTTACAAGAAACAAACCTAAGTACGTATCATAAGTGCCTATTGTTAAAATAATGATGAATTCAATCATCATAGATAATAATAGACTTGCTGTAGAATTAAAATGGCAATGTCAAAAAATATCTAACAAAAGACCATCATCGAACGTGTTAAAAATTCAAAATGGCTAACTAACCCGTGCGCGACTTCATTTGCGTATAGACCATACGTTTTCTGTCATACTTTGTTTGTTAAATAACATAACTTAGAATTAGTTAAATTAAAAGAGTATTTAAGTAATATATCAGTTATCTGGTTCTATGATATTATTATTATTATTACATATTCTATTCCCAACGAGAGTTAATGTCAGGTATGCGGCCAGTTATAAAACATAAGCCAAATCCTCTTCGCAACATGTTGTGCCGACCCCACATTATGTGGGAAAATGGAAAAGAAAATGATGATCAGTTATCTGGTTCCCATAGTACAAGCTTTGCTTAGTTTTTGGTTAGATGGTGCTGTGTGCAATGCCTAACAATATTTATTTATCTACACAGTGAGGCAGAAGATTCATCAAAGTTCACTTGGCAGAGGTTTTGGTAAGTAGTTTGTACTTTAGAATGAAATCAGAAATAGAAACGTGTAATCTGGAATGTTTAAAAATAAACTGTTTAAATGCCAATTTATTGCAATAAAAATCAAGTAACGGGAACCATCTAGTTAACGTTTCGAACACACGATGTTTGTAATAGAAAATTGAATGAACATCTGGCTGGGAGTTAAGAGAGTCGTTTCAGAAGACGTGGGCGTTGTGGATACACACGGTGCGGTGCGGCAGATAGCGCGCATTTAATCAGTGCGGCGACGGCAAAAGGCTAGGTAACAAAGCGCCTGGAGAAACATAAAATACCTTATGTTCTCTATAATAAAAATGTTTATAATTCAGTCGAGTAATAAATGTTTTCGATGAATGCAGAATCGTTTTTTTTTTCAATAACCGCAAAACAATTTTGTTTTCTTATGACAAAAATAACTTAAGAGGCTCCTAGTCGACGATTGCACTTTTTCGAAACGACAAAAGTAATACTTCTGAACAAGCCACATCTCCTATTTTTATAAGTATATTACTTCAGGTTCCTACCTAGATTTCTATTAAGCTGAAAACATAATAGCAGAAACTTTTCACGATAAAGATATTGTTTCAAAATGATACGTTTTAGAATTTATGATCGAAATATTTTATATACCTACTATTAAAATCAACTTGTGATTTATTGTTAAAGATAGGTAATATGTAGATCTAGATTTCTATTAGAACAGATTTTTGATAAGTAATTATACATAATTTATATCATTAATTTATTAAAAAGCTAAGGCGGACCACGCGCCGACGTGTGTTTGTCGTATACATTATAAAATAGGAGATGTGGCTTGTTCACAAGTATTTCTTTTTTCGTTTCGAACAAAAACAATCGTCGACTGGGAGCGCCTTAAGGATATAATCTAGATAAATTATAGATAAAAACTCGATTGGTGAAACTTTTCTCGATAGATTTATTTTACAAAGTTGGCTCTTCAAAAACACTAGTTTCGTTAATCGAGAATAAGAATAATCTAAGAATAACTAAACAGTTCATTTTTATATAATTCGTTAGATAATCTTACTAGCTAAGTAAATAACAGACAGTTTCTTTTTAAATTTGATGGTTTTCGAGATAATGCAGTTTTATCACTTTTTCCGTCTTACCCAGGTAGACTCAGCCCATACAAAACCTCAAAAATTTCACTTATCACCTTAAAGAAAAATCTACGCACAAGTACAATGTAAATTCAACAATTGCAAACCATTTTACTGCACCGTACCGTTTCTGGTAAATACCTGAATATTTTTAATAATAATATTATTAAGATTTTGTATATAATAATTATGAAAGAGAAACATCATGATGAAAGCAGTTGGTATTCTTATAAGCTTATATTCAGGTTTCCAACCTGTCATGGAATGTAAAATACAGCAAAATGTGGGCATGTGCACAATGTAATGTTTGAACGTGCCCTTAAGACATCTTCAAGAATCTGAAAGTCTAGATCTGAGATAGCTAACGTAGTTACTTGGGGATTACAGTCGTGATCCTATTTATTTTATTGAATACATGCAGAGAGGGTTGACGTAAAGCAAGAGGCCAGTTGTAAAACATTAGCCAAATCTTATTCACAACATTATTGTCAACATGTTGTGCGCACATTGGAAAATTATAATAATGATGATGATATAACTATAGATTTTGACACGGGTCTTTATCACGTAATTACCTTTAATTTACTTTCCCGACGTTTCGGCTATGTTACAATAACCATGGTCGCGGGCAGACTGCCGCGACCATGGTTATTGTAACATAGCCGAAACGTCGGGAAAGTAAATTAAAGGTAATTACGTGATAAAGACCCGTGTCAAAATCTATAGTTATGTCTACTAATCACGATAGTTTGAAAAATAATGATGATGATGATGATATATAATTACATACAGATGTACTAATGAAAGTTATAGGCAAATTTTTGATACCATAAGTTACATTATTGCAATTTTCGAAAAAATATTTATTTTTTTATGAAATAAAAAAAAACTAAGATCACAACTGTAATCCCCAAGTACGGTAGACATCCTCTCAGATCTCCAGACGCTTAGATCCTTTAAAGATGTCTAGTAGGGGTAGTTAGAGGCACGTCTAAACATTAAATTTGGCACATGCCCGCATTTTGCAGTAGTTAGCATTCTATACGTGACAGGTTGCAAGCCCATCGCCGCTTATAAGAATATAAGCAGGTTTCCTCACGATGTTTTTTGTGCTTTTGACCGCTTTTGATGCGCCTATGTTATTCGCTGATAATGTAACTTTTAATAGGTGAAAGATTTTTTAAAATTAATTCTACAGTTTTTATAGTTTATTTGGTACAAACAAAAATACAACCATTTTACCTCCTTATAATCGTAGTGATGACAAAGAGAACTTTCTATTTCCTAAATGTATTAAAAAAGTTTGGTTCTGAAGCATACAAATCTTAAAATATTCCGGAACGTCGTCAGCTAAAATTGGGAAAGGGTTCCAATAAAGAGTAAAACGGGATAACAAGACGTAGGACGACTTGTACCTTTGGTATGTTATCTTTGCATTACCATTTTTTGTTAGACCCTTTCTTCGAATAGTTTTTTGCTATTCTACCCCTCCTGAACAATGGAATAACTGCCTGAAATTTTAGTTTTTAACTCACTAACATCAGTTACAACCATCGACCACACAGCCAATAGACTTCTCATGCGAGGCGAATACTTTCTCACAAAATATTAGGCGTATATTGCTGATATAAGACACCGAGCGCGATTCACGACGCACCCCACGGCGGGCGTGATATTAAATCAGAATGCATCAGAATTGTTCGTTTGAAGAAAAGAAGCCATTAGGCATCTATCGGCTATGTGGTCGATGGTTTCAACTCAATGACATTATTCAAAAAATTTACATGCGGATTAACAACTGCAAGAAAACATGGTGAGAAAACCGGACAGCAGCCTTATAAGCGGTGATGGGCTTGTCACGTATGGAATGGAATGCACTGCAAAATGTAAATGTAATGTTTAGCGTGCCTCTGACTATCTCCTAGGCATATCCAAGGATCTGAGCGCCTGGAGATCTGCGAGGGTATCTATTTTACTTGGGAACTACAGTCGTGATTCACTTTTAGAAATGTATTCTTAAAATTTCTCGTTTGACAAGATAGTAAGATACATCTTAGCATACATATTTGAAGCCAGAGAGAGCCCTTTGACGCTAAAGCCGCAATTATATTGTCGGGGCGTGTCGTGACGCGCCATAAGTAGGTATATCGTATCCACACATTTAGTATGATTAGAATTACATTACTAAAGCGTAGCCGACACGCTGCTTAAATACTTATACATATAGTTGAGGCTTTAGAGTATGTAATTACTAATTACAACTGTTATTTGAAGTAGTGAATGCATCCCCAACCCCATATCAAAGGGAAAGACGAGAGTTCAAATCCCACTCGGTCGATAACAGTCTACAAACCCAGTATTGGGTTAACACTTAAAAATAAATTAACATGCTTATTTGACTTGGCTTGGTAAAATAATTGAATTGACTATTCTCACAAATGCAAAGTAAATACTAATTAAATAAAAAAAACTTTCCAGCTGTTTATTTGCTATGCTTGCTCGTCGTGTATGCTGGTTTCGTTCATGATAATAAATAAAAAAATAAAAATAAATAGGATCACGACTAATCCCTAAGTACGGCAGACATCCGCTCAGATCTTCAGGCGCTTAGATCCTTTGAAGATATCTAGTAGGGGTAGTCAGAGTCCAAACATTACATTTTGCACATGCCCACATTTTGCAGTAGTTAGCATTCCATACGTGGCAGGTTGCAAGCCCATCGCCGCTTGTTTCCTCACGATGTTTTTCTTCACTGTTTTGAGCACTTGTTTTTGATGCGCATATAAATTTTTAGAACAGAAAAATCCTTTGATGCACGCCGTGATTCGGCTCGGCCAACACGGTTTTCTATATGATAACAAATTGACCCCGCGAACTTCGTATCGCTTTAGAATTAACAAATGTTGTCTTAAGTTCCCGTTCCCGTTACCGTATTATCAAACCTTATAAAACTCAAATTGACTCTTCGTTTTAGTTAGAAAACTTTTGTATGGGAAAAAGAAAAGGGCTGTTTTTAGGGTTTTCCCGGCAATTATTCGAATTTTTCTCACCTTTTATACCTTCCCTAGACCTCCACGAACAATTCAAAATCAAGATAAGATAAATCCGTTCAGCCGTTCTCGAGTTTTAGCGAGACTAACGAACAGCAATTGATTTTTATATACATATATAGAAGATACCACGAAAGGTTTAACTTTTTAACAGATTCAAAAAAAAGAAGATCATCAAATTGGCTGTGTACATTTTTATATAAAATTAAATAGGATCACGACTGTAATTCGACAGTGCGGTAGAAATAATCTCAGATCTCGAGGTGTTTAAATCCATGAAGATGTCTAAAGGGGGTAGTCAAAGGTACATCCAAACATAATTATGTTTGGCACAATGCCTACATTATGCAGTAGTAAGCATTCCATACATGATAGGTTGCAAACCCATCGCCGTTTTTCTGGTTTCCTCAAAAAAAACTTTTTTCCTTGTTATTATTCATTTTTTATTAAAACATATTGAGGTGGTCCCATTAAATACGTAACATTTATCTAAACACAACTTTAAAATCAACATCATATTTTGCAATTTTTCAAATCACTTATCTAACAAATGTGTTCTGAAATGTTTTTTGTTTTCTAAAAGTAGTTTATTAGAAATGTTGTACCCGAACTTAACTACAAGGAATTTAACTTAAAACAGATGAAGGTCTGATTAGGATTTTCGGAGATAATAACAATTCTTCAAGTTCCGACATTTTCAACTTTTTAAAGTTCGTAATAATTACTTTTAAAAACCGACGAATTATTTTCGACCAATTAAAAAGACTAGGGAAGATATTCGTTTTTAGGGTTCCGTACCCAAAGGGTTAACGGCACCCTATTACTAAGACTTCGCTGTCCGTCTGTCTGTCACAGGGCTGCATCTCATGAACCGTGATAGCCAGACAGTTAAAATTTTCACAGTTTATGTATTTCTGTTGGGAGGGAGGCCCCATACAATAACTGTGATTTTTTTTGCCGTTTTTGTAGATAGTACGGAACCCTTCGTGCGCGAGTCCGACTCGCATTTGGCCGGTTTTTTTAGAACTATAAAGGAATTGTTAGTCCTACATGTATATAATTTAAATGGGACCATCTTGGGACTATTCTCTACATAATAGACAAAAAGAATCAAAATTAGGTAATCATAAAATTCATAAGAATCAGTGGAGTCATCTAAATACCGTTGCAAACATTTTATACTATAGGCAGTGGTCTATAGTATATACTACAGTTGAGCTACCTATAGACACTATTAGGTAGCTCAACTGATCTATATCTCTACCAGTAGGAAGCATTCCCAAGATACTGGCAGCATTGCCACGCTGGACGACAATGCTGATCCCTTGTGCCTAATAGGAACCAGCTCTCGGATCACGCGTCGCTTCGACCAGAACTTACTAGCGTAGGTATAATAAATAATAATAATAAATATTGGTGGACATTTCACACAGCGCCATCTAGCCCCAAACTAAGCAAAGCTTGTACTATAGGAACGAGATAGCTGAGACCCACGACTAGGCTCACTAAAACTAAGAAATCATTTCAATGTGTACGCTTCTATAACAAAATCCCAAATGACATGCAAAAGCTATCTGTTAGCAAATTTAAAAACTTAATTAAACGTAAACTATGCAAAAAGGCTTCCTATAAAATATCTGATTATTTAGACGACAAAAAAGCCTGGGACTGCTCCAACTCGCTCTATCAATAATAATTAAGATTCATTTTGTATTAAAAATAAGTACAAAGACTTAAAAAAAACACAAACAATGAACAAATTAAACTAATTAAATTAATTTGACGATTCTAAATGATCCAAGTGATTTCAATGAATAAACGATATTTAGATTTTTGATAGAATACTTACATAAGTTTTTTTTTTGTTGTAAATACATACTTATTATACATATTAACACCCATATAACTACATATAATGATTACATTAACGTATGGAATGCAAACTACTGCCAAATATTCTGTAAAACGTTTTTTTTTTTTTTGTCATTTGGAAATCTAATTGATTACATTGCAAATACAATTAGCGACGCCATTCATAACCTGTCATTGTGATATTTATTTGTTTTGTTTTATTAGCTTTTAAAATGGCATTATTACAATCTGTCTAGCCATTTGGATATCTGAATTCATTATAACATAGTGTGAAGCTATTATACAGATTTGGCATAATTTCAGTAAGTATTTCTCGTTCCTTTGGTATAGCCCGAACCATTTTATTTCGTCGAGAATCATCATCTGAACTCGACTGTAATCCAAGTACGGTAGATATCCGTTTAGATCTCCAGGCACTCAGATCCTTGAATATGTCTAAAGGATGTAGTCAGAGGCCTCTACCCAAATGGCAAATGCCCACATTTTGCAGTAGGTAGTTAGCATTCCATACGTGACAGGTTGCAAGCCCATCGCTCATCTTTAAGAATCACCAATGTTAAGTCCTTGTTTGAAAAATGGTAGGTATTTGAGTTTTATGGAATCTATTTTGCTCTAAAATGCCGATTTATTCCCTAAACGTTATCTTCATTAACATAATTTTATCCGCTGAGGACACAGGCCTACATATTTTATATAAAAATGAATATTTCTCTTGGTCACGGCATCACGCGTGAACAGCTGGACCGATTTTGTTAATTATTCGTTATTATCAGGAGAAGGTTCTAATAAAAGAAAATTTACTGGACTATGTCTGTCGGGACAGCTAGTCATTTATATTTCCAAGCGAACGATCTTTTGCAACCTGCATCCTGCATCCAATGGCTCTCCCAGCAACCTTTATCAAGTCGTCTGTCTATCTAGTGGGGGGCGTTCTAAGACTTTGTAGTGAGTGTTTTTCACTCGAGAACAATTCTGCCCAAACGGTCGTAATTGCTCTGAACTATAGATTCGTAATAATAATAAACGATAAAAAATAGGATCACGACTGTAATCCCCAAGTACGGTAGACATCCTCTCAGATCTCCAGGCATTTAGATCCTTTGAAGATTATATTTGGCACATGCTCAAATTTTGCAGTAGTTAGCATTTCATATGTGACAGGTTGCAAGCCGATGTTTTCCTTCACCGTTTTGAGCACGTGTTTTTTTGATGCGCATATAAAATTTTCGAATAGAAAAATCCATTGATGCATGCCGTGATTCGAACCCACGACCTTCAGATTGAAAGTCGAGGTACCTTCCGCACTCGGCCAACACGGCTATAATAAATTAAATATATTATAATAATAAATATATAATGTTATTAGCTTAAGCTTATAGGCTCAGGTACATAGCTTAGGTTTATAAAGTGCTTAGTTTTTGAAACCTAATAGATACAAATAAGCTAAAATTACGTCTCGTGTTGGAACTTAATTTACCCAAACGCCTAACTAAATCAGGAGAGCTCATCTCTACTGAGATCAAAAAGTTTCCAACTATAATAAAGTTGAACTTCATAAAGCCAGAAGTTTTAACATTCATAATTCCAAATTTGAAATACTAGGTTACTTACATTTAAAACGGCTACAATTTCCCAAAAAATGCTTCCACTAATTCACTCACGATAACTCAAAAATCACTGCATAAAAAAACATAGACAAAGCGGTCCTAAACAAACCAATTCGACCAACACAATCATGAATTCACATTTTCTAAAAGTTCATAAAAACAAAAGAAAAAGCTTCATTAATTTTTCAATCCAAAAAGTTTATATTGTAATTTCAAAAAGAGTTCGTATTATGGAATATAATATGGAACGTGGATTTCGCGCGAAGTTGAGTTTGGAACGCGCCACGGCCGGCTGGCTACAGCGAGCGCCAGTATTCGACTGTAGAACGTGAACGGGCGCTGTGTTTTCCAGCATACGAGTACATACAATGTTAGATATTATGCCATAAAATAGTTTTTTAGGGTTCCGTACCCAAAGGGTAAAAACGGTACCCTATTACTAAGACTTCGCTGTCCGTCTGTCCGTCTGTCCGTCTGTCTGTTACAGGGCTGTATCACATGAACCGTAATAGCTAGACAGTTGAAATTTTCACAGAATATGTATTTCTGTTGCTGCTATAACAACAAATACTAAAAACAGAATAAAATAAATATTTAAGGGGGGCACCCATACAACAAACGTGATTTTTTTGCCGTTTTATATAGAAAATGGTACGGAACCCTTCTTGCGCGAGTCGACTCGCACTTGGCCGGTTTTTTTTTTTTAACTACCTGAGCTGAAACATTTTTTGGATAAAACCGTTTTATTATAACCTTTTCAGACCTGAGTATTTTTTTTGCATTGAAATAGAGACCGGATATATTTTGTGTTCCAAATTCAAACACCAAAATAGTGAATAAAAACAAAACAGTGAATAAAAGGCCTTTTTATTCACTGTTTTGCGTGAATAAAATAAGCTTTTTAAAGTAGGTATGGTATAAAATAAATATTCTCGTAGTCATGGTATAAAGTATAGTATGCAACTCCTGAATAAAGTACGAATTTATATCGAGGGCCATGAATCACTCGCGTCGTTCAGGATTCTAACAGTTGAATCACTCGCTGCGCTCGTGATTCAATCATTAGAATCCTTCACTTGCTCGTGACTCATCTACGGCCCTCGCTTTAAATCCGTCCTTTATTCACTAGTTGCATAATATACTATTTTATTGATATTTAGATAGGTAGGGTACTAAAAATATTGTAAAATTAATGTTTTATAGAAACGGTTCGTGTAGAATTAAATGAGACCAAGATGATAGTAGCCCCGGCGGACAAATTGATCCTTTGGTAAACTTTGGAAAAACTTAGTAAAATAAAGTGAAATTTTAATACTTAAGAAAACGTGTAAATTACCGTTAACTAAATTAATTATAGGTTAGTAAGTGCTGCCTATCAAAAAAAGTTTTGACGTTGATATTTTGGTTTGGTAAGAGTCTCGTTCTTAATACCTTAATAATTATACTCTTATCTTATAAGTGCCATAGTTTAGTTATCCCGTCATAGATTCGCGTATTTTTGTTTGCTTATCTAAAATTACAAATGCACAGATAGACACTCGCAAAAAAAATTAGGGTCTGTATCTGTTTGTCTACTTATCAAAATATATCTACGCCTATCCAGTAATGGCCGGCTCACAGTGGCGCGGCGGGGCAGAGAATTTAAAATTTATCAATAGAATTTAATAGTTATCCAGTCTAGGTATATATTTCAATGCTCGGTGATCGGCCTCGGAGCATTGCAGCGCAGTTTTGCGTGATTACCTAAACTATTAAATTCAATAGAATTTACCTACTGATTGGTCGAGCTTCGACTTTTATAGGCTAAGTGATATTTTTGCAATGCCCTACCCGGGCTCATGTTGATACCATACCTATTTAAGAACTTAATGTACCTACACATGAAAGCAATAAAAACTTTGAACTTTGAACTTTGAACAAACCAAGAATCTGGATCTGTATCTCAAAGAGATTAGATGTTAATAGCTCTTAAAAGTTCTAATTGATTCTCCTGTCCAATTCAAAGTTTAGATGTGATTTAAATCTGTTTTTTAAATCTAATTCTCAGATGAAATAGGTACTTATAAGTTTTGTTTGTAGGTGCACAATTTAGGGGAATTACACAGAATAAACATCTATGTTTATCACACAAATGTTTGTCTTGGGTGGGGAACGAACTCACAACCTACAGCGCAGAAAGCAGAGCTACTACCAACCGATCTGTAAAGTATGAACATTTTATGCAAATAAAATTACGCAAAAAAAACAAAGAAACGTAGATATTTACAAGGCAGGTAAATATTTTTTATGGCTTTCTCGAAAATAATATCAACAATTTTATTTCCACGGCGCCAAAATGGCCACTTAGGCAAGCCGTAATCAAAGAAAGCACCAAAGCTTTTTTAGGCAACATTATAACGTTAATTATTACCACAACGTGGCTATGAAATTAGCGGTTTTCTTATATTAATCTACACTAACATTACATTGTCACCAGGGTATTACAATGATTTTCCCAAACGTTGTTGTCTGACGTCGTGTTGACGTCAGGCATACGACTGGGTATAAAACACTAACCCTCGTATTCAAGAACGACACTATGAGAACACGCACCCACAGTGGACGAAATCTTTTTTCATAAAAATCACTTTATGTGTTGTGCGACACTGCATAGTGTGACTAGAGGCACATTGTCGTGTGCCTCTAACCAAAGTTGAGTTCTATAGGCACATGGTAGCGTGCGCCACAGTGCTGCTCAACACATAAAGTGATGTTTATGAAAAAAGATTTCGTCCACTGTGGGTGCGTGTTCTCATAGTGTCGTTCTTGAATACGAGGGTAAGTCAAATCCTTTTGCAACATGTTTTTTTACATTTTGTGCCGATCCCACATGAAGTGGGATTCTGTGGGATATGGACAAGAAGATGATGATTAACATTAACATTAACAAAAGCACGTGCTTACAACGGTGAAATAAAACATCGTGAGGATACCAGTTAGTGTTCTTATAAGCGGCGATGGACTTGCAACCTGTTACGTATGGAATGCTAACTACTGCAAAATGTGGGCATGTGCCAAATATACATTATAAAAACATCGTGAGGAAACAAGCGGCGATGGGCTTGCAACCTGCCACGTATGGAATGCTAACTACTGCAAAATGTGGGCATGTGCAAAATGTAATGTTTGGATGTGCCTCTGACTACCCCCACTAGACATCTTCAAAGGATCTAAGCGTCTGGAGATCTGAGAGGATGTCTACCGTACTTGGGGATTACAGTCGTGATCCTATTTTATGATTAACATTACTGAAAAGGATTTCCCAAAAACGTCAGGAATGTGGCCGGTTGTATTGTAACACAAACCAAGCCAAATCCTTGTTTAAGGAAACAAGTGGCAATGAAAAACCTGTTGTGCCGACCCCACATTGGGATAAGTGCAAGGAGATAATGATAATGAGTAACATTATAAAGACAAATAATAAAAGTTTGTAAAAATATGTAATCGCGTGTGTGGTGATATATTACAAGCTTTTATCTAATATGCAATGTATGTATGTATTTAACTATGTAACTATCTAACTATGTTTGTTATGGTGGAACCGATTGAGCTGAAATTTCGCATACTTATGTAACTTCGGTGACAATGCAATAATATGGTGACAGTAAGCTGATCTGATGATGAGTCAGTCACTCACAACGGAACTTCTTAGTAATTACTTTGATTGAGTAAAAACTTTGCATTCCTGTCAAGTTTCGATGACAAATGTTATGATGTGGCAGGTGTTAGATGGTGCTCGATGGTTGATTTTACAAAAGCTTTGCATTGAAAAATATTTTTCAACAGAATACTTATTTTTCTTAAGATTCATTTTACGTCTAGGTAAATAGGTACAAGGAATCATTCCTTTAAAAATCTTTTTTTTTTAATTTGCTGGTTCTATAGCCCTAAAAACTTCTCATTCTTAAATGCGCCTTCTTGACCCCGTCTCAACCTGGTACTTCAGCACTGAATCTTTAATGTATACATTTTGTATACATTTTGTGTTGAATGCTTTTAAACGTGATTCGTTTGTGGTTACGCTTGCTCATTCTGAATGCTCACCGACATTATCGCAGTTTAGCTGTCACTTACATTAGTAGAATATATTGCGAACCATTAAGGGGTGTTATGCACTTACGCCTGATTTTATTTTACTAATAAATTAAGTCACGTAGTTCTTTTCGGGTAGTAACTAAATCGACTTCTATTTAATAGCTATAAAAAATAAAATAAAATAGGTAGACCAAATAAGTTCCTCTCAGATCTCCAGGCGCTTAGATCCTTTGAAGATGTGTAGTGGGGGTAGTCAGAGGCACGTCCATGTATTAGATTTGGCCCATGCCCACATTTTGCAGTAGTTAACATTCCATACGTGACAGATTTCCAGAAGGCCAAGCCCATCTACGCTTATAAGAATACTAACTGGTTTCCTCACGATGTTTTTCTTCACAGTTTTGGGCACTTTTTTTGATGCGCATATCAATTATTCGAAGAGAAAAATCAATTGACGCCTGGATTCGAGCCTACCTTTGAAATGAAAGTCGAGGTACCTCCCACGGCGAAGAAAGAATGTCTTATTTATGGTATACTAGCAGACCCGGTCACGCGTCGCTGCGTCAACAGTTTGCAAAAAAATAATATTGCGACTATAAATTGAGATGTAAGCTATCCTATCTTTCAAGTTGGATCAAACTGCACACGGTGTGCAAAGTTTGATTAACATCGGTTAAGTAATTTAGGAGTCCATCGCGGATAAACAACGTGACGCGTAATTTTTAAGAAGAAAGATAGGAAATACGTCGTCCGCCGCGGCTTTTTGGTGTCACGTATTCAGGAGGCCCAATTTTCGATGCTCCAATTAGCTAATTTGCTGTATGGCGATCTTTATGTTGACTCCTATGCCTAGAGAATTCTAATTGAGTCAGGACTGAGGATATTGTTATAGCTTGATAAACAACACTGATAACGTAATAAAAAAAACCAGCCAAGTGCTAGTCGGACTCGCGCACGAAGGGTTCCGTACCATTATCTATAAAAAAACGCATAAAAATCTAGTTTGTTGTATGAGAGCCCCACTTAAATATTTATTTTATTTTGTTTATAGTATATTTGCTGTGGCACGGCAAAAGAAATACATCATCTGTGAAAATTTCAACTGTCTAGCTATCACGGTTCATGAGCTACAGCCTGCTGATAGACGGACGGACAGACGGAGTCTTAGTAATAGGGTCCCGTTTTTAAACTTTGAGTACGGAACCGTAAAAAACAAACAAACTACGGATAAGTCGAGGTTTTCTGCAGAAAAGTAGTCCAAGTACTAACTTATACTAAACTAAGTAATAATTAATAAGTTCGTCGTCAGATTGATTATTAAAGTGCGTTCAGTTTAAAAAATATTGAAATCTTTTGTTTGGACAGTGAAAGGCAAATATTCTCTTCTTTTTAGGGTTCCGTACCTAAGACTTCGCTATCTGTCTGTCCGTCTTTCCGTCTGTCTGTCTGTCACAAGGCTGTATCTCATGAACCGTGGTAGAATAGTTATTTTATCTTTAGGTTTTATTTCTAAATCAAGTGTAGTGTGTGCTGCTTTTTGAATTTGTGCTGAAGCTCTTTAGTTCTATACAACATTTGTACGCTAACCGCAGATCACAGTGCACACAACATTTTTGTAACAACTTTATATAACCTGTGTTTCACAAATAAAGATTTTGAATTTGAATTTGAATTTGAATTTATTTTCTTATTGTTGTACGTAATTGAGTAGTAGGTACTTTTAATTAAGTATTATTATTGTTTGAGCCTTCACCTTGTTCGATTGGCACCACACTGGAGCTCTACATAGCATTATGGAAAGGATCATTAAAAAAAAACCGGCCAAGTGCGAGTCGGACTCGCGCACGAAGGGTTCCGTACCATTATCTATAAAAACGGCAAAAAAATCATGTTTGTTGTATGGGAGCCCCCCTTAAATATTTATTTTATTCAGTTTTTAGTATTTGTTGTTAGAGCAGCAGCAGAAATACATCATCTGTGAAAATTTCAACTGTCTAGCTATCACGGTTTATGAGATACAGCCCTGTGACAGACAGACGGACAGACAGACAGACAGACGGACAGCGAAGTCTTAGTAATAGGGTCCCGTTTTTACCCTTTGGGTACGGAACCCTAAAAAAGGTAGACCCCAAGCCGTGTTTGTTGCCTGATTCTTCTAGGCTTGGTCGCGTGGAATCGGCGTAGCTTCACCTAGTTCTTAAGACGTTTCAAAGTGATCCTTGTGATTTTAATGAAATAAATGATTTTTGAATTTGAATTTGAAAGACAGTTGCAATTTTTACAGATGATGTATTTCTGTTTCCGCTATAACAACAAATCCTAATAAAATAATAAAATAAACATTTAAGTGGGGCTCTCTCATACGAAAACGTGATTTTTTTTGACGTTTTTAATAGATAATGTGCGAGTCCGATTCGCACTTGGCCAGTTTTTTTTACTTAGCCTATCTATACTATCCCACTGCTAGGCAAAGGCCTAAGATGATTGTGATTGGTATGATAACAATTTATGACGATAAAATTGATGAACACGGATGAATTGTCGTATATAGTACAATCGTAAAATAAATAAAATAATATTGGTGGACATTTTCAGTGCCATCTAGCTATTCTAATATATAAAATTCTCGTATCACAGTGTTTCTAACCAAACTCCTCTGAAACAGCTTAACCGACTTTTATGTTTTTTTTGTGTATATTCGGTAGGTATGAGAATATGTCGTAAATTATTTTTATACGCCGTGATAAAGTTCGAGAAAAATTTTTACAGGATAACGTCTGCCGGAACAGCTAGTATTATTTATAATAAATCAATATGTATGTATACAAAATAAAATCAAAATCGGTTTACCTGTTATGGCTTGATTGAGTATCAACAAACAAAATAAACATCTAATCTTTCGCAATAATAATTAGTTCGATTAATGACTGAAACTGGAAATCGCTACTCAAAGCCAGTGTTTATGTATTTACACAAGAATAACTTATAAATCGTTTGAAATTAATTTCAAAAGAAATCAAAACTAGAGCGACTCCTTCAACACTCTTTCAATCAATTTATCTATCTTCGATTTATATAATAAATTCAATTGCCATGCTCAAAAATAGCTCAAACGTGAAAGAATATGAATAACTAGCCGACCCGTGACAGACTTTGTCGTGCAAAAAGGACATGGAAAACGGTGGGACAAAATGTAATAAGTTTAGATATATAATATACAAATACAGATCTCTACATCATGAGCATCTGAATTGTCTCGAAACGTCAGCAATACAAGAAAAAACGTGGTAATTAGCCGTATTTCTATTAAAAATTATTAACAATCTCGATATTTTTTAGGGTTCCGTTCCCAAAGAGTAAAAACGGGACCCTATTACTAAGACTTCGCTGTCCGTCTGTCTGTCACAGGGCTGTATCTCATGAACCGTATAGCTAGACAGTTTACATTTTCACAAATTATGTATTTCTGTTGATGCTATAACAACAAATACTAAAAACAGAATAAAATAAATATTTAAGTAGTAGCTCCCATACAACAAACGTGTTTTTTGGTGTTTTTTATAGATAATGGTACGGAACCCTTCGTGTTTCGGCCGGTTAGCCGGTTTTATTTAGTCATCATTTTTATTTTACCTTACAATACGAAAAATCACTTCAATTCTCAATCTGGAAGCGGATAAATATGAAAATGATAGTTCGTAAGTCTCGCATTTAGAATATTTTGCTTTGTATTTTGCTTTATTCGCCACCTTCAAATGTTCCTGTTCCTTGAAGATGTTTAGAGGGAGTTAGAGGCACTTCCAAAACATCACATTTGGCACATGCCCACATTATGCAGTAAGTAGTTAGTATTCCATACGTGACAGGTTGCAAGCCCTTCACCGATATACATTTTTAAAAGGGACAACCATAAAAAAAAACATTAAAAACCGGACCGTTACGGAGTCTACCTAGTCTTTTGCTGCCGAATTGAAAACCTCCTTTTTGAAGTCGGTTAATAACCTAAAAAAATGTAGCTTCACTGACACTGCTAGGTACTAAAGTACCTATAAGAACACTGAAAAGGATACATTACAGATAAATATTCCTACATTAGTCACACGCTATGCCCTTGTGTTGCATAAAAATAAACTTGGCCCTGACTGACCCCCGCATAAATCAGAGCAAAAATAATTTACAGGGTGTAAAACGGTAATGTTACAATTTATTATGTTATAAAGTGATGTGTAAATGTTTGGTTTGAAAAAGTGATAAAACTGCATTTTCTTGAAAACCAACTTTGAAAAATTTATCGTGAAAAGTTTCACCAATCATGTTTCTGTCTATATTTTATCTAGATTATATCTTTAAGTTATCTTTGTCATAAAAAACAAATCTGTATGTTTTGCAGTTATTGAGAAAAACGATTTTGTATTTATCAAAAACATTTATTACTTGTCTAAATCGCTGGTTAAGAATTCACTAGAAAATTACATTTGAATGGATCCAGATTGACGTACTTAAAGATGTTTTTTGTATATTTTTTTAATAGATGTTTGTTCTGTTTCTGGGTATTCTATTGTTTCTTAAGTACCTATGTATTTATAAATAACAAGTATACCTACAAGTTTTCTATCAGTATCCAATCTGATTCCCATAGCTTTTAGTTTGGGGCTAGATGGCGTGTGAAATATCCATCATTATTTATTTATTTAATAGCTAAACGTGTTTATCGGCACATTTAAAAAAAAATCGTATTTTTCATCAATATTTTAGAAATTGTTGTGTTTGCCGCCCTAAGACCCAGTTTCAGAGACTGTACTTTTACACTCTGTAGTTACTTACGTTGTATGTATCAATGTGTTCATCAATATTTATTTATTTTAATTGCAAAAAGTGTATAGCGGCACATTTAAAAAATATGACGTACTTGTAATTTGTATTTTAGAAATTGTTGTTCCGCCCTTAGTCCTTGTTTTCAGAGACTGCTACTTGTACACTCTGTAGGTACTTGCGTTGAATGTAAATTTCGCTCTATTCCTACTCCACTTCGGTTGGCTGCCACTTATCCGAGTTGCAACACTCAAGCTGTAAGAATTAATTATAACTGCACCAAGCGTACCTACACAGGGCCGGACTTAGGCAGCTACCGGGGCTCCGGGACTTTACTTTAATATATACCGAGCGTGACAGACTTTGTCCTGTCAAATTTCAATAATCGAATACAGTATTCGATTATTGACTGATTGTTTTTAGTCTGTGATGTCATATTTGTTGCACACCAGCGCCATCTATGCCAAAATCATCCCTTTTGCGTTTTTTTATCATTTAGGGGTTGTTTTTCGGATTTTAAAATACCCTATTGTTTATTCTGATTTTTTATCTACTACAGCAAGTTTCATCTTAATCCGTTTGTCGTTTAGGCCTGATTGTGGAACAAACATACATTTCTTTTCACAAACTTTCGCATTTATAATATTATTAGGATTATACACAGAAAACATTAACAATTATGACATTACAACACAGCCAGAAGAGACAGAAAAGGAGAAAGAAATAGCGACTATGGGCTTGCAACCGGTCACAATACCGACCGACCAGATAACTGATAGAAAACTTATATACTTTTTTTTTTAAATTCATGTTTATTGCACACTAGCCGACCCGTGACATACGTTGTCTTGTCAAATTTTAATGATCGCATAGGAAAAAACAATTTCAAGCAACTTCCAATTTTTTCCCTACAAACCTTGTACTGATAAAAAAATACGAATGGTAGAATGCGTATCATTCATTAGTCAAAACTGCGTTGCTATGACGACTATGTGTTTTTAGTCTGTGATGTCAGATTTTGTGCATTTGCGTTTTTTCATCATATAAGGGTTGTTTTTCGGATAATAAGTTCCTCCTTTATTTATTCAGATTTTTTATCTACATACTACAGCAAATTTCATCTTAATTCGTTTTGTCGTTTATTTTTGACTAAGGAACAAACATAGCAGCCTTTTCACAAACTTTCGCATTTATAATATTATTAGGATATATTAACATCTTATATCTTCTAGGATCTAAGCAGTTAGGTGTCTGAGAGAATATCTGCCACAAGTACTTGGGAATAACGGTCGTGATCCTATTTTCGAAATTACGTACAAAAAAAACATCCAATTTATGAAAACTTCTCCTTATGCTAATAAATAGTAATATTTCTTAAAAGAATTTAATTATTATCTCGCAATAAATTATTAAAACACTATAATGGAAAAAAAAACGTTTAATTTTTTATTAATTTGTTCTAGAGCCTCCAGAACTTTAAATCCGGCTCTAAGCGTGCCAACTTGCTTAAAATAGTTTTCGACTCTCTGACAACTCTCTATAAAGTCTATTTTCCTTTACCATTAGGCAACAGAGTTTTTTGGTAACTTGTTTTTTTATGGTCTGGCTATGAGTATTTATTTACCCAATTACCTAAATAATTATATTTCTTTAGCTTTTTCAGAAGCAGAATTAGAATTTGTAACATCACATACCTAGTAAGTGGTACCTACAAGCTGTCCAGCCTGAGAGACGTCCTGTCAAATTTAAATAATCCAATAAAAAGAGCACTTTAAATTTATCCCGAATTTTACAGTTTTACGGTGGATTTTCCAAAATTTTGTCAAAACCTTATCCTGACAATAACGAAAAAATATCCAATTTGGTGCAGTCGTTCTCAAGTTATGGCGTGACCATGTAAATAGGGATTCATTTTTATATTACAGATGTACTCTGACTAACCCCTTTAGGCATAAACAAGGATCTGAGCACGCGGAGATTTAAGAGATTGTCCACCATACTTGGGGATTACAATTGTGACCTTATTTAGTTACATTTTTATCCACTGGCCTCACAGCTCAGTTGGTAGTAGTCATGCTTTCTGCGTTGTAGGTTGTGGGTTCGATCCCCACCTAGGCCAAATATTTGTGTGATGAACATAGATTTTTTTTCTGTGGCTGGGTGTTATTGTGTGTATTATGTAGGTATTATTATGTATTTATTTACAAAAAAACGTATATAAGTATTACTTCAGTTATCTAATTCCAATAGTACAAGCATTGCTTAGTTAATCTATGTGAATCTCCACCAATATTTTATTATATTTTCACAGATAGTATCACATCTGGTATTCTAATCTTCAAAATAAATTATAGCCTATATGTTGCCGAAAACTAATAGCTACATAACAAAAAAAGTTTAATATAAATCCGTTTAGTAGTTTTTGCGTGAAAGCCGGACAACAGACAGACAGACAAACAGACAAAAGTTTTTTTTTGCTTGTTTTACTTGTATAAAGGCCCCTAGGAGTATTTTTTTTAGTTTTTATTCGATGTACAGAAGTGAACTCTTCTACAGTTTTATTATATGTATAAGCAATATTTTGAATAGGAGTCGGGCATAAGGCAATATAATCAATCAACTCTTAAGGGGCTCCCAGTCGCTGATTGCTCTTTTTCGAAACGAAAAAAGAAATACTTCTGAACAAGCCACATCTCCTATTTTTATAAGTATATTACTTCAGGTTCCTACCTAGATTTCTATTAAGCTAAAAACATAATAGTAGAAACTTTTCACGATAAAGATATTATTTCAAAATGATACGTTTTAGAATTTATGATCGAAATATTTTATATACCTACTATTAAAATCAACTTGTGATTTATTGTTAAAGATAGGTAATATGTAGATCTAGATTTCTATTAGAATAGATTTTTGATAAGTAATTATACATAATTTATATCATTAATTTATTCGAAAAGCTAAGCCGGACCACGCGCCGACGTGTGTTTGTCGTCATTGCAGCGGTCGGTAGGATTATTTATCGAAGTGGTTAAAGATGGGTACATCTTTATTCACATATACTATACATTATACAATAGGAGATGTGGCTTGTTCACATGTATTTATTTTTTCGTTTCGAACAAAAACAATCGTCGACTGGGAGCGCCTTAATTAGAATGATAATGCTATCATTGTATTTTGACACTGTTCAGTAAAACAGATGCCTAATTGCGTCAACAATTCCAATTCATATAATTATCAAAAAGTATTATTGTTATTTCGTAGGTTATTTATTAATAGTCTCTAAAATCGAATAAAGATGCTAAGCGAAATTAAATATCAAATTTAAAAGGTAATATCACTACATAGTATAAAGCAAAGTCGCTTTCCGCTTCCCGCGTCTGTATGTAATATGTATGTATGTATGTTTGCTTATATCTTTAAAACTACACAACGGATTAATGCGGTTTTTTTAAATAAATAGAGTGATTCAAGAGGAAGGTTTATATGTATAATACATGCATAATATAGTAGAGAATTTTCTAATGTGATGTCGTAAATAAACACATTTTTTTGCGCTTACATTGCAAATGCTGGCTGAACCCCACGAGATATATCAAAATAATGTACTACAGTATTGTACACCTTAAAAACGTCTACAAAAAAGTCCACGATGGTATTAGAAATGTCTTACGCACAGCGAAGCGGGCACGGGTCAGCTAGTTATTTGATAAAAATCACAAGGATCATCGAGGATGTTTTATATTTCATACAAGCTGACCCCGCGAACTTCGTATCGCTTCAGAATTAACAAATGTTGTCTTAAGTTCTCGTTCCCGTTCCCGTTCCTGTTCCCGTTCCCGTTACCGTATTATCAAACCTAATAAGGCTCAAATTGACTCTACGTTTTAGTTAGAAAGGCTGTTTTTAGGGTTTTCCCGGCAATTATTCGAATTTTTCTCACCTTTTAAACCTTCCCTAGACCTCCACGAACATTTCAAGACCAAGACAATATAAATCCGTTCAGCCGTTCTTGAGTTTTAGCGAGACTAACGAACAGCAATTGATTTTTATATATATAGATAACATTAAGAGTTTGCACCATGTTTAGTTTTCAGGAGTATCTAGCAGTATTAAGGAGTATTCAGGTGAATGGCGACGCTAAAAAGCTTTCAAAGGAACTAATATGGAGCCATAAAAGAGATTTACGATAGTACTCAAACATTCCCAGGGGCAGGTCCGCCAATATTATTACAACCTAGGTAAGTAAGTATTTTTAGGACTCTTCCATATGGTGCACTAAAATAATGATAGATAATTACTTAATAGTTTTAGGGTTCCGTAGACCGATGATAAATATTGATGGATATTTCACACAGCGCCTGCCTCAATTAAGCAAAGCTTTTCTATACTTAGGTTTAATAATACTAGGTTGCAGGACAAACATTTGTGTGAACATTTGTGTGATGAACTTAGATGTTTGTTCTGTGTCTGGCTGTTACAATATATAATTTCATAGTTACGAGTATCTATATATACATATATGTATGTATAGTTTCAAAGTGATCCTTGTGATTTTATTGAAATAAATGATTTTTGAATTTGAATTTGAATTTGAATTTGAATTTGAATTTGAATTTGAATTTGAATTTGAATTTGAATTTGAATTTGAATTTGAATTTGAATTTGAATTTGAATTTGAATTTGAATTTGAATTTGAATTTGAATTTGAATTTGAATTTGAATTTGAATTTGAATTTGAATTTGAATTTGAATTTGAATTTGAATTTGAATTTGAATTTGAATTTGAATTTGAATTTGAATTTGAATTTGAATTTGAATTTGAATTTGAATTTGAATTTGAATTTGAATTTGAATTTGAATTTGAATTTGAATTTGAATTTGAATTTGAATTTGAATTTGAATTTGAATTTGAATTTGAATTTGAATTTGAATTTGAATTTGAATTTGAATTTGAATTTGAATTTGAATTTGAATTTGAATTTGAATTTGAATTTGAATTTGAATTTGAATTTGAATTTGAATTTGAATTTGAATTTGAATTTGAATTTGAATTTGAATTTGAATTTGAATTTGAATTTGAATTTGAATTTGAATTTGAATTTGAATTTGAATTTGAATTTGAATTTGAATTTGAATTTGAATTTGAATTTGAATTTGAATTTGAATTTGAATTTGAATTTGAATTTGAATTTGAATTTGAATTATGTATTTAAAAAAAAAAGTATATTAAAAGTATTCTACCAGTTATCTGGTTCCCATCGTACGGCGTTGTGTGTTCGCCAATATTTATTTTATTTATTTATTTAAAGCGCAGAATTTATTTATTTTAATTTAACATAACGCTGCCGTTACTCCCAACTGAGCTGAAAGGTTAAAATATAATAACTTTCGTATAAGTCTAAAGGGAATATTCGCGGCACGTCCACCCAAACATGGGAATATGGAGTAGGCTCCCTCATAAAATGCCACGACAAAGGTCTCGAGGTGTTCGGTACATTTCGTCTGTAAAATGTAGCCGTTGGCTCGTTAAATGTTTTATTGCGGAACCCTAAACGACGCTTAAGTCGGCTTTTCACGAGTGCGCACGCTTATTTTGACAATTTCATCCATCACACAGCTAAATAGACTCTTAATGGCTTAGTATCTTCAAACAAACAATTCTGTCAAACCTTTGATGTATGCGGGACCCGGAAAAATGCATTCTAATGGCCCGGTTCAAAGTGACGGGTCACGGAAGTGGTCGGTACTACTTCAGATTTGTCGCGCAGTGTCTTATATTATCAGTATGCCAGACAGTTCACATTGCATGAGCTGTCAATTGGGCTGTGCTAATGATTTTATCAGTCGACTCGCAAATGTTAGAGCTCGGTTCGAATTAACTCGGACTTGTCGCCAGGGGCATAGCTGCCGCCGTATTAGCTGTATCATGATACAGGGGCCCCGAACGTCCCGAATTCGTACTTAAAAGAATATGAAAAACCGGCCAAGTGGGAGTTGGACTCGCACTCGAAGGATTGCTATCTATACAAAACGGCAAAAATATATAATATGGGATATATAATAAATATTTATTTTACTATGTTTTTAGTATTTTTATTATAGAACAGAAATAGGTACATCATCTGTGAAAATTTCAACTATCTATCACGGCTCATGAGATACATACAGCCTGGTGACAGACACACGGACAGCGGAGTTTTAGTAGTAGGGTCCCGTTTTAACCCATTGGGTACGGAACCCTAAAAGTTAGAAAATCTTTACTCTTCATTTAGGGCCCCCTACAAATGTAGATACAGGGCCCGTCTAAGGCACGCTACGCCACTGCCTGTCGCTCGCTGCGCGTCGCACGGGTTTAATAATTATTTTATGGCATTTTTTAACACTATGGGTTACATCATTGAAGTTTTTGTAGGAATCCCTAATTTTTCCTAATAAAAAATAAAGTGATAATGTAGCATTCTAATGGTGAAATATTTTTAAAAAACGGTCCATTAATTTTTGTCTTTATTCGTTAAAAAATATACAAAAAAAATACAATATTTTTTCTAAATCTCTAAAAAGTCATAGACTATTGTTATTCTACCTATATCTTGTCCTCGACATGTTTACTTTCGTACCCAGAGACAGTTCGAGTGTAAAACGTAGCGTTTATGATCGTTAACTATTTTATTACGGAACCCTAAAAGGCGCATTAACTAATGAACAATTTAAATAAATAATAAATAAATATTGGTGGATATTTCACACTTCCATCTAACCCCAAACTACAACATCATCATCATTTAGCCAGTACTGCTGAACTTAGGCTCCCGAGGCTGACTGAAAATTAGAGAGAAGTGAAGGTTTTTACAAGCTTTTGTTTAACTTGCCATGTTAGTATGTACGGATTATTATTTTTCAACAGAAAAATTATTTATGTTATCTATATTTCTCTATAAAAACATTTAGTTTTGCGCAGAACTTTTTCGATTGAGTTTTAGCATGCTCAAACCGTAGATATATTATCTAAACTGAATTCCCTCATTAGTACCTAGGTCCTATATTTAGATATTATTATTATATTATTTAGCAAAATCAACTGATTGGAAAAACATAGATAGAGATCGAGATGTGTGGAGGGAGGCATCTGTCCTGCAGTGGGACGATAAAGGCTAAAATAAATAAGATGATTGAAAAAAAAATTAACCTAAATATGCCGCCCCTAAAAAAATCCGTCACTGCTGTTCTCTAAATACGAATTCTTTTCTAGCTTTATTCGCCATTGTTAGCCGACTCCAATAAGTAGGCTAGGTTTTACAGATATTTCAACCGAGTTTCTCTTTTCACACCCAAATCACATTTCATTTAGATTTTAGACGTTATTGTTCTGACACCAAAGAGAAATAACTCCCCGGCTTTGTATTGTAAAAGCAGAGTAGATTATTTGTATGTGATTTTGACTACAAAGAACTGTAAACTGACAAGGGTAACTACCTACTTATTTGACAGATGAAACTGATTCACTGCACAGAATGGTGGCGATTCTGTTGTGTCCAAGCTAAACCTAAAATTTCGTAAAAAAAAAGATCTTATTCCTTGTACATCAAAGTCTAAATTAGCGTAACATGAAAATGACTGTCCTAAAACTTAGGATATTTTAGCCATTTCTCTATTTTATTTCGCTTATTGACACATCCAAGTGTCATCTTAGTCAACACCAATTCACATGTTGATTTTAAGGATTCCTTACCCAAAAGGTAAAAACGGGACCCTATTACTAAGACTTCGCTGTCCGTCTGTCCGTCTGTCTGTCACAGGGCAGTATCCCATGAACCGTGATAGCTAGACGGTTGAAATTTTCACAGATTATGTATTTCTGTTAACGCTATAACAACAAATACTAAAAATAGAATAAAACAAATATTTAAGTGGCGCTCTCATACAACAAACGTGTTTTATTGCGTTTTTTATAATGGTACGGAACCCTTCGTGCGCGAGTCCGACTCGCACTTGGGCGGTTTTTTAAACTAAAGATCACTTACAAAAATGCTACGTTTTATAACTCTCACTTTAAGGTTACGCTTATTTAGACTTTAACGTAAAAAAAATAAGAGCGATAGTTTTTTTAGGAGTTTTAACTTTAGCGTAGACACAACAGAATCGTTACCTTCTTTCAAAGTACCTATGCCTACTTTGAGAGAATAAAACTGTTGTATGCTCTAGATAATTTAAATGCTTACTTCAAAGAGCCGGCCTAAACAATTTTTACTGTAGGTGCTATAAATAATTATTATTTAGGTAAGGTAGCCTATTTTGGGAAATTGAGTAGCGCATTTAACTCTTGGGTTCCTACTACTATTATTGGCAATTTACCAGGTGCCATCCGTAAAAGGAAAAGGTTTATTTGTTGAACTTTCACGTACAAATAAAATTTTCGGAACGCTTCGCTCACTAATATAATTTGCTAGTGGAAACCCTCGCGACTTTGTTCACAAAGCTACTTTCACTTCACTCTACTTAGGGGTAGAATTCAGAGAATTACCCTTTGTACCCCTATACCTACACTAAAAAGAATATCTACACTCTTCAATAATTTAAATAGAAATACTTACTGCTAATTACCACGTTTTTTCTTGTATTGCTGACGTTTCGAGACAATTCAGATGCTCTTCATCATGAGCATCGAAACGACAGTAATACAAGCAAAAAACGTGGTAATTAGCCGTATCCTAATCTATACTTCTATACTAATATTATAAAGAGAAAAGTTTTGATTTTTTGTTTTTTTGTATGTTTGTAATGGATAAACTCAAAAACTACTGAACCGATTTCAAAAATTCTTTTACCATTACCAAGCTACATTATCCCTGAGTAACATAGGCTATTTTAAAGTAATAAATTCTTTATAAGAATGACGATAGTTTGAAGCAAGGTGTAAAAAATTGCTAAAAATTTTGCTTTCTTCGTGTGCGCAACAAAAACTATTGAACGGGAATTGTAACGGGAACGGGAACGGGAACGGGAACGGGAACGGGAACGGGAACGGGAACGGGAACGGGAACGGGAACGGGAACGGGAACGGGAACGGGAACGGGAACGGGAACGGGAACGGGAACGGGAACGGGAACGGGAACGGGAACGGGAACGGGGTCAGCTTGTAATATTATAAATGTGAAAGTTTGTGAATTTGTATGTGTGTTTGTTCCTCAATCAGGCCTAAACAACAAAACGGATTAAGTTGAAATTTTCTGTAGATGTAGATATAATGCCCGAATAAATAATAGACTACTTTAAAATATGAAAAACATCCCAAAAACGATAAAAAACGCAAAAGGGATGATTTATGTATAAATGGCGCTGGTGTGCAACAAATCTGACATCACAGACTAAAAATATTCAGTCTTTTCTATTCAATTATTGAAATTTGACAGGACAACGTTTGTCACGGGTCGGCTAGTTTCTATATAAAATGATTAACAACCACGATAGTTTTAATTCTACACTCTTCAAATTTCAAGTTATTAAGACTAGTGGCTTAGGCTATGTATTGTATAGATAAGTAGATCAGTCAGTCAGTAAATAACGCAAGAGTTTAATATTACATTTACCCAAGTACCTACCTACATAGGTACTTTTCTCTTCGCCAGTATCAACCATTTTCATCTGGTTTCTACCTACTGCTCTTTTCATACAGATTTTTTTTTAGTTATTGTTCCCTATAAACCTGAAATTTAATAGCTATTAAGGGGCTCCCAGTCGACGATTGCTCTTTTTCGAAACGAAAAAAGAAATACTTCTGAACAAGACACATCTCCTATTTTTATAAGTATATTACTTCAGGTTCCTACCTAGATTTCTATGCTGAAAACATAATAGCAGAAACTTTTCACGATAAAGATATTATTTCAAAGTGATACGTTTTAGAATTTATGATCGAAATATTTTATATACCTACTATTAAAATCAACTTGTGATTTATTGTTAAAGATAGGTAATATGTAGATCTAGATTTCTATTAGAATAGATTTTTGATAAGTAATTATACATAATTTATATCTTAATTTATTCGAAAAGCTAAGGCGGACCACGCGCCGACGTGTGTTTGCCGTCATTGCAGCGGTCGGTAGGATTATTTATCGAAGTGATTAAAGATGGGTACATCTTTATTCACATATACTACATTATAAAATAGGAGATGTGTGGCTTGTTCAGAAGTATTTCTTTTTTCGTTTTGAACAAAAACAATCGTCGACTGGGAGCGCCTTAATGCACAGATCCACCGTTGTGGACACTATGGGCATGCCCACAATCCTAATATTTTTGTGACGTCACAATTTTATTTTTGTAATTTTTATAGTATAATTTTTAGGGTTCTATACCTTAACCCTATAACTTAACTTCTTAACGGGACCCTATTACTAAGAATCCGCTGTCCGTCTTTCTGTCTATCTATCCGTTTGTCTGACAGTTGAGATTATCACAGCTTTACAAACTTTCTCATTAACCTACCTAGGTACCTATAAGAATAAGTATTTCCACAGATCCGGGATTTTAATCTCGGATTGGATCGATGGAACCCTAAAAACGTTAAAAATCTGATTATATTCTCGTATGCTTTGATCCCAAACAGTATTTAAATCATAACTACTTGTAGGTGCGTGGCCAAATTAAGTTAAAGCATGCGTCAGCACAGAGCGTGTTTTAGGAATGTAATCAGCAACGCGGTGATTGATTCCGGATGGCATTGCCATATAAAAAGCACTCCCAGTTTATACAGCATGAGTCAGAGGTAATTAGTGCTGAAACTTGATATGGTATGTAGTTTGACCCGGGCCAGATGCGATACGAAGTGTTTCATTTCAACAGTGTATAGTAGGTATCTGAATATTTACCTACTTTTAGGTACCCATCTACCTACATTTGTCTACTACCTACATTTTGTTACTAAGTATGTAGGTAAAATTTTGTGGTCGAAGAAATAAGGGACAATATTTATTGGTACTGAATGTCATAATACAAATGGTCAAATATACCAGCAGGGCTATTTTGTAAAAACATGATTATCATGTTATGATGTTGAATGCAATACCTAATGTTAGAGAATATAGGTGCATAAATAGTGAATAGTTACTATGAAAAGTGTACAGATTAGGTACCTATTCTCCTATACTACGTGCCTAAACAGCATAAAAAGCGTAGGTATTATGGCATTCAGTACCATAACATGATAATCATTAAATAGTCATTCCCCCTCGGTAAGCATTCCATACGTGCCAGGTTGCCAAGCCCATCGTCTCGCTTAAAAGAATACTAACTGGTTTCCTCACGATGTTTTCCTTCACCGTTTTGAGTTCATCACACAAATGTTTGCCCTGGGTGGGGATGGAACCCTCACCGACAGCGCAGAAGGCATAGTTACTATTAAGACGCTGCCAGTCGACGATTATTATTTTTGTTCGAAACGAAAAAAGAAATACTTGTGAACAAGCCACATCTCCTATTTTATAATGTATAGTATATGTGAATAAAGATGTACCCATCTTTAATCACTTCGATAAATAATCCTACCGACCGCTGCAATGATGACAAACACACGTCCGCGCGTGGTCCGCCTTAGCTTTTCGAATAAATTAATGATATAAATTATGTATAATTACTTATTAAAAATCTATCTTAATAGAAATCTAGATCTACATATTACCTATCTTTAACAATAAATCACAAGTTGATTTTAATAGTAGGTAATAGGTATATAAAATATTTCGATCATAAATTCTAAAACGTATCATTTTGAAATAATATTTTTATCGTGAAAAGTTTCTGCTATTATGTTTTCAGCTTAATATAAATCTAGGTAGGAACCTGAAGTAATATACTTATAAAAATAGGAGATGTGTCTTGTTCAGAAGTATTTCTTTTTTCGTTTCGAAAAAGAGCAATCAGCGACTGGCAGCCTCTTAACAGAGCTGCAAGGCCAGTCGCGATTATTTTCCTATAACACTTGAAATATTATCCAGTTACATTCAATTAACTGTAGGTAGGTACTATTTAGAAGTTTTTTTTAATGACTTACCTACTTACCTAGGTATAATTTGTCTTTACTTCTTGGGTTGTGTTGTTTTGTGTATTTGTCTTGGGATAATTAATTTAAAAATAGATTTTATACCTACTCGCAAAAATAGAGTCTAGTGACACATGTTGAAATACTAAATTCCTATGTTATGCCTGAAGGCACCAGTCTTTCATAATGTTATTCTAACTTTACTTGTCCCTTGTTAGTCTACATTGTGAGAGAAATAAATAAAATACAGTGGGGCTGTTATGTAAAAACATGATTATCATGATATGATATTCATACTAATATTTATTGGTACTGAATGCTATAATACCTGCGCTTTTAATGCTGTTTAGGCACCTATACCTACGCAGAAGCGTAGGTTTTGCATAAACAGTGAATAGTTACTATGAAAAGTGTACAGATTAGGTATTCTCTAACATTAGGTAAGTATATTGCATTCAACATCATAATATGATAATCATGTTTATACAAAATAGCCCTGCAGGCAGTGGCGGATTTTACATATTTGCCGCCAATAGGCTATTCCTCCATAATAGTAATTAAGAAATAAATAACCGTTTTTTTTAGGTAGGTAATAACGTAATAAGGGTCTTACCCACGTATTCAAGAACGACACTATGAGAACTCACACCCACAGTCAGTGGACGAAATCTTTTTTCATAAACACCACTTCATGTGTTGAGCGGCACTATGGCGCACGCTACCGTGTGCGTTTAGAGCTCAACTTTGGCTAGAGGCACACGACAATGTACCTCTAGTCACACTATGCAGTGTCGCACAACACATAAAGTGATTTTTATGAAAAAATATTTCGTCCACTGTGGGTGCGTGTTCTCATAGTGTCGTTCTTGAATACGAGGGTTAAAGCCGAAAACACACTTACGTGTCGTGTCGTGGCGCGACACGCCACTAGCTAATCGCTTTCATACATTTAGTATAGTTAGAGACATATTTGGGTGTCGTGTCGTGTCGCAAACGCTATCTTGCGATTGGCTAGTGGCGCGACACGCCGCCACGACACGTAAGTGTGTTTCCGGCATTAGGTACCTACCTAGGTATAGGTACTATATAGATAGGTACCTAAATGTTATTGTTTTCGTTTATAAGATTTTGCGTCTGTGGTGTGTAATACAAGTTCAATCTAGAACTTAGCCCACTTACCTAGTCTGTTTCTGAAATCACTAACTGCGATTCTCACTACCTACACTACACTGGTTGTACTGTGATGATATTGATGATGAATGTAGGTAGGTACCAAACCTACCATCCAATCACAATAGTTTGCAAGGGGTAGGTACGTAATCTAAAACAAATACATAACTCACGAAAATGAAAGCAAATAGTAATCTTTACCAACGTAAAGAAAGCAATTTTCTTCAGAAGTGCTTATCAAAATCACAGATGGAAAATAAACATTTGCGTGGAAAAATTACGCTTTTATGAATATTTGAAGTTGGTAAAAGTAATGTCAGCCCGAAGGATATTAGTAATAAAATAGGATCACGACTGTAATCCCCAAGTACGGTAGACATCCTCTCAGATCTCCAGACGCCTAGAACCTTTGAAGATGTCTAGTGGGGGTAATCAGAGGCACGTCCAAATATTATATTTGGCACAAGCCCACATTTTTGCAGTACTTAGCATTCCATACGTGACAGGTTGCAAGCCCATCGCCGCTTATAAGAATACTAACTGGTTTCCTCACGATGTTTTCCTTCACCGTTTTGAGCACGTGTTTTTGATGCGCATATAAATTTTTCTTAGTGCTTACCTAATACTTGGTAGGTAGGTAGGTACACTTTTCAGTTAAGTAATTTTGGTAAAGCTTCATAAATATAAAGTTTTGAAGAAAAGTTATATTGATCCAGGAATTCATAAAATAAGGAAAATGCTTATCAACTTGTAACATCTAAAATGCCAATCAATAGCAAAACTCATCAAAGTGTAGGTAAAACTTCCATTTTGCTAAATCATAAGTAAAATAATTTGAATGAGAATAAGAATGTTATGTTTTTAATTTTCCTAATTAGTTTAGAGAATAAAGTTTGCTTTGAAATTATTTTCAACTAGCTGTACCCCGCGGTTTCACTCGCGTATAACTTGAAGAAATAAGAACTTTTTAGCGTATTGCCTAAAGCAGACCCGCGACAGAAAAAAATAATTTAAAATTTTAATAATTTATTGAGCGCCTTATGGGGGCTCCCATACAACAAACGTGATTTTTGCATTCTAGCGCCATCTAGTTTCATTTGATGTTACTGCGTTATTATAGGTACTTTTCGCGGTCTCATGCGACCGCTCGGGGTTTGAGAGGTAAACCAATGATGAAAGTGTTTGCAATTCCGCTGGCAGGTGGCGCTATTTTACCACTATCGGTAAAGTATGTCGATAACTATGTCGATAAATAGGTGGTAGGTACTTTACTAAAACAAAAAAAAGTTTAAAATTGAATTATTGAATTCATGTAGTTAGGTAAATAGGTATATAATATATATTATTAATTTCGAGTTCGAATACCGGCCGTGCAGGTGCAGCAATGGATATTTCTGTTCGAAAAATGTACCTACTCCATCAACAATATCCGGAACTTGTGCAGATTTTTCTATTATTATTTATTATGTACAAAAAACCTGTATAAACTTAAAAAAAAAAAAAATCGTCGCGACAGTATACTGTTCAAAGCAAAATAGAAAGACGAAACGAAAATAATTGGCTTGCTTTCTATGAGAGAGAGAAAGACAGACAGAGAAACATGCGCACGCCGCACGGCTTACTTACTACACTATAGCAAACGGTGTCGTGAACTCGTGACTCGTGACAACTTTTCGTCTGATTTTTTTCCGTCTAGCCTCCTTCGCAACGCGCCATAAGGAACTTCGTTCCAAAAACGATATTTTTTGGATTGATTGTAGCAATCACACTTCGTACAAACTCTGAGGTCTAGGTACAGCGAATTCTTCTAGACTGGAGTACAATTTGTACATTTCCATTGATTTGTAACTGCATTTTAACCCTTAAACACGGTGGGTCCGGCTGCGCAGTATCACACAAAAATTGTATGAAGCTCGCGCTCGCGCTCGGACGCCCCGCCTTTTTATACCTTCGGCCGCGAGACGCGTCGAGCGCGGCGACCGATTCTCGAACGTTCGCGACCGGCCGCACTGCGCGCTTGACGCATGCTTGACGCCTAGCTGCTAGGCTGGTCGCGAACGTTCGAGAATGTTCGTTTTACGACGCTACTCGCTAGGTGACTCGCTAGCCTCTAGGCGCTAAGCAAGGCGCCAGCCTGTGCGTTCGCCACCTTATATACAAAAATAATCCTTATAGCATGATTCAGTATTCACGCGCGATGGCTTATTATTAGCGTATTTCATGTATAACTTTGGTGTTTCTATACCAATTTCTATGATTCTTTTTTATGGAATAGTTAATAATGTAAACTTTTTTAATTAGGGATGACTGAGAGTGTTATAAACGTAAGAGTAGACAAATATAATCAGAAAGCTTCGAACTGCTAAGCTATCGGGAGTTACACGTGTTATTGTGAGTCAACCATAAAAGATAAACATATGCTGTCGTGGGATATTTTTTATATAATTTTAAGGAGAACATTTCCGTCATACATGATTTCTGTGTAGCTTTAACCATTAAGGTTGCACACGCGACGGAAGCTTAAGAAATGCAGTAACTACTCCCGTTTTCCCAACATTTCACTTCACTGCTCTGCTCCTATTGATTGTAGCGTGATGAAAAGTATACTATAACCAGCTCAGGAGTATGAAAAATAATTGTACCAAGTTTCATTAAAATCTGTCCAGTAGTTTTTGTTTCTATAACGGTTATACAGACAGACAGACAGACAGACAGACAGACAGACAGACAGACAGACAAAAAATTTACTGATTGCATTTTTGGCATCAGTATCGATCCCTAATCATCCCCTGATAGTTATTTTGGAAATATATTTCATGTACAGAATTGACCTCTCTACAGATTTATTATAAGTATAGATAGATTACATAGTAATTTCAGGTACTTAGGTAAATAATTTTGCTTAGGATGCTTAGGATCAGCAGCTTTATTGCTGCAATTGTAAAAACCATTGAGATAAATACATGATAAGTTATTATTATTTTTCGCGTACTCCATAGTATGAAACGAGTGTCCAAGCTTTTATGTCAACGCAATCAATAGATATGGCTATTTTATTCGTATATTTTGGTGATTTTGCTATTTAAATGAGGCAAACAATTAAAAAAAAATAATGTCTCTGTAGAGAAAAATATCATAATTATAAAAGATATTATGTAAAGATGCTTTCCTTGTTGCATAGCCGTGGCACGCCTTGCCCTATGCTACAAGGAGGATAATTATATAGGTATAGGCACACAACTGCCAAAACTAGTGAGTGACTGTGCAATACCTACCTCAATGCTACATTTAAACAGATCTTGAAGGATTGATTCTATTAGATCTGTGTGCCATTTGGGATAATTTGTGGCACTTCTGCAGCTCTCGGTGACAAACATACCTAGCCATGCCTAGCACAGTGTGCCAAGCACACTGTGCTAGGCATACCTACCATTTTCTGTTTCTGTGTTGAGCTGAAACAAAGTCAAGGGACGATATTCGTTAGGTTTTTGAAGAACTGTCACTCCTACATATTTATATTTACATGGAACTCTTTAAAATTCTCTACACAATAGAAAAAAACCGGCCAAGTGCGAGTCGGACTCGCGCACGAAGGGTTCCGTACCATTATCTATAAAAACGGCAAAAAAATCATGTTTTTTGTATGGGAGCCCCCCGTAAATATTAATTTTATTCTGTTATTATTAGTATTAGTTGTTAGAGCAGCAACAGAAATACATAATCTGTGAAAATTTCAACTGTCTAGCTATCACGGTTCATGAGATACAGCCCTGTGACAGACAGACGGACAGCGAAGTCTTAGTAATAGAGTCCCGTTTTTACCCTCTGGAAACCCTAAAAATCATCGAAATCGGATCACCAGATAAAAAGATAATAGCTAAGTATATGCGTGGCCAAACATAAATAAAAAAAAATAAAAATAAACTCTCCTTTGTTTTTTGTCGGTTAAAATAGCTTGACATCAGTGATGCCAGATTGGGGGTTTTTCCCCTAAATTTGGGGGGTTTTTACAGCTATGGGGGGACAATTTGGAGGAAAATATATTTGGTTGGATCTTTGTAGGGAAATATCTGTGTTTGAGGGGAATTTTTAAACTGTTACCTGGATAAAGTTGTTAAGATTAAAAACATAACTGAACGTGATCAATCAAACCGATATCTAAACTAAATACCTAACCTTAACTGTCAACCAATCTATCACATTCTGCTAATGTGTGAGATTCTCACTTGATAAATCGTAGTAAATATATGTATCTATATAAATATTTGGAACCTTCATTTTACATCTACACTATTATAAAAAGGGAAAAACTTGTATTTTTTTATTTCTTTAATTTTATGTCACAGTCAGAGTCACGTCACAAGTCACAACACAGTACAGTGTTGCAAGATGACCGAAAATTCTCCCCAAATCCTCCTCGAAATCTCCCCAAAATTTAGTATTTCAATACTCAAATACTAAATTTTGGGGAGATTTCGAGGAGGATTTGGGGAGAATTTGCGGTCATCTTGCAACACTGTACTGTGTTGTGACTTGTGACTTGTGACGTGACTCTGACTGTGACATAAAATTATAGGTTAGTTTTAGAGAAGTGCAAAATTCCGAGGTTTTCTTTCTAGTAAACAAAATAAACAACGAAGTAAGATTAAAATGAATCATGGTGAATGTTATGAAAGGAGTGTTGGTAGAATGGTTGGTATTATTTTCTGTTTCCTATTTTTAGTGCTTACCCTATCTCTATTCCAAGTTCGAGGTTCATTGAACATAAATTTTGTTTCATATCTCCCAAGTTCCAATCGATAAGGTCTTACAAGTCAAACCAAGCCCTGATATTCTGTGAAGACCTTTCATGGACTTACACAGAATATCAGGGCTTTTGATATAAACCTGCCTGTTTTAGCACATAAAATAGTCCTGTTAAATCTAACAAGTAGGTAGGTGTACAACCAATTTTTTTCCAATCCATCAATGGTTAAACTCTGGATTTAAATAAAACTAAATTAAATAATAATTAATAATATTGCCACTACTTATGTATGTAATTTTTTGTTTAGATATGAGATTGGCACAAATAAATTTATTCTTTCTTTCTTTAAATTTAATTTACTAGATAATACATAAAGATTCTAATAAGGAAATCAAAAGCTATTTTATTTTATTCAGAATCATAGCTCTATGTAGTCCAACTCAGCAGGTATGCTAAAACTTTGGTCAACAACATCATTTTCCATTTGAAAAGTGTTTTTGATGTATGATTTCAGTATGTAAATATTTTCTGTCCAACGGTTTATTGCTGACTTTAATTCCTGGAACAAAATATATTTGTAAAGATGATAATTTACATGCTTGTTTCATGTTACATGTCTACATGAACTTTAGAACCTCTAAAACAAAAGCGAGGTGAGTTTGAATAGGACATTTGGATGAGGAAGACTGTACAATGTACATACAATATGTACATACTCGTAGGTTGATCACTTTCCGGGAATTTAGAAATTATTTACATCCCTATGTCATGGTACATGGATTATAATATAATGTTTATTAGTTCCTATGTCATAGGTATCAGAAACGATGAGTACTACGCCACTACAACTTGCAGATTTGAATATATGCAATAAATATTTGCAAATTATAAATTAATCATAAGTAGATAATTTTATTACTGACTAGCAGTCCGCCCTGGCGTCGCTCAAGTATACTAATGATTTTATGGTTTTTTTTTTTACATTATTACATTATTGAAGTTCTTATTTTAGTAGGAATCCTTCAATTTGTCTTGTAATAAATATAACCTCTATTACTCAGAGACGATGTAGCATTCTTGGTGAAAGAATTTTTGAAATCCAGTAGTTTTTGAGTTTATTTAATACAAAAATACTAATGTTTCCTATTCATAATATTAGTATAGATGTATGTGAGATGTGTCTTAGTGATAAAATTGAGTATCACCTGGGTTTCTTCTTTCAATTGAGCAATGTAGTCGGGATCACAGTCCCGATACTTTTGTAACTTCTTCTGTAGCTCTTCTTGTTGTTTTTTCAGTTTTTCAAGCGTTGACAGTGCTTCAGACCTTTCAACACCAGTCTCTCTTCCCACCTAAATAATGAAATCAATGTTTCAAACAAAACTTACATCAAACTGAATATTTAATAATTTTATTACACTCACAGACTCGGCTACAATATTATCTTCAGCCTTTTTAAATTTCTTTTCTAAATCCGCTAGTTCAGTCTGTAGATCGTTCAATTTTCTTTTTTTCACATATTTTGCTTTGCTGTAAACGAAAATGAAATAGGTACTTGCATATAAAAATCTTCTACAAGTTTTTTTTTTTGTAGATATAGGATCACAACTATAATCCCCAAGTATGGTAGACATACTCTCAGATCTCAAGCCGTTTAGATCCTTGAAGATATCTAAGGAGTTAGTCAAAGGCACGTGCAAACATTAAGTTTGGTACGTTTTGCAGTAGTCAGCATTTCATACTCTTGTTTAGACACTATAAAAAAGTATTACTTAAGTATACATCTAAATGGGTAAACAATACACATTCATCTATATAGTGTAGATAGGTACTTTAGAAATTGTGAAGGCTATTAAATAGTTGATAGTGCAATGATTAGATTGTTTGCCTACCTCGGAAAAGACCAGAAGTAAATAGATGTCCCAATCTTTTCTGAGTCAACCAAATGATCATCTACAAGGTTTTGAACAACCTCCTTGACTGATTGCATTGTGATACCCTTCTCTTTTGGTGCTATTTTCTCTAACTCCTGTAAGAAAATAAGGATATTAAAAAATATTGCTCCTAAGGTGTAGAGTACAATTACTATTGAATAATAGAACATTTTTATAAGACTCAACCCAATCATTGTAATCACTGCCTTAAATCTGTTCATTAAATCAATTTGCTGAACGATTTGATTATGTTATGGGGGTATAATCAAATAAATAAGATCTCCAAGTATGCTAGACATAGTTTAGATCCCCGAAAAAGGGGCTAATCAGAGGCATGTCCAAACATTATGTTTGGCACCAAAAGGTATTAATTTCAATAAAGTCACAAGGACCACTTTAAATGAATGAAACCCATACCGCTTCTGGGCACATACCCACATAGCCCCTAGAACAGTACCTTGAGTTGAAAGAAATCCTTGCTATGATGAAATATCTCCAGCATCCTTATCCTCTTCTCATCAGCACTCAGTCCTCGTTTCTTTGACATTTTACTTTTATTCCAGTGATCCGGCTATGAAACAGTTCCTTCTGCACCTGGACGAGACCCTTGGACTGGGCAGGAAGTTTATACTCCAAGACCTGGATGAGACACACTTGTTTATATCATCGGATATTGTGGAGACACTACGGGCACGTGTGGACGATTTGATGGACCAGCTCAGTATCCCTGTTCACGATAAGGGATTGTAAATAACTAAAAATCGTGGTAATCAGCCGTTTTTCTATTTAAAATTATTAACAACCATGATAGTTTTAATTCTGTAAATAACGAATTAAGAACTCTTAAGGTGCTGCACTAAGCAGACCACACGGCGCTCAATATTCGACATTGATAATTTGGAAAAATTTAATAATTTGACAGGACAGCAAGTAGGTACACAATACATATCAGTTAATGATGAACTGGTTTATTTTTTCAGAAAGTATAAGTAATGGCGGCCAGAGAGAGTGGTAGAGTGAAAGAGGCGGAGCGCCGAAGAGTTTTAGACGATGCTGCCAGGCGGCGACGCGCTAGGAAGGCCGTAGAGGCACTCGAGCAGGATAACTTCCACGATGACCCTCATGCAGATCTGGTTATGTCAAAGAAGGTAAAATATAAATAAATATCGGTGGATATTATCACAGATATTATCGCCATCTAACCGCAACTATAGCAAAGCTTGTATTGCTATTTAAAGCTTGTATTCTATCAGTTATCTCATTCCCATAGTGCAAGCTTTGCTTAGTTTGGGGCAAGATGGCGATGAGTCATTATTACTCATCGCCACCAATATATATACTTACTTTTTTTTGGTGGTCATTTCACACACCGTTTCTAGCCCCAAACAAAGCAAATCTTGTACTATGGGAACCAGATAACTGATAGAATACTTATATTCGTTATTTGTTGTAAATACATACTTATTATACATATTAACAATCAGATACGGAACAAACATCTATGTTCATCACACAAATATTTGCCCTGGGTGGGGATCGAAACCACAACCTACAGCGCAGAAGGCAGAGTTACTACCAACTTAGCTGTGAGGCCAGTCTAAAACTATTTAAACTATTTACTTATAGTTACAAACATTTGTGTGATGAACATAGATGTTTGTTCTGTGTCTGGGTGTTACTATGTATAATAAGTATGTATTTACAAAAAAAAAGTATATAAGTATTCTATCAGTTATCTGATTCCCATAGTACAAGCTTTGCTTAGTTTGGGGCTAGATAGTGTTGTGTGTAAAGTCCGCCAATATGTATGTACTTATGTATGTATGTATATTAATTTATTTTAAAAAATTGTACAACATTAACATTATTGTATTCTAAAGGTCCCCAAATTTGCGGACACCAATGAGAAGCCAACTCGGAAGAGAAAGGCGAAGAGTGCAGAGTATTACAAGATGAGGTTTCGGAAGACTTTTGCACAGCTCGTGGAAGAGGATGGAGGGTTTCGGCCAGATCCGCCGAACTACGTGTCAGCGCAGGTCCCACCTTCAATGTGAGTGCTTATATGTATAAACATTTCAAAAAACCGGCCAAGTGCGAGTCGGACTCGCGCACGAAGGGTATGGACATGGTACGGACCATTATCTATAAAAAAACGCCAAAAAACCATTTTTGTTGTATGGGAGCCCTACTTAAATATTTATTTTATTCTATTTTTAGTATTTGTTGTTATAGCAACAGCAAAAATACATCATCTGTGAAAATTTCAACTGTCTAGCTATCACGGTTCATGAGATACCTACAGCCCTGTGACAGACAGACGGACAGCAAAGTCTTAGTAATAGGGTCCCATTTTTACCCTTTGGGTACCGAACCCTAAAAACTAACAAGAAAACCGACGAAAACGTTTCAATCGAAAAGTCAAGGAACGATATTCGTTTTTTTTTTTAAGTTTTATGAAGAAACTTTTAGTCCTACATGAAAAAAAAACATCAAAATCGGATCAACGGATAAAAAGATCGTACATAAAAAAGCAACAAAAATGTAACTTGAAAATAAATTTCATTGCAGATTTCCCGATCGACATTTCTGTGCAGTGTGCGGATTCCCGTCTAACTACACCTGCATACCTTGTGGCGCCAGATATTGCTCTGTGAGATGTCTGGGCACCCACCTCGACACTAGATGCCTTAAATGGACAGCTTAGATTATAGTTTTTGCTAAATAAATACTTATAAGTTACACTATTTTATGAATTTACTTGTTAAAATTCACTTAAAACAAACAGTATTGGATTGTTGAAGTTTCCAAGTTTTAGTTTTCCCGCGGTTCACGCCATATTTTTTTTTTCCTTTTTGTGTTAGGTCTAATTGCGTATTCTACCAAGTGTGATCAATGCAAAATATTGTGTAGCACGCCATCTAGCGTCAAGTAGAGTAATCGTAATTTTATCTGCCATCTATTGAGAAGTAGCAGTCTTAAATATTTTAGAGTAATTAAATAAATCCAATAGATGGCAGCACACAAAGATTAACAAATTATTCTTGCTGTTAGTATTAAAATATTATCTATGGTGATGAAAATTTAAGATTTTAGGTAAGTGGTGGTACTTACCTACATATTTAAGTAGGTAGGGTATTATCCCATTGTACCTACTGCACCTCAGATGAGACCAATTCCTTAGACATCTTCAAGCATTCTAAAGATCCCCTACATGTGATACCCTACATGTAGGATAGGTTCACACTTACGTGATAGCTTATACTATACAGGATACCTACTATATTGGAGATTGATATTACAGTCACCTACCAACTTACCTATTTATTTTTCCCCAAAAACGCAGTGCGAAACGGACGTACCTACCTACCTAGCTATATTCGCAAGCCCTTGAACAAAGCCGGTTTGTGGCGCGTGCCGCGTTATCTAGACTAGCAGCTGGTGATATTGATAACCGACAGATGCTTCGGGGTCACTTCCTATTTACCTACCTACCTTCCGGTATGAAATAAGTGACAATGAAGCTTTATGTGTTAGCAGCCTCCCCTAGGTAACTACAGGCTTATTCCATAAAAATCGATCTTCATTACCATAGCTTTCGAATAGAGAATAATCACTTCCATAGTATGTAAATTTTATAGAATCTTAGAATAAAGTGAATGATTCACTAATAGTTACCTCATATGATAGTGGTAAGTAGTTAGGTTCGTAACTCAAAGTGATAGTGAAGCTCGATTTTTACGGAATAAGCCAGTTACTCAGTATTTACTCTCAGTACGTACTTAAACACCTATTAATACCTAGATTCCTTTTAGATGGTCCACCCTGCACTGCACAGATAATCTAGGTAAGTACCTACCTACCTGAAAACCTTTACCCAATCAGTCTACCCTTGGTAATATTGATAAAGTGATAGGTAATGATAACCAATAACGATATCCGTATTTTTCGCACTGCGTGGTACAGACAGACAGATGCGAGAGACTAGTAATTATTTTAGGATGTCAACCGTAGTACTAGCCTTGAAGCTAGGACCCCCTCTTGGAACCTTATTCCGTAAGCTCACTGGTAATCGTAATCGGCTTCAACTGACAAATTCCCATTTTGTAACTGTCAAAAACAATGGGGTTTGACAACCTCTATTTGGCATTAGCCCACATTTTGCAGTAAGTAGATAGCATAGCATCCTATTCGCGACAGGTTGCAAGCCTACCGCCGCTTCTAAGAATATTATAAGAACGCGTTAGTGCGCATATATTTTTTTTCGAATAGAATGTTCCATTAATTGATTCATGATGATGGAACCTCCATATAATATCTGGTTCCCACAGTACAAGCTTTGCTTAGTTTGGGGCTAGATGGCTGAAATGTCCACCAATATTTATTATTAATAAAATTATATTTTTGTTGAATGTTTTATAATTCCTATCTGCCCCCAGTAATCTGGTGGGGACAGTTCGCAATAAAATATTGCTTTGGGAGATTCTGGATAATCGTGGTTTAAATTCAAACAAATATTATTATATACGTTCCCATCGTTTATTCATTCTTTTTATAGTCATCTCTTAAACATACCAACATAATTAATAATTAGTTTATAATTTATGCATCGTTCAAAATTAGCAGATTTACAGTTGGTTGGTTCCTTAAGTAACCAAGCTTTTGTGCTTAAAGTGGCATAAAGGTAATCGCCACTTGTCATACTAAACCTATTTAGTAAAAAAAACCTTTACGGAAATGCCCTTAGGTACCCAATTGGTTTTGAAAACGTGAGTTTTTAGTTCTAGAGAGGTATGATAACTTTAAAATTGATCCTATAGCATTTTTACCGCCAAACAAAACTATATTTACAATGTTTTATTTACAAATTACTTAGTAACAATGGTTATAAATGAAATTCGATTGACATATAATTTTTTTTTACTCTATGGTAAACTGGTATAGGATGCAAAATGCCAAAAAAACCTAGCCAGGCAAAACATTTGCCTTGTATTTTTAACTCGTCAATCTATAACCTTACGCCGTACATATTTACAGTGTATTCTTAAAATTACTGACTCGTTTTTATATACTTAATAAATATAACATTTTAAAGCCGAAAAACAAAGACTTTATTTATATCTAGTACCTACTTATCTAATTTGTCATAATAATGTTGCTTGACTTGTGTAATACTGGACTGAGGAATGGTCAACAAAATTTTGCATACCCACTATAACAGTTATGACCGTTTCAAATAGAACCCCATCTACTATCATACCAAAACCCCTACTGGGGACGAATGTGAATAACGTTTCCGTCTGCGCCTAGTACGGTGTATAATAGGGGTGTATTGAAATCACATAAAAAACAGTAAGTTTGTCTAAAAAGACCTGAGATCTGTCAATTTTCAGGAACGTTATTAATATTAAGTACCTTCCTAGTTCATGGCATTACAAGCTTGATTCTTTTTCAAGATTCAACTTTAAAAAGATAACCAGTTTGTGTCGAAGGGTTACGTGTAAGTTGGCCCTTACATTTCTGTCAATTAACAGGTACAAGTAAGAAGGTAAGTACCTGTTACTTGAAAACTGTAATTTGAAACATGAATAAAGGTTAGTCGGAATTATGTCCTTGATAACAATACTAGTACCTATAAATCGTCAATCTTAAACGGTAGCAAGTAACATTTTATTATTTAATTGGAAAATATTAGTTTATTTATGTTAGGCACATTTTTATCTAAGAGTATAAGTTTTCTTCAGTCTATTGAGATTCAATTGCTTAGGCGCACTTTTCACACAATAAAAAGTTTCGAATAAGTAGCAAATTATTGTCATTTTATTCCTAATAAAGGCATCTGATGTACTGACCGTGTCTTGACAAAAATTTTGTCTCAACCGAGGGCAGTGACTGCTTACAGCTAGATGTAGGACGGTAGATTAAGGACTCAAGTTGTCTTAAAATACAATAATACTCCGAGCTTTTCTTCTACACCAAAATCAGCCTCAACCTTCGAGGTTTTCTCTGTTCAATGTCCCTCACCCGTCGGTTTGCCTTCAAGGATCATCTTTCTTCTTCCTTAGCTTTCCCTCCGTGTGTATAGTTTGGGTAACGGCTTCAACTGCTGTTGACAGATCTGCGTCTGGATCTATCGCGGTTGAAAGAGCTGTGATGTAAGCGCAGGCTATCCGTAGGACTGATAGCTTGGAAAGTTTCTGGTTATGACTATAGGCAGGGACTGATCGGCGCAAGGTGTCGAAAGCAGCGCTGATCGTGTGAACTCTTGTGCGTTCACGCGCGTTTGCTTCTATCCGTCGCTCGCGGGTCATATTTTTATAGTTTCTTTGTTCTCTGGGTTTCTTCTCTGAGTAGTCATCGACAGCTGGATGAGGAGGGACGCGAGGGGGGCCTGTTGGCTCCACCGGTGGGGGTAGAGGTGGTAATGGCGGCGGTGGAGGTTCAAGCGGTCTACGCCTCTGCCTCAACAATCCGGTTTCCGTTTTCTTTACCAAAGATAGCGGTTCTTGCTGCGGTTCTTCGGTGAAGGACCATGGGCGGAACGGCTCGCCTTCAGGGCTGGGTAAATCCCTTGAGCTGAGTCGAATGCGCTTTTTGGGGGGCTGCCTTGAGGGGCTGCGCGGCCTTTTGGGGTCATCAACGCGGACGCCGGAGTCATCGGAATGCGCCGGTCCAGAACAAGAGTCATCATCATCACCGCCAGAGACGAAACCAGCATCGCGCTCGATTATGCGTTCTGTAACAATAGAAAAATTACTTCAGTATATATACTTCAATAATAATTGAATGATGTAGGCCGATATATAACAGAGAAGTAAATACCTAACACCTACACCAAAGCGCATAGAATCAAATGGGATACGAGGTTCATAAAGAGTTTCTGTGTAGGTTATGGGTACGTATAAAATCGCTTCTGGATTAGATAGTACTTTTTTTTACAATAGTTAAGAAAAAGGTGTTATTCCGAAACAAAAGTTTTTTAAACGAATTCCTTGCCAAATCTAACTGATGTAAGACTTTGGATGTGATCGGGCGCGTTTTCTAACAGCTTGGTAAGGACAAGGCTGTGCGTCGGCCGGTTGCTTGGCGCCGGCGCCTGAGTGACGTCATCGCGATACACAAGATAATATCAGGTAAAGATATAAAGACATGATGAACAATTCAAAGCCCAGAGGTTTAACCTGAATAAAGTTTACTTATATTTGTTGATTATTTTTGTCGAAAGACGAAATAAATTTAATAAACTTGTGTTTTGTGCTATAACTTCAGGCAATTCAGGTAGGTCACGTTTGAACTTTTGTTATACCAAGACATTTTACACTTAGTACCTATCTAGTTCCCTACATTTGTATAGGTATATTTGTGCTACGAGTATTAGTGAATATTTTAGTTAGAGTTAATATCTCGAAGACGCGATCTCGTGTGCTTCGAGCACTGCATGTATCAACTGAATACCAAACAGGTTTCATTCCATATGGTCAGCACTGATTGTTATTTTATTTATACATACAAAATCGGAATGTCGCATGGCGGTCTCATGTTCTGTTTTAATTCAAAAAAAGTTCAGCTTTTCTTGTTTTCAAAGCTGCTTACATGTCTGTTGAAAAATATTCACAAGCTAATAATTAATTTTGGTTACACACCGTATTGATAACTGCGGAGTGAATAATGTTTTTTCTAGCCCTAAGATCTCTAGCTGTCCCCCTAATTCAGAAGAAAATGTGTGTCTATAATCAAAAGGTTGTTGTAGTGATAAATCAAAAGTCAGTCGAAGTCGCAGTAAAAGTATAGTTAAATATGCTTAATTTGTTAACAAAACAACCTACGAACCGCATTCCACACGAGATTATTCATTAAAACATTTTATATTTGCCAATGGATTTCCCAGTTTTATTTCGGTTTTAGATTTCAAGGTATTAAGTTACAGGATGTATTTATTATGAAACTCATTAACTGAATATTTGGAAAAACCACTCTTTATGAGTTATTTATGATACTATAGTTAGTAACTACGATACGATATAGATAGATACGATAGTTAGTAACTATCGAAAATGATTAAAAAAAACGTAGGTGTATAATTCAATGTAAAAACATTTTTAATTTAAATAACAAAGTAAATATTCCCAAACATTTACCTTTTAGAATGAGAGTAAGATGTTTTTATAAATCAATTATCTTGACTTTAATGCGAAAGTAGGCGGAGTCTTATAACAAAATAATAAAGTAATAAGTCATACAATTCTAGATACAAAACACCTAGTGGTGAGAAACTAGCTCCGTAAATGCTCAGACAAGTCTCACATAAACTTGCGTTACAAAATAATTTGTGAACCTTATGTATATATTAATAAGGAAGGTTTTCGAGCGACTGATGGTTAGAAACAGGTGATTAGAAACGCCTTGGCGCCATTCGATTATGACCAATAAACAAATTCCGGTAGTTGCCTATTAAGAATGTTGGATTACCGACATTAGAACGCTTAAGTTGCTTCACTGTTCAGAACTTTGTTAAGTGTTAACCTACTTATGACAGTCAATATGTTTTAACACAAAAAAAATCTTACCAAAGAATGTTTTGTGGTGGGGGCAGATGAGACCGGAAAATTCTGTATGTCCCCACTAGGGGTTTATGGCTATTTTAAGATACGCGACATATATGAAATAGGATCACGACTGTTATCCAAGTACGGTAGTAATCTTTTGATTTCCAGGCGCACAGATCCTTTAAGATGTCTAAAGGAGGTCGTCAGAGGCATAAAAAAAACATTAGATACATTTGGCATGGCAATTTGCAGTAGTTAGCAAGCCCAACTCCGCTTTCTTAAGTTTCCTCACCATGACGTTCACCATTTAAAAGCACATAACTTTATCGAATAGAAAATTTCATTGATGCACGGATGGAATTCTAACCGACCTTCGGCTTAAAAGTCGAGGTACCCACTCGGCCAACACAGTTGATAAATGAGATTAAACCGGCTATGTCAAATCTTGCTCGTCTCGTCCGGTTATTAAAATCCCCATACCTACATCACACAATAAAGGGTCTAACATGGGTTGACCATTAGGGCCATGGCAGCCACTATTAAAACAAAGAACTCAAAGAGCCGCGAAGTCTCGCCGCGTTGAATGGAGATCTGATAAACGCCTCCCATCGTGATCCTAATCAGACGCCAAAATTCAAAGAACCCTTTAACAGAAACAGAAAATAGGAGGTCTGTAAAGATTCTTTTTGAATTAAAACTTTTTAAAGATTATCTGGGTCGAATTTTAAAAATATTTTTTTACATTTAGTTATCTATTTCGGTTTTGATTTAAAAATTCGGTTTTGATTTTGGAAAAGGAATAAAATAAATAGTAATTAAGTAGATATAATTTCAATAAATAACCATTCAAAAAATCCTTGATAAATTAGCCTTACCTAATATCGAACCTAACTGAATTTAAATATAAGAAAAAATTGCCTACCTACTTATCTGAGTCTAAATATTCTAAAAAGGTACCTACACCACTTCGTTGTGAGGTTCTAAAGGATTGGTACTAAAATAGTGATGTAGTTCGGTACCTCTGAATTTCGGTCGATAGAGGTTATCAAAACGGTAAATTATCTAATTTCGGTGCGACTGCTGCAATATGCTAGTCTCTTCAGAAAGCCTAATGAGAAAATGATGAGCAGAGCGGTCACTTTACGTAAAAATAGACTAATAATGTCATGTCCATACATTCGCACGGTTCCTTGGGCTTAATGTATGAGAAGTCGTGATGTTGCTACTTTCACCGAATCAACATTACAGTGATGGCGCCGCGACGACGCCGTGACACGGCACCGTACTGTTCTCAACGTTTCACTTCAATAATTAAATGCCAGCTTGTGTGGCCTACGATATCACCACACTGGATTACTCCTCATCATTTTTGTCACAGGCGCTACTTCCGGACTTCCTCTGATATACTAATTTATTATCTTATCCATTCTCGTCAAGTCGTCACTCCATACATCTCAACATTCGCATATTTGTCGCGTGCACACTGGCTCTTTCACCATCCATTAGTTTAAGCTAGAGTATGTATGAAAGAATTAACTGAAACAGCAAAGCTTTAAAAAATATCAGCGATCAGCGTGGCAACCCCAAAATGAATTAAATATGGAATACCTTCATCCAATCAATAATCGTATTATCATTGCCATGTAAATATTACGTATGCCAGAAATTATAGTGACATGAAACGAAATAGGTCTATTTTAATCAACGAAAAAAAGGAGCATATCTTTTTACTCTGATTCAAATTCAATTATTTTTTTCTACTGTATTGTATGTAGAGATCGCGCAATCTTCATGAACCACAACTTACGGTGCTGAAGGCAGAGCTACTACAAATTATGCCATAAAATGAGGTCGGATAGTTTTTCTGGAATCTCCAAACGCTTGGCAGAATAGGTAAAGTTTATTTCTTGGCATCGTTTGAGATGAAGTAACCAAAACCTTCCCTATACTTTGTTATCGACTCGAATCCCGCAATCCTCGGCAGGATTGTTCGATTTATCACGTATACGACTGACGGCGGCGGGCGCCGCGCCGACCTGTCGCCATAACCTAGTAGGTGGCGACTAAACACCGCTTAGGTACGACTATAAGTAGGTAATTATTATGTTGATTGTTGGATTGATTAGTAGGTAACGACGGTAATGATTGTGAATGAATGGCATATGAAACAGTTGATAGTTGCTTCTAATATTTATAATGTTTTATCTATACTTCTATAGGTACTAAAATAATGCGAAAGTAACTCTGTCTGTCTGTGACGTTATTACGGCTAAACCGCTGCCGCTGGGCCAATTGTGAATCAATTTCATATGGAGATAGTTAGTCTTGAGAAGGACATAGGCTACTTGTTTCCCAAAATTTTATTTTGATTTTCAGGATTTTTTATGTTTTGCGATAAAGATAACGTGATCGCCAAAAAAGATTTCCTGAATCTACATGGTCGAAGTCGCGGGTAAAAGCTAGTCGTCTAATTAAGAGCCTGAATCGGTAAATTAAGTAGGTAATTTCTAAAAGTTTCAAGACGCTTCAAAGACTAATTAACCTACCAAGAATTGCATTACCCTCTTTAACTGCACCGTTGTCGGTATAAAAAACCTAGGTACTTGTAGAAGCAACTCGCTAGGTTCAATTGAGGCCGTGATTATAAATTCACAGAGGGGGTTGCATTTCTAGGAATTTTCGTGTGGTCGATCCACCCATCTGTCAGTCGCCATTGATTTCATGTCTATTTGTTGAGTTCATAATAATTGCGTCTATAAAAATCTTTGCTGTTGATATTATTATTAAATATTTAAAAGTGACCCAAGTCGAAATAAGTCATTTTATATGTAACTTTCATATTGACTGGCCTCACAGCTCAGTTGGTAGAAGCTCTGCCTTCTGCGCTGTAGGTTGTGGGTTTGATCCCCACCCGGGATAAACATTTGTGTGGTGAACATAGATGTTTGTTCTGTGTCTGGGTGTTAATATGTATATTAAGTATGTATTTACAACAAAAATAAAACGTATTTAAGTATTCTATCAGTTATCTGGTTCCCATAGCACAAGCTTTGATTAGTTTGGGGCTAGATGGCGCTGTGTGAAATGTCCACCAATATTTATTTATTTTATTTATTTATTTATTAATATAATACTCTTTTTTTTTGTTGTATCAAATACATAACCAAAGTCTTCACATAAACAAAACTATAATAATATCGGCACCGTTATATTGTTATCGGCTTCGGTAATATCGGCATAGGAGGGTTCATTGTGACCAACTGTTCAAACATTGCAAGCAGTGTCCACCGGAGTCAAAATACACCATTGTTTCAGCGTAGACTCAACATGTGTCTGAAGCACCTGGGTGACACGTGCGCTCGAAAAGCGCGCTTATTTTTATCGATATGAACACTGCACATCCCTAAATTTATGACTAAGTATTAGGGTTTCGTCCGAAAATATACCTGGATAAAAACTGACACTTTTTGTATAGTAAAAGTGTCAGTTTTGGCATTTGGACAATACGTTGTCGATACGATACTGGTTCATGCTAACCCCCATATACTAGAATAATGTACCTTTCAAATGGTGAAATAATTTTTAAATAGATTCCGTGGGTCTAGATATATTTGCATACAAACAAACTCGCAAAACTTAAATAAGTTATAGTTAGATTAGTTAGATATATCCTGTCTGTAAGTACGTCTCTCAAAACCAATTTGCTCTGAATGTACTGAACCAATAAGTTAAAATTTGGTACATATACATTTTTGTGATTTAAACACAGAAGTGTAACATAAATAAATGAATTTATAATATATATGGGGGTCACTTTTGGAGGTTAAATTAGAAAATTAAATAAAAATGTTTTGCAAACTGTAAGTGCGACATCACAAAATAATTATTTTATATTAAAATTAAAATAAAATCATTCTTTACTTAATATTACACGAAAACTTGTAAGAAGTCTATGATCCTAAAATATTATGTTAAATCTCTCAATAACGTGCGTATTATTTGCAATTGGAATGTATAGAAGAACATGTTATAAACAACAATGTGAACCCTCTCCACGCGAGTTCAACTCGCACTTGTCTGGTTTTTTGGCATAATTTGTAGGTATTGCCTGTAAAATCTAGAAAATAAAAAAACTAGTATCCTGAAACAATTACAATTTCAAATTACAAAACGTTTCAAGTTCCATCTTTATTTGAATACAATGATGTTTTATGGATTTAACACCTGGCGAATGAGAAAAATTGCATCTCTGTGACATATTGTCAGTAGTCATTTGTTTTCGGCCGAAAATGGTTCGCATTTGAATAAAGCCTAGAATTTAAAATTGATTTATCTGTTTTAAAACCTAATTATTCTACGGGGGACAGTGCGAAACTGTAGAACTATGCAATGAGGCAATTTGTCAACTAAGCGATAACAGATTTTGCATTGCAATGAATAGTTTAGTTAGAGCAGCTGTCAAAACGATTGTAGGTATGGCATGTTTTTTTTTTTTTTTTTACAAACGGACATAAGGCAATAGCCAAGAAAAACATTTATGCGTGCTTCAGTCTCATCTAGTCACTCTACATACATACCTACCTAGTGTCCGAGTTCATATAATAAGCATAATCAAATGTATAGTGCTGTTTTCTCTTAGTGATAGAAAATATTCACGAAAAATTTAAGTCAAATAGTTTAAGTTTAATAGCTAAATTTAGCGAATTAAATATGTCTGTACCTACCTACATATCTATATAAGTACACACACACACTAACACCCGTATTCATGAACGACACTACGCACAGTAGGCTCCGACCCACAGTGGACAAAATCTTGTAAACCGAGGTGTCACAAAGTTCAAGTTAACTCTGTATACATAGCCTAGTCTGTATAGACTTAACTTGAACTTTTTGACTGTTACTACTCCTACCATTTACCTATGAAGGTAGGTACAGTTAGCAGCACAATACTTTTCCTGTATTTAAGAAATACCTATTTATTTTAAGAACTGATGAAGTTTTGACTTTTGATTGCTAATTTACGAGGAGATAATGTTATTTATATAAAAAGATGATTTCTAAGTATTTTAGTTATTAAAAAAAACCGGCCTAGTGCGAGCCGGACTCGCGCACGAAGGGTTCTTCTTCGATACCATTATCTATAAAAACGGCACAAAAATCATGTTTGTCTTATGGGAGCACCCCTTAAAATATTTATTTTATTCTGTTTTTAGTATGTGTTGTTAGAGCAGTAACAGAAATACATAATCTGAGAAAATGTCAAATGTCTAGCTATCATTGTTCATGAGATACAGCCCTGTGACAGACAGACGGACATCAGACAGACAGCGAAGTCTTAGTAATAGGGTCCCGTTTATACCCTTTAGGTAAAAGAAAAATGTTATAAAAAAAAAACTTATACCGCGATAAACGGTTGATTGGCAGCATCGCGGGCGATGCTCATGATGCATCTGAATTGTCACGAACAGCCAGCAATACAAGAAAAAAAAGTAATAAGCCGTAATAGTTAAAATGAGTAACAACCACGATAGTTTTAATTTTCATAGAACCCTTAATTTTAAACCTTGTACAGACAACGTCCAGACAATCATGTCATGTCAAAGGTGGGTTCTTTGATGTTGTCTGTACCGACTACATTAGCAAAATGTCGGTTATGCCCGTATTTATGTTTACACAAGATGTTTACCTGCCTCGCTAGGTGCGTCACCACATTCTTCGCGCGCCAACCAAAACGTTTGGCATTTATTTGCTAACCAAATCCAAGATTTATACTAATCTATAGGTAATAATATTATAAATGCGAAAATAACTCTGTCTGTCTGTGACGTTATCTGATTGTGATGAAATTTTATAGAGATAGTTTGAAGTCATCAAAAATCGTTTTTCTGACTCTACGCGAACAAAGTTATGGATAAAAGCTAGTATTATTATAAATTCAAAAGTAACTGTCTGTTTGTCTGTCAGTCTATGACGTTATCACAGCCGAACCGCTCTGGGCTGATCGTGATGAAATTTCACATAGAGATTATTTAAAGTTAAATTTTCTTTTTGATTTTCGGAATTTCTATGTTTTATGATAATACAAAAATCAATTTCGTGAATCTACGCGGACGTAGTCGAGAGTAAAAGCTAGTTATCAATAAACGGCTGCCTAATTAAAGCCGGCGCCTAATTCAAACTTGTTTCTCACCCGTAAATCCGGGTGACGGCGCCGGCGCCGGCGGCGCTTATTGTCGTTCTTATTGGAAAACAGGGGCTGTACCACAAGCTCAAAAGCAATATTACTCACTAGCCAACCCGTGACAGACTTTGTCCTGCCCAAATTTCAATAATCGCATAGAAAAAAGCACTTTCAGGCAACTTCAAATTTTTCCCTATATTTACCTTGACCTCATAAAATAAATAGAATGCGTATCATTCGGTAGCCAAATTAATACGAATTTAGTGTGTTGCTTTACAAACTCAATGATTTCGGTCTATTTTTTTGCACACCAGCGCCATTTATACCAAAATCATCCTTTTTGCATTTTGTTTATCATTTAGGTGTTGTTTTTCGCATTATTAGTTCCCCCTTCTGTTTATCTGATTTTTTATCTACATAAGTACCTACTACAGCAAAGTTCATCTCAATCAGTTTGGTCGTTTAGATTTGATTAGGGTACAAACATAATATATATTTTCACAAACTTTCGAATTTGTAATATTATTAGGATGGTGCGAAAGTGACAACGCAATACGAACTCGTAGCGTTGTCACTACCGCTAGTAATATTGTTTCGATATTACTTTTGGCCCAAGGCTCTACATTACATCCGATCACCACGAAAAGAACACCCAAGGTCTTCCAGACGCCGACTTTATTCTCCAAGAATCGAAAACATAGATTCTCGAAGACTACAGTCGGCGTCTGGGAGTCCTCGTAGCGCTGATTCTTCAAAATATTTACGTAGATGTAACCAGGATTCGGTTTGAGTTCAGTTTTATCTGGATCTAACTAACTATATCATGATCACCATGTCTGTCACCTTTCCATAATTTAACTATACATATTTTTTACGTGATGCATATTTTCAGTACAAAATACTTCATTGTTTTTACCCAATCATGCTTGATAAGAAGGTAATCAAATTATGCGGACATAACTACTCGTAAATATGGAGGTTACTATTTACAGTAAGGACATACCTACCTAGGTATTATTATTGAATATAGGTAGGTAGTTGCGGTGTGAATCCCTCATAGTTTTTTTTTATTTTTTTTTATTATAATTTTTTGAGACCATAATGTTGAATATGTAACCAATGTCAATGTCAGATAGAACACAGAACTCTCAAAATTTGAACTCTGCTCTATCTGTCTAAACTTTCAGTTGTTTCTCTCTCATGAAATGTCCGCTGCATGAATAACATGTTTAACCTAAATAACAATAAAATCTCTGTTCATCTATACTGGAGTTCTTCTTTCTCGCCATTAACTCTTCACATATTATATTATGTACCTACCTATTTTCATATTATTTTGTTGGGATGTGTTCATAAACGATTTAGTAGATTTTGTATTATTTGAATCAAAAAACATAGCACTAACTTCCCACGGTACTTACCAACAACTTTTAAAATACGAGCAGAATAATACAATATACCTACCTATTACAACATACATGCTAGGCATGCTGAGATGCAAGTTATCTCAGGGGGTGTAAACAAAAGAATCCCATCAAACGATTCGTCTCAGCCGCAAATGAAAAATGTTTCACTGATTTATTTTATCGACTTCATGGCGCCAAGGCAAGGTCAAATCACACACTGGCGCTTGAACACAGCCTTAAACCTGGTGCTTTCTTTGGTTCATTTTCATTATTACTACTTAATAGGTTCTTTAATTAGTAGGTAAGTGCTTTTTGTATTTTATGTTAGGTATATTACAGGTTATTTGGACACTACACTCTACACCAAATTATTAAATTTAAGGGAAAAAATGCATTTTTTATTTTGTGTGTTTTTGAATAAACTGAAAAAACAACTGCACCTATTATTTTATTTAAAAAAACATACTTTTTTCGTATTTTTATTTAGGTAGGTAAATTTAATTTTCTTTTAGAATTACATTTTAAACAAGCGGTATAATAAATAACGTAAGTGCATATTATTATGGCAAGGCTCTCTTAACTGTAATTATAGCCAACATTGACAATGTTTCTGCTTCCTACCTCGGAACCAACGAAGTGATCCATAATTAAATGGGATCGGACGACCTTACAAGGCAGTCATGTCTATTACATTTTTTATAGGTACATTATATGGAAACATTTTGGTATATTGATAACAAAAAATTCTAAGTTAGTTTCCAATTGTATGATCAATTTTATTGTCACCCGCAAACGAACACTGAGTAAAATATGAATGTTCTATTCTGTTCACGGTAGAGTCTAAAATAGCGTAAACCTTAATGTGACAGTCATCAATTTGGGATGATTTTGATAAAATTATTTCAGTAAAATTCGTAAAGTTAGCAATGGTGGTAATTGTTTATTTTTATTATCTTACTAAAAACTATGAGAACCTCTTTATAAAAACAAGACGTAACGAGTAACGTTTCGTTTTAGGTCAATATAATATATTGCTATATTATATTGAAATACGAAATTATTCATCAGATGCAACCTCCTTAACATGAGCCTTCTACCAGTACAAGGTCTACCAAATGAGATGACCAGAATGTCTGGGCAAAATTTCAAAAAGTCGGGATTTAAAGAAAACTGGACAAATAAATATATTATTACGAATTAATAAAAAAAAATTGTTATTAAAATTTGTCGGGACAATTTTTATTTTGCCGGGACTCGTATAAAATTTCGGGACAATCCTGACGAAACCCGACCATCTGGCAACACTGACCAGTACAAGTAGAGATTCTCCAAAACAACATGTCATTGACAGTGACGTTATTGTAATTTCTTTGAAATGTGTCATGCTAATTAGCAATGGCGTATGTGAAAGAAGGATCTTGTTTGATAAAGTGTTGGAGCTTGCTGCCTTGGGTTTTCCCGATAACGTAACATTTCGCGATGCGCGATGTTACAAAAAAACTAATGTAATGAACGCAAGTTGAACGTTCTAGAACTTTAGTTCACTGTTTTTAATTAGACTCTTTTCATATTCATATTCATTTATTTATTGCTCCAGTTGGTTACAATGGTCTTATGATATCACAGAGTTTCTCAACGTGGACCCCGCTAGGGCACTACAATCTATTTTTCGAAATATTATAGTTAAGAGAGAATATTCTAGTTAATTTTTAATCGTTTCATCAAAAATCAGGTATTAATGTCTCTTGACAGGATTATCTATTTTAGGATAAAACTAAAAAACTATACCTATGTTAGTGTTGTGTAAGTTTACGTTATGAAAAACATAACTGTTTTCAAGTGCTAGTTACATGAATAAAGCAGAAACGCTTAAATTTAATAAGTAACATTAAATTTGATTAGTAAAAGTATTAAGTACCTATGTAACAGCTAAATTTTTATTTTTCCCACGGGTACAACCTTTAGACTTTTATTTAATTATAAATACTTTAATTGCACTTAAAAAATAAAAAACAAAAAGATGGACTTAATGCCGAGGAATTTTCTACCAGGCCTTTCACGTGACGGTTAGCGAACCTCGTCGACGCCATCATTGCTTATCAAGAGCTATTTCACAAACAAACTGTTAGGGCGTCCGGTCTCTGCACGTGTTACGCGAAACGTGAAAACAGTTTCAAAATATTGTTACTCGTAAAAATCACAATGTTGTATTTTGTGAGATTTTTATGGTACGGAAATTGTGGCCAATATCTACTAAGTCAATATTTACATGTACGTATTTTTGTCTTGAATAAATATCTAATGTCATGCTAGGCATGCTAGATTTAACCCTGTGTAGGCCTTCTAACCTACTAGACTAACCCTCGTATTCAAGAACGACACTATGAGAACACGCACCCACAGTGGACGAAATCTTTTTTCATAAAAATCACTTTATGTGTTGTGCGACACTGCATAGTGTGACTAGAGGCACATTGTCGTGTGCCTCTAACCAAAGTTGAACTCTAAAGGCACACGGTAGCGTGCGCCATAGTGCCGCTCAACACAAAATTATGTTTATGAAAAAAAAAATAGGTACTCGCACACTACTGAATACGAGGGTTAGGGCGGCTTGCACAACAATTCTTAAATGTGTTTAGTACCGCTAAAACGCTAAATACATTTAGGAAGTTGTCAAGTTCATAAAAAATCATCAAATTTAAATAAAATTATCCACTAAACACTTTTAGCGATTGTTGTGCAAGCCGGTCTTAGTAGCGAGAAAAAGGCGTAGCTTTATCTAGCTCCTATGCCGTTTGAAAGTGATCCGTGTTATTTTATTGAAATAAATACCTTTTGACTTTGATTTTGACATGTAACATATTTTTAAATTTTAAAACTTGAATACATCTACATACTCATTTAAGGGAAGACTTAAAATTCGTTAAACAACAAAGGGAGGATGCGATCAGGTGGTCACAAAAACAAAAGATTGGCTACACTTCCTTTCCATACGGATATAAAAAGCATAGACAAAAAATGAAGACGTAGAAATGTGTGACGCTTTTTAGCGAGAATTTCAATGGCACTTCAGAAAATAAAAAAAGATTTTTCACGATTATAACATATACTTAACGTATGTATTTGTATTACGATTGATTGTATTGCAATTTTCATCTACGATACAGTATTCTATAAGACAAAAATTTACAGAACAGCATTGATCCGATATTGAATCAAGAGATGTTACAACATTCCCGAGTTCGTTGGTGACTGACGAGGCGCGGAGCCGGACATAGATTCCTTATTTGTACTAATTAGAAAACACGAAAATATATATTTTATTTTTATTTTAACTATTTAGTGACTACAGATTTTGTCATGGGTTTACCTTTAATTTATTTTCCCGGCGTTTCGACTATGTTACAATAGCCATGGTCGCGGGCAGACTGAAAAATAATATTTAGTGACTATAAAAAAACATTATTTTATAGTCACTAAGTCCTGACTGCACACGTGCACACTAAGATTTCCTGTATCTTGACTATCAGAAACTACTAGACCCAAAACAAATATTAACAAATTATGCAAATCTCGCTGCGGGCCCCAACCCGTACCGATTGCTTCTCTGTCGGGCATTCGTCAACCACGCCACCGAGGTTACAAATATATTTTTTTTTATTAGTTAGTTATTGCTTTCTCTCTTTTTGGCAGTAGAAATGTGGTGCACAGAAGTCGCCCCTTTTTTACTCTAATCAATAAAGATACAGATGTCATACAGTCCAAGTACAAACATGGCCATTATGTTGCCACATCTGGCAAAGTACACATCTGGGGCACACTCGTGACGTCATCGACATGTGGCTACAACCGTTCTTATTGTTAGGCGATTATTGTGAATTTGTATTTTGAGTAATTGCTTTGTCTTTGACAATATAAATTGCATTCTTGGGAGGGGCTAAGGAGGCACCCTCCCGTTACCGGTATTATGTGACATTCTTATGTATTCAAAATACGCCTCATAGCCCTAAAACTGTAGAAATAATGTTGATAATTGTAGCGAGTAATTAGATAGATACATACTGTAAAAAAAATAAGTTCTTTTTTTTAATTTATTTATACTTGGAGAGCAAAAAAAAAACAAGAAAAAGTATTAAAAACCCAATAATGTAAAAGTTACTAAGGTCTGTTGTACGTATTTTGACTGTGATACCTACCCAATTCTTTTTTAAATACATGAGGTAATTATTTTTGTTTTGTTGTATTTTTTGTCGTCATATTTTTAGAGCAACGTCAATGCATAGCAACATGTAAAAATAAAATAAAAACACTGTTATCCACCATCAACGATAATTACTAATTCAACTTAAAGGGTGTACAAAAACGGCACACATGTTCCGGGGGTGAAAAACCCCATACGGAGAAACAAGTGCATTTCAACCCTCCACACAAAACACACCCTTATTTCATATAATTATAGGGATCAATTTGTTCCACGATGTGTAAATGTAGCATGTATGTTTGCACACATGTCATTCTCTAATAGTTCAGCTAAGATTTCATTCGTCGTTATTTTTTTAACGCCCAATGGAGGGTTAAGTTTTTGTTGATATTAATCCGGTAAGTCACGGAGTTAACTACTGTGTCAATAGTAATTTTGTAATAGCTACTGGTAATAATTTCTATTACAAGTATCAAAAATTACCTAGTTTTTAAGTTTTTGATTTTTTGTTGCCAACCTCTATTTTTGCTAACAATTAGGTTGGCTGGTATAAAATGCCCGCCTTTTTGTATTAATTTTTAAGTACAATTAAATATATTAATAATAACAATAAAAAAATATATTAAGTGTCTACGAAATAAATAATAATCTCACTACTCACTACTTATCTGATAAGTATTTTCAGAGCCAAAGTAAATTATATGAGTCATTCACCTTAAAAAGGAAGACCAAGATAAAACCAGTGGTATCGCTAATGATAATACACCTGTGTCTAACTTATGTGTTGAAAACCATATTTTGTAAAGATGTCCTGACTGTAGACTGCAGCGCGGACTCTACCCTCCTTTGCAATTTGCATGCCTAGCGCCATTATTTATTTCTGGAATAAATTAGGTGACATTTCTTCGTTCAACTGACAAAGGCAAAATTTATTTAAGTTATCTAGTTCCCATAGTGCAAACTTTGCTAAGTTTGGGGCTAGATGTAACTGTGTGTAAAGTCCGACAATATTAAATAAAATTAAAAAAAAAAAAAACTTAATTGTTTTACATTTATCATGATTCATTTCAAAAATACTCCAAAAAACAAATAAAAAATACATAAATCGTTTTGTAAAGTAACATGTTTAATTTACGTGGCCATATATGGTAAGCTAATGCGATTTCAAGGCGTTTCCGGGATCCAGCTAAGGAGCCAAGTCTTTATGTATTCTGGTAAGTAAGTACCTTGGTACCTGCAAAAATGGAAACAGAAACAGACACGTAGGTAGATAATCTACACCTAGTCATAGGTACAATAAATATGCTGACAAGTGACGGCTTTCTTTTTACAAGCTTTTATTTAACTTGCAATGTATGTATGAATGTAACTATGTTTGTTGAGGTGGAATCTTGCAACTCAATTTTGAAGCAGTTATCCCCAACCGATTGAGCTGAAATTTCGCATACTTAGTAACTTCCGTGACAATGCAGTAATATGACAGTGAGCGCATACACCTGTCAAGTTCCGATGACAATGTTATATTAAGTGACAGGTGATAACGCGTTGGTGCTCAGTGGTTTAAATGATTTTACAAAAGCTTGTCATTGAAAAATATTTTTCAACAGAAAACATACCTACTAGGTATAATATCATTTTAGCTTTTCCCGCCCGCAGCACTTTCTGCGCTCTTAATGTCCAATAATTCCGGGATATCAAAAAAACTCCGTCAAAAAAACGATCACGATTATAAGTTTCACAGAAATTCGGATTAAAGTTGAATCGTAAATGTTGTTAAAGTACCTACATAAGTACGTTGTAACGTTATTGGTAAATTTTTGATCTAAGTATTATCTATGGCAATAAGGCTGCTGGGTTGCTACCGTACATCAGAGGGGATATTCAAAAACTAGTATTTTCTAAAACTGTTACTAAGTTATGATAGCTTAAGCCTTAGAGCTACATCATGACTACCACAAGCGTCAGTTTTAGAATATGGACGTAAAGTCATAGGAGGGCATCATAGTAAGGGCAATGTGAATACATGTGTGTGGACCCAAGAGAAGATACCTAAGCTTACCAGTTTTGAGACTGATGCACGCATTTAGTATTCTGCGCGATTTCATCAAGTACACACACACAAACATGACCTGGGAGTTTTTGATTCTGGATATCTATGAGGCTTAAGATATTTTTGTGGACGTCCTACGGTTGTAACCATAGCCACCGAGGACATAATTTAATTGATTGTATCATTGACACGCAAGAAGAAGAACCATAGATTTTTATATGGGTCTTTATCACGCCTCTAACCACGATAGTTTGAAATATAATTCCTACGGTTGGTCATGAAGTTTAAGTTGAAATTAGTAGGTACTAATCAGCATCAAAAGCGATTTATCGGGCCATCAACAAAAACATTCGGAAGCAAAGGTTTTCAAGGTACGCTTAGTGCATTGCACCAGTTAGGTAGGTACTCTAATTGATGATTAGGTGCGATACTATAATACAAAGGTGGAATCCGTGATAACAGGTAGGTAGGTACCACGTGCTTGGACCAATCTTATCTAAGTACCTTTCTGGGGCCATACCACAATCTCTTAAACTAATATCAAAACAATATTACTCGCGGTGCGAAATTGACAACGCTATAAATTTCGTATTGCGTTATCACTTTCGCGTCATAAGTAATATTGTTTAATATTACTCTTGAGCTTATGGTACGGCCAATGAATGACAACGGTGGTGGTGACCGACGTCAAACTTGTCAGTAGCATCGTCATTGGCCAATGGTTAATTAAAAAGAAACATTGTAATCAACCCTTTAATTATGTAAGTTTTTATTGGTAATGTTAGATGACTTGATTAGGTAGAGACGTCAGAATTTAAACGTTGTCAATGTAGTACCTACCTATCCAATATTTTTTCGTACCAAAATTTTTAATTATTACATATAAACTAATAATACTTCATCTTGATCATATTATAAAATAATAGATAAATTTTAATATTTTCTGCTGTAACACAAATTCGTTACGAAATTGTAACATTTTAGGGTTGAACGGGGAAGGGGTTATGCAACATGCGTTAAGGATTACGAAGTCAATAATTAAATAAATAGGTAAGGTACATTAAGTTAAATTAATTTTAACATAGTTACTGCAAGAATATTATAAATATTTACAAAATAGGTACATAACAAACAATTGAGCTATCTAAAGACCGATAATAAGGATTAAGTTCCATAAAATGTATTGTAGTCAATTGTATATTTATTGTATTTTTTTATTATTAGTCAATATTTTATGCATAGGTAAATAAAATAAACCATATCCTACCTTTAACGGTAGCTTGAGTTGCATCTCCTGAAGCACTGAAACTCGACATTTTCAGTGATAATCCTCAGCAATCCAAAAAAACTTTCAATAAAAATAACTAAAGCACTTCTAATAAGCAACGTTGTATTCGCACGTTTAAAACACAGTTTCTTCTTCACTAATTGTCATGTCATTTTCGAAATTCGTACGCGCGTAAAGTTCTACGTTCTCGCCGCATACACATTACACATCCCTCCGCTTCGACGCTTCGCGTTCAACTGACAGAACAGGCGTATTATAAAGTTGGCCGGAGTCAACCGAGCCGGGGTAAAAAAGCACGGCGCCATCCAGCCCGGTCTCGCCCTTAGAGATGGGCGCGATGGATGGCATTGTAATCGTACTGTAATTTACCGAGGAGTGACCATAATTGGCCCATATTGCGAGGATAAGTTCAGCTTTTCGAAGCAATGTGACTGCTTTATGGTCTGTATAAACTGACTTAAGTTAGTCCTCTTATTAGGTTAATAGGTTAAGATGTCTCCTGTCATTATAAGGACATGTAGGCTAGACCCGTACTGAAATGAAAAAAAATAATAATTTAGAATATAAATAAATACAGGTTTTGATTGGTACTGCATCAATTGAAGATAATTCATGATTTTTTAACCGCATGCCAGTCGGGACGAGGTCGTGGCCGTGTTCGAATCAGTGCGTTTCTAACCTTCAATAAAAATATTGACAAAATCTATAATGATGACCACAGAAAAATATTTGTGTTATTCATTCTCACAATCAATGTAAACAAAAATATTAAGTGTCTAAAAGCATCGATGAATAAAAACAAAAAGTATCGATGGTTAAAATGATATCGATGGTTTCAGCACTGGTGCGCCAGCCGGTCGCATTCCCTGGCCAGCGGCGCGACTTGTCGTGAGGATCGCCACACAACACCGCACTATACGCTGCGTATCTGAACATTTGTTCAAACTTACAGGCTATTTCCACATGCACATGTGCGCATCCGTGACTCACGCACGCACTCGCATTATACAATTTACCAACACATTCGCACCGAGCACGGCCGCTGCATCGTTAAGCCTAAATCTATCGAAATTCGAATTGGATTATCGATAATACAATCAGTAAGTGCTATTTATTAGCAGCCAGATGTGGAATACTAAACGTAATATACTCGTACTAATCATATTATTTATTACCGCTTTAGAGATCAGATATAATGACGACGTGTTACTGTCGTAACTCAAAGATAATGATCCTTTGAAAGGAATTTAAAAAATTCGCGCGTTTACTCCAACGCTTATGATAACTATCAGTCCGCTAATAGGTATCTCTCGTTTGATAATTTCCTCAGTGATTTTGCAGGAGTTAACGATACATCAACATGTCGTCGTATAAGGAAGTATGTCGCTGTGTTTGCTCTTGTTGTATTTTTTTATGCATTACAGTTTTGCTGCGACCGGTCGGTGGCGGCGTCCTCTTTATCATTTCTTAACGCGTCCAGATTTGGCAATGTCGATACAAAATCCTGTTCCGACGGCTTTTTGCTCGAACGTTTCCTCGATTTCGGGGAACGAGTTGCAAAACAACCAAGTTTTGCCTCCAGCCGTTTATTCAGGTTTTGTCGTATATTTTTATGGTCCAAACATTACTGCATTAATCGAATATTACAGAGCCATCCGCCAAATTCCTCATTCACTCGCATATACAAATTGCGTTTCCTGAAACCCGCAAGTTGATTGAACAGTATTTTCAACAAATTTCGATTCATTGTTTAAACAATAATTTGAGTAGCGGCCCAGTGGAGGTGTGAAGGGATAACTCCCGAACAAACAGAATGTCTCTGAGATAGCAAACACCGAAATAACCCCAGTCAGTGTTGGTCTGTGTAGGTGTAAACGGTCAGGTAAAGCTTTTGACACCTAGCCGCAACTCTAAGGAAACGGTGTTAATCTCGTCGCGTTTTATTTAACATCTATAGTTTTTTGATTGTTTGATGAGACCTTTGTAAGAACTGGACCCGCAAACGTGGTTTTCGGCGAAAAGCTATGCGTGCGACCTAAACCTCCCACACTAACTTCATTCTATGCTATATACAGCTAATGTAATTGAAAAAAAAACTATAAATCAAAAGTAATCTGTTTATTGCGTTCGTAGATACCTTCACCTAGTCTCATAATAAGGCAGTTGATCCAGTGGTTATCATAAAAGCAATAAGTAGATGGCTAGATTACCGAAGATCCATAATACCTAGCAACAAGTAAATAAGGCACTGAATGACCTGTCAATCAACAAGTCAGGTTTAATTGACCTTCCTTTTCAAGTCAAGAGCCGAGATCAAGATTTTCTTGTAAAATAATACCAGTCAATGGACGCGCGGCCAGCCACCTGGCTGCAGCACAAGTGCCTCCAAATATAAATAACTAAACTCTTGCATTCACTTGTATTCAGTAGGTGTATATTTGTTACGTAGGTAGGTATATAGTTTGCTTCTCAGACTTTTAATACAGTAGGTACTGATCGTGCATGTATGGTGCATCTATGCTAATTATGATAAGTTAACTGGCACCGACGTGGCATCAGCAATCAATGATCTACATCTCTATGTTTTGTAATATCCATTATTCCAAACCGGCCTGTCTGACTATCATTGCGTAAGAAGTAAGAACTAAATTAAGGAAAGACCAAAAGACAAGCACTTCCTTAAAAACGCTTTCTTTTACTTGCTGCTCGGAATTCAAAATCGAGGAACGTATCCAATGCCACAATCAAAGAAAAAGTCATGGAAAGGACGCTATTTCTAGCCGTATAAAGTTGTTTTTTAAACGGTCAAGTAGCCAAAGGCAATGTTGGGTCAGTTAGATGATTTGAGTTCCTAATGTTAAAGCAATAGAGTTGGTTATCGATTGTAAATGGAGGAGTATTACTGACAGGATAGAAGGCGCCGCGCTTGCCGCCGTGGCGCCGGCTGGCCGCCGACACCTCGTGTATTATGAACTAGCCCCGTGACCTGGCGTCGATCAACTGGTATTTGACTCAGCAAATGAACCAATACCTGTAAATCATTGCTAACCAAATACGATTTACGCGGAACTGTTCAATATTAATCTCTAAACGACAAGCAAGGCACGAACAACGCAAATCGAAAAGGGAAATGGAGTTTGATGAAAATATTGTCCAATTATGTTGCCTGATTTACACAGAACACAGATAAAGAACAACAGACCAAGTAAGAAGGCTCAAAAGAACGAAACCTTTTGAGCTAGTGTAATGTAGTGTATCATACAATCAGTTTTGTGTAGTGTAATTAGTACTACGTTTATAGAACACAAAAACAAAGCGTCTTCCCCACCCAGTTGTTACTGAAACTATTTTTTGTCTCGTATCACAGTAATTTTTTGATACCTTGACCTCGATGCATATAGTAAACATAAAAAAATAACGAAAAAAATCTAGATTTTCTGGAAAGCTGGGAAAACGTGGATCGTTTTAACGATCAGTAGTAATAGGCGGGTAGGTTAACGCTCATACAAACGCCAGTTAATCGATTGTATCCTGTCTTCAATAAAAAAACACAGTAGTTACTATGAAAGAGGCTTTATTATGTAATTTAAAACTTTTATTACCTAAACCATACTCCTAGTATGGTAAGTCATGAACATGTCTCAGGATAAAATGAATTTTACGTTTTTGACAAAATTAAATAAAGGTCGTATTTTTTTTGTAAAGCGAAAATTGAAGCTGAAAATCATTGTACTCTACTTGATAATCAATTCTGTCGTAGCGTGAAGTTTCCTCATTGTTTCTAGGAGTTGGACAGGAACCGCGCTTCTCATTTTTTTATTTGTTTTCATGATACTCCTGGCGATAATTCTCCGAAATGCTAGATGGTCGTACTCTCCGCCATTACTTTTGTAAAGTTGCCATGCATTGTGTTTCGATGGTTTTGAGATGGATGCTACTGACACCATACTGTTGTCATTCCATTTGCTAATCAAAATAATATATTCTGGTTGGCTAGACTGGTACTTGAAAGTGCCTCTTTCTGTCTTTTTGAACTTGTTATTTGACGGCAAAGGGCACTTTTTGGTATGATCCTCGCGGATTGTTCCAGTGGCTTTGAGCGTTCTGTTACTCAATTCATAAAAGAGAGGAGTAGAAGAAAATTAATTGTCAAAGAACAGGTAATAAAGCGCAACTGGGTAACGAAATTGTAAAAGATCAGCAAAACGCAAAATTACACCAGCTCTCAGGCCTAACTGCCTAACCACTCCGGTGGTTCCACGCCTTTTTGCTAAAGAAGACAAGGGTACACTGTCCTCGTCTCTGTTGGAGGACATGATTCTATTTCTGCAGGAGCTCTTAGCTGAGAACCAAAACAAAAAATATTAATATAGTATATATATAACAACTCAGCACGCAAGATAACGTAAACTTTTATATATCAGATGTATATCAAACCTGAAGATTGTTCAAAGTTACAAGTTCCTCAACACCTAATCTTCATCTGTGGTAAATTGTTCAAATTCGTCAATGATTTCATTGAAGGACAATGGATTAGTATGCCTTGGTCTGAAAATTCAAAATACACCCCCAGATTACTACCGATCGTTATAACGATCATAAAATCTATCGCCGTTTTTTTATAGAAAAAGGAGGAATAAAATCATTTTTTTTATCATGTTTTTATTCGAAAGGATATCAATTTATAAAAAACAAGCATAAAATGAATTTCAATAACAAGCAAACTTATCAAAACTTACCGTTTTGATGACATAGCGAAAGTTAATTCCGCTAATTCAAATTAAAACACAGATGCACATCAAAGTTACTGTTATATTATAATTTTATACGCGCCGAAACACTGTCAAATGATCACTACGACGATTGGTAAATAATAAGCAAACGTTTTTCACTTGTTAATATTTTTAATGTACCCAAACATTTAATGCATTTTTTTGATCTTTATAACGATCGGTCGCTGTAAATGGGTTAATTAGAGACAGTTAGAAAAGTGTTAGTGGACACATTCTTAGTTTAATAATAATATTATAGCATTTTAGGTCAAAGTGAAACTACTCATTAGCCTGCCATATGGCTAGATTGTAGTATTATTAGAGTACACTATTTATATTAATGTACACTAACATTATAAAAAAAAAAAAAAAAAAAAAAAATGTTGTCTGATTTGATTCACTTTGATACATTTTGTAAAATATGTTTGCACAAACCAACAGACGTTGCAATTTATTTGTTATTAGAACGATTTGCCGACTGGGAAGCTCGGCACTTGTCTCGAATCCCGTGGTGAAACAAAAACAAGTGTTTAGAAAGGGATAGACTTACACCAACGCGAAGCTGCGGAGAGAAACATCGATAATTTATGCGAACATCCCTAAGAAACAGGAATGCAACGGTGTCATCCACGCATGCGAAATTCGCCTTTACTGCTTTGTCACAGGGCACAGATTTTATTAATTCGACACTCGAATATACGATGCGGTTGAAACAGGTGTTCGCAGTCATGGGTGATTCGAACATTGTCATATTGAATTGTGTTTTATGTTCTAGTGGTTAAGCTTGAATTTTGAATGTTTGGTAAGAAATATTTACGCTCTTTTGACGTGAATGTGCCTTTCATTGCTCCCAGATGTGCATTCTGTAAGTAAAGGCGTATCAGTGGCGCTGAGTCTGCGTAATAAGGACGCATTGATAATGAACGTGAGCGTTTTACAACTCTTTTTATCAAATTAATTAGATCATTAGAGATTTAAAAAAAATGGGTATAATTCTATGAGGATTATCGTATTCGTAAGATTTATGTTGGAATTATTACAAAACTGTTACTTTTACTTTCATGAATCTTGCGGTATAACACCGTCCAAAATAAAATTCCTAACAAAATTAATAACAATATTTATATTATAAGATTAAGTAAAAGTTTTAGTATATTAAAATAAATTAGTTTTTTTAGTATCAGTTTCATAAATAAGTAGGTTTAACTGCAACAAAATATGAGACAATATAATGCATTAAAATTTAAAATTCTTCGTATAACCCATTTTCTCATCCACTTGGCATTACGACCCAGTGGTCCTTTCTAAAGGACATAAAAATAGTACCTCCTTTTAGTACCTTAAAAAGGACTGTGGGCCTTACGAGAATATGATGAATGAATATTCTATTAAAATTTTAAAGTAAAATCAAAGGCCTTAAAAACTGATTGCGTGTTGCATCCCAAACACTTTCAGTTAGCGTAAAAATCATAATGACAAAACAGAAAGTATAATCAGCTGTGTCTGTACTGTACACAAAAAAGATCCGTCGATCTGATTGTCCATTGTTCGAGAACAAAGCTACCTGTCGTCCTGTCGGTACACTTGTCTGGGACTACGTGCATAGCTCATAAGTAAATAGCTGGCAGTCTTATCAAATTCTTTAATTAATGTAAACAAACTTTTTCTACGTGAATGATCTTTTAATTATATTCATATTCATTTATTGCTCCAGTTGGTACAATGGTCTTAGCATATTTGTACAGAGTTTCTCAACATGGGCCCCGCTAGGGCACTACAATAATATATTATTCTAATTACATACTAATTAAAATAATAATAATAATAATATATATTTATATAACTAAATATATATAATTAAAATAGAAATCTTTGTTTATTAATTTTTAACCATAAATTCTTTTATATTATAGAAACATTTAGATACTAAAAAGGTTTTAAGGTTTTTCAAAAATATTGAGTTTTTTTCTATTGATTTTAATTTTGAAGGGAGCTTGTTATATATTTGAATGGACATGTGATATGTTCCAGTTCTGACTATCTGTAGTTTTGTGTAAGGAAGGTTTAATTTGAACCTAAGCGAATACTGTTGTATTATATTAGAACATTCTAATTCTAATTTATTATTAATAGTACATTTTATCATAAACATCTAAAAATTTGTTAAAAAATCTATAGGTACTAATATAAATGCGAAAGTAACTGCCTGTCTATCCGTCTTTGACGTTATCACGGCCAAACCGCTAGGCCGATTCTGATGAAATTTCATGTAGAGACAGTTTAAAGTCTTGGGACGGATATATACTACTTTTTTGCCTCAACATTTTCAATGTTTTACGATAAAGTCAATTTCCTGAATCTACGTGGACGAAATCGTGGGTAGCTAGAAATCAGAAAAATTCCAACAAAAACAAAATTCATAGTCACTCGATACACAGTAGTCGTCAAATCAGTCAGATAAAAAATGCTTACTGATTGATAAAATAAAAGCTTTTAAAAAATGTAATAGAATCACGACTGTAATAATGCACTACTGATAATGAGACGATTACTGATAATGAGATAATTGAGACGGCAATGCGAGCAGGGTAGCGCGCGCGTTTAATGGTCCACTCACCCTGAAGAAGATTCTCTAGATGAATCGAAACATTGTCGGTGTCCTCATTGACAATTATTCATTTACGTGAGTAATTTCCCGTTATTGTAATAATGTACTGATAATGCACTTGACAAATACCGAAGTCTGCGAGTGATATCTAGTTTCTAAATCGATAATCGGACCTGCCATTGACGGCAAATCAGATTACAGATCACAATTTAATTACCTACCTGGTAGTTTGTTACTTTGTAAAGTTACCGTATCAGAAATACGAGTATTGATAACACGTTAGTAAATGTATCTACTTCGTGCTATCAAATAAAATCATCATTTATCAATCACCATTTATCTCATATCGATATATCTCTTTAACCTCACAGCCTCACAGCTCAGTTGGTAGTAACTCTGCCTTCTGTGATGTAGGTTGTGGGTTCAATTCCCACCCAGGGCAAACATTTGTGTGATGAACATAGATGTTTGTTCTGTGTCTGGGTGTTACTATGTATAATAAGTATTTATTCTATTAGTTATCTGGTTCCCATAGTACAAGCTTTGCTTAGTTTGGGGCTAGATGGCGTTGTGTAAAAAGTCCGCTAATATTTATTTTGTTTTTATTTATTATTTCCTTACATGGTACAGGATCTAGGGTTGGAAACTTTGAAGGAAGCAATTAGGAATTAGGAATTTATTCCAAAATATAGAGGAAGCAATTGTCTTATTTAGGGAAGCAAATAGTAGCAATTTTGAAGCAATTTTTGGATAGCATTTAAACGTGAAATACGATGGGTGACGCACCATCCTGACGGTAACATTTTCTTCCCCTTTTCCCCTTAATGTGGGTTTGGCACATGTTGCGAAAAGTATTTTGGCTATATGAAGTTTCACATATTTTGGCATAATTTTACATTAATGTGTATCAGTTGAAGTAGTGGTACTGTACCAAGCTGTCCTACGTACACTGTGGCAGTCAGAGATGCGCGGGCGCAGGCCCTCTCGCCATTTGGGTTCCGTTAAAAAAGTGGGATCGAATACGTATAAATAAATAAGTAGTTTTTTATTGGCATGGACTTTAGAAAAGGACCTATTGAATTTGTTTTTTTGAAAATACTTTAAGACTTAAAAAGCTTTTCTGTTCCAAGCAACTACTACTAGTTACCAAGTAGGTACGAAGTATGTACCTATCTATTCAAGATTGATTGCTAGATGCCATATGACGAGACCACTTACTCCGGTAAAATTTTACTTCTACGGTAAGGTCAGCGGATCTTGGCTTAGGTATCTACTTGAAGTTAGCAGTATGACCGCAAAGTCAAAGTCAAAGTCAAAGTATATTTATTGCTGAATCACATGTACAAAGATGTTAATAATTATAATTTTGTGGTATCAATGTATTCTACCCTATTAAGGGTGTGCAATATTTATGTTTACAGTGGGTGATAAGGTAATCGGTACTTATTACAAAATAAAATAATATAATCTAATACAAAATAAAAAAAACGAATTAGAGTAAATGTCAATAGAATAAAATAAAAAATCATAAAAAATCATAAAAATTGTTGTTATTTTTGTGTAGTGCAGTGTCATAAGGTCGAAATTTGTCTGCCGCGCAGCTAATATGCTAATTTTACGTACGTCAAGATCCACCGACCGTAAGCATTCTTGTCTACCGTTTCCCTTTCCTTTTAGGTAGATATGAATACAAGTTTTTATTTCTGACTAACCCCTTTACACATCTTCAAGGATCTGAAATGATGTCCACTTGAGGCTTAAAGTCTTAATCTTATTTTATTTTAAATAGATCAAAATGTAAAGCATCACCACACCTTATATGTTCTAGGTCCGTCATACGAAGAAGTTGCATGATGAAGAGCATCTGAATTGTCTCGAAACGTCAGCAATACAAGAAATAACGTGGTAATGAGACATATTTTTAGTTAAAACAAGAAAAAGTTGCCATCTAAAATTGTACAATTAGTTCCAAATCTGGCAACAAAGCGATTCTAATACCTGGTAACCCAGATCTGCACCTGAGGCGCACCTGCGGAATCCTTTCGGTTTTTTGCCTCACCTGCGGGAAGAAGTCCTGTTGTACAACGGATATGGGAAAATTGAGAGGCGGCAGAACATGCTTTATGCATCAGAATGCAACTTTTGTTAAGGCGCTCCCAGTCGACGATTGTTTTTGTTCGAAAAGAAAAAATAAATACTTGTGAACAAGCCACATCTCCTATTTTATAATGTATAGTATATGTGAATAAAGATGTACCCATCTTTAATCACTTCGATAAATAATCCTACCGACCGCTGCAATGACGACAAACACACGTCGGCGCGTGGTCCGCCTTAGCTTTTCGAATAAATTAATGATATAAATTATGTATAATTACTTATCAATAATCTATTCTAATAGAAATCTAGATCTACATATTACCTATCTTTAACAATAAATCACAAGTTGATTTTAATAGTAGGTCTATAAAATATTTCGATCATAAATTCTAAAACGTATCATTTTGAAATAATATCTTTATCGTGAAAAGTTTCTGCTATTATGTTTTCAGCTTAATAGAAATCTAGGTAGGAACCTGAAGTAATATACTTATAAAAATAAGAGATGTGGCTTGTTCAGAAGTATTTCTTTTTTCGTTTCGAAAAAGAGCAATCAGCGACTGGGAGCCCCCTTAACAGATAGTTAGATAAGAAAGTTTCTAATCAACATATTTTTAAAATCAAGTTTTTAAATTCTAGGGCTTTAGACAAATCCAAAGAGCCCAAACACTACGTGGTTATGTTGTGTAGTTATGCAGTTCCTATGGTTACGTTCGAGCTCCATCATCAGACCAGTATAATTTTACCAGTACCATAATTTTATATTGTTACTGAAACGGGATATTCGGAGACTGACTGACTGACTGACACTGACTGATCGATCATCAAAACTTTAAGGCACTTCTAGCAGACATAGAAGCTTCAAATTTAGAATACAATTAGTGTTTAGCGTATAAATCCTAAAAAAACGGTCAAGTGCGAATCGGACTCTAAAGTAAGGACTGAATAAATTAACCGACTTGGTATAACATGGATCTCACAACTTTAAACGGTGGAAGAACTGAATTGCGTTGCGAGACTTTTTTTACAAGTTATGTTTTTGATGGCATTTAGTTTTCGGGAATAAGTAGGCTGTCTAAAATACACTTGACAAGTAGATGTATGTATGATGTCTCAACTATAAGGTCTACCTGTTCTGCCTTGTCTGTATCTGAACGATTCATAGCTCTGCGCTACTTGCCCATGTGAAAGAGATGGTTGATACTTTACATTTTTTACATGAAAGGTGTGATTCCGAAGCCGATTAAATGTGTTTTTTTAGTTTTTTATCGCATATTCGGTACAGGTGAAGGCAATGTATCAATTAAAAATGTATCTAAATAGAATCCTTGAACAACCCTTTTAGTATTTATGACGTCATGATGTAACAAAGGTTTTTGAAGGATTTTTACTTAGAAAAGACTTCATCGAGATATTTATTATTCAAATATCAAAAGTAACGGCTGACCTGATTTCGATGATTATATTGGATTATGTAAGTACCTATACCTTAATTAGATAGATAAGGTTTATTACCACCACCTGTAACCGTAAGATATTGAAATGGGATGTCAATATTAGCATGAAAAACCATGCGTATATAAAACTCTAGCGTTACTGATTGACTGATCTATCAACGCCTAAACCACTGTTTCTAGATATTTGGAGGGTGTATACCTATTAGTGTTTAGGGGTGCACTAAGGTAGGAATTCCTGAAATTCATCCTCCTAAGGGGATGTAATAGATGTAACCGAATGCAACCTGCATTCGGTTTGAAAATAACTTTCGAAGTCGAGTTTTTTTTTATTATATTTTAAAATCACTTTATGTGTTGAGCGACACTGCATAGTGTGACTATAGGCACATTGTCGTGTGCCTCTAGCCAAAGTTGAGCTCTAAAGGCACACGGTAGCGTGCGTCATAGTGCCGCTCAACACATAAAGTGATGTTTAAGAAAAAAGATTTCGTCCATTGTGGGTGCGTGTTCTTATAGTGTCGTTCTTGAATACGAGGGTCAGAGTCGTTTCCTATCCTTGGGAGCCCAACCTGTTACGAGATAGGCCACCTATCCTAGTAATAAAAAAATAATAATAAAAGAATCAATGTTCTAAGTATCAAGTGTTTTCGTGTGAGGTCCGTCTCGTCAACCTTCGGCACCCCATTGACTAATGACGTCATCAGGCGGAGATGAAATGTGCGACCCAACAAATGTCATCGGATGGAATAACGACGCGCATTTCCGGTGCAAATTATCAAACGAGGAATGGAGTAGTAATCTGGAATTCTAAGTAGTAATACTAACCAATCTGGGAGTATTTACAGTTTTTGGCATTGATTAGACCTATGACAAATTGTAGTTGTGCGTGTTGACAACAAACTAAAATAAGAAAGAATTAAAACAAATGTTTTTTTTTGGAGAATGATTTGGTTTATCATCTTTAAATTAATGCTGTCTTTTCAAGGTTTTCTGTTTCTGAATACTTTTCGGCACTATTGTCTCCAAAAATTGGAGTAATTGCAATAAGTACTTACCTATTTTAAACCGTGTTCCCGAGTGGGAAGGTGTCTCGATTTTAAATCTGAAGGTCATGGGTTGAATCCCGGATTTTTCTGTTCGAAAAATTTATATGCGCATCAAAAACACGTGTTCAAAACGATGAAGGAAAACATCGTGAGGAAACAAGTTAGTATTCTAAGCGGCGATGGGCTTGCAACCTGTCACGCATGGAATACTAACTACTGCAAAATGTGGGCATGTGCCTTATATAGGTAATGTTTGGACGTGCCTCTGACTACCCCCACTAGACATCTTCAAAGGATTTAAGTGTCTGGAGATCTGAGAGGATGTCTACCGTACATGGGGATTACAGTCGTGATCCTATTTATTTTTATTTTATATTTTAAAGTAGCTTCTGTGGCAGTGGCGGATTTACCAGTAGGCTGAGTAGACTGGAGCCTAGGGCAGCAGATTTTAGGGGGCGGCAAATTTGCGTTTATTTTTTCAAACATCACTATTTATTTTAGCCTTTATCGTCCCACTGCAGGACAGATGCCTCCCTCCCTCCCTTCCTTCTTGGCCTTTTGGCCTTACCTCCTTATACACAAACTCACGGAGTTCGCACTCTCTCTTTATAATTAGTTAAAATAGCTGCCTGATAACTTCCTCCTTTTTAGGGTTCCGTACCGTAAGGGTAAAAACGGAACCCTATTACTAAGACTTCGCTGTCCGTCTGTCTGTCTGTCACAGGGCTGTATCTCATGAACCGTGATAGCTAGACAGTTGAAATTTTCACAGATTATGTATTTTTGTTGCTTCTTTAACAACAAATACTAAAAACAGAATAAAATAAATATTTACGGGGGGCTCCCATACAACTTAAGTGATTTTTTGCCGTTTTTTATAGATAATAGTACGGAACCCTAAGTGAGCGAGTCTGACTCGCACTTGGCCGGTTTTTTAACACAGTCATATGATATTTTCATAACATATCTGTTAAAAATGAAATAGGATCACGACTAATCTCCAAGTATGCAAGAAAAACTGCGTTCTACACAGACTGGCGGCCAATGAGCCGGATGTCGGCCATAATTAGTTCCAAATTGGTCGCACGTTTAGCTAACTGCGTTGCATACGACTTGTTAATTTATCGGCGCCTAAAGTTTTGACATTTCAAGAATTCCTACGTTAAACATACCCAATTGGCTTCTTATAACTTACTTATAACCTACTTATTATAATTTAGGATGTTTTCCTGTGTGTAATTTTAAGTTTTTTGTTATGTTCTATCCTGTCCATCCAAAGGTTGCCTGGAAGAGATCGATTTTAGCGATAAGATCGCCCATTGCTTACACTGATTGTTATGGTGAACAATAAAGCTATAATCTATCTATCTCATTTTATAAGATATTTATATTTATGTGCCTAATTTTGCACGAAATAAACAAAAGCCATATTAACATTTGGATTTACCTCTGACTATCCCTCTTTAATGTCATCTAGGCTTAAATCTTTACCAAGATTTGAGTGTTTTAAAGTTATAATTAGTAAGCATTTATTGAATAAAGTTCTACAATTTAGATGAAGACAAATCAAAAAGTTGCAACCAAAAACTAACTTGCATGAAAGTTCAATCAATCATTTTTGACTTTGACGTTGAGTCAGATTCACGTCCAATTTTAAAATTATGCAGAAGTTAACAACATTTCGATACACAACAAAACATATAAAATAAAACCGGCCACGTGTGAGTCGGACTCGCGAACGTAGGGTTCCGTACCATTATCTATAAAAACGGCAAAGAAATCATGATTGTTGTATGGGAGCCCCCCTTAAATATTGATTTTATTCTGTTTTTAGTATTTGTTATTATAGCAGCAACAGAACTACATAATCTGTGAAAATTTCAACTGTCTAGCTATAACGGTTCATGAGATACAGCTCTGTGACAGACAGACGGACGGACAGACAGACAGACGGACAGCGAAGTCTTAGTAATAGGGTCCCGTTTTTACCCTTTGGGTACGGAAACTAGAGAAATAGGTATACACGTCGAATTGAGAACCTCCTATTATCGTTACTTGAGAAAGTGGTCTAATTTCTATGACTAGCGGCGATTTTCAGTCAGTAACGCAACCAGCTTACTAAATGTAGGTATATTTAGAAAAACATCGCTCATGTCGTGTAAACTTGAAGTTTGAACAGTTGTCTCGGAAGTACGACATCCTGAAGCTTAGGCGGGGTCACCAACATTTTGCTAAAGTACAATAAATGCTTAGATATTTCAAAGGGTCAGTGGTTTCTTATAGTTCTTAATTCTGCCTGTATTAAAAACCCTGTTTCGATGTTTTTAAATATTTTCATGGTATAACTATAGAGACAGGCGGGCAGACCGTTTCTGCCCGCGACCATGGCTATTGTAACATAGCCGAAACGCGTCGGGAAAATAAATTAAAGATAATTAAACCTATGTGATAAAGACCCGTGTAAAAATATATAGCTATGTTCACTAATCACGATAGTTTTAAAATTATATTTTCACTAGCCGACCCGTGACAGACGTTGTCCCGTCAAATTTCAATAATTGAATAGAAAAGACTGAATGTTTTTAGTCTGTCATGTCTGATTTGTTGCACAGCAGCGCCATCTATACAGAAATCATCCCTTTTGCGTTTTTTTATCGTTTTTGGGGTGTTTTTCATATTTTAAAGTAGTCTATTATTTATTCGGGCATTATATCTACATTTACAGCAAATTTCAACTTAATACGTTTTGTCGTTTAGGCCTGATTGAGGAACAAACATACATACAAACTCACAAACTTTCACATTTATAATATTATTAGGATAGTATTCTTCTGCTTTCATAGTATTCTTAGTATTTTTTTTTAATTCAACGTTTTGAGCACCCGGCTTGCAACCTGTCACGTATTGAATATACTCTTCTAACTTAAGAGCTGTGCTCTTGTCGGTATAATTGATGCAGCTCTCTCCATCTGTTTCTCTGCAGCGGCGCCTCCTTAGCTTCCTTATACGACACGACAGCTATTTTCTCCTTTATCTGGCTCATGTAGCTTATTCGTGGCCTTCCTCTTCCTCTCTTCCCTTCAACCTTCCCTTCCATTATAGTCTTTATAAAACAGTCGTGCTAATGAAATGGTAATTAATGCACAATGTGTACATGTGCAAAATGTAATGTTTGTACTTGCCTTTGACTACCCAACTTAGAGCAACACGGTCCCCTCTGTCAAAGTACAAGCCCAAGTGGGCATACACATATTATAAAACGTGTCAATGTGTGAGTCATCTGTACACTAATTATTAGTGTATTGCTGGATTGTTTATGTGTTAACGTCATCTTTATAGTCAGTTTAAGTTTTGTTTTTGCATGTAAGTGTGCGGAACTGCACTTGTGTGTGTGCAAATGTGCATTTCCCCCCGCAACAAACGCCAGAACTATTTTAATATCTATCTATCGCTAAGACTACTCCCTTCCGTAGGAAGCCCGTGTTGCTCTAAGCTACCCAAGGATCTGAGTGCCTGGAGATTTGAGAGGATGTCTATCTAACTTGGGAATAACAGTCGGGATCTTATTTCATTATTTTCATTCAAAATATATTTGTAAAAACGTAATATTTGCTATAGGTTGAGTACACCTGACTTAACGCGGTTCAGCGGAAGCCACACGCGAGCGCCGAATCCGTCCGCGACAACATAAGGATTCGTTCACTTGAGTTAAAAAAGATAAAATAAAACACACAACCGAATTGAGTACCTCCTTCCGTCTTAGAGTCGGTTTACTGTCCTTTTCTTCATTAAAAATCACTAAACTTACATAACTGATAAGTTTTTTTAATAGTGTTTCGTATACCTACAATTGGTTCGATTATTTAATTACACCTTCAGACAGTAATAAGTATGTACTTACCTGAGTATACAATTACTTCGGTCATTCAAAATAGTTGTAAGAGAAATATTATAAAAAAAAAATCGAATGAAACTTTATTTGTTGTGTTTATTCGATTTGTGCAATTTATTAATTACCTACGTGGTGCGAGATTCTGTGTGGACGGTGTTGAGTAGATCCTTCATCCATCTTTATCTTTATAAAACCTATAAATTTCAAATAACTTATATTTTCAATCGATTACACCCAATAGGAACAGATCCTTACCAATCAAGTGGCGCACGCGCTACCACCTCTACCATACACTCCCTTACCAACTACTGCCCAATCTGTGCCTTCAACATACAAACTACCACCTGATGCATGGCATCACCATACCAACTGCTAAGCTATCTGTGTCGCTACTTACAGCTATAATTACTGGGGCAATCTGTTCTGACAGGATATCCCACGGCATCTGGGCGATACATCCCAGTATTTATAGATGCTCATTGTCTTCAAACTTGCGGAGGTACTTGAGAAACATACGGCTTAAAACATACACCAGCATTTCACAGGGTGTAATTATATAAGCTAAAAGATAAAATAAAATAAATAGGATGACGACTGTAATCCCCAAGTACGGTAGACATCCACTCAGATCTCCAGACGCTTAGATCCTTTTAAATATGTCTAGTGGGGGTAGTCAGAGGCACTTCCATACGTGACAGGTTGCAAGCCCATCGCCGCTTAGAAGAATATTAACTAGTTTTCTCACAATGTTTTCCTTCACTGTTTTGAGCACGTGTTTTATGCGCATATAAATTTTTCGAACAGAAAAATCCATTGATGCACGCCAGGATTCGAACCCTTCAGCTTGAAAGTCGAGGTACCTCCCACTCGGCCGACACGGCTCTAAAAGAAGATACGCTTATTCCTCGAGAACAAGCCTAGAAGCATCAGGGCCATTACTTTGCAAAACGATTTCGACATTCGAAAATTCAGAAAAAAAAAAAAAAGTTATAAATATAATCGGAAACGATATAATTATGACGTTTGTAACAGGTAACAAAGTCAAAGTCTAAAAAAAGTTTATTCATTGAAATCTCCAGGATCATCAAAAATCGTCTTAAAGTTTAGTTTAAATAAATTGAGTTGTATAATTGGTGGTCTTGACTCGATGGAAACTTTTTTATTTGACTATTATGAGTACCTAGACAAAAAATTATGTATCGAATACTACCGAAAATAGTTCTTTGCTTCATGAGTTTTAACTCATTTAAAAACAAAACAGTTTTTTTTTCATTTCTCACGGTAACTCTGTCTATGACGGATGATAACAGAACTCCTTGATAGATCAGACTGACAGTAATACCTACTCATTTATATTTTGTCAGATATTTATAAAATCACTGGGAGAGAATAATCCTACAATACATTTTATATCTCATTCGGCGAACAGCGTGGTTTGCAGATGTTTGGGGACCGCTAAAATAGAACACACTCGTACAGCTGGTCCCAAAAGAACCATAAATACATGTATTAATACACGATGTGGCTATACCGAAACGTTGCTAAAATAGCAAGCATTCCCGCAAAATAACTGATAATAACATTTGAATACCCAGTTCTAAGTTCTCAGCGCACTAATAAACACGAGGGTAGTTGGAAAATAACGAGAAAGCACACGCGGCAAAACGCGCGCCACGCGACCGCCACGCGTCAGTCGCGCGTTGACCTCCGCAGGGGCAAGATTTATTATACTTCGCACGTGTTTTATTTCAAAATGGAAGGGTAAATGCGTTTCTACATGGATGGTTATATTCCACTGATAGATTGTATGGTACGTTCCACTGGGTTTCTAATGTTTATTTGAGAGCAGTTTGTTTTACTTGAACGCTCATACCGTATTTGCTTACTAAACCTAGGTACTTGTAAATGCCATCATTAATTTTTGACCTTTGGCAAACTAATTTGGTTATTGGTTCTGGTTCAAAATATGGTATTGGCTCCAGTTCTGTGCTATTTCTGAGATTTAGGCCACCTAAGTTTTCAGAGCTGGTTTGTATATTTTGATGGCCAACGCACTGTCCAAAATAAATAGAGACGAGCTTTGCAATGTAAACCCATTAGTGGCCGATCAAGTTCCTTAGATCATGCATGTGCATTTGGTCCACCTTCTACCAGTCACCGACTTAAATTAGGATTACGAGAACTAAGACAGAACCACTGGGGCCACGATGTTGGGTTTTCCACCAGGGGGTACTCCGCAAACCGATAATCGATATATCGTAACATTCGTTTCGTTATCAAATTCAAATTCTCGTATTGTTTTACTTAAAGTAACATTACGAACACCGATGATTGTCAAGAGCCATGACGTTCGTGCCATTGTTCGTGTCAAAACTTTGGCACGATTATTGTCACGATATATTGTTTATCAGTTTGCGAGTAGACCTAGGGGGTCGACGTCATTGTCATCACTGTTTATTTCTTGTATTTAACTAATTACCTAGATCAGCGTTAAGAACCGCAAACATTTCTGATCCGTAGAGCGAGAGTAATGGTGACCTGACAGCACCAGTGTTTCACAAAAGAGGTTCTGCTATTATAAGGCTAATATCAAAAAACCTTTATGAGAAAACAAGTGCTTATTATTATCATCACAAAACAAACCCTTTCCTATTGAAATGATCTGCTTTTAGCGCGAATTTCAACAGTTGGTGGCGCCTTAAGGAAACAAAGAAACCGCAGGGAAATTTGACTATTCACAGTCTACCGCAAATATCCGCGGAACGATCGACATTAAACAAAGTAATTAAAGGGGAGCGTAACAAAACGACAAGGTGGAGTCATCATCTGCAAGCATCAGGTGCAAGAATTTGGAAAGGTGTGCAACGGACAAAATATTCCTACTTTTTAAATAAAAACTATTTGGTGGACGCGCTCGATCTAATTACAGGAAACAGGCGGACTTTTTTAAATTTGGAGTTTTGAGGTCTGCGCGGTTCCTTGATTGATGATTGGGTCTGACAAAGAAAGTGCTAGGAAGACATTAGGTATCCAGCAGGCCTAGCATATTCAAATTTTTGATTATTATTTTAAAATTTTCAACAATTCTCTTTCAACATTACTATAAGATACTAGCCCTTCTTTGATATTGTAGGCAAAGGTAATAAGATCTCAATTCGAAACAAAGGAGCTTTAATTTCAATCGAAATTCATCATGATTGAGCAATGCTGAAAATTTACATTTTAGGTTTCAATTTAAATGTTGATCTTTAAAGACGCGGGGGGTAATCAACTGATGACATACTAAACTCATTATAATACTAGCATCCGCCAGCGGTTTCGCTCACGTGGTACACTAATAACTATCCTATCACATATAACCTATCACAGTCTTTCAATCCGAAGGTCGTGGGTTCGAATCCGAGTGGTCATCAATGTTTTTTTCTTCGAAAAATTTGTATGCTCATCAAAATACGTGCTTAAACGATGAAGGAAAACATCGTGAGGAAACCAGTTAGAATTCTTATAAACGGGGATGGGCTTGTAACCTGTCACTTATGGAATGCTACTGCAAAATGTGGTCATGTGTGTCAAATATAATATTTGGACGTGCCTCTGACTCCTCTTCAAGGATCTAAGCGCCTGGAGATCTGAGAGAATGCATTTCATTACATTTTTATTTTCTCAGTCCACAAACTATATTTGTTTCCAGTTTCATGCAATTCGGCTCAAACGTTACTGTATGATTGATACACTAACATCCTCAGAAACTTTTGAATGTACAATTGTAATAGGTATTAGTATAATTACGCATTATATTTGTCTGTGGTTTTCTTTGTAAATGTTGATGAATTCAAGCGATCAACGCACAACGCTAAATGCGAAACAAACAGAGTGATCTCACCGGTTCACCCGCGCCATATGCGTATGTTTGTCCGTCTGTAAATATTGCTCATTACACCTGTATTGTATTAGGTTTATTTTTAAACAGATGACTTCGCATCTGGTTTATGATGATCGCTAGGAACCATATGTTTTGTGTATGATATCCTACGGCGTGATATAATTGGACGTCTCTGTTGCTTGCGTGTAGTAAAAATAATTGCGCATTAAAGAGGTTTTATGTTAAGGCTTGCTTTACGTGTTTTTTTTTTGGCTCCTGCATTAGGTCAGTGACCATCTTAGTTAAAGATAAAGAAGCTAAAGAAATAAAATTACAATCAGAAATTACGTTATTATTTCACTTAAAACGTCAAGAAAGCCAATAAGAGTCCTTGAATATTGCCATGAGTTCCGTAGGGTGTAAGGGTAACTATTTAAGTAAATAAGATATGTTTTTAAAAGTACAAGTGTATATAAGTATAAGTGTATAAAAGTATAAGTGTAATCCCAAACTACGGTAGACAAAGGTGTTTACCAATAAATGACTATTATTGACTATTATTATTGACATACTCTCAGATCTCAAGGCGCTTAGATCCTTGAAGATGTCTAAAGGGAGTAGTTTTTTAACGTTTTTTGGAAATGTACCTATTAGTTCCACGAGACTTCTTTCGTGTATACTCCACTTTTTATGTAACAGATCCCTAAAACCGCGGCAGTCTGCCCAGCTGTCTAGAGGGGCACGTGCGCGCGAAAAAAATAAAAAATGGCCGCGCAAGATGGCGGTGCACTTGACATTTCCAATTAATTTGCGCGGGACATCTGTGCCCAGCAGCTGAGCTTTGGATTACTGCGTGTGACGTTGAGGGGTCATTTTGGAGGGCTATAGGTTTATTGGCCATGCCCAAAAAAGGCGCTCCCAGTCGACGATTGTTTTTGTTCGAAACGGAAAAATAAATACTTGTGAACAAGCCACATCTCCTATTTTATAATGTATAGTATATGTGAATAAAGATGTACCCATCTTTAATCACTTCGATAAATAATCCTACCGACCGCTGCAATGACGACAAACACACGTCGGAGCGTGGTCCGCCTTAGCTTTTCGAATAAATTAATGATATAAATTATGTATAATTACTTATCAAAAATCTATTCTAATAGAAATCTAGATCTACATATTACCTATCTTTAACAATAAATCACAAGTTGATTTTAATAGTAGGTATATAAAATATTTCGATCATAAATTCTAAAACGTATCATTTTGAAATAATATCTTTATCGTGAAAAGTTTCTGCTATTATGTTTTCAGCTTAATAGAAATCTAGGTAGGAACCTGAAGTAATATACTTATAAAAATAGGAGATGTGGCTTGTTCAGAAGTATTTCTTTTTTCGTTTCGAAAAAGAGCAATCAGCGACTGGGAGCCTCTTAAACTAATCAGATTCAGAAAATTCTTTCATTATTAGGAAGCTAAATTATTAGTTTTTTATAATTATTACGTTTTAAAAACTAAAAAGAAAAATGTTTCGGCCAATTGATAAGTCAAGATACGATGTTGGTTTTAGTTTCATGGACGAATTACATAAATACAATTTAAATAGGACTTTATTCGGACTATTCTCTTCAAACATCAACATCGGATCACAAGGTGAAAAGATACATATTATGGTCCACATAGGTATCTTATAAAAATAATACGCGACAAATTTCATTATAATCATCGATTGAAAAATAGTTGAAGATGAAAAACCAAAAATAGACCTTTATCAGTTAAAATAATTTACCCCCAATGTTTTGGATACCTACATTATTGTTTTCATTTCGATAACGGCATACTCGGAACAGTTCTCGAAATCACTGGTTTACTGAGAAGTGGAAGCAGGTCAATTAATACCTTCCATGCCTCACTTGCACAGGACAACCATACTTTTGGACTTAGTGGGATTTATCTTGAAAATATTTAGTAGGTGGTGCCTACGGATTTTTTTGAGTTTCAGACTAACATTCCGTTCTCCTCCACCGAGAACTCACCGTAGAGTTTCTATCTACGCGGAACTGTGCGAAGCGGACCAATAGCATCGCTCAAATATTCGAGTTAGTAAATTTCTAGCGCTGTGTTTGGTCCGCTCCGCACACCTTCGTGAAGGTAAAACTCACCTTTAAGGCGCTCCCAGTCGACGATTGTTTTTGTTCGAAACGAAAAAAGAAATACTTCTGAACAAGCCACATCTCCTATTTTATAATGTATAGTATATGTGAATAAAGATGTACCCATCTTTAATCACTTCGATAAATAATCCTACCGACCGCTGCAATGACGACAAACACACGTCGGCGCGTGGTCCGCCTTAGCTTTTCGAATAAATTAATGATATAAATTATGTATAATTACTTATCAAAAATCTGTTCTAATAGAAATCTAGATCTACATATTACCTATCTTTTACAATAAATCACAAGTTGATTTTAATAGTAGGTATATAAAATATTTCGATCATAAATTCTAAAACGTATCATTTTGAAATAATATCTTTATCCTGAAAAGTTTCTGCTATTATGTTTTCAGCTTAATAGAAATCTAGGTAGGAACCTGAAGTAATATACTTATAAAAATAGGAGATGTGGCTTGTTCAGAAGTATTTCTTTTTTCGTTTCGAAAAAGAGCAATCGTCGACTGGGAGCCCCTTAAGCTAGATTTTATGCACTCATGCACAAATCAAAATAAAACAGTAACATTACCAATCATACACTCATATTATTTAGCAAAAAATGTTTAGAAGATCGCAAAAACAATAAAATATTTTTTACGAATAGAGGACTTTTCTTTTTTTTATAAACACGATAGACATAGTACTTGTCTCATTGATCTAAAGATGATGATGATATTCTTTTAACTAGTACAGGTTTAAATCATTACTTCGAGTCAGTCCGTATATATATATACAGGGTCTAGGCTGGCTAATTCTTCCGACACAATGATACAATCCCGACTTAAATGATTGTATCACTGACACGCAAGAAGAAGAAGTCCGTATTTATATCTAAATCATGGCAACACGATTAAAACGTTAATTAAAACAGTACAAAGCTTGCGTAAGTGTGATCTCGAAGAATCTCTTTATAGATACCTACTCCCTAATAAAAGATGACAAAGGAATGAGAGAAGAAAGAACTAACAAATACATGTTTTGATAGCGGCGGTTAGCCAGCAACATGGAATGGTAACTACGGTTGTGTCTTGTGCCAAATGTAATTTTTGAACGTGCTTCTTATTAACCCCCATTTGACATCTTCAAGGATCTGATATGATCGCCTGGATCTGAAAGGATGCTACCGTGGTTCACATTATTTAATTAATAAGAGTAAATTTAACAAATAGGATTACAACTATAATTCCCAAGTACGGTAGACATGCTCTCAGATCTCAAGCCGCTAAGATCTTTGAAAGTATCTAAAGGGTATAGTCAGAGGCACGTCCAATCAACACGTTCAAACACCTATGTTTGGCACAACACCCAAATTTTCGCAGTAGCTAGCATTCCATACGGGACAGGTATATCTAATGCCAAAAAAAACCTAGCTACCAAACAGTACCAGAAAACAAACTGATAATAATAGGGTAATTTAATTAAATTTTGCGTCGATAAATAACAATGTAATAAAGTAAATTACGCCTTTATAGCAAAAAAAGTAATTACACATTATTTATTGCGCACCTCATTTTTATGTGAATAACAATGTGGACCTTCGTAAACGCCGAAATTACGCTAAATCTTGATAGATATTAGTGTAGATTTTTCATGATTTTCCTAGTCGTCCGTCTTTCGAGAGTTCTAAGGGAATTCTAAGAAAAAAAATTGGTTGACGACTGTAATCCCCAAGTACGGTAGACTTCCTCTCAGATCTCCAGACACTTAGATCCTATGAAGATGTCTAGTGGGAGTAGTCAGAGGCACGTCCATACATTATATTTGGCACATGCCCACATTTTGCAGTAGTTAGCATTCCATACGTGACAGGTCGCAAGCCCATCGCCGCTTATAAGAATACTAACTGGTTTCCTCACGATGTTTTCCTTCACCGTTTTGAGCATGTGTTTTTGATGCTCATATACATTTTTCGAATAGAAAAATCCATTGATGCACGCCGGGATTCGAACCCACGACCTTCAACCTGAACCTACCTCGGTCCCACTCGGTCAACACGGCTCTTCGGTTTCAATAAAAATGTTTTTTTGTACGTGTGTAATATTTGATGTTCAAAGCTGGAGCGCCTGGAGATCTAAAATGATGTCTGAGTACTAAACTTTGAGATTATAGTCATGATCATTTTATTTCATTTTGTTGGTTTTTTTTAGTTTCGATAAATGAGAGAATGACAGATATTCAGAGTAACGTAATAAATTCATTTAATTCACAGTTTCGCGTGGCAACATTATGACGCGAATTGTCATTTTTAGCTGTCATAGTTTGATTGGTTTACCAGCTATCACATTGACGAAGATTTTACCAACTTGTCTACCGACTACGATAGATAAGCAAATCTAAATAATAAGCTACGGACCGTAAAAGGTCAAGCAACAAAGTAACACCCAAATATGGCTTACGAAAGGAAACGATTAATTAGCTTCAAGAGCTTCCTCAATAAACTGTTAAATGTTAGTTCAACACTTACGGTAGAACAATGATCCCTATGCATACAGTTGTGTAGTGTAACCCAGGGTGTCTCAAACTTATGGTACCCATGGAATTTCAAGACCACTGTGAACCCCTTTAAAAAATACAGATTATAGTTAAGCATTTTTTTTATAACAATTTAAGAAACAACATAACTTGGTATTTAAATTTATCCGGTGAACCAGTCGGCTAAGCCGCTGCCATTAAGGGGCTGCCAGTCGACGATTGCTCTTTTTCGGAACGCTAAAAGTAATACTTCTGAACAAGCCACATCTCCTATTTTTATAAGTATATTACTTCAGGTTCCTACCTAGATTTCTATTAAGCTAAAAACATAATAGCAGAAACTTTTCACGATAAAAATATTATTTCAAAATGATACGTTTTAGAATTTATGATCAAAATATTTTATATACCTACTATTAAAATCAACTTGTGATTTATTGTAAAAGATAGGTAATATGTAGATCTAGATTTCTATTAGGATAGATTTTTGATAAGTAATTATACATAATTTATATCATTATTTTATTCGAAAAGCTAAGGCGGACCACGTGCGGACGTGTGTTTGTCATCATTTCAGCGGTCGGTAGGATTATTTCTCGAAGTGATTAAAGATGGGTACATCTTTATTCACATATACTATACATTATAAAATAGGAGATGTGGCTTGTTCACAAGTATTTCTTTTTTCGTTTCGAACAAAAATAATCGTCGACTGGCAGCGTCTTAAGTATTTTACGTACCTACCTACAATGGCGTTATCCCAGTCAGTGGTACACATACCCACTTTGAGAAACCCTGAAATCTTTAGCCAAGGTGGGTTGTAGCTACCTACTATAGAAAGTGTTGCCGTGTTTGCGATGAAAACCGTAACATTGGGAGTAGTACATATTTATATTATAAATAGATTTATTGTTCCAGTATGTATTATGTATACCCAAAAGTATTATAATAGAGGTGATGGGCTACAACCTGTCACGTATGGAATGCTAATTACTGCCAAATGTGGGTATGTGCCAAATAGGTATAATGTTTAGACGTGCCTCTGACTACCCCGATTAGACATCTTTAAAGGATCTAAGCGTCTGGAGATTTGAGAGGATGTTTACCGTACTTGGGGATTACAGTCGAGGGGATTACGTAAGGTTCTTAAATACAGAGCCCGAAAGTTTTATGGAAAAAAGCACATGCTTTAAAATAATTATAAAAAAAAATCTAGAAATATATTTTCTATTTTGCTGCTGTTTAATTTTGAACAAGATCAGATTTTTCGGAGATACTTACCTACCTACAGAATAAAATTCTTCAAATAAGAAGACTTTTTTTTATTTTATAACAAAATTATATCCAATGCAGTGGTTGATCAAGACCATTTCAAATGGCAACATTAATCTTCACTGATCGAAACGTCAATGGTGTTCAATAAGTGGTAACCTTCAGGTAAAGGCGCCGAACACCCTCTGCGCCGGCGCATAATCGGAGACAATCACATAGAAACCATATTGACGAATTATTTTTTAGTACTTACAGTGGGGAATTAATACACAGTTTCACCAAATTGAACTTTGTAGCAGCGAACTCACTTTTCAAACCTTAAGCACGTAAGGATTTAAATTTAAATAATTCAAAAAGTCAACTAACTCGACTGATTTCGCTGATATTTTTCTTGCGTCCGTCTCAATACAAGGTTGGTTCAGAAATAATAAGTATCCTGTTGAAAAATATTTTTCAATGACAAGCTTTTGTAAAATCAACCATCGAGCACCATCGCGCTATCAGGTGATAGCGCGATGGCAAATCATAAATGATGTGACAGGTGTCACATCATTTATGATTTGTCATCGGTACTTGACAAGAATGCAAAGTTTTTACTCAATTGAAGTATTTACTAAGAAGTTCCGTTGTGAGTCACTGTTTAACAGCTCCTGACTCTATCTTTAGATCAGCTCGCTGTCACCATATTATTGCATTGTCACCGAAGTAACATAGGTATGCCAAATTTCAGCTTAATCGGTTGAAGATAACTGCTTCAAAATTGAGTTGCAAGATTCCACCTTAACAAACATAGCTACATACTTACATTGCAAGTTAAATAAAAGCTTGTAAAAAGGGGGAAATTCTCGACGTTTCGACTATGTAACAGACATGGTCGCGGGCAGACAAATAAATAGACATGTGTACTAATCACAAAAGTTTGAAAAATAATCAATTATGATGTTGAAGGCGTTCCTACAATACCGGTAACCGCTACCTGCTATCAGTGTAAATGAGTCTTATTGTTCAGCGCGGCGCTACCTGCAGCGCGAATCACCTTCGGTTTTTGAATCGTTTTGTTTTGAACTTCTGACAGGTTTGATTCTCAATAAATTCCATTATATTATTTTAGCACCCGAAAATTGCTTACTCACTTTATTTTTATTTTATCTTAGTAAATAAGCGGCGATGGGCTTAACTTGTCACGTAATGCTAACTACTGCAAAATGTGAGTATTGTGCTAAACGTAATGTTTGAGCGTGCCTCTGACTACCCTTAGACATCTTCTAAGATTCGAATGCTGGAAGATCTCAGAATTACGTCTGTTTTTTCATGGGATAGGCAGAGACCAAGGCCTTCCACCAGTTAGAATTAAAATCATTTTTTACTGTATTAACTCTCATCTCATCACATTATTTTAGATCAGTCCGAGGACTACCAAAACTCGAGGACTTCTAAAACGGTTTCATTCATTCCATTCACTCGCCTTATGCAATCTTATTTTCGTTCGTTCCTTCTCTACATGCCTAAACCATCTCAGTAATCTTTTCTCAAGCTATTCACTACATACTAGTAAGTATTTTTGTACCTATAGTATTTTTAAAAGTGACATTCCGGAAGTCACTTTTAGAATAGTGTACAAATAGGGCTACGGGTATTAATTCCTTTAAAGTTTACTTTATCAACCGCATTATTGAAATGGGTATTAAAAAAAGCAAAAAAAGTGATGTATTGTAACGGTTTTAAAGTTACGCATTAGTTTCACGTCATTGCGAATGACACAGGTAAAAGGTTCGGGACGAGTTTATGCGAAAGTTTTATAGGATCAGGATATCCAAATAAATGATTAGTAAGTACGTAGTTCTAATTCTAATCATCCCTTATGTACTCTTAATTAAAAAAAACTTTGTATGTTGCATAAATGCGATTTAGAATAGATGTAGGAAACAATTTTATTGTATTTGTTTTATTCTGACTAAAATCTTTTTTTACAACCTAAAACTACAGTATTTACCTAAATAATTCATTGAAAAAACCTACCTGGTTCGCATAGTACAAGCTTTGCGTTTGCGGCTCTGTGTGAAATGTGCACCAATATATATTTATTTATTTATTGAAGCATGCAATAAGTACTTACCTATAAATTATTTACTGCAAGTATAGCACTTGTAAGTAATTAATTTTAACAAGGCAGCGGCTTGTCTTTATAACTGCCTCCATTCTGCATGAACCCATAGCAGGTAAGTTTAGCGCCGCCATAAAACCTTTTTTCACATTCTGCACCTGCAAAACTAAACAAAAAAAAACAAGTGGTTCGGCACGTGAATACCCGTGTTTTGACAGCGGCCTCTTTTGAGCGTTATGCCATTAAATATAATTGAATTTAGAATGGAAATGCGAAACTACAGAAAAGGGTTAATGTCTACCCGCGTGTTAAATAAACCCCGACATTCATGGTGGTAAAATATATTTAAGTCGTCTTATTTCAAAAATTTATTAACTTACTAGCTTTTATCGATAAAGTAATTTAAATCGATTTTAAATTACTTTATCGTAAAACACTGAAATTCCAGAATATATTGAGAAAAAAACCGGCTATGTACGAGTCGGACTCTCGCACGAAGGGTTCCGTACTATTATCTATAGCGGCAACAGAAATACATCATCTGTGAAAATTTCAACTGTCTAGCTATCACGGTTCATGAGATACAGCCCTGTGACAGACAGACGGACAGCGAAGTCTTAGTAATAAGGTCCCGTTTTTACTCTTTGGATACGGAACCCTTAAAAGTACCTAGCCTATATCCGTAATTTCATCAAAATCGGCCCAGCAACGCAGCGGTTTGGCCGTGGTAACGTCACAGAGACGAGTTACTTTCGCATTTAGGTGTTATCTTAGTAGGTATAGATTTGAGTGAGAGGTCAAGCTTACGTAAGTAGGTAGTTAGGTAAAAGTTTTATACTTACTTATGTAGGTTTTAGGTAGGTATTTACTAGGTAGAGCTACGCCTTAAAATACCAACAGCATAAAAATCCGTTTGACTTTAGCGCAAGCAAACTGCAAATCTCAGAGTCAAGCCAATTCAGTTCTCAAAATGTCATGTCGTCGGAAGCTCATATCATCCCAATCGGTTTTGTCACGCAATACTGTAATTTCTAATGCTAATGTCGCCAGGATCTTAGCACCAGTTTAATATATCTCTCTCTCTGTCTCTGACCTAATAAAGGGTGAATAAGAAAGAACCAATCGCGGCATGTTCATAGTATTTTAAAAAGCGTGTTTGTAAATAGTTCCAATAATAATAATTAAAAAAAACACGTTTTTTTCACGCAATGTAGAGTTCCGTACCATTATCTCGTACCGTCTAAATATTTATTTGATTCTGTTTTTAGTATTTTCTGTTATAGCGTCAATGGAAATACATAATCTAAGAAAATTTCACTGTCTAGCTATCACGGTTCATGAGATACAGCCCTGTGACAGACAGACGGACAGACGGACAGCGAAGTCTTAGTAATAGGGTTCAGTTTTTACCCTTTGGGTACGAAATAATAAAAAATAATTGGTGGGCATTATCACACATCGCTATCTAGCCCCAAACTAAGCAATACTTGTAGGAACTGTGGGAACTAAATAACCGATAGAATACTTATATACTTTTTTTTGTAATTACATTCATAATGATACATAATAACACCCAGACATAAAACAATTATCTACGTTCATCACACAAATATTTGTCCTGGGTGGGGATCGAACCCACAACCTACAGCGCAGAAGGCTGACTACCAACTGAACTGTGAAGCTGAACAAAATTCAAGTTCGCAATGCGTTGTCACTTTCGCACCGTGAGTAATATAGTTTTGATATTACTTTTGAGCTTGTGGTCCACCTCTGATCTTTTGTCGATGATGGCTTTAAGTAGTTCTATAGCGTGAGGCACTGGTGCTAACCTCCTGTAGCCGTAGGCAGATCAATCAGTCCAGCCTCTGGTCAGCGCTCAAATATTTATCGGAGGTCCTTCGTGAGAATGGAATCTGAAGGAGACATCCTCAGGATAATTGCACAGGCTTGAGCAGAGGCGAAGCGAGGGTTATTGAGCAATAAATAGACTATAGACATTTTTTCGGTGAAATATTTCTATAACCATCACCTACACAATAAAAAAGAGAGTAGTCAGAGGCACGTCCAACCCTTACTTTTGGCACATGCCCATTGCCCACATTTCGTAACAGTAAGCTTTCCATACGTCATAGGTTGCAAGCCCATCACCGCTATCTGTACAGTGGCTACTATAATATGTTTCTTAGGTGTGCTCAAATATGGAAAGTAAAGGATGCCATTGGATTTATGTGTTAGGATGCTTTTTTAACACTTGTTGCCTGGTATGCTAAAACAATTGCTGTAGGTATCTAACCAATCCTACCTTCAATCCTACCTTCACTTCAATCCTGGATACTGACCTGCTGTGAAGTGATTATCCCAAATATTCAAATCCGGGAGTCATGGAACAAGCCTATAAACGACTAATGCCATGCAGTTTGGGAAAGTGGGCCTTCTTCAGATTGAGGAATTTGGCAATCAAGGAGCCTCTACACGCGATGTCGACTGACATTTGGAACCAACTTGATTGGCATCCATCCGCCTGCTGTTAATCGAAGAAAAACAAACGAATAACGAATTATGACCGCACAAAAAAAATCTAGAATAATGTAGGTACACGACAGTAATACCCAATTTAGAAATCCTTTGGGATCTCCAGGAAAAAGGCACCTTTTTCAGTAGGTTAGCATCCAATACGTAACTATAGATTTTGACACGGGTCTTTATCACGTAATTACCTTAATAAAGACCCGTGTCAAAATCTATAGTTATGTCTACTAATCACGATAGTTTGAAAAATAATATCCAATACGTAAGTTGCGAAGAATGCTAAATAGATTCTTCATGTTTTCTTCAAATTGTTTTCCTTCACCGTTCTGATCACATGTTAAATAAGCATGTATACATTTTTCCGATGGAAAAAACCATTAACCATTGGAAACACGGCCGTAATTCGAACCTACGACCTTCGGGTTGATAGTCAAGGCACCTCCCTGCTTTTTATCTTTATCATAAAAACTATATTCCAAATGCAATTATCTTAAAGCAAAACTTGAGCAGTATTTTTAAGGCATTTCCATGTAGATAAAAGTTAAGATAATATTTTTTGACTAAATGTAGAGCTTTGTTAAACAAGAATCAAAGAGTTGAGCTGAGCTCTCTGATCAGAGTCACATCAATATCCGGCTAGCAACAAATCCCATACCCATGGCAATGCAAGCTAGTAAATTTACAAAAGATTTACTTGAACTACTAATTAAGGTGACCAGACATTGCGCAGCAATCGAGCGCGGCAGCCGCGCGCAAACGGTATTAATGTTTGTTCGCACGGCAAACTTGTGTCCTGCGAATGCCGCGCTCGAACGTAGCACGATGTCTGGTCTCACTACTAACTTATCTTTAGCTACATCTTAGTACATATAAGTAAAAATTGTAAGTACCTAATCTGTGGTAAACGGTGTTGTTTCTACATTTATTTTTTGTATACATAAGTTAACATAAATAAAATAAAATACCCCATTTTCAAGTAAATTCTCAAAACTTTGTAAGTAAATACCAACGAATCACATCGCTCTCCAAATTGGGCGGGCGGTCGTGCATGGCCGTCCACGATGTCTTCAGGCCCATCTGCTCGTGAGAACTCGCCCCGGGCTGGGCCGTGCTTAGGTTGCTGTCATTAGCACGAGTTTTTGGCGGTCGGATTGTGCCTCATAAATGTCGAAATAATATCTAGATTATCTATTTGGTATTGACTAAATTTACCAAGGAACCAACAGAAACTCATAACTATAGATTTTGACACGGGTCTTTATCACGCGCGACCATGGTTATTGTAAAATAAAATTATTTTTAACGGGAAAGTAAATTAAAGGTAATTACGTGATAAAGACCCGTGTCAAAATCTATAGTTATGTCTACTAATCACGATAGTTTTCAAACTATCGTGAAGAAGTTTCTGTTGTTTTTCAAAACAACAGAAACTCTTCTATGTTCTGTGAAAACGAATTGCTTAATGTGGTTTAGAGAAACGTCAATGACTAATATGGCACCCCCTTGTCTATATCTATCTTATATTTATAAAAGAAAGTCGTGTTAGTTACACTATTTATAACTCAAGAACGGCTGAACCGATTTGGCTGAAAATTGGTGGGGGTAGCTTAGAACCAGGAGACGGTCATAGGATACTTTAACGGAAACGGGAACAAGAACTTAACACAACATTTGTTAATTCTAAAGCGATACGAAGTTCGCCGGGTTAGCTTGTTGCATAATTATTTTAGAGTTTTTTTGTGTTATTTCGTATGTTTTTAATGGATAAACTAAAATAACTTCTAGGTTCCCAATTTTATATCTATAAAATCTTTCACCTTCTTAAAGCTACATTATCAGCGAGTAACAGGCCATATTTTATTAAGTTTTAGAACTTTCATTCTGAGGTTACGCTAATTTAGACTTTAACGTAAAAAGAATAGGAGCGTATGCATTTTATAAAACTTTAGTCATTTTAGGGTTCCGTACCCAAAGGGTAAAAACGGGATCCTATTACTAAGACTTCGCTGTCCGTCTGTCTGTCACAGGGCTGTATTTCATGAACCGTGATAGCTAGACAGTTGAAATTTTCACAAATTATGTATTTCTGTTGCTGCTATAACAACAAATACTAAACACAGAATAAAATAAATATTTAAGGGGGGCTCCCATACAACAAACATGATTTTTTTGTAGTTTTTATAGATAATTGTACGGAACCCTTCGTGCGCGAGTCCGACTCGCATTTGGCCGGTTTTTTAGAAACTTCAGAATTGCCACCATTGAATCACGAGAGGTCATCTGTCAGTCGTCATGATAAACTGTACAAAGTGTATGGTATTATAATTTATAAGGTACATTCGTAAAGACAGTGTAATAACTATGCTCAGAGCAGTAGCGGAAGCACAAATCTTGTTCTATCTGTTATCGAGGTGATTAGTGCTCGTTAAGTTTGTGAGGAAGCTAATACAGCTTTAGGACTATAGGTGCCGGGTTCTATAAGTTCTACAAGTTGCTATAAGTTCGCCGGGTTAGCTTGTTATTAATAACTAGCTGACCCGTGCCCGCTTCGCTGGGGGACAGATAGTTTCACATCTGTTATTCCAATCTTCAAAATAAATTATAGACTATATGTTGCCGAGGACTAATAGCTACATAACAAAAAAAGTTTCATCAAAATCCGTTCAGTAGTTTTTGCGTGAAAGCCGGACAACAGACAGACAGACAAAAATTTCTAAATGTTTTTTTTTTGGTTTGTGTTACTTTTATAAAGGCCCCTAAGAGTATTTTTTTTTAGTTTTTATTTAATGTACAGAATTGAACTCTTCTACAGTTTTATTATATGTATAGATTATTATATAGAGTTTTTTTCTGTTATTCTGTATGTTTATAATGGATAAACTAAAAGAACTAAATACCAATTTAAAAAAAAACACCTTAAGACGCTGCCAGTCGACGATTATTTTTGTTCGAAACGAAAAAAGAAATACTTGTGAACAAGCCACATCTCCTATTTTATAATGTATAGTATATGTGAATAAAGATGTACCCATCTTTAATCACTTCGATAAATAATCCTACCGACCGCTGCAATGATGACAAACACACGTCCGCGCGTGGTCCGCCTTAGCTTTTCGAATAAATTAATGATATAAATTATGTATAATTACTTATCAAAGATCTATCCTAATAGAAATCTAGATCAACATATTACCTATCTTTAACAATAAATCACAAGTTGATTTTAATAGTAGGTATATAAAATATTTCGATCATAAATTCTAAAACGTATCATTTTTAAATAATATTTTTATCGTGAAAAGTTTCTGCTATTATGTTTTCAGCTTAATAGAAATCTCGGTAGGAACCTGAAGTAATATACTTATAAAAATAGGAGATGTGGCTTGTTCAGAAGTATTTCTTTTTTCGTTTCGAAAAAGAGCAATCAGCGACTGGCAGCCTGGAGCTCTTAAAGATACATTATCAGCGAATAGCAGGCCATATTTTATTAAATTAAGTTTTAGAACTGTCATTCTGAGGTTACGCTAATTTGGACTTTAACGTGAAAAGAATAAGAGCGTTTGTATTTTATCGAGGTGATTAGTGCTCGTTAAGTTTGTGAGGAAGCTAATACGGCTTTTGGACTAGGTCTATGTGTCTATTCCGTTCTCCGCTCCAGTAAGCATATTCCTCAAATATCTTCGTTTTTCGATTTTCCATTAAAATAAATTAAAATAAGAATAAGGGAATCATCATCTTCAAGTAAAGTGTTGATTAGTTACTTTCCAGTTAGCGCTAAATTAATGTATGAAAGTGTCAAAACTATCAAATGTGAAATGGAACGGTCGTTTTTGGTAATCGCCGAGTAGCTTACTTAGGACTTTACTTGAAGATGGTGAACCAAGCCCTAAGAATCACAAAATAGAGTGAATGTTTCTATAATTCTCTAAATTCGAAGTTATGGTATCCCGGCGTGCATCGATGGATTTTTCTGTTCGATAAATTTATATGCGCATCAAAAGCACGTGCTCAAAACGGTGAAGGAAAACATCGTGAGGAAACTAGTTAGTATTCTTATAAGCGGCGATGGGCTTAGGTACAACCTGTCACGTATGGAATGCTAACTACTGCGAAAATGTGGGTATTGTGCCAAACATAATGTTTGGACGTACCTCTGACTACCCACTTTAAACATCTTCAATGGATTTAAGTGCCTTGAGATCTGTGAGTATGTCTACCGTACGTGGGAATTACAGTTGTGATCCTATATAATTGTGTCAGTGTAAAAACATAGGTAGACGACCATTATATATTATGTACTTTGTGTACTTACTTGTCTATCTTATGTAAGGTGAGATTAACATTTTTGAAATACCTTTTCAAACTTTAAGTAGTGATGTCGCCAAAGGGGCTTTCCCACGAACCGAAGATTTAATATCACAACACTATTATTATAACTAAACCGCAACTAAATTACCGCTAGTGTAACATACATTGCTTGTTTCAAACTGTGTATAATGACAAAGTGAGAACAAAACCAGCAATGGTAATACAGCGCAAAGCTTGTACTCATAAGTAGATAATTGTATTGAATTGTGAATGTAAGCTGATAGAAAGGAAACTTATTTATCAAGTTGCTTGCAAAGTAAGCAAGAGTGGCAAAAGTAAGGCATCATCTACATAAACATTTAAGTACAAAACTATGATAAGGAAAAAAAAAAACGCGCGCAGACGTATTTAAAATTAACCTGAAGCATTAATTAAGCAAGCATGAATTGGCTATGAGTATATGGAATTGAAACTATCGTGGTTGTTAATCGTTTTGAATAGAAATACGGCAAATTACCGCGTTTTATCTTGAAATGCTGATGTATCTATGAGTATAGAGAAGTATACTCAAGCGAAGATGTACCTGCCTTCTTTTAGCTTAAACATCGGTCTATCTACACTAAGTAGAGCATGAAAATTAAGCCAATACCAACAGCCACAAAGCTTCAAAGCACGTACAGATTCCAGTTTCATTTCTATACACTTATAGTATTATTTTGTTAAATATGGGTCGGTACAATATTGTAGGCGTAATTTTGATTTCTCCCAAATTGTCTGTGAGTGCCTGGAGCTTAAAAGGCGTTTGGACATTAGAAAGGCTTACAATAGCGAATATGCCAGTTTAATTTAACACTAATTATTAAATACTTGACAATAACTCGGTGATAAAGGTCATATTGGAAACGTTTGAAAACTCAACTTGGATAATAGATAGGATTTAATTGCAAATACCAATCATCTTTCGAAAAATAGAATAAAATAGATATAACTTAGATACAATAATATCTACACCATATTTATAAATAAAGTAGATACTAGATACATGGACACAAAAACTATTATGAATCATGTGACAATGGGTGGCCTTACGCTAAAAGCGAAGTTCCCGTTCCCGTGCTTAGGAACACAACAGTGAACTTTATACAATGGCAATAAAGCTCAAATTTACTCTACGTTTTAGTTAGAAAACTTTTGTATGGGAAAAAGAAAAGAGCTGTTTTTAGTGTTTTTCCGGCAGTTATTCTAATTTTTCTCACGTTTTAAACCTTCCCTAGACCTCCACGAACATTTCAAGACCAAGATAAGATAAATCCGCTCAGCCGTTCTCGAGTTTTAGCAAGACTAACGAACAGCAATTGATTTTTATATATATAGACTAGCGACCCGCCCCGGCTTCGCACGGGTAGCATGTTTATACATATAAACCTTCCTCCTGAATCACTCTATCTATTAAAAAAAACCGCATCAAAATTCGTTGTGTAGTTTTAAAGATATAAGCAAACATACATACATACAGACGCGGGAAGCGGAAAGCGACTTTGCTTTATACTATGTATAGTGATAGTGATGTACCCAGGGACCGAATAACCGAAAAATTAAGATACCTCTATTTATCGATATGACGTCATACCGATAAATTCCGGTATTCCATATATTTCAATACCTAAAAATATAACGGTACCGAAAAGCTTCTACCGAAATTCATAGTGGTATACTAAAGGTTGAATAACGATACCGCAATTTCTACCCAAATATTATAGGTTTTCTCACTCCCCCGCGCGGCGGGGAGCGGCGGCGGCGGCGGTCGGTGCATCAAACGACTTACTACGTTTGTTTTGTTGTGTTGTGTCAGTTTCAGTTGTGTGTGATGCGACATACGAAGTACGAACTATACCTATAGCGAACTGCAAATTCAAAATCGAACTCAAAATTTCATTACTTAGATGATAGGTCTGTTCCCTACCTACGTAGTAGGTACTGTATCTACCTCTACCTAGTAGGTATTGTCGGCGGATCTTAGTTTAGTTAGGTAAGTATCTACCTACCTACGTAAAGATAGCTGTTTGGTTGCGCGGCAGACAATTTTTGACCTTATCCAGTGACACATAACCATTCTTGCTGTGACACGGCACGTAGGTAGGTAGGTACCTACTGACCTTACCTGCCTCACTATGTTTTGTACCTATTGAATGTAGGTACCTGCCTACCTCGGTACCTACCCACCTAGGTAGGTAGGTACCTACCTACAGTTCTGCCAGCGGGTCTAGGCATTCGTGTAGTTAGCTGTGTGTACGCAGAAATGGTTTTGTGTCAGTGACACAAAACCATGATAAGGTCGAAAATTGTCTGCCGCGCAACCAAACAGCTCACTTCACAGATGCCAAGATCCACCAACCCGGGTCAGCCGGCTTATTTCGTAAAAACTATGTTTATCATGTTATGGCTTTCAATGAAGTTTAGGTGGGACATATAAATTGGAATTCTCATAAATTTTAGAGAATACCTACCTACCTATTTCACCTAAACTGCATTGAAAGCCGTATAGAGTAGGTAGTACCTATGTACTTTACTTACTATTAAAGTATAAATATTATGTGGTATGTTACCACATACCACATTACCTACCTACTACTACCTATTACTTACCTACCGGTAAGTATAGGTTACCTAATACCTACCTATAATTAAAAATTTATAATAGGTAGATATTTGTTTGACCCACCCACCTATGCACTGTTGCGTAGTGAAGGGTAAGACTAGGAATAGATGCCTCACTGTTGTGCGTGTGTAGTGAAGGGTAAGACTGGGAATAGATGCCTCACTTTTCGAAGTTTATATCGTATTTACTTACCTATCTACATATATAAAAATTTTGCTTTACCTACTGACTGACTGATCTATCAACACACAGCCTAAACCGAAACTTAAAATTTCTTCAGCGCTGTAGGTTGTGCGTTCAATCCCAACCCGGGGCAAATATTTGTGTGATGAACATAGATATTTGTTCTGTGTCTGGGTGTTAGTACCTAACTATATCTATCATAATTATTTATGTACCTACTTAAGTATAAAATTATTTACCTAAGTATTCTATCAGTTAACTAGTTCCCATAGTACAAGCTTTGCTTAGTTTAGGGCTAGATGGCGATGTGTAAAATGTCCAACAATATATATCTATTTATTTATTTATTTATTAGTTTAACATAAATCTATTTGTTATTATAATAACTGCCACAGATGACTAACTCCATCAAAATAAGTATAAATAAATATATGGACGGGCAGAAAACTGTATTAATTTGTGGGAAATGGTATGTGGGTTTTATTTATTTCTTCTCAATGTGTATAACCTTTTTTTAGGTAGAAAAAGACGTCTGTCATCAGATGTTTTTTGCGGCTTGGATGTTGGAATGTCGCAGAGTATTTTGCCGACAGTTAGCAAACGCAAAAAAGCAGATCATAGACGAGTTTCTAATTCATCTGATGAAGGATCGCCATCAGCCCCAGTGTCCCCTGTATATGAATCTGATTTACATTTGAAGAACTGTATGCCGTCGCCGAAAAAAGAAAAAGAGAAACCAGGAACTGAATGTGTTTTCGAATGCGATGATTGTGTCAGAGAAAATAAAATTGATAAGGGAAGTTATCATTTCTGTCACATGCTCTTGGATGAGCTACAATTTGTACGTCCATGTATGCGAAACATGGCGTATAGGCATATCTTAAAGATTGTTGACGCAGTAAAAGGGCAACATAAAATGGGCGAAGAAATCCAAGTAACTTATCCACCTTTTAAACACTAGATGTACAACAAAATTGATTAAAAATAAAAAAACTATGCAAATTTTAAACATGTATTAATGTTATCTTTATTACTTATTTTATATTTCCTACTAATATTATAAATGCGAAAGTTTGTGTAGATGGATGGATGTTTGTTACTGTGCAGTCGGCGGATCTAGGCACTCGTGAAGTTAGCCGTAGAAACGCACAAATGGTTATTATGTCACTGTATAAAGTCGAAAATTGTCTGCCGCGCATCCAAACGGCTAACATCACCAGTGCCTAGATCCGCCGACTGCACAGTAACAAACATCCATCCTACAACTACTTCAACTACTAAACAGACAGATTTGGTTGAAATTTGGTTTATAGATAGACTATGACCGGGTATAGATAAAAATTGTCCTATATTTAAATACAGGTCATAATCTAATACGCTAATCAGTAATTAATTGTTCTGTTGGCAACGTTCTACAATTAGAATTTCCAAAAAAATAAACAATTAAAACAATTTCGCTCTTATTCCTTTACAATAAAGTCTAAATTTGAGTAATCTCAAAATTTTAAATTTGGAATTATTTTTTTTCGTTTATTTCTGATGAACGAAATAAATAAGAAAATCAAAATTTCACTTTACTTTTATTGACTAGATTTACGTAAAAAAATAGTTAAATTACTTAAAACTAGCCTACGTTTTAAAACTGTCATCCTGAGGTTACGCAAATTTAGACTTTAACGTAAAGGAATAAGAGCGATGGTGTTTTAGGATTCCGAATTTTTTTTATGGGCACAATAGAATCGCCACCTACTTTAATTTAAATTTTATCATAAAGAAATAAAAGAGAAGTTATGTGTATTTATTAGGTAAATACCTACCTGCCGGTAATTTATTTTCCCGACATTTCGATTATGTTACTTACCTACAAATAATTACAATAGCCATGGTCGCGAGCAGACGTCATAGTCGGGAAAATAAATTAAAGGTAGGTACTTAATTACGTGATAAAGACCCGTGTCAAAATCTATAGTTAAAGGTAGGTAGGTACCTACCTACTGTGCGTGAACGCGTGCGCAACAGAACAGAACAAACAAAGTTTTATTAACCTGTGTGTCGCTCGATTGACAAAGACGTGTGTGTGCGTTCACAACAAACGAACTCGCTCTGAGTTTTGCCCCTCACGCGCCCTCCCCCCCCCCTCCTCCCTTCTCTCATAGCCGACGAACGACACTCAAGATTTTTTCGATACCGTTATTCCATACCGGTATAATTTCGGTATGGCCCAACCGCTATCGAATAACGGTACCGTTATATTTTTGCGGTACCAATACCGTTAACCTCTACCGCTTTCAGTCCCTGTGATGTACCTATGACACTGGTTGAAAACAAAAGAGTTTTTTTTGTAGATTGATCTATGTTTATGTTTTTGTCGCAATTAGCTGGTTGTGGAAGCGAAGTTGAGATGAACGGTCAACGCCGCGGGTTGACGGCTGGTCCAAGTCATAAGCGACGCTAGCCAACGGCTTATATTCTACTAAATTCTATTATATTGACCCTCGTATTCAAGAACGACACTATGAGAACACGCACCCACAGTGGACGAAATCTTTTTTCATAAACATGACTTTATGTGTTGAGCGGCACTATGGCGCACACTACCGTGTGCCTTTAGAGCTCAACTTTGGCTAGAGGCACACGGGGATGTGCCTCTAGTCACACTATGCAGTGTCGCACAACACATAAAGTGATTTTTATGAAAAAAGTTTTCGTCCACTATGGGTGCGTGTTCTCATAGTGTCGTTCTTGAATACGAGGGTTACACATTCATCCATTCTTCTGCCACACAGAACTTCCGCAGTTTTTGATACTCGTAGTTGGCGGGTGAATCATCGTAAAAATTGGTATTTTCAGCGATCGGATCACTACCAAAAACTAAAAATTGCTTTTGCTTTAGCGCATAGCCTCGATGGGCTTGCAACCTGTCACCTGTCACGTATGGAATGCTAACTACTGCAATGTGGGCAATGTGCTGCAATGTGGGCATGTGCCAAATATATTGTTTGGGCGTGCCTCTGACTACCCCCACTAGACATCTTCAAAGGTTCTAAGCGTCTGGAGATCTGAGAGGATGTCTACCGTACTTGGGGATTACAGTCGTGATTCTATTTATTTTTTCATTTTTTATATTTTTTTTTGACATAGCATATAAATCGACTTCTAAATAAAGATATTTGTAGAGCATGGAATCGCTTCGCTTGCAACTTAAACCTTTCTAAGCGGGTCGGTACAGTCGGCAAAAAAATGCAAATTGTCATAAGCCACGGGCGATTCACGCGCAGACATTCCCACAGTCGGAGTACGGTCGGCAAATTAGTTCAGCGGCAGATCACGAACTTCATAGTCTTACATTAATTTCCTGAATTAAGTGCGCACGCATGCGTCAGTTTACCTCCTCACAATGAATGAAGTAATGTAGGGTACATGTTTAAGTTCAGTCGGAAAATAATATTAACTTTCTACATAATTCGGCGTGCTACTGAAAAATAGATTACCTACTTTGTGAAATCTATTACTATATCTATACTATAACTTAAAAAAAAAAACAAGTCTCGCAACTCTGTTCTTCTACCGTAAAAAGTGAGATCCATGAAATACCAAGTCGGTTAATTTATTCAGTCTCTACATAAGGGTCCTTCTTTATTCTTTGCTCCTTCGTTATTACGTAATTAGCTAACCTTACAACCAATATTAAAAAATATTTTATGTTTTAAATAAAAAGATAGTCGACTCTAACTCGTGTGGGCGATGGGCGATGCATATTCACCTAATAAGTAGTACTGCCTAGCGGCTAGGTAGTACTACTTACTAAGTGCATATGTAAATAATAATAATAAACATTGGCGGACTTTACACAAAGCGACATCCAGCCCCAAACTAAGCAAAGCTTGTACTATGGAAACCAGATAACTGATAGAATACTTAAATACTTTTTTTTATTTTAAATACATTACTACTTATTATACATATTAACACCCATCTGAATCCACAGAACAAACATCTATGTTTACCACACAAATATTTGCCCTGGGTGGAATCGAACACACAACTTACAGCGCAGAAGGCAGAGTTACTACCAACTGAGCTGTGAGGCCAGATAAACAAACAGGCTAGGCCCTAGGGTGATTGTTTATTTTGATAGACACGTTTAACTTAGTCGTTAGACTTTTTTCCTAACCCTACACATGCCGTGATCGATTTCTTACCACTGTGCCTCTACATAGATGTTACATGACCCGAGATTCGATCGTTTAATACCTACCTAGCAGTATCGTCGTGTCGGCACATCTGGTTCTAAGGAGAGTACAATGAAATAGGATCACGACTGTAATCCCCAAGTACAGTAGACATCTACTCAGATCTCTAGGCGCTCAGATCCATCCCAAGTACGGTAGACATCTACTCAGATCTCTAGGCGCTCAGATCCATCCCAAGTACGGTAGACACCCTCTCAGATCTCTAGACGCTCAGATCCATCCCAAGTACGGTAGACATCTACTCAGATCTCTAGGCGCTCAGATCCATCCCAAGTACGGTAGACATCTACTCAGATCTCTAGGCGCTTAGATCCATCCCAAGTACGGTAGACACCCTCTCAGATCTCTAGGCGCTCAGATCCATCCCAAGTACGGTAGACATCTACTCAGATCTCTAGGCGCTCAGATCCTTTTAGATGGGGTTGTCAGAGGTATGACCATCATCTGCCTGTCCTTATCGCACTCAAGTGGGGTCGGTTTATACTATTTTAAACCCATATTTTATATACACCGTAGTCGGTTAATATTCATACACTTTCCCACAGGCTAATGTTTTATAAATGATCATTTGCCGTGTATCTGTACAATCGGAACATGCCGTTATGATTTCTCAAGATGAATTCACTTAAATATACCGTAGATCACACAATCACACGATCACATGATCACATGATCACATGATCACACGATCACACGATCACATGATCACACAAGCATTGATTAACAACGTATTATAAATCCAATAATACTAAATTTCATTGGTGACGTGATTAATATGTAAATTGTGATGCAAAAATATTATCTTTATTTCTATGACATTATAATGTAATTAATAATTTTATTTATATGATTTATAATATTTTTTCTGAGAGTACCTTCAAGGAACCTACAAGAACCTACCTGCCGGGTTATCTATTAATTACTGGTCACCCTGTAGATCGTATGCTAGTTGGAGTTGACGAGAGTTGATGAGAGGTTGCCGAAGGTAGCAGGTTACAGGTTGCATTCCTATATTACGGCTGTTATATGACGGTAACAACTACGTAGGCAATTCAAGCTAGTGGTGATGTGATGACCTGTGAACTCCCCAGGTTGTCATTACAGATGGAAATTGGGAGAATATTTCCCATACCTTACCATTGTTTTGAAGAAAGAGATTGCCGAAAATAATTAACTTCCCGTTGTCTATGTAAATATACGTCTACAGATTCATCTATAGTTATTATTTAGTTTTGCGGCGATGGGCTTGCAACCTGTCACGTGTGGAATGCTAACTACTGCAAAATGTGTGCCAAATGTAATGTTTGGACGTATCTCTGACTAACCCCTTTCGACATCTTCAAGGATCTAAGATAGCTTTGAGATCTGAGAGTACCGCACTTGGGGATTACAGTCGTGATCCTAATTTTTTATATTTTTTTCTTTTCTTTGAGCCTTGTGCGATCGAACGTGATTAGGTAACAAACAAACATCCAAATGTGAGATTTGAATATGCAATAATTATTGTATTATCGATTTGATTTGAAATAGTTTTTTGGGTAGGTGTATGTAAAATTCATTAGAGAATTTCATGTTATTTAATAACGATGTAGAACAAAACCTTCCAAGTGGGATTCGGACTTGCGCACGAAGGGTTCCGTACCATTATTTATTAAAAACGGCAAAACACATTTGTTGTATGGAAGTCCCACTTAAATATTAATTTTATTCTGTTTTTAGTATTTGTTGTTATAGCGACAACAGAAATACATCATCTGTGATTTCAACTGTCTAGCTATCACGGTTCATGAGTTACAGCCCTGTGACAGTCAAAAGGACAGACGGACAGACGGACAGCGAAGTCTTAGTAATAGGTTTTGACACGGGTCTTTATCACGTAATTACCTTTAATTTACTTTCCCGACGTTTCGGCTATGTTACAAACCATGGTCGCGGGTCAAAATTTATAGTTATGTCTACTAATCACGATAGTTTGAAAAATAATCTTAGTAATAGGGTCCCGTGTTTATCTTTTGGGTACGGAACCCTAAAAATGATCATGATGAAAAAGTTTATATTCGATTCGAAATTAAAGTTAGTCATGGACAACTTTATAAGAAAATAATTTAAAAACAAAGATTGGAGCGGCTTAACTTTGGACTTTATAACTACCTACATCCCGCATTATTGACATCCTGCTTGAGCGAGGAAGCTTATAAGATGAGGATGGTGTTATGCATTGATACCAACTCGTATATAAGTTAAAAAAATAAAATAAATAGGATTAAGACTGCGCGTAATCCCCAAGTACGGTCTCAAGGCGCTTAGATCCTTGAAGATGTCTAAAGGGGGGAGACAGAGGCACGTCTTAACATCACATTTGATACAGCAAATTTTCAACGATTTTCTCTGAATTTTTTAAAATCCGATTTAAATAAGATACCTACCTAAAATATTGTTATTTTTGTTTGTAGGCAGTATCTGTATTTTTAATACAATAAGCCAATGTTTTACGTTGCATTGATTGCATAAGACCGTCCAGTATCATAGAGCAGCAGGAAGCGGCGACGGATAGACAAACGTTTTAATTAATGCTAATTGCCAGATGAATTAATGGCTCCGTATTGTTTAATAGCACCCGATAACTTCTTCAAAGAAAGCGATGCTTCAATGGAGTCTATCGAAGAATAAATTTAGTCCATATAGTAGATAGATCAGGGTCCATACTAGGGTCTTACAGTATGAATGAATAAAAATGCTTTATTGTACACCAATGATAAAAAACCGGCCAAGTGCGTGTCGGACTCGTGCAAAAAGGGTTCCGTACATAAAATTATTTCCATTTCCATTTCCATTGTATATAAAAACGGTAAAAAAATCCCGTTTGTTATTTAAGAACCAAGAGACCCACTTAGATATATTTATTTTATTTTGTATTTTGTATTTGTCGTACATTCTACTAACAGACAAAGATTTCTAAGAGTGCAGTTTGGCTGAATATATCGGATCACTGTCACTGCGATAATGTCGAAATCATTATGCAGAGTAAGGGCCTAGTTTCGTCTTATCATTTTTAGGGTTCCGTACCCAAAGGGTAAAATCGGAACCCTATTACTAAGACTTCGCTGTCCGTCTGTCTGTCTGTCTGTCCGTCTGTCTGTCTGTCACAGGGCTGTATCTCATGAACCGTGATAGCTAGACAGTTGAAATTTTCACAGATTATGTATTTCTGTTGCTGCTCTAACAACAAATACTAAAAACAGAATAAAATCAATATTTAAGGGGGGCTCCCATACAACAAACATGATTTTTTTGCCGTTTTTATAGATAATGGTACGGAACACTTCGTGCGCGAGTCCGACTCGCACTTGGCCGGTTTTTGTATGAAATAACTGTTTTTATTTTGCTTCATTAAACAGTCTACTGTAAATATTTGGTCCCATTCATCCACGGTCATGTCATGACTGTGTGCACTGAACACTCATAGAAAAACCGAAAAAGCACGAATTCTGACTTCCCACTACTGAGTACCAACTATCTTAAGTACGTAGGCAGTGATATTAAGCTTGCAGTCTACTAAAGCAATTACTTGCTAGACTTATTTTCAGAGTTCGTGAGGGTCTTATAAAATTTATCGGCTGGGTGGGAGGTATCCCGACTTTCAATCTGAAGTTCGTGGGTTCGAATCCCGGCCTGCATCAATAGATTTTTCTGTCCGAAAAATATATATGCGCATCAAAACTCGTGCTTAAGACGGTGAAGGAAAACATCGTGAGGAAACCAGTTAGTATTCTTGTAAGCGGCGGCGGGCTTGTAACCTGTCACGTGTGGAATGCTAACTACTGCGAAATGAGCGCATGTGCCAAATATGATGTTTGGACGTGCCGTGAGGGGGTAGTCAGACTACCCCCTTTAGACATGTTTAAATATATGAGAGGATGTCTACCGTAGTTGGGGATTGCAGTCGTGATACTATTTTTAAATTGAACACTGACCATGCAGAAGTAAAAATTGTGTCTCATATTTCAGTGAAAAATGCTGGAAAACTTTTCAAGAATAATCTTTGACAGTTGATATTTAAATTAAATAATGTCTGTGTGCTGTCAGTGTCAAGGGAATGAAATATAAAAATCTTCCATCGTTACCGACGTGGTTTGAATCAGTTAAACACCAACTACAGACGCCAAAACAAAAAGAAGAAGAAGCAGTTAAAAAAATATTATTGTCATTTCAATGAATGAAAACATTGTCAAAACATTGATTTTGACAAAACCTTTTTCTTTTTTCATGTCATAGATTTTTGTAAAAATATTAAACATAGTTATTATAGGTTAAGCGCGCGTTGATGTCTTTTGTATAGAACCTTTGTTATTGTAATAGTTTAAAATGCTTTAAAATAATTTATTCGATATTATTATACCGAAAGAATATTATATCTATCTAATATACTAGATACTAGCTTCCAGCCGTGGCTTCGCTCGCAAGGTACCTGGAGAAAAAGTAGTTTAGTTACTCGTATATTCCAAGTCTCATCCAATTGTCTTTATTGCATGTTTAATGCTTAAACATCTCACAAACTTTCGGATTTATAATATTACTAGCGACCCGCCCCGGCTTCGCACGGGTTTAATACATATAAACCTTCCTCCTGAATCACTCTATTAAAAAAAACCGCATCAAAATCCGTTGTGTAGTTTTAAAGATATAAGCATACATACAGACGCGGGAAGCGGGAAGCGACTTTGCTTTATACTATGTAGTGATTAGGATTTAAGTAAATAAAATGAAATAAGATCACGATTTTAATCTCCAAATTATTAAAGAATATGCCTAAAGGGGGTAGGTACGAGGCACGTACAAAAATTACATTTGGCATATGCCCACATTGCCCACATTTAAACATAATATAGTAGCTATTGTGGACTGTATACTGTTCTCTGTTCCCACTAAACTTCATTCCTGCCAAGTACTGGCTACCTGACCCTTCACCCACATATTGACATTTCCCTCCAAATTGGTCAAACAAAGTTCAAGCCATCGACCACATAGCCTATAGACTCATCATGCAAGGCGAAAACTTCCTCACAACACATTAGACTAATACTGCTGATGTAAGACACCGAACGCGAAATTTACTTTAGTACCGACCACTTCCGTGACCAATGAATTTATTTATTGACTAGCGACCCGCCCCAGCTTCGCACGGGTTTAATACATATAAACCTTCCTCTTGAATCACTCTATCTATTAAAAAAACCGCATCAAAATCCGTTGTGTAGTTTTAAAGATATAAGCAAACATACATACATGATACATACAGACGCGGGAAGCGGAAAGCGACTTTGCTTTATACTATGTAGTGACTAGCGACCCGCCCCGACTTCGCACGGGTTTAATACATATAAACCTTCCTCCTGAATCACTCTATCTATTAAAAAAACCGCATCAAAATCCGTTGTGTAGTTTTAAAGATATAAGCAAACATACATACATGATACATACAGACGCGGGAAGCGGAAAGCGACTTTGCTTTATACTATGTAGTGACTAGCGACCCGCCCCGACTTCGCACGGGTTTAATACATATAAACCTTCCTCCTGAATCACTCTATCTATTAAAAAAAACCGCATCAAAATCCGTTGTGTAGTTTTAAAGATATAAGCAAACATACATAAATGATACATACAGACGCGGGAAGCGGAAAGCGACATTGCTCTCGTACTATGTAGTGATTATTCATTATTAGCACGGTACAAAACCCAATTATAATAATTATTTACACATTACATTATATCAAGTCATTAAAAACTAAATTAAAATTATTACAGGAATTAAATACCTACACAAATATTAATAGTTTTTACATGTCAACAGGAATGTCTTAGATAAAATAAAAGAAATGTGAAAATGTTAAGAGTGAACATCTCGTCTGTTTCGATTACTGACATATTTGACTATGATATACATACCTACTGACTATTACCCCCCTCCTTCAACCCGTCAATCAGAATGCATTTTTCCCGTTCCATCCGACCTGCATACCTCAAAGCTTTAGACGGCCTCACAGCTCAGTTGGTAGTAACTCTGTCTTAAGCGCTGTAGGTCGTGGGTTCGATCCCCACCCAGAGCAAATATTTGTGTGATGAACATTTTTTTTTTTTTTTTTTTTTTTTTTTTTTTTTTTTTTTTTTTTGTGGACATTTCACACAGCGCCATCTAGCCCCAAACTAAGCAAAGATCTTTGTTCTGTGTCTGGGTGTGTAGTATGTATCATAAGTATGTATTTACAAAAAAAAAACGTATATAAGTATTCTATCAGTTATCTAGTTCCCATAGTACAAGCTTTGCTTAGTTTGGGGCTGGATGGCGATGTGTAAAATGTCCACCAGTATTTATTTATTTATTATTAAAGCTTTGACAGAGTTGCTGTGCTCAAAAAGTGCTGAAGCTCTTAATATGTTCATTTGTTATTGTTGTACGTACTTGGTTAGTAATTTTAATTATTACTAGCTGACCCGTGCCCGCTTCGCTGTGCGTAAGACATTTCTAATACCATCATTGTCTTTTTTGTAGACGTTTTTAAGGTGTACAATACTGTAGTACATTATTTTGATATATCTCGTGGGGTTCAGCCAGCATTTGCAATGTAAGTGCAAAAAAATGTGTTTATTTACGACATCACATCCCATTAGAAACCTCTAAAATTATCAGTGTTTCTCTATTATATTATGCATGTATTAACATATAAACCTTCCTCTTGAATCACTCTATTTATTAAAAAAAACCGCATCAAAATCCGTTGTGTAGTTTTAAAGATATAAGCAAACATACATACATACGCGGGAAGCGGAAAGCGACTTTGCTTTATACTATGTAGTGATTCTTGTTTGAGCCTTCACCTTGTTCGATCGGCACCACACTGGAGCTCTACATAGCATTAATGAACGGTGGCACGAGCAGTTTCACCTATTCCGCGTGTTCTTGCTGCGCTCAACGCTCTCCTGAACTCTAACCCTGACTGTGACTTGTTCGCTGACTGCTGGGCAAAAATATTGACTGACTGTATGCGTTTTTGTGAGCGTTCTTCCTAATTTTGTGTTACTACTTTTGACATTTCTATTTGCTTGTTATTATTCTTTTTTTATTTTATTTTATTTTCCTTTTTTTCCTTATTATTTTATTATTATTATTATTTCTGAGTGTTGACATTGTACAAAATTGATTAATCTAACTTATTATTATTGTTAAAATTATTATTATTATTATTATTATTTTTTCGTTTTTGTTAATGTGTATCTATCTTTGATTACTGTAATTTTGGTGTCCAACCGTGTTAATTAAAGTAAAAAAATAAATAAAATAAATGAAAGTATCATTGAAAAAAATAATAGACCCCAAGCCATGTTTGTTGCCTGATTCTTCTAGGCTTGGTCGCCAGGAACAGGCGTAGCTTCACCTAGCTCCTAAGACGTTTCAAAGTTATCCATGTGATTTTATTGAAATAAATTATTTTTGAATTTGAATTTGAATGAAGCCATTAGGCGTCTATTGGGCTATGTGGTTGATGGTTCAAGCCAATAATATTACACAAACAAATACGGATAGTATTAAGACCCCCACCAATGGGCCAGATCTTGACACCTTTTCTGTTTGGGAGGGTAAATATTGAACTATAGTCATTTTCCCAGGATATTCAGTCATAGTGGTGTGGTAAGCGATTGTGGACTTTATATTCAGGGAGATAAAAAGCTTTTTTGGAATGGACGGTTTTAAACTTAAAATTAATTAATGTTTCTCTGGTAGTAAAGGCAGCTCGGTGACGGTCTTGCGAGCTTGCGACCTGTCACGTGGAATGTTAACCACTGCAAAATGTAGGCATGTGCAAAGTTTTGATGTGCGTCTGTCTACCCCTATTAGACATCGTTAATGATCTAAGCAAGGTTATCTACCGTAGGTATTAAAGGATTGAAATCGTTATCCTATTTAATTTTTAGGGTTTCGTAGTCTACAAGAAACCCTTTCAATTTCGTCATGTCCGTCCGTGCGTCCGTCCGCAGCTTAGCTCAGAGACCCTTAGTGCTAGAAAGCTGTAATTTGGCATAAATATACTTATTGGTCACGTCGACAAAGTGGTATAATCTTGAAAACCATTTTTTTTATTTCATTAGAGGCACACACACTACATCAGTTGTTGTCTAATTGTATAACTCTCTCTCTTTCTCCCTCTCTCTCTTTCTGATTGGACCTGTTTGTTGCCGCGTTGGAAGTACCCGGCTTCCTTACAAAAGTCAACAAGAGTGGGTGTAGGCAGAGGCGTGAGAACCGAATGGATTTTGGAGAACACAGCTTTTCAAAGACAGCACTACAACAAAGTATAGTATTAAAATACTATAAGAAAAGAAAGTTTGTGAGTTTGTTTGTATTTATGTTTGTGCCTTAATCAGCCCTAAACGACAAAACGGATTAAGATGAAATTTGCTGTAGATGTAGATATAATACCCGAATAAAAAATAGTCCACTTTTAAATACGAAAAATGATAAAAAAACGCATAAGTGATGATTTTGGTATAGAGGTATTAGGGCTGCACTTGTGTATTACGTATTGTACTTCGTATCTAAGAAGGTTGTTTTGTGGTCGTATGTTATATGTATACATAGATATCATTGTCAAGGCACAACGGACTACAGAATGCAAACTAGACCTGTTTGTGGCAATCCCGAAAAAACCGGGATCAGCCAAGTATAATCTTGTATAAAGGTCGTATAAAGGTTGTATTATCTAGTATAGATACGGGCTTTTGTGTGCATGACAGATCAAAAGATACTCAGTGCTACACAAACAAATAAGAACAGTGGCCTGAGCACAAACCGCTATCTCAGGGGGTTTAGCATGAACCAGTACTTATCGTATCGACATCGTATCGTCCAAGCCAAAACTGATACGTTGTCGATACGATACTGGTTCATGCCAACCCCCTGAGACCTAGAACCGAGCCTAAGTAAGATCAATTGTAGGTACAATAAACAGATCCAATAGATTATCGATAAATTTTAATTGGAAACTATTCAGCAGCTGAAAATAAGTTATAAACTTAACAAAACCTCAAATTATTCCTCACAATAAAAACTCGGATATAAATATCGGTAACGAAGACATAAACCGTCTACATGCAGTACCTTGGTCGTAAATTCGTATTAAAAAGCTTAATTTAACTTTATAAGAACCATAAAAGGTTGCGAAAACAAAAAAGAATGGCTATTTTGTGAAATAAATGACTGATTGGTAAAAAGTTAAGTTATTGTTTTATTTTGACTAAAAGAAATACCATATAAAGGTTTTAAAGAAGTCATTCATTTTAACAGCAATACCTACCTATAGGTAGGTTGGTGTGTTGGTTACTGTCAAATAATATAATGAAACTATTTGCCCGCAACTTCGTCCGTGTATATAGTAGGTAGGTATATATCAGGATTTTTGACAACTTTATTGTGAAACATTGATATCATGAAAATCAAAATAAAATTTTAAGAAAAGAAGTAGCTTATCTGTCTTAAGACTTTAAACTATCTCTATATGAAATTTAATAACAATCCGATTATCGTTTGGCCGTGATATCGTCACAAACAGACAGACAGACAGTTTTCTTTAAAAATGTAAAAAACAGTAGTTTAGTGTTTTTATTTGTTTTACTGAAAATGTAATCAATTATGTTGTATCAAAACGCTCTGTCGTTATATCTGTCAACGATCAGTCACTTATGACAAGCTCTCGTCAAAACTGAAAAAATCCGATTTAATTAATAGTCCTTTTAAATTTTACTAGGTCTCTAGTATTCAAAAAGTTTTTTTTTTAAATATATTTTTAAAATCAAGATTTAATAAATTCTAGGGCTCTAGTACTTGTCAAAATTTCACCTCGATCGGTTGAAGATAACTGCTTTAAAATTGAGTTACAAGATTCCATCTTAACAAACATAGATACATAGTTACATACATACATTGCAAGTTAAATAAAAGCTTTTAAAAAAATATTTCTTCGACTGCATCAACCTACATAGAAATGAAACAGGTTTGTAAGTGTGTCAGTTAGCGCCACCTGGCGGCAAGGTGTGGGGCATGTGCTAGTGCTAGATTAATCTAATTTGATAGTGTTTTGCAGAAACATTTCTTTTAAGTTCTTGAATTTATTTTAATGATTAAATTATGTCGCGATGCCAACAGCGAAATATTATCATGCAAAGAACTGACACGACTGAGATAAGAAGTGCGGGGATGATCCACGACAGGTCAAATGCAAAAAAAATCGTATGTAAGTAGTAAGTACTATGGTAGGTACTTGTCGTTTTTAATACCCACATCATAGCTAATTCTAGTGTAGGGTGGCTAATTGTTTTATATCCCCTAATATACCTTTAAAAAACTAAAAAGAAAATCGATGAAAATGTTTTGATTAATCAAAAAGTCAAGGGACTATATTAGTATTCTAAATTTGATGAAGGATCTATTAGTCCTACATGAATATTATTTAAATGGAACCAACTTGGGACTATTATCTAGAAAATCATAGAAATCGGATATGCGAAGTCATACATGAATAAATGCAACAAAAAAATATGTATATCTTATTGGAAACCTCCTTTCTTGTTAATCTTCAAGCTTAAACATTAAATAAATAAATATCAATATTAGCGGACTTCCAAAATAAGCAAAGCTATGGGAACTAGACTATATCTGATAGAATACTTTTTTTGTAAATACATAGGTACGTATGATAAATAAAAATATTATCAGTTTATTCCGTTACCTAGTCTAATTTATAACCAAGAGTCCTAATCCAGTGACATTGTCTATAACCTGTCACTGTCACCTGCATGCTAATTCTAGTTTCCGTCATATACATAACTGTTGACCGACGACCTTTCAAGTTCACCACGTGTCAGCCACGTGCGTTCACATACATCTGATCTTTAAGCATCAATGACAAAAAGCTGACCTATCGCCCACCGTTATTATTATAATAGGTGAAAAATACCCTGCTCCGCAACGAGACCAAGGTGTGATGCAACTGCCGTACAGGTGACTCGTCAGGTGTAAACTCACCCTAAACATCAATGCTGCCAACATAACAGCGTAACTTTACAACGGAAATGGTATTCTACTTTTTAATTTGAGGTGTAGGAATAAGAGCGTAGGAGGTTGGTATGCGGCTGCAGTTTTAAGTTTGTGTTTTGAACCTTTGTTATAGAATCCACCTTTTCGTACATTTGCCACAATTTAAGGTCATACGACTGTAATTTGTAATTATAATTAAGTAGTTTTATATATCTTCTATCTAAATATATAAAACTCTTACGTTACTGACTGACTGATAATCAACGCACAGCCTAAACAGTCCTAGACGTATAAAATAAAACATAGAAGGTACCTAAATATTTTTGTTTTAGGACGTAGGGATGTACTAAGAAAAGAATCTTTGAAACTTATCCCCTAAAATAGTGTAAGGGGGGGTCAGGAGGGTGAAGTCTATTTGAATATAAATTCACGTGAACAAAGTTGCGGGTTTTTCACTAGTTCTTATATATTTATTTATGAAGTACTATAGCTATTTCTCATTCATGTTGCGTGGGAGCGATCGATCAACGTCTGTCGAAATCCGCTAATATGGATGATAAAAGTGTTAATCCGACTGCAAAAATGTTTTATTTGTACATTGTTCTGTCACTCAGTTGACGCGTTTTGAGCCATCTTTAGGGTGTATGCCTTTTTCTTGTAGTCATCAAAGCCTGTATTGTTCTTCGATATCAATAACATTAGGTTTACCAAAGGTACCTGTGGACTTTCTATAACTTCGTCCGGGGAAATACTAACTAATACTACTAATTCTGCCGACAAGCATTGCTGAAGACAGTGCTTCATTTAGAGGGCGCATTTGAGTTTTACGAGTACTTGTTTTTTTTAGGCACATTTTTTAGGTACATGCAACATACATCATGGTCATCTGTCAATTCTATGTTAAGGTGTTATTTTTTTTCTTAAATCTAACTAGCAACCCGCCCCGGCTTCGCACGGGTAGCATGTTATTATACATATAAACCTTCCTCCTGAATCACTCTATCTATTAATCAAAACCGCATCAAAATCCGTTGTGTAGTTTTAAAGATATAAGCAAACATACATACATACATATTACATACAGACGCGGGAAGCGGAAAGCGACTTTGCTTTATACTATGTAGTGATAATAAAGGCAAAGTACAAAATTAGAAACATTATCTTTGAGCCCACCGCTTTTAGATCACCCAGAAGTCAAATAATAAAACAAGTGACAATGAAAATAATAACAACACAAAAATATATATATTTGTGCAGTCTACATCAAAAGTATTTTTATTTTTTTTAATTTATTTATTATTTGTTGTAAATACTAGGTTGTTAAGCAATACATTTTATCTAAAACTGTAATTAGCTCCTGAAATAAATAGTTAATTTATAAAGTCAAAGTCCTAAGTCCCTGCTGTTAACTATACTACGATACCGAAGGTTTATTCTGCTCCACTCTGCAAAAAATATTAAAAATTTTTGTTGATTGGTCAAAACTTTGATGTTCCTACGACTACTTGCTAAATAAATTGAAAGTCGTTACAATAATAATTCAAGCAGCACAGCTGTGCACTAATTAAATAAATTCAGGAAATGTATAAACTTGTACTTTATTTCACCCTATAACGATGACTGCATATCAATACTTATTCTTTTAATTGCACAGAACGCAACGGTCGACATACTATTCTGCCGGCTGTCAGATAATGACTAGGCTGAATGGCCAGGTGTCAAGAAGTGTTTTACTAAAAAAAAATATAAAGATCACCATTCGGCTAAAAAATCTCAGCAGGTGTCTCTGGTCAGGCGAAAAGCAGATGCCGAAATAATTACGTAACAAAACAGACTTCATGTTTGTGGAGAAGTACCATCGCCTAATTGTAACGTGTGCGAGTGTATAGAAGATGTTCAACATATTCTGATGGAATGTGTGCGGAATGCTGATGATAGAAGAATTATGTTTGGTTCAATGTTTGATGTTGGCCGATGTAACAGTATATTGGCTTCACCGATGTCTGATGAAGCCAAAAAAATGTATTTCCTAGCTAATAAGTGCTTAGACAGGAAAGAATCCTAATTTTTTTTTTCTCTCTCTTTTTGTTCTTTCTTTTTTTTTGTTAACCTAGTTAAGTTGTACCGATTGGGCGGTGTAGTCGCAAAGCGACAAAGCCCTTTTTTTTCTTACGTTTAATAAATAAAAAAAATAAAAAATGTTTGTGGAGGTTTCATAATTATAAAAAGTCAAAGTCAAGGTATTTAATTTCAATAAAATTACAAGTATCACTGTAAAACGTCTTATGAGCTAGGTGAAGCTACGCTTGTTCTTGCCCTGTGAAGCCTATTTTGTAAGAACTATGTTATGATATTCATACCAATATTTACTGAATGCCATAATACCTACGCTTTTTATACAGTTTAGGCATTTTCCAAATAAATAAATCAAAATAATAATAAATAAATTTAAAAAACACGCTTCCTAATATTTTTTTTTTTTTATATTTTTGTATTGTCATAAGTTTCAAATTAATCCGAAGTTTTGAAGTAGGTCAAAATCACGTTCAAAGATCCCGTTACATACTTAAAACCCAAGCTTATAAAAGCGTATTAAAAATACAACCGACATGAGAATCTCCTCCTTTTTTTGAAGTTAGTTAAAAAACAAACGAGACTGAGGGTACTTAACGATCCGAACCCAATTGTGGTATTCGGGTTTGCGTAATTACGTTTTCTAATTGGTTAGAATTGCTTTTTAATTATCTTGTCCGGGCTAAAGTAATCAGAATGTCACAACACTTTCGCTCGACAAACTAATTCCAATAATAATTTCTTGATAATAATCTACCTTCTACTTAACATTAAATTTTTCATGTTATTTATGATACAATGTAATCGCAGGAATTTGCTTTTTATTTATTTGTCTGGACTAAATAATGTGATGGGAATGTCATATTACTTTCGCTCAGTGCCGGATTAATCCCCATATTTTTAGTCGTCTCTTCGAAATATCTCCACCTCGACTCGACTAGGGGTCAGCACGTGTTAACAAACATGTTGCGGAAAGGATTTGGTTTCTGTTACAACCGGCCACCTGATCATCTAATTCCAAAAATAATTTACTAACTTCATATTTTATTTTCTATGTTATTTATGTTACATATCGTAAAAAAATGCTTTTCAACCAACGCGACGAATAAAGAGGAGGTTCTCAATTCAACATGTATATATTTTTTTAGTTGCTTTTTAAGGGTTTCGTAGTCAACAACAAACCCTTATAGTTTCGCCATGTCCGTCCGCAGCTTAGCTCAGAGACTCTTAATGCTAAAAAGCTTTAGTGTATTGTCAAACCTACAAAGTGGTAGAATAAACTCTTTAAAAAAAAATAAGATTACCCAAATGTAGAGTGGGGATGTTATTTTTTTGTTGTGGTATCCCTAGTGAGTCCCCCTCCCCCTCTTAAAACTAAACTGTTGGGTTTGGAGGCGTGAAAAAATTCACGTTAGGTAGTAGTACAGATCACGAACTTAAAAGGAAAACTATCACAGCTAAGTAGTCGTTACAAGTTTACGAGTAATAGACGTAATAGTCGACTAACTTATAAAAAGGACTTGGAGAAGTAATAATAAAAATGTAGGACAAATACCATTGAAAATTACTTATAAGGTTTTTAGCTGTGTAAACTATTTAATAGGCCCGTTTCTTTTTTACCTGGTGATCCGATTTCGATGCTTTTTTTTCGATTGTGTAGAGAATAGTCCCAAGATGGTCCCATTTAAATTATATTAATGTGGGACCAATAGTTCCAACATAAAACTTTTCTTGACCAATCTACCTACCAACTTCACATTTCAGTTTTTTATAGTACTTTTATTTATTTATGTGTTACATAACTTACATTATGGCAGAAATATTCACCACTTAATCTGCAGGTGACCATTTGGCTGTGTTATAAAAATATTATTAAAAAAAAACTTTATGACACATTTTCTATTTGAAACGAGCGCTCAACATCGTAAACCGAGGTTATAATGACATCGGTAAATCCTGGAACATTCTTCGCGAATGTTTATTTTAAATAGCTTTTCGAGTATTTTTGAAAGGTATTTTAATAAGGCTATAATATTACTTCATTCCCCGTGAGATATCGTATAGGCTTTGATCAGCTGCTTGTCGGCGTTTTGTATCGTTTAGCGCTACACCTTTACGTTTCTATTTATGTAGGTTTATTTTTATTTATTTACCATTTTTACATTTATTACATTTATTTGCTTACATCTAAAAAACACTAAGGTTTATATAATGCTACGCGAGATCAAATTACATATGAAGTAATTACATAAGTACCTAGGTACGTACAAGTATATAATCCTAATCCTAATAATATTAAAAATGCGAAAGCTTGTGAGTTTGTTTGTATGTTTGTGCCTCAATCAGGCCTAAACAACCAAACTGATTAAGTTGAAATTTGCTGTAGTTAATCAGATAAAAATTAGAATAAAGAGAAGGGGTACTTATAATCCGAAAAACAACTGCTAGATGATAAAAAAATGCAAAAAGGATGATTTTGGCTGGTGTGCAAAAAGTTAGACATCTCAGACCGAAAATATAAAAAATAATAATTACGAAACTTGGAGACTTGGACTTACAACAATTTAAAAATACCTGTATCTACCTCCTTTCTTATGCGTTTTTTTTTTGTAGATTCGCCAAATCTCAGGTGTGCTTTGGTATTTCAGAACAATTTGTTTTTATATTTACTTTGTGTAAGTAATAGTACCTATGCAATACTCATTTATTATTTTATTTATTTTAGACGTGTTGCTGTTTGTAACATGGCAACCACACACAGCGATGAAATCGAATGTCTGCGTATTTTTTTTAACATTTATTTAAATGATTCTTAAATAAATAGATAAGTACATAAATACTTATCAATTTTTTTATTTTGTTATAAATTGAACATAACAATAACTAAAAAGGGCTTTGTCGTACATGTTAGAAGTTAGTTAGTTGGGTACTTAACCCATATTAAAAATAAAAGAGAGAAATTAAGAAAAAGAAATCTAAGGAGACCATCGATCTACTAAAACATGTATAAAGGTCGATGAAATACCTTACTTTTCAATTTTAAAACTTATAAGCTAGAAAAACTGAATTTATTTACTGATATAAATGTTGCAAATCTATAAAATTGGTAGAATCTAAAATACTCTATAGCCATTCTATTCTATCCATAGATAATGCTAAAGGTGCGCTCACACCGGGCCGATCAGCTGACGAAGCGGCTTGCGCCGTTTAACTTTTTATAAAACTTTATATCGATTATTTGTCACTCTTTCGATCATCGGTGAAGCGCAAAAACTGCGATCGACGAATTTGGGCCTGTATTAAATGAACACGTTTTTCGTATTTCCTTGACATTTTAAACGGTTTTATGGGTGAATTCAGTACGATCATGATTTGATAATTTAGGCCAGCTGATGGGTGGTCGTTTCAATGAGGAAATAATTACCTACTTAGTTTGGTAGGTATATCTTACTATTAATCTCAATTTGTCATCATTTACATTAAAATTATGGCTCGTTGAGATGGCTTCCATTCTTCTCTTCTTATTTTCCTCGTTAATGTGAAGGATTGAATTGTAATCTATATCTATAAATATAATAAAATAATAAAAATGTAACTGATCGGTGTCTGTACATGAAAAAATAATGAAAAACACTATTATGGAGGGGCTTTGTAAAGACAATAAAATCCAAACTAATCATTTTTAAAATTTTTGTCTGTTTGTCTGTATGTTTGGGAACGCTTATCACAGAAACGGCTGAACCGATTTGGATGCGGTTTTCAGTAAAATGTAGCCGTAGGCTTCACTTCATTTAGTGTTAATATTATACAAATCGGTTCACAAATAAAAAATGGCAGAACAGATGACGATTTCGATGTTTTCATCGCTTTTTTTCAGAGGACGATTGTGAGTTTGATCCCATAAATAATCTATTTCATTACTACTTTTTTTGTACTGTTTAAAATCGATTTATACTTAACTAGCTGACCCGTGCCCGCTTCGCTGTGCGTAAGACATTTCTAATACCATCGTGGACTTTTTTGTAGACGTTTTTAAGGTGTACAATACTGTAGTACATTATTTTGATTTATCTCGTGGGGTTCAGCCAGCATTTGCAATGTAAGCGCAAAAAAATGTGTTTATTTACGACATCACATTAGAAACCTCTAAAATTATCAGTGTTTCTCTACTATATTATGCATGTATTATACATATAAACCTTCCTCCTGAATTACTCTATCTATTAAAAAAAACCGCATAAAAATCCGTTGTGTAGTTTTAAAGATATAAGCAAACATACATACATGATACATATTACATACAGACGCGGGAAGCGGAAAGCGACTTTGCTTTATACTATGTAGTGATAGTTCGATAACTTTCAGATTATCCGCAACCCGTTACTAGTGTCATAGTTGATAATACCTACTCGTATGGTAGTTTCAGATGACAGTGACGCAGTGGATTCGGTCTCTACAATGGCTGCGGCGCCGTTTTGGCGCCAACTCACATATCTGTACTTCGAAAGGCTCGAATTGGCCGACACGGAATGCCGAGTCTAAAACTTAATCAAATCACCAATTTACATGTTGACTAACCCTCGTATTCAAGAACGACACTATGAGAACACGCACCCACAGACTGTGGGTGCGTGTTCTCATAGTGTCGTTTTTATGAAAATAGATTTCGTCCACTGTGGGCCACAGTGGACGAAATCTATTTTCATAAAAATCACTTTATGTGTTGTGCGACACTGCATAGTGTGACTAGAGGCGCATTGTCGTGTGCCTCTAGCCAAAGTTGAGCTCTAAAGGCACACGGTAGTGTGCGCCATAATGCCGCTCAACACATAAAGTGATGTTTATGAAAAAAGGTTTCGTCCACTGTGGGTGCGTGTTCTCATAGTGTCGTTCTTGAATACGAGGGTTAGTAAAACACATTACAGAAATCGTAAAATTAGTATAGAACTGTCATTCTTTTTTTTTTTTTTTTAAATCTTTATTTTTAAAAAGGGCTTTGAATCGCTTAGCGATTATGTCAACCCTGTTACAACTTGCAACTATTTACTACGACTTAACTATATTATAAACATATCTAAAAAGAGCCATAGCCTCCTCGGCCAGAGGGGCAGATAGGACACTTTGAAGTACACCAATGTTCAAAAGATTTAAATCATATTGATTATGCATGTGAGATCTCAGTGACTGGCTCCGGACACATTCCAGCAGAAGATGGTGAACATCTTCTATGACTCCGCAAGTATCGCAGTTGGGGGAGTCAGAAATGTTCATTAGATGATTAAACTTAGCAAGAGGCATGTGTCCAGAACGCAGCCTATGAGCTGTTACAATCAGACATCTCTTAAGACTACTATTTACAAACCAGGGTATACGAGGAGGTTCACACTGTACTATTCTATACCAAATTCCTTTTAATTCTGAAATATTATAATAATACTTTTTCCACCTCTCAAAAATTTTATATTTATATTTTAACAACACTTCTGTATGTTCGGATATAATATACGTTTCTACGCCTACTGAAATTGCTTCTTTTGCCAACCTATCAGCCTCCTCGTTTCCCTGAACACCAACGTGTGAAGGAATCCATTGCAATCTCAGATCTACACCACTATCCAAGAGCAACAATACTTTATTTAGAATAGCATACGCCACAGACGCACCCCGAGCACCAGAGGCGCATCGAGCGATATGCTGTAAGGCACTACGACTGTCTGTTAATATAACTATTTTACTTGCATCTAAAGTTGCCGCATATGATACTGCCTCTGAGATTGCAAAGAGCTCCACTGACATAATCGTATTGTACTCAGACATGACTTTGTATTTTTCCTTCAAATTGTGACTGGGATCGTAGAAAGCCGCACCTGCACCGTTACCAACTTTAGACCCATCAGTAAACAATTTGTAAAAGTCCCCGTATTTATCATTTAGCATAACTAGAGTAAGAGACTTCAATATATTAGCATCATATTGACTTTTTGCCTGTTCAATTCCATCTACCATAATCTCTAAAATTTAAATTTATATTTGATACCCATGTATTCAATGAAAACATATTAAGAGGACCAGTTTTAATAATGTCTAGCTTAGTTTCTTCATAAATAGATATAATTAAAGGTTTCTTCTCTCGACATAACTTTAATAATTTTTCAAATAGAGTGATAGTAATGTTATTATAAAATGACTGAGCTTTAAGGCAATATTTAGTGGCAAGGTATAGACGTCTTAACTGCAATGGCTGTACACACAACTCACACTCCATAACATGAATGGGTGTGGTCCTGATAAATCCACCGATCGCTCTCATTGCCATGTTCTGTACTCTATCTAACTTTGATAAATGTGTCTTTGCAGCGGCATCATAAAGAAAACATCCATAATCTATTCTACTACGAATCAAGGCAATGTATAATCGACGCACATGCTTAGGATGTAAACCCCAGGAAGCACCAGATAAAACTTTCAAAAGACCTATTATTTTCATTGTTTTATCACGAGTCTCATTTATGTGTTTACTCCACAATAAGGACTTATCCAACCAAATACCCAAATATTTAATGTTTGCTACAGCTGTTATACTATTATTATTTATAGAAAGATTAATTCTATCCAATTTTCTTCCTTTCCTGAAACTACAACATTGTGTTTTTGATGAAGATACTTCTAAACCTAAATCAGCCAATTTATTTACAACAGTATTTAATGCTCTTTGAAGGTAAGCCTCATTCAAATCAGAGTTTTTATTTTGTGTGTAAAAAACAAAATCATCGGCGTACTGCAACGCATTAACATTATTATACCCCGTGCAAATTTGATGTGTAACGATATTAAATAGTAAGGGTGAAAGAGGATCACCTTGTGCCAATCCTCTACCAGTCCATCTAGCCATGGTGAAATCATCATCATCATCATCTTTGATTTTCAAAATTCTACTACTTAAAAAGGACCACAAATATCTACATGTTTGAGATCCTATATTGATACTATCAAGCAACATAACAAGCTGGTCCGTCAATACGTTATTGTAGGCACTTTCTACGTCTACGAAGACTGCCAATGTTGATTCATTTTTAGAAAACCCTATCTGTATTTGTGTAACGAGACGGACTAAGCAATCTATACAGGACTGACATTTTCTAAAACCACTCGTAACAGGTGCTAAAATTTTGTGTTTTTCTACAAACCATTCAATACGTTTACAAAGCATCGTATGAAATATTTTACAGATACATGACATTAAAGATATAGGTCTGAATTTAGGTATTACATTAGGGTTGGCATTAGGTTTGGGGATAGGAACTATTTTAATGTTCTGTCATTGTAAAGGCACCAAAGAATGTTTAAAAATCAAATTGAAAATACGAAGTAGATATGACTTGCCTACCAGAGGAAGATTATAAATCATCGAATAGGTAATATTGTCTTCTCCGGGGGTAGTATCTTTCTTTTTTAAGCATCTTTCAAACTCTTGAAAGGAAAACAGTTTATCTAAGAGATTGTTTTTAGAAGTAAACACTGGTTGTGAAGTTTGTACAGAGTCAGGAGCTAAGCTACATAAAAGTTCTTCTTTCTTATCACGAGGAGCGCGCACATAATCTCTACGTAGACCTTTCATCCAGCGCATACGACGCCACATATCTGAGGCTGACATACTTTCGTCTACAGTTCCACAAAATTGTTGCCAACTTGCTGATTTAGCTCGTCTATGAACTTTTTGCGCTTCAGCGATCTTTGCATTGAGATAATCAAGATTATTAGGTGTAGGATTGCGTCTAAACGTTTTCAAGGCCAAGCGACGTTGAGCTATGGCGAAAGATATCGCTGGACACCAGTATGGTTTTGGTTGAAACGATTGTACAGGTCCTGAACAGTTTTTAATCATAGGAATACTCTTACTAGCTGCGTCATTTACCTTTTAACTGTCATTCTTAGGTTACGCTAATTTAGACCTGACGGAAAAGGAGTAAGATCGTATTTTACGAAATTTTAGTCAGTTTGTGTTAACAACAGAATTGCGACAAATGTTTTATTATTTTTTAACCGACGAAAAAAGAAGAGGTTCTCAATTCGACATTATTTTTTTTAGCTATTTTTGTGTAAGACCATTTAACATACTTATATAAATGTAGGACAAATAGATCCTTCATTAAACTTAAAAAAAAACTAATAACTTTTCGATTAGTGGATTTATTTTGTATTTTAAAGAAGTCTATGTTTTATTCGGGCATTATCTTTACATCTGCGGCAATTATCAACTTAATACGTTTTCTCATTTAGGCTTGATTGAGCCACAAACATACATACAAATACAAACTCACAAACTTTCACACTATTATGATGTTAGGACTATAGTTATGTCTTACTCATATAATCATGATAGTTTGAAAAATAATTATTCAATTTTGTTTAGGTAATAAGTGAATGTTGAACGTATCGCAATGGGCAATACAGTTGATACGGAGTAGGTGGCGCGTGCTAATCGGTGACGAATCTGTGAAATTGGATCGTCGCGGTCGCCACTCGGCACTCGCCACTCGCAAGATGCACCTCACGGTCGTGTGGCCACGGTTTAAGCAGGCACGGATGCACTATAAATAAATAAATATATGTGGACATTTTACACTTCGCCATCTAGCCCCAAACTAAGCAAAGCTTGTACTATGGGAACTAGGTGAACTGATGGAATACTTAAAATACTTTTTTTTGTAAATACACTAACACCCAGACACAGAACAAACATCTATGTTCACACAAATATTTGCCCTGGGTGAAGATCGAACCCACAACCTACAGCGCTAAAGGCAGACTTACTACAATTTCTATTGATCTATTGATTTGAGATTTGAGTTTTTGTTCTTTAGCGTTCTTATAAGCTGCGATGGGCTTGCAAACTGTCACGTAAGGAATTCAATAAACCGAAACCAATGTCAGGCAAGTGCAAGGGGTTAAAAATTGCCACTTTGAAGGACTGACCAACTGAGCTGTGACTGACCTCACAGCTCAGTTGGTAGTAACTCTGCCATCTGCGCTGTAGATTGTGGGTTCGATCCCCACCCAGGCTAAATATTTGTGTGATAAACATAGACGTTTGTTCTGTGTCTGGGTGTTAATATCCTAATAATATTATAAATGTGAGTTTGTGAAAACGATAAAACGGATTAAGTTGAAATTTGCTGTAGATGTAGATATAATGCCCGAATAAATAATAGACTACTTTAAAATATGAAAAACATCCCCAAAATGATAAAAAACGCAAAAGGGATGATTTCGGTATAGATGGCGCTGGTGTGCTAGAAATCTAACATCACAGACTAATAACATTCATATTAACATTTGACAGGACAACGTCTGTCACGGGTCGGTTAGTGTATAATAAGTATGTATTTACAAATAAAAAGTAAGTAAGTATGCTAAATGGCGCTGTGTGTAAAGGCCGCCAATATTTATTTATTTATTTCTTCAGCTTGTTTTTTTGTTCTTCGTGGTATAAATCCGCTGTATTCATAGCCACGCGATCAGCCCACCCTGTGTCGCTAAATGCATTACTGCGTGCATTTTACTGCAACTGCGAATTGCGAGTTCGCTAACGTTCGTATAGACAATTGTCTGATGACGTAGTAAACTACTTATATTTAGTTCTCAACTTCTTAGTGATGTGCCTAATAGAGTCCTTTTTGAGTCCTGTCTCTGTCTCAGGTCTCAGCAGACTTCCATCGTAAATCGTAAACATTGATAGAATTAAATAGAAATACGGCTAATACACAACACAAATCACGGTTTTTGTGTTGTGTATTCGCCGATCTGCCGTTGATCGCGGTCGCGGGCGATGCTTATGATGAAGAGCATCTGAATTGTCTCGAACCGTCAGCAATACAAGAAAAAACGTGGTAATTGGCCGTTTTTCTATTTAAAAGTTTAAAAAAATGTTGATTGTCTTGACAAAATAAATCTTAAATAACGATTAAATATATACGAGTATATTACCTGCTAGGTATGTTTTGGTAAACTTTACCTAACTAAATCAATTAACTAGAAAGTAGAGCGAAATTTCGACGACCCGAATCCTACTTCTAAATATTCGCACTTAGCAATATGTAAAACTAGCCGACCCGTGACAGACGTTGTCCTATCTTTCAATAATCGAATAGAATAAACTGTTTTTTTTTTAGTCTGTGATGTCAGATTGGTTGCACACAGCGCATAGAAAAATGTAATTTCGGGCAGCTTCCAATTTTGTACTACAAATGGCTTTTCTCTCTTTTCGTTCTTTCTTTTTTTTGTTAACCTAGTTAAGTTGTACCGATTGGGCGGTATGGTCGCAAAGCGACAAAGCCCTTTTTTTTCTAACGTTTAATAAATTTAAAAAAAAAAATACATATCACTCATTAGTCAAAAGGGATGATTTTGGTATAGATGGCGGTGGTGTGCAACAAATCCGACATCACAGACTAAAAACATATAGTCGTCATAGCAACGCAGTTTTGACTAATGAGTTATACGTATTCTACTAAAATTTGTAATTTAAAAACTATGAATAGCTAAACAGTTAATTTTTATATAATTCGTTAGATAATTATACTAGCTAAGTAAATAATAATTATAGACAGTTTCTTTTTAAGTTTGATGGTTTTCAAGATAATGCAGTTTTATCACTTTATCCGTCCGGGTAAACTCAGCCCATACAAAAAACCAAACATTTCACATATCACATATAAATATTTACATTCATCGAAATTTATAAACGTTCTCCCATTTGGTAAGGTAATAAAATGTGTTCCCATTTTCCATCGTCTGTTTGACGGTAATTTAGTAGAACATCTGTGTCAATTCGTGTTGACAACGAATTGTGTCTGCAAAGAAGATTTAAATAAAAAAATAAAAAACTTACCCGCAATAGCCTGCACATGTGGGTTCCTTTAAAAAAAAAGAAAAATAACACTTTTGAATTTTGAACTTTATGCTAGTTCGATTACGGTTGAAAGTTGATATTTTAGACAGATTTTAACTATTCTCTCCTGTTTATTTTGTGTCATTAGTAGAATTTAGTAAAACTTGAAACTAAAAAGATTGACGCACGATTTTGAACCTTATTTTTATTACTCTAAGGTATATATTCTAAGAAATGGTAATTTTAAAACTGTTTCTACGCCTAAGTTACGAGAGTTTTAGTGACCTTTACCCCGTCTCCCATTATGTATTATGGTGTTAATTTCAGTAAAACTACTTCTGACGTGTAAAATGTTTAAGTTTTTAATAAGTTTCGGATGTTTTGTTTTTAGTGAAATTTTGTGAAGTACAATAAATTTAATTAGCACAGACAATTATTACATAATAGATTTTTTAGATGTAGAAAATCGAATTTTGACAACTTTATCGTAAAACATAAAAAAATCTGATGAACAAAAAAAATTTGAGAAATAAAGTAGCCTGTGTCCGTCCTAAAACTTTAAACTATCTCAGTATGAAATTTCATGAAAATCGGCCCTGCGGTAATGTACTAATAGCTATAATAGCAACAGTTGCTAAATTATATCGTCAGTGGAAAGGAAGAACGTTGTCCTGTCAAAATTCTCATACCTACCAAATATACACAAACATCAAAATCGGTCAAGCCCTTTCGGAGGAGTTAGGTTACAAACACTGTGAGAACACGAGAATACATTATATAATAAGAAATACTTTGTGCCTTTGACTTTTTAAATAGGACCTAATAGTAACATAACTTACAATGTGGGTGTAAAAGTTTTTTCATTTCGATTTCACAAAATTATGCAATCCTATTAGAAACCAACCACATTGAATTATGGCGCTTAAATGTCGTCAACGTGAATGCCATCTGATACATTTGCCAGGTATTTCTAAGATAGCGGTAGAGTTATATGACGGTCATAATAATAAGGGTTTAGTAGAGTAATTTAATTCATAAGTAACTTTCCTATGGTAAAACAACAAACAAGTGCGGTGAATGATTCAAGGGACGTTGAAGTTTTTACGTTATATCGTCATATTTTACCATTTCCTCAAGAAACCAGTTCCTCTGTTCTGTACCCTTCCTTAGACATCATAAAGGATCTGAAGGGATACCGACCCTACTCGGGAAATACAATTTTGACCCATTTTTAATGTGAAACATCTATAGCAGCGGGTCAGACCGGCTGTATGTTGGCTTGGCGACGAGTCGCCACGGCATGCGCTGCCGCGAACTACACGCGGCTGCGCGAACTAGATGAGTTGCTGCCGAAGTGGTGCCGAGCGCGTCCGATCCGGTTCGCGATATGCTGTCACGCACAATGTTTTAAATCTAAATTTTTTTTTAATTCTATTTTGAAGTGCTATATAATCATCATTCATAGTCTCTTGTTATTTTATAAAGGCTGATAAAAAATAAAAAGTCATTTATAAACGTCGATATCATCAACAAAAAGAGATGATCAGATTTAAATTAGCTATCGGCTATGGCTAATGCCACCAGACTGCAGCTTATTGTTTTACGGCCGTAATTAACTGCACCGCTGTCTTACAAACCCTAAAACATAAACAGGTGCTGTAATTTGGACGCGGTTTGCAAGGGGCACGTGCTACTACCGCGCCACCTTGCGGATAAAACGACAGGTGAGCGAAACAATAATATTTGAAAACGGAAATTCGGCATGTCACGCTTTTTTGACTAAGCTTTTTTAGAAGATGCCGCGTTAACCGAGTCGGAGGTACCTCGACTTTCAATCCGAAGGTCGTGGGTTCGAATCTTAGCCGTGGATCAATGGATTTTTCAGTTCAAAATTTTGTGGTATTAAATGTTGAAGAAAACATCGATCGTGAAGAAACGGGTTAGTCTTGTAAGCGGCGACGGGCTTGCAACCTGTCACCTGTGTAATGCTAACTACCGCAAAATTTGGGCATGCGCTAAATGTAATGTTTGGACGCTCTGATTAACCTCTTTAGACATCTGAGTGCCTGGAGATCTGAGAGGATGTCTACCGTACATTAGTGGATCTTGGGGAGTACATTCGTGATCTTAATTTTATAATCAAAACTAGCTGACCCGTGCCCGCTTCGCTGTGCGTAAGACATTTCTAATACCATCGTTGACTTTTTTGTAGACGTTTTTAAGGTGTACAATACTGTAGTACATTATTTTGATATATCTCGTGGGGTTCAGCCAGCATTTGCAATGTAAGCGCAAAAAAATGTGTTTATTTACGACATCACATTAGAAACCTCTAAAATTATCAGTGTTTCTCTACTATATTATGCATGTATTATACATATAAACCTTCCTCTTGAATCACTCTATTTATTAAAAAAAACCGCATCAAAATCCGTTGTGTAGTTTTAAAGATATAAGCAAACATACATACATACATACATATTACATACAGACGCGGGAAGCGGAAAGCGACTTTGCTTTATACTATGTAGTGATAGTGATGATGTTGCCTAAGAGATTTTTGTAGGCAGTCTTGCCTAACGCAGGTCTACGCCGTAGACATACCGTAGACAGTCTACGCGGTTTTGGCACGGTTAATAGGAAAAAATAATAGAATGACCTATGGAAATTCTAGTTTCTTACAGCTAGTACCTGGTTCCTCACGATGTTTTCCTTCGCCGTTTTAAGCACGTGTTGCGCATATAAATTTTTCGAACAGAAAAGTCCATTGATGCACGCCGAGGTTCGAACCCACGACCTTCATATTGAAAGTCGAGGTACCTCCCACTCGGCCAACACGGCTTAATTAAATTAGATAGGTACTTATATCACTTTAACTAAGTGGGTACTTTACCTAATGCAGTTTACGTTTTCTATCTTACTCTTTGGTACGCACTTAGCGATGTTTATTTGTCTTTCCTAAGTGCGTATAACTTAGGAATGAACTTAAAATTTTATGCGGGCATAACTTCGGTCGTTGAAATGTGACCTCATCAGGTCGCTTAAGGCGCTCCCAGTCGACGATTGTTTTTGTTCGAAAATAAAAAAGAAATTTTTCGTTTCGAAAAAGAGCAATCGTCGACATACAGCCCCTTAACTACAGCAAAATTAATTAATAACTAAGTACCTACAGCAAAATAACTCGTAAGTTAAATAGGGTAACTAAATAGTTATGTGGTAGTAAGTACGTCAAAACATCTGGCATGCCCATTTTTAGCCGACGAAAAAAGAGGAGATTCCCAATTCGACTTGTATATTTTTTTTATTTGTTCTGTCTGGCTGTATGTCATGAACCGCGATAACTAGACAGTTGAAATTTTTACAGATGATGTATTTCTTGAACAACAAATACTTCAAACAGAATCAAATATATATTTAAGTGGGGCTCCCATACAACAAACGTGATTTTTTTGTCGTTTTGTATAGATAATGGTACGTGCGCGAGTACGACTCGCACTTGGCCGGATTTTTATGTACCTATGACCGCGCATATCTTTCTACCTGGTGATCCGATTAGGATGATTTTCTTTCTATTGTATCAAGTTGGTCCCATGTAAATTATATTCTTTAAAACGAATATCGTTCTTTGACTTTTTGACTAGTCAAAACATTTTCGTTGGTTTCTTTTTTAAGTTTTTTAAACGTAATTAGGTATTTGCAGTAACTTTTACATTTCGAACACCATAGTTCTACCGCAAAACAGATGCCAACCTTCTTTGAAAACTACTTCTTTAAGTATAACCTGACTAATTTGAGGTGACGTATGAAGCAAGTAATCTGCAGTAGTAGCATGATATTTTATTTAGCAGTGTTATTGTGGGGTTGAGTGGTATCGACCGATTTTGGCGCCGTATTGGCGGCTGAGTCCTCCTTTGTAAAGTGTATCCCAGTGCCAAACTATGCTAAACCACATAATAACTAAATGTAGGTTATCTAAGATAATAATTATTAGGTAGGTTAAGTGATGATCCAATTTTTTATATTGGCCTAGTGTGAGACGTCTCGTCTTTTGAACAGAAGGCCGCGGGTTTATAACCCGGTTGCCTAAAGTGCCTCATTTGGAACAACTCGAAGAAAAATAACTTTTGCAGATCATGTCAAACTCTTAGACAATTCTTATGTTGTAGAGTTCCAATTCTTATCATCCACCTCTTGCCGTAAAATCTTTGTAGATAGTTATCCTAAAGGAGACTATGCAATTCTTGTTACTTTTACCTGGGTAGGTACCTACCTGTCTCGCAAATCAATTAAAGTCTAATTCAAAAGTTATAATTTATTTCAATAAAATCACAAGGATCACTTTGAAACGTCTTAGGAGCTAATAGGTGAAGCTACGCCTGTTCCTCGCGAGCTTTCGACCAAGCCTAGAAGAAGATTTATGATCACCAATGAGTCTATGGGTTGGATTAGTAGTAGAAAAGTACCTATATAAAGAGCCATACGAAGTTTGAAATGCAACCTCCTTGAATAGAGCTTATAAGTAACAACGCCATCTAGCGTACAGTAGATCAACTAAACAAATGTTATATACGAACCACTTGAAACATTTGAATAATAATTAGTGTGGGTTTCTACTACTCGGTACCAGTATAATTTCGCATCCCGTCCAATGTGACAGTTCTGTTTTTTTTTCAAGTTTGTCATAGTTTCAAGGTCATATTGCTAAAATATTTTTTGTCTGACATCCTATCTGCTCGCTACGCTGAGGTAGGTATTATGTCATCTGTGTCTGAATTACAATGTCAATATATTTAGTAGAATTTAGTGACTTTGTTCTTATCACAAAACAAAGTATTTTTTGATTCCACTCGGATAGTTTCTTGTTCTTATCTTTAACCATTTTCACTGATAGGACTCTGACGAGACTTGTGTGTCCTAAAGTATCGACTGAAAAATAAAACCTAATTCTCGGGCGTTTTGGTTTTCAATTTTTTTCCAACTAGTTTTACTTACTGCTTCCTGCAAGAGACCACAAGATGGCGCTAAGAAAAGCACTGATTATAAACAAATCATACCCCGCGGCTGGATTGGATTTGTTGAAGAAAAAGTGAGTACTACTACCAACCTAGGTTAAAGTAGCTACTTGTAAAAAATGTGTGTAAAATGTGGGTATGGTATTGTGTATCATAATGTTCGGACGTGCCTCTGAATACCCCCTTTAGTCATCTTCGAGTATCTATATAAGCGCCTTGAGATCTGAGAGTATGTCTACCAGAACTTGGGGTCTAGTTACCATCTACCTACTTAATTAGTAATTAGTTTTATACACTAATCATAATTTTATTTAAGTGGCATCCAAGCGACAGTGCTGCCTCTGATGGACGACTACCCAAACGCGGAAGCTGAAATAAAAAATAACATTGGCGGGTACGACGCCCTCATATGGAACACCAAGTTTAGACTGAGTGCGGAACTGCTGGACTTGGCAGGTACCTACCTACTATCTACCTTACTATACCTATCTATAGTATAGCACGCTAGTACCTACGCCATAAGATCACATCGGTCGGTCACCATCAAAGATTTCAAATTGCCAAGTCTGATTAGAATTTAGCAAGAATTTGTCATCACAGATATCCAGGCGCTCAGATCCTTGAACATGTCTAAAGGGAGTAGTCAGAGGTACGTCGAGTCGTCGATATTTACATTTGGTTTGGCGCATGCCCGCAATGCAGTAGGCTGTGGCATGATCCCTAAAGAAAGCATAGATATTCAATACAAGTCAACCTGCAACTTAATCGCGACCTATAGATCCTATCTATGGTGGTCTGAACCTTTTTCTTTAAATTCCTAGGTCCCCAGCTCAAAGTAATCTCCACGATGTCATCAGGGCTGGATCACGTGGACCTCGAGGCAGTGAAGACGCGAAGTCTATCTCTTGGCAACACTCCAAAGGCGTTGGACAACTCCGTAGCTGACATCACGGTCGGCCTTTTGATCACTGCGGCGAGGAGGTTTAAGGAAGGCGTTCAGATGGTTGAAAAGTAATTTCTGATGATATTTTTTTCTAAGAATAAGTATTCTATTTAGTTTGTACCTACCTAGGTAGCAAGCCATGAGTAGGTAGGTACAATAGTTTATCACCACATTACATGTAGCTAACCTACCTATCTACCGATCCCAATGCTTCCTCATCCAAACCTACCTAGGTCGCATGGTAGGTAGGTACACCTAAATGAAAAATATCCTTTATGCTATTCTAGGACTAGGACATAAGCTATGTAGGTATATTCTAAGTTTCATCCTAATCCGTTTAGTCGTTTGAGGCACAAACGCGCAAACATTCTCACAAACTTTCGGATTTATAATATTAGTAGGATTTGTATTGTACTTAGGTACTTACCTATTTAAAAGCTACAATCTTCTGAACGATAGGCCCTTTTAGTATAAGGACATGTCAACATTCTATGTACCTAGGTACCAAAATTGTATTTATTTTAAGCGGAGACTGGAAACCTGGTGTGCAATGGCTGCTGGGTCAGGACATCGCCGGCAGCACGGTAGGCATCGTCGGCTTCGGCGGCATCGGGCAAGCGATCGCAAGGAGGCTAAGAGGGTTCGATGTCGCCAGATTCCTTTACAGCGGGAGGAGTGACAAACCTGAGGGTATATTAATCAATATCTTCATTATAAAATTTGAAAGTCTACCAAGGGCAGATCCAGCTTTGGCGCCAGGGGGGGGTCACGTGAACATAATGGAAGTAGCCAAAAACTAACTATTCGGTTGGGTAGCTTATTTATTTGTGTGTGCTTGAGCCAAAGATTTAAATCTGTGTGTCCAAAGACTTCAGAGATTTTCAGGATTTTGTCAACTATGGCAAAACTTCAAAGTCATTTTGCAAGAGTTTTACATGGACCTGGACCCAGCCCAGGGGGGGTCATGACCCCCATGACCCCGCCTCCCCTGAATCCGCCCTTGAAGTCTACAGGTTGAACGACGGACCGCGCCGGATGACGCTCCGCCTGTGTGCGTCCGGCGCGTCGCGTACAGAGCGTTCCGAGCACGGGCCACCACGGATGCATCGTTCCCACGGCGCGTCCGTCCGCCTTGGCGCGGTCTGGCGCGTGAAAACGCGGGCCGTGGGACCCCGCCATACGTAGGTTCGCTCAGTACGAACCACGGCGGTGGCAAATGGCTTTCAACTATAGAGTAATTACTCCCTAGGTTCTCGTAGGTAGGCATTGCTATAGATCTATAAAGCTATTGGAGTATACAACCTAGATTCAACATTATCAGATGGGCCTCACTCATACAGGTTGTCAGACTATTCTACAATAAATATTGATGGAATCCTTTATCAGGAGTAATGATAGGCCTGTGTGGTAGAATACGTCTAGGAACTGCTTTAAAACATCATCATCTTTCATCTTTCTATGCTTAATCATTTAGCACTATAGGACCAAGATCAGTATATCAGGAAAAAGATCTTTATCTCTTTCAGCTAAAACCCTAGGAGCGGAACGAGTGCCCGTAGAACAACTCTTGAGGGAGAGTGATTATGTGATTCTGTGCTGTCCTCTAACGAGTGAGACGAAGCACCTCATCAACGCAGACACACTAAGGCTTATGAAGCAAACTGCTGTTCTAGTGAACATTGCTAGAGGAGGTATGGTTTTTGCATACTTTTTTACTTGATTGTTTTTAGGATTTGGTAAGTAAATAAACAGAAAACCGGACAAAATATAGACAATTAAGATTTAATTCAGTTGATTTAGTTTAATTTATTGTATTAATAAACTCACTAGGACTATTTGAAAACGAGCTAGACCTGTTCCTTGAGATTCGCGAACAATAATACAATCTAGTAGGAGGAAAAATCATGCAACAAACACGGTTTGCCTAACTATAATACCTAAAGTTCGATGATCCTTTCTCTGAGGACTTACTATCTTATGGTGACAATAAGCTGATCTGGACTCACACCTAATTGCTGGCTCGGTTCCAATTAGTAAAAATTTAGGGAAAAACTGGTTTAAAAAAATATTGTGTCAGTAGGTAGGTAGGTACCTACTTAAAGTTATGTAAACCCGAGTTAAGGGTAGATTTATATTAGACCGGGGCGTGCCGTGTCCAGGCCGGGCCGGAGCCTTTAGTTAGTAAACGGGCCCGGACGGGATACGGATCAGGCACTGTTTATTATTAATTGCTTCATACAAAATGTATGTAACGTTTCAAATTCGTGCTCCGTCCGTGCCACGTACACGGCACGGCCCGGTCTAATATAAATATACCCTAATGCTTCCAGGTGTAATAGACCACGACGCGTTAGTGGCAGCCCTGAAAGAAAACACAATCTTCGCGGCGGGACTTGACGTCACTACCCCCGAGCCACTACCCCAGGACCACCCTCTGGTCTTACTTCCGAATTGTTGTAAGTTACTCTTTTCTTGGAAACTGTTCTGCCCGAAGCTTGGCAGGAATTCAGAACATGATCTGTTCGTCACCACTGGAGCTCTACATACGAGTAGCATTTACAAAGAAAATCATCGAAAAAATATTAGGTATCTAGGCACCTACCAAGCAGAGTTTGTTGCCATATTCTTCTACGCTAAGTCACAAGGAGTCAATAGTCAAGTCAAATTCAAAAGATATTTACTTACCTACGTATGTCAATAAAATAAAAGAATCACTTTGAAACGTCTTAGAAATTGGTAAAGCTACGCCTGTTCCTCGCGTCGCGACCAATCGTAGAAGAATCAGGCGTAGATTCACCTAGCTCCTAAGACTGGCCTCACAGCTCAGTTGGTAGTAGCTCTACCTTCTGCGCTGTAGGTTGTCGGTTCGATCTCCACCCGGGATAAACATTTGTGTGAGAACATAGGGATACATCTGGGTGTTAATATGTATAAAAACTATAATAAGTATGTATTTACAACAAAAAAACAACTTATAAGTATTCTATCAGTTATCTGGTTTCTATAGTACAAGCTTTGCTTAGTTTGGGACTAGATGGCGCTGTGTGAAATGTCCACCAATGATCCTTGTGAGTTTACTTGCGATCTGTTTGTTTGTTTCAGACATTATCCCGCACTTGGGCAGCGCGACAGTTCAGACGAGAAACAATATGGCGTGCATCGCGGCTACCAACATCATCTCAGCCTTGGATGGAAAAGCTATGCAGTTCTCTGTATTGTAATAAGTTGATATTAGCCTCTTGTAATACTTATAAATAAACCATCATAACTACCTACCTAATTCATTTTAAGGCGAGTAATCAATGTTTTTGATGAATGCAGAATCGTTTTTTCTCAATAACAGCAAAACATACAGTTTTGTTTTTCATGACAAAGATAACATAAGGATATAATCTAGATAAATTACAGACAGAAACACGATTGGTGAAACTTTTCTCGATAGATTTATTTTCCAAAGTTGGCTCTTCAAAAACACGAGTTTCGTTTTTAATCAAAGCTATGAATACATAGCTAAACAGTTTATTTTTATATAATTCGTAAGATAATCATACTAGGTAAATAAATTACAGACAGTTTTCTTTTTAAATTTGATGGTTTTCGAGATAATGCAGTTTTATCACTTTTTCCGTCTTATCCGGGTAGACTCAGCCCATACAAAACGTCAAAAATTTCACTGGGAGACATGAGTAGTTTCTGTCATCATGTACCTAACTACTGCAAAATGTGGGCATGTGCCAAATGTTTTTTTTTTTTGACATTTTACACAACGCCATCTAGCCCCAAACTAAGCAAAGCTTGTACTATGGGAACTAGATAACTATAATACTTATAACATACTTTTTTTTTGTAAATACATACATTTGATACTACACCCAGACACAGAGCAAACATCTATGTTCATCACACAAATATTTGCTCTGGGTAGGGATCGAACCCACAACCTACAGCGCAGAAGGCAGAGTTACTAGGTACCAACTGAGCTGTGAGGCTGTCAAAAAAAATGTTTGGACGTGTCTCTGACTTGCCCCTTTAGACATTTTTAAGGATCTGAGCGCCTGGAGTTGGGTATTAGAGTCGTGATCCTATTTTGTACCTACCAAATTCGATTTAATAAATAAGATTCGATGGGGGAGATGAGTAAGTTTCTGACATCATAAGAAACCTCACTACTTAGTGGTAGACTATCTTATATGGAAGAAGAAAAAGGATTACATATACCTACTAAAATGGCTCCCATTTTAGTAATATTAAGGTATAGATACCTAGTTACCTACTTATATCTGGGGGCACGGCAGTGCCCCCGCCAAGTCAAGCAATAAAGCGGCACGGCTGTACCATCCTTTTCTCGAAGCAGTTCAGGCCATTTTCGACCCCCTATAACTTCGTTGTGGATAAAACTAGAAGCCTGAATTTTCAGTAACCAAGCAGTCACTATATAAACACGGTATATTTCAAATTTCATTAAATTTAATTAGCTAACATTTACGTAATAACTTAAGACAGAAGGACCCTTAAAGTAGGGACTGAATAAATTAACCGACTTGGTATTACATGGATCTCACTACTTTTTACGGTAGAAGAACAGAGTTGCGTTGCGAGACTTGGCTTTTTTTACTACAAGTTATGTTTTTGATGGCATTCTTTGCTTACTGGTAGGTATCCTAAAAAATAAGTAAATGACGGTATTTTAGTATAAACGTAGGTACCGAACTGTAACCACAACCACAGAAGAAATAATAGAGCACCTTTTCAAAATTACATCCGTAGCAAATTCCCGCGCCAATACTATTAGGGTACCGTATCGTAGCTTAGGTATTTCGGAACCTTTGTAACTTGTCCGTTATGCAATAATAAGTTTCTAAGTTTCCGTCAAAAAAAAGAAGTCAAAAGTCAAAAGAAGAAAAAGTCAAATGAGACTACAAATTAGGGTTCAATATTTACCTAGATATAAAATACCTACATTTTTGTACGGTTACTATGACTACAGTGTACCTTACCTACCTATCACGTTTATTACAAAACTAGCTGGCTTTTCTATCCAATTTAAAATGTGTGATCGTTTTGTGATTTTCTAAAAAGCTCGATCTTGATACAAGAATCCCATAGATAAAAGCATTTTTGGTATTTACCAAATTTTACAATATTCTGGGCAACTTTTCCTATTTTTCTTTCCCTAAAAATCTTTTTGTTCGAACATTGAACAAAAATTTGCTAAATCGGTCCAGTAGTTCTCAAGTGATGCGTTGACCAACGACTAGCATAGCATGTAGGTAGATATTTATATAACATTATATTCTACAATGATAAAAAAAGACCGGCACGGTTTGAGATAAATAACAAGTTCGAGTGGAATACGTACGAATACGATCCAACTCGCACTTATCGGATTGAAACTAACTCTGGAATGGCCTTGAACGCGCATTGACCTATAGGTACCTAGTTACTAGTTAGTTCCTCTATAAAATCTTGGTAGTTTATTCGACAACTTCGACTAGTTTTGACTGCACCGTTAAGAGAAGAGCTTATCAAAAATCATTGTCAAGATAAAACCTATTGTTTATCAGTAGGTACTCGAATCTCTTGAAATGATAGTGTTTGCTTTGTTGTTGGTTAGTTTAGCGATGGTAGCCGAAGCGAACTATACAATGACGAAAAATCTCAAAGTTCTCGTCTCTTCGAAGGATTACCCGGAGAGTGGATTGAAGGTTCTTCAAGAACAGTAAGTGGAACTTTATTTTAACTTATAATTGTAGGTTTAACTGAATAGAATCACATATAAAATTATTTAACTTAGTTTATATAAACATGAGGAAAAAGCCGACAATAGGTGTTTGTTTTATTTAATGCGACAAACTCAACGCAATCATTGTTTTCGGCTTCCGATTCTTGTGTTTTAACGACTATTTTACGCGTCTTACATAATAAAGTATTTATATAACCACAATATACATGTATGTACAGTAACTAGGTAGATCTATACCTATCTAAACGCATAACATGTAACTATGACATGGCATTTTTGAAGTGCAGTTAAAATGTGGGATAAGAAATAACAATACTATCGTTATCTCTTCTTGAAAGTTTCACAGTCCTGCAAACGAAGCACCTGAACTTCGGAGAGGAAGGCCTGAACCAGACGAGAGAAGACCTGTTGAAGCTCATACCTGGCGTGTCAGCCTTAGTCTGGGTCTCGCATCATCCCGTTACCAAGGAACTGCTGGATAGAGCTGGTCAGTTCTTACTACCAGCCCACTTGTATTTTTAATAATAGGGCTGAAACTTTATATGTTGACCTGACGTCGTTACCAGAAAGAACTAATGCCTAAAGCTAGATAAACGATCGCAAAAATCTTTTATTAGCTTAGTTCCTCGATAAATTATTATTGTGAATCAGGAAACATCTAGATATGAGACTCACAGTCTAAAGACTCTAGCTAGACAGGATTGAGTTCTTCATAATATTCAAGAGATTCCCGAGCCCATTAGAAGTAAACTGTCTTTTCCTGATAGTCCTTGCTCACGAGACTCTGTAAAGCAGAATTACTTACCTAATTTCCTTCCCAGGTCCTCAACTAAAGCTAGTAGCAACTGTATCAGCCGGCTACAATCACTGCAATCTCGATGAACTTCGCGCACGTGGCATCAAGCTGTCGAACACGCCTGATGTCCTCAGCTCGGCAGTGGCTGAGGTAGCTGTCAGTCTCATGCTGGGCGCCGCTAGGCGGTTCACTGAGAACCTGGACCAAGTTAGGAGGTGAGCACTCCTGCGTAAGATTATTCTTGTTTAAAAGATTGCGCTGGCCGGGACAACCACCCTAATTAGTTTACAGTTTCCCAAACTTGACCAAAAACGGGTGAGCTTACATCAGATGTTCCTAAAGTTGTAAATCCTAAAGTTTCAGACTTTTCCGGTTATACGTCTCATGGGGAAGCCATTTGCCCATTTGCTAACGTTAAGCTAACGCTTAACTCTCTGGATCGCACTTAGTAATATCTGACCTATCACTTAATACGTCCTAAAAGTTAAGCATGGAATACAATTTGGCAGAACCAGGTTTAAATATCTAGCGGTCAAAGTGTTCTTCGAGCAGTAAACGTCCAATGGTTGATTATTAAAGATGGTTTGTTTCAGTGGTGTATGGGAGATCGGTTTCGACAAGGTGCTGGGCCAGGACTTGCGTGGAAGCACCGTGGGCATCATAGGGTTTGGGGGGATAGGACAGGCCACTGCGCGTCGCCTGGCCGGCTTCGAGGTCGCCAAGTTTATTTACACTGGACACAGGGAAAAGCCAGAAGGTGAGGGGCAGGATAACTATTAAATGAAGGGAAAAAATTTAAAGACAATGTCTCCTGATTTTGTTCCGAAACGGTTCGAGCTCATCACGAGAATTGCAGTAGGTATTTACCTTCTTGATTTCAAGTTTACAACTCACGAGATAATAATACTTACTTTGTACCCAAAGAGATTACATACAAAAACAACGCGAATTGCACGTGTTTAGCACTATTAACAAGTGCAATTCGTGTTCTTTGAGAAATTGAATTGTAGAAACTGAACTAAATATTTTGCTTCTAATGAGTCATATCTAGAACATGCTCCATATTTGATTGACACACTTGATGGCTGATTTATATGAAGAGAAAACCAATGATTATAAAACATAAAACTCGGCTGCTAAAAAATAATTAACTAATAAAAAGATTTTACCTAATTTAAGATTATGCCATATTTCAAAAATATATAGCCTATATCACACCTAACGACACCTTATTATGTGTTAATCCGTCAAGTCGTTTGGGCTTTAGAGAAATGGACATACATACGCTCGTAAAACATCATCCTCCTTCTGGCAAAACTAATTTATTATTTATTCCACAGCAAAAGCTCTTGGCGCGGAGTTCGTGACCCAAGACGAGCTGCTCGGCCAAAGCGACTTCATCCTTTTGGCGGTGCCACTAACAAACGAGACCAAGCTCATGATCAACAAAGATACACTGGCCAAGATGAAGAGTAACGCTATATTAATTAACGTTGGGCGTGGAGGTACATTTTAGAAAATATACGTTTTACTTCTTCTTCTCGGGTGACCAGACACCATTTGAGTCCATAAGAAAATGTTCGTTAAGAGCCTACCACATGGAAACATTTCTTTAATTCTTTAATTTACGAAGTGCTTTCTTTATTAATTTGTACCTATTGATGCAGTTTTAGACAATTGGGTATTTTTTTTTAAGTAATGTATCTATCATCTCATTTTTAAGATAAAAACCACTTACATAATGCCTCAACCAGTAAGTACCTATCTGAAAACCGATCAAAAACTTGTCAACGTCAAAAGAATATGACGGAACCCAACGCATACAGTGCTGGAACGACACGTACTTGGTCCGTTGTTAAAACAATATATTTTTAATGTGTTTTTGTCTTCTTAGACCTCGTGGACCAGGACGCCCTTTACGACGCTCTGAAGAGCAACCAGATTTACGCAGCCGGCCTCGACGTGACAACACCAGAGCCACTGCCCAAAGACCATAAGCTGCTGACTTTGCCTAACATTTGTGAGTTATTAACGTCTTGTTCTTGAGTTATTGACGAGCGCAATCGATGAGAGATTGCAATGTATTGTCTTTTCAAATTACAATTAATAAACCATGGTATATGAGGTGGCTCACTCTGAATAGTTCTTTACCATATTCCTCTCCCCGAGAAGCAACATCAGAGTACTCCTTCCATTTAGATTTAATTCTGTTCTTATGGTGGTGTAGGACTTCTGAATATTCATCAACAAATGATAAAGGGCTCCAGGATCTCCAAAGAACGCACAGGTGCCCCTCTCGCATTTTACCTAAGTTACCTCCCAACTTAACGTAACATAAGGACCTAAATAAAAACAAAAAATCTTAATTCCCAGTCATCCTGCCCCACATCGGAAGTGCCACAGTCAGAACACGCAGCGACATGGCAGTGCTAGCTGCTAACAACGTTGTCAACGCTCTCACCGGCAAACCACTGCTCACACCGGTTCGTCTGTGATCCTAAACTTACAATATAATACCAATCCACTTAACCAGTAAAATTTATTAAATGGAATTGTATTTATATTGGCATTTTATTTTTTAATAATCCGGTATACATTTAGGTTAGTATGGTACATATTCTTATTTAAATTAGATATCAATAACACCTAAGTCATTATAGTACATTTACATTTTATACACCTAAAAAATATTTTTAAAGTAAGTAACATAATATTTTTTATAAAAGAACATAATATTTTTTATCCAAAGTGAAAAATTGCTATCTTCATACAGGTACTAGGATTTAGGAAAAGAGCTAAATTATTAAGTTGATAAAATCCCCTATGTTTTTGATTCTTTTAGTGTTAACCAAGATGTATTTCTGAGTCATAGGCTCCGTAATATAGGCACTTTAGTTCAACTTAACTTTATAGATACCTAGTTATAGCAGCGAGGGTCAGTCTTTAAGGTGCATCGGCCACAACTGCGGCAAGTTCCTTTAAGAATGGTTCTATTTGACTCTCCAGTGACAGTATATGCCCCGTATTGCAATTGTCACTACCAATGAATGTGATTACGAGTGGTAGCTTATTCATTTGTATTACCTGGAATGGAAAAATTTACTGCTGTAGTGGTGTATGTTTGAATTACTATTTAAATAACATTTAGTTATTTAAATGTTATTGACAACAATAGGGAAGCTAAACAAGAAAACCCTTATAAGGTAAATTGGTAATGTAGGTACAGATAGTTTTAGGATAGTCTTTTCAATGAGTTTGAATTTGTTTAATATTTTAGTTGAAATACAATGGGTCACATATAGGGTTGCCAGATGGTCAGGATTAGTCGTGATTATTCCGACATTTCATGAGACCCGACAAAATACAACTTGTCCTAAAAAAATTTAATAATAAAAATAACTTTTAATTCGTAATATTTTATTGTTTATCTTATAATCCCGACTTTTTAAATTTTGTCTGGATATTCTGGTCATCTGGTAGCCCTTGTCACATTAAGCTAAGATTATTATACACACACACACACACACCTAATAAGGTTGTGTATCGTACCTGATAACTAGAGTACATGGAAATTATGGTTTTGTTCCTCCCAAGCCCAAGTTTGCTGGCTTGATCCGTAGCCATGCCAAACGTGGATATAAAGTTTGGTCTTAGAGCAAGTTGCGGGGCTCTTTCAGTCACCGCCCGGACTAAAGGAACTCCGTCTCGATCAGTTATTAGAATACAATGAAGACCATTGACTCTGCAACGAAAACAATAATTATTTTTCTGTTCTATAGTAGACTGAAAATAACTCGTCGTCGTAACTCACTTTTCCAGTAAATGGTTTAAATATTTTCTGAGATCGTCAACCATTTTATTCGAGTAGACGAACTAGGTAAAGAAACTTGAGTGGAAAAGATGAAAATTTGCGAAAAATCAGCACAAATCCAAAATACAATCAAAATAATAATGTAGGTATGTAGTGAAAAACAAACAGCTGTTCTCACTTCTCACTGACATTGACATTGATTTGAAAGATATAATATTGTTTGTTTTATCCATAGACAAACTTTTGCATGATTTTTCCCTTCACTTTACCGTAAATCTAGTTTCTCATTCAAATACTGTCTTTTGGAATTTAAATTGAAGTCCTTATAAGATTCCAGTAGACGTAAAATACGCATTACAGGTAATGTGGAAACTTTAAAATGCCCCATGAATGCCCCCATTAAAATCACTAGCAATTGCAATTAACAATGTAGACTGCACATTAACGTGAGACAAAATTTTGGCTTCGAGATTGAACTGATACGTCGTCCATTGATCGTCACACTTTGCCATTGATAATTTCATTGTTTCGATTTAATTGCAATTTCATAATTGCATTATGGCCAAGTGCATCCAACATGATAGGTAATACCAATAATTTGTCAATTGTCAATTGCAATACTTACGTTCTTCTGTGACGTCACGGATGAAATTTTAAAAAGCTAAACTATGTCTTGTCTTTGTCTATCATTGGCCAAAATGGCAGAAATCGGATTGACAGTCGTGCGATTTTCGTAATTTATTTTTGGGTACAATTAATAATGCCTTTGTACTAATTAGGTGTTTTTGTGCTCTCCTAAAAGGCGTACGTCGAAAAATCCAACAGTTTAATCAAACAAGTGCAGAGTTATATCGTCTTCGCATGTCGCGATTTCAGAAAATGTAGCTTTGGTATGATAACAAAAGATAATTAGAAAAATTCAGCTTTGTCTCGTTATGTGCTCTTTTTCGTCATATGTGTACGGTGGGGATTAACTAGCCAAATACGTTAATAGTCGCTGGAGCGCTGTTATGTATACGTAACGAGCCGTATGCGTGATTTTTTGGATTGTGACGTCACGAAATAGACTGGATGTTATTTACAGTGTAAATTGGGTAACAGAGAAATGATAATTCATCTGGTGCAGTGATTGTTTGTTGGTTGTTCGGCACGCGCGAGGGCGGGCAAGGAAGCGGTCGGGCTCCGCTAGGATGGGCGGCGATGTCTGCCCCGTCTGAGAGCGCCGCGAGCCCTGCGCCCTGCGCCTGTACCAATATATCGCTTATGCAATTGTTCCACGAGCTGAAGCAAAAGTTCCCTGGCGTCCCCGACCATGTGGTGTCGAACACTATCGAACTGTACTGCCACGACAAACAAGCCTGCGAGAAGCAACTGCATAGCGAAATCAAGGCCTCCCTAACGCACGCCTACCATGCCTCCTCGTCGGCGGCCGCGCGTCAACAAACTTCGCAGCACCGGCTTATCCCCCCGCCCAAATGCAGGAACCAGCCCATAGTCAAGCTTGAAGCCTCCAAACCAACCTCAGTCCAGTCCGTCACATGCCCAGGACCGCAGAAAGGTATCCTGAGTGCTGCAATTGACAAAATCGCCAACACTGATGCCAATCAAAACATTGTTGATGCTAAAAATGAGGTTATCATCCAAAACAACAAAGACTCATCACCCATCACTGTAATAAACATTGATAACTGCCACATCAAGTACAGTGTTGATTCCCCGAGCGACCTCGAGCTTACAAACGAGAATACAAAAGAAGAACAACCAAAAACTGAGACATCACAAGACAAAGTGTCAGAACAACCAGAGAGCACAAACTATAGGATTTTAAAAAGTAATAAAATAAGAAGCAACTTGAATGAAAGATTAGAAAGAGGGAAAGAGAAGAAAACAATTAAAAAAGAGGAAATCAAAAAGGAGGAAGTTAAGCAAGAGGAACCAGTAATACCAGTCGCACAAGAGAAGCCAAAACGGCCAAATACGCTTGACTTTATAAAGCCAAATCCAGATATTGCATTTAAACCATCACTAAGAGAGCCTGAACCAGATCCATGTAGAACAGTATCACCAGCCCCACCAAGAAACGAAACCCACCCGAAAGATAATCAAAAATACAGACCGGAACGTGGGTATCCGCTAAACTTATCTGTTAATGTGAATTGTCATATGGACTTAGGCCGCGGCTACGACCCGTGGGAGGAGTTTGATAGTCCGCGTGCAATAACGTCTGTTAACTTGACTGTTTGTACTCCCACTTCAAGTATGGCGAGTCCGGTGAGAGATTCGCAGGATGATGGGTTCGAGGGGCACGTGACTGTGACAGTCAGTCCTAGCGCGGCTCGCCCACCGAGGCGTAGGGCGCCCGCGCCGCCGCAGCCTTCGCGGATTGATTCCCCGAGGCCTAGCAGAGCTGCTCCTGAGCCTCCCGGAGCCCCACATGGTAAGATTTTTTATTGATAAGCTTATTTAAAAATATCTTTAAATATAACAAAACTACACTTGAGAGCAATAAAATCGCACACTTGCACATTTATACTTAAAAGTTAAATATTTATATTATTTAGAGGTTACAGTAAATGAAAATCAAATGAAACCAAAGTGCATAATGTAGGCTTTTGCTGGACACATAAGGAGTTGACATTGACCTTCAAAAACAATACAATAACAACAAAACAATAGGCCACCCGGAAATCGCTCGATCCAGGTAGGGCCGGCGGCGGGTCTTATCGCTGGTATAAAAGGGTGCGTTTTGAGGGAAAAGTCATCATTTGCATACCAACATACAGCTTCTTAATCGATTACGACTTCAAACGGAACAAGAAAATGTATACCACACCAGAAGTAGCCGCTCAAGTTATTGAATCGGGGCTAAACCAAAGTCAAGTGGCTCGACAGCTGAATTTGAGCCGATACTCCGTTCGTCGTGTGTACCAGAGATACCAAGAGACTGGTGGCTACCAACGACGACAAGGATCTGGCCGTCCTCGTGCTACAACAGAGCGTGATAACCGCTTTCTTGTGACGACGTCTTTACGAAATCGTCGTTTAAACGCAGCTCAACTGGGACAGCGGCTTCAAGAAGCTCGTGAAGTCGAAGTCAGTCGGTGGACGGTCAGAAGACGATTGAGAGAAGGTAGCCTCACTGCGCACAGACCAGCAATCGGGCCGAAATTGACCCCAGCCCACCGACAAGCCCGCCTTCAGTTCGCTCGGGAGCATTTGAATTGGAACGAGGAGCAATGGAGGACAGTCCTGTTCTCTGACGAGTGCAGGATGTGCTTACATGGCAACGACGGACGAGGAAGGGTGTACAGAAGATCAGTAGAGCGATTTGCCCAATGTTGCATAGCAGAACGTGTCTCCTTTGGCGGTGGATCGTGCATGTTCTGGGGAGGCATGTCTATGGAAGCAAAGACTTGAGCTTGTGTTCATCACCGGACCGAATACTGGCCGTCAATCCAGAGGATTGACTTCTCAGCGCTACATTGAGGAAGTACTCGAGTGCCACGTCGTACCTTATGCTGGGTTTATTGGCGAAAACTTCCTGTTTATGCAGGATAATGCAAGACCGCACACTGCTGGCATAGTGTACGAATACCTTCAAGAGGTTGATGTGTCCGTTATGGAGTGGCCAGCTCGAAGCCCGAACCTCAATCCCATCGAACATTAATGGGACGAGCTGAAAAGGAGAGTTCGAGGCCGAGATGCTCCTCCATTGACTGTACAGGAGCTTCAACAGACGATCGCAGAGGAATGGGAGGCGATACCTCAAGATTTAATAAAACTCTTAAAAAATCAATGAAAACCCGGATGGAGTCAGTGATTCAGGCCAGGGGAGGAAACACTTCGTATTAACCCTTAGCCACCTAACGTGTATTCTAGTAACACATCCACCTAACGCCGGTCATGGTGACCGCTTGCATATATGTACTATTATGAAGGTAAAAAAATTGTAAATTGGCAAAAATCGAAACTACATCATGTTCTTCAGTTATTTTTATTCCAAATTGTTTCAATAAACTCTTCAAATTAACACTTCTTATTTTTATTACAATTAATAAAAATTGACTTACAAATATTTTAACAAATTATAGGTTTTTATTTAAGCTGCGAATCTAAGCAATAACAATCAATTAGATTACTTAGTTTTTAATAATTTTTATTAACTTAAATATATAACCTCTTATATAAAACTATCAATGGCACAATTAAATCATAATTATTACAAAATTACAGCCCTCTAACATTGACAATTTCTCGCGGCAGCCTACATACATTTTTTGAGAACACTCAATGCAAATTGGATTTTTGCACTGAAAACACATGTGTAATGTGTATGGTTCTCTTTGAAAATTGCGGTATAGTACAACATACCGATAAAAGCCTTTAGCCCCATTACGTCGAGGTCTTGAACACATGTCTGATTCTTCTTATCGTTCTAATTTTTTCCTTAGTATGCTTTACAATTTCTATTAACATATCATCAGTAAAAAATAACTGCCATAAATCGGATGGTATTGTATTTCTGTTCAAAACATCTCTGAAGTTCCTTTTCAATCCTGGAGGTTGTTGAACGATGTTGTGTTGCAAAGTTCTTGATCGCGATACCGGGGGTTAAGACTACCAACGGGACCGATTTTTTACGAAATAGTTTCGGTATCTTGCTAATGGAACATCATCATCGGAAGATGCATCATCAACTGGTAGATCATCATTATCTTCATTTAACTCGTCAACATCTATTTTAGTCTGATTGACACTCACCATCAATGACGTGGTCTAATGGTACATGTTTTACGTCACTGCAGTCTTTATTTGGTAATCCCGCAGAATCCGAGGATCAAAGAGACCTCGGATTCTGAGTCACACTCTCCTAACCATCTACATATATTTTGATCACAATAATAGATATTTCGACCACAATCAGACATAATAAACCTAAAAAACAACAAGAAAATGTTCACACTAAAAGTAACGTAACAACCTAACGTCGGTCACCATGACCGCATGCGAAATATATTTACCTGTATTTTTTTACTGCGCGTACGTGTTGCTTGGTCAAGCGCAGGGCGCAAGCTGGAGAGGGAGAGGTAAAAGTACATAGAGTCACAGGTATGTGGCCCGCGTAATAACGGAAATATTTGAAAAAATATATCGCCTGGAGTCACTGTGACCGACGCTAGGTGGTTAAGGGTTAATAAAAAAATTCTAATGATTTTATCTTCTAATTTCTTATTTTTTTCATCAATTCTGGAGCAACCAAATTCATTAAAAAACATGCACTTTGGTTACTGACCCCAAAAAACACTTTTTTGCATGATTAAAAAGAAAAGATACTATTGGATAGGTATTGAAATAGACTTGGAATCTGCATTAAAGAAAGGTAACATAACTTTATATTTTTTGTTTTATTTCAGTTTGTGTTAAAAAATCATGCATGTGCGATTTTTTTGCTCTCAAGTGTAGTTAGTCTATGAATCATTTGATTGAATCTGGCTACATGTTTTTTAGGGTTCCAAATAAAAATGGTGAAATGGATCCTTATTCATCTGATAACATCATCCATCCGCCTGTCTGTCATGGCAACTACCAACAACTAACTACTAAAGCTATTGAATTAAATTTTAAATAAAAAATATGGTTGCATTTAGAAATACTGCACGCGGTTTAGTATGTAAACAAGATCACCTCATCTTGGTGTAAAGTCGTCACGGCTAAGAGAAAATAAACGATTTATAATAAAATGCAAAATTTACGTTTCAAAATAAACTTGTCAGATACACACGCAATAGAATCATTACCTACGACAACGGGATGTGGGAACGCGTAGGTGCAGTATTTATCGCCACTTACTGTGTTGTGTTCAACCAAACTTCAAAATAAGACAGTAAGAAGTAAGAAATTGTTCTAACAATTCTACATAGAATTAAAAATTCGAGAAGCAGTCTGCTTCTATCTTCCTATAGATTACAGGTTATGTTATTTTCTTAAATCCTGGAGATCATTTGAATAGGAGGTGGTCTGAGTACAGTGGCATTAGCAAAAATCAAAAGCGCGAGACTGGTTACCAATAGACTGGATTGCATCTAGCAGCCCCGTTAATAACCATTGATTGGGTCTCTCAAATCCTTTCTCAATATCTCAAAGTCACAGTCAAAAGTTATAAAATAACAAGTATCACTATAAAACGTCTTAGGAGCTAGATGAAGCTAAGAAACGTGCATTACTTTTTCAAAGAAAATATACCCACTAAAAGTACCTAATATAACTGTGTTTTCATCTCTGACATTGATTTTGAGAGGGCTACCGTTATTGCTCTCAGCGCCTCCTTTCACCGAAGGTTCGTTCCGGTATTTCGAACTATACCTACATTGTATTTTAAAAGCTGACACTGGCATTGAAACGTGCTTTTGGATAGTAAATAGCATGACTGTATAAAACTAGACTAAACTAAGTATCTCTGCTACATTCTTATGCAGCCTAAAGGTTTGGAACACTGGGTCCGGTCAAATTGCTGGTTTCTTACGCTTTGTCAATAACTTCCTTCCAGATCGTTCGTTAATCGAGAGACAGAAGGAGCGCTTAGGCCGGCTCGCTATGGCTTTAGCCCAGCACAAAGGCCAGTTGTACCAGATGAGTCGGGAGACGCAAATCCTAGCCGCGCCACCGCCGACTATATCCACCGCGCAGAGACTCCGGGATTACGTGCAGCGACTGCGGGACCAGTGCGATACCCTGGCGAAGAGGCTGGAGATGACTGGAAATGGTGCGTGTACGGTGCTTTTACTAACCCCTGTTTACGATTACCAATGTAACTTCTAACCCCTTTGTTCTTACACGATGGTGCATAGTCCACGATTGCCGGTTGAAGTTTTCTATCTGCCTGTGCTGTGTGTGCCCAAATCTTGGCATTCGCGGACTTTGTATATTTATACTTCAACTTAGTTTTAGCTAGAGTATACATTCGTAATATTGCAGTTTCAAAGACAACAATCTACTGAACTTTCGGAGAAACTACATCATCATAAGTCTTGATCATAAGTCTTGGATTCTCATTCTTATTGGCAAGTGTTCATCAGCTAAAGATAAAATCAAGCCAACCAAGTGTTTTGGCTTGGTTTTGCAGAAGCTGTCCTGAATAAAGCATTTGACCATAACCAAATAGTCCTGACTCCTGACACCGACAACGACACCTGTGTCGTTGGCATCACAACTACGTGTACCACAACGCCCAGACCCAAACTTATATTGCTGATCATGCACACATTTGTACCATTGCTGATCACTGGCCCAACTGATCACTTAACTGACAGGTCTTATAACACTTAATTCGCTCATTCCAGAGCCGGACGACTCGGGCAGTTTCTACAGCAACATATACACGGGCCAGCGCCCGACCGCCTCCTGGCAGTGCCACATGTGCACCTTCAGGAACCATCCACTCCTCGATAAGTGCGAGGAGTGTGACATGCCGCGAATATTTGTAGGTACGTCACCGCCGAGAACGCACGACTCGGGCTTCGGCTCTTTTCGGGATCGGAACCGAGTTGGCATCGCTAGAACTGACACGGTTGATATAACCGAGAGCCCCAGCAGACCTCAGCTCAACTGCTGAGCTACACGATGAAACTAAACGTGTGTAACGCGGGATTTTGTCGTGGCTGCGAGATTTGAGTTCTTGAAACTCTTTTGATATTGTGAATTTTAGTGTTTTCTTGTGAAGTGTTGTTTGAAGTGCTTGACTTTTAACCCTAGCATGAAAAGAGCATGTCATCGGACTGTGGTTTTCGAATCAGTGTATTGGATGTTTAACAACTGAGACGGAACAATGAACTAGTAAAACCCGTTCTGTCCCGACCTGTCCATACTGCATGTTTTGATATTTTAATTTTCTTATTAACAATTTTCCTGTATATTTTGTATATTTTTAAATTAGTGTAAATTGTGATACGTGCAGATATGGCGGTGATCAACGAGAGGTGATAACTATTACTGAGAAAAGGTAGACGTGATTTTATATAAAATCACGTCTACGTAGGTTAAAAAAAATGGATATGTACTGGAGTCCCCAAGTACGGTAGATATCCTCTCGGATCTCCTGGCACTCAGATCCTCGAAGACACCTGGGGGCTATTCAGAGGGTCGCCCAAATATTACATTTGGCACACCCGTGTCGATTTTATCCTAAACGCTTGCAAACTGTCACGTATAAGATGCTAACTGCTGCAAAAGGCATGTACCAAATGCAATGTTTGAACGTGCCTCCGACTATCCCCGTTAGACATCTTCAAGGATCTGAGCGCTAGATGATCTAAGAGGAAATCTACCGTATTTGGGGATTACAGTTGAGAGAATATTTATTTATATTTAAACTAGCGACCCGCCCCGGCTTCGCACGGGTAGCATGTTATTATACATATAAACCTTCCTCCTGAATCACTCTATCTATTAAAAAAAACCGCATCAAAATCCGTTGTGTAGTTTTAAAGATATAAGCAAACATACATACGCGGGAAGCGGAAAGCGACTTTGCTTTATACTATGTAGTGATATCAAACTTTAGTGTCTTTAAAGTGCCTTTGAATATTGAGTTTTATACCATTAAGAATTAAGTGTATTATCGCATAAATATCTATTTAACTATAGGAACCTAACTAATCAACGGTTTGTTATTTATTAGATTACTATATAGGTAAAAGAAATTACTAGGTTATTTCGTTATAGTTATGTATTTATTGTTTTTTAGGTTTATAGGCAGACGAAGCATCACATTGTTGTCTGGTCAACGGGACATCACTAGATCTCAATTTAAGACTATTTTTGCGCCTTGCCAAAAACTTAAATTAAATATTTATTGCCTTTTTAAAATTAGCTATTAAATTCTTCTTTGCTCAAAGGATATTGCTCAGTCAATCGTAATTTATTATCACAATTTTATCTAATGGACACTATAATTGCATATATTCGACAAGTTTAGGTTCCATTCGAGCAAGACGAACGAACAGATTATTCGCTTTGTTAACATTGTCCAAAGATATAATGGAACGCGATTTTTGTCCCGAATTTTCGTAAAAAAGCATAAAAATGCGCGATAAAACTTGGTTGAGTCTTTATTTAGTTCGAACTATTAAATCGTACCGTTTATTTGGGCGATCATTGCGTAAACTCTATTGGGACAATCCTAATAATATTATGTATGTGAAAGTTTGTGAGTTTGTATGTATGTTTGTTCCTCAATCAGGCCTAAACGACAAAACGGATTAAGTTGAAATTTACTGTAGATGTAGATATAATGCCCGAATAAATATTAGACTACTTTAAAAAATGAAAACATCACCAAAACGATTAAAAAAACGCAAAAGGGATGATTTTAGTATAGATGGCGCTGGTGTGTAAAAATTTGACATCACAGACTAAAAAAATATTTTATTTATTTATTTAGAACAGAGTACAAAGGAAATAGTTTACAATAGAACCGCAAAAGTTAGAAAAACTATGTAGCAGTCTCAAAATATTTATCTTTTTTATTCGATTATTGACATTTGACAGGACAACGTCTGTCACGGGTCGGCTAGTTATAATATAAGTTTGGGTATGATTTTGGAAAAGGGCCATCCTCCTCTATACCGACGCAAACTGCATAAAAATATTATGATGAGTGAAGCAAAATAGGTGTGTTAGTGGAAAGACCTACCCTTCTGGAAAACATGGCGTTGATTATGTAGTATTTTATCAAGTCTTAAGACATTTCGGTTTAAACTCGTACGTTCGCCCTTACTTGAATAGAAATCTAACCTGTCGAAGATGTATGAATTATATCATATCACTTCCAATATGTAAACTTTAGTATTTTCTTGTCAGTTGTGTATATGACGCGACTGTTTTGACTTGTATATTCTTAAACGTTATGAATGGTATGAAGAATAATATCGGTATAAAGGCAATGATCGATGATAGTTGGGAATAGGATATTGTGCCGACACCACTTAAATGCCAGGGATTATTAAATCTAAAACTACACTGCATCACAATGTTTAAAATGTACCTACTCGCGATTTTATGTAGCACTATTTTTTATTCAATTATACCTAGTTTTAGTTGTGATGATTTTTGGTCGTTTGAGCCTCAATCACGCCCATACGACAGGATGATTTGGACGAAAATTGGAATATACCTAGTTTATGTCCAGGAATATCTAATACTATAGGATACTTTTAATCCAGGTAGGTAGACAAATATTTCACTGTGTTATCAATTCATTTTATTTTAAATCTTAGCCTCGTTTACACGTTTTAAAAATCTTTTTAGGCAATAAATAAAGTTAAAGTAAAAATGAAACAGGTATTCGTTATAATAAGTTTTCGAATTAAACTGTGATGTGATATATTAGACGTAGGTCGTAAATTTATTCTTCCTGACTTGCAGCATTTTATATGTACTTACAAATCGTTTAATTTTGAGGGCATTTTATTATGGGACTCTTTCACAACCTACCTGACCATTAAAAATAAATAATATTTTTGTTATAATTAAAAGCTAGAATTTTATATATTTTTTCGTCTGAATATTTGAATAGTTACGGGAAAGATGAGCTTGTGAGTACTTATATTTTCGTTTATTAGATTTATGATTGAATGAATAAGTTTGAATTAAAGAAGAGGTTTTTCGGATTTTTATCTTAATATTTTATAAGACTAGTTGCTCCCCAAAAAAATGTGGATAACCGGTATCTTCGTACATATACACAATTTTCTGGGCTATTATTTATATTTTATAGATTTACAAGTTACAAGCGCACTGCGTTTGTTACTGTGCAATGCAATGTGCGCTTAGTTTAACGCAAATAAACGTCATTTTTGAAAGTAGATGTTTATACATTGTTTTAAGCACAAATTCAGCTTTAATTTTTATTTTCTAAGCGGAACACAATTACGCGAGCATATAGTTATATAAATTTCTATAATAACAATATAAATTATCATATTATTATTATAGAATTCACAAATATTTATACGGGCGTAATCTTTAACCGCTAGATCGGTTATGCCCGCAGCTAGTTACGAAAACATATCAAAAACATTCGGGCAGGCTAAACATCCCTGAAAGGTCGCTTAATACGCCTTGGGAAATATTGTTACTTTATTAGTAATGAAAAAATTGTTAAGTAGGTTTCAGTCTATTGGGATTTTTATAATTGTTAATAACGTGTAAGGTTTTATATTACTGAGTTGTAGATTTATTGTGTTTGTTTTATCTTAATTATTACTGTATATCATAAGAGAATAAATAAGAGTTATGAATGAATTAATGTTGTTGTTTCACGTTACTCTATAATATAAACTATGATTTAAGATAATATAATAATGAAATATATTTTCATACCAAGCGCCTTTTCTATCATCTTATGTTATAGCAATTGTAATTGTAACTACCAGATCGAATACTTTTTATAATATATGTTTTTTTTTTAATAATTTTAAATTTGTTACCTGTCGTTACACAGAGATGGTGAAAAAGGCCTTATTTATGTGTAAACTGATAATAATCAGATGGTAAGTTTTTTTTATCCTAACAAGCTGTTGTGTCGTGGAATGATTTTACTTTTTGTGAGCTTTTATAACATTTAATTTATTTATATTTTATTTGAAAATGTTACAAATTATTTAAATTTGCAGTACGCGCTCGGGATGGAATCACTGTACGACTTATGCCAGGAAGACGGAGTAAGTATATGAATCGAATTATTATTTGAATTTCAATTAAAAAAAACTATTTGACAAAACCTATGGATCCTAGGTTGAATTATGTAAAAAGCGCTTACGAAAATTTGACTATCCTACTAATGTTATAAATTATATACGTAACAGCTGGTCCAATTTGGGTGAAACAGCTCAGCTCAGTTGGCTGCTTTGCCTTCTGCGCTATAAGATTGTGGGTTCGATTCCCACCCAGGAAAATCATGTGATAAACGAAGATGCTTCTCGTCTCTAGTTTCCATATTACAAGCTTTGCTTTACTTGGCGCTAGATGGCACTGTTTTTAATGTCCACCAATATTTATTTATTTTTTCACATTATTTTTGTATTACCCAGAAATAACGCGGTCTTGGGTCTTATGAGACAGCGTCGGGGCTCTTTCGGCGGGGTTGAATCAAACAAACATCTACTGCTGAACAACGAGAATACCGATTATGTATTCTTGTGGAAATACCAAGTACTAAGACTTAGTATCTGAAAGGTTTGACGCGACTGGCCCTTAAGTGCAGTAGATACACCTGTGATATTCGCATTTGGTGAGGCTGATTTATTTTAAACACATTCCAAAAATGACTGTTTAAGATTAGCTGGAAATAGCTCATATAATATACGCCTGTTTTCACTACTAAGGTACTGTTTTCTATAGCGATAAGTGTGTTACTATGTCTACATATTTACAAAATATATACACATAGCGATACACTTGTAGTTTGTAGCGTTTATGGAATAGGGCCCCCCCAGCTTGGGGGCTCGTTAATGAAGATTTTAAAATTCGTATTATAATTTGACTCATTTACGTAGTAATTTTTTGTGACTATTATTTTTACGAGAAACAATGTTTTGTTAATCTGACTGTCTCCTAACACAAAGCTGTGAGAACCAAATGCGGATAGCTGGTTACAATCACTGCATTTAGGGTGGATAGGAAGTATCTACTTCTTCTTTACGGTGGAGATCACAATATGATTGTGTTTTATGTGAATCCCAGAAGGTAGAGATCAAAATACATAATTTTTTATCGTTTTGTAGTTTTTCTACTATTGCACGTTGGTTGATTGTGAAACATGAGATAAGTTGTCCATAAAAATATTCATGTTGTGAACTTCACGGTTTTCTTTTTATTTAGACGTCTTTAAGCAAAATCTTGCCACATGTAAGGGCAGTGTTTGAGGAATATAAGAAAATCTAGTCTAATCGCATTCAAGATAAATCGAATCAAAACAATTAATGATTTTTATCGTATTTAAAAAAGCGTGATTGGCGCATTTTAAAGATAATAATAGTCTATTTGATATTCCGAATTTTGAAAACTATACATAGTTACGTACCTTTATTAGGTAATTTTTGTACATCATAAGTAGTCGCCAACGGAGCATTAATAATTTAGTATAAAAAATTGGCACTTTTTCATATCTGAAGTTTTTATTGTCAAGATAACACGCACTTTTATCTACCCAAAGAGTGTTTACAATATTTTTGTATACATTACCTACATCAAAAGATGGAGCACTTCAATCATTTAAATTGATTTATTTATTATTCTTGCATAATTTTTATGTAGAATTTGTAATCTGCATAACTTACTTAAAATGCATTTTATTTAAAAAATGTATCTACCGACTGTCTCGACTGCATTTCAATCCGATGCTAGACCATTTTATAGGGCTGTTTCACTATTTCCTCTTTTAAAACCTGTTAAAATGTTTAGTGTATATGAAATAGCAGAATTTATTGACTTGTTTAAATTTTTTTTTATCAAATTGTATCTTTAAATTTAAATTACCTAAAATTGTCGTAATATTTATTTCTTCATGTTCAACGAATTTAGATCGAATCATTAAATTGTTATAAAATTTAGTCAAATTGTTATTAGAAAGTAATTTATAGTATTTAGTAGTGAAATAGACCCGCACACGAATGAAACGAACCGACCACTATCGATGCAACGACTCCACGGAACAGATACAAATTCGGGGAAGGGGATGACAAGATAAGCGATAAATATTTAGACTATTATGTACTTTCAGGTTTAATTTCCTCGATTAAAAATAATAAAATAAACGACAATAACATTTTACTTCGTAATCTCATCTACTGTATAAATTAATAATATTATCTAGTAGTAGGTAAAGTAAGACATAATAGAATTTCTTCAAAAATAGTCAAACTTATAGGCCTACGTTACGTAAAACCTTTGGTTGTTTCTATTCCGTGGTTACATGTACGTTGCTTAAAAAACAAATGTAAGTATTGACCACAAAAAACTATTGTAGACATTATTAACAGGAACCCACCTGGGACCTATATCACAAAAGTAACCATTTTCAGCGAATGTTTTTCCATAACATGTAATGAAACGTTTGTTTGTATGAAACGTTTTACGTACCTACATATACGCTTGTAATATTTAGCTACCAAATATATAATAATGGCAATATAGTTTGAAGATGTTCTAACCGTCCTTAATTTGTGTATTTATATCATACATCTACATACCTACCTAGTGTCCGTGGTCAGTACCTAATTATCATAACCGAATATAACGAAAATTAACAGCGGGCAAACGAATTATAAAAGTGTAATGTGGCTATAATTGAAATGAGGGTAGGTAATTATAATTCAAATCAGTTTTATATGGCGAAATAAAAAAACAACTTTCAGTTGCTCAAAAGTTGTTATCACCAGTTTTACACAATTATTAACCAAAAGATAATATCTACTACCCACTTTTACTCAATTATTATATTATTACACAATTCAATTATCTGGTACTATGATGGCAGTGCTTTGCAGAAATATTAAAGCATTTCATTCACTATAGGTATTTATTTTACAAGTAACTATATTCAGAAATATGTCACAAGATATAAAAAACTGTTTTTTATCCTTAGTAAACGAGTCCACACAGCTCTTTAGCTACTTTCCAGGGAAATATTTGATTGTAATAACTAAGTATTAAATGCTAACCAGACAAACCTATCATTATTAATTCAACTAGTGTTTGATTTGGACAATAAAAATTGTAAACTACCCTTTACAATGAAGGTTGAGGCTTCACTAAAATCTAATCATTAGCGTTCATTGTAAGGGAGCTTTTAACGATACTTAAAAAGCTTTAAAATAAAAATAAAACAATCTCTGTGATTTCTAGTCGAAAACTTTCGAACTTTCATTTTATTTTGAAGGTAAACTACAAGCATTTCTATGTAAAAAAAAAACTTGTGCTCATAATTGTACATACGGTAGTATTACTATTATACCATTATTAGTAGGTATCTTAAAAGGTGTTGCTGTGCGAAAAATATCATTTTATGTAGCATACAAATGTCAGTGAGAGGTTTTTATGTTGTGGCAATACACTAATTGTAACTTAAAGCATTTGGAAAACAGGGCCCTATTGTATCATGGAATGAGCTTGTTTCGAGTTGAGACAATCAATAAAATGCAATGATGTAGCCAAAATTACACAAAATAGATTCAGGTCTAGATAAATAGAATATACTCAACGCTGACTAAGTCATTGAGGGTTCGGCTAAGTCTACTAGCCAATCACATTTAAGTACAAGCCAATAAATCCTTACTTGAACGCCAATAAACTTAGGCAAGCGCTACTTCTGCTCTCTCATAATTCACCATCAAGTTTGTTCAATTTATCTGGACTTCCGAATTTTTACCATGATTTTGTCTACAACAGATTCATTTATTCACAATTTCCAAGTCTGAATTTTAGCACAGCAACACAATAAAATACATTGGTTTAGCGCTTTTATAGTTTAACATTTATGTAATGTATCTATTAATTGATATGTACTTTTTATTTCATCGGCACATTTATCAAAATAAACTTGTTAAAATTGTTTATAATTAATGTGTTTTAATTACAAACCAAACATCAATATTATAAGCTTACAACAAAATTATTTTCTATTAGTTTCAATTCCTAATATTATTTACTCTGATTAGTTACATTTAAAATAAGGGGTCCATACCACACAATATACACACCAGTGCAGGTTTCTAAACGGGAAAATGTTTTAAAATTTTCACATGGTGATTTTAAATTACATTAAGTATTACTACAAGTTATTTAAAATCAGAAAGATCAAAAAGATATAGTTATTATGAATACAAGATTTTCAAATTACAAGTTTTTGTTCCAATATTCCTTTATACATTGAACACTACAAAATTATCTCTAAACATTTAGTCCCATATATGAACATTAAAGCTTAATAATTTACAAATAATCTACACGCCTACCTTATTCATAATAGTCATTTAAACATTCAATGGTGGCTGATAAATCTATGGTCACCTTGTTAACATCAGTGACTGCGACAAAGAGTATTAGTAGATACAAAAAGCTTTAGTTAACAATGCTAATACTTATTATGAATAAGGCCAAAACACATCAAATAACAGCCAAGTAGGCAATATCTAACACATGAAGTATAGATTTTGGAAGTAAGAAATGTATACCACTATTCAAACGTTGAATTCTGGCACAAAAATTTCAAACAGGCACAAATTCAAAGTAGACCATGGTTAACTTCCTTTTACCTATTACCTATCCACACTCAGTGCCGGATTAAGGCTATGTGATGCCCTAGTAATCCACGCCCGTGTGCCTGGTACGAGTTTCTAGCTGATTTACTGCGATTTACTGCAGATTTACTGCTGAGCGGGGAGGGAGGGGGTCCCTCCCCGCTCAGCAGTAAATCGGGAGTAATAATCTCCCGTGCCTAGTGCCTTCATTTTCAAACAGCCTTATCTTGTATGTGCCATCAAATATTGTTTTTGGTACCCCCCAAAATGATGCCCTAAGCAATTGCTTAATTTGTTTATGAGTTAATCCGGCACTGTCCACACTGTAAGCCTATGTCAGTACTCCACATGTACATGTTGGTAATCATCTGGATCTTCACAGAAGCAAACATCAAGAATCCCAAAAATTGGGATTGTTATTGACATATTATGACAAAACCGGAAATTACACACAAAAATATATTGTGAATGAAGGCACCTACAATGTTTAAATTCATCCAGAGAATCTTCTTCGTCAATCTTCTCATGTTAGTAACATTATTGTTGGCTTCATCTATACTAATATTATAAATGCAAAAGTAACTCTATCTATGACTTTATCACGGCTTAACTGGTGGGCCAATTGTGATAAAATGTAATATAGAGATAGTTTAAAGTCTAGGTATGGACATAGGCTACTTTTTTCCTAAAAATTTAGTTTGATTTTACTATCAAGTTGTTAAAAATCGATTTCCTAGTTTAATTTAATATGAGTATTCCTGTTTTGTCATAATATGTCACAAAAGTTTTGTAGGTGATTATTAATGGCACTTAAATTGCAGTACCACGCTCCAAATTCTGCTTGATTTCAGCCGTATGCTCTCCGTAGAATCTTTCCAGCTTCTTATTGAACTTGGCATTACGCTCATTGATATAATCAATATCTGCATCATCATTGTGTGTACGCCTGCGAGAGTATTTAGCACGCTTGGCAATCTGTCCCTCCAAGTCATTTACCATATTGTCCACAGCATCTTTCCTGTCTTCATGCATACCATGTATAATGATGTTCGGCCCTCCATAGAAAGCATCGCCGTATTTCTGTTTCTGCTTGTCATATTGCTCCAGATCTACAGCAGGTATGTTCTTGACAAGTCTATTGTACTGTCTGACGGTAGCTTGCTCGTAAGTAGAAAAGCCTTGGTCAGGGTTCTTCTTCTTCTTTTTGCGTTCCAGTCGCTCAGCCTCGGTCGCAGATATGTTCAGCAACTTCACTCGATCGTAATCTTTACCTTGAGTTTGGGCCTCCTCGCGTTTCTTCTGATCGTCCATCAGCCACTCTGCCTGCCTCCGCTTGGCCTCATAATTAGACGGAAGCTTGTTTCTGGCCTCCTCTGCGACAACTTCCTGGTGGTTTTGGGTTCTGGCCTCATTTCTAGCGTTGTGCAACGTACGAAGTCTCTTCATTCTGTCCGCTTGTTTCTCTGCAAAGTTCATCTCTTTTGCGGCTGAGGAAGACTCCTCCGAAGCGGAACTCATGGTTGGCAAGCACACTGCACTAATAATTCTGCTTAGTAGTGTAGAATAAAGAAAGTGTCCGGGATTGAAAATAATAAAAATTCTCAAAACAAAAACATGAACACGACTGTGAATATTTTATTGTTGACTTTGACGTTGAAATTGAAACTGACAACCAATTTTTGACAATGACAGAAAAAGAACAAAGGAAAGCCTCCTTGGAAAAAAAAAATTAGTCCATAGTCCATGGTAAAACTCCTGACTAATGGCAGAGACACACTACCGTGTCGTGTCGTGGCGCGACACGCCACTCGCGTGGGGTGGGTGTGCACACTACTGTGTCGTGTCGTGGCTCCACAGAGTATACGGGCGCGCTCCACAGAGTACTATACGGGCGCGCTCCACAGAGTATACGGGCGCGCTCTTTGCAGGGTATAGTAATTTTGATGAAAACCTTCAATTTCTCTTAGCAATGAAACTCCTAGAGGGCAAAAAAAAATTTTCGTTGACGTTTAAGTTCAATAAGGTCGTCAATCACTATGCTGCAAATTAAATTAAATATGTCTGCTAGGTGTTCGCGCCATAGATATAAGAGCGAACCATCCTAAATCTATGGTTCGCGCCACGAGGCACGCCGTGCCGTGTCGCGTCATAAAAGCATTTTCATTCATTCATTCATTCATTCAACCCCCACCACCGCTCTGGCGCAATCGGTAGCGAGCTGTCGCGCCACGACGACAGATAGCGCCACGACACCCAAATGTGTCTCTATACTAAATGTATGAAAGCGATTGGCTCGTGGCGTGTCGCGCCCAGAGATGGGCACTTACCCGGTAAAAATAATTTTTACCCATTCATTCCTATTTATACCCATTTATACCGGGTAAAAATGATTACATCTTTTTTTTTTACTTTTTTGACACTTATCTAATTATGGATCACGATTTTCATATTTTCATTAGTTTAGATCTTTCGAAGATGTCTAGTGGGGGTAGTCAGAGGCACGTCCAAACATTATATTTGGTACATGCCCACATTTTGCAGTAGTTAGCATTCCAAACGTGACAGGTTGCAAGCCCATCGCCGCTTATAAGAATACTAACTGGTTAATACTAATTAATTATGGTGTTTTCTTGTAATTTTTTAATTTGGATTATAATTATTCAGACTTTAGTAAAGAAATAAGAGCGGTCGTTTTTAGGAATTTCAAGTTTAGCGTGGAGACAACAAAATCTCCACCAATGTAATAAAATTAAACTTAATACAAATTCCATAAAATATTACCGAAATTCTATCTATTTTGATTATTCATATTATGCATGGTTGTGTAGATTGTTTGTCCTGCCTCTTTGACGTGTAATCTATAATAACCGGCCAAGTGCGAGTCGGACTCACGCACGAAGGGTTCCGTACTATTATCAAAACGGCAAAAAATCACGTTTGTTGTACGGAAGTCCCACTTAAATATTTATTTTATGCTGTTTTTAGAGAAATACATCATCTGTGAAAATTTCAACAGTCTAGCTATCACGGTTCATGAGATACAGCCCTGTGACAGACAGACGGACAGACAGACGGAGAGAGAGACGGACAGACAGACGGACAGACAGACAGACGGACAGACAGACAGACGGACAGACAGACATACAGACGGACAGACAGACGGATAGACAGTCGGACAGACAGACGGACAGGCAGACGGACAGACAGACCTGCAGACAGACAGACGGACAGACAGACGGACAGACAGACAGACAGACAGACGGACGGACAGATGGGCGATGGGCTTGCAACCTGTCACGTTTGGAATGCTAACTACTGCAAAATGTGGGCATGTACCAAATATAATGTTTGGACGTGCCTCTGACTACCCCCACTAGACATTTTCGAAAGATCTAAACTAATGAAAATATTAAAATCGTGATCCATAATTAGTTAAGTGTCAAAAAAGTAAAAAAAAAGATGCAATCATTTTTACCCGATATAAATTGGGTATAAATAGGAATGAATGGGTAAGAATGACGTCATTCTTACCCATTCATTCCTATTTATACCCAATCATTCTTACCCATTCATTCCTATTTATACCTAATTTATATCGGGTAAGAATGACGTCATTCTTACCCAATCATTCTTACCCATTCATTCCTATTTATACCCAATTTATATCGGAATATTATTTATATCGGTACTTTGAGGTTTAATCTATAATAAGTAATCTAAAAATAACTTAAACAAGTAGTATTTCATATAAGCACTTAGTGTTTAGGTAACATATTTAAATATATTGTTTTGTGTCGAGCGTAGGTACGAGTAGGTACTTTGGAAAAAAGTAGACTAGCCCGTCAATCCCCAAGCGAATGCCGGCGTTCGCGCTGTGACGTCACTGCGCCATACATTCCGACGTTGCGGCCGGGGTTTGAGTGGCTAGAGACAAGTTTAACGGGAAGATGGGGTGGGTGGGGGATGCATTGCGTTGTACTTGGTACTGCGGCCATTTTGTTTAGTACCTAGACGTTAGAGGTGGGTACTTGTGTTTTGACGTACCAGGTCTAATTAATACCACCTCCATCAAATACCAGGTTGAAATACCAGGTTTAAAATACTTTAAAGTATTTAGTTTCAGGCGAACCAACTCTCCACCCAGCATCCCCCCCACCTAGGATTGGTAATTTGTTGAAAAACACTGAAGTACGTACAAAATTACTTTTAAGTACAGAAATACTTGAGTATTTTTCAAAAATACTTTCAAGTACAAAATACGCGTTCAAACTGTGTCGTAATACCTGGTACGTATTTTTTTATGCCTATTGCCTATACCAGGTTTGCAAACCTGGTCGAGTAAATACGCACCACCTCTACTAGACGTACGTGCGCGCTCCCGCGCACGTTCACACACGCGCGTTTAAACGTCCATTCATCTAGGCGTGCAGCAAGCCGCGTGTGAACAGGCGATCGGGCCTCGCCATTCAAAGCACCAAGCAATTCAACATTCAACGCGGCGTTCAAATCGAAGCGTGTAAATGAGTGCCGAGTGCCGAGCGCCGATCAAAGCAATTTTTTTAACCGACTTCAAAAAAGGAGGAGGTGTTTTGTTTTTTTACTTATGTGTTGAGTAATGTAATAAAATTATGAGTATAATATAATATATATATATATATAGGGAAGTCTGGCAACGCTGGTACCTACAGACAGACAGTTACCTACGTTAGTATTTATAATATTAGTATAGATTCTAATGAGAGTCCCATAGTCCCATGTTATTATTTTATATATTATTATACACGTACTTATAAGTAGGTAGGTAGGTACATCGCGTATTATTAGTTATAACTAACTAACTATATGTATCACGTATGGAATGCTAAATAAGTAGGTAGGTACCTACCTACTTGAAAATGAGGGCATATGCCTAATACAATGTTTGGACATGCCTCTGGCTACCCCCTAAGCGCCTGGACATCTGAGAGGATTTCTTCTTAGGGATTGCAGTCATGATCCTAACTATATATTTTATTTCATTTATTTTTAGCTAATACCAAGTACTAAGTAGGTAGGAAGTAGGTAGGTAATAATTATTAAAAAATGAAATTAAATACTTAGGATCACGACTTTAATCCAAGTAGGTGGGTTACTAAGTACGGTAGATCTCAGATCCACAAAAAAAATACTAAAGGAGTCAGTCAGAGGCACGTCCAAACATTACATTTGGCTACAGCATTATAATAATAATGGCTAGTAAGTAGGAATGGAGGTGTTTTGCTTGTAGGTATTTCTACATCTACCTACATAGATAAAGGTAGGTATAAAATAGTACGCCATCGCTTGACCTGTCGAGATTCGAACCCATAACCATCGGATTGAAAACCGAAGTCAGTACCTACCTAATTTGTCATCGAGCGCCAAGTGATGTTTTGTCGAAATACCGACAATCGATGGATCGGACGGATTCACGAGCTCATTCAAAATCAACGTGTTCACAAGCTCGGTGGTTTGAATTGATTGTTGAATTGGTCGTTGAATGGAGAGCGTATCGGTTCAATGCAATTCACGTTCAAATTCAAAAAGCAACCGGTTCACATGCCCGTGCTCGTTGAACGCGCTAGTGAATGGACACGTATGTGACCGCACCTTTGATCGGCCAAATGTACCGTGCTTAACTACTTAAAAGTGTAGGTAGGTCGATGTTTGCCATTGGTTTCGCAGACACCGGCAACAATCAGTGTTTGTTACTTATATTTGGAGATATGGATCTTTGTTCATTTTTTAGGGTTCCGTACCCAAAGGGTAAAATCGGAACCCTATTACTAAGACTTCGCTGTCCGTCTGTCCGTCTGTCTGTCTGTCTGTCACAGGGCTGTATCTCATGAACCATGATAGCTAGACAGTAGAAATTTTCACAGATTATGTATTTCTATTGCTGCTCTAACAACAAATACTAAAATCAGAATAAAATAAATATTTAAGACAACAAACGTGATTTTCGCATTCTAGCGCCATCTAGTTTCATTTGATGTTACTACGTTATTATTAGGTACTTTTCGCGGTCTCATGCGATCGCTCGGGGTTTGAGAGGTAAAACAATGATTCGCAATTCCGCTGGCAGGTGGCGCTATTTTACCACTATCGGTAAAGTAAGTGGTACTTTACATGATCGACTAAAAAGTTTGAAATTGAATTATTGAATTCATGTAGTTAGAAATAGGTACCTAGGTAGATATTATTAATTTCAAATTAATTTCGAGTTCGAATCCTGGCCATGCATCAATGGATATTTCTGTTTGAAAAATGTATATATGCGCGTTACACGTGTTTATAACTGTGAAGGAAAACATCGTGAGGAAACCTGTTAGTATTCTTGAAAGTGTCAAAAAAGTTAAAAAAAAGATGCAATCATTTTTACCCGATATAAATAGGAATGAATGGGTAAGAATGAAGTCATTCTTACCCATTCTCATTCTTACCCATTCATTCCATTTTATATCGGGTAAAAATGACGTCATTCTTACCCATTCATTCCTATTTATACCCAATTTATTTCGGGTAAAAATTACGTCATTCTTACCCATTCATTCCTATTTATACCCAATTTATATCGGGTAAAAATGATTGCATCTTTTTTTTACTTTTTTGACACTTAACTAATTATGGATCACGATTTTCATATTTTCATTAGTTTAGATCTTTCGAAAATGTCTAGTGGGGGTAGTCAGAGGCACATTTATAGGGCCAAACATTATATTTGGTACATGCCCACATTTTGCAGTAGTTAGCATTCCAAACGTGACAGGTTGCAAGCCCATCGCCCATCTGTCCGTCCGTCTGTCTGTCCGTCTGTCTGTCCGTCTGTCTGTCCGTCTGCCTGTCCGTCTGTCTGTCCGACTGTCTGTCCGACTGTCTATCCGTCTGTCTGTCCGTCTGTCTGTCTGTCCGTCTGTCTCTCTGTCCGTCTGTCTGTCTGTCCGTCTGTCTGTCCGTCTCTCTGTCCGTCTGTCTGTCTGTCCGTCTGTCTGTCCGTCTGTCTGTCACAGGGCTGTATCTCATGAACCGTGATAGCTAGACTGTTGAAATTTTCACAGATGATGTATTTCTCTAAAAACAGCATAAAATAAATATTTAAGTGGGACTTCCGTACAACAAACGTGATTTTTTGCCGTTTTGATAATAGTACGGAACCCTTCGTGCGTGAGTACAACTCGCACTTGGCCGGTTTTTTATAGATTACACGTCATAGAGGCAGGACAAACAATCTACACAACCATGCATATTATGAATAATCAAAATAGATAGAATTTCGGTAATATTTTATGGAATTTGTATTAAGTTTGATTTTGTTACATTGTTGGTGGAGATTCTGTTGTCTCCACGCTAAACTTAAAATTCCTAAAAACGACCGCTCTTATTTCTTTACTAAAGTCTGAATAATTATAATCCAAATTAAAAAATAACAAGAAAACACCATAATTAATTAGTATTAACCAGTTAGTATTCTTATAAGCGGCGATGGGCTTGCAACCTGTCACGTTTGGAATGCTAACTACTGCAAAATGTGGGCATGTACCAAATATAATGTTTGGACGTGCCTCTGACTACCCCCACTAGACATCTTCGAAAGATCTAAACTAATGAAAATATGAAAATCGTGATCCATAATTAGATAAGTGTCAAAAAAGTAAAAAAAAAAGATGTAATCATTTTTACCCGGTATAAATGGGTATAAATAGGAATGAATGGGTAAAAATTATTTTTACCGGGTAAGTGCCCATCTCTGCGCACAGCGAAGCGGGCACGGGTCAGCTAGTAAATTATAAATGCGAAAGTGTGAGTGGATGTGTGTGTTTGTTACTCTTTCGCGCAAAAACCACTGAACGGAATTAGATGAACCTTTACAGTAATATGTATAGCTTATACATCAGAATAACACATAGGCTACTTTTTATCCAGGTACCATGCGGGCGGGCGAAGCCGAGAACGTAAGCTAGTAAATACTACTACTACTAGGTACTAATACACTTTTATGGGGCAAATATGATTCCATACACGAGTAGGTACCTAATACCTATACCTACGTTAGAGAGGTAGAACTACCTACTCATATTCTCGTAGTTTCGCCTAATGGCGCCGGCACACTTACGTGTCGTGGCGCGGCGTGTTGCGCCACTAGCCAATCGCAAGACAGCGTTTGCGACACGACACGACACCCAAATGTGTCTCTAACCATACTAAATGTATGAAAGCGATTAGCTAGTGGCGTGTCGCGCCACGACACGACACGTAAGTGTGTCTCTGCCATAAAGATTTAATTGAAGTGAACAGGCTATGCTTGCTTGACCAGATTTGATCCTACTACCTTTGCGCTATACCCAGAGATGGGCACTTACCCGGTAAAAATAATTTTTACCCATTCATTCCTATTTATACCCATTTATACCGGGTAAAAATGATTAATCTTTTTTTTTTACTTTTTTGACACTTATCTAATTATGGATCACAATTTTCATATTTTCATTAGTTTAGATCTTTCGAAGATGTCTAGTGGGGGTAGTCAGAGGTACGTCCAAACATTATATTTGGTACATGCCCACATTTTGCAGTAGTTAGCATTCCAAACGTGACAGGTTGCAAGCCCATCGCCGCTTATAAGAATACTAACTAACTGGTTAATACTAATTAATTATGGCGTTTTCTTGTAATTTTTTAATTTGGATTATAATTATTCAGACTTTAGTAAATAAATAAGAGCGGTCGTTTTTAGGAATTTTAAGTTTAGCGTGGAGACAACAGAATCTCCACACATGTAATAAAATTAAACTTAATACAAATTCCATAAAATATTACCGAAATTATATCTATTTTGATTATTCATATTATGCATGGTTGTGTAGATTGTTTGTCCTGCCACTTTGACGTGTAATCTATAAAAAACCGGCCAAGTGCGAGTCAGACTCACGCACGAAGGGTTCCGTACTATTATCAAAACGGCAAAAAATCACGTTTGTTGTACGGAAGTCCCACTTAAATATTTATTTTATGCTGTTTTTAGAGAAATACATCATCTGTGAAAATTTCAACAGTCTAGCTATCACGGTTCATGAGATACAGCCCTGTGACAGACAGACGGAGAGAAAGACGGACAGACAGACGGACAGACAGACAGACGGACAGACAGACGGATAGACAGTCGGACAGACAGTCGGACAGACAGACGGACAGGCAGACGGACAGACAGACCTGCAGACGGACAGACAGACCTGCAGACAGACAGACGGACAGACAGATGGACAGACAGACAGACAGACGGACGGACAGATGGGCGATGGGCTTGCAACCTGTCACGTTTGGAATGCTAACTACTGCAAAATGTGGGCATGTACCAAATATAATGTTTGGACGTGCCTCTGACTACCCCCACTAGACATTTTCGAAAGATCTAAACTAATGAAAATATGAAAATCGTGATCCATAATTAGTTAAGTGTCAAAAAAGTAAAAAAAAAGATGCAATCATTTTTACCCGATATAAATTGGGTATAAATAGGAATGAATGGGTAAGAATGACGTCATTTTTACCCGATATAAATTGGGTATAAACAGGAATTAATGGGTAAGAATGATTGAATGGGTAAGAATGACGTCATTCTTACCCATTCATTCCTATTTAATGAATGGGTAAGAATGACGTCATTCTTACCCATTCATTCCTATTTATACCCAATTTTACGTCAGAGTAAGCAAAGAGCATATCAAAGAGCATATAAGTGGAGCATATAAGAGAGTAAGCTTAGACAACCTGCGCCACAGTCTTTCCTAACCTAAAATTGTGTTTTAAAGTTGCGTATCCAATAGTGTTTGTTTTATTTACTCATTCATTTCTGTGCAAATAAGATGGATTAATTGATGATTTGAGAGTAAGAAGAAATAGAAAAGGTTGAATCTATTAGTGAGGCGTGTAAAATTTATCAAAATTCGTAAGAATTCGTTTGAAGACTTTCAAGATGAAGAGATGAATACAGATTCAAGATGATGCAGTAAATTATCAAGCAGGAGGAGCCAGCCAACAATTTCACTTGCATGCAAACAAGTTGGTTTAGCACTTTTTTAAGCAAAGGGCTCAATGGATAAAAATGCCTTGGACTGGAACATATGTGATTGCTGGTTTTTATTAATTGTGTGGCTTCAGACAAATGATAGGAGCTATATTGCACACATATTAGAATCCCAAAAATTGCAGATGGTATTGGACAACACTGCATAAACAAGACAGGATACAGTTCAATAAATTTACAGGTAAGGTTTCAGTACCTACTACGTAAGCTTTGGTACATAATTATAATTTATTCAAACATAGGTTTCCTACCATAAAATTAAAGTCATATATATTTTATTGTTCCAGGTTGTGTCAGGTGCTAATTTGGAGATCATGAATACCTTTTGTGGCATAAATGTGCAAGGCATCTCACATGACTCAAGAATATAATAATGAATGTTGTTTGAAACAACAATAAAATTATTTGAGCAATCAGAATTGAATGACAGACTTTTATATTATTTTCTTGTACTTCCATGTTATACCTAAGCACATTAATTTTAAATAAAAAACATCAGGCTTATGACATTTTCTTTATTTGTACACATTGTTTGGATCCAACCATAGAATTTTTTTTATAGAATTCAGAACTGTGAGTAGTGTGAGTAAGTATATGAAAATATCATCCTTCGCTTGTGCTCTTCATATTTTCTGTGGCTTATCAAGCTTCGAGCATGTTCATTCTGGTCCTGCAAATAACAAATAGATTAAAAATTAATATTTTAGGTAGTTTTAAAAACATAGTCAAAGTAAGTTAGTTTAACATAAGTTTAACTATTGAGATCATTTATATAACTCATTAAACCTGAAATAAGTGGTATACTTGTAACAAATATTTTAATTCGTAGGTACTAAGATAGGTTAGGTACTTACTCAGTACTTAAAGAAAAACCTAGTTAAACTTACTTTTCGTGCACTTTCACGCACCATGCTTTGTTTTTTGTCCAGTTTGTATTTGTGTCCAATGATTTGATTTCAATTATTGGAGGATACTCTCTCAGAACTATGCGAAATAATTGCTGAAACAAACAATTATATTGTAAATGATACCTACGGTAGCATTAATTATACTTACCATAACAGTCAAGCTGTAAAAGTGATAGATGATAACATTATTTACCTTTTCTTAATAAAGCGAATGCGTTTTCAGTTCATTTTGAAATTTAATTAATTTTTATCAAAGTTTTCATAGTTGTTTGTTTACTTTTATACCATAGGCAACTGTCATTCAAAACGTTGTTTGTCACTGTCCATATGTCATCATAAAGCATTGAGTTCACTCACCGACTCACTCTTTTTACTTTTAAATCAAGTGTGTTGCCATATAATCCCGGTGCAAGGAATATATTGTTATTGTTAGTCCAACACTTCGCCGAGTTTATTAATAACTATTTTACTCTGAAGTTATTACAACTTTAGGCTGGTATTAACAAGTCTTGCTGTAACCTCAGATGATCTTTGGATTAGTAAATTTTTATTAATAGCACCGTATGCGCTTATATCAAATACTACGTGTTTAAGTTATTTTTAGATTACTTATTATAGATTAAACCTCAAAGTACCGATATTAATAAAATATAAATAATAACCGATTTAAATTGGGTATAAATAGGAATGAATGGGTAAGAATGACGTCATTTTTACCCGATATAAATTGGATATAAATAGGAATGAATGGGTAAGAATGGTTGGGTATAAATAGGAATGAATGGGTAAGAATGACGTCATTCAGTCGGACAGAAACAGGCGACAGACGGACAGAAAGACAGACGGACAAACGGACAGACAGATGGGCGATGGGCTTGCAACCTGTCACGTTTGGAATGCTAACTACTGCAAAATATGGGCATGTACCAAATATAATGTTTGGACGTGCCTCTGACTACCCCCACTAGACATCTTCGAAAGATCTAAACTAATGAAAATATGAAAATCGTGATCCATAATTAGTTAAGTGTCAAAAAAGTAAAAAAAAAAGATGTAAGTAATCATTTTTACCCGGTATAAATGGGTATAAATAGGAATGAATGGGTAAAAATGATTTTTACCGGGTAAGTGCCCATCTCTGGTCGCGCCACGACACGACACGGAAGTGTGGCTCTGCCGTAAGGGTCAAGTAAGAACATGAAAATCATGCTAAGAGTGCCGTATAGTAATTAAAATGTAAAATTATAACTGGCTAATTATTTACTAAGTCACCAACATAACCCAGGATATTTATTATCTAATTGAAATTGCAGTGGACGAGGCACATAGCTAGGAAAACTGATGGTCGATGAGAGCAAAAATCTCGAATGTCATACTAATGTCATCACGTTTCGGCATCGTTAACATACGGAACCCTAAATCCATAGACAAGTCTAAAACATACCTGAACATAGAAACACAAAATGCAGCAATTATGATTTATGAGCAAATCGCACTCGAAACGTGAGTGAACTGAAGTGAGGCAGTCTGTCGGTGTTTTGGAACGGTGAAGGTAGTGCGTACTTGTGTGAAAAATATTTTACTTTTGTAAATTTCAAGTGTTTTCGGAGTTCACGATGTCGGATGAAATCGCAGAGAATGGAACAGCTAACGGAGACGTCCCAGAGATCGAGCTGATCATTAAGGTAAGTTTACACGTGTGATAATCGCAAGATTAGCCGCTTACATCGGTCAACGCGCGGGCAGACAAGATTCTTTCTATAACCTTCGCTGATTTTAGAGTAAAAATTGCTTTATTTTAGTATAACATGTAACTTACATGCACCTTCTTCGCCTTGTTACATGATACCTGTTCGTTTGTAAGCAAAGAGAGAGATTTGTCGAGTGCCGATACCGTGCTCTTGGCTCTGCGTATGCACGAAAGTATAATAATACTGCACTATAATGCGCGCTATTTAGGTCGCTTGCAACTGTTTTGTTGCTCAAAGAGTTTGGGTTTTGATGAGGTCATCATTATGCACGTTTAACGTACCTACGAGTACTTTCAAAAGGTAGACATGGTACTTTCAAAAGATAATGTAGGTAGGTACTATTGGGAATAGTGGCCGGCAGATGTTATGAATTTATTCCTATCCTACTTCTACAGTACTTCTTCTATAGAGATAAAAAAATATTTTTCTAGGTAGGTAGGTAGGTACCTTGTAAAATAAAAAGCTATTAGGTCAATTTTGAAAATCTTTCACTTAACCCTTAGTTTACCTGGTGATCCCAAATCACTTAATTTACCCGATGGAGTCCATGAGACTCCTTGCACAATAATCATTGATTATGGTCAAAATAAAAGCAAAATATGTACTCATAAATGGTTTATTATACTTAGCAACATTATTCTTATATGTTTTAATATCACATTTCGTTATAAGTTTGTAACAGTCTTCTTGACAATTGAAAAACCTAATAGACTAAAATATAAGAAAACAAAAAACAATGGCAACTTCTGGCTCAAAATTTAAATACAATGTATTACAATTTTAAACTTTTTCCTTCTATAATAAGTTTAAAATATAATCAACTTTTAAAAACTAAATAAAAATTGGAACACGTTTATACAAAAAAAAAAAAAACCTGCAGCGCTTTTTACTCCTTATTTTTAGCTGCACACCGAACACAGATTTTCTTTGTCTAGTACTGTAGAGCCAGTCTAGTACTACCGAGTCAGCTTCGGGTTGAAGTAAATTGACTGACCGACTGTGTGAAGCCATTTGGTAGCCTAAAACACAAAAATAACACTGAATAAATGATAACGTAACAATCCAGCGAAATAATATATTTATCACACAAATACCCCCATGGAGTCCAGCGGACTCCATAGGCACAATTACTCACCAATACGCGTGGCGCAGCCGCACGTCCTCTTCACCCCGCGTCCGGACTGCTACTGCAGGAAGGTACTGAGACGCGCGAAAACAAAAACGCGACAATAAAGTTTTTAGACCAAAATGAAATTTCGCGCGGAGTCCCTGGGACCTAACAGATAAATTAAGGGTTAACTAAAGATACATTATCAGCGAGAAACATGGGATATATTTTAGTCAAAAAAAATCATCATCATCATCATCATCTTCCTGCCCCTATCCTACTTAGGTGGGATCGGCACAACACTTAAACTTCTTCCATTTCCCTCTATCAGCCGTCATCTCATCACTCACTCCTTACTTACCCATGTCATCTTTCTAAAAAAATCTTTATAAAAATTGCAATAACTAACAATTTTATGTACCTATCAAAAATTTGCCTATTATCTTCATTATCATCCATGCGAAGCTGGGGCAGACTGCTAGTGTAATATAAATGCTAAAGTTTGTTATTGTCTTTCAACTACATGAGAGAAACATCTAGCATCCATATTTTATGCAAGCACACATTAACTACGCCTCATGCTAGAAGCTATTCAGAAATGAAACAATTTGTATCTACTTTAAAAGTTCCTTCTATTTTAAGTACCTACCTATGTACCTACCCACATATTTACAAATTAATGAATTTAAGTATTCTATCAGTTATCTAGTTCCCATAGTAGGTACAAGCTATTACTAGCTGTCCCGATAGACATTGACAAATTTCAATAATCCCACAGAAAAAAGCACTTTCAGTTTTTCCCGAACTTTACGCCGCCCTTAGCAATTAGGGGTACAAGAAATATCCTACGACCTATTCTCATACCTACCAAATATACACTAAAAATTTAATTAAATCGGTCAAGCCGTTTCGGAGGACTTTGGTTACACACTGTGACATGAGAATTTTATATTTATGATTCTATCTAGTTCCTATATTATTAGCTTTACTTATTTTGAGGCTAGATTGTGCTCTATGAAATGTTCACCAATATTTATTTATTATTTTATTTTATTATCTTTAATGTACAAGTTGTAATACAATTTCTAGTATCAGTTTTAATTGTCATATATTATAATTCATTGATATTCTTCAACTGAGTTTGTTGATAACAAGCCTTGGTGACTTCTTCTCCGGTAACCAGATAAAATGTAGCCTCTCCTATTCTCGGTCACAAACAATATCTATACAAAGCTACATCAAAATCAGTGCAGCTCTAAGGTATATCACTACATAGTATAAAGCAGTCGCTTTCCGCTTCCCGCGTCTGTATGTATGTATGTATGTTTGCTTATATCTTTAAAACTACACAACGGATTTTGATGCGGTTTTTAGGGTTCCGTACCCAAAGGGTAAAAACGGAACCCTATTACTAAGACTTCGCTGTCCGTCTATCTGTCCGTCAGTCTGTCCGTCTGTCTGTCCGTCTGTCTGTCACAGGGCTGTATCTCATGAACCATGATAGCTGGACAGTTGAAATTTTCACAGATTATGTATTTCTATTGCTGCTCGAACAACAAATACTAAAAACAGAATAAAATAAATATTTAAGGGGGGCTCCCATACAACAAACTTGATTTTTGCATTCCAGCGCCATCTAGTTTCATGTGATGTTACTACGTTAATATAAGTACTTTTCGCGATCTCATGCGACCGCTCGGGGTATGAGAGGTAAGATGAAAGAGGTTTGCAATTCCGCTGGCAGGTGGCGCTAATTTACCACTATCGGTAAAGTTAGTCGGTAAATAGATGGTACTTCACATGATCGACTAAAAAGTTTGAAATTGAATTATTGAATTCATGTAGTTAGGTAAATAGGTACCTAGGTAGATATTATTAATTTCAAATTAATTTCGAGTTTGAATCCTGGCCGTGCATCAATGGATATTTCTGTTCGAAAAATGTACATGCGTGTTACACGTGTTTATAACGGTGAAGGAAAACATCGTGAGGAAACCTGTTAGTATTCTTGAAAGCGGTGACGGCTTTGCAACCTGTCACGTGTGGAATGCTAACTACGTAGTTAGGTAAATAGGTAGGTTATGAGATATTATGAATTATTTTTTATGTTTCTAGGGTTCCATACCTAAAGGGTAAAAAACGGGACTACTAAGACACCGCTGTCCGTCTGTCTGTTACCAGGCTGTATCTCGTGAACCGTGATAGCTAGACAGTTGAAATTTTCACATATGATGTATTTCTCTAAAAAGAGCATAAAATAAATATTTAAGTGGGACTCCCGTACAACAAACGTGATATTTTTGCCGTTTTGATAATAGTACGGAACCCTTCGTGCGCGAGTCCGACTCGCACTTTTTTTAACTAGCTAGAGTGATTCAGGAGGAAGGTTTATATGTATAACTAGCGACCCGCCCCGGCTTCGCACGGGTTTAATACATATAAACCTCATGAATCAATCTATCTATTAAAAAAAACCGCATCAAAATCCGTTGTGTAGTTTTAAAGATATAAGCATACATACAGACGCGGGAAGCGGGAAGCGACTTTGCTTTATACTATGTAGTGATAACATGCTACCCGTGCGAAGCCGGGGCGGGTCGCTAGTTGAATATAAAACACCCTCACAAACTTACTCATTTGTAATATTATTCATTATTATGATATAATTTTTGAAAGCAACATGTTCAATTTAACATTTCCTTTTCAATGACAAACTCGGTAAACACACATTAAAAAAACTTCAAAATATTCTTTCAATAAAATCAAATCTGTTCTGAAATTGAAAAAACACAATCACATAAAAAAACTAAAACCTATCAGAACCTTGCTAAAAATGTTGGCCTAGCAATAATATATTTTTTTTTAAATACTATTCATATTTAACCATATTATGTAGTTAGATAGTAAATACCCATACCTAAACATTAAATTATGAATATCCTTAAACATGTTTGGTTAGTCAACTTTTCAATGTATTCAATAATTTATGAATAATAAATAGTAAATGCCTATTTACTATGTAGGTAGAGGTTATTGTTTTCATAATGTTAAGAATATAATCTAACTAAATTGTTATTAACATACTTACTATACTACTATACCCCTTTTAGGGTGATATGTGAAATATTTGGTTTTTTGTATGGGCTGAGTATACCCGGATAAGACTGAAAAAAAACTGCATTATCTTGAAAACCATCAAACTTAAAAAGAAACTGTCTATGATTTACTTAGCTAGTATGATTATCTAACGAATTACATAAAAATGAACTGTTCAGCTATTCATAGTTTTGATTAAAAACGAAACTAGTGTTTTTGAAGAGCCAACTTTGGAAAATAAATCTATTGAGAAAAGTAAGTAACCAATCATGTTTCTGTTTATAATTTCTCTAGATTATAAGTTATCTTTGTCATTAAAAATTTTTTTTTTTTTGCGATTATTGAGAAAAACGATTCTGCATTCATCAAAGACATTTATTACTCATCTTAATAAGCTTACTAGTCTATCTAGGCTTTCATTCTAAATACCAACATTAATGAATTATAAAAAAAAATTGTATGCTCATTAACACATGCTGTGAAGAAAAGCCTAGTGTGTAAACCAGTTATTTTACTTATAAGCAGATTGCAACCTGTCACATAAGGAATGCCAAATGTTGTGGACATGCTTCTGAATACCCCTAGACAATATCTAGGATATAGGGACATCGAGATGTCTACATTACTTAGGGATTATGTAGTTGATAGCCTATTTTTGATTTCTGCATCATGCATGATGGAATTGAATAAGCGTCTAATGGACATATAACCGACCTACCTGCATCAAACTAAAAAATAAAACTTGAAAACCATAAAAAAACATAGAAGTTCTTTTTTAGCCGACGAAAAACGGAGGAGGTTTTCAGTGTAGAGTTTTGTGTAGAGAATAGTCCCAAGTTGGTCCCATTCAAACATCGACTATGTAGTCGATGCATTCAAATTATATTTATGTAGGACTGACAGTTCCTTCAAAAACTTATAAAACGAATATCGTCCCTTGACTTTGCGAGTCGTCAATACATTTTCGTCGGTTTTCTTTTAGTTTTTTAAACGTAATTATTCCATTTTTGAGATAATAAAGTATCCACAATTGGATAATAGATAATCATCTTTTAGCTCTGCGGTAATATTCCCTCAGCTGCATGCCACCTGCATCACCTGGGCCTTTTTATAAACGTATCAATTAGCGTAGGCAACTAGGCAAATTAAGTAGGCTCGTGTTGGCTTGGTCGGTGCTAATCAACTATATCGTGATAGGCAGACATGCATGATATATACACATCTACAGACCGAGAAATGTCAAAGAATCCGACTACTATTACGAATTACGATACGATATTTAAATAAATAACTATTGACGGACTTTATACACAGCGCCATCTAGCCTCAAACTAGCCTTTTTGTAAATACATACATATTAACACCCAGACACAGAACAAACATCTATTTGCCCTGGGTGGGGATTCTGGGGATCGAACAAAAAAACCTACAGCGCAGAAGGCAGAGTTACTACGAACTGAGCTGTGAGGCCAGTCAATTTATGCGAAAGTGAATTAAGATAATTGTGTGATATATCTGTCACATGTCCCATCCCATCGCTGCTTAAAAGAAAACTAACTGGTTACCTCACGATATGTTTTAATTCACCGGTTTTCATCACGTGTCTATGTGTCACGTGTCAGCGCGTATATTTTTTTTGGGTTAGTCTTACGACATGTTCTACGACTCTGAACAGATTAATCTCTTACTAGTACAAGTTGTAAAGCAGATAGTATCGCGATACTATCTGCTTTACAACTAATTCAACAATCATGATGATATTTTTTTTGAATCAATCACAAGAAACTTCTTTTGATGCACGTCCGTGATTCTAACCTAATACCTTCGTTATAAAGTCTCATAACCAGTGCCTTCCACTAGGCAAAGACGGTACTTTTTATTATAAAATAATAATGATAGAAGCGAAATGCGTGTAGAGTACTTGATTTTTCAAGTTTCTTTTCAGTCAGGTACCTAAGATTAATTATTGTACTTAGTCCAAGTTCTCGGCTGGGAGGTTTTCTGCTGGAAGGTGTGTGTATTTTACCTAGGGTTGGACTCTTTGAGAGGAGATTAGCGGAATTGGTTGCTACTTATCATTGTCCGTTTAATATTTTGTAATGGATTTTCACTAAGTCACGCCTGAATCAATTACCTACTGATATTATAAATGCGAAAGTAACTCTGTCTATATGTGTCATTATCACGGCCAAACCGCTGGTCCAATTGTGAGAAAATTTCATATAGAGATAGTTTAAAGTCTTGGGACGGACAAAGGCTACTTTTTTCACATAAATTACTTTTGATTTTCAGGAATTTCAATGTTTTACGATAAAGTCAAATGTAATCGAGTTAGTAAATAAATTTTAATACACTTTGAATCTCCGCAGACGAAATCGCGGGTAAAAGCTAGTATTATATAATTAAATAAAATTATTATAAAGTTGCGGTACCTACCGAATAGTTCTGCGCAGCAGCCCGAGAAAACGATTGCAAGATTTGCAAGTAAAAAACATTGTACCGCAAGGTTGTTCAACTCAGCATTCGTAGCTGTGACCAAATCAATTGGCATAGCTGATGCATTTATTGTATTCCGCAGAGATCAAACTAACGGGACAACCTACATCGCTGCCTAGATTTTCACATTTAATCTGTCTAGACTCACTCTGTCCTTGCCGAAATTGACGGGCTAGGCCATCGGGGCTATTTCTAGGACAAACTTTCTTTGTTGCGCCTGTTCGTTTGTAATCGTTATCGGTTTCAATGTAATTCAATGGGAATTAAACAGTTGAAGCCGGTCACGGTCACCAAAATGGTGACTTTGAAGGAAACAATCAGCAGTTCACATAACAGTACACTGTCTTTTATCATATAGGGATTTTTGTGTAACGTCAGACATCTTAAAGAATTTAGGCGCCTGAATATCTATGTGGATGTCTAGCGTACTGTTGGATTACAATCGTGATCTTATTTAGTTTTATTTCATCTAAGGATTCTCCAAATCAACTGGTGATTCGATGGATTCAAAATTATGCAATAATACGGAATTGATATCGATGTTCTTTCATAATAGTCGTTTGTTCATCCATATCATGTCAAAATTGATGTTGCATTGGATTGCCATTTCGAATTTGAATATCTGCCTTATTGCGATCTAGAACGCGTTGTGTAATCAATAGTATTGCAATTCAGTAATATCTTAACCTTTTAAATGATTATTTCATGTTCTAACAGAAGATGTTCTTATTGCTCTCGGAGGGTTAGTTCGTTCATCGTATCATTGGTATTTACAGCCCTAGGAAAGACCTACTGAGCTTTTTTCATAGCGCCAGTGTTGAAAATCAAGAATTAAAATGTGCCTCGCACTTTCTGTAACTGGGCAAAAGTAGTTTACAATTTTCTTTAATAAGGCTCCTTGTGTGTATATCCCAAACCACTTCTTTAGTTTTGAAAATGCTTACCAAGACTTGTTATGTTGGGGATTAGAATTTCTTTCCAACTGTGCAGGAAGAAAACCTTTTATGATCATTTTAAAAAAATTGTGTGTTACCTTCAATTAGAATTAGAACGTCAGTTTGTGAAAATATAAGGCAGAGAGAAAAAGCGAAAAAAAATTGTTTTGTATTTTTCCTCGAAGAATCCGAAACGAGACTTTGCGAAGCTTCCAATCAGAACACCAACGATCATGCTTCCGGCAAAAATGATTTATATAGGTACTTGCATTTCCCCGTTTTCATTACAAGATTCATGTACCGCTCAGAATGTGTTTTCTTCATCTGCCCATGTTTACGAGCGAAATTGACGTATTTGTAAACATGCTCATATATTATGCCAGGCAACATGCTAATCAGACCCCTCGCGGATTGTCGCGTGAGCATCACACTTTCCCCTGGATGGTGGAAGGTTTCTTTCTCGCAAGGAATGTTCTACTCTCCATAAACATGCAGAAGAAATAGCCTCACGACTGTAATCCTCTAGCATGGTAGGGATTCTAAAGATCTTCAGGCGCTCAGATCCTTGAAGATATCTTAGTGTTGGTTAAAAGCATGAACAAACACTACATTTGGCGCACTTATTACAACAAAAGTAAAAGAGGTTGCATACAAAAATGTTTTGTTATCCACCCTCATTTCTAGTCTACTCTCCCCTAGTTGGTGGAAGGAAGGTTACTATCTCTCGTGAAATCTCCTCATTAGAAATACTGTACTTTTGACGTAGTATTGTCCCTTAGTTCTGCGCTAGAAACTGTCTGTTTTTACCCACGATCCTTTAACTAGAGCCGCTATATCATGTTTTTCTTGTTTGTCAGCACCCTGCACTCCTTCTTCTTAGTACCACTAGCTTTATGTATATTCCCCTAAACCTTTCATGTAGGAACGTTGGAATTACTATTTCTATACGACTATTGCAATAATTATGTCCAAACATGTATCAAATTTTCGTATGCTTCGTTCTCTTTCTGGAATATTCTCTCCCCTATGAATCTATGATGCACATCTGAAACTAGTCTCTTTTGTTGAGCGGAAGCAATCTCTAGCCAAGAAATATCTTGGCTTCCGGCTTATTGACTGCTATTTGCTGTTTCAAAACCAGTTACCAGATCTATACTGTGCTCTGTAGGCTCGTATGAGTTACCAGTAGCTCATTCAATATACTTATTTGTTTGCGATCTACAAATCTGCATATTGTTTCGTGTTTAAGTCTTCATTAGCCACGCACGCATGTATGCTCCGCAGAGAAATTATTGACAGCAGACGGAGAAAACAGAGGATCTCATTTGATCGACGTAACGTTTAATTATCGATTGGAAACATTCAATTTTAATGCGGCTCGATGTCTCTACCGACATGCCAGTGCTCGTTACTGATTATACATTTCTTGCTGATTGTTGGGCTGTTTGCTTTGTATTTTCTGGGAATCCTTCGTACAATCAGTGTCGTCATTGTTGATAACTGTTTGATCTATCTTCGGCATTTTATTTTAATCTATCGTATGTAAGAATCAAAGTCTTGACTGACTGATTGACATACCTATTAGACAATGCGCTATCTAAATATCCAAAGTCTAGAAATATCCATTGATGAGTCTATAGGCATTTCTGGACTAACCCAACTACTGATTGTAAAGAAGCATTGGGGGCTAGGGCGTGCTTAAAAATAAATTTTAAAAACTTGCATTCGAACGGGAATCCAAATTAGGGTTTAATGTTAACATTAACACAGAAAATCTTTGTTTTAAAACAAAGATTTTCTGTATTTGATATACCAGTTGATTTTTACACAAAATATGGGTTTCAGCATTCTTTGAAATTACCCCGTTTTACAGATTGTCGCTTACTTTGTAGTTACTTTGATTGTAAAAATATGTATTTTTATGTCTTAGCTATATTTCAGTGCATTTCGTATTTCGACACAGCAAAGGTTAAAAGTATTTATAGGATAAATATTTTGAGGCTATAAAGGTAAAAAAAAAATTCAATATCGGTTATCTGTAACCTTTATTCACCGAGGATTATTCGAAATATATTTTTCAATGACAATCTTTTGTAAAATCATTCAAACAGCGTATTTGCTAAGGAGTTCCGTTGCGAGTGTCTGTTGAACAGCTCCTGACTCCATCATCAGATCCGCTCGCTGTCACCATATTATTGCATTGTCACCGAAGTTACATAAGTATGCAACATTTCAGCTCGATCGGGTATGGGGATAACTGCATCGAAATTGAGTTGCAAGATTCCACCTTAACAAACATAGTTACATACACATACATACATGGCAAGACCGTGACTTGGAATAACATAAATAAATTGGGTTTTTTTTTCGAGTAGTAGGTACGCGAGTAAAGCTTAGGACTACAGCTAGTTCCACATAATCCCAGATACTCGATCTCTAACGTCGAAATCATCAAAATATAGTGATAAAAATGTAATTAAATAAAACCGGCCAAGTGCGAGTCGGACTCGCGCACGAAGTGTTCCGTACCAATTATCTATAAAAAAAACGGCAAAAAACACGTTTGTTGTATGGGATTGGGAGCCCTTCTAAAATATTTATTTTATTGGAACGAAGTTCCTTATCGCGCGTTGTGAAAGGGGGCTAGACGGAAAAAATTCTTACGAAAAGTTGTCACGAAAAGTTGTCACGACACTTTTTTGCTATAGTATATCTATTAATATATAAATAATAATAATAAATAATAAATAATAAATATTGGTGGACATTTTACACATCGCCATCTAGCCCCAAACTAAGCAAAGCTTGTACTATGGTAACTAGATAACTGATAGAATACTTAAATACTTTTTTTTTTGTAAATAAATACTTAAGATACATACTAACACCCAGACACAGAACAAACATCTATGTTCATCACATAAATATTTGCTCTGGGTGGGGATCGAACCCACAACCTACAGCGCTGAAGGCAGAGTTACTACCAACTGAGCTGTGAGGCTGTCATATAATTAATAATTATTATCTATTAAGTCATATATTAATTGTGTCGAGGTCGAGGTCGAGGTGGATGTGGAGGTCGAGGTCGAGGTCGAGGTGGAGGTGGAGGTGGAGGTCGAGGTGGAGGTCGAGGTCGAGGTCGAAGTCGAAGTCGAAGTCAAAGTCAAAGTTGATTCCCCTTCCCTTGTCCCACGTTATTTTGTGAGAACTTCGTTCCTTCCGGGTGTCCCTTGACACCTCTCAAGTTTTTTCTTTTTCTAGTATTTGTTGTTATAGCGTCAATAGAAATACATAATCTGTGAAAATTTCATCCGTCTAGCTATCACGGTTCAAGGCTGTATCCTTGTGACAGACAGACGGATAGCGAAGTCTTAGTAATAGGGTCCCGTTTTTACTCTTTGGGTACGGAACCCTAAAAATGAAACAGGACCACGACTGTAATCCCCAAGTACGGTAAACATACTCTCAGATCTCCAGGCGAATTGGTTAGCATTCCACACGTGACAGGTTTAAAGCCCATCGCCTTGTATAGGAAAGTGATGATTGAATTCAAATTATTCGATTCAATCGACACGTGTTCGACATCGACGGTATGTAGGTTTTCTTGACCTTGGTAATGAATTTCTCGACAATGCAACCAGTTTTAACGAAGTCAAAGAACTCATTATATTGCAAGTTGACTAAATAACTGTTAAGTTCGGCCAACACATCGGAGCATATTATTTATCGTTATCTATTGCGATTGCGAAGATACCAAATGGATGACAATGTTTATAACCAACTTCGAAAAAGAAGGAGATAGATATCAAAAATTTTATTACGCACACCATGAGTGACCATATCGTGTAAGGAAAAAAATGTATAAGTGTCGTATAAAATATCAATTTTACTTTTACCATAACTGGTTACGAACCTCCGGTTTCGTACTAGGACGAAGGGTTACGAACTATACTCTTTTCGGAATACTGCTAGAGACCACAGTGCCAAAGTTTCATTTGAAGAAGCATTGTCAATATTATCTTTACACTCGACTATTGTTTGTTCGTGTCCTATCGTATTCTATGTCCACAGTGAAGGACACTACACGCCTTGGCTGCGTTTGCGCAAGCGTGTCGTAAGATACGCGGTAAACCCGTAATTAACTGACTGTGTGAACATTTAAAAAGAAACTGATTGTAATGAGCTATAGCTTCTGGCCGTGTGGTACCCGAATAAAATTTAAGCTCGTATGTCACTCTCTAACACATGCGTTAGGAGTATCTACTATGTATACAAAATAGAAACCGGCCAAGTGCGAGTCGGACTCGCGCACGAAGGGTTCCGTACCATTATCTATAAAAACGGCAAAAAAATCATGTTTGTTGTATGGGAGCCCCCCTTAAATATTTATTTTATTCTGTTTTTAGTATTTGTTGTTAGAGCAGCCACAGAAATACATAATCTGTGAAAATTTCAACTGTTTAGCTATCACGGTTCATGAGATACAGCCCTGTGACAGACAGACAGACGGACAGACAGACGGACAGCGAAGTCTTAGTAATAGGGTTCCGTTTTTACCCTTTGGGTACGGAACCCTAAAAAATTAAGTACGGTAGACATACACTCAAATCTCAACGCGATTAGATCCTTGAAGATATCTAAAAGGAAAAGTCAGTGATACTTCCAAACAATATATTTGGCACAATACCCACAATTTTGCAGCAGTTAGTATTCAATACGTGACAGGTTGCAAGCCCATCGCCGCTTGTAAGAATACTAACTGGTTTCTAATACGAGTTGGTCTCTTATTTCGTGTAGATTATTGGAATGCGTTTGTATGAAAAGCGCGAGTATCATTCTCTGGATTGTTGTACAACTCGATCAGATGAATCGTTGTACAGTACCAGAGAATGGACTATTGAATTAAAAACTGATTTATCGTCGTCATAGCAGTGGCAATTACCTATTGTTCATTACTGTAATTGCGATTACTTATACGTCATATCGCTTATCGTGATGATTACCAATTACTGAAAAGTACCGACAGGTAATTTTAACGTCTTCCTGTGAGGAAGACGATATCGATCTAGCTATCTACATCGTTTTTGAAACTGAAAATCATACATAGTCTATTGTAATCTACACTACTAATAAACAAAGATACAATTTTAACTAAAAAACTAGTGCATGAGTTTTAAAAATTCTTTCACCTATTTAAAGCTACATTATTAGCAAGTAACAAGGCCATATTTTATTTAAAAAAAAATATAAGATTCTCACAAAATGTTATCTAGCCTAATATATCTCCTATATTTTGTCTTTCAAAATAAGCAAAGTAACCGGTCATGCAGTCGGTAAAAGCAAGTTTTCATTTGCAAATTTTACGACGTTATTAAAAAACCGGCCAAGTGCGAGTCGGACTCGCGCACGAAGGGTTCCGTACCATTATCTATAAAAACGCCAAAAAAATCATGTTTTTTGTATGGGAGGCCCCCCTTAAATATTTATTTTATTCTGTTTTTAGTATTATATGTTAGAGCAACAACAGAAATACGTAATCTGTGAAAATTTCAACTGTCTAGCGATCACGGTTCATGAGATACAGCCCTGTGACAGACAGACGGACAGCGAAGTCTTAGTAATAGGGTCCCGTTTTTACCCTCTGGGTACTGAACCCTAAAAATTGAAAAAAAATCACGCATCGGGATTCGTAAAGGGGTCGGAAAGTCGGAAAGAACCCATTAACTTGAACAATAACCATCTAATCGTTTGTTTGCACTTCTTAGGTATAACGCACCACGCATTTTAATGCCCGCGATGTTATCACACGCTTTTGTGCCATACCGTATACTTTTACGTGCATTATGAACTAACATGGTGGTCTTATTATATTATATAGTGTAAGTCAATTACCATTTACAATCAAATCATAATATTTACTTAGGATCGTCTTTATATCCTAATCCTTTTAATGTAATAAATGCGAAAGTTTGTCAGTTTGTTTGTATGTCTGTGCCTCAATCAGTCGTAAACAACGGATTAAGATGAAATTTACTGTAGATGATATAATGCCCGATTAAAACATAGACTAAGTACTTTAAATTACGAAACACATCCCCAAAATGATAAAAAAAACGCAAAAGGGATGATTTTGGCTTAGACGGCACTGGTGTGCAAAAAAACTGACATCAGTGTTGAAATTAGTTGTCATAGCAACGTGCGTTACTCTATGCGATTATAGAAATTTTGAACAGGATAACGTCTGTCACGTGTGTGCTAGTGTGAATATACGCCTGTTCTTTGAAGAGTTGATACCGAACTTTAAAAAAAAAAAAAAAAAGTACATTTATTTGACAAGACAGCAAACAAAGATATAAAACGAGATAGTTGGGAAAACAAAACAATGTTATCGTAGTACCATACTAAAGTAGTTTATTCAGAAGGTAAATTACCCCGGCCATCCATTCCATCCAAAAAATCAGCTTAATATTAGGCTAAATAGGAAGGTGATAGTTTCTTAAATCTGAAGATTTCTATGAAAACTCTCGTTAAGACAATTGAAACAATCTCGGTCGATACTTTCAAACGAATTTCTAGCAATGAAAGTGAGAGGGATGTTTGTAACAGTATTCAATGCAGCGCTTATCGAATCAATGTTCATGGTCGCATCGTGTCGGAACGGAGCCCGTAGTTTCGAAATCTAAGCGTGGCATTTGGTACAACTCTCAAAACTTTGGGATTACATTTTTAGGGTTCCGTACCCAAAGGGTAAAAGCGGGACCCTATTACTAAGACTTCTCTGTCCGTCTGTCTGTCTGTCTGTCACAGGGCTGTATCTCATGAACCGTGATAGCTAGACTGTTGAAATTTTTGCAGATGATGTATTTCTGTTGCTGCTATAACAACAAATACTAAAAACAGTATAAAATAAATAATTTAGTGGGGCTCCCATACAACAAACGTGTATTTTTGCCGTTTCTTTATACATAATGGTACGGAACCCTTCGTGCGCGAGTACGACTCGCACTTAGCCGGTTTTTATTTAATATTGTTGACGTCTTGTTCCGAGGAAGCAAGCTGTGGGCGAGTACATAGGTACATAGTTGTTTTGTTGCTCTCTATTAACCTATTACTACCTATACAGATAATATAATTATCTGAACTCGTATTCTTTTACTTGTTCGGATGGAAGTAAAATATATTGGACAATAATTAAAAAAAACCGCTAGTTTATAGTTTATTTCAATAATCACGCGATGCTTAAGGACGTAGGGCGCGATTTGTATAATCATAATCTACGAGTTAGTGCTACATACATACATACAAAATGATTGTTCAGCCTTCATGTTTGTGGTATAAAAAAAATGTAGATAAAGTTGTTTCTTCAAGCGACATTTGAAATATTATCGTTCGTGTGGAACTACTTAGTAGCATCGGAGAATTAAGTCTTCCATTAGTTACCACTCCAGGTGTAGTGTGTGGACACTATCTATCATGTCGTATTTATTCTTGTCAACAGTTATTCTTATTTCTTTTTTTGTATCTTAAAAAAATGTAATACAGCTGTATGTTTTTTTGAATTCTGTCCTTGACCATCTTTTACATTCCCTCGTGTCCTTTTTAGGATTCCGTACCCAAAGGATAAAAACGGGATCATATTACTGAGACTTCGCTGTCCGTCGGTCTGTCCGTCTGTCCGTCACAAGGCTGTATATCATGTGAACCGTGATAGCTAGACAGTTAAAATTTTCACAGATTATGTTTTTCTGTTGCCGCTATAACAACAAATACTAAAAACAGAATAAAATACATATTTAAGTGGGGCCCTCGTACAACAAACTTGATTTTATTGCCGATTTTTATAGATAATGGTACGGAACCCTTCGTGCGCGAGTCCGACTAGCACTTGGCCGGTTTTTTTTGTTCTGTTGGTTGTTAATAGTAATATACGCATATTTTGTTCTCTAAATTGTCTTGCGTTTCTGGTTTATTGTGATATCCTTGACCATCTTTCACATCCTTAGTATGGCCATCTATCTGTGACTTTTGATTACTTCACTTCACCTGCCATTTCACCTGGCCTTCCTGCTTGTTCCTTTACTTTAGGGTTGCCGATAAACTGATCCATCATATATGGTATCACTCACAATAGATCTAAATGTCGTTAAGCTGAGGCCTCGGCGGAGATATTTAATCGGTAAAACGTTTATATAAATACTAGCAGACCCGCGACGGACGTTGTCCTGTCCAAATTTCATAATTAAAGTAACGCACGTTGCTATGACGACTGATGTCAACACTGTTGTCAGATTTTTTGCACACCAGCGCCAGTCTATCTATACCCAAATAACCCCTTTTGCGGTTTTTTTTACATTTTGGGGATGTTTTTCATATATATAATAATAATAATAAATAAATACTGGTGGACATTTTACACATCGCCATCCAGCCCCAAACTAAGCAAAGCTTGTACTATGGGAACTAGATAACTGATAGAATACTTATATACGTTTTTTTTAGTAAATACATACTTATGATACATACTACACACCCAGACACAGAACAAAGATCTATGTTCATCACACAAATATTTGCTCTGGATGGGGATCGAACCCACAACCTACAGCTAAAAACCTACATTAAAGTACTATATGTGTTATTCGAGAATTATACCTACATCTGCGGCAAATTTCATCTTAATCCGTTTTGTAGTTTATGCCTGATTGAGGCACAACATACAAACTTTCGCATTTATAATATTATTAGGATAACTTGCATAAACCAGAAAATAACTGTAAACTACTTATTAACGCACGAATAACTATTTTAATGTTTTGACCGCAAATTAAAAACGGGTCTTATCAATTGAATATTAATCAATTATCAATTAAAGCAGAGATAAAGAAGATTCCATTTAGGCTTTACAACTTACTGTAATAGTAAGTTGTAAAGCCTAAATGGAATCTTTTATATCTCTGCTTTAATTCTTTGATAAAACCGTGATAAGTTATAGGCCACTTAGGCACTTGTTAAGTGGTAAAAAAATCACTACTACATACTTTACTTAACTGAAAGTTTGCTTCCGTAAAGATAATTATCTAAGGCTGAGATAAAACTTGCTAAGAGATAACGAAACACGCGCTTTTACTGAGCCGCTATGCTGATATAACTCTTACGAGTAGAATGAGCATCGTAACCATAGCCACCTTTTTTAGGGTTCTGTGACCAAAGGGTAAAAACGGGACCCTATTACTAAGACTTCGCTGTCCGTCTGCCTGTCACAGGGCTGTATCTCATGAACCGTGATAGATAGACAGTTGAAATTTACACAGATGATGTATTTCTGTTGCCGCTATAACAACAAATACTAAAAACATGGGGCTCCCATACAACAAACGTGTATTTTTGCCGTTTTTTTTAGATAATGGTACGGAACCCTACGTGCGCGAGTCCTTCTCGCACTTGGCCGGTTTTTATTTATACCTCCTCTGTACCGTTATCGTTATCTTAACAACTCCCTTGACAAATTTAACTCATTTACCAGAAAACCTTGCTTGTACCTACAACCTTTCCTTCCAAAGTTCCTGCAGATAGAATCAACAGATCAAAAAAATTATCGGACAAACATACAAACGATCCGTCCAAGTTCATTAGTGATCTTCACTATCGATCAATTAGTATATAGCCGTCTTTTGACGACTTGGCTCTGTACTGCTAATTCTTAAGCTTGCAATACATGTTGGCGGAGCTATGGCCAACGCGAGCGTAGGCAAATCGATGCAAGGCAAGTGCTACCGTCTAGACGTTCGGCAAGTTTACGCAAACTATTGCAAGCGGCCAATGGATGAGTTGGACGAGTGAAGCTGCCCACACGTTGGGTGCTGTGTACACGATTGGCCGAGCGTAGACAAGCGCCTTTGATTTGTGCAAAAAAACCGACACGGCTCCGAAGTGAGGCGAGAGGACGCGAGCGACCGCGAGTGGTGACAAGTCATTGCAATTGACCTCTATACACGTTGGCGCTTGTATTCAATCGGCCAGCTAGGCGAGCGACACCGAGCGATGGCAAGGCAAGGCAAACATGCCGTCTACACGTTGGTATTGGCCCTCGCTCGGCAACGTTGGGCCAACATGTATAGCTAGCTTTACAAGTTACAAGTTAGCGGAACAATTGTTACCTGTAAACAAAACGTAATGTTATGTTATAATCCTACTAATATTATAAATGCGAAAGTTTGTGAGTTTGTTTGTATGTTTGTGGCTCCATCAGGTCTAAACGACAAAACGGATTAAGATGAAATTTTCTGTAGATGTAGTAAAAAACTAAAAACATTCCCAAAATGATACAAACACGCAAAAGAGATAATTTTAGTATGGATGGTGCTGATGTACAAAAAATCTGACATCAGTCGTCACAGCAACGTGCGTTACTCTATACGATTATTGAAGTTTGGACAGAACGTCTGTCACGGGTCTGCTGGTGTTATAATAAAACATGAAAAACAAATGTTTACAAGCCAAAATGTCTGGTATGATTAAGACGTGTCGTGGATGGTTGGTTCGAGCAACTAATGCCGGTTTACCAATGGAATATAATAAACTAGCCGACACGTAACAGACGTTGTCCTATCAATTTTTTTTTGTAATAATCACATAAGATAAAGCAATTTCAGGCAGCTTCAAATTTTTTCCCTACAAACCTTGTACTGATAAAATAAATTACGAATTTTGGTAAAATGCGTATCATTCATTAGTCCAAACTGCGTTGCTATGACGAATAAATGTTTTTAGCCTGTGATGTCAGATTTGTTGCACACAAAAACGCCATCTATACCAAAAATCATCCTTTTTACGTTTTTTTTTATCATTTAGGGGTTTTTTTTTCGGATTATAAGTTCCCCTTTTATTTATTCAGATTTTTTATCTACATACAGCAAATTTCATCTTAATCCGATTTGTCGTTTATTTTTGATTAGGGAACAAACATAGCAGCCTTATCACAAACTTTGGCATTTATAATATTATTAGGATTGAAACGTCGTCGCGTCGTTTCGTTTTTACCACATGGTGTTTTTACCCCAAAGACAGGTGTGGCGTGTACCTGTACAGCCTACCTACATAGCAAGTAATGTCTATTCTATGGCTGTAGGGGAAGCGGCTCGTGCGCATCGAGAAGGAAAACGCACCTTTTGAAGCAACTTTTTCAACTTAATTCGTGTAATTTTATGGCGAAATTCCAACGATAGGTCACTATTACGTTGTAATTATTTAATAGTCGCACGAAATAGTCAAATAATGGGAATAGAATATCTATCTATTTATCTAGGTACATATAATTTATAAATAGCTATGCGTGTGTTTAATAGCTTAAAACGTATAGACAGGTGGTCATAAAAGAAACAAAATGGAAAAGTAATAATTACTTTTTAAAATATTAAAAAGAATACCGACGTAAAATAAAAACTAAAAGAACACAATCATTTTTATCGTTTTTAGTTTTTTAAACGTAATTATATAGAAACAATTATGTTTGTTGTGTGACTGTAGGAAACGGTCCTACAATCGTAACATGTCTCTGAATCGTTACAGAAGTCAAGTCCTAATTAATGGCTATAAACATGATAAATAATGACGATAATAATTCTTCTTACGCTTAACTTAGGAAGACACCGCATTACATCTATATTATTTACTTTAGTATTATAAATGCGAAAATGTATTCTCTGGTTGGTCCTTCTATCACGCAGAAAACGGATCGACATGTTTTTTAGGGTTATGTACCCAAAGGGTAAAAACGGAAGACTTCTCTGTTTGTCTGTCACAAGGCTGTATCTTATGAACCGTGATAGCTAGACAGTTGAAATTTGATGATGTATTTCTGTTGCCGCTTAACAACAAATACTAAAAACAGATTATAAAATTGACATATAAATAAGTTACATTTTATCCTGGTATCAGGGGTGCGAAGCCGCAGGCAGATGTTAGTATACTATATTAATCTTTAAACTTTTACGTACCAATTTGTAGTCATATACTAAGCCTAAGGCTACGGGTAGTCGGGTGTACTTTCATGCATATGGTAGGTTCGTTAGATTGTTGTACACCTGTCGGCCGTTATTCATCGTTCTCTAATCAAATATGACATTAGAAAAAAAACTTTTTTTCTTCTAGATATGTTATCTATAAAATATAATAAAACAGATACAAGAAAAAATTTATATAGGTACCCATATTTTTATGCGAAAACGTATCGAAGTCTGATGTTTTAATAACTCGCATGGAGTGATCGGAGGTTTTATTTTATTTCTACTTTATCTAGAAATCTAATTACGAAAAAACGCCTTCGTAACACGCGAACGAAGTCGCGCACAACTTATAAATAAATAAAAAAATAAATAGGAACACGACTGTAATCCCCTAGTACGGTAGACATCCTCTCAGATCTCCAGACGCTTAGATCCTTTGAAGATGTCTAGTGGACGTGCCTCTGACTACCCCCACTAGACATCCTCAAAGGATATAAGCGTCTGGAGATCTGAGAGGATGTCTACCGTATTTGGGGATTACAGTCGTGTTCCTATTTATTTTTTTATTTATTTATAAGTTGTGCGCGACTTCGTTCGCGTGTTACGAAGGCGTTTTTTCGTAATTAGATTTCTAGATAAAGTAGAAATAAAATAAAACCTCCGATCACTCCATGCGAGTTATTAAAACATCAGACTTCGATACGTTTTCGCATAAAAATATGGGTACCTATATAAATTTTTTCTTGTATCTGTTTTATTATATTTTATAGATAACATATCTAGAAGAAAAAAAGTTTTTTTTCTAATGTCATATTTGATTAGAGAACGATGAATAACGGCCGACAGGTGTACAACAATCTAACGAACCTACCATATGCATGAAAGTACACCCGACTACCCGTAGCCTTAGGCTTAGTATATGACTACAAATTGGTACGTAAAAGTTTAAAGATTAATATAGTATACTAACATCTGCCTGCGGCTTCGCACCCCTGATACCAGGATAAAATGTAACTTATTTATATGTCAATTTTATAATCTGTTTTTTCGTGATCCTATTTTATTTATTTTTAGGAACTTTTAATGGGCTAATTAAGTTCTAGAAATATTTGTATATAAATTAAATCCAGTTCTACAATCGTCAACAACAACAATCATCTGTTTTATTATTTTGCCTTGGTCGATTAATAATATTCCTTTCTGTTTAAATTATTAGACTCGTAGTAAGCCTCCTAGTTTTAAGTAGAATAAACTAAATATCATTAGTCGAGTTCCAAATTTAAAAAAGCTTGTTTTTTAACGCGAGATAAAACAATAATTATTGTAACGTAATTTTGTCCCATAAATATTTGAATTATTTGCTTGATTTTACAGCAACTTAAGCCTACATGGGTATTGAAATTTACTGTCATTGGTCGTCTAAATGTACCTATACAAAAAATGGAGTCAAAAATATTCAATTTTCTACAAAAACTTACTCTATTTATCCGTAAAAGTAGTTTCATTATCTCTACGTAAGTACACATAAAATCATTGCTGATTTCTTTAAATAAAAATATGGTATCAACACTATCCTAGTTGCGCGCAAGACCTATAAGTTTAAAAAATCCTCATATTACTACACCACCACCACTCCCACCACCAGTACTCCCTTAATTATATTCTACAGGCTACTACGACTAATTATTTCTACGTCTTATCCACCCTTGTTCATCGGCCGTTACAATACCTTCGAGGGGTTGAATAATTGTTCAATAAAGATTAATCTAGACCTCAATATCACCTATCATATCTTGAATGAAGCCTACCTGTAAGTTGCTAATCGCATCGGATTCAAACTAGCGTGATGATTGTGCCACGCCTCTTTCGAGTTACTTTTTGCACGTGCTGATATCATCCGATAATGAATAGCAACAAAATAAATTATTAATACATCTTGTTCAGTCAGAAAGATAACTTTTATTATATCCGAAACACACACTTCAGTCTGGTAAAAGGAAGTCTGTAATTTTTTTTCAATAGTGAGCGGACTATTATTTCCAGACTCATTTACATGTGTGGTTAATATGTTAAAACCGGTTTTAGTCGTATCACTGTCGCTTATATAACTCATGCAAATTTCCGAATTAAATTTACATTTGCAACTTGTGCAAAAAAGAAGTATGTTGAAAAATACATGTTGTGATGACCTGCCGATCCCTCATAATGTGGGACAAGGGCAGGAAGATGATGATTTACATATTGTAACTGCAATACACAGATACACAAGTCATCATTCTTGGACAGGACAATCAAAGCTCAGCGTTTAGAGCTTGACAATATGTTCCATATTGTAGTTCCATAAGTTTTGTAATTTGACGAAACGAATATCTCAAATAACATTCTTGGTGAAGACACAGCTCTGGAGAGGTCGGCGTGAGGTCGCAGCGTGACTCATCGCCAAACCGGATCCGCGGGCATGGGCTGCCTCGCGTGAACCTACAGCTTTCAGTATTAGATGCTTCATCCGACAAAGCTATTTGCGGAGATTTGAATAGGTGGTTACATTTGGAATTATCGTCCAACGCAATAAACTTGAGCTCAAAATATAAATAATACCTTTTGGCGGCCTACAAACTCCGTCATCAGAGTCACTAGCAGCTTTTTAACAAAAATGATCACGTACAATTAGATCTATTGCATCTCGAGTCCTTGAAGGTGTCAAAGGTGTCAAGCCAGAAGCACGTCTGAACATTGCATTACATAGTCTGAATGGTTAACGAAATGAGATGCAGCGTTGGTAGTTAAAAATAGTAGAATAATGACATATTTTACAGTTAATAACAAATTTTGAAATCTCCGAAAAGCCCGCATGCCAGCATTTGACCTGATTGCTACTGTCGCACAGTAGTCATATTGAGTAACATTCTAACTCTACGATTACAACCAGCTGAATTTATTGCTATGAATTAAACAGGCATCTAGTTCGTTCAAAGTATAAAAACTTACCCAAGACTCTGACATAACAACCCAGCGGGTTTGCGCCGTCGCTAACTGTGCTGATTCCCATCAATGCATTATATCACCCAGTTTCAAGAGTAGCTCAAATCAAAAGTAATTATGCGTCATCGTTGCTCGTAAATTCAAATGTGTTTGTCCTTTTTTTCACGGAGCAACGGTCATTATTTTTACAAGCTTTTATTTAACTTGAAATGTATGTATGTAACTGTGTATGTTAAGGTGGAATCTTGCAACTCAATTTTGAAGCAGTTATCCCCAACCGATTGAGCTGAAATTTCGCACATTTATATAAATTCGGTGACAATACAATGATATGGTGACAGTGAGCTGATCTGATGATGGAGTCAGGAGCTGTTCAACAGACACTTACAATGGAACTCTTTAGTAAACACTTCGATTGAGTAAAAACTTTGCATACTTTCCGATGACAATATTATATGATGTGACAGATGATAGCGCTAGATTAATTGTCTACAAGTTTCAAGTTCTTTATGAGAATAAGATTTTTCATTTGAACCACCGTAAGATAATTATAATTATGCATTTTCAAAATTACTTTCTTAGTACCTATCTACCTATACCTACACCAAAATTCCTAGTTCCTAGGACCAAGTGATTAGGCTTTGCGTTGTATGTCGTTAAATCGATATTTCATATTTTAAGGAATGCAGATAATGGATAACAAGAAATTATTGCACATAATATTTTAAAAGATTATTTGGTAACGTTGCATCACGGTCCAGTATCATTGTTATAGTGATAAGGTTCGTGTAGATTAGATTACTAAAGTCGAATGTAATTACGAGTATACAATATTTTATGCTGTACAAAATCTAGAGGCCTTGGGCCTGAATCACCAATTGCATGGTTACTTTTGCTTTCAGTTAACATAAATGATTATTTAAGATCATTTATACATTGACGTCAGAGGGCATTCAAATATTTATACAAAACCAGCAGATTTGTGTACCGACAATTTTTTAAATATCCGAACTAATTAATTTCTGTAACTAATTGTAACTGCTTTCAAACTAAAACTTGAGAATGATAATCCTTATCATCTGTTTGAATATTTATCGATGGATATAGATTTTACTGATACGATTGTACATTTTATCGTTTCGTTCCTATTATTTTAGGTATCTTCAGCTAACACTTATTAATATTAGGTCGCATCCGGGTGTACCATGGTACTCGTAGCTTCTGATACCCACGACATAGGGAATCCTAGTGTCAGTCATACACATAATCTTGATCCCAACTCCCCCACTCTTAGAAGTGCCGGAATCAGTTCCACGTTTCTTTCTAGTTTTACGGTTATAAACCTTGTATATCCCCTTCGAACCTTTTTGAATCTAACATTTCCAATACAACTCATTACTCTTCAACGCACACAACACGTGTCTTCTTTTTTTCTTCGCGAATCACGACACGAAAATCAGATGTAAACTGAATACAAAATATAGCATCTCTTATTGTTGCCAGGTTGTCACAATTGAACATGTTTTATTCTGATCACTTTTGACCGCATTAGCGCTGGTAGACCTACATTAATCTGCTTTATGGGAATATAGTTTTTCTTTGTCGTTTTGTAGTTCTCGTTATAAAATAAAACATGTGGTTACTCTTCATTCACCGTCGTTTTTGCTTATTTTCTTACAAGCTTTCGCCCGCTGCTTCGCTATAAAAAGTATCCAATGTTTAAATTCAGGTCATGATCAAATTTCATCGAAATCTGTTATACCGTTACATTGTGATTGTAGGTTATAAACAAACAAACATTAAAACTTGCGTTTATTATAATGCTAGTGTGTTTGTTCACTACCTACCTTTTTGATGGTTCTTTAGTAATGGATGCTATTAGTATTGTTTCAAAATAATTAATATTACAATTGGAATTTTTCTATTTTTTTTTTTTTTTATGATCACGTTTTCAGACTGGTTTTCACGATTTTGTTTTTACTTACATTATCAAAAAAACTAATCGTTATCGATCAAAAATAACTCGACCGCAAAATTCCGCTTTGGTTACCATTGCCTAACACAGTCTAGCTAGTGCTTCTATTGCGACTTCTCTGTTTTGGGCAATAACTTAGGATTATCTCGACTGGTTTCCTATTGTTTCTCTCAATTACATCCGGGCGTTGACCCTGCAAATAATTGTTTGGAATTATCTTAAGTGGTTTGTATTGTGCTGGTGACCGAGCTGTGCCAGCAATGAAACCTCTCTTGATATTCAGTTCAACTGTTTGTTAAATTATGTTATTTTCAATTAGGGTTTGTTTTAGAATGCAAACATATTGTTTCTAGAAAGTAAAGCATACTTGCATCGTCCAATAAAAAATCTTGCTTAGCTAGTTTTGTTCCATGTAGTAAGTCGAGTTCGCTTTCAGTTTACTCGCGTTCAAGTCTTTATTTAGCTCTTAGGGCAGTATACTCATAATTATTTATTTTATATTTAACGTTTTGTAAATTTTACTACGCACTAAATTCAAGTTAAGTCATATTTTAGGACTTTCCTGTCGTCATATTTTGTTATTATTGTAATAATTAAACTTTAAAGTCTCATATCTATACATATAATAAAACTGTAGAAGAGTTCAATTCTGTACATTGATTAAAAACTAAAAAAAATACTCCTAGGGGACAAGTAACACAAGCAAAAAAAAAACATTTTGAAATTTTTGTCTGTCTGTCGTCTGTTGTCCGGCTTTCACGCAAAAATTACTGGACGGATTTTGATGAAACTTTTTTTGTTATGTAGCTATTAGTCCTCGGCAACATAATAGGCTAAAATGTATTTTGAAGATTGGAATACCAGATGTGAAACTATCTGTCCCCCAGCGAAGCGGGCACGGGTCAGCTAGTTCATAGATAAATGTTTTAGCAAATTGTAAATTTTACCATAAAACCGCTTTAATGATGATAGCTTTTTCCTTTTTTGGATGTAAATTGCCATAATAGATAGATAGAAAATACTTACAATCAACAAAACAAACAATTATACTGAACAATGGGCGGTCTTATCGCCAATCAACGATCTCTACCAGGCAACCGTAGATAGATCGGGATAGTTCGCTCATGTCTGTCTAAAAGTATGTCAGTGAAGAAATCAATAAAGTGTATATCAAATTTTAATAGTTTCTCTAAGTAGGTGCAATAGCAGAAGGTGCATTTTGCGTCGCGACCTATACTTACATAAGAACTTGTAACATGTAATCATATTGTTGACATTGCGCATAAAAATTGTATTTACATGCTATCAGGTTGCAGTTTCACGTTGACGTCATAGCTTCGTGCTGTCCTGTTGTTATCCTATCATCATGTAATGTAGTTTAAAATTATGAAATTGCCATTTCCGCGGTAATTTTTATACTATCTTCGTTTTCTTTCTACTCATACTCATCAAATAATATGGCACTTACATCACTTTACTCTTCTCTATCGCTATCGCCAAGGTCATCCCGATTATCACCATGTTTCGAAGTGGTACTTGTTGTCATGACTAACACCTCGGTTACAAATAGAATCTTTAGCTTCTATGACGTCATTGTGTATTTTAGGTACACAGGGCTTGTTAATATGTACAATTGACTAATTATTTAAACAATAAAATTGTGTATACCCACCACAGCATTAGTACTAATAGTATACTTAGTAATCATTTCTGAGTCATATTCAGGTTCCATAAGTTTATTTTCTAAAACTTGACCAAGCCTAAAAAAACCAGCCGCTTATTTATAATTAGCATTCTGATACTAAATAATCATTATACTAATCACTTTCGTTCCAGTGACGTCGTCAGCTACATTCACAGTGTTGTCAATGAATTGTCATATATTTGGATTGCCAGATATATAAGGATGTTTAAATCACTTTTATACCTACTAATATACATTACCTACACAGTACCGGGTCTTAGTTTAAATTTTAGATATTACTTATTAGAATTTTAAAATGACCGAATATGTATGTTTAAACTATTTATAAACTTATAACTATTTTATAATATGTGAATTAAAACCCGCATTAGGTTTTTTTTGACTTGCTTTCTGCGAATTATCCTCCTGTACTCTATCGGTGCTATTAATAAAAAATTACTTATCCAAAGATCATCTGAGGTTACACCAAGACTTGTTAATACCAGCTTAATGTAAGCAACTCCATTTCTAATCCTTGTTTATTAATATTGAATTCGACTAGTCCAAACGTAAGCGTTGGATTAAATTTAATCCTGCGCTAGTCTACGTTTATTAATGAGACGGTATGAGTTTAGATGACTGATCACTGATGTGTGGCAAACTGTCAAACCTCAATGTGCGTTAAAGTATCCGAGTAGGTACTTGTGATAATGATACTCGATTTCGGTATTCTCCAAGTACTTGACAGCGTCGCCGATTCCGGCTTGACCAGGCAATGAATCACGCGTTTCTAGCCAGCCGCCATCGCGCCATGCCAATGCGCTTTCGCTGCACATTTTCAAAGACTCGATGAACCGTGGTGGTGCCTAATTCGATTGCTTTCTCTATTGTGCTCACGAGTTATGCGATAAAGTCAATTTCTCTTAGTATCGAAAATAAGAAGAGAACTTGATGACAAAATATTGTTTGACTTTCACTAACAATAAATCTATCTTAGCTTCAAGTAAGTCTTCAGCACACGTAGGTAATGTTATGGGCAGAGCTGTTCAATGATGGAATCTGGTTACGTCCTACGCTACAAAGGAAACGATAATAGGGTATCTCAATGAAAAATGTTCTTTCCAAACACAATTTTGATATTACTTCTTCCAAATCACAAGAACACGGCTTATTTGCTCAGCCTTATTGTAAGCACACGAGCCGTTTGACATTGAGCGTGTCGTGTAACAAATGGATGCAAGGTTACAATTACAAGTTGCTCCTGAAATATAAGTAAAGATCAGTAACTGGTCGGTCAATGTTGTGCCCAATCAAGCTTGCTAATTTTAATTTATTTTGTTACAGGTAAAAACCGGTGTTGACTTGAACTTGAACGAAAATGATGCGTGTGGATTTTGTAAGTGCTTCCTGACTGATTTACTAGTTCGATGGATTATGTTTCAGTTATATTTTGTCATTAAAATTATAAAATGTTAAGGTTACTGTCAACTGGCTTTAACGTGAACAGAATAAGAAAGACACAATTTAACTAAATTTCCCACAGAATCGTCAACATTGTTTAATCAAATGCTGTCAGAGACGATCCTTTATAACATCTCAGCAGCATCTATGTATCTCTGAGTTAGACTTTAATCTCAAGAGACAAGCTCTAAACCGACGCTAAACTTACACCATCGCTAAGGACGGTAAATGTGATACATTACATACCCTTAAAACTTGTACTAAGCAAGCCAAAGTCATTACATTACTGCCATGCCACTTCGTGTCCAGCCTGCTGACATTTAAGCGCAGGTCTACTTATATCGCAGTTAATCTGACGTGAGCGTTATTCGGTCAAAACGTCAAGTCCAGTAGATAGGTTAATTAGATTACAGGCATAAGAGAGTTTAACTCGTTAATTGATCTGACAGGAATTACAAGAGTTGCTGCGTGCGTGTGGCTGATACGAATGAGGGAGGAGTAATGCAATGCCTGATATAACTCTAGGCTTAAAGAATTTTAAACAAAACTGTTGCCTAAACTTTTTTTGTTATTAAACTTCAGAGATATCCTCAGATCTTTAGATCCTTGATGATAATAGATAGGCTTCTGTTCGTAGACAAGTCCAAATATTATTGATAACAAAGCCCAGATTAATATAAACAGTAATGCTTCTAAGAACTGTGAATGTACAACCAGATAATATCAAGCGGCGACAATAATGAAAAGGCGCGTTAGCTGTACTGTCGTTCATGGCATTGTTAAGAGGGAGGGTTGCAATGTCACTGCATAACTGCACATAATAACAATTGCAGTTGCCATAATTACAGTGCCATACCAGAGATGGTTGTTCTTGGAACACGTAGAAATCTGTCGTGTTACTCTTACTATCACAGTTGAACATGCGATTGAGGCGTTTCGTAGGCAAGGTTTTCTAAAAGCATGATGCGTGTTCGGTAATGATGTAATGTAAAGGGTGAATTTTCACCTATGCGGAGCTGGGCGAAGCTGTGCGGAGCGGACCAATGACAGCGCTCAAATATTCGAGTTCTGAAAATGTCGAGCGTAGAGCTCCGCGTAGATGGAAACTTACCTTAAGAGTGCCGATGAAGTAAGTTCGTCCCTTCGCTGTGGGGTTTTTTTTTGGGTAATTTAATACCATTAATCACGTAGGCATATCAATGCTTCACTCCTCGTCCTTCTTAGTTATCCTAATACAACTCGTATAGGTTATCATATGCTCTACCGGTGAATATTGTTCATACATTTTGAGACACAATTTTCCTCATACGACGAGGGATAACATCATGCGGAAATTGTTTAGTACGCTTTAGAATTAATAATTTACGATCATGTGATGTGTGATAAATTGGTATTGTGGGTCATAGTAGGATTTCGACGAATATTTAATTTTGACTCGAACGACAAACGCACCATTGAAGACCAAGCTAAATTTGTCTTGCTTAGCTACGGCTTTTGTGGCATATTATAATCTTGTAAGTTTGTCCACTGCCCACATAAGACTTGCATGGAATGTAACACAATTATATATATAAATAAGCAAAGCAAATATAACGCAGATTTGTTATATTTACGCGTATATGGCTCGCGTTATGTATGGCTGTAATTAGTACGTGTATTCTAAACACTAGAAAGTTCTAGGCTATAATCAAATTATTATCGCTATGCTACTCTGGAAATTCTCACTACAACAACTATTATTACCTCTTCACTAGTTACTGCGAGATTCTATGAGACTTCCTTACATTAGATGATCTTAACATGTTACGTTGAATCATTTGGCAGAAATCAGAGAAAAAAAATCGAGCCTTGCCCATTGCCCATCGTCTATCGGTGAATCTAAATCAACAATCACCGCAATTCTAGAATCCTGTAATTTCGAGGGTGTCTATAGGTGGTCTTGCAAAGAAGGTTTAAATTAAAAAAACGCACAATTTGCGAGTGGTGCGTTGCGTTCCACTTGTAACGAGGATTATGACGCATACTCACATATGTTTCGACATGTTCCCTAGTTTCCTGCAAATGGCCTTACGCTCTGTTTACCTAAACTCTTTCCTGCTCATACATTAATTTGTGGTGATCTCAGCTTATAATAAACAGTCACACGTTAACTATGATAATGACATCATAACCTTGGCTTATTAATATGTCATAGATATACTGGCATAGTTTTAAGAATTCGCTATCAATACCTTCGTAATCGTTTCTTGTTATTAATTGCATGAGCATTTATATCCTTCAAGGTACGAGTTAATACAGTACATATAGAAAAAGATTTGTAATACAAGTACAATAGTCATACCTTCGTATTCAAGAACGACACTATGAGAACACGCACCCACAGTGGACGAAATCTTTTTTCATAAAAATCACTTTATGTGTTGTGCGACACTGCATAGTGTGACTAGAGGTACATTGTCGTGTGCCTCTAGCCAAAGTTGAGCTCTAAAGGCACACGGTAGCGTGCGCCATAGTGCCGCTCAACACATAAAGTGATGTTTATGAAAAAAGATTTCGTCCACTGTGGGTGCGTATTCTCATAGTGTCGTTCTTGAATACGAGGGATAGACTCGTAGACCACTAAAATAAGCAATAAAGACTACATTTGAAAGTCGAATATTCTAACGTTTTGTGTGTTTCGTCAGTGTTACATGTAGCAATAGGTTATACGTACTTCTTCTGTGGCAAGAGCTAGAAAGGGCAGCCCGCGACCGCGACCTCTCGCAGGCAGCTGATCTCTAGAGGACGTTGTGCAACCATATTATACTAACTGGGTATGCAATTGCATATGCAGACAATCTGACTACACCGAGCATAGAGTATATTGGATTTAAAAATGCAAGGAGTGTGAAATTCGTTTTGATAAAAGAGATTGTACCTATTCGTTGATAGGCTCTAACCATGGTTTTTGCATACGAGGTCAAATTTATACTGTACACACACATCGACGTCGTTATCTGTTATAGCAGATTATCGCCGAATTGTACGACATACACCATGAAGTAGATGCTGACTAATAATCATTTATACCATTATTTATGAAAATAATCTCCTTAAAAGACTGAGACTAAAGTAATGCTGCACCATACCCTTCACCTTTCCAAGCCGTTAGCCAAAGAACTGGCACGCGCACGAATAGAATTCAAACAACCACTTCATTCCTTATTCAACCTGAATCGCTCTTAATTGATTGTTGTCTATCGCAGTCATGTTACGTGCACCGAACAGAGTGAGTTGTATCTTGTAAACTGCGTTTTTATCGCAGGACGTGGCTATATAGGTACACATACACACGAGCAAGTTGTTAACAGAACACAAGGTGTGTAGGCTTATTGAGCTTATTTTCTTTCAATGTGTGGAAGAAATGATCAGATTACATGCAGATTTTCTGTGCTTTATCAATTTGGGCATGAGTTCTTACACAAACGAGTCAGGATTGTCCTCCTGTAAGTAATTCACTCTTTTGCCAGACATGCCCGGTCGATTAGTCGTATGCATTGTGGTATCGTATGGAGCGGCCGGATAGCGCATTGTGCAATGCCGCGCCCTCTTGTTTCCACAGTAATTCGTGGGAATATCCTCTCAAACATCCAAAAGGAACATTTTCAATCACACAACAGTGCACCGACCATGACCGTTTTCAGCTTCAACGGCTATTCATAATTGTTCAATGAATAAATTGTGTACCCGTTGTCAATGTCAATCCATTACCGTGTCATATTCATGTTTTCACTCATTTTCTAATCGGCTTATATGGTTTCGCATTATGTTTATTCGCGCCTGCTTTGGTGCGCCTCCATGTACAATTAGTTGCATGTTCGTCGAATGTATAGTGAATATTAATGAATAAGTTAATCAGCCAGTCAAATGTCAAAACTTTGAACTCCAAAGCGAACTGCTTCGTTTGACTGATCAAGTATCAAGCCTGCATTCAGCCAAAATCACTTCGGGTCGACATAAACAGGAAGTATAGACAAACAAGGATCGTTTGTTTCTCGTGACTCAACTTATCTCTCCCATCCTTCGATAAGGAACGACGCAGGAAACGATAAGAAATGAATGCAAAGTAGGTAGGCTCGCCAAAAACTAAATGAGGCCTCTGCCCAGTGCTACTTGATTCCGTTGTTATAAGAATGAAGGAGATCTGAGCGCAAGATGCGTGCACAATCACAAATACACAACTTGTTGCTTTTTAACGGGCAAGAACCAGGGTTGAAGGTCACAAGAACCTTTTCAGGACCATTCTGTGACTTAACGCAAGGTAACGAAGGAACAATCAGTTTTTTTAAGAAAATATCGAGCTAAGCTAATTTGTTAATCCTGGTAGCATTTCTGTTTTCTACCTGAAACACCGCAATCTAACTGAAACTGAAGTGCGGTCAATCTTCTTCTGTTTACGTTGAAGCTTTTTACGATTTTCATGATTACGTCTACTTACCTAAATTTTTTGTCAACATGTATTTTGGTGTTGGTCTAATATGAGAGTTGATGTGCAAAATATGCAAAATATTTTACTACATCATTGGCAGTTCTGTCGAGGTAATAGAGTTGCCACCACTGTCAAACTAGCGCGAGTTGGTGCAACAATCGTCTGCAATAGGCTTTACGCATCGACTACACAGCCCAAAAAGACACCGCATGCAAGGCGAACATTGACATCTACAAGGTCAGTCTTATACGGCCGATAAAAAATACCGCGCGTCAAACCTGCAGTAGTACCGACCACTTCCTTGACCCGTGCACATCTCGTCTGTTTATGCTAAAAAACCATTACCACAAGCTCAAGTTAGACTGGTTATTTTCCTTGTCGAAAGTCAATAGTGTTGTATCACTACTCAATAATTTGATGATCGATAAACCTACATAGTAGTAACAACAACAGTTGGACCTAACTAGTAAAACTACTTATTGCCAACTAGCTTCCGTCCGCGGCTTCGCTCGCGTTGTACCTACATGGATATGAAGTAACCTATTTGCTATTCGCATTTATCATATTATCGCTTTAGAATTAGTTCGCGTTCGCGTTCGCGTTCGCGTTCGCGTTCGCGTTCGCGTTCCCGTTCCCGATCCCGTTCCCGTTCCCGTACTATCAAACCTAATAAAGCTCAAATGGACTCTACGTTTTTTTAACTTTTGTATGGGAAAAAGAAAAGGGCTGTTTTTAGGTTTTCCCGGCAATTATTCGATTTTTTTTTCACCTTTTAAACCTTCATAGATTCCACGAATATTTAAAGACCAAGATAAAATAAATCCGTTCAGCCGTTCTCGAGTTTTAGCGAGACTAACGAACAGCAATTGATATTTATACATTCACCATTTTAAACACGTGTTTAAAATGGTGAAGGAAAACATCGCATCGTGAGGAAACCAGTACCTAGTAAGTATTTTTATAAGCGGCGATGGGCTTGCAACCGTTCACGTATGGACTGCTAACTACTGCAAAATGTGGGTATGTGCCAAATATAATATTTGGACGTGCCTCTGACTGCTTTCGACAACTCATGTCAACACTTCCCATCCCTAGTGAATCACGTCATTTTGAAATTAGAATGCTTTTTCCGGCTCCCCCCGTACCTCATACCTCACTGACTTGACAGAGTTGTTTGTTTGAAGAAATGAAGCCATTAGGCGTCTATTAGGCTATGTAGTCGATGGCTTTACGTTAGTCAGTGTCAAGTCTGTATCTAAATCGGGCAGCTTGCATCAGCGAGAGTGGTACGTGAAGGTGTGTAATCACGTGGAAGCGACTGACAGGAGCGATGTAGACTGCGCCGGGTTTCACTTCGATATCGAAGGCGTCACGCGATTCTGGAGCACGTGCTCGATTTAGTAATCAAAATGCGTTGACAAGATGAAGTGCCGGCACTTCTTTGATTTACTATCTTCCTTGATCTCGTGCATTACAGGGAATATGAAGATCTAAATAATTGGCGTGCGTAGTTGAAAACAAAATGAATAGCAACCCGCATGTCATCAAAAAGTTCTGGTAGATTGAAAAAGATAATACATTTGTGAATGAAGGTTCAGCTCGATCTTGATAAAGCATAATCAGAGCCGTCCTGAACACCCTAACTGCAGTGATTCTGTAATTATTTTACATTCTAACTTTTAGGTTTTGTTTAAGCGGTGATATAATTTGACTATCACAACGATTTATTTTACAAAACCGTGTAGAAGATTGTTGAGATTTGATTCTGCAATACGACTGGCTATATGACGTCATAAGCCCCCTAAGGCTTGCAAAATGGTATTACTTCTTTAAGTCATGCTAGTCACAAAGCAATAATACAAAACAGATTGGCCAAGAAAAACCAGTCACGTCAAAGAAGACCCGTTACCAGAGGAAGTAGAAAATATAATAAACTGTCGGATTTACAACCGCCGCCAAATGCTTTTATCGTAAATGGAAACCGCACCACACTATTATAGGCAAGACGGGAGTAATTAGAGAGGTACACTTTCACAGCGACCATGCCGGCCGACAGGTGTCATAGCATTTCACTCGGGTCACTGCACTTCCCCAGAAGCTGTTCAATCAGGGAGCTAATAAAAACGTTCACGAGATTACTGCCAGATAGACTACTTTATTATGATCGCGATGGACAGCCAAACGAAGAAGTTACAACCAATAAATATAAATGCTGCAGTAGTCACATCGTTAAAATGAAATTAATGAAGTGTTCAGATTAGAGCTGCTGACTTTGGCGATAAATGCGGTACAAGAAGGCGGAATGCAACAGTGGACGATGCAATTGACAAATTAATGGCCGCTAGATGGTCCGCTCTCGGCACTCTGCGTGACGGATTATCTAGAGTTTTCGCCGCCATCTTAGCAAAAATGGCGCCTATTGCAGTGCACGGGAGGCGCTGATGCTGCTTTCGATTTCACGAAACTGAAAGTGCCTTATATGTTCGGGTGGTGTCGTTGACTCTGATGTTTGTTTGTCACGGCTGGTTGGTCGAAGCCACTGGAAGACTTAACATATCGTGTAATGTAAACTAGAATGCTGCAATTTGGAGTTGTAATTTACTTTGTTTTCAGCCTGTCTACTTAGTATGTACAACGCTTCGCGCACCGCCGCCCACTGTTACTATTTAGCTCTTTGTTTTTTCTTTGCGTTATCCGCCATGTGTGTTAGACTTGTTTATACTAATCATGCAACATTGATTTCATGATTTGGCATTGTTATTCTCTTTAATGCCTTTCATTCCGCTTGTTTCAACTCTTAAAGACGTTACATTCTTTATCCGCCATATTTTTTGCATCCTTAGTACATTTCACTTTTTTACGTACCTACCTTATTGCTATTCATCATTATGACACTTTTATGGCACTTGAATGTGCATATTTTTGCTGTTTCCGCAATATTATCGGATTATTATTACAGTATGAATGATGTATAGTAGAAACTAGAAACTAGTTCATTTTGCCAATTATCATTTTATTTAATGCGATACAATTACTTTTTTAAGAATGGTCGAATCAAGTCAATGACTTTACTTTTCTTGAGGTAGGTCGATAATATTTCCTTCTCGCATATTTCATTCATTTATTAAAGTCTTTTAGAAGGTTTTATTTATTGAAGTTAATATGTGTGCAAGTACACACACACCCGTCAGTTTGAGTTATTCCTGTACCTATTTATCTATCGTCGAGCTAAAAGCATCCAGATTTTAGAAATGACGCGTATTTATATTTCAAACAATACCTCGCCTTTATTGCCTATGCTTAGCATCTTACATAATGTATTCTATTCCGGTTTTTGACGGAAATTCTTCTAACCGAGAATATTCTACACTTGATCGAATTCAGTGGTCGTCACGTCTATGTAGGTGCGTCACGCGCCATCGCGTTTGGTTTCTATTCCACTCGGAACACTGGCTACTGACACCATTATAAGCCAGCTTTCCAGGGTTTTAATGGCCTACTTTTTGTTTAACTCTCTCTACTCTACATTTATTTTCAACAAATAAAGCAGCAAGAACTCCGAAATAGACCGCGCAAACCAACAAACACTCATCTACGTCCAACAGTAAAGTATTGTACAGGGACACTCTCAAATGTACTGTGGAGAATAAGGATATTAATAAGAATTCTAACATTTCATAGCCAAGATAGTTTGGTACGTACTCGTACTTATCTTGTCTTTAGGCATCATCACCTATTATTATTGTGTGTTGTTTACTCCGAGCAAGCCATGCCATGCCAAGTCAATATGAGCATTAGAAGTGAGTGGTCAAGCATTACACATGTTTTAGGTCATTATGGTGCTACTGTTTCCATCACAGTTTTCCATTCTATTAGAACATTCTTGCTTTGATTTCTCTGAATGTTTTAGTGTCATCAACCTTTCTCCATTAAAAGTTATTGGTCTTATTTGCATGATACAATTTTACTGGTCACTTGTAACATATTTATAGTCACCAGTGTGAAATATTGCCTATTTATACGACGCGGTCATTTGACCGTAGCAGCGATAAGTGATACTATGCCTTGGAAAATGGCCGTATTCCACACTGTTATTATTTGTGTGAAGTCTGTTATTTTATATGGCATTGTCACTATTACTTCTATCTGTGCCATTGTTTCAAATGTAGCGTAGGATTTATCTTTGAGAGTAATGGCACGGTTAAAATTGCTATGATATCGGTTTCGTATCGTATCACGAAAAGTAAAGTGTGTAGAAAATAATGTAAAAAAGACTTAAATTGGGTTTGGATTCGTTTTGAACCTAAACAAAACAAAAAAAATGTTTTCCTTAGCTAAAACAGTAACATGTTATTATATAGTCAAGAGGCGTCTTACAGTTGCATATTTCATCATATCTTTCACACAATAAACGTAAAAAACCTAAAATGGTTGTAGAAAGCTGTTAGAGCAGAGGCTCATTGCACAACATGGAAAGCCCTTTGCCGCCGAATAGTAGACGAGCTGTGAGTCACGACAAATGAACAAAGCTTTTGTGACCTTTCGGAACGAGCGCTGACAAAGAAAAGACATAATTGAGTTTGTATGTAAGACAATGCCATTTTGACGATTATATTGTGTGATTACCTATTACAGTGTGGTAAATCACGTAATAATAATATCATTATCGCCTTTCAAATTCATCAGTTTCAATCTTTAAAATACTATTTGACATAATATAGACTCGGGTAGCTATATAAAGACCAGGTGAAAATATTTAGATGCCTTTCTCGATAGACAAGCTGTTGAAGAGGAGAAAGAGGGACCAAAACATAACAGTAATGATTAAAAATAAAAAATCATACGTTTTTTAAATTTGTAGGAATTTTTCCGCATTTACTATAAAACAAACGATTGATACTATAATGGTTGTTTTTATTCTATCATGTTCTCGTTAGTGCCATAGTAAATAATAATAAGTCCTTGTTAAAAGCGAGAGTCGTACGAACAATCGGACAGGGCCTGTCGTGTAACAATAGCTATGAATAATGAATATGCATAGTCGAAGGTTTCCATCTTGTTTTCCACTAGAAATTGAACGAACGCTGTAGTTTTTCCGACATTTTTTTCGTTCATCTACATACGTTATATTATGCAGGAATTTATCTCCAAACATACAATTAACTGCATGCATTCCCATAGAGTTGATGGAACTCCTTTCCAAGTTCACTACTAGATCGATGATATTCAAAGCTGAATGATTCTACGACTAAAAAGCTTTGACGAAAAAGTTTACATCTTTGGGTTCCCCCAACCGCTTATCCGCAAACAGGTCGTGCAACGGGTATTACCCTACTCTTAAAGTAATCTCAGCTATTATAGAATTTCGTATTCCGTAAGCTGCGGAAACGTAAAAACCGTTAAATTAAATGCCTCTAACCGTTCGAATTTCGTGATTTATGTCGCCGTACGAATCTAATCGCTAATTGCGGTAATAAACGAAATTTTATTGCGTTTTGACTACTTTCTCTTGTATCGTGTAAATATTAGTTAAATATTTATCTGGAATTGTTTGCTTGGCTTGTTTATAATTTGTAATACGAGTTATACACATTAAATTAAGTTAATGTATTAATCTCCCATCCACTCTAAAATCTGCGAGGAAAACTATAGAGTATCCCAACCTTATAGCCAACAACTGGAGTTTTTCCTGATAAATCCTTTTCTATGTTCCAGGCATCGACGATCGATGGCCGGCGGAAGGGCGCGTGTCTCTTCTGCCAGGAGTACTTCATGGACCTGTACCTGCTAGCTGAACTAAAGACTATCAGTCTAAAGGTGAGACTTAAGACCTTAATTCGTAGTGGCTGGTGACGGGACTCACATGTTACCTTACCTCCGTTATCAGTTCCTTACCACATTATTCATCAGATAGGTACTAACCGTGGAATAAAATTAGTAATTTGCCACCTAATTGATTTAACAGTTAAGTGATACAAGTGTTTAACAGTTATCTAATGGTTAAAATATCGGCGCTAATAATATTAATAACGATTATTGTGATCAATAGATAAATGATTGGCTGACTATGCGATGGTCACATAATTTTCATAAATCATTAGTGACCTTTTAACCGTAGATCTTCCACTACTGAATGTAGATCTCACCCAAAGATTTCTAGAGCGACCAATTTTATACGGCCTACACAAGTTTCTATGCCATATGCCACTCATCAGTCTAGATTTATGTGCCACTCCTCAACTGATTGGTGGTGACAGTAGATCGTTTCGTTATGGTAGAATCACAGACAACACAGCCATCTGAAAATCCAAAAATGTCAAGGCTTAAAGTTCATGCTCTTTATTGCCAGCACGAGGTTGTTCCACAATAGGCTTCTATTCCAAATATGGTTTATTCGGACAAGGTTGCTTTTAACTGTATGTAGGTAACTGGAATTTACTGAATCCTGGTTTTTAGTCAGTTGTTTTTCCTTTATAGACGTAGTTTATATTCTATGACTGTATTGTCCCAGGTTATGATTCACTGGTAAGTCAAAAAAGGTCAGTTTACGATACAAACAGCAGTCGTGCTTGATTGCTGATGTAGAAGATATGGCATGATAGACGTGAAACGAAAACGTGACGAGAAAGTCTTCTAGAATAGCTTGTCGACAAGATCTAAATTATGATTTATCTTTAAGAAATGCAAACGAATGCTTACCCTGGGGCATGCTAGAGATTAAAGTAATAGTTCGTATTTTGCATGACTTCAATAAAGACAACAATATTCCAAGGACTAGTGGAAACCCCTGCGACTTCGTTCACCTAAAGTTATTCCCAAACAGAATTCAACCTCTGCTGCTCCCCATTAGGGGTTGAATTTCGGGAATTCTTTCTTATTGCACCTTTAGACCTCTACACACCAAAACGGATACATCCTCAAAATATCAAGTTTCGACTGTAATTCCCAAGTAGACATCCTTTTAGATCATCTCTCTTAGACATCTCCAGTCGCTCAGTTCTTTAAAGATGATTAAATGAGGTTATCAGAGGCACATCCAAACATTACATTTGGCACATGCCTACTATTTGCAGTAGTTAACATTCTATACGTGACAGGTAACGAAAGAGTAGTCTACTAATCACCAGCTAAACACCTTCTCAAATGATTCCAGGTCACAACAGTTGACATGCAGAAGCCTCCGCCAGACTTCCGCACCAACTTTGAAGCGACGCACCCGCCCATCCTGATCGACAATGGACTCGCCATCTTGGAGAACGAGAAGATCGAGAGGCACATCATGAAGTCGGTACCGGGAGGGCATAATCTATTTGTTCAGGTAACCAATCTCACCGTTTCATCACTCCGTAGATAAAAGCACATCTTCTTCTTCACCTTATCTCACTTTTTGTGGGATCGGCACAACATTTAGATGTTGCAAATGGATTTCCCTTGGGGTATTTTATAAACCCACTTGAAGAAACCATGTGCCATGTCCTGATCGAAATATAATCAAAATTTAAACGTTCGCAGTATCTTCTAGCAGAGTTAAGGGAGTTGGGTAGCATAAGAGGGAAGCCAGACAGAAGAGACGGTAAGACGAGGACGCGTCGTAAAAGAGCGCAAAATGTTAACGCGTCGAGTCAGCGCCCGTCTCTTCTGTAGATACGTCGTGCCCTTAAGTGTTCGAAAAACCATTTTGGCCCCGACGACATAGATAGGCTTGGAACTCATCGGTTCATTTCACATTTCCAGGACAAGGAGGTGGCATCGCTGATCGAGAACCTATACTCGAAGCTGAAGCTGGTGCTGGTGCGCAAAGACGAGCAGAAATCAGCTGCCTTGCGTTCGCATCTGAGCCGTATCGACGGTCTTCTCGAACGCAGAGCCACCAGGTAACATGAGAAACAATACTTTTGAGTCTCTGGTAGCTTTATTATAGAGTGGTCTTGTGAAAACTCTCTCGCTTTCGTTAACGTGAAGCTTTTTTGAAACAGACTTCAACCCTCTATTGTACCCCCTTAGGAGTTGAATTTTTGGGATTCCTTGCTGTGCACTAACCTACACACCATAAGGAACACACCCTCCAATTTTATTATTTCTATGACCAGTGGTTTCGGCTCAGAGATCAGAATTAGTCGGCCAGGATTTAATAGGGTTTTTTTAAATCTTAAGTATGCCTTTTCGCATTGCAGGTTTTTAACAGGCGACACAATGTGCTGCTTCGACTGCGAGCTGATGCCGCGCCTGCAGCACATCCGCGTCGCTGGGAAATACTTCGTCGACTTCGAAATACCGGTAGGTATCCGTCAGCAATACCACTGCTACTAAACCAAACTAGTACAATTCACACTTCGTCATCTAGCTCCATCTAGCAAAAATCGGAGCCAGATAACTCATAAAATACTTTCATACTTTTTTTTTTAATATATACTCGTACATATTTACAACTATTCACAGAACTAACATCTATGTTCATCACACAAATGTTTATTCTAGGAATCAAACCTTTAGCGCAGAAAGACCTACTACCAGCTGTGAGGCTAGACAAACACGATACTAATCACGATAGTTTGATGAATAGGTCTTAAAATAGTTCTGGTACGTTTTCAGACGAGTTTCGTCGCCCTGTGGCGGTATATGTACCACATGTACCAGCTGGATGCGTTCACGCAGAGCTGCCCCGCGGACCAAGACATTATCAACCATTACAAGCTGCAACAGGTACGTCTTTGCACCTCAAATTTGAGGAGATTATAACCTCCAAAACTTCACCAAGACCCTATCACTGGTCGCATTTCTGTTACAACTGACAAAAATTTCGTAAAATACTATCGATCTTATTACTATTATAAGTCTAAATTAGCGTAACCTCAAAGTGACAGTTTTAAAACTTAGTAAATTTTTTATCAGTGGCCTGAGCACGAACCACTATCGTATCGACAACGTATCGTCCAAATGCCAAAACTGACACTTACTAAACAAAAAGTGTCAGTTTTGACATATGGACAATACGTTGTCGATACGATAGTGGTTCATGTTAACCCCCCTGTTCACAGAATTGCGACTAATGTTGTTCTAAAACCCGGTTTTTACGCAATGTTTGATCTAAGGCTTTTCTCCCTCTTCATCTTCAAGAGATAGAAAGAGTGAAAAACCTAATCGTAAATCAAACTTTACGCACGGTAAGGCGGATTTTAGGATAACAGGGTATATGTATTGTATACACTTTCTAAATAAATTGTCATCAGGTTGAATCCTATTAAGGTCGGTATTCGAAATTTATTTTGTCAAAAAATCTGACATCAATTTGGCTACCGAATGATACGCATTTATTTAATCAGGTCAAGGATTAATAGGAAAAAAAATTAAGTTTTCTGAAAGTGCTTTTTTCTATGCGATTATTGCAATTTGGGCAGGACAAAGTATGTCACGGGTCGGCTAGTAAAAACTATAAATCAAGAGATCTTGAATCATTCACTGATTGAATAGATCAAGCCAATGAAAGTCTCAAAGAATCTTCCTTCTGAAGTAAGGGTGAAGGAATTCCTGAAATTCATCCCCTAAGAGGGTACAAGCAGCGATAATGAGTGTGTTTATAGAAGTTTTTATTGCGATTTAACTAACTACAAAAACTGACAATAAAAATTTTAAAACTTTACCTAAATATTATTTTAAATTAAACATTGCTCTGAACAGGCGTAGATTTTATGTTATCTTGTTATTTCTTTCCTGTATCTTTTTTGATGTACTTATCTAGAAAGTTTGGGTATTATTTTGGTCAGTAGGAAATTATGAATCGGTGGAATTGTGTTAGCATTTTCTGGCATGGTCTTAAACATTATCTCTGACAGATTATATAAGTTTATTGTATTTGAATTATCCTATGTATGTATAATGTATTTCATTGAACTTCTGTACTGTATAGGCCAATGTGCCAAGTAACTTTGTGTTTGTGAAGACAGAGATGCCTACTCGTTACAATAGGCATTCAGTCTTGTTAAAGAGAGATAAAAGATGTTTGGCAGCTGCGTTCACAAACTCAATGTTTCTCCTTTTATTATGGGATATTCCTATGCTAATCTATACCTTCTACCTATGACTATAAGTATTACTATCGCCTGCAGTTATCGGCTAAAGGCTTGGTGTTGTCGCCAACGCTGACGCGACAGAAAAAAGAGGACACTAGCAATACGGTACGTCGAGTGTTCGTGGCGTCATCGCATAAACCCTATGCACATAACCATAAGGGTCATATTCATAAAGCGCATGGGCCATCGCACCTAACCTGATCTTTTGTAAGCAACAAATGGCGGTAGATTTAAATTATATATTTTTCTAAAAAAAAGGTGCTACGAAAACCAATCTTACTTCAAAAAAAAAAAAAATTATCACTACTTACTGTAATTTCCGACTACAGTAGACATCTCTCAGATCTTCAGGCGCTTAGATCCTTGAATATATCTAAGTCCAAAGTCCAAACACAATACATTTGGCAAATGCCCACAGCAGTAGTTAGTATTCCTTAAGGGGCTCCCAGTCGCTGATTGCTCTTTTTCGAAACGAAAAAAGATATACTTCTGAACAAGCCACATCTCCTATTTTTATAAGTATATTACTTCAGGTTCCTACCTAGATTTCTATTAAGCTGAAAACATAATAGCAGAAACTTTTCACGATAAAGATATTATTTCAAAATGATACGTTTTAGAATTTATGATCGAAATATTTTATATACTTACTATTAAAATCAACTTGTGATTTATTGTTAAAGATAGGTAATATGTAGATCTAGATTTCTATTAGAATAGATTTTTGATAAGTAATTATACATAATTTATATCATTAATTTATTCGAAAAGCTAAGGCGGACCACGCGCGGACGTGTGTTTGTCATCATTGCAGCGGTCGGTAGGATTATTTATCGAAGTGATTAAAGATGGGTACATCTTTATTCACATATACTATACATTATAAAATAGGAGATGTGGCTTGTTCACAATTATATATTTTTTCGTTACGAACAAAAACAATCGTCGACTGGGAGCGCCTTAAGTGACAAGTTGATGTACAAAATTGAGTATAATATAAATGGTTTTTGATTATTCTTAAATCATCACATTATGTGTTTACTTCTATTTCTAAACAGTAATTTACAATAACTACTCATCAATAAGCCATTATACACTCTGTAGGTTATAGTGGCTTGTTAGCTTCGATAGATGTAGTTTAGGTATTCATTATAATTACAGATGTCTGACATTTTGATCCCATTTCTGACAGCAAAGTCATAGGTCCAACTCGTTATTCACGAAACATCATAAATAACAACACCTTGAAACCACACGTTTAAAGATATATCTAAAGTTTTTGCATAAATCGATAAATTGTAAAAGAAATACATAATCAATCAGACACCAAGAACACGTTATTTTACTCGGAGATGATTTTTTCGTAACTTTCGAGGCGTGGTCTCTCCACGGCGTGTATCTTAAAATAACGTAGGTACTGTGGTTTTCAAATAATGCTCTTCTTTCTCTCTCTAAACTTTGATTGTGGACTATACGTATTTTCAAAGTGTTTATTGAGCGCCTTACACAGGTTTAATTGATTACTGAAATGTAATTTTGTTTTTAATACATTTCTGATTGGTTGAAGCAAAGGCTAAAAGAGTAGTTACACACATGCATACACCGGCTGCAACCTACTATTAAATGCACCTCGGCAGTTTTTGTGTTTCCAAATCGATACGAATTATGCAAACAGTTTGCGGCCGTCCAGCGCAGCGCCTCGTTAGACACTAACGAGCTTAGAGAATATTGTAACACCTCTATATTAAATATCGGATCAGCATTGGTGGTGTAGTGGTACGTGGGACCGCATTTAAGGAGCATTCGTTGTTTTAATACCATGCCACGCTGCTATACGTAGCCGGACGCTATTCACATACCATCATTGGCTTTTGGTGTATGTACGGAACGGGAGCGGTTTTTTGTTTTCTGTCATTCTTCATTTCTAATCTTTATGTAATTGGTTTATTTTGTTTGTACATACATTGGTTGTGGATGTTGTAAATTATGTTAAAATACTAACAGGTTTTTTGTGAATCTAAAATAATTTACGGTGGTTTGATCTGCAATGTTTTTGTAACTTAGTATATTCCAGAACTTATTAAAAAACGACGCTCCATCGATACACAGTATTTTCAGATAATAAATCCTAAAAAATAAATAAAAAAAAATCTTTGCTGTGTATCAGAAAAACAATATTAAGTTTATGTAGCATCGACTTTTTTTTTTTTTTTTTTAGGTTATTACGATTACAGCGCACCTCCTTGCTATAGGTGCCGCAGGCTTATTGTGTTGAAAGCGATATTCACCAGCTGATTTCCATTGCAATTGAAGATCGAATTTTACGCAATAAGCCCCTGAGCCCTGCTGGTCATATTAATAATGATGACCCTTTAATTATTTAGTCTAGTCTCTAAATAATCAATAGGGGTCGGCGTAGGTAGTGCTAATTTGGGTCAATGAACCTGAATGATAATGTTAATGTGGACATGCCCCGGGAATTTGCCATGGAAATCCCGGGAATATTTTTCTGAATGTCAATTTAAATTAAGTTAAACTGTTTAAGATATCATAAGTACGCACGACGAATTATTATCAGACTACTAATTTCTGGTTTGGACTGGTCCCGCACAGTGCTGTTTGCCATACTGGTCAATAGGCGGGATCTGATTATACTGGAAGCGGTTGGCTTGATATAATATGTCGTCATTTGTACAACTACAACTGGTTTAGTTTGTTCGTTATATGTAGGTATAGTATATATTTTGACCAACTGAATTTTTTATTATTTATTTTTTAGATTTAGACGGCATATCCATGTTATGATAACGGTCACTAATTCCCGTGAATAGCACTACCTACGCCGATCACTGATAATCAATTACGATTTCTGGTACCAAGCACAAACATTAAGTTATGCATTAATTAAATGTTTCATATTCTTTACAAATCCAAATAAACTGTTTTTAATGAGTCTAGTTTTTAATTGTCATCATCATTGCAGGCATTGAAAATGAATAAACACGAAGAACTTGAAACGCCAACATTCACAACCTCGATTCCGGTCGACATCAGCGAAGTGAGCAGCGCCCAGTAACGAAGCCACGCGAAACACAACCTTGGTACAATACATATTGAGTCGAATTTTCATTGTTATTCATCACATCTTTGTATTCCATAGTTCAGGAATGTAGCAACTACTGATTTATTTTGATCACGTGGGAAAGCCTATCTGAATTAGTTTGTCACCAGAGGCCGTACCTCGCGGTGCGAAAGTGACAACGCCATACGTGTTCGTATAGCGTTGTCACTTTCGCTCTTAAAGTAATACTGATTCAGTCTTACTTTAGAGATTGAAGTACGGCCCCAGAATGGAGTAGGGAAATTGTTTTAGGGATTTTATTCAAGCTAAGAGGGTAGTGGTAGGTTGTATCATTAAAAAAACATTGTTAAAGAGATGTTAATACCATTGGGTGATTTAGGACAGATTATAGATATAACGAATAATATCACAAGTTGTAAACTATTTTGTTACCGAAATTCACTTATTTAAAGTTGTTTTTTGATTGAGTGGTTGTCTAAATCAATATGTTAAACAAACATAAAAGTTGATAATACCATTTAAATGTTTAGCATCTGTGAGTCAGGTTGATTAGAAGACAGAAGACAGATTATAAATCATTGTTGTGTGATACAGAAACGAATGTGAACTTAAAATATTTTTTCTAAAATTCGACTTGAAATCATGTTGTGAGAGTTAAAATTGTTGAGATTGAATGTATGGTGCAATTGGATTTTTTATGCTTTTATAGAACGAGTCGATAACAATATTAGGGATATTGTAATTTATTCAGACAGTCGGACATTCTATAAGGGTCTGGCTCCATCTGTGATCAGGTGACACGTGTGGCCGCAAAAAGCGTGCTATGTATGCAATGCTTTAGTTATTTGGCTGTAGCACTTAAGTCTACATGTGGGGTCCGACCCTAAGACCTCTCAAGTTCTGATGCAGTGAGAGGTAACAGTGGCCATTCGCTTTTTGGTTATAGTATTGTGCAAAATGCCCCTAATTTTTTTATAATATTGGTATATACTTATTCGGCAGAGGTGCTTAAAGGCTAAATTAGAATTATTGCTATGATTATGTTAAAATTGGGAATTATTTATGTAGTATAGTGTTCAAACACAACGAAGCGATAATATTTTGTATTATATTGCGTAGATTTAGAATTAGTTACTTGCAGTATTCAATGATTTTGGATATTACTGGATTAATATTTAGGTTTATTTACATATTTCACCTGATTTTAGTTTTTTGCCTCTGCCTTTTATATTAATAAAAGTTGTATGATATTTACATTATTATTTTCAACTTATTATGAGCATTTTGGAAGCGCTCTTGCCTGCATTGTTGACCTTTTAAGTTTGTAGTCTTTTTTTTTTGTTACATTAATTTCAGTGTTAATGTTTGTAATTATGTTTTTGACCTACAGTTGTGAGGCTTTAAGTTGAACCACCTATTTGATAGTAGACATTTTTTGAGACCGAGGTATATTTTTCCTATTAACAGCATTTTGAAGAAATTGTTTTGTTTTAGGAAAAATACACCTAATTGTTTTAAATACTTAACAGTACACATGCAATAGACAAGGGCGAGAGACGGTCAACATGTCAATTGGACAATGTATAAAATATTTAAACTAGATTATAATGTAAGAGTTAAGGAATAAACCTGGTAAATATTATTAATTTTTGTTTGTTTTATTTTGCCACCATTTTGGTTCCTTTTTTTGGCTTTTTATTATTAGAGCTTATAGATTTGTGCCAATTATTAGCATTGTGCCTTGCTTTGGTCGTTCTACGACTATTGCCATATAGTTGTGATATCTAGCTTTTTATACAACAAATAAACATTTTTATAAAATTAACAGTTTATTTCATTTAAATATTCACAGGAATACATTGATAAATATTAATAAATTACCTACTGTATAATTATCTTCTTTTTCATCCAGTCATTTTTATAAACATCTTTTGTTAGAATAGAACTCAAAAATGCATGTGTGATGTATGCTGTTATGCCCCAAATTTTATATTGTTCAGCCACAAACACGGGTAGAACATAACCATTTTGGTACTGGGTGTAATACTGATTATTAGGATCACATAGGACTTCCACTGGGACCGTGAAGGCTTCGGCCACTTCCTTAGTATTAATGTTCAAATCTTCTTCAGTCAAACTTGACACCGAACCTATAACAGGGGTTATCAATATTTTATTATTCCGGCCTGGAACTGTTGGTCCTTGACCCCATATTTCTATTTTATTAGGAGACAGCCCAATCTCTTCAACGGTTTCTCTCAAAGCGGTCTGCATAGGAGTCTCGTCTTGATCAGTTTTGCCGCCAGGAAATGATATCTCGCCGCTGTTAGTCCTCAGGTTGGATGAACGGACTGTGTAAAGGATCGAAGGTACGTCTTGAACCTTACACAAAGGAACAAGAACAGCTGCTGTGGCAGATGGAAGTTTGCCAAATTTTGGAATCGCTAGTTTCTTCAAATTTGTCATGCACCTTTCTCGGGAGGCTAATGAAAATATATTATGTACACCAAATGAAACGCTTATACTCATATTTAAGTTATAAAACACTTGGTAATTTCATAATTATAAACTAGATAATTTAGGATCAAAGTTCAAAAAAATTGCCAATCTATCAATGTTATGTTTTTTTAGTTGTTTCCATTCCACACGGCAAGCACTATTTGCGCGATGATGAATATTCCGTGTCAGTGTCATATTTAAGTCAGTAGGTCCGGCCGGTCCTTTTTTTTCTGCAGACTTTAAATTAATCTATCAATCAAGTTTATCACAAACAACAAAAACTTTGACAGTTAATTTAGTTGACAGCTCTGTCAATGTGAACTATACTTTCAAAAAAAATTTAGTCAGTCACTGTCAGACACTAGTCAAACTCAAAACACTATTATGAATGGACTTTGGTTTGCGATATTAATTTTGGTTGGAATTATTGCATTGCCAATGAAGCGAATTAATCGTATTAAACATATACAATCTATGATGGCTTTAAGCACTGGAATTTTACTGTCAAGTGCAGCCAAAACTCGCTGCATTGCAAACATCAAAGATACGCCTTCTTTAGTGGATAATAGTATTACTGAAAGTGAGAAGACCTTTTCTTCGGTTTTAGTTCCGTTATGTGTTGTGAACGAAGAAGTTTGTCTATTGTACACTCTCAGATCCTCAAATCTAGTTAAGCACAGCGGCCAAGTATCTTTTCCTGGCGGTAAACGGGATAATACAGAAACTGTGATTGATACAGCATTGCGGGAGACTGAAGAAGAAATAGGATTCCCGAGGAAGCAGGTTGATGTTTGGGGAATAATGAATGGAGTTCAGGGGCGTGACCGAAATATGGTGATCACTCCCGTGATAGGGCAGTTGATCAACTTTGTTTTTAAGGACTTAATTCCCAACCCCCATGAGGTAGAAGAAGTGTTTACAGCATCAATGGCAACCTTGTGTGATGCCAACAACCATGCACATTTCATGTTCAAAAATATTCCCTTGCCTATATTTCTGTGTGGAAAGCATAAGATTTGGGGTATAACGGGAATGATAACACATTGTTTCTTATTAAGTTTTTTGCCCACTGAAGTGTACAACCCCAACTTTATGAAGAAATCTTATGATCTTAATGAGCTAATGCCTTCCAAACTATGAAGGAACCTAGAACCTGTCATTTCTGGTTTCCCAATAAATAAGGGTGGGTAGATTATAATACTAAAAATAGCAAAGCTAGCACTTAGTAAAAAATGTTGTTCTTGTAAGTACCTATAGGGAAAACTTTTTTTTTTTAAGTCAACACAGTGTGCATAAAATTAACTAAATATCTGTGATATTAAAACTTTTTTAAATAATACAAGTTCTTAATACAATCTGTTTAATTCATAAATCAAGTAATGCTTAATCATTAGTTACCAACAAAAACTTGTTTTCTAGTTACACAGTCAACACCTGGAACAGTTTGATTGTAATATTTCTTCACAAATCTATTCCAGCAGTCAAAGAAGCAAATGTTTGTGAATCGACTCCTATTGAAACATACGGGGTCATACTGAGGTGTACATGTGCAATTTTGTTCACTCCACCTTGGTATTGGCGCTGGCTCATTGGTCTGAGATGGTAGTACCAACGGAATCCAAAGAACTAAAGTTATCACTGAAAATAAAAAGACTTTCTGTTAAGGACTCAAGTCAAATAGGTTAATGTAAATTATGTACCATGTGAAAGTAGTATTTTAATAAATGAAGAATATAAAATATACATCAGCAAACTTGTGGTGGAAAAGCAATTAATAAAGTATTTTTTTTAACAAACAATTTTAAGGGTAATATGGTGAAGTGGGTTTTAGTAAACCCCTGGTTTAATATTATTAACCTAGTTGTTATTTATGTTTATGTATATATACATAAATACAAGGTGTCTCAAAAGAAAGTTCACATTTAAATCTTTTTTTAAAAGAAAAGTCTTAGCTTTATTGAAAAAATGTTTATTATATATTGAAGTACACTGTTTGGGAATTTATTTTTTAAAAATAACATCGTCCAAATGTAAACCGTTGTGCTCTCGGCATTCATTTAGTTGGGCACTAAAATTGCCTATGGCAGCGTTCCCACTACGCCGGACCGGCAGATCTGCCGCGCCGGTAAATCTGCCGGAAGGGCTAGTGGCTGTACAATTTACATGAATTTATATGAAGCTATTCACATTATCCCGGGTCCGGCATTTTTGCCGAGCCCGGCATTTTTACCGAGCGTTTTGTCACTACGAATTGCCGGTAGAACGACCGGGCCCGGAGTAATGTGAACGAGTTTGTGCCGGTATCTGTCCCCCGCTCGCCCCGCTCGTGCTCCCCTCGCCCCGCCCGTGTTCCACTCACGTCATTCGGCTCGCATTTTCTGGTAAAAGTAGACATTTAGCATGGATATTCAAGCAGAAACATTAATTACGCTTGTCCAAGAGAGTACTTGACTGTCTGAATTTCTTCCGGGATCCGATGTAATGTGAACACTCTGTCCGGTGTCCGGTTTCCGGCAGATCTGCCGGTCCGGCGTAGTGGGAACGCTGCCTATGACAGCTCGGCAGGTAGTCTCCGTGATGGCTGCCATTTCATGACGGATATTTTCTTTTAATTGTGCCAGGGAAGTCGGTTTATTAACGTAAACTTTTGATTTGACATAACCCCACAGGAAAAAATCCATAGGTGTTAAATCGGGACTCCGTGGAAGCCAATTTATGTCACCTCGCCTGGAGATTAATTTGTTCGGAAAAATTTCTCGAACTCGAGGCAGAGATCTGTTGGACGTGTGTGAAGTTGCTCCATCCTGCTGGAACCATGTTCTTTGGTTGTAACCAGGAAAGTTTTGCAGTTGGGGCACGAAAAACTCGTCTAACATCTCCACATAACGCTCTGTATTCACTGTGAGCGTGCGTCCCCTTCCATCTTCAAAAAAGTAAGGGCCGATAATTCCTCGCGCCGACATCGCTGCCCATACGGTGACTTTGGGTGAATGTAGCGGTTTCTGATGTTTTTGTTTTGGATTGGTTGCACTCCAGTAACGACAATTTTGCTTGTTTACATGCCCATTCAGGTGAAAATGGGCTTCATCGGAAAACAAAATGTTGGTGAACGTTGGAAAGCGCTCAATCATCTGATTTACAAAGTCAAGCCTCTGACCAGCATCTTGAGGCTTCAGTTCTTGCACCGACTGAATTTTGTACGGGTGCAGCTTTAAATCTTTGTGTAAAATGCGGCATAATGAAGATCTGTGCACATTTAAAGCAACAGCACGCTTCCGAATCGAGAGGTTTGGATCATCTCGAATAGACTGAGTAACACTGTCCACGTTTTCGGCTGTTCTTGATGTTCTTGGCCGCCCAGATTTTGGTTTCTCCAGAGTTGACCCAGTCTCTTCAAACTTCTCAACCCATTTTGCAATGAGTCGAGTGCTAGGCGCATCTCGAATACTGCAGAATTTTCTACGCACTACAGTCGCCGAATTACCGTTTTTGTAAAACTCACGTACGCACAACGCACGGTCCGCACCAGAGAAACGCTCCATAGCGACTAAATTCCCAAGACTACCGACAGACTACTGACTGACATACCCCCCGCGCCCCTCAGAATAGTTGCTTTCGCGTAATAAGATAAGCAAATGTGAACTTACTTTTGAGACACCTTGTATATACTATTATTACTCTATTGCACTATGTATTATATAATAATTACTAGCAATAGTCTCAGAATAAATAATTGCAGATCAACCAAACATTTGTCCTGCTCTATTGCCGCATTGCCGGGACTTCCAGCCTTAATGACTTGGCGCGTTATTTTAGTTATAAAAAAATGTACCGCGTACCTACCTCTTTAGTATAACTATTGTTAGTAGGTAGGTAATCATGTACTTAGATAATATAAAACATTATAAATGTGTAGGTAGCTACTTATACACAATAAAATAAATATAATATTGTTATACCTATACTAATCACTGTCTATCCTTTCTGAATTATCGCCCTGAGAGATCCTCACACCTGAAACCCTTCTTCGCAACATGTATTTTCTTTCCGTATTTTTCTAACATGTACTTAGAATAGCATTTGAATTCGCATTCGTTGTTGGATGTGTGCCCGTCGGAGGCGCATAGTGGTTCGTATATTTTGACACATGCACACCACTCCGACGGCTGTTCTTTTGGTGCATATGCAAGGCAGAATGTGCAACACGCCATCAGCGCCAAAAGGAACACTGAAATAAATAAATATTGTGACATTTTACACACCGCCATCTAGCTCCAAACTAAGCGAAGCTTGTACTATGGGAACTAGATAACTGATAGAATACTTACTTTTTTTTTGTAAATACCTAGATACTCTACATATTATACGTTGTAGGTAACAAACGTCTACGTTCATTCATCACACAAGTATTTTGTCCTGGGTGGAGACCGAACCCTACGCATAAGGCAGAGCTACTATCAACTGAGCTATGAGACCATCTATCAAATTATATGAACGGAATGGAGTAGGTAATGATCAAACCACTAAAGGTTGACGATTTTACAACCAAATTTCAAGTTTCTATAATGACAAGTGGTTTATGCTGAGCATTGTTGGATTAGTCGGTCAACAATAGTTCTTTAAATTCTATATAGTCAACACAAGAGTTTCATATATTTATATAAATATTCCTACTTGAAGTTGAAATAGTAAAGAAAGATAATAAGTAGGTAGGTAGGTGGGTATACCTACGTCTACCTAGTTACTAATGAATAAAGTAATATAGGTAATTTTATCTTTTATCATGTAGGTGTTGATTGCATAGGTAGAGATAAATATTGGTTTACTTGACTATATTATAGTAGGTAGGTACCACTTAGATAATAATATTATACATAAGTATAAAAGAAATATCGGTTCGTGTGTAAACATTTGATAAGATAAGGCGTGCTCATCATTGAAAAGCCAATTGGTACTAAATTATCAATAAAATTATATAAAACAATTGAAATAAAATGATAATTATTAGGTAATAAAATAACATTGTAGTTATGTATGCAAGTTTGAGAAGCCTGAGAAAGTTCAATGTGTAATTTTTATACAACTTCGTTGGACGTGCCTCTGACCCTCTTACACATATTTAGGGATCTGAGGGGATGTCTACTGTACTTGGGGATTACACTTGTGATCCTATTTTATTTATTAGAATTATTTTTTTGTAAAATTGTAACACGCGTTTGGGTAATATTATATTTCTTCAGGCGGTTTACTTTTAACTATCCATTATGTCTTCATTAATCAAAGCATTACATTAGGCATTTGATAGGTAGGTACCTAGGTACCTAGGTATAGCCGCAGTACAATGGTTGAAGTAGATTTGAATTAATGTAATCCCCAAGTACGGTAGATCCTCAGATCTTCAAGTACTCAGTTCCCTGAATATGTCTATAGGGGGTAGTCAGAGGCACAAATATTACAATGGGCACAAACCCACATATTGCTGTAGTTGGCATATTATACGTGACCGGTTGCAAGTCCATCACCGCTGTGATTGGATTCTAAGGATAATAATATTTGTAATTTATTAGGATCCCAATTTATTCCTATTATGTATGACTGTATGAGTAAAGGTAGGTACCTACACTACATAGTTCGTAAGAAAACAACACATCAAAGTCTGTGCGAATAAAAAACACCAATCCCACAATTAGTCAATGTTGTGGTTGCAGTTGTAGCATCATTCAAACCACGGAGAACAGAGATCATTAAAAAAGTGACTTCATTACTTATAATACAGGTACCATAAGGTAACAATAACTACCAGTATCCGTAGGTATAGGCAGTGGCGGGTTTACCACCAGGCTGAGTAGGCTGGAGCCTATGGTGGCAGATTTTAGGGGGCGGCAAATTTGGGTTAATTTTTTCAAAAATCTTATTTATTTTAGCCTTTATCGTCCTACAGGACGCACACACACATCTCGATCTCTAGCTAAATTTGGCCAATCACTTGATTTCGCCAAATATTTCACCATTCAACATTTCACTACTTAAAACTATTAACTAAATCGATTGATGGATTGTCAAAATAATGTAGGTGGGGGGGTGTAATAGCCTACTGGCGGCAAATCTGCAAATCCGCCACTGGTATAGTTATGAAGGTACCGATCATGGACACATGGATTTAGTGGACATAATTTGCCTATAATTTTTCCTTTGTAAAAGTGAAGTCGAGGTATTAATATTAAGTTTACCGTAACCGGTGCCTTCGCGGTATTTATAGGTAGGTAGGATAAAAAAACAGTGCATTTTGATAAAAGATATTCAAAATAATAAATGATAACATACCGAGTTTGTAATCCATTGCGATTGCGAAAGAAATTGCCGTGTGGAATCGTTCGCCGCGATCGAAGATTCAGTAATTTCAGAAAGAAACGGTTAGTTTTATACACGTTTTAGTTAACGAGCTGATATCGACTTCCTTTCGATAACTCGAGGACAAAAGTAAATAAGTGTTTGATCAAGAACACAGCGTGATGCGAAACGCACAATGGCTTTTTGTATTGCGACGTGCGGTTTTCCGTTATGAATATATTAATGCCATCTTCCGTATGTAGACAGGGAATTCACCATCTTACGATATCAAACTCAATTGTCAGCTATTTTATAGGGAAGTAGATTTTTTTTAGCAACTCATTTAATTAGGACTCATTAGGACTCACCCATCATTTAATTAGAAGTTATTATTGTAGACTTTTCAAACAGCGGCATCTAGCCCCAAAATAAGCCAAGCTTGTACTATGGGAACTTGGTAGCTAGAATACCTTCTTATCTAGGTAGGCACCTTCATATTATTATATTTTTGTAAAAGGTAGGGTAAGCCTGGGGAATGGCGCCCACTGGGTAATGGCGCTCACCTCTGTAACTCTGTCAAAATGTAACGTAGCAAAACGCCACTTGGCATGAAAGGCGAGGATAGGGGGCCTCTAACAGACAGTGATGCAAAAGGACCGTCAGCTCGCGTCATGCGAACGTGAAGTGCGTTTTTTCGTTTACGGCTGCTCTGATCTAATTTTTGATCTAATTGAGTTAGATGTTTTTGTCAAATCGGGATAATTGATGCTAATTTGTGATTATAGACCTTACTTTCATTGTATAATGTTGATCTAATTAATATTTATATAATTAAAATGTATCTTTCTTGTTATATTCTAATAAACATATTTGAGCGTCATTACTCCGTACCCTGAGCGGCATTACCCAAGGTCAGGGGTAATGCCGCTCAAACGTGTTTTTTTTTTAATGTATTTCTACTCCTAGTAGATCAAAGATATATGATTTTGTTGTTAAATTGTTGATTACTAGATAGTTAAAGACTTAATTACTTTTCTTAATTTTGATTTATATTGTATAATTTAAAAAATACACCATGTTTTCCTTAGGTGAACGCCATTCCCCCTCCTTACCCTACTTATACATTACCTATCCAATTTTAATACATTATAGGTAATAACACCCAGACACAGAACAGACATCTATGTTCATCACTAAAATGTTTGTCTTGGGTGGAGATCGAACCCACAACCTACAGCACAGAAGACAGAGCTACCAGGTACCAACTGAGCTGTTAGGCCAGCCATAAATAATAATAAATTATATAGTAGTTTGGTAGGTAGGTACCTACTTAGGTTAAATAATCATTGATGATCTACATTTATATTGATGATGACCTCTAGCACCTAAATAAATGGGTAGATACTTTATTTAAATAATTAATTTATAAGTAGGTATGTAGGTACTTAACTAGTGGAAACCCCCGCTTCGTTCACGTGAAGAGATTTTGCAACAGACTTCAACCTCCGCTGCACCCCCTTAGGGGTTTAATTTTGGGAATTCCTTTCTAAGGGAACCTCTCCGTACGAGGAGGAATACCCCGCCAATTTTCCATTTTCTATGAGCAATGGTTTAGACTGTGCGTTTAAAGATTAGTCAGTAAGTGAGTAAGAGAGAGTTTTTATATATTTAGACACTAGCTTTTACCCACGACTTTGTCAGCATAGATTTAGGAAATTGATTGTTGACGACTTTATCGTGACAGTGACACACATTGAAATTCCTGAAAATCGAAAAACAAATTGGGAAATAAAAATAGCCTATGTCCGTCCCAATACTAAAACAATCTCTATGTACAATTTCATCATAATCGGCCAGCGCGGCAGCGGTTTGGCCGTGATAACACAGACAGACAGACAAGAGTTACTTTCGCATTTATAATAGGTACCTACCTACCTACTACCAAACCGCTCCGGCGGCGTCGCACGGGTGTACCTAGTTAGTTAGTTAGCTAGTTGTGGGGACTCCCTTTACCGCATTTAGACTCAAAGTTGGTCCGTTATGCGTGGGGGGGGGGGGGGGGGTGAGCCAGCTACATCCAGCCAGCCCAGTTCATCCCAGAAGCACAGAAGCATCCTGGGGTCTTCACAGGCCTTGAGAAGAGACCTCGGGTTACCGAGGATTTGTGTACGTTGCGCTGTTACGCCCGCGCATTCCAGGACTACGTCGTACGGTTGTAATAAAGACTTTATGGCAATTTTTTTTACACCTTGGATTACATTATCGAAGTATTAATAGGGGTCCCTAATAGTTAGACATATGGTATCACGGACTTTTTTGTCGATATTGATGTTCTTTATAAAACTGTAGTACATCACTTTGCTCTATAGTCAATAATTTTTACAGCGTACGCAATATAAGGATTTTTTTCGCTATTTTTTTCACACGTTGGGTTACATTATCGAAGTTTTCATACGGATCCCTAACATTTTTGAATTTTTTATTTTCATCACTACATAGTATAAAGCAAAGTCGCTTTCCGCTTCCCGCGTATGTATGTATGTATGTTTGCTTATATCTTTAAAACTACACAACGGATTTTGATGCGGTTTTTTTTTATAAATAGAGTGATTCAAGAGGAAGGTTTATATGTATAATACATGCATAATATAGTAGAGAAACACTGATAATTTTAGAGGTTTCTAATGTGATGTCGTAAATAAACACATTTTTTTGCGCTTACATTGCAAATGCTGGCTGAACCCCACGAGATATATCAAAATAATGTACTACAGTATTGTACACCTTAAAAACGTCTACAAAAAAGTCCACGATGCGATGGTATTAGAAATGTCTTACGCACAGCGAAGCGGGCACGGGTCAGCTAGTCAGAGATAATGTAGGATTCTAATGGTGAAAGATTTTTTTAAATCGGTCCAGTAGTTTCGGAGCCTATTCGATTCAAACAAACAAACAATCAAATCTTTCCTCTTTATAATATTAGTATAGATTAAGTACCTATATATCTATACATAGTAGAACCTACCTAAATGAAAGTAGTATTAAGTAGTATTACTAACTACTACTAAATTAGTAGTTGTTAGTAAGATTGCTTCTGTTTCTGCGCAGTAGAAGTAGAACACTAGATCTCTATCTAGCTATGTAGATAGGTAGGTAGGTACTTACAAACGGAAACTGCAATTGCAATTCAAATAGTTACTAATTGCACAGGTAACACAATGAAGTGATGTGATGTAATTATTTCGATATGTAGGTAATCTGTAGTATCTACTTCCATTAAATATTATAATAACACTCGACTTTTGAACAAGTTCGATAGACAGATAAATATGAAGCAGATATGTCGTTAGGTTTAGTATGTAGTGCCTATGGGTGTATGTGCAGACATGGCTACAGGCTGTGCAAAAATCTTACAATATTAAAACTCCGAAAATTAGTGAGTATGTTTGTATGTTTGCAGCTCAATCACGACCTAACGGATTAGGACTAAACCTGGAATACCTAAGGTAGGTAAGTATGTAGGTATACATAGTTTATGTTTTTTGATATTTTTTATTCATGTATCATGCCAGCAGAAGCTATAAGGTGTTTATTTATTTATTTTTATTTATTTATTTGGGCAACGTCAACACATTAAATATTTATACATTTATTAGTAATTACATTAAATACGTAAACATTCATAAAAAAGTATTTTAATATGTGAGCCAATTACAGGCATGCACAGCATTACATATAAAAAGACAGGCAACAGACACTGGATAAAATTAAACAAAATGAATAATTCAAGGTAGCAATGAACCTACAACAAAAAAATATTCTGACAATAATAAAAAATTTGAGAAGAGAAAAAGAAAATGAAAATACTCTATATTCTTTTGTTTGAAGGATGCCTAAGAACTAAATTCATCCAAAGAAATCCTTTGATTATACAAACCTACCTGCATAATAATAAATGTGAAAGTTTGTGAGTTTGTATGTATGTTTGTGGCTCAATCAGGCTTAAGGCGCTCCCAGTCGACGATTGTTTTTGTTCGAAACGAAAAAATAAATACTTGTGAACAAGCCACATCTCCTATTTTATAATGTATAGTATATGTGAATAAAGATGTACCCATCTTTAATCACTTCGACAAATAATCCTACCGACCGCTGCAATGACGACAAACACACGAAGGAGCGTAGTCCGCCTTAGCTTTTCGAATAAATTAATGATATAAATTATGTATACTTAATTACTTATCAAAAATCTATTCTAATAGAAATCTAGATCTACATATTACCTATCTTTAACAATACATCACAAGTTGATTTTAATAGTAGGTATATAAAATATTTCGATCATAAATTCTAAAACGTATCATTTTGAAATAATATCTTTATCGTGAAAAGTTTCTGCTATTATGTTTTCAGCTTAATATAAATCTAGGTAGGAACCTGAAGTAATCACTACATAGTATAAAGCAAAGTCGCTTTCCGCTTCCCGCGTATGTATGTATGTTTCCTTATATCTTTAAAACTACACAACGGATTTTGATGCGGTTTTTTTTAATAGATAGAGTGATTCAGGAGGAAGGTTTATATGTATAATAACATGCTACCCGTGCGAAGCCGGGGCGGGTCGCTAGTATACTTATAAAAATAGGAGATGTGGCTTGTTCAGAAGTATTTCTTTTTTCGTTTCGAAAAAGAGCAATCAGCTACTGGGAGCCTCTTAAACAAGTTTGTTTGCTATGCATAATGACTGCCAAAATTGAAAATGCCCAAAGCCGCGGTATGCATCAGCACCACAATCTTGTCTATGACCCTATATAATTTGTTTTATGTTAATACATTCATATTAGGTATGATTCATTATAATACCCAGACACAGTACAAACATCAATGTTTGTACTTTGACCTGTGTCCTACTCCCTGTGTTCCCCGGATTTGTCCTAGTTTAGAGGGCGTCCGGGGAGCGTCCGGGCGGGGTTTCATTTGTAGTCCGGGTTTAAAATTTAGCCGCCCGCCCCTAAAAAGGGTGGTTTATGACATTTTCAACTGATGTTTTAGGGTTTCGTAGTCTACTAGAAACCCTTATAGTTTCGTCATGTCCGTCCGTCTGTCCGTCCGCAGCTATTAAATTCAATTGATACATTTTAAATCCTTTGCCGTCCCGTCCGCAAAAGTGCGCAGGCCACTACGATATTGTTGAAGTTGTAATGACTCAATATTGCATAAAATATTATTATGCAATTTTCATCAGGAAGAATTTAGCTTGATTCATTTGGGATTTCACGTGCTTAGGTCACAATGGAAAAAGTACCTAATATGGTAAGGTACCTAATAATAAGGTCGCCTACGTAGGGCTATAAATGACGTGATTTCAGAAGTAGGTAGCCTAGGCTCATAATGCAATATCATGCTACAAGTGCTATTTTCATCCGACGAAAGGATTATGTTTGTACTAATGAAGATTAAAGGCCAATTTTAGATACCTTCGGTTACATTATTGCAATCCCGTGAGGAACTCCATTTTTTGGAAAAATATGGCCTATGTTACTTGCTGATAATGTAGCTTTTGATAAGTGAAAGAATTTTTGAAATTGGTCCAGAAGTTTTATTAGTTCATCCGGTAGGTACGGTAGATACAAACAAAAATACCAAAATACTTTTGCCTCTACTCGTAGAAAGATACTTTTACTAATGCTGTAGCTACAATTAGCTGTAGTTTATTTTTTATTTTTATTAAAAAAGATACCCAACATAGGTGTACGCATTCACATTTTACAAAAATTAATAAATAAAAAATAATATGTATAGGGTACCACAGTATTCGAACAGTTTTTAACATAGTAGTTCGCGATAGCCTGATAAAGGCCTCAGCAAGGAATAGGAACACTCTGTATCATGAATAATTAAGGTAGGTAGGTTAAAAAAAGATAAATAAGTTCCTGTACTAAAAAAACGTTAGTGCCTATTTATCAAACAATTGCGCTCTAAATGAATTAATATAGCTAAACACCTAGTACCTAGTCATTCCGCTAATATTTTAGTAAGGATTTCAGGAATTCAGGATTAATTCATTTGGTTTTATTTTACTATGCTGGCTCTGTGGCTCTTCCTCAAGCATTTAATCTAAAGGCGCCTTTATACTAAACCTTTATTTTTCAGCCCACCAAAGTTATTTTGTTCCAAATAAAATGATAATGCCGCCAGTTTCTTGTGCTTCCTACGGTGCGCGGTGTAGTGATCTGGATCAGTTGAGCTACCTACCTATACCAATAGACTGTTTGCAACAGTCTTTAGATAGCTCAACTGGTTCTTGTGTATTTTGTAAATATTCTGTAATAGGGAAGTCCGGGATAGATGGCCGTACGGGAGAGATGATAAACTACATAAGATATAACTTAAGTTCTTGATTCTAAAGAGTTAGTTCGCTTCACCTCATGCCTGGCAACAAAAGTCAACGTGATTTTTGTGTAAGAAAACGATTAGAAGTAACTAAAATCCACTTTGTTTCCCCTAGCCTTATGGCCATCACTCCCGGACACTTCGGATATTCTGAAAAACGATGTCATGCAAACATATATTTACATAATGAGTTTAGTGTCAGGGTTTTACCCTTGATTTATTTGAATATAGGTTTTCAAATAAATTGACCGGTCAATCAAAGGGTGTGTCACTTTGATGGACCACACATTGGGATTTGGGATGACATACCTAATTTATATCTATCTATCTATTCTTCGGTCTATACTATACATACTTAATAATAAAGAGGTAACTCAAAAAAACTTGCGATCGGAAGACTGTCTTTCGTTTGTATAACCGGAATTTTCTCTCCTTTAGGATTATTTTATGAGGTAAAATGAAGGTGACAAGTGAAATTTTTGACATTTTGTATGGGCTGAGTCTACCCGGATAAGACGGAAAAAGTGATAAAACTGCATTATATCAAAAACCATCAAATTTAAAAATAAACTGTCTGTAATTTATTTATCTAGTATGATTATCTAACGAATTAAATAAAAATTAACTGTTTAGCTATTCATAGTTTTGATTAAAAACGAAACTAGTGTTTTTGAAGAGCCAACTTTGGAAAATAAATCTATCTAGAAAAGTTTCACCAATCGTGATTCTGTCTGTAATTTATCTAGATTATATCCTTAAGTTATCTTTGTCATAAAAAACAAAACTGTATGTTTTACGTTTATTGAGAAAAAACGATGGAACAAGTTTTACAAATTTGTAAACTGTATGTTTTACGTTTATTGAGAAAAAACGATTCAACAAATTTTAGTTAAGAGTAGATGCCCCCCTAAAAGCTAAACTATTGGTTTCAAAAGCTTGAAAAATCACGGTAGTAGTAGTACTAGGTAGGTACATAATGAAGTTAATAGCAAAACTATCACAGCTAAATAGGCTATACAAGTTTACGAGTAATAGACGTAATAGTCGACCAACTTATAAAATGTAGGTACTTTGAAGAAGAAATAATCATTTTTTAGGGTTCCGTACCCAAAGGGTAAAATCGGAACCCTATTACTAAGACTTCGCTGTCCGTCTGTCCGTCTGTCCGTCTGTCCGTCTGTCTGTCTGTCACAGGGCTGTATCTCATGAACCATGATAGCTAGACAGTTGAAATTTTCACAGATTATGTAATTTTCTATTGCTGCTCGAACAACAAATACTAAAAACAGAATAAAATAAATATTTAAGGGGGGCTACCATACAACAAACTTGATTTTTGCATTCCAGCGCCATCTAGTTTCATTTGATGTTACTACGTATTATAGGTACTTTTCGCGGTCTCATGCGACCGCTCGGGGTTTGAGAGGTAAGAAGAGAGGTTTGCGATTCCGCTGGCAGGTGGCGCTATTTTACCACTATCGGTAAAGTAAGTCGGTAAATAGGTGGTACTTCACATGATCGAATAAAAAGTTTGAAATTGAATTATTGAATTCATGTAGTTAGGTAAATAGGTACCTAGGTAGATATTATTAATTTCCAATTAATTTCGAGTTCGAATCCTGGCCGTGCATCAATGGATATTTCTGTTCGAAAAATGTACCTATATGCGCGTTACACGTGTTTATAACAGTGAAGGAAAACATCGTGAGGAAACCTGTTAGTATTCTTGAAAGCGGCGACGGGATTGCAACCTGTCACGTGTGGAATGCTAACTACGTAGTTAGGTAAATAGGTAGGTTACGAGATATTATGAATTATTTTTTATGTTTCTAGGGTTCCGTATCTAAAGGGTAAAAAACGGGACTACTAAGACACCGCTGTCCGTCTGTCTGTTACCAGGCTGTATCTCGTGAACCGTGATAGCTAGACAGTTGAAATTTTCACAGATGATGTATTTCTCTAAAATCAGCATAAAATAAATATTTAAGTGAGACTCCCGTACAACAAACGTGATTTTTTTGCCGTTTTGATAATAGTACGGAACCCTTCGTGCGCGAGTCCGACTCGCACTTGGCCGGTTTTTTAGTACAAATACTATTGAAAATTACCTATTATAACGTTGTTAGCTGTAAACTACAAAACCCTACATTGCGCGTGGCCCGACACGCACTTGGCCGGTTTTAAAAGGGTTAAAAGGTCAGTTTAGCACCAAAACAGGTAAATGTGTCAATATCTGAAGCGGGTTGTCTAAGAAAGAGCCAGTAAACTTGCCAGCACATGGTCTGACTAAATACCTATAACAGTCACAAATACTAAGGTTTTACAATTACAAGGAAAAATCAATAGAGGATTGGCATATTAACCACAGGAAAACTGTACTAGCCTAAGTAGGTACTTTGATTTACATATAAATGCGTGAGGGTTTACAAAATTCATCATTATATGTAACATCATTGGTTTCACAACAACTAACAGGTTTAAATAAATGTAGAATATCTTTTGTTGAAATATTGTTCTGTAGAATCTGTGGTAATCCAGGATGTCTTTCAAACTAGGTGAGTTGGCTCTGTTTATTACTAACCCAGTTTTCATTCAAGAAAAAAGAACGCATGAACTGCAGTATTGTATTGTGGACTTGTTTAATTGTTCTAAATAAGTACTTTTAAAGCCCCCTAACACGATTTACGTTTTTTATTTCATGGTTTCTACTATTTTCTAAGAAATATAGACCTAAAATAAAATAAGACTTTTTACATATTTTCTATTAAGATTGAAAACAGCGTTATAATTCAAACTTACTTACATTCAATTGTAGCTTGTAGTGCCAGTTAATAATAATTTAATTAATATTAACCACAGGAAAACTGTACTAGCCTAAGTAGGTACTTTGATTTACATATAAATGCGTGAGGGTTTACAAAATTAAAAAAAAAAAACTGTGACACGAGTTATTAAATTAATTAATTAATATTATTAAATTGTTTTGATTGTTTCTATGGTGTAGTTAATAATTAAATGGTTTAGATTAGTAGCTCATAGGTACACGGCTGGGTGGCAATTAGGTACTTATTCGAAGAATCACGAATAGAGCTTTTTTATATTAACAAATATATATTTTTTAATCGTCATAAGGTGATTTTTACCTGTTGACAAGAATCATTATCGATTCATTGCAATTCACACACTCATATTTTTGTTTGAAATGTATAAAATAAATTACAGTAATTTACACGTATTACTTATTACTAAGGTTGATAATTACAATTATGTTTAAAAAAACTAAAAAAAAACAGACCTTATGGTTAGTCCTTTACAAAATTTCATCCCCTATTTTTCACCCTTAGAAATGGTAACTCTCTGTAAACTCTTTTCCTTTAATCCTCAAATTTAAATAGGAGCACATGGGAAGGTACCAAGGTACATCCTGCCAACCAAAAAAAGATCTGAGTATCGCCTCTTTATTTAACTGACGAAAAATGAAGGAGGTTTTCAAGTAAATGCGTATATTTTTTATTATGTATGATCTTTTTACCTGGTGATCTGATTTTGATGTTTTTTTTTCTATTGTATAGAGAATAGTCCCAAGTTGGTCCCATTTAGGACTGAAATTTTCTTCAAAAACTTAAAAAACGAATATCGTCCTTTGACTTTGCGATTCGATACATTAATAATAATAATAATATAATAATAATAATAATATCGTTTATTTTCGGAACAAGTAATAAGGTACATACTACATACACACTGTCATCGGAACAAGTAATAAGGTACATTTAAGATTATTTAAGGTTAAAAATACAAGGAAAACTTATCACCAGGTACCACCATACGCTTGTTACTTAGCTACCCTTTCGGTTTCAGGCTCCCTCACACTGATCGTCATTTCCATCATTAGCTCCACATTAGGTGTGCCCCAATGCCCCTGCCCACGACAGTACGCGCCGGTGTGCGGCACAGATGGCAACGTTTACGCCAATAGATGTCTTCTAGACTGTACGAAGAGTATACTGAGGAACGATTTGGCGATGGAAAACACCGGACCATGCGAAGCTCCCAAAAATTGCGTTTGTGCGCAGAATATCGCGCCGGTTTGCGGAACTGATGGGGTGACGTACAGTAACGTCTGTTTGCTGAGGTGTGCGAGACAGAAAAACCCGAACTTGGAGGTAAATATATAGTAGCTAGTATATAATAGCTAGTATTCCGTATTTAATTTCCTGTCAAATTTAAATAATCTCACAGAATTAAAACTATCGTGGTTGTTACTCATTTTAACTAAAAATACGGCTAACTGCCACGTTTTTAGGGTTCCGTACCCAAAGGGTAAAAACGGGACCCTATTACTAAGACATCGCTGTCCGTCTGTCCGTCATGCAGTCTGTCACAGGGCTGTACTATCTCATGAACCGTGATAGCCAGACAGTTGAAATTTTAACAGATGATGTATTTCTGTTGTCGCTATTACAACAAATACTAAAAACAGAATAAAATAAATATTTACGTGGGGCTCTCATACAACATAAATGTTTTTTTTTTTTTTTTTTGCTGTTTTTTTATTATATTATGGTACGGAACCCTTAGTGCGCGAGTCCGACTCGCACTTGGCCAATTTTTTCTTGTATTGCTGACGTTTACAATTCAGATGCTCTTCATCATGAACATCGCCCGCGACTGCGATCAACGGCAGATCGGCGAGTAGAAGTGATAGGGTAATTAAATTAGCCGTATTTATAGTTAAAATCTCACAGATAAAAGTACTTTCAGTCAGTTTCAGTTTTTTCCGAACTTTACGCCACCCTTATTACTTATAGGTATAAAATATAATACCCTACGATCTATTCTCACACCTACCAAATATAGACACAAAAAAATTCATAAAAATCGGTCAAGCCGTGACTTTGGTTACGAAAACTGTGACACGAGTTTTTTTTTTTATATATGAAGATTATAAATGCAAACTCTGTCTGTCTGTCTGCATGTCACGTGTTGAATGCTAACTATTGCAAAATGTGGGCATGTGCCAAATGTAATGTTTGGACGTGCCTCTGACTCACCCCTTTAGATATCTTCAAGGATCTGAGCGCCTGAAGATCTGAGAAGATGTCTATCGTACTTAGGGATTACAGTCGTGATCCTATTTGTTTTGTATGTATTGGTAAGTCTAAGTAGACTAACACACAGAGCCATCTAGCCCAAAACTGAGGAAACTAGATAACTGATAGAATACAAATAATACTTAAAACTTTTTTTTAGGTGCACGAGCAAGGACAGTGTGGTGATCTGAAAAGGAGTAAACGCGGCTTACCTTACGAAAGGAGATACAGCATACATAGGAGTCATCCGTGCAGCTTCGTATAATTGAACCCTAATACTCTCTGATCGCTATTCTGGGCCCTTACTCTGCAAAACGATTTTGAGATCGACGACAGTGACAGTACTCAATATTCTGCCAAACAGCACTTTTAAAAATCGTCGTCTGTTGTAGAATATATGATGTCAATATAATTGTGAAAAGTAATGTCGGTCGTTCCAACTATCAAAATATAGTCGGAAACGATGTGACGTTTGTCCTGATTAGGGCTGCCATCTCTAAAATTTGTCAACCAGGCCAAGACACGTTAAAACCCCGGATTTTAGAGCCCAGAACCCGGACATAACAGAGTTAACAGGAGGGGGGTGCAATTCAAAACTCAATATTTCACAAACGGTTCCCTCGAAAAGTTGATTTCATAATTCCTAAAGTGCTTGTGTCGCGGGTGGCCAAATTGTAAACCCGGACTACAAATGAAACCCGCCCGGACGCCCTCTAAACTAGGACAAATCCGGGGAAACCCGGACGCATGGCAGCCCTAGTCCTGATTATCGTCGATGTTTTTAAGAGTAGACCCCCTAAACTTAGCACATAGAATAAGAGAGTTATTTCACTAGGAATATATTGGCGTATCCCTATATTCTCCTATTATTTATTTAAATGAACAATTAAAAAACACTTTATAGTTAGCACATCGCAAAATACCTTTAAATATTATTCTCATTGAGTTTAGAGTCTGAAAAAATTACTAAACTCTTTTTAGGAATAGGATGCCGGTCGTTCTGAATTACAATATTATTTATTATTTATTGTGTTTCATTTTTTTGAGAGGTCCTATTACAAATTTCGGTAGGCGATGAATATTCTTGGAAGATTCAGCATAAAAATAGGTATCAAAGACTTTAAGCACATTTTTGATACCTAGGTATATTAGGTATTGCTATTTTCGTGTGATCTCAAGTTTTTTAAAAAACAATACATACTATGATTTGCGGATAATGTAGCTTTTGAGGGTTAAAATTATTTGTAAAATTGGATTAGTAGTTTTTTTTTAAATACAAATTTTACCTCTGTATAATATAGTAGTGAAGATTTTACTCCTTGCGATTTTGTAAGTCTACGGGTGTAACAATAACAATCATTAGGTTCCTACGGTAGCTACCTATAGCAATGTGTCAAGACTTGAGAAACCCATTAATTAACTATTATCCATAAATATTTCCTTATTACAAAATAGTATTAAGAAAATATTTTAAATGAACTTCGTGACTCAAGCGCGATTGTGTACAAACCTCAACACTTCCGTAGTATAGATAAGTAGGGACCTACTTAGAAAGAAACTGCGCTTCTCAGAACCATTAATATTTACTTAACTGACAACTATTTATGTACATTTGTCGCCAAGCGCAAGTTTCTGCTATATACCTAATAAAACAAAGCCATGACCGAAGTCAAATAATGAGGGGATGTTCGAATGGGGGAAGGGGACCCCTCCCGGGTTGGTAAAATATCACGTATTTATTTTTACGTTAAACGTGCGATTTTTTAAATTTCTTTGATTTTCTACGTTAAAATTAGATTATACTTTACCTGTATTTAAAGAAAATATTCAATTTAATTTTAGGGTCCTTTGTAGTAAAAAAAACACGTGATTTTGGGAGGATGGGGGTAGTCTAAAAATGCTATATGAAGAAAGTAAGCCTAAGCATGGTATCTGTGGCACGCACAAACATGTTTTTACAAAATAGCTATAAATTTATGACAATCATCGATGTTCGTGATCCTATTTACAAATCAGTTCAAACTGTTGTCGAACCGATGTAACTTTGATACGAATTTAGTTACAAAATGTCGTTTTCGGTACGCGAGTAGACCCTCAATTACTTTCGTTGCTGACTGTACTTTATGGCCTAGGCGCGAAGGCGAGCTTGTTTGTAGTGTTGTATTCTATTGACGGAGACTTGGGGATTTTTCAAAACAAATCTAGCGTTTCATATTAAATAGTACTTCTTATATAAACCTGGTTTCGGCTTTGTGATCTTCAGAGCGCGTTTGAGTCTTATGATCGACGGAAAGTTTAACTAATTTTTTAAGATCCGAACGCTGATTAAGAATATACCATAAAATATGATGAACTATAAAACCGGTTAGTTCAAACTTTTATTAGATTAATAGGCACCTAATTATGTATTTAGTTGCATTTTACGCGTCCGGTAGGTAATACCTACCCGCTGAATGGAATTATATACCTACCTATCACCTAAATGCTAATTTATAGTTATACGGGTAGGTACTACGGGTACGGGTATTTAGTGACTAGCCGACCCGTGACAGACGTTATCCTGTCAAATTTTAATAATCGAATAGAAAAGACTGAATGTTTTTAGTCTGTGATCAGACTGTTGCAGTTGTCAGATTTGTTGCACACCAGCGCCATCTAACCATCTATACAGAAATCATCCCTTTTGAGTTTGTTTATAGTTTTTGGGATGTTTTTTATATTTTAAAGTAGTCTTTTAGTTCAACTTAATCCGTTTTGTCGTTTAGGCCTGATTGAGGAACAAACATAGGTACATACAAACTCACAAACTTTCGCATTTATAATATTATTAGGATTTTGTAAATCCGTCCACAAAGGCCGGAGTAATCGCGAAACATACATCTTCCACAGGTGAATGCGGTATGTAGTGGAGAACGCATCTCCAGCTCCTGCCAATTGCATCTGCACCAGGAACCTGAAGCCAGTCTGTGGAGCGAATGGCGTCACTTACAACAACCTCTGCCTGCTAGAGTGCGCGGAGCAAAGCTTTTCCATCTCTGGACCATGCTAACGTCTATATACCTATGTATTTCTATTTAAAATTATTAACAGCCACCGATATTTGTAATTCTATAATCATAATATTGTGGTCAAGTTTCCATTACTGTTGCTTGTTTGTTTTGTCACTACATAGTATAAAGCAAAGTCGCTTCCCGCTTCCCGCGTCTGTATGTATGCTTATATCTTTAAAACTACACAACGGATTTTAATGCGGTTTTTTTTAATAGATAGAGTGATTCAGGAGGAAAGTTTATATGTATAATAACATAGTAAATAAGTAAAAATGTAAAAAATAAATGCTGTTAACGAGTATACAAAGACATTCTGTAATATATTTTGGTATCAGCTTTGCACCCGTGCGAAGCCGGGGCGGGCCGCTAGTTGCTAATAAAATACTGTTGCTTAAAATGTTTTTTCCACTTTTATTTGTTTGTACCTACTCAGTTTCAATCGTGCTGTGTAGTAGTTAGACCTACTTTGTTTTAACATTTTTATTGATTTTGCGAGGTACAGTCAGTAACAAATGTAGGTGCATTACTTAAAGTACCTTTTATTTTTCTTAAAGTAGGTAAGGTACCTGACCTTACCTACTTTAAGAATCACCTTTAAATCGTTTTGACTATTGTTTGAACGATGGTAAGGCCGTGATTACTTTTGACAATAATCGATGTTCGTAATCCTACTTACAAATCAGTTTAAACTGTAGTCGAACGATGTAACTTTGATAGGTACAAATTAATATCGTTACGAAATATCGTTTTCGGTTCCGACCCTTGAACCCCAACCAAAAATAACACCCAAATCAGGTTATCAGATCCGAAATTAAATCTTCCTGACAAAATCTCTGACTCGGCAATAAAATTTCTGTCATTTTTTACATGATCACAGATGATAACCACTTAAGTAATTATTATTTGTGGTTATGATTAACCCTATACTTATATACCTTTTTTAGGGTTTCGAAGTATACAAGAAACCCTTATAGTTTCGCCATGTCCGTCCGTCTGTGCTGTAATTTGGCATGTATATGCATTTAGTAATCTCAACAAAGTCGTTGAATAAAATCTTGAACAACATTTTTTTAGGGTACCTGTACCTATACCTACCTCCCCTACACCTAAAGTGAGGATGTATTTCTTATTCTCGCGTACTCCATGGTGTGGGTTATTGCGGGTGACCCGACACGCACTTGAATGGTTTTTTTTCTTTAAAGGTATTAATTACTGTTTCTATTTCTAAATTCCTGACAATTCCAAATTTTCTCTATTTCCCTGACAGAGAGCTAAAATTCCTGACATTTCAAAATCCTGTCATCTAAAAACCATACACCCGAACGACATCGCCCTCTGTCCCCAGCTAATAAATAAATAAATAAATAAATATTTGTGGACATTTCACACAGCGCCATCTAGCCCCAAACTAAGCAAAGCTTGTACTATGGAAACCAGATAACTGATACTTATGTACGTTTCTTTTTTGTTGTAAATACATACTTATTATACATATTAACACCCAGGCACAGAACAAACATCTATGTTCATCACACAAATGTTTGTCCCGGGTGGGGATCGAACCCACAACCTACAGCGCAGAAGGCAGAACTACTGCCAACTGAGCTGTGAGCTATTTTTGTTACTGACTGTAATTTATGACCTAGGCGCGAAGGCGAGCTTGTTTGTGGTGTTGTATTCCACTGACGCAGACTCGGGGATTTACATTAACAAGACAAACCTTGCGTTTCCAAATAAATAATACTTCTTATATAAACCTGGTCTCGTCTTTGTGATCTTCAGAGCGCGTTTGAGTCTTATGATCGACGGAAAGTTTATCGATTGTTTTTGTGACGACCAACGATAACCTATAAACTATTGAAACTTATTCATAACTTATTTTATTTAGTACGATCCGAACGCTGACTAAGAATAGACCTTATGATGAATTATAAAATTGGTGAGTTCAAACTTTTATTATATTATTATCTAATTAATTATGTATTTAGTTGCATTTAACGCGTTCGGTAGGTAATACCCGCTAAATGGAATTATTTAACACCTAAACACTAATTTATTTATAAAACGCTATACGGGCTATACGGGTAGGTATTTATGTAGGTTACCAGCCTAACTACCTAAGTAGGTACCTATCTACTGTTTACAGAAAATCCTTTTTCATATGGATTCAATGTACTTAGTTTAACCTACCTGATATAAATATCCCAAGATATTTATATTATACAAGCTTACCCGGCGAACTTCATATCGCAATTGACAAATGCTGTTTGAAGTTCCCGTTCCCGTTCCCGTTGTTGGTTCCCGTGTGTTTTTAGGGTTTTTCCGGCAATTATTCGAATTTTTCTCGCCGTAAAAACCATCCTTGAACTTCAACGAACATTAAAAAAAAAGAATTGGCCAAATTGGTCCAGGCGTTGTTGAGTTATGCGCTTACCAACACATTTTGCGATTCATTTTTATATTATAGATAAGCAAGAACGCGTTTTAAAAAAATAATATTAAGATTTCAAAAAGAACAAAATAAAACCGACTAAGTGCGAGTCGGACTTGCGCACTAAGGGTTCAGTACCATTATCCATAAAAAAACGGCAAAAAAACACGTTTGTTTTATCGGAGACCCCGGTAAATATTTATTTGATTCTGTTTTTAATATATTTGTAGAAATACATCATCTGTGAAAATTTCAACTGTCTAGCTAAAACGGTTCGTGAGATACAACCCTTTGACAGACAGACGGACAGACGAAGTCTTAGTAATAGGGTCACGTTTTTAACCTTTGGGTACGGAACCCTAAAAATTAAAACACCATGATTTGAGCAACCGCTTATTCATTATAAAAAACCGGCCAAGTGCGAGTCGGACTCGCGCACGAAGGGTTCCGTACTTATTATCAAAACGGCAAAAAAATCACGTTTGTTGTACGGGAGTCTCACTTAAATATTTATTTTATGCTGATTTTAGAGAAATACATCATCTGTGAAAATTTCAACTGTCTAGCTATCACGGTTCACGAGATACAGCCTGGTAACAGACAGACGGACAGCGGTGTCTTAGTAGTCCCGTTTTTTACCCTTTAGATACGGAACCCTAGAAACATAAAAAATAATTCATAATATCTCGTAACCTACCTATTTACCTAACTACGTAGTTAGCATTCCACACGTGACAGGTTGCAATCCCGTCGCCGCTTTCAAGAATACTAACAGGTTTCCTCACGATGTTTTCCTTCACTGTTATAAACACGTGTAACGCGCATATAGGTACATTTTTCGAACAGAAATATCCATTGATGCACGGCCAGGATTCGAACTCGAAATTAATTGGAAATTAATAATATCTACCTAGGTACCTATTTACCTAACTACATGAATTCAATAATTCAATTTCAAACTTTTTATTCGATCATGTGAAGTACCACCTATTTACCGACTTACTTTACCGATAGTGGTAAAATAGCGCCACCTGCCAGCGGAATCGCAAACCTCTTTCATGTTACCTCTCAAACCCCGAGCGGTCGCATCAGAAAAGTACCTATAATACGTAGTAACATCAAATGAAACTAGATGGCGCTGGAATGCAAAAATCAAGTTTGTTGTATGGGAGCCCCCCTTAAATATTTATTTTGTTCTGTTTTTAGTATTTGTTGTTCGAGCAGCAATAGAAATACATAATCTGTGAAAATTTCAACTGTCTAGCTATCATGGTTCATGAGATACAGCCCTGTGACAGACAGACGGACAGACGGACAGCGGTCTTAGTAATAGGGTTCCGATTTTACCCTTTGGGTACGGAACCCTAAAAAAATGATAATAAAATAATGATGCATAATGTCGAAAAAACTTGCATTTTCCTTGAACCTATGACTCATCAGGCAAATAACGTGTTGGAGTTTTTAATGTTTGTAACCTTGCTACCTACCTAACAACTGCACACTTGGTGTATTAAGATAAGATTAGGTACTTAGGTACTCCTGAATCCCGAAAACCGAAACCGCAGATGTTCAGGCCATGTATTGACATTGATAGATTTTCGCTAACAAAAATAGAAAATTTATAATGTCACTTTTTAGGGTTCCGTACCCAAAGGGTAAAAACTGGACCCTATTACTAAGACTTCGCTGTCCGTCTGTCTGTCACAGGGCTATATCTCATGAACCGTGATAGCTAGAAAGTGAAAATTTTCACAGATTATGTATAATAAGTATGTATTTACAAGAAAAACAGTATATAAGTATTCTATCAGTTATCTGGTTCCCATAGTACAAGCTTTGCTTAGTTTGGGGCTAGATGGCGCTGTGTGAAATGTCCACCAATATTTATTTATTTATTTATTTATTTATGTTGCCGCTATAACAACAAATACTAAGAATAAATTAAAATAAATATTTGAGTGGGACTCCCATACAACGAACGTGTTTTTTTGTGTAAAAAAACGTATAAAAAATGTTACGGAACCCTTCGTGCGCGAGTCCGACTCGCACTTGGCCGGTTTTCTTTGCTAGCTTTTCCACTACCATTGTGTGTTATTCAAAATCAGGTTGCCTGGGGCAAACTCGCCTATTTCAAATACATTGCTTTACTCAAACCTATTTCTATGATTGCTTATTCTTACAATAAACTCAGTCTTCGTACTCAAGACTTCTATTATCTATATCCAAAAGTATTTGAGGATGTTTGTGTTAGTACCTATATTAGTAGTAGTAAGTAGTTTAATAAGTTAACGAGCCTCACACCTCAGTTGGTAGTGACTCTACCTTCTGCGCTATAGGCTGTAGGTTCAATCCCCACCCAGGTCAAATATTTGTGTGATAAACATAGATGTTTGTTCTGTGTCTGGGTGTTAATATGTATAATAAGTATGTATTTACAAAAAAAAAGTAAATAAGTATTCTATCAGTTATTTGGTTCCCATAGTACAAGCTTTGCTTAGTTTAGGGCTAGGTGGCGTTGTGTGTAAAGTCCGTCAATATTTATTTATTTAAGTAGGATCAAACGGATTTGGATGAAACTAGGAATATTATAGCCCTGGAATGGCAAATATTATAAACATTTTTTATGGTATGTACCTACAAAGCGAGCGAAGACGCATGCAAAAGCTAGTAGGTACACTTCATTATCGCGTTAATTAGGTATCCGGGTGCCAAATGGTTCAAGGCTATGTTTGAAGTATCTATGTATAAACATTGTATTAGTTTTGTGTTTTTCTGTTAGGAATAATTTAAATGAAATACTCGTAAAACATAGACAAACAGCCGTTTGTGAAATTGCATGTCCCCCTGTTAACATGTCCGGATTCTGTGATTCTGAATCCGGGGTTTTCACGTGTCTTGTCCTGGTTGTCAAATTTTAGAAAGCTATAATCTATCATGAACATATTGTCACAAAGTTTTAACCAAGTTTGTTTCCACAGCCATCCTAGCCCTAGCGGCGTTTCAAGCGCACATCATCGGCGCCCTAAGACCATGCGTCTGCTCTCGCAACATCAAACAAGTCTGCGGCTCAGACGGAGTCACCTACCCTAATGAATGCCGGCTGGAATGTAAGAAGTACACCAACACCGATCTTACGAAAGTCAGCGAAGGTCCTTGCGAATCTGCCGCATCAGAGAACTGCATCTGTACTTTAGAATACAAGCCCGTGTGTGGTAATGATGGTAAGACCTACCCGAACCGTTGCGCTCTAGAATGCAATCTATCCAAAAACCCTGAAATAGCCATCGCGTATGAAGGTGATTGTCGGAAAGAGATCCCATGCATTTGTACGGATAATTTGGAAGAGGTGTGTGGATCAGATGGCAAGAGTTACGCCAATCCTTGCCTATTGAACTGCGAAACAGCGAAGGATCATACGTTGAGTATCGCGCATGCTGGTAAATGTGAGAGTGTCAAAGTGGCTATTCCCATAATCACACCGGCTTGTACTTGTACTAGAAACTTGGTACCTGTATGTGGATCTGATGGAAAGACCTACAGTAATGACTGTTTGTTGAACTGCGCGAGTTCTAAGGATAACAATTTGACCATCTCGCACGAAGGTAAATGTTTAGTTAGATGTTATTATGTGTATCTCATGAACCTTGATAGCTAGACAGTTGAAATTTTCACAGATTATGTATTTCGGTTGCTGCTCTAACAACAAATACTAAAAACAGAATAAAATAAATATTTAAGGGGGGCTCCCATACTACAAACGTGTTTTTTTGCCGTTTTTATAGATAATGGTACGGAACCCTTCGTGCGCGAGTCCGATTCGCACTTGGCAGGTTTTTTTTATTTTAGTAAGCAAAAATTATGATAAGGTTGTATTATACCTATGCCCCGAAAAATATTTTGCTCCAGATGTTAAAAACACTTTCTTTTTTTTTATTAGTTGGTTCATACCTTCCGAATAAAATGATATTTAAGTTTTAAAAAATCTAGCTATTTTCTGAAAAATACCGGCAAAACCTAAATAAAATTAGATGGAAATTACTTTTTATTCGGTTATCAATATTGTTCTTTGACAATGTCTAACACGAGCATCTTTCCCAGGTGAATGCGGTAAAGTGAATGTAGTGGAGAACGCATCTCCAGCTCCTGCCAATTGCATCTGCACCAGGAACCTGAAGCCAGTCTGTGGAGCGAATGGCGTCACTTACAACAACCTCTGCCTGCTAGAGTGCGCAGAACAAAGCCTGGCAAGCTCTGGGCCATGCTAACTTTCTTATAAAACAGGGAATCCTGTTGTAGAAATAAGGCTAATTACCGCTGTGGGATCCATCCACATCAATTCAAACCTCTTTACATTTAGTCAAGTCTTGGCTAGTAACATAAAACACAAAAGTTATGTCAGTGGGGAAAAAACAATTGGTAGAAAATTTAAGTTGGTTTTGTCTAAGTACAGAGAAAAAAATATACATTAGGTAGTCTTTTATAGTATTTATACACATAGGTATACTATAAAAGACTACCACATATCGTAATTACCCCGTACCCCACAACTGGGTGACCCCGAATAAGAACACATTTTTCTTGTATTGCGTGTAAAGCGTGGTAATTAGCCGTATTTCTATTTAATTATGAACAACCACGATATTTGTAATTCTATAATCATATTGTGGTCAAGTATCCATTACTGTTGGTTGTTTGTTTTGTTGCTAATAAAATACTGTTGCTCAAAATGTTTTTTCCCCTTTTATTTGTTGATACCTACTCAGTACCCACTTACTTCAATCGTGCCGTGATTGTGGTCGGCCTCAGAGAATCGCACCGAATATTGAAAAATATACCTACCTTATTTCGATTGTATAACAAGGCAAAAAGAAAAATCTATTTTTCACCTATGAATTTCGCTCTAAATAAAACAATTTGTTCCTTCATAAATAGTACAAAAATATAATTTAATTCACACTTTATCACATTCATCATAAATCTAAATTAGCAAGTAGTTCGTCATCCTCGTTATCATCCAAAAACGATTTTTCCAAAACTTCAATATCCATTAACAAATCACTAAATTCGTCGAGTTCACTTGTTCCATTGAAAGATGTCTCTCCTTGAGCTGTATCGTTTTTGATGGAATCCTTTCTAATGTTAGTGCCGGGTATGTAGTCGTTTTTGTTCTTTGGGAACGGAGATAGGTACTGTGAGATTTTGTTTTTGCTTTCCTGTAAATATTTTTTTTGTCATTAAATGGTTATTAACATAAATCTGTAATTACCTGCTTAAATTATGCACTGTTTTAAAATGTAATAATAACATTAATGTATTAAAACTTTAAGTGCCAAAACAAGGCTACAGAACCTGTACAATAGACAGGAAATGAGTTCACATATTTATACACTTTGCTTTTTAAATGATTAATGCTGACGCTATAGAAATATTAAAACATATCGTGTATGTGTCAGACTAACTGCCGGGAACTGTAGTTTAAACATTATAAGGAAAACAGCTGTTTCAAAACTGTTTTGCCTTTTCACGATTACCATGAATTCTGTGAAAATACTTAGTGATATTAAGGCGAAGGTTACACGTAAAGTAAATATTGCGGTCCGTAGATATTTAACAAATAGTGTGTCATTTATTGATATTGGTGTAATTTAGTGTAACACCAATATCAGGGAGTCTACTTTTCTTTTAATAACGATAAACGATATATATCGGAACACACGTCACATCGTTTCCGATTATATTTTGAAGGATGGAACGACCGACATTACTTTTTAGGGTTCCGTACCCAAAGGGTAATAACGGGACAATATTACTAAGACTTCGCTGTCCGTCTGTCTGTCACAGGGCTGTATCTCATGAACCGTGATAGCTAGACAGTTGAAATTTTCACAGTTTATGTATTTCTGTGGCAGCTATAACAACAAAAAATACTAAAATCAAAATAAAATAAATATTTAAGTGGGGCTCCCATACAACAAACGTGTTTTTTTGCCGTTTTTTATAGATTATGGTATGGAACCCTTCGTGCGCGAGTTCGACTCGCACTTGGCCGGTTTTTTACTTTCGGAGCACTGTCACTATCGTCGATAATGTAAATCAAGCGTAGCGTGTGCTGCTTTTTGAATTTACGCACTAGTTTCTGTGACGTTACATGCTTGTCAACAAATAAACAAATGTCAAGTTTTTCAAGACAGGCGATGACATATTGACAAGCATGTTACGTCATCGTCGATTCGACCAATCCTGACCGTTTTGTGTCACGTGACTGGCGTTTAAAAATAGAATATTTTAATTATGGGTTTTATAATAAATCATTGTTTATTTTCAAGTTATTTTACTCCATAACGCTTTTCATGTTTACATTAAAGTCTAAATTATTGCAACCTCAGAATTCTTCTCAGAAATTCTAAAACCCAGGGTACAGTTTTAAGTAATTTTACTTAAATTTAGTTAACATGTAAATCGTGTAAAATATGCGAAATAAAATAGTGAAAATACTAAAATTTACTACATTTTAGAACTGTAATTTTTAGATTTCTCTAACTTAGACTTTACTTTTAGTATTCAGTTTGTTGTAACAACAGAATTGCCATCAATATTTACTTAAGGCGAGTAATTAATGTGTTTGATGAATGCAGAATCGTTTTTTCTCAATAACCGTAAAACATACAGATTGTTTTTTATGACAAAGATAACTTAAGGATATAATCTAGATAAATTACAGACAGAATCACGATTGGTGAAACTTTTCTAGATAGATTTATTTTCCAAAGTTGGCTCTTCAAAAACACTAGTTTCGTTTTTAATCAAAACTATGAATAGCTAAACAGTTAATTTTTATAAAATTCGTTAGATAATCATACTAACTAAATAAATTACAGACAGTTTCTTTTTAAATTTGATGGTTTTCGAGATAATGCAGTTTTATCACTTTTTCCGTCTTATCCGGGTAGACTCAGCCCATACAAAATGTCAAAAAGTTCACTTATCACCTTAACTTCTATCATTCGCCTTATTAATGTAAACCGATGAATAACATACCTGATGTTTCATAGTTGTATGTTCAAATGAGTCTTTGCTGAGTCCCACATTGTTAAGTACCTGTTTTAAGGAAAATTACTATGAAAACCGTAATTATAATTACACTAGCTGTCCTGTCACGTATTGAATGGTAACTACTGCAAAATGTGGGCATATGCCAAATATAATGTTAGGACGTGCCTCGGACTACCCCCTCCAGACATCTTCAAGGATCTAAGAGGAGATCTGAGAGGATGTACATACCGTACTTGGGGATTACAGTCGTGATGCTATTTTTAGGGTTCCGTACCCAAAGGGTAAAAACGGGACCCTATTACTATAGTTCGGCCGTTCAGAGAATGCGTTCGCTATAACGTGACTAACCTATCAGTTAGTCACGTTATAGCGACTATAATGTTGTAATAATGTTGTTTTAATGCTCATCAATTGTTAAAACGGTAAACAACCAGCAATAATATTTTGATCGTAACTGCAACGCCATTACAAAGTTACGTCGTCATACAATCGCGACGTGTCAGGAACGCATTCTCAGAACGGCCGAACTATAAGTCTTCGCTGTCCGTCTGTCTGTCACAAGGCTGTCACAAGGCTGTCTTATTAACCGTGATAGCTAGACAGTTGAAATTTTCACAGATTATGTATTTTTGTTGCTGCTCTAACAACAAATACTAAAAACAGAATAAAATAAATATTTATGGGGGGCTCCCATATAACAAACATGATTTTTTTGCCGTTTTGTATAGATAATTGTCGGAACCCTTCGTGCGCGAGTCCGACTCGCACTTGGCTGTTTTTTTTTTTAATGAATTCTTCTTACATTGAGTTTCCCCTGCAGCATTGGCCACATGTAGTCGTCCGCCGTCCTTTCTGCAAGTAAATATCTCGCACAAACAACCCCAGACTGCCCGAGACGATGCGCACGCGCCTCTGCTTGTGTTAGGATCTAAAAAATAATATCATTTAACATATTAGCCGATTATTACCAGAAACATAGTTTGCCTTATGCACGAACAAATCTCGGTAAGCACTCCGTTTTGCCAAGAATCTGTGGGCAATATAATTATATTTCAAAAACAAGCAATTTGGACCTAACAGACTATCTACCAAATTTTAAAACACAACTAAAAGAGCTTTGTCTTGCTTCATGACTCGATAAATGTATCCGAACAAGTACAATATACGTGTACTTGATTGTTTACATTCTATAATTCTCAACAAAATTTTAATAGGTTTTTTATTCAGTTTTATATTCTTTTTTAGGGTTCCGCACCCAAAGGGTAAAAACGGGACCCTATTACTAAGACTTCGCTGTCCGTCTGTCTGTCTGTCTGTCCGTCCGTCTGTCTGTCACAGGGCTGCATCTCATGAACCGTAATAGCTAGACAGTTGAATTTTTTTACAGAATATGTATTTCTGTTGCTGCTATAATAACATATACTAAAAACAGAATAAAAATAATATTGTATGGAATACAACAAACGTATTTTCTTTCCGTTTTGTATAGATAATTGTACGGAACCCTTCGTGCGCGAGTCCGACTTGTACTTGTCTAATTTTTTTTTTAATTTTCAACGCAACTCACTCCTGGGTTCCAGTGCAGCTCTGCGAAGAGCACAAGTTGCGCCGCCGTGAGAGTGATGCCCGAATTAGCGGCCGTTATTGATAACACGGCGCAACGGCATGCCGCGGCATGCTGGAATTTGTCTACAAGATCCTGCGAATAAACAAATTAAATAAATAAACTGCTGGATTTTTTATAGAGCGCCATCTAACCGAAAATAAGCAAAGCTTGTACTATAGGAACAAAGTAACTGATAAAATACTTACTTAAAAATATTTTTTGCATACATAGCGCCATCTAGCCGAGAACTAAGAAAAGCTTGTAATATAGGAACTAGGTAATTGATAAAATACTTACTTATTTTTTTTTGCATACATACATTTACTAGCTTTCGCCCGTGGCTTTGCTCAGGTACCTGTATAAAAGGTAGCCTACATGCTATCGGGTTCGATTCTCACCAAAGACAAACATTTGTGTGATGAACAAAGATGTTTTCTCTGTGTCTGGGTGTTATATATGTATAATTATGTATGTATTTACAAAAATGTAAGTATTATTAGTTATCTAGTTCCCATAGTATAAGCTTTGCTTATTTTGGGGCTAAATGGCGCTGTGTGAAAATGTCCACCATTATTTAAAAAAAACTGGTTCGTAAAGTACTCACAGCCCTAGTGTGCGATGGTGTAGCACCAGTGATACATATGTAGTGTACCTCAGCCTCGTCTAGTGTGTTGCAAATGGCGTCGATCACATTCATGTGATGAGCGAATACTAGGAACTTGCCGGTCGCTTTATCCTTCACCAGCTGATTGATGTATTTACTGAAACACAAATCAAATTATCTATACTAATATTATAAAGAGGAAAGATTTTATTGTTTAACTATAGATTTTGACACGGGTCTTTATCACGTCGCGACCATGGTTATTGTAACATAGCCGAAACGTCGGGAAAGTAAATTAAAGGTAATTACGTGATAAAGACCCGTGTCAAAATCTATAGTTATGTCTATACTAATCACGATAGTTTTAAAAATAATATTTTATTGTTTGTTTGTTGGCATCAAATAGGCTCCGAAACTACTGGACCGATCTCAAAAATTCTTTTACCATTAAAATTCTACATTATCCCTGATGACCATAGGCTATAGATTATTTTCAAAAACGTTAGGGATCCGTATGAAAACTTCGATAATGTAACTCAACGTGTGAAAAAAAATCCTTATATATTGCGTTTGCTGCAGAAAGTATTGACAATAGAGCAAAGTGATGTACTACAGTTTTATAGAGGACATCAATATCTACAAAAAAAATTGATATCATATGTCTTACTATTAGGGATCCCTATTAAAACTTCGATAATGTAACCCAAAGTGTAAAAAAAATAATAATAAAATCAGTATTACACCAGTGCGACGCCGGGCGGACTGCTAGTATGTAACAGATAATAAAATTAATGATACATAATTACCTAAACTATCGTGATTATTAGACATCTATAGATTTTAACATAGTCAAAACGTCGGGAAAATAAATTAAGCTATGTCTACTAATAATCACGATAGTTTAGATCGAAAAATAATAATAATAATAGGATCACGTCTGTACTCCAAAAGTACAGTAGACATTCTCTCAGATCTCCAGGTGCTCAGATCTTTGAAGATGTCTAAAAGTGTTAGTCAGAAGTTATGCATTACATTTGTCACATGCCCACATCTTGCAGTAGTTAGCATTCCACACGTGAAAGGTTGCAAGCCCGTCGCCGCCAATAATAATAACTTTACCATATAGCTGGTATCTTTGCGCGAGCAGACTCGCTAAAGAAAGTCAAGAGGGCCGCATGTCGATCAGACGCTTTCGTACTTTTGTATGTCTCCGCCATTTGTGACAACCCTAGTTCATCCTCTTTGCTGAATTGAAGTAGGGTTTGGTCTAATAACACTGTTTCCCTGGAAATTAACATAATTTTAGTTATACCATATATATTTTTTTTAATTTAAAATTTATTTTATTGACTTAATATAAAAAAAAAGTATCACGACTGTAATCCCCAAGTACGGTAGACATCCTCTCAGATCTCCAGACGCTTAGATCCTTTGAAGATGTCTAGTGGGGGTAGTCAGAGGCACGTCCAAACATTATATTTGGCACATACCCACATTTTGCAGTAGTTAGCATTCCATACGTGACAGGTTGCAAGCACATCGCCGCTTATAAGAATACTAACTGGTTTCCTCACGATGTTTTCCTTCACCGTTTCAAGCACGTGTTTTTGATGCGCATATAAATTTTCGAACAGAAAAATTCATTGATGCACGCCGGGATTCGAACCTACGACCTTCAGATTGAAAGTCGAGGTACCTCCCACTCGGCCAACACGGCTATATTAATTACTAGAAAAAATCAGGGATCCCTATTAAAACTTTAGTAATGTAACCCAAGGTGTAAAAAAATTGCCATAAAATTATTAGTAGGTACACCCCGTGCGACCCCAGGGCGGACTGCTAGTATATTATACGGCTATACATTCCGTTTCTTTTTTCCTTCCGGTGGGTTTTCCAAATGTTAATTTTACAAATATCTATAAAGTAGATTATTATTATTTTTATTTTTTACAAATCTTTGCTGTCAGTACAAAAAGTCGTAAGTCATGATTTTGCTATTTTTTTTTATTAGCTGTATTTGTAATAAATCGATTTGCAGGAGTATAATATACGTATGTAAGCTATTATATAAAATTAAAGCTATTTACATTTAAATCATTGTAAAAAAACTTCATAGATAAGATAATGGTGGCGATTCTGTTGTGTCCAAGCTAAACCTAAAATTTCGTAAAAAAACGATCGATCTTATTCCTTTTATGTTAAAGTCTAAATTAGAGTCCCATCAAAATGACAGTCCTAAAACTTGAGATATTTTAGCCGTTTCTCAATTTTATTTCGCATATTTACCATGTTACATGTCGATTAAATTTAGCTTGACGTTTCTAAATCGATTACGAAAATCGTAAATTTATACAAAACTATTCTAAGTTTTAGAACTGTCACTTTAAGGTTACGCTATTTTAAACTTTAACTTAAAAGAAATAAGATCGATAGTTTTTAGGAATTTTAACTTAAGCGTGGACACAACAGAATCGCCACCATTATCAGTTTTTTGTGTCTCCTGAAAACCTAACGTTTTTATATACATACGACTTTTTGTACTGACAGCAAAGAAATATCTACCTAGTTTTTCCCTCCAGTTTCGTGAGCACCTGCTCCTTAGTTCGCCTGATGAGGAACCTCTTCTGCAAGATAATTTGCAATTCAGCGAGATTCGACTGTCCCGTCATGTCCCAGCCGAAGTTGGTTTGCTTGCCGTCGCAGTATCTCTTACCTGTGATATCGAATTAAATTTAATCGTACGGTAGACCAGATCTACAGGCAAATGTCAAAACTGACACTTATAGTAAAGGTGTCAGAGTTGACATTTAGACGATACGATAGTGGTGGGGTCCACTCTTAAAAAAAAACCAGCCAAGTGCGAGTCGGACTCGCGCACGAAGGGTTCAGTACCATTATCTATAAAAACGGCAAAAAGATCATGTTTGTTGTATAGAAGCCCCCCTTAAAAAAATATTTTATTCTGTTTTTAGTATTTGTTGTTTTAGCAGCAACAGAAATACATAATCTGTGAAAATTTCAGCTGTCTAAAAAATCTGACATCAATTTGACTAATGATTGATACGCATTCTACCATAATTCGTAAATTATTTTATCAGGACAAGGTTTATACGAAAAACATTTGTAGTTTCCTGAAAGTGTTTTTTTCTATGCGACTATTGAAAATTGGGCAGGACAAAGTCTGTCACGGGTCGGCAATTAACTATTATACATATTAGCTTAGCTTATTCAATTCAATTCATTTATTTCAATCAACAAAGGATCATTTTGTTAGCACCTACACTAGTACATAAAATTATACAAACATTTATTTTTGTTTGTCAGCACATGAACTCTACAGCAGTAGTTCATGTACTGACAATCAAATCTACTAGAAAATACGTTCAGAATGGTGTTGGGGCTGGCCAGCACTCTGCGCACCAGTGATGTGCACCGCTTGCGCATTGTGGTATAAAAGCAGTCCACTCCTGCGTCGGCGAACATCCCCGATGCGCTATTATATTATATTAGCTTACCGTACTCGGTGTAGGAGCCGAATAGCCTCGGCTCTATCAGCGCTAGTTGCGTGTAAAGTTCAGCTGGTCTGCTAAGTGCGGGCGTGCCGCTCAGCAGCAAGAGACGGACGCATTGACGCGTAATGCCGTTTAGCGCTATGGTGCATTGCGCCTTATGCGATTTTAGATAGTGAGACTCATCCTGAAAGGGGAGGTTGGGTTAGGTCTGACCTTTCAATAATAGTAATAGAATAAAAATAAAACGTTTTTTTTTTTCTATACTAATATTATAAAGAGGAAAAATTTGATTGTTTGTTTGCATCGAATAGGCTCCGAAACTACAGGACCGATTTGAAAAATTCTTTCACCATTAGAATCCTACATTATCCCTGATGAACATAGGCTATAGTATATTTTCAAAAATGTTAGGGATCCGTATGAAAACTTCGATAATGTAACCAAATGTGTAAAAAAAATTGCCATAAAATCTTTATTACACCCGTGCGACGCCGGGGCGGACTGCTAGTCACTACATAGTATAAAGCAAAGTCGCTTTCCGCTTCCCGCGTCTGTATGTCTGTATGTATGTTTGCTTATATCTTTAAAACCACACAACGGATTTTGATGCGGTTTTTTTTAATAGATAGAGTAATTCAGGAGGAAGGTTTATATGTATAATAACATGCTACCCGTGCGAAGCCGGGGCGGGTCGCTAGTATAATATAAAAAAAGAAATTGCATCACGACTGTAATCCCCATGTACGGTAGACACAAACGACTAAAGGGTAGTCAGAGACATTAATAATTATAAATCCGAAAGTTTGTGAGGATGTTTGTTTGTTCCTCAAACACACCCCAAACGACCAAACGGATTTGAATGAAACTTGGAATATACATAGCTTATGTGCTAGGAATAACAAATGAGATACTTTTTTTCTAGGTTCCACGCGAAAGAAGCCGCGGGCAGAAGTTAGTATATACATAAAATCAAGCCTGTTTCCCAGAGGGGTAGGCAGAGACTTTCCATTTGCTATGATCATGACATACATCTTTTGTTTCATTCACCCAACACATTTCTCACACATTCTCTTCTCTTTTAATAACAAGGATCATTTAAAACAGTCTCAAATCCAGTACTTACAATAATAACTGCTCCAAACTTCTTATTCTTCAGTAATTCCGTATGCATTGTTGTTATCTTGTAGCTGACTATCACAATTTCTGTCTGAAAACAAAAAAAAAATCCATAAATTACGTGAGATGTTTAAGCCCCCGGGAGGGGGCGAGCCAAATCTCATCTAATCTTACGTTGGAGAGAGGGGGGTCTCGGCAAATATCACGCAAATTTTCTTTTTACAATAACAATCCAACGAGTTTACATAAGAAACCCACATTTTGAACTTCAAAATTTGAAGAATCTCACGTGAGATTGGGAGATGGGGGAGGGGGTTGAATAAAACCTCACGACATCTTACCAAGGGGGGAGGGAGGGACAGAAAATTAAAAAAAAACACCTCAAGTATTTTTCGGACGCCCCCTTACTAACCTACTTATATTTAGTTAATCTTTTTGATTTCTCGATTTTTTTGTAGAAGATCGTATAATATCAGCTCTATTGCTTAAGCTCACTGGTAATCGTAATCGGCTTCAATTGTCAATCCCATTATCTTTTGACAGTAACTCTCAGCTATATGCTGCAACAGCGAGTGTTGATTTGCAGCATTGAGTTTTAGTGGCGCCAGGAAATGGGCGGTCTTATCGCTAAAAAAAACTATCTCTTCCAGACAACCTTAGGGTGCAGTAAACTTAAAAATTAATGAAAGATTAGTCGGGGATTAATTATTACCTGTCTATCGGCCACCAACTGCGTATCTTTGCTATTAGTCAGTGTGACAATGTTCATTAAAGGCACTGAAGGAATCAACTCATGAATTTTGCTCTGCCATGTTTCTCTGAAATCATTTAGACTGTTTTGAGATATTTATATTATCTTTAAATCAAATGGGCTTGCAACCTGCATGGAATGCTAACTACTGCAAACTGTGGGTATGTGCCAAATATCATGTTTGGAAGTGCCTCTGACTACCCCCACTAGACATCTTCAAAGGATCTAAGGGTCTGAAGATCTGAGAGGATGTCTACCGTACTTGGGGATTATAGTCTTGATCCTATTTTTTTTATTTAAATCATCCTGATATTTCACAATAAAAATAAAAACCAACTTCAAATTAAGACGCTGCCAGTCGACGATTATTTTTGTTCGAAACGAAAAAAGAAATACTTGTGAACAAGCCACATCTCCTATTTTATAATGTATGATATATGTGAATAAAGATGTACCCATCTTTAATCACTTCGATAAATAATCCTACCGACCGCTGCAATGATGACAAACATACGTCCGCGCGTGGTCCGCCTTAGCTTTTCGAATAAATTAATGAGATAAATTATGTATAATTACTTATCAAAAATCTATCCTAATAGAAATCTAGATCTACATATTACCTATCTTTAACAATAAATCACAAGTTGATTTTAATAGTAGGTATATAAAATATTTCGATCATAAATTGAAAAACGTATGTATCATTTTGAAATAATATTTTTATCGTGAAAAGTTTCTGCTATTATGTTTTCAGCTTAATAGAAATCTAGGTAGGAACCTGAAGTAATATACTTATAAAAATAGGAGATGTGGCTTATTCAGAAGTATTTCTTTTTTCGTTTCGAAAAAGAGCAATCAGCGACTGGCAGCCTCTTAAGGATATTTTTCTTTCGAGTCTCAGAAAACCTGATCCTTATTGAAATTATATCGTACATATTCTTGGTAGGTAACATAACAACTTATAAACTAAAATAAATATCAAAAGTTATTAAAAAAACGACTACTTAATATCTCATGAATAAAATTTATAAGGGATCATCCGAAACTACCAGCGAGTCTAGGTCCTAGAGTATGACTCCCTGGTAGTTTCTAGAGCCTAGGTACAACATAGCAAATAAACCATTAAAATCGGACCAACCGTTAGATACATTCAACAAATATCTGTCAAACAACATTTTTTTTTGAAGTTGGAAATAAAAATCAATATATTCTTACCAACACTGTAAAAAGTTACATTATGACATCTATAGAGGTACTCATTATAAGTCAACCTTTTTAACATCAATTAAAAAGCTTATTACGTACCTCATTGAAGAAGTAGTGACTATAAGCAGAGGCCAGTTCTGCTTATAATAGCTGGCCACAGCCAAAGCTTGGAACGTCTTGCCTAGACCCATGTCATCAGCGATCATGCACCTACCACGCCGTGCTATGGCAAATCTGGAAATGTGGTTTAAGATGTTTATTTCTCAAAAAGAATACAATAAATTTAACAAAAGTAAGTACATAGTTAACTGGTTTAAATCATTGAAATAGTTTCATAGTTTTTATATCTAAGGATGTTTTCCAAGATATAATCTTTTAATTTTTTTTAGGGTTCCGTACCCAAAGGGTAAAAACGGGACCCTATTACTAAGACTTTGCTGTCCGTCTGCCTGTCACAGGGCTGTATCTCATGAACCGTGATAGCTAGACAGTTGAAATTTTCACAGATTATGTATTTCTGTTGCTGCTACAACAACAAATACTAAAAACAGAATAAAATAATTATTTAAGTGGGGCTTCCATACAGCAGACGTGTTTTTTTGCCGTTTTTTATAGATAATGGTATGAAAACCTTTGTGCGCAAATACTAGGCCGGTTTTTAAAATACTCATAGCAATGTTGCAAGCTCATAAGAATTTGTACTGGGTATTTCATAAATTTATCAATACTAAAGTTAAATTTTTCATACCTTACTCCATCCTCTTGGAATGGCATTAGTTTGTGTCTGAGTGTGTATTCGACAGGTGTTAGATCAATGTTGTCAGGATTCATAGTGTTTTCTCGGAGAACCTGTAAATCAAATTCAAATTCAAAATCAAAAATCATTTATTTCAATATAATCACAAGGATCACTTTGAAACGTCTTAGGAACTAGGTGAAGCTACGCCGATTCCATGCGACCAAGCCTAGAAGAATCAGGCAACAAACACGGCTTGGGGTCTACCTTTTTTTTAATGATCCTTTCCTTAATGCTATGTAGAGCTCCAGTGTGATGCTAATCGAACAAGGTGAAGGCTCAAACAAGAATAATAATTAAAAGTACTACTCAAGTATGTAAACAATACACTTGGTTTAAACTTAAAGATAAAATAACTAATTGCTTAAAAATAATTAGACAAATGTTACACAAAATAAAATTAAGTAAATTAATATTTAGCTGTTGAGTGGCAGAGCGACATCAGGCCACGAGGATTTATCATATATATAATCATCTACAGTATAATATGCTTTGTTTATAAGATTATTCTTTATGTAGGCTTTAAATCTTCTCAATTAATTAATCAATGTTTAATACTATAGCTACATTACTAGTTCTTCATCTATATAATATAAAACTCTTGCATTACTGAATAACTGACTGATCTATCCTAGAAACTTGTTGGCATACCCAAAATTCAACCCCTAAGGGGGTGCTGCGGGAATTGCAGTCTGTTTAAAAACAACAAGGGTTTCCACCAGTCTTAGTCATATAATATGCACTGTGGTAGGTGCAAAGAATGAGATTGCCAAAGAACTTATCAAAAAAGCAAATCAATGAGTTTCAAAGAACTATATCTACCTTCAAAACATAGCCAGGAAGAGGGCCGAGAACCACATGAGGAGCCAACGGGCTCACTTTTGATATCAGAGCATCATAGTCGTCTATTGAAAAATTCCATAATTTTGATTTTGGATCTGAAAATATTTGATATAGGTTTTAGTAAAAATATTATTATTATTATTATTAAAGGAGGTATCTAGAGGCAAGTCCAAAAATGATGTCTGGCACAATACCCACATTTTGCAGTAGTTAGCATTCCATGCGTGACAGGTTGCAAGCCCATCGCCTAAGAATAGTAAGTCTAAAATGATAATAATACTCACTAACCATAGTTTTTTGAAGGCAAGCTCTTGAAGATATTGATAAGCGGAGTGCAGAACTCACTAGGGTTCACTTCAAACCTCTCTTCAGAGATCAGATAGACAGTTCCACTGATTACTTTGCCTACGGGTACATTGCTTGTTTCCATTATATTCTTAGGTTTCTTATAGGGATGGTAGCTTTTTGGTGTGTTACTAGTAGTTTTTATAGGACCAGCTCTAGAAGTGTTACCGGTAGGAGAACCTAGCTGATTCCCGTTCAATCTGGCAGAGTAATCAAATTGCGAAGTGTTTTGAGTGTTTTGACCGCCGATTTTATTTTGTCGTTTCTGTAGCGCAGCAAGGCGCTTCCTTTCAATTTCTTCCTTGGAGCACGACATTGTTGGAGTTTTACATACTATATCCCGGCTGTATTCTGAAACTTTGCATTTGTCTTCATATGTTCTTCAGCTCTTTGATGTTCTTAGCAAAACAAAACAAAGAAATCCGGCACTGGCACTGGCATGGCACTGTCGTGTCAGACTGTCACAGACTGACGGAATCAAAACAAATGTATTTTTCTCTTTTATTTAGGCAGGCTACTGTCGTACCCTAGTATTCAGCGTATAAAAGGTCTATTAAAGTCTAATATATTGATTTTTCGAAGATCCAATGGTCTAATAATTAGACCATTGGATCTTCGAAAAATCAATATATTCCTGGAACCAAATCAAGAGAACCATAGTTTTTTGAAGTTTTATTTATTAGATTTTTTGCAGTTCATGAAAATGTTCAAAACTCGTCGACCGAATCAAGTATGAAAATGTGTCTAAATAAAATAATAGCATGTGAAAAGGAACGTAATTGGACTTTGACATTCTAATCAACAGCTGGCTGACAGGTTTTTGGAATGTACCTACCTACGAAACGAATTTTTGTGTTGAAAAGTAGATCCGTAACTAGTTTTTAGACCTTATTCTTTTGGTTACCTTTCCTTGAGACGAACGACACGAAACGATAAAAATGTCTGAAAACAGTAGCCCTGTTAAATATTTTCTTAGTGGTGGTTTCGGTGGTGTGTGCACTGTTTTAGCTGGGCATCCCATGGACACGGTGAAAGTAAGATTGCAGACTATGCCAGTGCCCAAACCGGGTGAGGTCGCCCTCTACGGTGGCACATATGATTGTTTCAGTAAAACAATAAAGAAGGAAGGTTTTCGGGGTCTATACAAGGGAATGGCGGCACCTCTCACTGGTGTGGCCCCTATCTTCGCCATCAGCTTCTTCGGTTTCGGACTCGGAAAGCGGTTGATAAGGAGCGATGAAAATCAAGTTTTGACTAAACCCGAACTGTTTGCGGCCGGTGCATTTTCGGGTATCTTCACCACATCCATTATGGCGCCTGGGGAGCGAATCAAATGTCTGTTGCAAATCCAGCAAGGGGGTAATGTACCGCAGAAGTACAGTGGCATGGTTGACTGTGCCAGACAGCTATATTCAGAGGGTGGGATCAGGAGTATTTACAAGGGTAGTGTGGCTACGATACTGAGGGACGTGCCAGCCAGTGGTATGTACTTCATGACTTATGAATGGGTCAAGGAGGTCTTAGTACCCGAAGATGCCACTGCCAAGACAAAGATGATGGCAACTATTGTAGCTGGGGGTTGTGCTGGAATAGCTAACTGGCTAGTGGGCATGCCGGCTGATGTACTGAAGAGTAGGTTACAAACTGCCCCGGAAGGCACATATCCCCGAGGCATGAGAGATGTCTTCAGACAACTGATGGAAAAGGAAGGACCAACTGCGCTATACAAAGGTGTAACCCCCGTTATGCTTCGAGCCTTCCCAGCTAACGCAGCTTGCTTTGTAGGCTTTGAGTTAGCTATAAACTTCTTAAACTGGGTTGCACCAAATCTTTGATAGGTATTCTGTAAATATTATGAAATTGTAGGAATAGGTAACTGTAGGTGCTAAGTGTATTGTAAGTGGAAATGTTATTGTTATGTACAGTTCAATTTGTTGATGAATTGCTAGTTTTGTAATTACTTGGGATTTGCAACCAATTTACTTGTACATTGTCCAGAAAGTCTGTCTAATCTTGCCTATAAAACTGTTATACTTTGACATAGTATCAGGAAGGTAAATTTTTTGTATGCTGGTGTATGTGTAACACAAAACCCTGTATATTCAAAAGAATGTGTTAAACAATAAATTGTTGTGATAACAAATCGTTGCTGTCAGTACAAAAAGTCGTATGTCATAATTTTGCCATTTTTTATATTGGCTGTATGTGTAGTAAATCGATTTGCAGGAGTATAATAAACGTATGTAAGCTATAAAACTAAAGCTATTTACATTTAGATATTGTAAAGAAACTTCATAGATAAGATAATAATCAGTTTTTTTGTGTCTCCTGAAAACCTAACGTTTTTACATACAACTTTTTGTACCGACAGCAACGAAATCAGTTATGTAGGCAGTGAAGGCCTTATGATTTCAGAATTGGTCAGAATAACCTCTTTATTCTGACAATGGACACATGCCTCCTACACCTGCATGCCTAGCTTGATGACCCATGAAAAGTTTATTTTATGAAATTGTTATTAAAAAAAATTTTTTTGTTAAAAGCAGCAATTTTTCTACTTTATGAGCATGGTAATTGCAAGAATGTATTCAAATGTTTTTTCTAAACTTGACTCGAAACAAAATTTCACATCTACAACACTATATTCTTCGTACAAATGTAATTCTTATCTATCTATTTTTTTTATAGACAAATCAATTTATCAGGACAACAAGCTAGGCTTGCTGGTTATGCTACAATCTTATTAGTTACCTTTGGTAGGGATGGTTATTCCTATTCTTAGGCTATACATATAAATAAAAGTGATAAGTTATAGTTATAGTGTAAAGTTTATTCATGACAAACAGATGTTTTATCTTATGCACAAATACCACAGTATAATGAAGTAGAAATCTACTTTTGTTTGTAAAAGTGATGGTTCTTTGTATTATTTATATAATAAGCCGTTTATTTCCAAACTTTGGGTACAATTATTGTTAACTGGAAATGTTCAACAAAGTTTATATGATGTCCTGCAGTTTGGTGTGCCTTTTGGCATAGGCCTTTGTATTATTTACTATTTATAAACTTTTTAAAACAAATATCAGTAATTGTGTAGTGCCTTTTATGCAAATAAAATGTTTATTCATTTAATTTATCTTTATTTTCAGTACTTTATTTATTTTTCTGTCTTTCTGTTGATTATACTTGAAACAAAATCCTCTGAAGGTAGTATATAATCCCCTAGTAACTACCGTAGACATCCTCTCAGATCTCCAGGTGCTTAGATCATTGAAGATCACTAAAAGGGTTATTTAAACATTACATTTGACACATGACTACATTTTTTAATAGTTCCAAAATGTACTTTATTTCTAATGCGAATCAATTTAAAAGCTTCAATATTTATTGTTCAATAAAACTCTCGTCTAAACTTGATTTCCATGCTTTTGTCATTCTTATATTTGCTAACTACTGATTTACAATTTTTATGCGTCTCCAATTCTTCTTTTGATTCTTTTTTCTTCTTGTCATGACCGAGACCTTTTCTGTCTTGCTTTGGTACAGCTTTTATTGGATATTTTTTTCCAGAACCTTCTCTACCCAACCCGCACTCTCTATCCCAGCCTACTTTCAACATCAATTGATATCCTATATTGGTCTGAGGTATAACATAATTTGTGGGTATTTTTTTATCCTTACTAGCGCTAATATTATGTACTGTTGAAGCTAAATGTTCATCTTTATCTGGAAATACTTTGTTACAGATTTTACATGTAAAACTTTCTTTTAACTTGGTCTTTAATTTTTTTATTTTTATCACTGGAGGGTCATGTTTACTGCTTTCAAAGTTATTTATTCTATTGTTTATGAGTAGGTCAGCTAATTCAAGATTTTTGTTTTTGATGACCAAGTTTGTTGCAGAGTTTCCACCTTTATCTCTCACTGATGTATCAATACCTCTTTTCAATAACTCCTTAACAACATCAACAGAGTTGGCTTGGCACCCAATCATGAGTAAACTCCATCCAAATTCATCAACAATGTTTATCAAACTTGGGCAAGAATCCAAAATGTCTCGAAGCGTTTTCACATCGTTGTTTTGGACAATAATAAACAAGTCCTTATGAGATATATCTTCTGATATTTGTACGTTTCTCGTACGTTTTGGTAATGCATGTCTTACAAAATTTGCGCAATCCTTTGCATCTTGAATTTCTTTCAGATAAATTGCCTGGACCTGTTCTCCACTGAGAGTAGGCTGTTTAGTAACTGAAACTGTTTCTGAAAGACCAGAAGCCTTAACAAAATTGTTATAACTTCTTTTTAGCATGATGGAATAATTTCACAATGGATTCCGAAATCACAATTTCCTGTCCAAGGTCTTGGCGGAAAAATTAACAAATTGGAAAAAGCAAAGTTCAATTCAATTCTTTTTCCCTGGCTGCTGTGGTTCTTCTTCTCTTCTTTTTCACAATAGTAAATTCTGCATTTCTGCGTAACACTTTTTACGTTCTGGCTGTGGCTGGACGTTGGACAAGCGACGAACGACTGACATTGACATAACTACGGTGCGTCAGTTGACGTGCTTGAAGTCTGACACACCATGCCGATACTTTCGTTTGTCATTTTTGTCAACACTGCTAATGCTACAAATAGCTATTTACCTTCAAAACTTACTTGGATTGGAACGTTTTTGGTACCTACATATTGCCAAAGTTATCTTTTAGCATTATTTTTTAGACATCATCCACCAAAGCTTCATTTTTAATTTTAATATCATCAGGGTTGATAGTTAATATAAAAGTTATACATTCAAAGAGGCGTTAATTTTTCATTAGGATCATATTTATAAATTATTAAAAATAAGCATATTAGTGCTGTGAGAGCCTAACTCTCACTTGATGGTTTTATTTATTATGTAGGTACATACGAACTACAGTTTTTTCATACTTCTCACTACATAGATTTATTTATTAATTTATTTACATAATTTGGCACTGTTCTGTCCACATTCACTTTGCAAGCTCTTTTGCTATACCCTTTAAGGCATCAGTCTGCTCTCTCATCAATAACAGCTTCTGCCTGAGATAGTCCTTTTTAAAATTGAAATAATCCTCTTTGATTTGTATTTTCCTCTGCTCCTGAACCGCTAGCCTATCACAATTAAATACACAATTTTCTGAATGACTCTGACTATTTGTATTACTGATCTCCTTAGATTTAGTGCGAATAGTTTTATGGGAGTTGGATAATTCTTTGACTTTTATTTCTGGTGGTGATTCCGGTTCACTGAATGATGGTGTATCATTGTAATCATTTAAAATATCATCTTCAGTACTTTCATCTTCGAGTGCCACAAATTCAACACTATCCTGATAGCTGGTGGTTGAAGATACATTTTTTAATCCTAAAGCTTCCTTTTCAGCCATGGTCAGTTTGTTGATTGAAGTTGGAATCCCTCCGTTTCTTACTTGCTGCTTTTTCTTGACATTTGATCTAATATCTTGCCAAGTCTGCAAATATAAATAAATAGTAGTAATCATAAAATAATAGAGGCTGATAGAACATAATAATATGATGATATTATGATGTATGTGAACATATAGATTGAGATTAATTAATTACATTAAGAAATCAGTAGAGACTGGAGACTTAGGAATAGAAAAACAGACCTTTCTCCACTGTCTCCAAGTTTTACGAGCTCCAGGAAGAGTGTTGCATTCTGATGCTATGTTGTTCCAAAGTATCTGCGAGTCTCTTCTACTGAAATCTTGGGTCACTTTGCACGAAATTAACTGTGGATGTTGCGCTACAAATGCTATCAACTTTCTCTTCTGTTTAGTTGTAGGATAAACAGCTCTTTGCCTAGTTAATATGTCCATTATACAACAGATTTTTATGATTTAGACACCAGATTATTTTTGGTCACTGCTTTTATTGTTTGATAAGTTTTGCTAGTAAAAATGTACCCTGAATGGAAAACAACAATTAGTTTACGTCAACTTGCTTTGCTATTTATATTAGCATCGTGTTTGTCCAAAGTTCATCAGAATAGGTATTATAAAAATCCAAGACCAACACGAAATTCATTCAAAATAAAAATATTCGGTTCATGTTCATTTTGTTTTGTTGGATAGACCCAGACCGAGTCAGATTCAGACAGATAACTGACAGTGACAGTGATAGATCAGCCAGCAGAGGTAGAATAGGGAGGAAAAAGAATTGAATTAAAAGCAGACTTTAACAGGGCTGCCATGCTATAATGCCTGCCCGAAAAAAAAACTATGTTTGTTTTGTTTGGTTGGTCATGCTGAAGTTTATTGAAGTGAAGACTGAAGAATCACGTCACCGTACTATACTACTCATCATACTCACCGTCAGTCGTTGCTTACGGGACGGGAACTACGGGAAGTAAAAGTGCGCCGCAAAAATAAAATAAATCTTGTAATCCTATTAGGATTTACATTTTCTAATTATGTTATATAGTTTATCAGTGTTGTTTATAACTAGTTAAATTTTGTGAAGAACAATGGCTGACTTCCCAGGGTTACTACGCCGATTTCTACCAGCTTTCTTGGAATGTCTTCTCCTTTTACATCTTGTAGAATACGTAAGTTACTCTTATTTTTTTTGGTCCGTGCTATCCTCATTTTTCTGTTATCTGCAAGTACTATAATCAACGTAAAATAGAACATCAATGGTTTTTACTATTATGATGACACCTACCAAACTATACCTTGTATTTTAGGACCATACTTGTACGAGTTACCATTTTGGATCATTTCATTGGTATCTAAAACGAGTATTTCGTATTTTATCTTATTCTAATATAATAAGCCATGTCTTTTCCCTAAAATAACGCTTTAGTACTTAGACAAAATACTACGTCAATGACCCGACAGATGTTGTCCTGTCCAAATTTCAATAATTCCATATAACAAAGCACTTTGTGTTTTTCCTGAACCCATCATGAAATAGCCCATCCACACTCACGACGAAACTAATTAAAAACACGCATCTCGGTTGTTCTCGGTGGTTCTCGCCGTGAGTGTGGATGGACTTTTAACAATTTTCCAGGCAACTTATCTAACTTTTCATCTAATTAGCTAAATAGGTCCAACCATTCTCTAACAACGCTTACCAACCAACATCATGTAATATTTAATTACATAGCTATTGATTTTTACTCGGGTCTTTATCACATAATTATTTTCCCAACAATTCAATAGTTATGTCCACTAATTAAGGTAGTTGGAAAAATAATAGACCTTTTACAGTTATCATTACTACCTATGTGACTCAAAGCAGTTTTAAGAAATGGAATAATAACAAGTGATATGTACAAAGTAAACAATATATTTGCAGAATGATAAAGTTGAAACATTTATTTGAACTACAAGATACTATTTTATAAATATCTATTGTTTATGCCGAGCTCATCATCGTCCTGCCAACATGTGTCGGCACAATGTGTGTACTTCTTCCATTTCCCTCTATTAGCTGTCATCTCCCCAAGTCATCTTTCACACAGTTTATCCATCTTTTTATTGGCCTACCTTTATATCTACATCCATCCACTTTCTTCCCATCTCATAACATACCATGCTAACCTATTGCTCCTAATCTTTTCTGTCACAGGTGTTGCTCTCAAGCTTCCTCTGATATACTCATGCCTTATCTTATCCATCCTCGCCACTCCACACATCCATCTCAACATTTGGTACCCCTGCATGCACTTTTATTTATTTCATCCATCTTTGTAGCCCAACACTCCGATTGATATAATAATAACCATTGTTTATACCAAGCTATGATAAGAAAATACTTTTCTTTTAGCATTGTTTATATTTGTATGAATCATGACCAGTCTATGTTGACTTGCATTGTAAGCTACCAATGAACAAAAGACTTTATTACCTCATTTGAAGGTCTAATTTTGCTTGTAGTTCTAAGAAATGATTAGTATAATATCACAATCAGTGTTCTCAATGGACAAAGGAATCCATCCATCATAGTAATCTTTGTAGATAGTGTTTTACCACGCAGCTTAATATGAGATTACTTTATCATACATTCCTCAATGAGTTTTGAAGATCAATGAGTCGTTTCAATTAACGAATTTCACTGACCGCACAGCTCAGTTGGTTTTATACCACCCAAGACAAAGCTTTGTCTGATTAACAATGTTTGTTTTGAGTCTGGTTGTTATAATTGTATTGAATGTACAAAAAAACATAAGTAGGTATTACTAGCAGACCCAACAGAGATTTTCCTGTCCAAATTTCAGTAATCCCATAGAAAAAGACACTTTTAGTTTAATACAACAATTAATTATACAGTGGATTTGCCTAAAATGTTTCTCAAATTATGCCCTGAGAACTGTGAATATAATAAAACAAAAAATCTTTCAATATTTCTCAATATTTCATACATGTGGCAATAAATTTTTATTTAAATAAATACTGATAAAAAAAATTTTACATCGCTTGTTCAAACTTAGCAACTCAGAAATGACGACAGTAATCATTAAACATGCCACAAAAAACACAGGAAACATATTTATGTAAAATACGCTTTACTTACTACCTACATGCTTAATAGTACCTACCTACCACAATGTAGTAACTACATGATCGATAAGTTAACTAGATGATAGTGTTATTTTAAATTAGTGTAAGATTAGTATTTTTGTCCCTATGGTGCATAAATAAATAAATAAATATTGGTGGACATTATCACACAGCGTCATCTAGCCCCAAACTAAGCAAAGCTTGTGCTATGGGACCTGATAGAATACTCCACTTTTTGTTTTGTAAATACATTATAACACTTACACACAATTGTATCAAAATCGAATTAATATTATAAAGAGAGAGTGCAAATTTTGTGAGTCTGTACTTTGTATGTATGCGGAGGATTATCACTAAAACCACGGTTCCTATCTGAAAAATTCTTTCACCCGGGTACTTACCACCCAGATGTGTCCGCGTTCAAAAGCTAGTGATTAGATAAAAAGCATTAATTGCTTCATCTAACCCGACAGCTGGACAATATACCAGCAGTGAGTCCCTCAATCAATTTTAATTCATGCCAATAACTGTGCGTTTGTTGTCAATTGGTACCACTGCTGTCCAATTATTGGAAGCAGGAAATCTAAACGCGGGTGTATTATTTGAAAGAGTCGATGGGTTCCAGTTTAAAAACTATATTGTCTGAGATTTTGTTCTTGTACACAACACGTAAAAAAACCAAATAGAAAAGTAAAAAAGGCCCGGCGAATCGAAAAAATTAAAAAAAATAGGATCACGACTGTAATCCTCATGTACAGTAGACATCCTCTCAGACCTCTAGGCGCTTAGATCTTTAGATCCGTGCTTAAAACGGTGAAGGAAAACATCGTGAGGAAACCAGTTAGTCTATACTTCTATACTAATATTATAAAGAGAAAAGTTTTGATTTTTTGTTTTTTTGTATGTTTGTAATGGATAAACTCAAAAACTACTGAACCGATTTCAAAAATTCTTTCACCATTACCAAGCTACATTATCCCTGAGTAACATAGGCTATTTTTTATTTTGAAAAAGTAATAAATCACTACATAGTATAAAGCATAGTCGCTTTCCGCTTCCCGTGTCTGTATGTATGTATGTTTGCTTATATCTTTAAAACTACACAACGGATTTTGATGCGGCTTTTTTTAATAGATAGAGTGATTCAGGAGGAAGGTTTATATGTATAATAACATGCTACCCGTGCGAAGCCGGGGCGGGTCGCTAGTTCTTTATAAGAATGACGATAGTTGGAAGAAAGGTGTAAAAAATTGACAAAAGTTTTGCTTTCTTCGTGTGCGCTACAAAAACTATTGAACGGGAATTGTAACGGGAACCGGAATGGGAACGGGAACGGGAACGGAAGACAACATTTATTTAGACAACAGTTAATTCTAAAGCGATACGAAGTTCGCGGGGTCAGCTTGTATTCTTATAAGCGGCGATTGGCTTGCAACCTGTCACATATGGAATGCTAACTACTGCAAAATGTGTGTATGTGCCAAATACAATGTTTGGACGTGCCTCTGACTACCCCCACTAGACATATTCAAAGGATCGAAAAATCAAGGGGCGATATTCGGTTTTCAAGTTTTTCGAAGGAACTGTTAGTCCTACATTCATATAATTGAAATAGGAATAACTTGTGACTATTCTCAACCCAATTATAAACAACCGGCCAAGTGCGAGTCGGACTCGCGCAAGATGGGTTCCGTACCATTATCTATAAAAACGGCAAAAAATCATGTTTGTTGTATGGGAGCCCCCCTTAAATATTTGTTTTTTTCTGTGTTAAGTATTTGTTGTTAGAGCAGCAACAGAAATACATCATCTGTGAAAATTTCAACTGTCTAGCTATCACGGTTCATGAGATACAGCCCTGTGACAGACGGACAGACAGACAGACGGACAGCGAAGTCTTAGTAATAGGGTCCCGTTTTTACCCTATGGGTCCGGAACCCTAAAAAAGCATTAAAAAAATATGATTGTAAATCGAATTGAGAACCTCCTCATTTTTCGTCGCTTAAAAAACAACTTTCATGTCCGTAAAACCAGATTATTTACCAGTTTTCGGTTTAACCCGCATCATAATTATAATTTATCCGGTTCTTGACTCATGGGTTTGTTGTTCTTATTACCGGTTTGTCTTAAGCTGATCATCGGCTTAAGTTAAGTCTTATCTCTCTCTTTTTATTCAAAGTATGTATATAATAAATAATAAATGTTTTTATTGCGTTTCCAAAAGTACAATATTAAAAACAATAATGAGATCTCCTTTTAAGTAAAAAATACTTGTCATAGGAGATTTCGCTCTTGCTTAGGTCTATTTTTAGAGTTATTTGTGGGGTGGTAAAACTAATAAACATTGAAAATTACAATGGGTAGAAACAATATAGATAAAAGATAAAAAGAGAAAAATCTAATACTGAGAATTTATACGGCTTTTAGAAGAATAGGATCAGAAAATACCATAGAGAGGCAGTTTTAAGGAATAGTCGTCAAAAAGAGGTGTAGAATCAAAGCATGCTTGGCCTCACAGCTTAGTTGGTAGTAACTATGCCTTCTACGCTGTAGGTTGTGGGTTCGATCCCCACCCAGGGCAAACATTTGTGTGATAAACATAGATCTTTGTTCTGTGTCTGGGTGTTACTATATATATTATGTATGTATTTACAAAAAAAAAGTATATAAGTATTCTATCAGTTATCTGGTTCCCATAGTACAAGCTTTGCTTAATTTGGGGCTGGATGGTGTTGTGTGTAAAGTCCGCCAATATTTATTTATTTATTTATTATCTACTTTATCTGAAGTATTCACAGTAGCCCTTTTGTATATCATTGCTATCTTGTCATATGCATAGATTTCTCGTTTTCCTATGAGTGTCCTGATCTAGATTATACGTCAACATATCGGGGGGCACGACAGGTAGGCAGGGTATAGTTAATGTTGTGACTATAATAATGTGAAATAATAAAGAAATCGCAGTAAGGAACCTCAGACTTGGCACGACTTTGTCTAGATTTCATTACTTTTTACAGATAAACAAGCAGCTCCATCGAGACTTGGCTAGTTTTTTACAGAACGTTTTTGGTGGGATATTATTGTCCTTGTAGAGTCGGCAAAACACGTATAAAAACATGTTGCAATAGTAGTAGGATTTGGCTTGGTGTTTTACAATCAGCCTGCCTGACGTCTTCCTCTCTAGATTATACATCAACATCCTACTGATTATTAATCCGAAAGTTTGTGAGGATTATATGTGGCTTAATCATACCCAAACGACAAACGGATTTGAGTGAAACTTACAATATAGGTACATAGTTTTTAGGGTTCCGTACCCAAAGGGTAAAAACGGGACCCTATTACTAAGACTTCGCTGTCCGTCTGTCTGTCACAGGGCTGTATCTCATGAACCGTGATAGCTAGATAGCTGAAATTTCACAGATGATGTATTTATAACAACAAATACTAAAAACAGAATAAAATAAATATTTAAGTGGGGCTCCCATATAACAAACGTGTTTTTTTTGCCTTTTTTTATAGATAATGGTACGGAACCCTTCATTCAACCCTTAAGGGTGAGTTTCCACCTACGCAGAGCTACAGGGCTATTTTGTAAAAACATGATTATCATGTTATGGTACTGAATGCCAGAATACCTACGCTTTTTATGCTGTTTAGGCACCCATACCTACGCTTCCAATACAATACCTACGCTGAAGCGTAGGTATAGGTTCAAAAACTGTGAATAGTTACTATGAAAAGTGTACAGATTAGGTATTCTCTAACATTAGGTATTGCATTCAACATCATAACATAACAATCATGTTTTTTACAAAATAGCCCTGCTGTGCGGAGCGGACCAAACACAGCGCTCGACATTTTCAAACTGGAATATGCTGTCATTGGTTCGCTTCGCACAACTTCGCGAAGATGGAAACTCACCCTTAAGGCGCTCCCAGTCGACGATTGTTTTTGTTCGAAACGAAAAAAGAAATACTTGTGAACAAGCCACATCTCCTATTTTATAATGAATAGTATATGTGAATAAAGATGTACCCATCTTTAATCACTTCGATAAATAATCCTACCGACCGCTGCAATGACGACAAACACACGTCGGCGCGTGGTCCGCCTTAGCTTTTCGAATAAATTAATGATATAAAGTATAATTACTTATCAAAAATCTATTCTAATAGAAATCTAGATCTACATACATATTACCTATCTTTAACAATAAATCACAAGTTGATTTTAATAGTAGGTATATAAAATATTTCGATCATAAATTCTAAAACGTATCATTTTGAAATAATATTTTTATCGTGAAAAGTTTCTGCTATTATGTTTTCAGCTTAATAGAAATCTAGGTAGGAACCTGAAGTAATATACTTATAAAAATAGGAGATGTGGCTTTTTCAGAAGTATTTCTTTTTTCGTTTCGAAAAAGAGCAATCAGCGCACGTTCTATATTGGGTAGAATATGGCCGAAGTGAATTAGCGTCATCATCGCCTTGAAATGCGCAACACGCTTCGATACGTTTGTGCACCTACATATTTATGTGCTTTGACTCGTCAGAACAAATGCATCAACATCTTTCTGGAAAATTTGAATTTTATATAATTAGAAATATTTTGGTTTTTCATCATTTTAAATATAAATACCTAATCAGGCTATCAGGAGGAATAAGTATTTTATTACCTCCTGATAACATAAGCATGACTTATGTGGAAATAAATTATTTCATCAGATAATTTCTGGATTTTCTGAAAACTTCAATCAATTTCAACCTCACTTTAATTTTGGGACAATTTTGCAAGTCGAGTTTGAAAACTCTGTGTGACTCATTATTATCTTGCCCTTATCCCACTGAATGCGGAGTCGGCACAACTTGTAGAAAAAAAACCGGCCAAGTACGAGTCGGACTCGCGAACCAAGGGTTCCGTACCATTATAAAAAACGGCAAAAAAAAAAAAAAAAAAACACACTTTTGTTGTATGGGAACCCCACTTAAATATTTATATTATTCTGTTTTTAGTATTTGTTGTAATAGCGGCAACAGAAATACATCATCTGTGAAAATTTCAACTGTCTAGCTGTCATGGTTCATGAGATGCAGCCCTGTGACAGACAGACGGACAGCAAAGTCTTAGTAATAGGGTTCCGTCTCTGCCCTTTGGAACCCTAAAAACATGTTGTACAAGGATTTGGCTTGGGGTTTTTTACAACCGGCCGCATGCCTGATGCCAACCCCTGAGTCTCTGAGTGACTATTCGATTATAATCAATACCATAATGATAGCGAGTCTGATGACAAAATTCTAGACATTTTTATCAAGCCCCGCCTTGACCGTCGTAGTTATTAGAAAACTGTTTAGTATTCCCTGAATGTCGACTGTGTTGTGAGACAAACCTTGGACGTAACGTAGCCATGACGAACATCAAAACCTCTCTGTACCGTAAGACTTGGTAACAAAGAATATTTTTTGCAAGTGCCTGTAAAGTTACATTCTGGTAATGCCTATGGTATTTATACTTGTTCTTTTATATTGTACGATGCAGTCAGTATTATTATACTTTATTACTTCCAGCAAGCGATAACAATTGAGCTGATTCTCTCGAGCATTGCAACCCGTATAAACGTCATACCTTGGTTGGAGGATACTAATGTCAACTTCCTCAACCGAAAATACTGCTCTGATGTCAAGGCTGATCGCGTCATTAGCGTCTTTGTGAGAAGCTTTTATTTTAGGATCAATTATTTGTTGCCTTATACACTGACTAGGTATCCTCTATCTAAGATTTTAAATGCGAAAGTATGTAAGGATGTTTTGATGTTTGTAGCTTGATTGATCGGCACCACACTGGAGCTCTACATAGCATTAAGGAAAGGATCATTGAAAAAAAAGGTAGACCCCAAGCCGTGTTGTTGCCTGATTCTTCTAGGCTTGGTCGCGAGGAATAGGCGTAGCTTCACCTAGTTCCTAAGACGTTTCAAAGTGATCCTTGTGATATTATTGAAATAAATGATTTTTGAATTTGAATTATATTACGCCGTTACGATTGAACCGATTTGGAGAAAACTAAGAGTAGTTATTCTTGACCTGGAATAGATTAAAGGCTACGTTTGTCCGTAAGGATATATAGCTGTAACACGCATAATCGAATCCAACTGGTTAGAATAAGTCTTCTACTACGTTGATAAAATTTTATGAACTTAAACCATACTACGAAAAATTCCATTGGAATTCGTTAATTTATGATACTGAATACATTTTAGCATGCTCACCAATCATAATTACGATTGGCGAGCCAGATGGAGCCGAATAGGCGCTCACAAGCAACACGCCGTAAAACTAAATTTACTATTCATTAAGTACGTATTAGGTTAGTTAGGAAACGTATGTTGATGTTTACTTTAGAGTCTCTGGAATTCGCATTTGAAGACCTTGAAACACAAGCGTGTTGGTATTGGTAGTTTTCAGAAAACTGTGAATGAAATGTGGTGCATTGAAATGCGGATTTAGACCTTTACTTTTGTAGATTATGACCTTAGAAATAGTAAACGAGTTATTCAAATAACCATTTTAATAACCTAAAATCAATTTTAATGATACGAACTTGATTTACCGTAGCTTACAACCGTTTAAAATATATGTACTTACATAATTGTCAGTCACGTTACAACCGACCAAAGTCATGAATCTATTTTATGAACGTATCCGGTCCGTGATCAAATAGATATGAGGCTGTTGCGAAAAATAACATTTCAAATAGATTAGCTCCTCTAGAAAAGACTACTCTATACCAATCCGTTACTCATCACTTTTACTACTTAATCTCTCTTCCAATGACTAATCTTTTGAGTTCATTCCCACGTGGTTTTAACCACAGGATGGTGTGTTAATGGTTTTCGAGACGAGGATACAACGGCCGACTCTGCAAGGTGAGGCCGAGGCCGGAAGGGTGGTAGCGAAGGTCAGGCCAACTTTGGAGAAATGATAAGCAAACTTTATGAATCAGACTAAATACAGACGTGCTGCTTGTTGTTTGTTGAAACGTGAGAGCAGAGATTTGTGGACTGGCCAATAATGCCGTCAGGCTGGGCTCTACGCTAGTTTACTTACACTAGCTAGTAGCGATCGGTCGTACTTGTTTGCGAAATCAAACTACCTAAGGTTCAAAACGGTGTTAAATACCTAGAGGTATTGAAGATTTCAATTTCCTGGTTTGTTAAATTATGAAATATATAAGTCTTTGCGTGTGTATTTAAAGTAAGAGCAACAGCTTTCTGTTTCAAGACACTTACACTTCTTGGCGTATAGCATCAACATTTTCACCTGAACAAACTATTACAAATTTATTAGGTACAACTGCAAAAGTTAAAACTGAGAGCCCTTCTCAATCTAAACAAAGACAATGTTCCACGATAATAAAAGCATTTACAGAAGGTATGCAAGCCCTCACCCTCGTATTCAAGAACGACACTATAAGCTAGAACAAGCACGCACAGTGGACGAAATCTTTTTTCATAAAAATCACTTTAATATGTGTTGTGCGACACTGCATAGTTTGAATAGAGGCACATTGTCGTGTGCCTCAAGCCAAAGTTGAGCTATAAAGGCACACGGTAGCGTGCGCCATAGTGCCGCTCAACACATAAAGTGATGTTTATGAAAAAAGATTTCGTCCACTGTGGGTGCGTGTTCTCATAGTGTCGTTCTTGAATACGAGGGTTAGTCTCTCTCGTGTTGTGCCAGTTATTTCTAGTGTGGCAAAACGTCGAAATGCGATGAACCTTGAGGAAATACTCGACATTGTGTTTTTATCACAAAATGAGTATTCCATAAAACATGCAAACAATTATTGCACGTTCTTGAAGAGCAAAGCGGTCGTTATAGCTAGTTTTTACCAACAAATCAATATTTTGGATTTTTGGAAATTCTTTTGTCGGCGAAGAATACTGAACTTGGCTCTCATTGCCCATTTATGTTTTTGATGGGATTTAGAAATACATACAGTACCCATGAATGACTCAATGATTTAATCATTGGAAAATCCTTGCTCATTCAAAATTCATACAGTAGCGGTAACGAAACGATGTAACTGAAACTCTATGCTAATCCAAATAAGACTGATTTTTCTATACTTAGTTAAAAACACCTGCCATAGCAACGTCAGTTTTATTTCGACTGCTAGAAAGCTGAATTTCGTATCGTCCTGTTGGGGGTGGTAGGTGAATATTGATTACCGGTGATTTAAACGGTAGACGGGGCGCGCCGTCAATGTCGTCGGACTAGACGTAAAACAAATTATGGCGTTATTGAAAAAAAAATACTGTTGAACTTTTATTATGAAATTGTAGCAAAAAAATATTAAATGTTAATCCATCGCATTTTAATATGCTTTTCTCCTTGTTTATTCTCCTATATTATTTTTCCAATATTTTCCTATTATTCGTAAAGCCATGACGAAGCCTACCTATAGATACCTAAAAACTACGTTACCGCTGTTCACTAGAACTTAATGCCCTACCCTCTTTCTCTTGGTCATGCTATTTAACAGGTCACCACTCACCGCTCACTCGTAACCCGGCCTGTTTTCCCATTTTTGTCGCCGTTCGTTTAAACTACACCTGCCATTTATACATTTTGCCCAAAAACCTTCCGTTTCTCATTAGAATATTGATCTGACAGGGTCACTGTACACGTACAGGCTTCAAAGCCTCACAAGTGGAATTAAGCGAGTCTGACGAAATACAAAGGCCTTTGCGATTCTTGGTAGGTACATTGAAATGTATTGTTCTACATGGAGTTGGAGCGCTTTGAGTGATTCTTGCTAGTTTCTAGGTGACACAGATCGTATTACAAAAGCGTGTAATGTTGCGTGGAGACAGTGAAATGACACATGACACAAGGCGATCAGATTCCCTACATCAAGAATACTGCCCACTCGTTGATGTAGTGGATACTAGAGTCATGTTCTATTGTGTTGACTTCGTTTACAGCTACACATACGCTGCTTATGTTGTTATGAGTAAAAACAAAAGAAAGAAATCACATCACGACTTATGTAATATGTAGCCGAACACGGTAGACATGATCTCCAGGCGCTAAAATCCTTGCAGATGTCTTGAGGAGGTGATTTTAAGTTTAACGAGCAATCACCCTAATGATCACAAATGACCATCCTTGAACTGTCAAACAATGGTCACAGGTCACCATTATGAAGAGTTTTTACGATTGTTCGTTGTTTTGATCAATGTGTTTCTTGGGGGTATTGGGTTATTTACTTTCATATAAGTTGAAAGCACTCTAAGTAGTCTATTCAGTTGGAAGGTAACTAAACTGTATTGAACTCTTAACAGAACAGGTGCGTGAACTCATAATTCGCACCTGGATTAATAACTTTCAACCATCAAAAAATGTATTAAATATAATATAATAGCTTCAGTGGTTTGTGATTGATGAGTTGCCTTTGTTATTGAGCGCTTTAGTGAATGCTCTCAGAGTTATTTTAAGATGTTTTTCAGTTTTTGAATATTCTAAAAGCAACAATCATCAAAGTTCCCGATTCATCTGAAAAGAGAAAATTCTCCGTCGTTACAGGGCCTTGACTCCATTTTTTTAAACATCAATGTTTTTTCGATTGTAAAATTACCTATTATTTTTATATTAATTATTTTGTACAAATTATTTATTTTATACAAATAATTTAGATTTATTATTTGCTGTATTTGAACATGTGCGAAATAAAATTTATGTAAGTACTATATAAATTATTTGAAACAGAATCGTTACTACTCACTGTTGCCTATTATAGTTTCCTTGCCGCCGTCTATTAAATGAGTGAGTGGCCGAGTGGGAGGTACTTCGACTTTCAATCTGAAGGTCGTGGGTTCGAATCCCGGCGTGCATCAATGGATTTTTCTGTTCGAAAAAAATATACTTATGCGCATCAAAAACACGTGCTAGAAACGGTAAAGGAAAACATCGTGAGGACTCCAACACCAGCTATTATTTTATAAGCGGCGATGGGCTTGCAACCTGTCACGTATGGAATGCTAACTACTGCAAAATGTGGGCATGTGCCAAATATAATGTTTGGACGTGCCTCTGACTACCCCCACTAGACATCTTCAAAGGATCTAAGCGTCTGGAGATCTGAGAGGATGTCTACCGTACTTGGGGATTACAGTCGTGAACCCATTTTATTATTATTATTATTATTATTTTATTTTACTATAATAATAATTGATTTATTAAATATATCGTTTAATTTTATCCTTAAACAATACCGGATTGGGATTTTGAATACTTAATGTAATATAACTAATGGTTCTCTCGGAGATACGAAAGATTTGTCCTCGAAATGTTATACGTAGGTTAATAAAGCTATTATGATGCTCATTTCCTTTGGGAAAAGCACCAATCTACACTGTCGTATTCTCTTGAGGTTACTACTGTGTTTGTGAACAGACAGTCCTCTGTCAGCGCGAATTATCGCGCTATGATATTATTGTACAAACATGGTAAACTACTTATTAACTGACCACTATGCTGCCATGAAAAATTCGGTTGCAAATATTTAATGAAAGTATAATAAAGTTGTTTTTTACGGGAAACTCACAAACTCCAAAGTAAGATTTTATGAAATTCATGTTTTTTTACAATTCTACTTTTCTAACGGTCTAAGTCACATTGGCTATTCGTGTGTCCTACTTGTCAACTGATTCCGAGTTCAGTAAATTATAATATACCGAATTTAAATATGAAATGGATTCAGTGTTGGATGATATTTTGATCGTGCGCGGATCGAATGACGCAAGAGATTCATTAGAAAGTCATGCGCATTACTGAATTTCCTCTTGCCATATTTTAAGATTCGACATCCTGGCGTGGCGAGTGTTCTGTTGGGACTTGGGATCCGAGATGTGCGGGTTTGATCTCCGCGACGGAACAAATTTTCGCATGATCTGCAAATATTTCTCCTAGCTCTAGGTGTTGTGGTACAGGGAAGTTTAGTAAATAAATAGATAAACTATAAGTAATCTTAGAACTGTTGTTTTTTGTGAACAAAATCTTTTAAAGTCACTGAAAAAGGGGCAATATGTTTTTTTTTTAAATGTAGTTCTCTTAAATTTTCTACTAAGAGTTTTAGTAAATAAATAGATAAAGTAGTAGTAGTTTTAAAACTGTTTTTTTCTGTAAACAAAGTCTTCTAAAGACCACACTATCACTGAGTAACGTGGTAACATTTTAATTTTACAATAAAAAATTGATTACGAAAATTGCAATAATGTAACTTAAGATATCAAAAATCTTGATAAGTACTAGTTTCTAAGTATACTAATTAAAGTACACTGCATAGGCCTCACTCAAAGAACAAATACAATGGGAGCTCGCGTGTCTAGTCTACCGTGATACCATTGATCTGAATAAGTCAACGGCGCGATACATTTCTGACTATTGTGTACTGGCTTATCACGCGATTTGTATTAGAATCAAATCGATAGGAAATGTTTGTACTATTATCATATCTTTGTATTCCAATTCTCACTGTCTACAGGTAACAAAGCGTTTCAATATTGTAGGCTAGAGTGGTTTGAGGAATTATAATGCTAGTAAGGTAAACTGGACAAGTAGAATTATGTGAAACCAACCAACCAAACATTAAAATACCTTAAATAGCTGCTGGGTAAACCCCGTTCATATACCTAACTACAACGGCTACCTGGTAAAATCTTAACTACTGAGTAATTATATACATGAACTTGGTTAACGGGCTACCGGTCAATATTGAAAATGAGGTGTGATCAGAAATTGTATTTTAGTCATCATCGGCAAGGCTGTCTTCCAAAACAGCTGACGTCAAAGTTTAAGATAGCATATCTAAATCTGATTTGTTGACTTTCACTTTTTAATCCGATCCAAGCACTACTTTGCTTATGCCAAGATGATATGGCATAAGCATAGCCAGGACATACCTGGTATAGTATAGACTACTTTCTATCTAGGTACAACGCGAGCGTAGCCGCCGACAAAGGCTATTTTATTTGATTATTCCTATCAACTTATGTACGCCATTTTTTACCTAAGTCTTAATCTTGTTCGTTTGTTGCAGATACCATCGGCATCAGCGGAAGGTCATTGCGTCTGGTATGGAGTATGCTCCAAGGACACGGATTACAAGAAGTTGAATTGTTTTTATAATGGAACTGCGCTGCCTATAGAAGAAGAGTCGCGGGTGAGTCTTGATTTTTTCAAGCTTTTATTTAACTTGCACTGTTCTTATGTTTGTTTGAAAGTTGTCAGTCATTGATGACCATTTTTCGATCATTTTTTGGTATCCGATTGAGCTGAAATTTTGCATACACCTTTAGTTCAGGTGACAATACAATAATATGGTGACAGCGAGCTGATCTGATGATGGAGTCAGGAGCTGTTTAACGAACACTCCACTACGGAACTCCTTAGTGAAAAGTTCGATTGAGTAAAAACTTGTCATGCTTGTCAAGTTACAATTGCAGTGTAATGTTATTAGTGCTTATACACGTTGACTCGCGGGCGCGGTGGCGGGCGCGGTCACGAAATATCAAACGTATGACTAGTTAGCTCGCTACTTAGACCGCACGTGCGTTTTGAACGTGAACACTTGGAAATCACGTCATACGTTTGATATTTCGTGACCGCGCCCGCCACCGCGCCCGCGAGTCAACGTGAATAAGCACTTAGACAGATAGATAGCGCTTCTCTGATTTCTAGCTCGAAGGAGGATTTTACAAAAGCTTATCTTGAAAAAATATTTTTCAACAGAATAGATACTTATTTTTTCGGTTGACTAAGGGTTCGCTAGCATAAATACCTAATACTGCTGTAAAGATCTACATAATATATGAGTCATTGCCTATGGACATGCTTTTAATAATTCATGTTTTGTTATTCCTTTTGAATAAAGGCTTCAATGCTGGAGATAAACAGTGAATCAAATAAAGATAAGCTTATCCGAAACGAAGAATGAAATAGTTTTACGACTGTACCCCCCAGTACGGTAGACCATCCTAAAAAAAGTACTGCGAGATTTCGTAGGTTTCTTGTGATATTTTAGTGAATTATTTAATGTAGAGTATGATTCTATTTTCTTCACAAGGCATCATTCTTAAATGAAGGTATCCTTGTGGTATGAATGAATAATATGAAAATCATAAATTCTCTATTCGATTGTTAGTTGCAACCTTGCAACTTACCATATTTAATAGTCATTTCTAGAATGTTATTGTCCGCGATTTTATAACTTCAACGTGGTAGTATCAATGTATCTTAAAATTGTATCGTTTTCCTTGTTATATTAAACTTTTTCGATCCCGAAGTTTTTTTATTTCATTATCCTAGTATTTTGACTTTGAATTTTTTGGTTACCGATGTTTACTGATTAGCAATAGTCTTACAATCCCTGAATGGTAAAGAAGCGACCTATGTTTCTTTTCTTTGATAGGTTTGAAAACTACTCCGATGTCCTTCAAAAGAAGGCTGGCATTTGCAAGTTTTTGGCTAGCGCTCAACTTGTGTGATTTCGCTTCAACCCTCGTCCCAGGGGCGTTTGACTCGGGGTTCCTTCTATTCTCTATTCTGCGTCGCTATAAGCAGGTCACAGGTTTATATTAAGCATCCGTGGATGACGTCATCGAGTCCTAGTTTGCACGAGAATCTTGACCCGACATGCAACAGTTGCATTGCTTGCATGTTTCACTGGTTCATAAAATCGATCGAGTCGATTTTGTCTATTTTGAGCTTTTTAATAACCTAATATTATAAATTCATTTGAATTAACAGGAATTTGTCTTGATCAGGCGGGATTTAATCATTCAAAAATGAACTTGATAAACTATGTTTTTAGCCAAACGGGTTTTAATTAAAAAATATAGTTTTAAATCAAAACCATCTCTTTAAATGGACATAATATTTATAATTTATTATTTATATTATAATTAATTTTATAATTACCAAGCACTTTATCCTTTAATAAGAAAAAATTATATATTTCCTCTGGGGGCGCCAGGATAATAGAAACAACAAACATTTGAACCTACACACAATTAATGAAGTGAAAAAATCAGTCAATGTGGCAGGTTGGTGAGTCCACTATAATCGTATGTAACGTTTCCGATAACGATGTTATCTTTTTACTAAACCGCTTGAACCATAAAGTTTTTTTTTTATAAATATTTGAACCTATATTGTCCCACTGCTGGACAAAGGTCTCCCCCATTCTCTTCCAAGATTTGCGGTCTCCAGCTTCGTCCCAGTCAGTCTAAAATGTGTCGAGGTCGTCACGCCAGTGTCTTCGCAGCCTTCCTTGGCGTCGTCTTCCATCTTCAGGCACCCACTGCGTGACGATCCTAGCCCATCTGTATGGATTCATCCGACTGATGTTCCCACTTTTTGCCAGATTTTTCTCCAACGTCAGCAATTCCTGTTTTTGAGTGTAGCGTGGTATTACGGACTCTATCGATCCTCTTAACTCCAAGCACAGCAAGATAAGTTTACATTGTTTTTTTTTCACTTGTAACCTTGCACATCAATGTCATTTTGGTGGTTAATATTTATAATCGTAGATTGCTTTTGTAACATTGTAATTTATCAGCCGTTTGTGCTAAAGTCACCTTTGATGTTATTTCGAACCGGTTACTAAGTTGTTCGCTAAAAAAGATACGTACCTTAAGGCCCTGTATGTCGACGATTGCTCTTTTTCGAAACGAAAAAAGAAATACTTCTGAACAAGCCACATCTCCTATTTTTATAATGTATAGTATATGTGAATAAAGATGTACTCATCTTTAATCACTTCGTTAAATAATCCTACCGACCGCTGCACGTGGTACTGGTTCTAACCTCCCCACTAATTTTCAGCCAAATCGGTTCAGCCGTTCTTGAAATATAAATAATGTAACAAACCCGACTTTCTTTTATATATATAGATTATAAAACTAGCCAGCGTATCATTGCCGGCATCTCGTTGTTTTTAGGCTTTTATCAATTTCGCTATTTCCAATCTAAGAGAGCTATAAACATTATCTTCCATTGATATGTAGGTAGATCAATAGAAAATCAGGAATCTGATGTTTGTATCCTAGTACCAACGCACCGGGCACTCTGCCAAAAAATTAAACATAACATCAACCAATTTTCGAAAAGATAATGTCATTTTAATGTGTATTATCATATCGAATCAGCTACTGTTTATGTTCAATGGAAGCAGTCTCCTCATTTTAAACAACTGATCATGTTTTAATTTTGCGGAAACCATTATACATTTTTGGATGTTTATTTTACGTGAGAATATACAATCAGTTTGGTAAATTATACATTAGTAGCTTCCGTTCGATGAGATAAAACAAATTGCTCATAGCATCTTTTTTGTTGTTGAGCCGTGTTGGCAGAGTGCGACCTCGAACTTTCAATCCGAAGATTGTATGGTCCTGGCTAAACATTAAACATCAATATGTTTTTCTATTAGAAGGACATTATATGAGCATTAGCACTTGCTTTAGCGGTGAAGGAAAACATTGTGATGAGGAAAGCAGTTAATATTCTTATAAGCGGCGATGGGCTTACTATCTGTAAGTTGATTTAAGCCCGGAAGCCCTGAGACTCAATAATTTCTGCCATAGTAAACAAAGTATGACTGCATTACGTCGCATATTCTGAAAATAAATCAACAGTGTTTTTTCCACGGGTACTGCGATGTAGCGTAGGAACTAGTAACCTGATGCTTGTAGTAATAATCAACGGTTGTGAATTGATGTCAAATCATGTAAGCAACCAATTTAATTGGCGAGCGAGACGCTTCAATCTTCGTCTTTTTGGCGTGTTTTATTCTAGTGGAAACTTTGCAATTTAGATTGCGTGGTTTTCATCACTCGATACTTTTATATATAGATAGATAATTATTACATTATTTTGACTTTAAACCTTTTAACCCTGCCCACTTGCTGTTTGAGGGAGATAAGTAAGCAGCACGTGAATAAAATTTCGCTTCTATAGACGGTTGTCTGCGCTGTCAGCCGTCAAGGAGTCCCCTCGTGAGGAGATCCTAGCTGCATCATCATATTATTGTATTGTCATCAAAACTACACACAACTAATATGATCCAACAATAAGAGTTAGTTAAATTCAATATCCAAGATTATCTTAATACATATTTCTCATAGTATGTTACAGAAGTAAAGAAGCTAAAAAAGCGTATTAAAAAGGTCTTCCCCATTGTTTTAAAAGTTCTCATAACAATTATTCGCAAATGTAATTAATTATCGGGGTGTTTACTCCATCGTGTCATCTTCAGCGTTTTTGTTTGCATGAAGGTTGATCTCCGATTTCGCACAGTCTTGAAATTGCTTTTGCTGTCGACTGACGATATTTTTATTGGCAATTATCTGCGTAACGGCACACGTGTTTAAAAATAAGTTTTTTTTTCTGTTATTATTTAGCAACGCAACGTGACCGATGAAGTAATGTTTTATAAAAACTCGGAGTACTATTTAAGTACCAATGCAACCGGAAATTCAAAATCGTACGGTTAGCTAACTACGGTTTATTATGATTATCACATTACGCATTAACGTGTGCTCAAAACTATGAAGGAAAACATCGTAAGGATACCAGTTCTTATAGCCTTACGCATGGAATTTAACTACTGCAAAATGTGGACATGTGTAAAATATAATGCTTGAAAGTGTCTCTGACTATCCTGTTTGGAAAAAATCAAAGATCTGAGCGTAGTGGAGATATGAGAGTATGGATACTGGATTAAAGTCGTGATCCTTTTCTTGAGTCTATTTGGGCCTAAAGTCAAATCGTAGGAGCGTGGTCCTAGCGACCAAGCCTAGAAAAATCAGGCAAGAAACACAACTTGGTGTCTATAATGAAGCCGTTTATTAAGCCATTATCCGTTTTTAAGTATGAACTTGGCCTGAAACCTCCCAAACGTCAAACTATTCTTAGTCTGCGACCTTGAGACAGCCTCCATTTTTACTGTGTCGAGGATATCGATCTCGTGCCCAGCCTGTTTTAATATTCGGAAGAACGGATCAAGTACCTATTTATAAACTTGACAAGTATAGCTGACTACTCAATAATTCATTAGGACGTAGTTACTCATTTTCCATTTGATTAAGCATATTAATCTATACTATATACTAATATTATAAAGAGAAAAGTTTAGATTTTTTGTTTTTTTGTATGTTTGTAATGGATAAACTCAAAAACTACTGAACCGATTTCAAAAATTCTTTCATCATTACCAAGCTACATTATCCCTGAGTAACATAGGCTATTTTTTATTTTGAAAAAGTAATAAATTCTTTATAAGAATGACGATAGTTTGAAGCAAGGTGTAAAAAATTGACAATAGTTTTGCTTTCTTCGTGTGCGCTACAAAAACGATTGAACGGGAATTGTAACGGGAACGGGAATGGGAATGGGAATGGGAATGGGAACGGGAACGGGAACGGGAACTGGAACGGAAGACAACATTTGTTAATTCTAAAGCGATACGAAGGTCGCGGGGTCAGCTTGTTTTATATATAACTTTTAATTAATTTGTGGGTTGGAATCCTTGATCTTTGGAAGTCGAATATTAGATTGAAATTATAATGTTCTAGGAAGTGTAGTGTATGTAACTTACTAACATTTACAAAAAAATACATAAACGAGGAGGTGTTTGATTACCTAACAAAATTTATCAAAAGAATGGCTTTATCATTAAAAAAACCTAGTTTTACGACTAAGTTAGGGACTTTTACTAAGGGAGCATTATATATCATTTGAGATCTCCAAGCGCTCATGTCTTTAAAGATGTCTAAGGTCCTTGTGTTTGCTTAAACACATTATACAGGGAATCCTGGTGTGGGATCAGGACTATGTTATGACTGTGAGTTATTCGGGTTTGTTTTTAAGGTAACCCGCGTGTTTTGCTGGGTGCTGATACTAAATCTGCAGGAAAATTGCACTTCCATCCTGCAAGAATCATTATAAATACAATTTCATTATATGGACAAGTAGGACATGACCTACAAGGCTTGCATTGCGCTCGTCACCCTGAGACGATGGCATGTTGCATGTGCCATACATTTTTATGGCATGCGTGTGACCAAGTATCGCCGAGAATCTATCCGATCGTGATACTTTAGTACTTTGTTGAGTAGGTAATTCATTAATATGTGAAGAATTAAAGAAGACCTCAGCGTATTTTCCTGGAAATAAAATAAAATTGGTGACGTTTTGAAAAATGGCCAGGTCAAGAGTACTATAAACCGACGAGCATGCATGAGGAATGTGATGAGAGTAAATGAAGCTAAAGAAGTTAGTCAGGATAGTAGCAAGTGGAAAGCCGTGATCTCTGCCTACCCCTCTGGGAAACCTCTAGGGATTTTATGTATGTATGTATGTATGTATGTATGTATGTATGTATGTATGTATGTATGTATATAAGTATGTATGTAATTAATATGAGTTGCCGGTGGAAACTTCTGAGACTTAGTTCGCGTAAAGTTATCTGGCTAAGTTAGATTTGGAAAGAGAAGCTATGAAGTGTTTACTAACAGTATTTGTCTGAAATTTCATTTCGAAATAGTATTTCACGAAGATAATTTTTGGGATTCTTGGATTTTCCCAAAGAAGATTTGAATTAATCCCATTTTGAATGAATATGTGTCACTTATATTCTTGATTGTCAAATAATAACAAAATACGATGAGCAGGAAATTGAGAAAAACTCAAGAGCGTTTCAAGGTATTTTAGGTCTTAAAATGTACGTTAAACTTAAATGTTCCTAGCTTCTCTCAAGGTTCTGTTACGTCTGTAGAATTGAAGGCCTAATTTTGAACTCCTTGACCCAGTAAAGCTTTACGTGCGGTAAATATGGCAAAGGTACTACCTGATGTAATGTCTCCTCAAAATAAATACGCGTTAATTAGTTATTTTTACATCACACAAAATAAATATCGATCAATATCTTGAGTACCTGATGTTTTGCAACTAGGGAAACAGCTTAAAATAGATTTAAAGGTCAACCAGAAGTTATCTTATAATTTGAGTTGCAATATTTTCTGCAACTCTAAAACAGGCTTAAAGCAGGCTTTATTGTATCTACTTCTACTTGTATATTTAAAAAAAAACCCGGCCAAGTGCAAGTCGGACTCGAAGGGTTCCGTACCATCACTACATAGTATAAAGCAGTCGCTTCCCGCGTCTGTATGTATGCTTATATCTTTAAAACTACACAACGGATTTTGATGCGGTTTTTTTTAATAGATAGAGTGATTCAGGAGGATGGTTTATATGTATTAAACCCGTGCGAAGCCGGGGCGGGTCGCTAGTTGTCTATAAAAAACAGCAAAAAAAATGTTTGTTGTATGGGAGTCCCACTTAAATATTTATTTTATTCTATTTTTTGAATTTTTTGTTATAGCAAACAGAACAACAGAAACACATCATCTGTGAAAATTTCAACTGTCCAGCTATCACGGTTCATGAGATACAGCCTTGTGACAGACAGACGGACAGCGAAGTCTTAGTAATAGGGTCCCGGTATTGCTGACGTTCAGATGCTCTACATCATGAGCATCTCTCGCTAGACCAGCAAATTCTTACCTATTACCTATTATATTCTTACCGTAATACGGCGTTATAATTCTATAACATACTTTATTTATATATTCCATATTATTGTCGCGAACTGTATTTTTTTCTGTTTTCAAAAAGTTCTTCGATGCAAAATTATATTAGTTGAATCGTCGTTGGTACATCGATAGGATATTAATGCTAAGCTTTGGAAATCATATTTGGATGACGATGACGCAATCAAGGTACGATTGAATCTTGCAAAGCTATTTGATTTTAAACCTTGTATCAAAGCCGTTGGGACTAAAATGGAATGACTATTCTGTCAACAGCAAGCTTAGCAATTTAAACCCTGTTGTGTGCGCAGTAGCTCTATAATGGCTTGTTAATATTGCTTACGTAGCTTGGATTAAGATTAAGAGCTAATAGAGGCAGGCTTAGCTTTAAATAGTGCACTATTTAGTATAGTGTACTAGCCGACCCGTGACAGACGTTGTCCTGTCAAATTTCAATAATTTATTGACAGCAAAATCTTCATTTACAAAATGATCCGCCATTTATTGAATTCATTTGTTACAAAAAATGTGATAAATGAAGAACCGCTTCACCGATTTTGTGCAAACTTCACATAAACCATCTACTAAATAGTCCGAACAGAGCCTAGACATTTGGTTTGGATAGCAGTCTTATTAGTAGGTACTTTTCAAAAGATCCAATGAATTTACTAACACAATCTTCCTACGTATAAGTGCATAGGTCTTATGTTTATACCTATGGCTTCAATTAGAAAGGCCCTGCCCATCGTTTTGTTAGATGTTCACGATAATAGTGTATAACTGCTTCGTTAATTGACATGATGTACCACGAACACTAAGAGGTCAGGCCATGGTCGACATAGCCTATCGACCACATAACCCAATAGACGCCTAATGGCTTCATTTCTTAAAACAAACAATTCTGTCTAAACGTTAAGGTGTGCGGGTCACGGGTAGCGTTAAAAAATGCATTCTGATTGGCCAGTTCAATGTCACAGCCTGCCGCGGGGCACTTCCGCTCGGTGGTTTAAACATGATCTGTAGCCCATATGTGTTGTCGTGACAGTATTTGTCTTGCATGAGTAGTCTAGGCTGTGTGGTCGTATCGGCCGTATCGACGTTCATACTATGCTTTTCAATTTGATTGAATATGGTGACCCTTATTTATTATGTATAGATGTTAGGTATATTAAAGAAGGATTTTCTATATTTGATGGTCAAGGTGGTTTTGAACTTTAATGAATGTGATTTATGCATACCAGGAAGCTGAAGACTGAACTCCCACTAAACTCGAATCAACTTAATACACTTTTTCTATTCAAATTGAATTGAAATAGCATCACGATTGTATTACTCAGTAAGGTAGACATCAGCCTCTCAGATCTCCAGCCGCTCAGATCCTTGAATATGTCTAAAGTCAGAGGCACGTCCGACACTACATTTGGCACATGTCCACATTTCGCTGAAGGATGAGAGCGCTGGTTGTGGTCATTTTAACAACATAATTATTAATTTTCAAATAAACGGTTTATATTTAAAAAATCGGCCAAGTGCGAGTAGGACTCGCGCACGAAGGGTTTCGTACCATCGTCTATTAAAAACAGCAAAAAAACACGTTTGTTGTATGGGAGCCCCACTTAAATATTTATTTTATTCTGTTTTTAGTATTTGTTGTTATAGCGGCAACAGAAATACATAATCTGTGAAAATGTAAACTGTCTAGCTATCACGGTTCATGAGATACAGCCCTGTGGTGACAGACAGACGGACAGCGAAGTCTTAGTAATAGGGTTGGTTCCGATTTTACCCTTTGGGTACGGAACCCTAAAAATGATTAAAGTATTTAAAGGTATTAAGTGAAGAGTATTTATTTATTTATATCTTAAAGCAAAGGTACTTTTGATTTGGGAGTTAATCAATGATTTTTTAAAAAACACTAAATTAATTAAATGTAGAAATATAACTAAATGATTATACGTGTACTGTACACTGATTTGGAGGTGGTTTAATAATGCTTCTCAAAGTACATGGGCGGATGCAGCCGGGCGACTGCAGACGCTGTATCAGCAAACCTTAGTTTCTTAGAACTGCATTGAAGATGCAGGCAAAAACAATATTCTAGACTTAATCTAAGGCAGTGGGGTGAGGGGACAATATAACTCCTCCATCCCTAAGAGGAAAATTATCGGTATGATCGATTTGAGATTTGTTCCGATAATTTTTCATACATGGAATGCTATTCAACAATTTGAGTCGAAACACATAAAATAAAAACACAAGAAAACATAAAATGATTAAGCCTAAAGTTACGTATCCTAAAGTTTCACTGAAGTTAATGTTTCTTTCATTCAAAACACTTTCAATCACTGAACTATGCTTTAAAGAGTACGCCATGTATTTAACTTCATCTAAACTGACACCGTTCATGTTAAGTGCGCGTGCACTGGATAGACTCGCGTTCACAGTCACACGTAGTCGTTGCAAGGTGATTACCGGAATTGGCTCCACAACTTCCGTTTCTATGAAGACACGGTGGTTTATGCGAATTCCATTGATCTCCAAATCGCATGGTTCATCGATTGTCACGAGGTAAGTACCGAATACTGACAATTTACTGATGTCATTGTCGCAATGCTTAGTAAGGGTCGTCTTCAGTCTGCTATACATAATCCAACTGTCGGGGTTGACTTGTTGAACCTTGACCTCTTCAATTTGGACCTGATGTTGCGTACAGCGAGTGAGGTCATTGTCGAATCTCATGAGCTGCTCCATACAGGTAAGCTCATGGTACAAAGCGTCGCCGGCTGATAACGGGCGACATGGTTTCACAATCGGTAAGTATTTCATTCCTTTCGCCAGAAGGTAAGGAATGTAAGGATATTTACTAAAAATGGAAAAGGTCTTATTTTCGGATTCATGGAAAATTGGTAAGGAGTACAATTTGTAATAATTATAATTAATCTTATCTGTTATAGGGATTTCCATAATAAATGTGATTTGATTTTTCTTAATATAGGATTTTACACAAATGGTTTCCTCTAATTTTAACAAGTTTTCATAGTTCGGTGGGTACACTAAGGTTTCAGAGTTAGCAATCAAATTCAAATGATACAAGAGTTCCGTAGAGTTCACAATAGACTGATGTAATACAGATACTTTACTTAAGGCTAGAGCAGTTTCAATTTCACTGAGTCTGACAAATAGAGTATGAAAACTGCTTGTATAAACGTTCAACAAACCAATAAAGTACGTCGAGAAAACCCAATTTTTCTCTTTAGCAACTAAATCTCTTATCATAATTTCAGTTATTTTTAGACGGTTTTCCAAATTAAATGTATTATTATTAATCGTTTCAGTTATATTAATAAAACTATCAAACATTTTTGAGACCAGTGTTAATTTATCAGATAATACAATTTCATTATGACTCAATTTTGAAGTAAGTTTCTCAAATCTAATCGCGTCTTCGTTATCAAGATTTCCTGTTACGATTTTTATAAGAGAACCCAAAGGATTAATGAGACCTCTTTTAAAGCGCTGTTGTGGAACAATTTGTTGGTATTTTTCCATAGTAATATCGCGAATAAACTCTGTATGTAATTTCGCACTCTTAAATTCTTGAGAATATGATGCATTCCAGTCGACTAATTTACACAGTTGTTCAAAATTTGTAAATACGTAATTTAAGTCGTTGTAAATCCTATCCAATTTAATAACCTTAACTATAGTCCAATGATCAGTTTGAACATAAGCTTGTCCTTCTTTGATCGGAAGTAAACCTGGATTTCCTTCAAGTGTTTGAAGATGAAGAGCCAGCAATGGCACCACTACTAGCAGCAGGCTGCACCTGCGGAGGGCGTTTGATGTTTTTAATTGGAACTTTAGTTTTTCTTTCATATTATTCATATTATTCATATATTCTAATTCTATGCCATAAGGGCTGCTTGTGTCTGTATGTCCGAACACAACTTCAAAAGGGGTTAATTCTGTAACAGAATGGATGGCGTGATTGTATGCCGTGATTGAATACGTCATCGTGGATGCTGCATCAGTGCAACGTTTCTCATATTTTGCTAGTCTGTAAATTTCGATAATTGTGGAGTGAAATCGTTCTATTAGTCCCATTGAGTTAGGATTATTAGGCGTTCCAATGTGAAGTTGTATTTTATGCAAACTTAAGAATTCTTTTATCAATTCGTTGTTGAATTCTGTGCCAGAATCTGAACTAATCTTTTTGGGTATTCCATAATACGAAAAATACTTCATTAAGGCTCGAATAACCTCAGGGGTAGATTTGTTTTGAATTTCAATAGCCTGTCCTAATTTGCTGAAGGCATCGATAAGAGTCAGATAAGATTTTCCTTCAATACTAAAGAGATCTATGAAGATTTCTTGGAAGGGTGAGTCTTGGGTTTGTGTGAGCTGTAAAATAGGCTTAATAGGTTTCCTGTCGTATTTCATTTTCTGGCAAGCCTCACAAGCATTTATGACTGCTGTTACTGTTTCTTGCATTCTATCCCAATAGTAATCTCTGCGAATTCTGACTAATGTTTCCTTTATACCTCGGTGGCAAGTCTTTCCTTCATGATGTTTCATTATTACTGCTCCTTGTTCGTTTTCATCTTCGATAGTGATAACCCTTTCAGTGCATTCGAAAAAATTTATCATACCTTTCTTAAATAATTGAATGATTATATTAGCGAATAATATGCGATGTGATCCGTCTTCAAAATATATAAAATACTTTAATTTTGGTTGTTTAATTTGTTTCAAAAATTATTTTATTAATACAGGATTATTTTTTGGTAGAAAAACTTCTAGAACTTTCTGTTTTTCACGAGAGAGATTTTTCAACTGCATTTCATTTTTATAATTTACAATCCGATATGGTTATCGTAGATGAATCATTCCTTTTTACTTTCTTTTCGGCTGTTAAGTTTCCTATCTCTTCAACAATATTTCCTAAATGATTTTTTAGCTTTTCTTCCTTCTCATCTACATTAACTGCGATGGATAAATTTTCATCGTCGGAATCTAGAGTATTTATCTTTATCCTAGACAAGGCATCGATTTCTTTTATGTGAACATAAGGAAGTTTTAAATTTGGATCACAATTCAGTTCTAAGACTTCTTGTCTTCGGAGGCTGTTGTCTGAAAATCCTCTTGTTGATTTTCGTTGGTCTCTTCAATGTCGTCATTACCTAACTCATTTTCAATGTTATAATATTCATTATATTGGTTGGAGTCATAGTAATCGAGATTATTATAATCATTGTACGCATAACTTTCATCATAGTAGGGGTCATAATCGTTTGTAGTCAGGTCATTCAATTTGAAACCTTGTTGTGGTGCTTTAGGGACTGCTGTCCGCATTGTAACGTCACTAGTTTGTAAGCGAGGAGGCTGTACATAAGGTTTCGTTTCTGGCTTATAACCAAACGCTTGAGGGGGTCTGTAGCCAAACGCCTGAGGGAGTCTATAACCAAACGCCTGAGGGGGTCTATAACCAAATGGTTGATTATTTTGTTGTTGTTGTTGTGGCTGAAGGCCAAATTGAGGCTTATATCCGAATGATGGTTGTCGGAAAGTACCGTTATTTTGTGGCTGTGCATTCTGGATACCGAACTTAACTTAGGCTGTGCATTCATGGGTATACCAAAATTAAACCTTGGCTGTACATTATGAGGGGCACCAAAACCAAACTTTCTCTGTGCGTTGTTAGAGCCGGATAACATAGGCTGACTTATCGATGGCCTTGAAAACCGTTGCATGTTCGATCTGCCTACCACCATGAATACGATTCCTCATATTGTACTGTTCTGAGAAGTTGACTTCCTCTAGAACAACGCTTAGTGCTGCTTCTAAAGTCGAGGGTGCTTTCAATCTCACTATGCGAACCATATTTTCAGGAAGGTTGTACAAAAATACATTCAGAGCTGTGTTGTTGTAAATTATCAATTTTGCGCGCTTTAAATCTTTGTCATATATCGTGTTCACTTTTGAAATTAATAGTGAGCGAATTGTTTGTATTCGATTACAGAAATCTAGATAACTTTCACCTGATTTGATTTTTAGAGATTCTAATTCGATATTAATACAAGCTTCGCTACGCGGGTCTCCAAAATGTTGGATAAGGATTTCTTTTAATTCTGACCATGTCTCAACGTCGTCACGTTCTGATAAGAGCGCGGCTGCATCCTCGGCGAGTCTACTAGTCAAAACATTATAGACATAAAGATTCTGAGCTTCGTTTCCGGGCTGACGGTATTGACCGATAATGTATTGACATTTTCGCAAATATAAATTTAATTGTCTTTTATCACCTTTAAAAAGCGGAATTAACTGAGAGACTTCTCTAGGGATAAGTTTAAGCTTATCGGGCTCTGGTCCAGAATTCCCAGTCATCGTGAGTTATGAAAATAATCGGAGGAGGCAACTGACTTTTATTCACTTTCACACAAATTTTTAAAACACAATAAAATACAATAAAACAAGCAATAGAACAATAAGGATTATATGTTAAAAGTTTTTATAAAATAATATTTTTTATATATTTTTAATATACAGTCGTGGTCAACTAATTAGGGACATGCAAGATAGTGAAGAACAATAACCGGTTATGTACATACAAATATAAAACCCTATTGATTTCTCAGTTATCATTTCTCAATTATCATTTCTCATTAATATCAAAGGTTGAACATGTATTCAATTTTAAGGTATAATTCTGTAGCTGGACATTTAATTAAGGACAGTAAACTATAATGAAAAATAGAGTTAAACAAAACTAATAATCTGCAGTATTATAATATCTTTAACAGCTCCATTTTATTACGTGTAAAATCAGTACCCAGTAGCAAAACCTTTGTTAGTAATTACCGCTTGACACCGATGTGGCATAGACATTATCAGTTTCTGGCATGTTTCGACAGGAATGTTTGCCCATGCCTCACAAAAAGCTTCATTAGGTTCATCTAAAGTTGTGGTACGATAAGTGGCTACTTTTTTCTTGATTTCGTGCCAAAGGTGCTCGATTGGGTTAAGGTCCAGGCTATTTGCTGGCCAATCTAGCACCGATACTGACTGACTGGTAAGAAACGACTTGACTGAACGGGCGGTATGTTTCGGGTCGTTATCATGCTGAAACGTCCATATAATAGGGAGATGCTCCTCAGCATAGGGAAGCATCGTTTCCTCCAATATTGCCTTGTATTGATGTTGGTCTAAGTTACCCTGAACTTTCCTCACAGGTCCCACTCCACGTCCAGAAAATGAACCCCACATTTTAATGTTTCCACCGCCATGTTTCACCTGCTTTTTTGTGAATCTTGGATTCATTTCCGCTTTTACTGGACGCCGTACGTAATGCATCGTATTCCATCTGAAGAAATCAAATTAACCTTGGTCTCGTCAGAGAATAATACATGTTGCCATTGGGCGTAGGTCCAATGTCCATATTTACGTGCAAACGCCAAACGAGCATTTCTATGTTCTTTCTTCAACAACGGTACTTTGCGAGCCACTCTTCCGAACAACCCTGCTTCTACCAGACGTCGTCGAACGGTCCTCGCTGAGACACCAGCTCTTTCGTCTGTCCCAAACACTTCGTGTTTAATTAAAATAGAGCCTAGAAACGGATCTTTCTTAGCTAACCTGGTTATCATTCTATCTTCTTGCGGAGTTGTTTTTCTCGATCTTTTTGTTCTGGGCACATTTAAATCTGTGTTATTGCGTCTGACATGTTGCACTGCATTGTATACCATAGTTTTTGAACAATTTAAATGTTCTGCTATCCTTCGGTATGGCCAACCATGCTCGACAACAAACTTCATGATAATTTTTCGTAGTGTTGGATCGCAACTTTTATTTTTACCCATTTTTCTTCAAAATATTTTTCAAAACTTAAAATAAATATCGGGATTGCCGCCAAAACTACCACGAAACAATAAGAGAAAAAGTAAAAAAGTATTGAGATTCAAATTTTGAAAATAGAACGCAATATCTCAGTGTCCCTAATTAAATGGCCAGCCAGCATTATTTGAACAAATAGCACTACGATAATCTATCAGCTATACTGTAAAGAGGTTTAATGTTTAAGAAGTTGTTATTGTTTGTATAATCGGGCACATAAATGACTAATTATACTTACATGTAAGAGATATGGAATATGGTTTAGACTCGTTGGAAAATAAAAAATAAATTCACAATTCGGTTTAACCAAAGAGTGTCCCTAATTAGTTGACCACGACTGTATATATATTTTTTAAATTAATTAATTAATAGGATGATCGAGTTTAGATCAGTAATATTTAATTAACACCTAAATATTTTTTTACTTATATAAAATCAGTTTATGATTTGAATATGCCGTATCAATTTATTCTTAAATCTATGTTTATTCTATTTTTAGAACATGGTTTGGCCTTGATAGAAATGCATACAAGGTCTACCGAATTAAAGTAAGTTATAATGAGCAAATTTCTATCTCAGGTACAACAATAAAATGTGCAAAATATAGGAGGGTGAGGGAAAGGAATGGCGAAAAGTTTTACTCACCAACCGACCGCTACTCCCATACTGCTTCCACTCAAAATAAATTTGTTTGGTTCGACGGATTAACTTTACAAGGAATTTTCCCCAAAATTTCCTAACGGATTTGGACGTCGGAAAACTGTGAAAAACACCGTGATTTCAAGGAAATCCGCGCCGGCTGCGCCACTTTTGATTTGGGAGTTAATCAATGACTTTTTAAAAAACACTAAATTAATTAAATGTAGAAATAAAACTAAATGATTATACGTGTACACCGATTTGGAGGTGGTTTAATAATGCTTCTCAAAGTACATGGGCGGATGCAGCCGGGCGATTGCAGACGCTGTATCAGCAAACCTTAGTTTCTAAGAACTGCATTGAAGATGCAGGCAAAAACAGTATTCTAGACTTAATCTAAGGCAGAGGGGTAAGGGGACAACATAACTAGGTTTTGTAAGAGGCAATATTTATTTATTAATTATTTATTTTTAAATAGACAAAACGGGAAATATTTGTTGTGGTCAATCAAGTCTAGAGGTCAAAAGAATCAAAACGGACCATAGACAAAGAATTGTATTAAACATAGATTTTAAACAAGTTTGTTTGCTATGCTTAGTTATTGACTGTAAAAATCGAAAATTACCAAAACCGGGTCTTTGACCCTATTTAGCATTCCATACGTGGCAGGATTCTATTTATTTAGGACTATATCTAACCAGCTTTAGCCCGCGGCTATGCTCATTGTTATGCTCACGTCATGTTATGTTACTTGGATAAAAAGTATAACCTATACGCTTATCTAGGCCACGTACCGAGTTTCAAGCAAATCGGTTAAGCGGTTACGGGGCGGTGAAACACACACGTTCACATTTATAATATTAGTAGTTAGATAAGATATAAAACTTTGATCTAGGTATACCAATTTTCCGTATATTTTCTTTCTTGTATTTCGAAGGATAAGCTGATAAGGCAAATTGGCACTTGAAACTTAAGGGGCTCCCAGTCGCTGATTGCTCTTTTTCGAAACGAAAAAAGAAATACTTCTGAACAAGCCACATCGCCTATTTTTATAAGTATATTACTTCAGGTTCCTACCTAGATTTCTATTAAGCTGAAAACATAATAGCAGAAACTTTTCACGATAAAGATATTATTTCAAAATGATACGTTTTAGAATTTATGATCGAAATATTTTATATACCTACTATTAAAATCAACTTGTGATTTATTGTTAAAGATAGGTAATATGTAGATCTAGATTTCTATTAGAATAGATTTTTGATAAGTAATTATACTTTATATCATTAATTTATTCGAATTTATTCGCCGACGTGTGTTTGTCGTCATTGCAGCGGTCGGTAGGATTATTTATCGAAGTGATTAAAGATGGGTACATCTTTATTCACATATACTATACATTATAAAATAGGAGATGTGGCTTGTTCACAAGTATTTATTTTTTGTTTCGAACAAAAACAATCGTCGACTGGGAGCGCCTTAACATGCTAGTATCTTGATCGCTAACAGGTGTTCATTGAGTAATGTTTTGTTTTGGCAGAAAGATAGATTAAAGTAGTTTTTGCATAATATTAACTAACTATTTGACTGGCCTCACAGCTCAGTTGGTAGTAACTCTGTCTTCTGTGCTGTTGGTTGTGGGTTCAATTCCCACCCAGGGCAAACATTTGTGTGATAAACATAGATGTTTGTTCTGTGTCTGGGTGTTACTATGTATAATAAGTATGTATTTAAAAAAGTATTTAAGTATTCTATCAGTTATCTGGTTCCCATAGTATAAGCTTTGCTTAGTTTGGGGCTAGATGGCGTTGTGTGTAAAGTCCGCCAATATTTATTTATTTAACACAAAAACACTCGTTATTTCGTAACAGGATATAAAATCTACCTGAAATAGAAACTTTAATTGAAGTTGATCGCAACAAAAAGTACGTAATTGAGGGTTGCTCAATTACGTACTTTTTTGATGTGACCCTGTGATATCAGTTACGAGTATAATTTCGATTCTGTTGGCAACAAACTAAACAAAAAAAAACCGGCCAAGTGCGAGTTGGACTCCCGTTTTTACCCTTTGGGTACGGAACCTTAAAAACTGGCAACATGATTAATGTTTCGATTATCCTTGAATCCTTTGATTAAGTTGAGACTTCAACATTTGTTTTTTTGTGGAAAGAAATTGTGTTGGCCGAGTGGGAGGTACCTCGACTTTGAATCTGAAGGTCGTGGGTTCGAATCCCGGCGTGCATCAATGGATTTTTCTGTTCGAAAATGTATAGCATCAAAAACACGTGCTCAAAACGGTGAAGGAAAACATCGTGAGGAAACCAGTTAGTATTATTATAAGCGGCGATGGGCTTGCAACCTGTCACGTATGGAATGCTAACTACTGCAAAATGTGGGCATGTGCCAAATATCATGTTTGGACGTGCCTCTGACTACACCCCACTAGACATCTTCAAAGGATCTAAGCGTCTGGAGATCTGAGAGGATGTCTGCCGTACTTGGGGATTACAGTCGCGATCCTTTTTTTTTTTAATCCGATGTCGCGCTCCTACCGGAACCAACCGAGCGGTTGGTTCAAAAAAGGTTCTGTTTTAGGTTAGCTGTAAATGAAATTTGAACCTACTCATATAAGATATTCACAATCTTAGCTAAGCTGCGGACTGGGTGGACATGGTGAAACTATAAGGGTCCCTTAAAGACTACTAATACGAAACATAAAGAGAAAATTACAGCTGGCATAATAAGCAATTGGCCGGTTTTATGTTGATTAAATCAAAACCGGTAAATTATTGCAAAGAGCGTTGATATTCGCTTTGTAGAAATATCGTTGGGTAATTGAAAAGGATTACTTGCACTCTCTAGTTTCCACTTTACTATCACTACATAGTATAAAGAAGCAAAGTCGCTTTCCGCTTCCCGCGTCTGTATGTATGTATGTTTGCTTATATCTTTAAAACTACACAACGGATTTTGATGCGGTTTTTTTTAATAGATAGAGTGATTCAGGAGGAATGTTTATATGTATTAAACCCGTGCGAAGCCGGGGGCGGGTCGCTAGTTGAAAATATGACACGGTTATCAGATACGGGTGAGAGAATATTAAGACGAGTAATAAATGTTTTTGATAAATGCAGAATATTTTTTTCTCAATAACCGCAAAATATACAGTTTTGTTTTTTATAACAAAGATAACTTAAGGATATAATCTAGATAAATTACAGACAGAAACACGATTGGTGAAACTTTTCTCGATAGATTTATTTTCCAAAGTTGGCTCTTCAAAAACACTAGTTTCGTTTTTAATCAAAACTATGAATAGCTAAACAGTTCATTTTTATATAATATAAGTTAGATAATCATACTAGCTAAGTAAATTACAGACAGTTTCTTTTTTAAATTTGATGGTTTTCAAGATAATGCAGTTTTATCACCTTTTCCGTCTTATCCAGGTAGACTCAGCCCATAAAAAAAATAAAAAAAATCACTTTTCACCTTAAGAGGCTGCCAGTCGCTGATTGCTCTTTTTCGAAACGAAAAAAGAAATACTTCTGAACAAGCCACATCTACTATTTTTATAGGTATATTACTTCAGGTTCCTACCTAGATTTCTATTAAGCTGAAAACATAATAGCAGAAACTTTTCACGATAAAAATATTATTTCAAAATGATACGTTTTAGAATTTATGATCGAAATATTTTATATACCTACTATTAAAATCAACTTGTGATTTATTGTTAAAGATAGGTAATATGTAGATCTAGATTTCTATTAGGATAGATTTTTGATAAGTAATTATACATAATTTATATCATTAATTTATTCGAAAAGCTAAGGCGGACCACGCGCGGACGTGTGTTTGTCATCATTGCAGCGGTCGGTAGGATTATTTATCGAAGTGATTAAAGATGGGTACATCTTTATTCACATATACTATACATTATAAAATAGGAGATGTGGCTTGTTCACAAGTATTTCTTTTTTCGTTTCGAACAAAAATAATCGTCGACTGGCAGCGTCTTAATATTAAATCGCCTACTGTTCTTGTTGACATTAAATGACTAATTACTCTAGCTGGATTTGCCACTCATTCTTTACGTCAGTGTTTAATGACCACAGAATTTTATCTCGTCTTGCGTTTAAGTTGAATCACGCTCAACGCTGTAAACTAAAAGCCTATATCTATAATATAAAAATAAGTCGGGTTTTCCTTCAGTCGCAATATTATTTATACCATACCTACTTTAAAAAGCTTATTTTATTCACGCAAAACAGTGAATAAAAAGGCCTTTTATTCACTGTTTTGTTTTTATTCACTATTTTGGTGTTTGAATTTGGAACACAAAATATATCCGGTCTCTATTTCAATGCTTACACAAACTCCTTGCGCTGAGCTTCGAAATTCAAAACTCTTTGGTGCAAATAAATTCTCGAGATTTGATTGGTCGATATTTGTGACAAGGAGTTTGGCATTAGATTAAATAAATATTCTCGTAGTCATGGTATAAAGTATAGTATGCAACTCCTGAATAAAGTACGAATTTATATCGAGGGCCATGAATCACTCGCGTCGTTCAGGATTCTAACAGTTGAATCACTCGCTGCGCTCGTGATTCAATCATTAGAATCCTTCACTTGCTCGTGACTCATCTACGGCCCTCGCTTTAAATCCGTCCTTTATTCACTAGTTGCATAATATACTATTTATTGCAAATTATTTATTTATTATCTGACTGTCTCAATTATCTGTTAGCTCCAAAAGATTCTAACAGATGGCGATATCTGTTGACACAGCAACGCGTGGCTGGGTCTGCTAGTTTTATTATATTTATTTTAGATTTTTAGGAAAACTTACAGATACACAGGAACTAATCAAATTACAATAGATACATGCAAAATTCATGTAGGTACAATTATGGCCAATTAAAAGTTTCCACAAATAAATTATGTACTATTCTAGTTTACGAACTATAAAAAACCGGCCAAGTGCGAGTCGGACTTGCGCACGAAGGGTTCTGTACCATTATCTATAAAAACGGCAAACAAAATCACGTTTGTTGTATGGGAGCCCCCTTAAATATTTATTTTATTCTGTTTTTAGTATTTGTTGTTATAGCAGCAACCGAAATACATAATCTGTGAAAATTTCAACTGTCTAGCTATAACGGTTCATGAGATACAGCCCTGTGACAGACAGACGGACGGACGGACAGACAGACAGACAGACGGACAGTGAAGTCTTAGTAATAGGGTTCCGATCAAAAAGTCATTGTGCTTACACAAATAGGTATTTCCTATACATATTTTAAATAATTATTCATAAAATTTTAATCTACATACCTACTAGTAGAAAGAACCATGTGTATACGTGTAACCGTGAACCATGTGTTGTGTATGGTACGTTATGTACGAGTATGATATAGGTGTCTGTCTACCTTACTAATACCAATTTTGTCTATAGAGGTAGATTTTTTTTTGAACAGGAAATAAACATGAATTACAATGCCTTGTTCTTGTGTTCTTGCTAGTTTGTACATATGTTTGGCGATCATCTGAAGAGCTACATTAGGAACCTTGAACATAATTTAAAGCATCCACAAAAAACTCAGCGCCAATCACCGCTATAGATGTCTGAATATACAAATCGTTAGTTTGGACACCTCGTAACATGATATCCTGGTACGCGTCAGACTTTATCATAATCATAATTATTATTACCATAAATCAGTGTTTTTTTTTATAACTACTAAGTTCGACCTTCAAGCATATTGAAGGAATGAATTAATGAAAATGCTTTATTGTACACCATACTAAACAAGGGAGAAGCTTAAGTTAAAGCAAAAAACTGGCCGGTCTTATCGCTAAAAAGCGGCCTCATCCAGACAACCGTGATGTTGTAACTTGTAACAGTGTGAGTAAACGATAGACTCCTGCTCCCCGCGTCCCGCAACCTCTCATGGAGTGGTTTGACTTTTGGTATTTACCTTATAGTCTAACTCATTCGAAGGAAATCTTGGATCATAAATACAAAAATAAATAAATATTGCGCCATCTAGCCCCGAACTAACCAAAGACGCATAAGCGTACCGGTTTTTTTTTTAAAACTTCCACATAATGATGAATGGAAATATTGATCAATACATTTTGTCGGGTAGTAATGGCTAGTAATAAAGGTACTCGCTTGTCGGTAATTTGTTTAATAGCAGTACATACAGACAGCGATAATCATGACCATCGGCGAACAGGCCTCTATGTCGTGACAGCTCTGATAACCAATCATTTCCTTAGGACTCTTACCCTCGTATTCAAGAACGACACTATGAGAACACGTACCCACAGTAGACGAAATCTTTTTTTATAAAAATCACTATGTGTTGTGCGACACTTCATAGTGTGACTAGAGGCACATTGTCGTGTGCCTCTAGCCAAAGTTGAGCTCTAAAGGAACACGGTAGTGTGCGCCATAGTGCCGCTCAACACATAAAGTGATGTTTATGAAAAAAAGATTTCGTCCACTGTGGGTGCGTGTTCTCATAGTGTCGTTCTTGAATACGAGGGTTAGTATCAAAGTAAAATCTTATGATTCAACAATCGTATGATTCAGTGCCCTCTCGGTGATAACCGCGAGGTTAATTAGTTTTAAATGTCATAAAATCACCACCCAAAGAAACCTTGTGTTTCACAAGTTCAATCAATGCGATAAGGGGTCCTGGTGAATCATCTTCTTTGTTTTGTTGCACGAGAACTGGCCTTCTGATACATCAATAACAATAGCAACAATATTACTAGTGTGTAGAGAAAAACAATTTATTTATTTGAAATAAGTTAACGTGGTAGGTATTAGCCGTTTTAAGATTTAAAATGATTAACGAAATAAATATTAGTCGACACTCTACAAAGCGCCATCTAGCACCAAACTAAGTAAAGCTTGGACTATAGGAACCAGATTACTGATATACTCGTAACACTTCAAATAGGGTTTTTTTATAGATACTTATTTATAATACTTTGTAACACCCAGACTCGAGAACAAACATCACTACATAGTATAAAGCAAAGTCGCTTTCCGCTTCCCGCGTCTGTATGTAATATGTATGTATGTATGTTTGCTTATATCTTTAAAACTACACAACGGATTTTGATGCGGTTTTTTTTAATAGATAGAGTGATTCAGGAGGAAGGTTTATATGTATAATAACATGCTACCCGTGCGAAGCCGGGGCGGGTCGCTAGTCTATTATAGAATTAAAACTATCATGGTTGTTAGTCATTTTAAATAGAAATATATATAATTAAATTACCCACGTTGGATGACGTTTGATTGACGTTGATCGCGGAAAATGCTCACGATGAAGAGCATCTTATTTGTCTCGAAACGTCAGTAATGCAACATGAAATGTGATAATTTATCATATTTCTATTTAATACAAACAAGTACTTTAACTATCGCAGAAGGCAGAGTCTAGTCAACAACCACGCTATTTTACCACGTATAATGATGTTAGGCAGGCGCTCCCGGTTGTAAATCACTCCAAACCAAATTCTTTTTCAACATGTTGTTCCGGTCAAAATCTATCTATAATATAAAAATGAATCGCTGAATGTGTTGCTAAGCGCAAATCTCGAGAGCAGCTGAACCGATTTCGCTTATTTTTTTTGTTGTATTCGTTAATATCATTATTACATCCGTGCGACGCCGGGGCGGACTGCTAGTACGCAATAAAATTAAAGGAAAACTCTGGATAAGACTAGACTGGCTTTTATACCTACATAACTTATACTTACAAGTTTACAAGAAGAAATAGTCGAACGATTAATTTATTCTACTCGAACATTACACAAATTGAATAAACAAATTAAATAAACTAAAATATTAATTTCGCTCAAAATTTGATCAAAATATAATGCATTGGACTAAGAGTGGCGGTGATACCCGCACACGTCGCTAGATGGCGCTGACTGTATTTTAAACGCGCTTACGATTTGTTTTTATAATAAAAAAACTACTCATAAAAAGAAAAAAAAACTGTGTCAAATAAGAAAATCTAATAAAATAAATCAATAAGCCCACGTTTTTACAAAAAGAAGCGAAATCCCACCAAAAACATTCTGTAAAAAACTAGCCAAGTCTCGATGGAGCTGCTTGTTTATCTCTAAAAAGTAATGAAATCTAGACAAAGTCGTGTCAAGTCTGAGGTTCTTTACTGCGATTTCTTTATTATTATAGAATGTTATGTGACTTGGCCGTTGAAGAGTACACAAGGGTATAAAACCAGGTGCTCCATGACACCATTGCTCCAATCTGTCGCCAGAACCGCTACCCATTAACGATGGAAAATTGCCACTTAGAAAACGTTGATTCAATAACCAGTCAATTGTAGGCTTGATAAAGCTGCGTATTTCAATAACACTTATGTAAAGGCGAGCCTGAAACAAACAGTATAAAAAATACGTCTATTTTATGTTAGATCGGTGGTCGATTTGACGCTCCAAAAAGAAGACAGCAGAAGTCAGCATTGTCAATGCTGAATGCATGTGTTGCACGATCAACAACACCCTAAAATAAGACACTAGCGTCCAATTACCAATACCTGTATTGGCTATTATCTCGCTTAACAAACATAGGTAGTTACAACAGATATAACATTACGTGTAAACAAAATTGACTTGTACCCACTAACGTATAAAGAATGTTCAACGGCCAAGTCACACAACATTCTATAATAATAAAGAAATTGCAGTAAAGAACCTCAGACTTGACACGACTTTGTCTAGATTTCATTACTTTTTAGAGATAAACAAGCAGCTCCATCGAGACTTGGCTAGTTTTTTACAGAATGTTTTTGGTGGGATGAATTTTACAGGACAACGTTTGTCAGGACAGCTAGTTATATATTATTTCTTGTTTCAGTACATTATCGAGAAGTACTGTCCGGATGTCGCAGCCACAGGTGTATCGTGCTGCAACACCGCCCAGCTCAAAATCTTCGAGGCCAACATTGGTCTGGCTGGCAATATCCTGTCCAGGTGTCCATCCTGTATGGACAACTTCCTCAAACACATCTGCGGGATGAGCTGCGCTAGCAATCAGAGCAATTACATGAACCCGGTGAAACTCAAAACGTGGAATGGTATGTACAGATTTTGTTGTCATCTCACTACTGTCTCGTAATTAGTCAGACCAACAGGGCTATTTTGTAAAAAAACATGATTATCATGTTATGATGTTGAATGCAATACCTAATGTTAGAAAATACCTAATCTGTACACTTTTCATAGTAACTATTCACAGTTTATGCACCTATACCTACGCTTCTGCGTAGGTATTCTATTGGAAGCGTAGGTATAGGTGTCTAAACAGCATAAAAAGCGTAGGTATTATGGCATTCAGTACCATAACATGATAATCATGTTTTTACAAAATAGCCCCACAGGTGCCGTCAAAGTGCGGCCCGCGGCCGGTATTTAGGGCCAGTATTGTGTCATTTATTAGAATGAATAGGTACTAGGTACCTACATGTTGAATTGTGTGTATATTTTTATTTTTACCTGTTTTCGTTAAAATGTATATTATCTGTTATTTAGTTTCAGCAATTTCCTTTTGCTATATTTCATATTGGGTATAGGATTTTGTTCTGCAGTTGTCATGGGATATATAATGATATTTTCCATAAGCCATTATTAGTGCACAAACCATGTATTTCCATTTCAGACACACACCAGGCGATCGCCGAGGTCGACTACCACATCACCAATAACTACATTCAGTCTACTTTCAACTCCTGCACGCAGGTAAATACATGAAATAAACTTCTTATATTAATATAATATTGGTGGATATTTCACACAGCGCCATCTAGCCAACTATTATAGAATTATAGAACAGAGTGAATGATAGTTACTACGAAAGTGGTATTCTCTATTATTCGATCGATGTTCAGAGCTATGTTAATGAAAATCGTAAAACGCTGATCGATCTCCAGTTTTTAACACAATCGGCAGACTAATCTCCTATTTGACACAACGGATCAGCAATGACGTCCAGCGTGGCAATGCCGCCAGTATCTTCGGAACGTTTCCTACTGGTGGTGAGATGGATCAGTTGAGCTACCTGTAGACTGTTTGCAACGATCTTTAGATGGCTCAACTAGTTTTTTGTGTGTATTTTGTAAATATTCTGTACTATTAGTAGTATTAGATGTTATTTGTTTCTGTAATCTACCAACTTAGGACGATTAAAAATGTTTTTGACGAATGCAGAATCGTTTTTTCTCAATAACCGCTAAATATACAGTTTTGTTTTTTTATGACAAAGATAACTTATAGACAGAAACACGATTGTTGAAACTTTTCTCGATAGATTTATTTGCCAAAGTTGGCTCAAAAACACTAGTTTACTTTTTAATCAAAACTGAATAGCTAAACAGTACATTTTTATATCATTAATTAGATAATCATACGGTATTATAGTTTTATGGTTTTCAAGTTAATGCAGTTTTATCACTTTTTCCGTCTTATTCAAATATCACCTTAATTGTTTTAGGTCCAAAATCCAGCGACGAATCAATTGGCTCTAGACCTCATGTGCGGTGAATGGGGCTCGGAATACTGCACTCCACAACGCTGGTTCGACTTTATGGGAGACGCGACCGGTCCCTATGTACCATTCCAGATCAATTATAAGACTAGCGACGGTCCCGTTGATGGGTTTACGCCGTTTGATCCCGAGACAAGGGCTTGTAATATAGGCAGTAAGGTAAGTTTATCCTAATTCTAATCTATATTAAACAAAGTCGTGTTAGTTAACGGGTAGACCGATTTTTATTCAACGCTTCGGAAGCGTTTGGTTACATACACTGTGACACGAGAATTTTATATATTAGATTTTTTGGATTAGGTTTTTTTTTGTATGTATGAACGCGCATATATTTTTATCTGGTGATCTGATTTTGATGTTTTTGTTTCTATTAAGTGGAGAATAGTCTCAAGTTGGTTCAATTTAAATTATATTTATGTAGGACTAATTGTTCCTTCATAAAACTTAGAAACTTTTCTTTTCTTTCCCTTGACTTTTTGATTGGTCGAAACATTATTGGTCTTCGGTTTTCTTTTTAGTTTTCTAAACGTAATTATTAAAATTGTATATCGTTTTCCTTCCAGGGTCAGCCCGGCTGCAGCTGCCTCGACTGCACCGAATCCTGTCCCTCGCCCCCTCCCCGCCCTCCCCCTCCCAAACCTTTCTCAATCCACGGCACGGATGGCTACGCGGTAATAATGGCGATCGTCTTCGTTATATTCACCACACTCTTCCTCAGCGGTGTGTTCTGTTGCGCACAACAAGAGAACTCTGTTGGTAAGCGAAATTGACCTTTATTTAAGGCTGGTTAGAGTTCACGATGGAGCTTAGATTAGCGTACTGTTATGGGACACTTGCCAAAAAACAATATGTAGTGATTCAAGGCAAGTGTAACCTGAGACAACCGTATCGAAAGAAGGTTTAACCGAGACTGATGAATGAGAGGACAATTTCTTAGTTTGATTGGATGTTGACGGCGGGATGTAGAGTGAATCTTGTGTGAATGAGGATAAGGTTCAAATTACCGTGACAAAGAACGGTGGAGTTATGCCTTTCTTGATTGACACACATAGATGTAGAAAGTTTCTGTGTTGTTTATGTTCTCTCTCTTAAACAAATGGTTTCTACTAGAAACCATTTGTTAAACATACATATACATATAGCTATATGACTATGTATGTAGCTAGAAACATAGGTGAGTTGCAGTCTAAGAGCTAAACCAATCAAGTTTAGCTTAGTTCTCAGATGAGATATTTTTTAGTCAGAACAAATAAAACTGTGTTTATTATTTTATTTTTTTATTTATAGATACATTTTATATAATATAATCATAACTCATTGTGTGACATATATCTATATATCGCTTTTTATGATTATCATTATCAAAAGTGTACATTTTCTTTTTTTCATACATTTGTTAATAACAAGACAATAATAAGTAGTTATAAAACCAAAAAATTGTTGCTGGTAGAGTGACTCTAGAATATCTTCTAGAGTAGACTCTAGAATTAGAGTATCTATACTTATCTATTCTTCAAATATATATTTTTTATTGTATAAAAATTAGTAAAAAAAAACTGCATTATCTCGTTGTATAGTCAAGTACATAGTATACAGATTCTCTTTATCAATGTCCAGTAGGGCTAGCGTACAACTTTGTAAAGACTTACTGTTAACAGTATAGCGATAGGGTTCAATGAACCTCGCAGACCTCAATAATAATTGTATAGTAATTAGAAAGAATAACAAAACATCTTTTTCGAGCAGCCGGTCAACGGCCGTCTTCAATCCACCGAACAGAACTAGATTAGTAAACCAACCTGTGGGGCTATTTTGTAAAAATATGATTATCATGTTATGATATTCATACCAATATTTATTGGTACTGAATGCCATAATACCTACGCTTTTTGTGCTGTTTAGGCACCTATATTTACGCTTCCAATACAATACCTACGTAGAAGCGTAGGTATAGGTGCATAAACAGTGAATAGTTACTATGAAAAGTGTACAGATTAGGTATTCTCTAACATTAGGTATTGCATTCAACATCACTACATGATAATCATGTTTTTACAAAATAGCCCTGCTGGTTAGGTTGGACTCACAAAATCACGCGCTCACAAAATTAAACTCTACGCCCATTGCATAGAGTCTAAGTTAGTATGGTAACAGTTTGCATGCTGAAATACGCGTGATGGTGGCGGTTTATGGGTTTCCATATACTATATAATCTGTATGTACAGATTATACGGTAGCATTGACCTTGGTTTACTTCAAGGCTCGAGTTTTATGGAAATCTTTTTAAAGGGAGTGGTATTACTAAGTTTTTTTAATCGACTGGTGATGACTAGTCTATTCATATTCAACTAGTTCGCGGTCGGAGCCTGAGAGCAACACGGGCTTCCTACGGAAGGGAGTAGTCTTAGCGATAGATTACTATTAAAATAGTTCTGGCGTTTGTTGCGGGGGGAATGTGCACACAAGTGCAGTTCCGCGCACTTACATGTAAAAACAAAACTGCCAAATGACTGTAATGTTGACGTTAACACATAAACAATCCAACAATACACTAATAATTCGTGTACAAATGACTCACACATTGACACGTTTTATAAAATGTGTATGCCCACTTGGGCTTGTACTTTGACAGAGGGAATCGCGTCGAATGGCTACTCCCTTTCGTAGGAAGCCCGTGTTGCTCTAAGATCGGAGCACATCAATTGATATTCTGACTAGTTTACGTAAAGAAGAAAAAATATTTGCAACTAAAAACCAAGTGAGGGTTCACTTGATCTTTAAAACTCGATATGTCATTATAAGTGACAGGAAAAAAAAAATCTTGCGTTGCTACTGAGGTTTATTTTAATATTTGATCATTACATCCACCTTATCATTTGAATTTGTTATTTTCCATCTACACATTCCATTATTTATTACAACTATGTCATTGTATGGAAACTCATAAAACAATATGAATTTGAATTATGCTGTAGTTAGATATCTACAGAATTGACCTTATTGACCAAAGCCCGGCTGTTTTTCTGTTAAGATTAAACTTTATTGTTTATTAAACCTATGAACATATGAGTATTTAATAGATAACGTTAATGTTGAAAATGCAACAATATGGTTGGTTGATCACTAATTGAATTTCTGGTAACCACAAAATAGCGTTTTTTCCCTATTTATATTGTGTTTTGTCTATAGTCCTTGCCAAATAAGATGGCAAAAGCGGTCATTCACCGACCTTTACTATGTTAACGTAAAATCAAATAAATGTATCGCTAATTCTGTCGCTCACCATACAAACCTAACGAAAACGGGTATCGCTAAGAGTCTCGTGGTACGTTAGTAGTCTGGTGGTCTAGACATTGCATGAGTTGCAAACATTTTCGCCTACCTGCTGCAGTGTAATTAAAATTTAGGGGCTAGATTCTCTACCTACCTAATTATTTGAATGAATGAAATGGGTAAGTAGCAAATAATTTATAAGGAAAGTTAAACAATATACACGTTTTTTTTTAATTGTTCTGGTTTATTCATTAAAAATATTACAACATTAATTTTAATATTTTTGGATACATACAAATTTATTCAATAGAAGGTATGTAGGTAGATAGGCGGGTGCTCAGGTAACTAATTAAGAATATAGGTAGGTGTGTACGTACGTACCTACACACCAACTTATATACTTAGTAAGGATTACGAACATTCCTACCTACGCAAGTAGGAATTTACGTACGTACATCCACTCGTAAACTAGCGCTTTATAGTTCAAAATTTGCAAACTAGTTACTTGAAAATTCTGAACTATCACTATCGCTGTCACTGTCAGTTAGGCGAATTATAAATTCATCTGTAGTTCGATCTATTGTTTGGTCGAGGCCTCTCATTTTTATTTCTATTTTTTTTACATGCTCAACGCAATTAGCCCACGTATTATTGGTAACTTGGGATATACCATCCTCCAAAAGTTTTTTTACGTCCTCAAATTTGAAGGTGGTATTATGTCTAGCCACATATCCTTTTATATTTGCCCAAATCAACTCAATAGGGTTCAATTCACAGTGATAAGGCGGCAGCCTCAACACTGTCACCCCCTTTTCTTCGGCCATCTTGTCTATGACATAGGATTGATATTCGTGTTTTATCTCTTTTACTTTTTGCATTAATTGTGCTTTTACTTCCTTCTCTTCAAATCTGATATTTTTTGATTGCAGCCAATTTTGTATGTCAGCTTTTTTCCACGACATTGACGGCGTTTTCTCCACACGCCTGAAATCAAAATGTTTATTTGAATGTAAAATCTCAGTTTTTGGAAATGGAATATCTAATTGGGGAAACAGTAGTATCTATTGTAAATATTGTAATATATAGATATACCTCGAATGATAGCTGGCATTGTCCAAAACAATTACATCGTTCGGTTGCATTTTTGACAGTACTTTTGCAAACCATTCTTCAAAATGCTCAGCGTCCATGTTCTCATGGTAGTCACCAGACTTCTTGGCTTCAAATACCCATTTGCAATCTTCTAAAAAGCCGTCTTCATTACCAACATGGACCACAATCAACCTCTTGCCCTTTGTAGTTGGGTCTTTGGCTCCGGTTGACAGACCTTCTAAGAATGCCTGCTTTGCAGATTTAACCGTTTGGTCTGTCCACGCTTTTCCCACTGTGTGTCCTGTAAACAACAAACAGGTAGGTATAGGTGGGAATATAGGTTTATATTGTGAGAAAATACGGAATAGTTGCAAGAAAAATAGTGAAACAATCTTTATTCAAGAATATTTAATAATAAAGTGATAGGTATAGGTACCTGCGTTCACCCAAGTCTCATCAGTATAAAAAATTCGTCGGTTTTGGCGTCTAAATTCTTGTATTTGTTTTAAATACTTGAGTCGCCAAATAACAATGTCATTGCGATCAATTAAAATACTACTGCGATTTTTCTTCGTGTACTTGAAGTTCAAATCAATAAGTATGCGTCTCAATGACGTCATACTCAGTGTTGGAAGTGAGTCGTCGTCATTCACTGTTTGTAAAATTTTTTTTAGTGTTGGTAACTCTCCTTCCATGTAAAACCCATGGACGATTCTTCGTATCGCCGTCTTATCGAAGTCGTCAACTTTCTGAAGTATATTCGGTTTGTTTCTCTTCGCATCAGGTTCAGTTATTTTATGAGTATCTCTATATTCACTCAAAACGCGATAGACAGATCTTTCACTCACTCCAGATATTTCACATGTTTGTTTGACGAGGTCATGATTTAATACGGGTTTATCTTCCGCCTGTTTGCTCTGAACATATTTAAATATATTTATAATCATGAGCCGTTCACCACTGGAAAGGATCGCCTGTTTTCGCTTTTTTTGCGGCGAAGAAAAGGGTATTGCTTCCGAAACCGCATTAGGTTGGAATATATTACGACGACGGCGGCGACGGTGGCTCTGTACACTGTCATCACCAGTTGAACTGGAAGACGGTCCAGGCACTGGCTCCATGGATTTTGCCAAAAACAATAACAAACCAACAGTAACAAAAAACAATAACAAACCAACAGTAACAAAAAACAATAACAAGCCAACAGTAACAAAAAACAATAACAAACCACAACAAAAATAACAAACTCAATTTATAGCACCCCAAAACGACCGAACGCAAGCGAACTCCGAAGCGGAATGAGAAAACAAAATGGCGATCGGGCCGGGCCGCGCCGACGACGCCCGCCGCGCGTGCCGAAAGTCGCGCACACCTGACGCGAGCGATGAGTGAATGAAAATGTACACAACCCACAAATTTGGATTTTTTGGTGTTATACAATTATTTGATTGCTAATTAAGCATAAAATAATAGATCTGAACAATTTTGTATCGTAAATGTTCTCGATACTTAAATTCTAATGATATACAAAAATACTATGTTTTTCTCAGACATGTGCATATAATTTGGTACTCTCAACCATAAAATTATAAATAGTTTTAATAAATAACGCCGGTTTTAAATACATTTCGTATTTTAAAACCATTAAATACGTGGATAGAATATTACAAACATAAAATTTCAAACGGTATGTTTCCCCGATTCCGTATAATTTTTGGGTTGTACGCCGTTTTACCGCGGCTGTCTTGTAGGTAATGTACCACGAGACTCTAGCGATACCCGTTTTCGTTAAGTTTGTATGGTGAGCGACAGAATTAGCGATACATTTATTTGATTTTACGTTAACGTAGTAAAGGTCGGTGAATGACCGCTTTTGCCATGTTATTTGGCAAAGACTATAGTCGATAACAGTCCAAAATAAACCTTATAATTTCATGATATTCACAATTAGCCTCTATTGTAAAATGATCTCTATCACGCTCAGTTTAGACTTAATATGGCATGGACTGTTGAAATGTCGCGATTCGCTATCTCCCTCGTCCCTCCGACGCGTTCCTGCAATAACAGACTCTAGCCCATGTCAATAAGGTCGATAAATGAGTAATAGCATGCTAACCGCGGTGATTGGGAACAGACGGTTGGACCGACGTGCGCCGCGGCGGTGGCCCCGAGACCAGCCCTCTTCACTCGCACCGCTCTAGTACGTATAACTCTTATCGCAACGGGGTAAGGTACAATTTACAATAACTGTATATTAGCTTTTTGTGGGAGTATTTTTTTTGTAACCCTTATTACGACGGTGTAAGGAACAGTTTGGCAATTGTAACAGTGTAGACTAGCTTTTGTGAAAATCAATGCAATCTATGTCGTTAATCTAGATTCAATTAAATGTATAACCCAGTATAGAGCTTATTGTAGCGTTGAAGCGATTTGTATTCTTATTTCGAGGGTATAAGGTAAATAATCGTTTGTTATATAAAATAGTTATTACTGTGCTGTCTGAAATGTCGATATTGTTTCGTGTTTCAAGTAATTAGGTATCTACATACATTTTTAGCCTAAAATATATAAAAAGCCACAATCAATTTAGTGTATGCTTTACTTTTGCTGCTTCCATGTTCTTTTACTAACCGCAATACCAACCACATTTGCACTCACTTTTATATAAAAATATGTATTTTAAATAATATTTAGTTTTTTTTATTAAATATACCTACTTAAATAAATAAACTACATCATTATGTCTTACAACACCTGGGGCTGTACCACAAGCGAAAGTGACAAAATACTATACGCACTCGTATGACGTTCACTTTCACACCGCGAGTTATATTGTTTTGATCTTACTTAAAGACCTTGTGGTATGGCACCTGTACGCCTCAAGTTCTTGACCTACGAGGTAGTGTGTTGTTATAGGCGAAGGTTGATGCAGCATAAAACTATCGTAGGTACTTATTAATTGTCCTATTTTCAATGTTGGGTATTAAGGCGCTCCCAGTCGACGATTGTTTTTGTTCGAAACGAAAAAATAAATACTTGTAAACAAGCCACATCTCCTATTTTATAATGTATAGTATATGTGAATAAAGATGTATCCATCTTTAATCACTTCGATAAATAATCCTACCGACCGCTGCAATGACGACAAACACACGTCGGCGCGTGGTCCGCCTTTGCTTTTCGAATAAATTAATGATATAAATTATGTATAATTACTTATCAAAAATCTATTCTAATAGAAATCTAGATCTACATATTACCTATCTTTAACAATAAATCACAAGTTGATTTTAATAGTAGGTATATAAAATATTTCGATCATAAATTCTAAAACGTATCATTTTGAAATAATATCTTTATCGTGAAAAGTTTCTGCTATTATGTTTTCAGCTTAATAGAAATCTAGGTAGGAACCTGAAGTAATATACTTATAAAAATAGGATATGTGGCTTGTTCAGAAGTATTTCTTTTTTCGTTTCGAAAAAGAGCAATCAGCGACTGGGAGCCTCTTAAGTTAAAATTCCTAAAAATGATGACTCTTATTCCTTTACGTTAAAGTCTAATTTAGCGTAACATCAAAGTGACAGTTCTAAAATTTAGCATAGTTTTATTTAAATGTTAGTTTTTGTTAGTGATTTAGAAACGTCAAGCTAAATTTAATCAACATGTAAATTGGTGTTGACTAAGATGACACTTGGATGTGTAAAATATGCGAAATAAAATAGAGAAATGGCTAAAATATCCTAAACTTTAGGACTGTCATTTTGATGTTACGCAAATTTAGACTTTAAAGTAAAAGGATTAAGAGCGATAGTTTTTAGGAATTTTAACTTTTAGTTTGGACACAACAGAATCGCCACCAATGTCTGGTCACACCTTTGACATAATTAAGCTTTTGTTTTGTCTGTCCGTGATGTTTTTGCGTTTGTACTACTTTAGAATAACATTTTAAAATTTCAGTAAATTATTATAGTTATTTGAGACTTTGTGACGTCTACCCTCTTATACAGGGTGGTATTATAATAGGAACTTCCTTTATTTTTTTCCTAATTAAATCTATCTGCACCTAATTACTATAGTACCTATAGTAACTACTATATCAATGGTAAATATAGTAAGTTAATATACCTCACTAACTGTTGTAGCTCTGAATGCTATCAATTGGAGTACACTTACTTGCTAATGACGTTTTAATCTATTTCACAAAACTGAACCTAAAGTAAACATATCTCAATGGACTTACAAATGTGACAAAGTAAAGTGTCTCAGTCACTCGGGTCTTAGTCACAACCTACAACTACGATTAAAGTTATATGCCTTGGCACTTTTCTTCGGCAATGTACTACACTAATTCTGATCCGATATAATCTAGAGATGTTACAACGTTCCCTGAGTTCGTTAGTGACTGACGATTTGGCCGGACATTGGTTGCATATTCGTACTGGGGCTTTAACACATGCTCTAAAAGTAATATTAAAACAGTACTTTCGCGCGCGAAAGTGACAACGCTATACGAGTTCGTAGAGCGCTGTCACTTTCGTACCGCGTGGTGTACTGTTTTAATATTACTTTAAGAGTTTGTCGATGTGAATAGGCCCCAGAATCGGAATCACGAATCGTGCATAACTTTAATCGTTGTATTGTAAAATTATAGATTTTGATACGGGTCTTTATCGCGTAATTACTTTTAATTTATTTTCCCGACGTTTCGACTTTGTTACAATAGCTGTGGTCGCGGGCAGACAGAACATAGTCGAAACGTAAATATAAATTAAAAGTAGTTACGTGATAAAGAACCGTGCTAAAATCTATAGTTATGTCTAGTAATTATGTTGTATTGTACTAAGACATCTATTTCCCCCACTAGGTGTAGCATCAGACCGCAACCAAGAAATGGCAACGAATCCCACGTCAGCCGGTTGGGGAATCGACCAACCAGACGGAGGCTCGACCGACGCCACATTCTTTGAGAGACTCGGCGCTAAAACGGAAACGAAGTTGGAAGACTTCTTCCAATGGTGGGGCACGCATATGGCCTCGCACCCTTGGATTGTGCTGTTTTTGGGTATGTTTTCTATGTATAAATAAATGATCACGACTGTAATTCCCTAGTACATCCTCTAGGATCTCTAGATTCTTAAATATCTAAAAGCACGTTCAAACATTTGGCACATGCCCAGATTTAGCATTTTGGGTGTGTTTTCTTTTAGTTCTAAAACTGAAGATAGCACATACATTGATGATTGAAATACCATTTTTTTTACTATCGTGTTTGGTAGACATAACTATAGATTTTAACACGGATGTTTATCACACCTTTAATTTATTTTCCCGACGTTACGGCTCTGTTACAATAGCCATGGTCGCGGGCAGACATTTTGAAATACCGGTAGGTATGTAATCACAGTTGTAATTCGACTTCGACGGGCGAGTGCGTAAGAAGCAAATGTGGGTTCGATCCCCGCGTAAAACAATTGTTTATAATGATAATCGTTTTGGGTACACAAGAAATGGAAAGATAGAAAAAAGAAAAAATGAAGGGCCTTCGGAGCCCCCTCGTCGGGGCCCCCTTGGACATATTATTGACATATTGCCCTTACAGTGAAGACGGTACTAAAGTCATTACGTAATGTGTAATCTGCCCCAACAGGACTCTGCCTGGTAGCCGGTCTGGGTTACGGGATCAAGTACTTGCAGGTCACCACCAATCCCGTGGAGCTCTGGGCATCCCCCACATCCCGGTCGAGAATCGAAAGGGAATACTTTGACTCGCACTTTGAACCTTTCTACAGGTAACATCTAAATATCCTACTAATATTATAAATTTAAAAGTTTGTGATTCTACCTCAATCACGCCCAAACGATCGAACGAATTTGGATTTAGCTTGGAATATACACATACACAGCCTAAGTCCTGGCATAGCAATTAAGCTGCTTTTTATCCAGGTACCTAGCGAGCGAAGCCGCTGCCGGAAGCAAGTGTAATATAATCTACCACATATTATTAAAAAAAAATGTGCGCGCTTTTGTATGTAAACTCCAGAATCAATTCTTTGAAAAATTCTTTCACCATTTAAAAGGTACATTATTCTGGATGGACTAGGCCACTTTTAATCCTAGCACCACGCGGGCGAGTGTGCTTATAAAAACGTTTTTGTAGTTTTATTTATTTCTTCAAAACACTCAAAAACATAAAGTTAAAATAAAAATATACCTAGTTAAAAAAACATGTTTTTTTTGTTGTGTTGTCATCGATCCTTAAAAGTATGCAAAGTATCAAATTAATTCGACGTTTTGAAGTAGGTCAAAATCACGTTCAAAGATTCCGTTACATACATACAACCCAAACTTATAAAAGCGTGTTAAAAACCAAAACGTTTAAGAATAGGTACATAATGAACATATAGGTATTACCAATTGACAAAGAAAACGTATTGTTATTTTTCAAACTATTGTGATTAGTAGACATAATTATAGATTTTGACACGGGTATTTGTCACGTAATTACCTTTAATTTACTTTCCCGTTGTTTTGACTATGTTACAATAGCCATTACACAGCCAAAATCTAAGGAAAACGTACACATAGAGTAATAAAAATAAATAGATGAAGTTATAGTTACTAAGATATGTCGTAAGTATAGTCAAAAACCTAACTAACCTAACCTATGCTTACACTGCCCTCCGGAAACACGTGAGATCTGTTTTATCGACTCAGGTAATGTAGATTTACGTATGTCTTTTATAAATGTGTTTTTCAGTAACTATTTCCTTTTTTAGTAACGGCGGTGGATAAAAACAGTACATTTTTTTTTGATGTCATCTGGTTGTAAAACATGAAGCCAAATCCGCTTCACAATATTTTTATACCATACCTACTTTAAAAAGCTTATTTTATTCACGCAAAACAGTGAATAAAAAGGCCTTTTATTCACTGTTTTGTTTTTATTCACTATTTTGGTGTTTGAATTTGGAACACAAAATATATCCGGTCTCTATTTCAATGCTTACACAAACTCCTTGCGCTGAGATTCGAAATTCAAAACTCTTTGGTGCAAATAAATTCTCGAGATTTGATTGGTCGATATTTGCGACAAGGAGTTTGGCATTAGATTAAATAAATATTCTCGTAGTCATGGTATAAAGTATAGTATGCAACTCCTGAATAAAGTACGAATTTATATCGAGGGCCATGAATCACTCGCGTCGTTCAGGATTCTAACAGTTGAATCAATCGCTGCGCTCGTGATTCAATCATTAGAATCCTTCACTTGCTCGTGACTCATCTACGGCCCTCGCTTTAAATCCGTCCTTTATTCACTAGTTGCATAATATACTATTGTCAACATGTTGTGAAGCGGGAAAAGGAGATGAAGATACATACTTTTTTTTTCTTTACACTTCGAATTGAGATCCTCCTTTTCCTGTCGGTTGAAAAGTAGATGTAACTGTTTTTTTTTTCACCAGAACGGAAATGCTGATCATCAGTTCCAAAGGGATGTCTAAGATCAACCTTACTACTGAAACTGAAATTATTGAATTCGGACCAGTTTTCAACTCTACGTTCATGTTGGAGGTGTTAAAACTGCAGAATATGATTATGGGTAAGTTGTATCCTGATATTATAAAAATAACTAGCAGTCTCGACAGACGTTGTCCTGTCAAATTTCAATAATTCCATAGAGAAAAGCACTTTCAGTTTTTCCCGAACTTTATGCCACCCTTAGCACTTGGGGGTATAAAAAATACCGTACGACCTATTCGCATACCTACTAAATATAGAGAGAAAAAAAAATAGCATTGACTGGCCTTACAGCTCAGTTAGTAGTAACTCTGTGTCTCTTGCAAACATTTGTGTGATGAATATAGATGTTTGTTCTGTGTCTGGGTGTTATCTATATACTAATAATATAAAGAGAAAAGTTTTTTTTTTTGTTTGTTTGTAATGGATAAACTCAAAAACTACTGAACCGATTTCAAAAATTCTTTCACCATTACCAAGCTACATTATCCCTGAGTAACATATTTTTTTTATTTTGAAAAAGTAATAAATTCTTTATAAGAATAAATATAAATATAAATATTGGCGGACTTTACACACAACACCATCTAGCCCCAAACTAAGCAAAGCTTGTACTATGGGAACCAGATAACTGATAGAATACTTATAAACTTTTTTTTTTTTTTTTGTAAATACATACATATTATACATAGTAACACCCAGACACAGAACAAACATCTATGTTCATCACACAAATATTTGCCCTGGGTGGGGATCGAACCCACAACCTACAGCGTAGAAGGCAGAGTTACTACCAACTAAGCAAGGTGTAAAAAATTGCCAAAAATTTTGCTTTCTTCGTGTGCGCTACAAAAACTATTGATTGTACATAAACAAATATGATACATATTGAATGTCCTTACCAATGCGCATAAGAAAGTCTGCTAGATGGTATGTCTCAATATTATACATTAGGTATAATAACCGTTTGTTGTTGAAATTTGTTAATGAAAACATGGTTTGAAACAAAAAGTGATTCTATCCATATCATGATGTATCTATATATATATCAAAATCAATTGCTGTTCGTTAGTCTCGCTAAAACTCGAGAACGGCTGAACGGATTTATCTTATCTTGGTTTTGAAATGTTCGTGGAGGTCTAGGGAAGGTTTAAAAGGTGAGAAAAATTCGAATAATTGCCGGGAAAACCCTAAAAATTGCCGGGAAAACTTTTTTCCTTTAGTCAATTTGAGCTTTATTAGGTTTGATAATACGGCAACGGTAACGGGAACGGGAACTTAAGACAACATTTGTTAATTCTAAAGCGATACGAAGTTCGCGGGGTCAGCTTGTGTATAATATGTATGTATTTACAAAAAAAAGGATAGGTATTGAATTCTATCAATTATCTGGTTCACATAGTACAAGCTTTGCTTAGTTTAGGGCTAAATGACGCTGTGTGAAATGTCCACTGATATTAAATTAATAATTGCTATTTCAGATATAGGCGATAAAAATGCCAACGAGACCAACATAGCAGATATCTGCTTCGCGCCACTATCCTCACCTTTCCATGGCAAAGTGACTGCGCGTGAATGCGCCATACAAACTGCTTGGGGTTGGTTCCAGAACTCTGAGGATGAATTCATAACGGATGACAACGATTACCTCAACAAGATCCTCACATGCTCTAGGTGAGAGAAACTATCAATCTAACCCATCGACCACACAGCCTATAGACTCTTCATGCAAGGCGAACACTTTCAAACAACACATTAGGCTTATACTGCTGATATAAGACACCAAGCGCGACTCACGACGCGCCTCTCGACGTGCCGTGACATTGAACCGGCCAATCAGAATGTATTTTTTACCGCTCCCTCTGAGTGCGGGACACCTGAACGATTTAACTGAATTATTTGTATAAGGAACGGACATGATTAAGTTTCAAAATTAAAAAAAAAACCGTGCCAAGTGCGTGTCGGACTCGCGCACGAATGGTTATGTACCAATATTTAAAAAAAACGGCAAAATACACGTTTGTTGTATAGGAGCCCACTTAAATATTTTTTTTTCTGTGTTTAATATTTGTTGTTGTAGCGGCAACAGAAAAACATAATCTGTGAAAATTTCAACTATCTAGCTCTCACGGTTCATGAGATACAGCCCTGCGACAGACAGACGGACAACGAAGTCTTATTAATAGGGTCCCGTAATCTACATCTACAGCAAATTTAATCTTAATTTGTTTTGTCGTACAAACTCACAAACTTATTTTTATAATATTATTAGGATTAAATATTTGAAATATCAATTGTTTTCCAGGAATCCATACTTACCGGACTGCTTGTCAGAGTACGGCGGTCCCGTGTTGCCCGGTGTTGCACTAGGAGGGTTTCTGGCGCCAGGCGAGCCTCTATCCAAGAGATCTCGCTTCCAAGACGCCACTGCGCTCATTATCACCATTCTCGTTAACAACAAGCACGATAAAGAACAGGTGAGAGGGCTCATCTAAATATAATGATACTTTGACTAAGCTCTAAAACTGAATTTGAAAATAACTTTACGCGAACGAAATCACAAGAGATTCTAAATAATAATAATAATAAAAAATAAAAAAAAATAGGATCACGACTTTAATACCCAAGTACGGTAGACTAGACATCCTCTCAGATCTCAAGGCGCTTAGATCCTTAGAACATGTCTAGAGAGGGTAGTCAGAGGCACGTCCATATTTTGCAGTTAGCATTCCATACGTGACAGGTTGCAAACCAATCGCCGCTTATAAGAATCCTAACTGGTTTCCTCACGATGTTTTCCTTCACCGTTTTGAGCACGTGTTTTGATGCGCATATAATTTTTTCGAAGAGAAAAATCTATTGATGCACGCCGGCATCCGAACCCACGACCTTCGAAATGAAAGTCGAGGTACCTTCGTGATAACCTTTACGTTGAACATAGGCTATAGAATATTTTCAAAAATATTAGGGATCCGTATGAAAACTTCGATAATGTAACGCAAAGTGTAAGCTCATTAAGAGGCTGCCAGTCGCTGATTGCTCTTTTTCGAAACGAAAAAAGAAATAATTCTGAACAAGCCACATCTCCTATTTTTATAAGTATATTACTTCAGGTTCCTACCTAGATTTCTATTAAGCTGAAAACATAATAGCAGAAACTTTTCACGATAAAAATATTATTTCAAAATGATACGTTTTAGAATTTATGATAGAAATATTTTATATACCTACTATTAAAATCAACTTGTGATTTATTGTTAAAGATAGGTAATATGTAGATCTAGATTTCTATTAGGATAGATTTTTGATAAGTAATTATACATAATTTATATCATTAATTTATTCGAAAAGCTAAGGCGGACCACGCGCGGACGTGTGTTTGTCATCATTGCAGCGGTCGGTAGGATTATTTATCGAAGTGATTAAAGATGGGTACATCTTTATTCACATATACTATACATTATAAAATAGGAGATGTGGCTTGTTCACAAGTATTTATTTTTTCGTTTCGAACAAAAATAATCGTCGACTGGCAGCGCCTTAATATATTTCTTTATTTCCAGCTGACATCAGCTCTAGCGTGGGAGAAGGAATTCATTGCCCTCATGAAGAACTACACAGAAACCCAAATGCCATCTTTTATGGATATCGCATACACATCCGAGCGCTCTATAGAAGATGAATTAGATCGGGAATCACAATCCGACGTGTCAACTATCCTGGTGTCATACTTTATAATGTTCGCGTACATTGCTATATCTCTCGGACACATCACAACACTGTCACGACTGCTTATTGACAGCAAGGTCACGCTTGGACTTGGAGGTTAGTATACAAACTTTTTTTGTTTAACCTGTTTCGTTCCCCAGGTCGATTTAAAATCATATTATGTAAATAGAATTTTTTATCAAAATGTGAATGCGAATAGAATAATGATCTGTTAAGAAATTTTAGTTAGTTTATGGTGCCAACAGAAACGACACCATTTTCTAATTAATAGCAACTTGAGCTCATTTTAACTAAATTAAGAAAAGTAAATTATGAAGTATTCACATAACATACACACATCTAATTGATACTGACTGACTGATAATTGATCTGACTGGCATCACAGCTCAGTTGGTAGTAACTCTGCCTTCTGCGCTATAGGTTGTGGGTTCGATTTTCACCCGGGACAGAAATTTGTGTGATAAACATAGATACATATAAGTATTAAAAAAAATGTATATAGATATTCTATCAGTTATCTTGGCTTGGCTATTCTTAGCTTCCCAAAGTCTTGTACTTTGGGAACAAGATACACACACAGACACACAGCGCCATCTAGCCCCAAACTAAGCAAAGCTTGTACTATGGGAACCAGATAACTAATAGAATACTTATATACTTTTTTTTTGTTAATACATACTTATTATACATTAACACCCAGACACAGAACAAACATCTATGTTTATCACACAAATATTTGCCCTGGGTGGGGATCGAACCCACAACCAAAGCGCAGAAGGCAGAGTTACTGCCAACTGAGCTGTGAGGCCAGTCAATTGTATTACACATATACAATTGATATTTCTCTTTCAGGTGTACTAATCGTGCTAGCGTCAGTGGTTTGTTCGATCGGTATATTCAGCTTCATCGGCGTACCAGCAACACTCATCATTGTAGAAGTTATACCATTCTTGGTCCTCGCAGTGGGAGTAGACAATATCTTCATTCTTGTGCAAACGGCGCAAAGGGACGCGAGACGACCGAATGAGACCGTGCCGCAGCATATCGGAAGGACGTAAGTGATCTTTTGACAGGTTTTTGAAGAATGAATTAAAATGTATTGACACAGCATATCGGAAGGATCAGCTTCAATGGTTAAATTCTCATAGTATAACTTTCAAAAGACTATGGAATATTTAAAGCCGATTACGATTATCAGTGAGCTTACGTAATAGGGCTGCGGGTATGTGGCTGTGTTCCTCTTATTTATTATTATAAATATTTTTTTAATTTTAGAATGTTTTCTGCACAAACCGGGTGAGTTATATGGCGCTCCATGCGACGGCTTGGTACCATATTTAATGTAACTCCGAAACTAATGACGATCACGTTATATTTTTTTTGGGGAAATAATAATAAACTTAAAGCTTTAATTTGAAGTTAAAATAATAAAAAAAAAATATGTCGAAGTTTCTGAAAATCTGATTTGAAATGTTTACATCCGGTTTTCTGTACCAACTGACTGTACCCACTGATTCAAAATCAGTGTAATTGAATTTAATAATAAATTCACTAATGCCAATATCAACGGTCTAAAATGACTCTGCTCAAAATTTTTCAATTCTTTAGAATTTATTGTGTGAACATATGTATATCTGCTATAAGTGTAATTGACCGAAATATAAACAAAATCCACGACCTCACTTTTTTTTGCTTGTCCGCTTCACGTGGAATGCCCCAGGTATTAGAATGAATTAATTGAAATGTATCGACACAGCATATCGGAAGGATATTGGGGCTGGATGGTACTGTGTGATAATGTCTACACCAATATTTATTTTATTTATTTATTTCCAGGCTCGGCCAAGTAGGTCCATCAATGTTCCTGACATCTGTCTCGGAGTCTGTGTGCTTTTTCCTCGGAGCATTGAGCGACATGCCGGCAGTTCGAGCTTTCGCGTTGTACGCAGGCGCGGCGCTGTTGGTGGACTTTGTACTGCAGGTCACATGCTTCGTTGCTTTGCTGGCTATCGACACTTACAGGCAGAACGCGAACAGGTAACAAACTTTATTACTTTTTAACTATATACAGCTAAACTAACACGTTTTTTCTTGTATTGCCTTCTAGTTCAAATTATTCACAACCATGATGGTTTGAATTTTTTAAACACTAATTATGTTTAAGACATTTAATTTTTTTTTATGAATGTAGAATCGTTTTTTTTTTTGTCAATAACCGCAAAACATACATTTATGTTTGTGTTATGATTTGTCATAACACAAACATAACTGTTTGTGATAACTTAAGGATTTAATCTAGATAAATTATAGACAGAACACACAATTGATGAAACTTTTCTCGATAAATTTATTTTCCAAAGTTGGCCTTTCGAAAACAATAATTTAGTTTTTACACAAAACTATGAATAGCTAAGCAGTTCGTTTATATATAATTCGTTAGATAATCATACTAGCTACATAAATGAAAGACAGTTTCTTTTTAAGTTTGTGGTTTTTAAGATAATGCGGTTTTATCAATTCAGCCATCAGACTCAGCCCATACAAAAAAAAAAAAACTAAAAATTCAAGCATCACCTTAAAAACTAAAAAACAACTTTATGTTGTTACAAATCTAAAACAAACCCTAACTACTACAAAAATGTGAAAATGTGCCAAATGTGATGTTTTTACGATTTTTGCTTCTGACTAACCCCTTTACACATCTTCAAGGATCTAAGCGCTTGTAAATACGAGTGGATGTCTACCGTGTTTGGGGATAACTATTTTAGTAGTTTGTAGTAGCACCTATTTATGTAGTTTTATATTTGTATACAGAAGTAAGGAAAACAAACGAACAAACAACAGAAAGCACATTATCTTCAGAAACTAAGCAATTAATTAATGATAGGAAAGAACTTATACAGAAGGAAAAAACCAATCAAACACGTCATAAGATATCTGAATTAAGCAAAAAGATAAACGAACACATAAGGAAAGACAGGAAAAGTAAGAGGCGGAAAACTATGAAAATGTTTATTGAAAAAACCGGTGGGATTAAGAAAGCTTTAAAAGAACTAAACCATAAGAAAACTTGGATGCCAAACATAAAAACAGAAAATGGAAGTTCCGCAAGTAAAAGACAAGAGATACTCAAAATAGCCACAGACTACTATAGAAAACTATACCAAAGACAAAAAACAGCACGGGTGGAAGAACAAAACCTAATAACGACAAACTCTGAATCAGTACCAATAATATTACAAGAAGAAGTTATAAGAGCAATCAACACACAGAAACTAGATAAAGCACCAGGTTCAGATCAGATATCCAATGAGATAATAAAGTATACATCATCAGTGCTTGTTCCTAGCCTAACAGATCTATTTAATGAAATCTTAGCAACCGAAAGCATCCCTGAAGATTGGACAAAATCAACTATAATATTGTTACACAAGAAAGGAGACAAAGGAAATATGAGCAATTACAGACCAATAAGTTTAATGTCAAATATCTACAAGATATTCTCAAAGATTATATTATCACGAATTACTGTCACACTTGACGAAAATCAACCCAAAGAACAGGCTGGCTTCCGAAGTAAGTTTTCTACGATAGACCACATTCACGTCGTTAGGCAGGTGCTTCAAAAGTATAAGGAATACAACAAAGTTTATTATTTAGGATTTGTGGATTTCAACAAAGCATTTGACTCTTTAGAACACGATAGCATCTGGAGAGCATTAGAATGCCAGGGAGTGGAGCCTAAGTACATTCGAACACTGGAGAATATTTACGCAAAGAGTACGGCCCAAGTCAAGCTAGAAAGAACAGGTGAAGAATTTCCTATCGAGAGGGGTGTCAGACAAGGCGACCCCATTTCACCGAAATTATTCTCTGCGGTTCTCGAAATGATTTTTAGAAACTTGCAATGGGAAAGGAATGGACTGAACATTAATGGAGACAAACTCAATCATCTACGCTTTGCAGACGATATAGTCCTATTTTCGGAGACTCCAGATAGTTTGGAGGACATGCTACAACAACTATCAGATGAAAGTGCTAAGGTAGGCCTATCAATGAACATATCAAAAACGAAGGTAATGACTAACTCAGCTAAAAAAGACATTAGAATAAATGACGGACAGATGAAAATAGAGTATGTTAACGAATACATATATTTGGGTCAACTAATATCTACAAAAGACACAATGCAAAAAGAAATAGATAGAAGGATAACAAACAGCTGGAAACGGTATTGGTCGCTGAGCGAGGTCATGAAAGACAAGGATATGCCCATCAAAGAAAAAAGGAAAATATACAACACATGCATCCTTCCATGTTTGTCGTATGGATGCCAGACATGGGCACTGAACGAGAAACAACTCAAAAGAATCCAAGTTTGCCAAAATGGAATGGAAAGAAGCGTTATTGGAGTGAAAAGAAGAGACAAAGTAAGGCTAGAACATATAAAGAGAAAAACAAAATTTAAAAATATACATACAGTATACAAAAGCCTGAAATGGAAATGGACAGGACACATGCTAAGGGAAGGAATAGAGAAGTGGACGAGATTAGTAACGGAATGGTACCCGCGTGACAGCAAAAGGAGCAAAGGTAGACAAACAAAACGTTGGGAAGATGACATGAAAAAGATAGCTGGTCCAGAATGGACACGTACCGCAAAAGACAGGACAAAATGGAAAGCATTAGAGGAGGCCTTTGTCGAAAGACAAGCTGAGAAGGATAAACCGGCTACCGATTAAAATAAGTTTAATATGAAAAAAGTAAAGTTTAAATGTAGATACAATAGAGTTAAGGAAATGTTAAAATTAAGTTTCAGCAATAAAGGCTTATATTATTATATTATATTATTATATTTGTATACGTTTTTTGTTCGCAGGTTTGACGTTCTTTGCTGCATGCAAGGCACCAAGATTGAGAGTCCCGCGGAAGGCACCGAGGGTGCATTATACAACTTGTTCAAACAAGTGTATGTGCCATTCTTGATGAAGAGGGAAGTTAGAGCGGCTGTTATGATCATTTTCTTCGCCTGGCTTTGTTCCTCTGTTGCTGTAAGTATACTTTAGGGAACGTACCCATACTACGTGTTCTGTTCTTGGGGGTAGGGGATCTTCAAGAATACCACGCATGGTCACATTTCTAAGGTTTTCGAGCTATATTCAAATACGGCGCGCAGCGTTTAGCTACTAATAGGTATGCACACATTATAGGCGTCACGCGGCAAGCGCTGTATTATATTATATTATAGAAAAACTTGAGCCAATTTTTTTTAACATTCTGTTTGCAAAATATGATTTAATACCATATTTCTGAATTACTACCTCACCAAGGGGGGTAAAAAAAATTAAATAAATGGCGAAAATTTGATTTTGACACTCTGCGGACGGTATTCGACATTACAACCTCTAAAACTCATTTATTTCCCAGGTGGCACCCCACATAGACATCGGCCTTGACCAGGAACTTTCGATGCCTCAAGACAGCTTCCAACTAAAGTACTTCCAGCATCTGAATCGCTATCTCAACATAGGCCCGCCCGTCTACTTCGTTGTTACTGAAGGATTGGACTATTCTGATCGCGGGACACAGAATATGATATGCGGGACGAGATTCTGTAGGCAGGACAGTGTGGCCATGCAACTTTACACGGGTAAGAAATTAATAAAAAAACCGGCCAAGTGCGAGTCGGACTCGCGCACGAAGGGTTCCGTACCGTTCTATAAAAAACGCCAAAAAACCATTTTTGTTGTATGGGAGCCCCCACTTAAAATATTTATTTTATTTGTTGTTATAGCGACAACAGAAATACATCATCTGTGAAAATTTCAACTGTCTAGCTATCACGGTTCATGAGATACAGCTACAGCCCTGTGACAGACAGACGGACAGCGAAGTCTTAGTAATAGGGTCCCGTTTTTACCCTTTGGGCACGGAACCCTAAAAATATATTGAATAGGATCACGGCTGTCGGCGCTGCTTAGCTTGAACTTGGCTGGACACTCTTTCGCGTGTCTAGACATTGGTGGACATTTCACGTAGCGCCATCTAGCTAAACTAAGAAAAACTTGTACTATATGATCTTGATAACTGATATAATACAACGAAAACAAGCATGCGTTCAGCACACAAAAGTTTGTAGTAGGAATCTATAGTATCTATCTATATATGGTCTATTCTAGGTGGGAATCGAACTCACATTCCAAAACAGTGCAGAGTTAATACCAACTGAGCTGAGTTCACTAAATCGGATCAGAGACATGAATGATTCTATTTAGGGTTCAACATTATTAAACTTAAGAAAATTCTTAATTAGATAGATAGAAAATTCTTTATTGCACAATACAAGAACATGTGCATAGGCAAACTTAATGCTAGTTAGTATTTTCTTCCAGCTTACCTTTCTGTAATTTGGAAAGGGAATGGTAGTGCTTTGAAAGGGAGAGATCATTTTATCTATATATATAAAAGAAAGTCGTGTTAGTTACACTATTTATAACTCAAGAACGGCTGAACCGATTTGGCTGAAAATTGGTGGGGAGGTAGCTAACCAGGAGACGGACATAGGATACTTACTTTTTAACGGGAACGGGAACGAAGTTCGCCGGGTTAGCTTGTTATTAATATACCTCACAGAGACATATATTATTACTATCTGACCCGTGCCTGCTTCGCTGGGGACAGTTAGTTTCACATCTGGTATTCTAATCTCCAAAATAAATTATAGCCTATATGTTGCCGAGGACTAATAGGTACATAACAAAAAAAGTTTCATCAAAATCCGTTCAGTAGTTTTTGCGTGAAAGCCGGATAACAGACAGACAAGACAGACAAAAATTTCAAAATGTTTTTTTTTTGCTTGTGTTACTTGTATAAAGGCCCCTAGGAGTATTTTTTTTAGTTTTTATTTAATGTACAGAATTGAACTCTTCTACAGTTTTATTATATGTATAGATATGTATAGATTGAAATGGCTAAACTTTGTTTCAGCATCTAGAACACCGGACGAAACTTATCTATCACAGCCGCCGAACTCTTGGCTCGACGACTTCTTCGACTGGACTTCCATCCAGGACTGCTGTCACTACTTCCCCGGAAATAACAGCTTCTGTCCAAGCGATTGTAAGTCTTATTCTCTAAGGCATCGATACTCAATGTGGTCTATATTACCCTCTACACCGAAAGTTGTATATATTGAACTCCTATAAACCCTTAGCGGGTTCATGTAAAGTTAAAAAAAAAATTGTGTCCAAGAAATGTAAACGAGGGTCATGAGAGACGAGAGGACAAGCAGAGAGTGCAATTTTCAAAAATGCATTTAAAATAGATTAATTTGCAAAAAAAAAACTGTTTCGTAGAGATGAGTCGCAAATGGTCCCATTTATTATATTCATGTAGGACTAATAGTTCCTTCTTAAAACTTAAAAAACGAATATCGCTTCTTATCTTTTATAGTCGATAGGTCGAAACATTTTCTCGGGTTCCGTACCCAAAGGGTAAAGACGGGACCCTTTTACTCATGAATCGTGATAGCTAGACAGTAGAAATTTTCACATATGATATATTTCTGTAAAAACAGATTAATATAAATATTTAAGGCTCCCATACAAAAAACGTGTTTTTTTAGCGTGATTTTATAGATAAGCTGTCCCGACAGACGTTATCCTGTCAAATGTCAATAATCCCACAGAAAAAAGCACTTTCCGTTTTTCTCGATATTTACGCCATCCGATTCTCAGACCTATTGAATATGCATATAAAATTTGGTAAAAATCGGTAAAGCCGTTTCGGAGGAGTAAGGTAACTAACATTGTGACACGAAAATTTTATATATAAGATGATACGGGACCCTTCGGGCGCGAGGGAACCCAACACGCACTTGACCGATTGTTTGAACCTTCTGAAACGTCTGTCACCTTCCAGCCGCCACTCCCTGTCCGCGTTGCAACATATCCCTCGTGGGCGACGAGCAACGTCCTTCGGCCTCAGACTTCAACCACTTCGTCCCATTCTTCCTGCAAGACAATCCCTCCCCCACGAGTGGTTGTGTTAAGGGGGGACATGCAGCTTACGCTCAAGCTGTTAACTACCACATGGTGAACAGCTCGCAGGCGAAGCTGGGCGCTACTTACTATCAAGGTACTGTTCTATTTTTAATTACGGAGACACTTTTTCAACAATATAGAATTAAAACTATCGTGGTTGTTAATCATTTTAAATAGACATACGGCTAATTGCCACGTTAGCCATGTTAGAAACGTCAGCAATACAAGAAAAAACGTGGTAATTAGACGTATGTCTATTTAAAACTTTTAACATTGTTCACGTGAAGTTATTTTCAATCAGATTTCAACCTAAGAGATTGAATTACGGGATTTTTTTTAGAGATACACCGTTCTTATTTCAAGTTTCTAAAATCAGTGCTGAATCACTGATGAGTTAATAGATCGGTCAGTCATTAACGCTAGAGTTTTATATACATAAATTTTCATTCATTTTATATAATAAATGTTTTCATTCGATTTTATAATCAATCGTACGATCTGTCACGTATGAAATGCTAATTAGTACATAATATGGACATAATATTATCGTTGCTGTCAGTTCAAAAAGTCGTATGTAAAAACGTTAGGTTTTCAGGAGACACAAAAACTGATTATTATCTTATCTATGAAGTTTTTTTACAATATTTAAATGTAAATAACTTTAGTTTTATAGCTTACATACGTTTATTATACTCCTGCAAATCGATTTACTACACATACAGCCAACAAAAAAAAAAAAACTTGAGAGGTGTCAAGGGACACCCGGATGGAACGAAGTTCTCACAAAATAACGTGGGACAAGGGAAGGGGAATCAACTTTGACTTCGACCTCGACCTCGACCTCGACCTCGACCTCGACCTCGACCTCGACCTCGACCTCAACCTCGACACAATTAATAGATATATATATTAATAGATATACTATAGCAAAAAAGTGTCGTGACAACTTTTCGTGACAACTTTTCGTAAGAATTTTTAACGTCTAGCCCCCTTTCACAACGCGCGATAAGGAACTTCGTTCCAAAAAAATTGACTTTTTGTACTGACAGCAACGATATGTCATATGTTTACCGTATCTTTGACTACTTCCAAAATGTGTCAGTTTTGGCATTTTAACGATACGTTGTCGATACGATAGTGGTTCGTGCCCAGGCCACTGTTTATTCGTTATAACTCAGTAACCCTGCACTCTAGAGGCCTGAAAGTTTGGAAACAGCTTCTACAATTCAACTACAATTATTTGATAAGAAAAATATGCACTTAAATATAACATTATTTTCAAGGATCTGAGAGAATTGTTGCGTACCTATTTTTTTTTCTGCCAAAATACTATACTAACTAAAAAATCTTCCCCAGGCTACCACACAGTGTTAAAATCCAGCTACGACTACTACTCATCGCTGAGAGGAGCTCGCGATATTTCTGCAAACCTCACGGAAACCCTCAACAGAAACCTCAGGGAACAAGGAAAGAATACAACAGTGAACGTGTTCCCTTACTCGGTGTTCTATGTGTTCTATGAGCAGTATCTTACTATGTGGCCGGACACATTGAAATCTATGGGAATATCTGTGCTGTCTATCTTCATTGTGACATTCTTGCTTATGGGCTTTGATCTGTTCTCGGCGCTGGTGAGTTTTTTTTAACTACTACTTGGTTATACTACACATACTAGCGACCCGCCCTGGCTTCGCACGGGTAGCATGTTATCACTACATAGTATAAAGCAAAGTCGCTTTCCGCTTCCCGCGTATGTATGTTTGCTTATATCTTTAAAACTACACAACGGATTTTGATGCGGTTTTTTTTTAATAGATAGAGTGATTCAGGAGGAAGGTTTATATGTATTAAACCCGTGCGAAGCCGGGGCGGGTCGCTAGTTACCGTATTATCAAACCTAATAAAGCTCAAATTGACTCTACGTTTTAGTTAGAAAACTTTTGTATGGGAAAAAGAAATGGGCAGTTTTTAGGGTTTTTCCGGCAATTATTTTTCTCACCTTTTAAACCTTCCCTAGACCTCCACGAACATTTCAAGACCAAGATAAGATAAATCCGTTCAGCCGTTTTCGAGTTTTAGCGAGACTAACGAACAGCAATTGATTTTTATAATATAGATTATAGTTTTATTATTTGTAAATAATTTTATGTTTATTTTCTCAGGTGGTAGTGATAACTATAACGATGATTGTGGTGAACATCGGCGGGCTTATGTACTGGTGGGGAATTAGTCTCAATGCTGTTTCTCTTGTCAACTTGGTAAGTTATATTTATTTTATTTATTTATACTTTAATTGCACTTATAAAATAAATACAAAAAGGCGGACTTAATGCCGAGGCATTTTCTACCAGCCAACCGTATTACATCTATAATTTAGTAAAATACGATAGATCTTATTATGTTCACGTGGCAGCACATAAGTATATACTGATGGCAATTCTGTTGTTTCTACGATCGCTCTTATTCCTTGTGCATTAAAGTCTAAATTAGCGTAACTTCAAAATTAAAGTACTAGGCTAGTTTTACATTAGAGGTTTTGAAATTTAGCAACTTCTTTTTTCATAGGAAAGTGTATCATATGAATGTCAAGGAGTCAATATTCCTTGACATTCTTAAGGCGCTCCCAGTCGACGATTGTTTTTGTTCGAAACGAAAAAATAAATACTTGTGAACAAGCCACATCTCCTATTTTATAATGTATAGTATATGTGAATAAAGATGTACCCATCTTTAATCACTTCGATAAATAATCCTACCGACCGCTGCAATGACGACAAACACACGTCGGCGCGTGGTCCGCCTTAGCTTTTCGAATAAATTAATGATATAAATTATGTATTATTACTTATCAAAAATCTATTCTAATAGAAATCTAGATCTACATAATTACCTATCTTTAACAATAAATCACAAGTTGATTTTAATAGTAGGTATATAAAATATTTCGATCATAAATTCTAAAACGTATCATTTTGAAATAATATCTTTATCGTGAAAAGGTTCTGCTATTATGTTTTCAGCTTAATAGAAATCTAGGTAGGAACCTGAAGTAATATACTTATAAAAATAGGAGATGTGGCTTGTTCAGAAGTATTACTTTTTTCGTTCCGAAAAAGAGCAATCGTCGACTGGCAGCCCCTTAAGATACACTTTCCAATATGATATTTGAATAATAAAAAAATATGTCAAAAAACTATAATATCAAAACCAGACTATATTTTTAACCGACTTCAAAAAAAGTTTTTTTTTGTGTCACTTAATTATTCCGGCATTTTAGGACGGATTTACATATTTTTTGTTTGAAAGCCTATACTTACGAGGTGGTCATATGACCACCAAGTCAGCATCTCAAATTCAAAAATCATTTATTTCAATAAAATATCAAGGATCACTTTGAAACGTCTTAGAAACTAGGTGAAGCTACGCCGATTCCACGCGACTAGAAGAATCAGGCAACAAACACGGCTTGGGGTCTACCTTTTTTTTAATGATCCTTTCCTTAAAGCTATGTAGAGCTCCAGTGTGATGCCAATCGAACAAGGTGATCTGATGATGGGCTCCCAGAGAAACCTTCAAAATTTATGGGCATCGATCGTGGTTTTCAACTATAAATAGACCTTACCCTTCTTTCAGGGGGGGGACGTTGAGTTGACGTCACAAATTTGAACCACCTATAAGGCACATTAATTATTATTGATCGTCTCCAGGTGATGGCGGTTGGTATAGCCGTGGAGTTCTGCTCGCATTTGGTGCACAGCTTCAGCGTGTCGGGCGGTCGCTCTCGCGTGTCTCGCGCAGCCGACTCGCTCACTCGCATGGGCTCCTCCGTGCTATCCGGGATAACGCTTACCAAGTTCGGCGGGATTATAGTGCTGGGCACGGCAAAGAGTCAAATCTTCCAGGTAAGTTCATCTATCTTAATATATAAAAGAAAGACGGGTTTGTTACAACACTTATAACTCGAGATCTGCTGGACCAATTTTCATGGTTTTTGATTCGTTGGATTTGTATCCGCCCCGAATAGCAGAATACATCTTAAAAACAATGAAAACTCGACGAATACATAATTATGAAAGATAAATAATTTTCAATAAATGTTCATGGGTTTAGTACATGTCAAACATTTGTTGTCCATCCTGTCAAATACTGTAAGTAATGATTGACATTTATGCATGCGTTCAGAAATGTATTTTGTGTAAACTATTTAAAAAGTTTGAATAAACTATTGTCTGTATTTTTTGATTTTTTTAACGGGAACGGGAACGGGTGTTAATTCTAAAGCGATACGAAGTTCGCCGGGTTAGCTTGTAATATTATAAATGCGAAAATTTGTGATAATATAATTAACTAGTGACCCGCCCCGGCTTCGCACGGGTGCAAAGCTGATACCAAAATATATTACAGAATGTCTTTGAATAATCGTTAACAGCATTAATTTTTACATTTTTACTTATTTTTTTTTTTTTACAATTAACACAGAATCTCTCTATATACAACGTTCACAGCTTTCTTGTAAATTATTTTGATCTATCTCGTAGAGTTCAGCCAGCGTTTGCAATGTAAGCGCAAAAAAATGTATTTATTTACGACTTCATATTAGAAATCTTAAAATTATCAGTGGTTCTCTAATATATTAAGCATGTTATTATACATATAAACCTTCTTCCTGAATCACTCTATCTATTAAAAAAAAACCGCATCAAAATCCGTTGTGTAGTTTTAAAGATATAAGCATACATACATACAGACGCGGGAAGCGGGAAGCGACTTTGCTTTATACTATGTAGTGATAATGTTTGTTCCCCAATCATAAACGACAAAAAGGATTAAGATGAAATTTGCTGTAGTATGTAGATAAAAAATCAGAATAAATAAAGGGGTAACTTATAATCCGAAAAACAACCCCTAAATGATAAATAAACGCAAAAAGGATGATTTTGGTATAGATGGCGTTGGTGTGCTACAAATCTGACAGCACAGACTAAAAACATTTAGTCGTCATAGCACCGCAGTTTTGACTAATGAATGATACGCATTCTACCAAAATTCGTAATTTATTTTATCAGTACAAGGTTTGTAGGGTAAAAATTAGAAGCTGCCTGAAATCGCTTTTTCCTATGTGATTATTACAAAAAAAATTAACATTACAACGTTTATCACGGGTCGGCTAGTTTCATATAAAGAATCTATGCTAATACTAGCTTTTACCAAAGACTTTAAAGACTTTACGATAAAGTCGTCAAAAATCAAAATTGAAATTCCTGAAAGCCAAAAATGCTTAAGGGGCTCCAAGTCGACGATTGCTCTTTTTCGAAACGAAAAAAGAAATAATTCTGAACAAGCCACATCTCCTATTTTTATAAGTATATTACTTCAGGTTCCTACCTAGATTTCTATTAAGCTGAAAACATAATAGCAGAAACTTTTCACGATAAAAATATTATTTCAAAATGATACGTTTTAGAATTTATGATCGAAATATTTTATATACCTACTAATAAAATCAACTTGTGATTTATTGTTAAAGATAGGTAATATGTAGATCTAGATTTCTATTAGGATAGATTTTTGATAAGTAATTATACATAATTTATATCATTAATTTATTCGAAAAGCTAAGGCGGACCACGCGCCGACGTGTGTTTGTCGTCATTGCAGCGGTCGGTAGGATTATTTATCGAAGTGATTAAAGATGGGTACATCTTTATTCACATATACTATACATTATAAAATAGGAGATGTGGCTTGTTCACAAGTATTTCTTTTTTCGTTTCGAACAAAAACAATCGACTGGGAGCGCCTTAATAAATAAAATAATTTATTTTTCTCTCACAAGGTAGGTAATGCAGACTTGCTGCTTATCTTATGGGTTGATGTTAGGTTCACCTGTTTAGCGAGAGACTGGGGCCTAAGAATGGTTTTAAAAAAACCTTTATTTAAACTATATCTGAAATTTCATCACAATCGGCCCATAGGTTTAGCCGTGATAACGTCACAGACAGAGTTAATTTTGGATTTGTAATTTTTTCTCGAATTCGCATTTATATTTATTTATATTCACAGGTCTTCTACTTCCGAATGTACCTCGGTATAGTGCTATTTGGAGCGGCGCACGGACTTATCTTCCTGCCTGTTATGCTCAGCTATATCGGTAAGTCGATTCATCATCATCATCAAATGAAGCGCTTGGTGAAGCTTCAGCAAGCCAGATCAGATAGGTTCAGCAATAATTTTTTTTATTTTTTTTTACTATAAAAATTCACTAAAAATCAATTTATTTAGTTTATTATAAAGTTTCTTATTTATATGATAAACAATAGCTATTGTTATGATCTATAAAAGAAACTTCATTTAAATTGCTTTTAATTTTTTTTTTATGATTTTTTTTTTTTTTTCTATTTCTTTTTATATATTACCCTATTTATTTTTTCCTAAAAAAGTTATTTACACTCTAAATTGCATTTATAGATAAGTTTGTTGAAAATTTCACGGAGAATCCAAAAATATATAGATGTCTATACCTTTTCATGCAAAATAACGAGATATAGGTGAAATAGTGCATTTATGGCGCCAAAAAACCGCCAAAAAAACGGCGGCAAAAAAACCTGTCAAGACCCAGGGGTTAAACTGTCCTAAAATAACTGTGTATCATTTCATTCAATCATTTTAGATGCTAGCGAATACATCTTTTGTAAATATAAATCTATCAAATTACTATAATTGTATATATAAATAAATATAAATATTGGTGGACATTATCACACAACGCCATCTAGCCCCAAACTAATCAAAGCTTGTATTATGGGAACTAGATAACTGATAAAATACTTATTTACTTTTTTTTTTTTTTGTATATACATACATATCATACATAATAACACCCAGACGAAGAACATAATCTATGTTCATCACACAAATATTTGTGCTGGGTGGGGATCGAACCCACAACCTACAGCGCAGAAGGCAGAGTTACTACCAACTGAGCTGTGAGGCCACCACGTTTACGACGTTTTAGAAATTTCTCAAAAAGACAGCAATTCGAGTTTAAATGTGGTAATTAGCCGTATTTCTATTTAAAATTATTAACAATCAATCAGTTTGAATTCTTTATATGACTTTAAGTCAAAGTCAAAATGTATCTGTCAAAGTATCACAAGGATAACTATGAAATAAGAAAGTGGGGGCGTAAAATACTTTTTTATATTTTTCAAATATTATTATTTATTTTTCAAATGTTCATATCACTACATAGTATAAAGCAAAGTCGCTTTCCGCTTCCCGCGTCTGTATGTCTGTATGTATGTTTGCTTATATCTTTAAAACTACACAACGGATTTTGATGCGGTTTTTTTTAATAGATAGAGTGATTCAGGAGGAAGGTTTATATGTTTATATGTTTTTTATGTTTACCCGTGCGAAGCCGGGGCGGATCGCTAGTTTTTTAATATAACACAGAATCAGTTTATCAGTAGTTTATCACACCTGGTTTCGGCCTCGCATGCAATTTTGTTGTACAGTGCGCTTTTATTTGAAACATTCGCTTGTAAATTGGACCTTTTTCGAACCACAATGCGTGGCAATACTGAAAACTGTATAACTTGTATCTTTACGAGATACATTTTACATATTATAAAAAGCTTTTTTACTTATATCAGTATTGCCATCATTTAAACGTTATTGATATTTTGTATTTGTTCTTTATTTCGTAAACATGAAAGCTTATTTTCGATATAATCTTATATTAACCCATCATAGTGCTATTACTAACCAGTTAAGATAAGGACAATGTGGATCGTGATTGGTGGAATGTGAAATGGTGTGAAAAAAAATATCAAATATTATTTATCAATGGTGTATTATCAATGGCTATCATCCTGTTTATATATATTTGTGGTTCTTACTTGAATATATTTTATAAAGCTTTTTATATTAATATAAGTAAAAGTAACAAAATATAACAATTTAACAGTACTTTTATTGCTAGTCTCTGACGCAAGCGCGTATAGCTCCAACCAAGTCAGTTTACGCATTACGTCAGTTTTGTTGGTAGTTAGAATCAGAAAAAAAAGAAAATATAAGAATTGATCCTCTGCTATGAAAAAAAACATTAATATATGGCACCCGTATAGCTTTTAAAAAAGCCGCTTCGCTTACCAGCTTGTTGAATAAATACCATCCAAAAGATGTTGTAAGTTGTCAAATAATTAAAAAATCTGCCGCTATTTTGTAGTATCATTAAAAAGGTACGAAGGACTGGTGATATAAAATAGCTTTAATTTGCTATTCTAAAATGTACCATCAGGCAGGTGAATTGAGTCCCAATTTGCAGGTTCGCCGGTCAACAAGCAGAAGCTCGCCAACCAGATGTTGCGCGGCAAGGAGGCGCCAGTCGCGGAGACTTCGCTCACTCGAGTAAGAGACGGGGACAGGACGGCTTACCGTTACAACTTTGATTCGCTAGCTGCGTGAGCAGCGGATACGCGAGAATGGACTTTAATACCAGTGAATAGAGACGTTTCGTAGCTAGTCTGTGTATGATTGCGTTGTTACAGCACTTTTGTTAAGAAATTATAATAATAATACAGATGTAGATGTACCCGTAATCTTCGAAGGTAGCATCTACCATCAATTGCGATTTTTTACTTTACTCATAATCTAAAACTAAAAGTGTGGCTAAATCACTGCTCCATCGCAGAAAATTGGCGCAGTCGGTAGTGTTAAATGAGAGATCCGGCGCAGCCGTTGGGATTTTAAAGTAAATAAAACATCCATAGTAACAAAGTTGTAACAGTGTAAGCTTACATTTTTAGCTGAGAAAAATCAGACCGCTATAAACTATAATAACAGTATTATTTAGTTTTAATCGTTGACTATTACCCTAATGATTACCCGATACAATTTAGTGCCTTGTCCATTCTCGTGTTCCGCTCAGTAACGCATCAGTATTTTTGTATTCTTTTATTATGTGGGATTCTTATAGATGAACCTTCTTATGAATAAAAAATATTCCTTATTTTTTTTAAGTATAATCCTTATAAGTTATATTATAACTTATAATTCCCTTGTGCCTTGATAAAAATCCCACATTTATCTCGAAAATCTGACGTATTTTTGTGTCTTCTTTCCAACCCTTTAATATTTCCTCAAGCGTAACTGCTTTGGTGGAGGTGACAACTAACCTACATAAAAAAAGGGATAATGAAAGTCACAAAGATACTCTGTAGTAATCAGGAACATTTTGATGTTTTAAGCATTTATTGTATTATATATAAGCTTGCAATTTGATAATTGCACGCATTTTTTATAAAAATAGGGTGCGGTTTTAACCAACTACGGTTACGGGACACCCTTTAGATGTAATAATATACCTATTTTAATATTGGCATGGTGTAGATCGTTTATGTATAGACCTTTTCAGACGTCTCACGGTAAACGTGAGTATTAAATTCACAAACTTTTACACATTACATAAAATTTACATGTACGGTAAACCATGTAGTAACAACGGTTATGTCTCATAAATACGTTTGTTGAAACTGGTGTAACACAAAAGAGATATGTTAAGTTTTTTTTGGAACCTACCTACATATATTGCTTTGATTTTATTTACTGCTAATATAACAATAGATTTTTTATGAGTAATTATTTTTCAAAACAATGGTTTTTTTATAATATTTTGATTCATGTTGGCCTAGTGGGAGGTTTTTCGACTTTCAATCCGAAAGGTTTGAATCCTAGCTGAATAAACTAGATTTTTAAAATGTATTTTTTTATGACTTAACTCTAATAAGTACAGTAAGTAATCAGAATTATTCGAGGCGCTTAAACGGCCGGTCACTGCATGGTTTACCATATTTAGTATCCGTAAAAGCTCCATTTGTAAAAGCTATCGTGCGTGAGAAAAAAATACTGTGCAGTAGTAAAAGTTACTGCGCGTCGTCTGAAACGGGCATTAGCTAGGTATGGATAACGATCATTCCTAATCAATTCGAATTTAAAATTTATTTTATTTTAGTTTTAGCTTCTTATTTCATTGTCTTAATGTCACTACCTTATTGTTTTCCTTAATTTGTACTTATATTCATAATGGTCATCCAATTATGACCATTACAGACCTACTGAGCGCTATCGAATAATGAAACCTATATTATAACACAATAAGAACTATATTTGGCAACTATTATTTATGCAGCGTATCCGGTATATTTAAATGCTTCGAGAAAAGGATGGTACGGCCGTGCCGCTTTTTGCTAGACTTGGCGGGGGCACTACCGTGCCCCCAGATAAAGTTTCGACCGTTTCAATGTATATGATCGCTTCAAACGAATATAAACCTAATCTCATTTTTATTAGAACTATTTTCGAATATCATACTCTGTTAGTTTTACCGGATTAAACGCTATATCCCATGTAAGAATAAAAACAGTACTTATTGTCATTGTACTTAAAACTATTTTATCTTAACAAATAACAGTGACTAGACATAGTTTTAATTAATTTATCACATTATAATACCTATTGTCATCGGCATAAGGATTAAAATCCATTATCATTATGCTTAAAACTTTCTGCTTCACTTTTTGGTTGAAATATTTATGTTCAGAGCTTTATTTTTAGTTGTTCAGTGAAAAGAATTAGTTCTTTCTTGAATCTCTTATTTATTGAGGTAGCATAATAAAGCTATGGTTTGGCTAAATAATGATTGGTGATGGAAATCATTAATTAATTAATTATAAGAAATAATACTACTTTTCGCCTGCGCACAGTCGCGGAGGGAAGCGCAGATAATTCAAAATTAATCAATGGCGCAAAACTGCGATGCTCCCAAGGCCGATCACCGAGCATTGAAATATATACCCCATTTCGAATGAATTACTATTAAATTCAATTAATAAATATTAAATCTTCTGCGCTCCCGTCCGCCACTGTGCGCAAGCCCATACAGGTCGAGTATTTTTCTGCTTATTTTTTTTTGTTGTAGCTTTTTAATGCACATTGTATTATTTTCTTTTAAGTTATTTAAAATACTAACCTATAATAACGCAATAAGAACTATATTTGGTTGGTCTTTTGCGATTTAGGTGTTGTATGATCGGTGTTGGTACATTAGCTTCAGTTATTTTTTTTTGAGTTCGTACAAGGAGGTCTGTTTTTGCAGGTACAACTATAAAACAGCGCGAAAACTAAGAACAAATTAAAATTATTTATTTGCGTTTTTATTTTTGTTGTAGTATTATTGTTTGCAATGATCTGTATTATTTTAAAGAGATTTTTCAATAGCCCCCTCTAAGTTCCTAATAATTTTAAAAAGTACTTTTATTTTGAAGGCAATAATTGTTTAATGTGCTGCATAATAGTTTTTTTAGTTATCTAGAATATCTAGATGCAGCTAATTTCTACTTAAAATTAGTACTTAAAGTTATTACTAGAGGGAGCAGTTATCCAAAGGTTGGCTTGTGGTATTTTATCGGTAATTTTAATGTGATAGAAATAAATATATGTTTTTTAATTATTTTTTGTTTCATTTTTATTTAGCACCCTGCGCATGAGTTTATTGTGAGTGCATTTTGTTTGTTATTTGCATGAATGCTCGCTGTCAAGTCCCATTTAATTTAGTAAGCAATTTTGCACACAACTGATGTATAGTCAACATACACATACAAAAGAAAATAAACGTAGGTATGTTATGTATTTTGTTTTTGAAATATGTACATGCAGCCTTATGGCGTAACTGATCTGGGGCCGTACCACAACCTCGAAAGTAATAACAATACGAACTCTATATATCTAAATATTGTTTTGATATTACTTTAGAATCTTGTGGTATGGCCCCTGGTTATTTTTTTGGAGGAATTTGACATGATTATGTATTTTAGTTACGCAATAAGGCTAATTTTATAGTTTAATTTGGCATGACAACATTGGTGACACATAGAAGTGTGACAGGAGAATCGTGTCATTATCATCATTGCATTTTTGACAGTATTACCTACTCGTATAAGAAAAAGGTCCAATTTACAACTGAAGTTTTTCTTTTTTCTTGCCTTGCGTTGAAGGAGCTTCTGAGTCCGAACCAAAACAGCGTAAGGATATTGATTGTTATCGCAAAATACACATTATCACGTAGGCGTAGAGTTTAGATTCACGTACAAGCAAATTTATAAAGTGTACACAGAGTATAGACACATTGCAGCATACTTTTATCAATCAAATTTCAATATTTTATAATGAAAAATACATTTTTTAAACTAATAATCTGTGCACTTTGACTTTATCAAAATAAACGTGGAAATAATAATTTCTATACATTATCAAATTTAATCTATCATTTATCTCAGATAATAGATTTAACTAAAAGTCTTCAACTTCATTCTCATCATTTCCATTAGCTTTTTCAATGTACATATTGTACAGATTCATATTCGGAATGTACATATTCATACGTACATACCTAATATGTACAAATTCGTGTTCACAAATTCAGTCCTATTTCACATTGAAACTTTAGCACTTTAACGCTGTTGTATTTTATTAACATTACACAATTGTTACACAATATATTTAAGTAAGTACCTAACAATTTTGAATTAAAACGATTAATATTAGTGTTTACATTACTTTGTAGTTATATTAAATTGGTGTTGTGATGCACGAAATGAAACATAGTCTGGCTAATAAATGTAGAGAATTCAAAAGCGTGGCAAATTATAAATATCGGGAAAACCAAAATTGTATACAAAAAACGCACAAAAATCTTTTTTTTTTATACAGTGTCTTTCTCTTCTCCTGTTTTTTTTTTTAATTTGGAAATAATGCAAGACAAACAACTCCTGCACTCCGCACTTATAACTTTTTTATTTTATTTTTAAATTTAAGCTACTAATATAAAACCAAAACAATAAATCACCGAATACCATCATCTTGTTTTGTCAATTTGACATTGACATTCGTAAGCATTGCCATGTAATAAGTTTTTGTAAATCATTCGAATCTCTACTTTCATTAGCCAAACTTTTTTTTAGTATATTTTTTTTCGTAACCAGCAGGAATGTGCATTGTGCATAGAACTCTATGGTTATTTCCCGAGTCAAGGTTTTATCAAATTATCAAATTAATTATACCCAAGTAGCTACAACTTTAAGTTTTCAGTTGTGCGAATTTTAAAAGCATAGGCATAGGTATTATGCCTTCCTTTTCATAATACAATCAAACTCCATCCAGCTCCTCATTGCAAACTTACCTACTCTGCTTCATGCTATTCAAAATAAGACCTGCTGGCGTAATCTTGATGACAAACTCAATCTAATTCTCATCCGAAAGAATCTCGAGATTTAAGTTCAAATATAGTCAAGAATAACAAATCAAGACAGCATCCAATAGTGCCAAATAAAATGATTACGATCCTAATTAAAATTCTTTAGTACGATTGGAAATGAGTATCAAGAGTTACCCAGCTGTCACTGTCACACACAAACATCAACTCCGCTCTTCTTCCAGTACATAGGAAGGTATAAAGCAAAAAAAAATTAACTACGAGTAAGAAAGAATATTTCTTATTCAATTGGACTTTCCAGTCATATTAAAAAAAAAACATCTTTATATATGTAATGTGAATTTGTTCCTTCATTATTTTATTGGAACGAAGAGCGGTTGAACTGTAACACCGTGTTCTGAATCTAATAATTTACCACCAGGCATAACCCGACGCAGGGGGCGCGGACGTTTCTGGAACCGCGGCCCCACCTACGGCAGTCTAGAAGAGACGGAGCCCCTAGCATCAGGCAGTGGTACCGTGAATGCCTTCACTGACGAAATGTAGGCATGGTGACTGATAGTGCTTGATAGAAATCTATTAGTGAAACAAAAGTACTATAGCGTACGACGTGCCCCAAAAGACGGCATGGCAACTTTCATGTAGTTCGTAATTCAAATCTATCGTGTGGAGGCCATTTTGAATTGGTAGTTTGATGGATGAATCGGCTTTTTCGTCAATCTTCGTGTGTCTATAATGTCTATGGTTTTATAGGTTACCTATAACCAGTTATATGTATTTATAGGTTAGTTTGTCTCTAAAAACTGAGCACACCTATGCAACGCATTATGACATCTAGACTCTTCAATTTGTATAAATTAAAAACAGTTGAATTAGCGCGTTGCGTACGATAAGTATGTTTCTTTTTCAACTGTTTTTATACAAATTTAAAAGTTTAAATGTCATAATGCGTTGCATACGTGTGCTCAATTATTTGTCTCTACCTTTACTAGTTCATTGCCAAAGTTTAAAATTAGTGGCGTGAACTCGTGCTGTTCTGCTAATATGTGCATAGATTTTTAAATAAAGACAGGCCGATTTATAAAATATCGAATTTGATTCACCTGAGACTATCAATATCATTGAATGTTTCTTTTCAAATATTGATTGAGCGTGGTTTGGTCACTTTATAAATTAAGGGTAGAGTAGGTACGTGTCTAGAAACTTTAGGTCACTATGTACCTAACTTTGAACTCGTCACCAGTTTGTCTAGATTTCTTACGGCATTTTTTACTCTCGTATTAAAATAATGCAAGTGGATTCATAAGACGACAACGAAATAGTTTTAGTTATTGCTAATTGATTTCCATAGTTAATGTTGAATGTTTGAACTGTTTGTAAATAAGTAAATATAAAGAAAAATATCATAGGTAGGTACTTATAATAAATGAACGCCTGAGTTCAGAACTATTGATGTAGTTTTCGATATTATTAATAGATGTTAGGTTAGACACTCATAGCTAACTTATAATATATTAGAGATATTATTCATCAAGATATATCTACCTTTAATACAGGGTGCAATTAAGATAACTCTTGAATACTAATGGCACACGACACAAGCACACCTACCCCTACCAAATACCAATGCCTTTAGAAAAACTAAATTGCTATCTTCAGATGTTCAACTTTTGACTGTTTTTTGTAGCAATTCGAAAAATAGATAAATGGATTTTTCAGAAAAGTAAGAGGACAACAATGGATGCTAATGAACTGAATCTAAACGAAAAAAAAACACAATTTTCATTCAGGAAATCTTATTTGAAAAAGTGACAAATTATGAAGTTGAAATATTCACCAATTTTATTTTCGTGATAATAGATCATGATTTGAACATATAGTGTCAGTTTTCGAGAGTAGTCTTAATACAACCTGTTTAGTGGGCAATTGGGCATGATAATTGTAATGTTTCGAAATCTTGGACATCTATAAGTAACTGAGCGCTTACAGCGAGCGGATTACGTCTTGAGCTTACATTTGTTTTATATAAATATACCTTTATACTAAATTGTCCGATTGATAGGTACATTCCAATTGACAATGGTAATGCGGTATAACTTCAACGTCATGTTTTAATTGACCGCTAGTTTCGCCAGAGGCTATTCTTCAACGTATTGTCAATTGTTGTAAAATATTGGTGGTAAAATATTGGCATAAATATTATGCCAATTTGCATAAATATTGTAAAATATTGGCTGTTGTCTCGAAAAACTAACAAAAAGTTCGTAAAATACGATCGACTACCTACTATCTATATACTTAAACTAATATTATAAAATAGGAACGAAATTTTAGTCACGTTTTTGGTAACAACAGATTTGCAACCATTGTGTGTGAAGTGAATTCTGTGCACCGCTGTGTAGCTGCTATCTGGAGTTATAATTATTCCATAAGGAGGTCCATATGGTTTCAAAAATATTAGCTTTAAATGTCTATATAATATATATATTTATAGTATGTATTGATTAATAGCGAAATATTTCTAAGGACTTAGGATCAAATTTTCAATATTTATATGCGCCAAAAATCATATTTTTGTGCCTTTGAATGTCAATTTGACGCTAAGCGATGACTACATAAGTACTTACTTACTCTTATGGCTCTGACTAGTCTAATAATATAAAAATAATGTTATTTTGTTTTTCTAAAAAACCTTAGTGAGTTGTTTGACAAAATTATATGCGCATTAATACGTGATAAAATCGGCTACGGAAAAAACACTTAATTTTCTTGGGTTATTCGCACTTCGTACACTCTATATAAGCGGCGATGAACTTGCAATCTGTCATGTATGCTAACTTGCTAACTACTGCAGATTGTGGGCATGTGCCGTAATGTTAGGACGTGCTTCTGACTACCCCTTTAGACATCTTAAAGGATCTAAGCGTCCGGAGATCTGAGAGGATGTCTACCGTATTTGGGGGTTAGAATTATAATGTAATTTTTTTTTTGTGCAAATTTTTGATACATTTTTCACATTGGAATTTTGTAAAAGCATTAGACACTGAAGTCCGACTGCTTGAGCTTAGAAGCTTCGTCGTTTAAGAGGCTAAACTCGTCTGTGCCCAACTTTAAGTAGGTACATGTTTATCTGTAACGCACTTGTCGAGATGTCACACACGATGTCAGTTTGTATGGAAATGTCAATGGCTAAATGCTTAATGGTAAGCTTTGACAGTTTGGTGTGGACAGGCATAAGAGCTTAGGTAGGCTAGTGACGTGTATATCATAAAAAAATAAGTATGTGGGCTTTAAAAGCATTAAGCTATTGAAAGTTCGTCTGCTTTTTAATTAAACGAATTGAAATATTATTAAATTTATCGTTATATAAATAATAATTCAAATTCAAATATCATTTATTTCAATAAAATCACAAGGATCACTTTGAAACGTCTTAGGAACTAGGTGAAGCTACGCCGATTCCACGCGACCAAGTCTAGAAGAATCAGGCAACAAACTTTGGGGTCTACCTTGTTTTTTTTTTTTTTTTAAATTTATGACTGCAATTATTTTATGTAGCGGCGATGGGGCTGTCTGTCGCATATAGAATGCTAATTACCTGAGGCAAATATGAACATCTGCCAAATGTAATGTTTGGACATGTCTCTGATTACCCCCACTAGACACCTTCGAGGATCTGAGCGCATGGAGATCTGAGAGGGTGTACCGTACTTGGGAATTACAGTTAATATCCTATTTCTTTTCATATGGCTGAATTGGTAGTCTAAACGATATCATTCATATAAAAGTAGTCTACTTTAGGCTACTTACCTACTAGTAGATAAAATACAAAAATATTTGACATTTACAGTAGGAATTTGGACTCTAAATTAGATGTTTAATTTAATTAATAATCGTTAACTATAATAATTATAAAGAGTACATTATGACTGTGTTTGTACCATTGACCAATTCTATCTAAGATAACACGACCCATACAATCTACCGGAATATCTACTTGGATATTTATACAGGACAGGACATCTCCCGAATACTGAAAACATAGGTAGAGCTATCTATAACATAACTATATAAAATAGCTTGTGTTTTTAAAATTAAAATTATGGTCAGTTACCCTATTTCAGTTTTCTGGAGTTGTCTATACATCGTGTATAATCCCAATAATGTTACATAGGTTTATGTATAAAACTGATATTAAAGTTACTGTACATAAAATATTTAATATCACTAATTATTAAATCTTAAGTAGATATTGGTGGCGATTTTACTGTGTCCATGCGAAAAGCTAAAATTCTTAAAAAACGCTTGCTTAAACCTTTAACATTAAAATCTAAATTCGCGTAACCTCAAAATGGAAGTTCCTAAGTTTAGGTTTCAGATGTTTAGTTTTTTTTTTGTAAGTACTTGAAAAATATGCGAAAAAAAACGATATGCCTAAGAAATTTGAGAACTTTCATATGGAGATTACGTTAACCCTATACTTGGCAGAGTGCCTAATTTGGTACGTTCAACTTTCAAAAATTCCCAACGCGTGAAAAAATATATTTAATCTATTTTAATTATTACATAATTTAGAAAATATTGTCCCAATTCTACTAAAAAATACTTTTTGATGATTTGCTACTCTCAATTTGAAGTAGAGCGAATGATAGCTGACCAGTGAAAGGAGTCTTCGCACCGCAGGGTAAAAAAATTAAATATTACTAGTATTTTTTTAGTATTTCTGTCAAAAACGGTTGATATGTAATAGTTAACATTTTTTTACACCCGAAATTAATATTTTCATGTTCCTAAATTAATTACAATGGCATGCAATCAACTGGTTTTTCATGATGTATCAAATAAGTCACATTGCCAGATGAGCGCCATTCAAGTTTATCTTTACTATGTACCTGATATGTGACATTGCCATACTCGTATAAATTATATTTTTACAAAATTACATACATTTATGATGTTTGATCGAGCGAAGCGAGATCTTTTTGACAACTCGGAGGTGTCGTCGGCCCTTTTATGCGAGTATGAATGTTTTTTCGACGATAGCATTCTAATTGTTGCTCCAATAAATCGAAATTCACCAATTGTCATAAAATTTTCAAGCTTGAGCTTTAATTGTCAAGAAATTATAGAGATGAGAATGTACGTAAGGTTTCAGTTTGATGCGAAGTACTTGGTAAAATGACATTTTAGCGCCACAGGTGCCGCAACTATATCAGCAGCAGCAACATCGACCTCGTCAACTTGTGAGTCTTATTTTCGAGTCGGGGGCAAGTCAGATTTAGACGAAATTTAATCATCAGATGATGAACAATAGCAATGCTGTGATTGCAGTTCACCGCCTTCACACCTTCCCATTGCCATTTTCACTGGAAAACCTAAACTTTTTATGAAATGTTGATAATGAGATGAATCAAGTTGTTACATCAACATTTCTGCTACAATATCAACTGTCATCGCTGTCGATCACTGTTCACTGCCTGTTGATTCTGAACAAGTACCTTCCCTATTGTAGGTATGCAGCCTTGACCCTAAGCTAGTAGCTAGAACAGTATTCGCCGATCTGCCGTTGATCGCGGTCGCGGGCGTTGCTCATGATGAAGAGCATCTGAATTGTCTCGAAACGTCAGCAATACAAGTAAAAACGTGGTAATTAGCCGTATTTCTATTTAAAATCAAAGATAATGTCTTCTTTGGGGTTTGACTTGCAGGAAAGAGTGTCATTCAATACTTCAAGCTGTTCTACTTAGATGACATCATCTCTCTATATGTGCAAAAACAAATCTTTACAGCACATAAATAACTAGCACTCCTTCCGATGTTTCAGAAGGCGATGAAAAATATTTTTGTAAATCATTTTCTGATCTAGCAGATCGTTTTGGGCATATACATCATTTCGGGGCTGTTGATAATACTCGCCTATCTTCTCTAAAACGCTTGATTAAATTTCTCATCACCCAACTTTCAAATTTAGCAGAGGGAGGTGCATACATTGCACAAAAGTGCAAACTAAGAAAGGATTAGGGGAATACTAAAGAGTTTTATATACTTATATATATATTATCTACAGATTATAAATTGAAAATGAATATAACGTAATCGCAAATTATTTTTAGCATGTTTTTGTTACTTTTTAATGTAAGAATGTAATATTTTTGTTATATAAAGTGTTAAACGCAAATGTATATAAGCCTGGCAGTGTGACACATATGGTACGTTGATTTAGTAAAGTTGATTATGACACATCTGGCAATGTGCCAAATATGGTACATTAAATAAATCTAAAAGTATTAATAATATATTTTTTTTTTTCATACTATCCCCTCTATTTATGACCCTAGATCACAAATTATACAAAAAAAAACAACATTTCAAAAATAAAAAATCCTGCCAAGTATAGGGTTAAATTAGACTTTAACGTAAAAGGAATAAGAGAGATCGTATTTTACGAAATTTTAGGTTTAGTTTGGATATAACAAAATCGCCACCATTTAATGTTAAAAAAATGATATTCTAATGTACCTAATAGATTGATTGTTGTGAACTAAACTACTCCCTTATTTATAAGTTTTGAATAGTAGTGGCATAACTTGTAATAAGTCTTTATTCAATATCATATTTATTATTTTAAAATTTTGTAGTAAAGTCTACCTACATAATACATACATACAACACTATAAAACTTACCAAACAAATAATACAGGCAATGTTTCAAAGGTAAAAGATTCCAAAAATATGTCAGAATTTTTGTTAACGTCACTATAATGTCATTTTTCAACGCAATTTATTTTTCAGAAAATAATGTTTTATAGTTTTTCAGATCAAATTATAATATTATTTTTTATTTTAGTTACGAGTATATTGTTTTTTAGTTTACCTATTTTGGTTTACTAAAAGTAGTTCGTAGTTAATTTCGTATGCGTTTATTTGCATTAGCTAAATGTTTGTCTAATCTAATTGTGTCATGATTATACCTATTCTGTGTTTATTTTTAAGGGGGTTGTGGTTGAATTTTATTAATAAATGATATAATCTAACCATGAAAATTGTATTTTATTGTTTCAACTTGTCACTATCCGCACTTAGCCAAGGTACAACGACTACGAGTAAGTAAGTACATATCACTACATAGTATAAAGCAAAGTCGCTTTCCGCTTCCCACGTCTGTATGTATGTATGTTTGCTTATATCTTTAAAACTACACAACGGATTTTGATGCGGTTTTTTTTAATAGATAGAGTGATTCAGGAGGAAGGTTTATATGTATAATAACATGCTACCCGTGCGAAGCCGGGGCGGGTCACTAGTCTATTATATAAAAATGAATGTCAATTTCTCTTGGTCATAACATCACGCGTAAACAGCTGGACCGATTTGCTAATTCTTTTTTCTGTTGTAATCTTTAGTGTCAGGAGAAGGTTATTATGAAAGATAATTTGACAGGACAACGTCTGTCGGGACTAGTTAGCTAGTTATAAATAAAAAAATGTTTTCAGCTAAACCAATTTATTTTTAAGTAACAGTAAATATTTACAATACAGCGATAACTAGATTCATTTTGTATGTTGAGCCCACATTCGCGCACATTCCTTATTTAATATAATAATAATTATATAATATTGTGTGTATACTGTCCTTACAATCGATAGGAAATAAAAAAATTACAAAAAGTATTTTATACCCTTCTCTTATTTTATTTCACCACAAGAGGGTATGCAGAGTAAATTTTTTATAATCTTTTATTTAAATTTTCGATCGATTTATATAATTTTCTATATTAACTTAAAACTAAAACAGGGTACAATTAATTGAATGAAATTGTTTGATTTCAAAGTCACCACTTTTTCCCTGAGAGTACTAACTATACCATCATAAGTCCACTTTCTATCACAATTATAAACATACAGACAGGAGTACTTTTTATTTTAAGAGTATTAACATTCCAGATAATGAACAAACGGATATAAGAAAACCATTTATATATTATAACTAGGTACCTTAACTTGTGAAAAATAAACCTTTTTTTATAAATAATACCTATCTATATAGTTGTATTAATGTTTTGGTATAATTAAATAAATAACTAACTACTATATAATGTAACTAAAAAACGATATATTTAGATATATAATATAACAGCACCTCATAGCGTAACAGGAACAAACAATTAAAACATTTTCAGATACCAGTTCGTCTAACTTTGGACCGTAACCTATAAAGGTACCGAGTTGATACTTTTTATACCGGTGCTTTTATAAAAGCAGATAAAGGTTATAAATACTTATTCAAAATACCGGTATGTACCGGTCGATTAGATATAGGTATTTTCGTTATTATTGGGTTCTGATACTTTACTTAGGTATCGATAGATACTGATATATTGTTTTCTTGTTCTCTTTTAAATAACTTAGATACCCGGTGCTGGTAGCCAGCGCTCTTTGAACTACTGCTATATTTTTTTAAATATGTTTTTCGTGTTGTATAAATATATATTTCCGTGTTTATATATTTAGTTTTGCTAATTCCGATAGTTTACTTTATGTATCATATCATAGTTCATAATTTCTTTGTGGTTGCGACTGTAGTTAGATTATTTTTTTTGTGTCTTAAAGTTTCTAGTTGCTTCCTACATATCCAAGGGTCCAAAGAGGTGTTTCGCTTGACAGTCTTCACTGTGGCTTCCGAGGAACTGAGCGAAGAGCTCCTGGTACCTGGAGAGAGTGAGGCCGCCTTTTCTTCTATCGTCATCCTGGAAAACAAGAAAATGATAATACGTCAACGAGGTTTTTTTAACAAGTTAAATTAAAAAAGTACGCTAGGCATCGGTAGTCTCCCTCAGTATACATCTTCAAGGATCTCAGCGCTTGTAGATCTAAGAAGATGCCTACAGTAGTACTAAGGGATTGTAGTCGTGACAACACCCACTGCTGATTGAGAGAAAGAAGGTACCTAGATACGGTTGTTTTATTTCATGAAGGCGAGTTGGTTTTTTTGTGTGAGTTCAGTATCGTCGTCACACACACAAAACCGGGTGTCTATACACATCACAACTACCTACAACAAGTACCTACTGTTCACCCGCCTTCGGGAGACAGAACAACTGTCAGCGGAAATTAAGAATCCTAAACCAGAATAATGCGAAAACTTGAAAATCAAATTATAATCTTTACTTTTTGTGTTCACTATGAAATCGCTCTCGACTCTTGATAGTGACATGAAGCAATCAACAGTTCGTAGCTTCGCTGGCGACATCATGAATCTACCTACTACCTGTTTATTTCTAGAATTAATTTGAGTTTCTGTAACGTTTTGCAATATTTGAGAATGCGAGAATTTCTATCGGGAGGTTATTTCTGTGGAGGAAATATTCCACGAACATACGCAGCCGGTTTGTTCCTATTAGTTCATCTAGTTTTAAGTTTTTGACCGAATGGTAACTCTCCTTCTGCATCTTCTCTTTAGAATTAAACTCAAGATCAACTATATCAGTTGACTTACCTACGTAGGTAGATCTCCAGAACGATCGTTGCATAAATACCTGTCTCAAGTGATGTTTCTAGCGCGTTCTATCTATACGAATATTATAAAGAGGAAAGATTTGATTGTTTGTTTGCATCGAATAGGCTCCGAAACTACTGGATCGATTTGAAAAAATATTTTACCATTAGAATCCTACATTATCCCTGATGAACATAGGCTATAGTTTATTTTAAAAAATGTTAGGGATCCGTCATGTAACCCAAGGTGTGAAAAAAAAATCCTTATATCGCGTACGCTGCAAAAATTATTGACAATAGAGCAAAGTGATGTACTACAGTTTTATAGAGGACATCAATATCTACAAAAAAATCCGGAATACCATTTGTCTAACTATTAGGGATCCCTATTAAAACTTCAATAATGTAACCCAAGGTGTAAAAAAATTTGCCATAAAATCATTATTACACCCGTGCGACTCCGGGATGGACTGCTAGTAAATTATACAGCGATAGGTATTTGTATGATTACTGTAGGTAAATAAAGCATTTGTTTAGTTTTTATGCATGCACCGATGCATCTATCGGGTTTTTTTGAATCGTCTAAACCAGGTGATCCTTAGGTGGAGTTTCCATTTATGCGAAGTTGTGCGGTGCGGACCAAACAGCGCTCGACATTTTCTAACTCGAATATTTGAAAGCTGGCATTGATCCGCTCAGCGCAGATCCACACGGCTAGATGGAAACTCACCCCTAAGGTGAATGGATTTTTCCAGAATTTCCCGAACTCCCGAAGCATTTCCGATTCCGATTGCTTGAAGTCCTTATTGTAGAGTTTTTGACATCGTGCCAAAAAGAAAAGCTCGTTTGTATTCTATTCTTGTTGTTGCATAATTTTATTTTATCATAATGCACGCGTATCGGCGAAATATTTAGCTTTGGGAAATTATTTTTAGCACGTTTTTACAATCGCAAACGTGGGATAGCGCTCTTAGGAAAACATCATTGTAATGAAGATGGATGGGTTTTGTTTTAAACTGGTTTCTATGTTGTTTTTACCACTGTTTTTGTATTTCAAAACATCATTTAGGTTTAAATTAGACTAGAGAGTAAACAATTAATGTTGTTGCAACGACATAAATGTCTTAGTCGCCTGAATAAATATAATAAAATGTTGATTTATCTATGCCAATTTGACCATTGGTGATGGAGAGGTAGGTATAGGTACCTATGGTTTGAAGCTCGACGTGTTTTACGTAGTAAGTAGGTATAAACACGTGATTGTCTTCGATTTGGAGCGCCAGATTCAAATTGTGTACCTAGTTGTCAAACACAGTTGTCAAAAAACAATAGGATTTCGACAGTTAAGGCGCTCCCAGTCGACGATTGTTTTTGTTCGAAACGAAAAAAGAAATACTTCTGAACAAGCCACATCTCCTATTTTATAATGTATAGTATATGTGAATAAAGATGTACCCATCTTTAATCACTTCGATAAATAATCCTACCGACCGCTGCAATGACGAAAAACACACGTCGGCGCGTGGTCCGCCTTTGCTTTTCGAATAAATGAATGATATAAATTATGTATAATTACTTATCAAAAATCTATTCTAATAGAAATCTAGATCTACATATTACCTATCTTTAACAATAAATCACAAGTTGATTTTAATAGTAGGTATATACAATATTTCGATCATAAATTCTAAAACGTATCATTTTGAAATAATATCTTTATCGTGAAAAGTTTCTGCTATTATGTTTTCAGCTTAATAGAAATCTAGGTAGGAACCTGAAGTAATATACTTATAAAAATAGGATATGTGGCTTGTTCAGAAGTATTTCTTTTTTCGTTTCGAAAAAGAGTAATCGTCGACTGGGAGCCCCTTAAAGCAGATTACGATTATCTATGAACTGACGCAATAGAGCTACTGTTTACGAGCGCACAGATGTTGATATCAAATCCAGGAAGACACATTTTATCCATCATCATAATCCATAAACATGGAAGCCAATGCTTTCATAGTAAACCAACCAATTTACGCACAGTTCTAATAATACATTACTAGTGGGCTTGTCAGTAATTCCAAGAGTACCTTACTAATGTAATTTACATGTCTGCAGGACTATTTTCTAAAAACATGATTGTTATGTTATGATGTTGAATGCAATACCTAATGTTAGAGAATACCTAATCTGTACACTTTTCATAGTAACTATTCACTGTGTGCACCGGGCTATTCGCATTTCGTACATTCTATTGTTATGCAAATTTTTGCAATTTTACCGCAGTTAGTACACCGGCTTTCAAGACAGTCAAGGTAAAAAGTGTGATGATAAAATATGATTGATAAAATAGTATAATCAACTAAGTACTTGTATAACAAAGTAGGAAAGATACCCAAAAAAAATTGAATTTATTGTATCTTCTGTCGTCACTCTTGTTTTGCATAACTCGTACTTAATTTTTGATAAAATTAATGAAGAATATAGATTATATTAAAAAAAATAGGTTCACGACTTTAATTCCCAAGTACGGTACACATCCTCTCAGATCTCCAGACGCTTAGATCCTTAAAGATGTCTAGAGGGGGTAGTCAGAGGCACGTCCAAACATTATATTTAGCGCATGCCCACATTTTTCAGTAGTTAGCATTCCATACAGGACAGGTTGCAAGCCCATCGCCGCGCCGCCCACCACCCAAGAATAACTAGGATCACGACTGTAATTCCCAAGTACGGTAGACATACTCTCAGATCTCAAGGCGTGTACATTCTGTACATCCTTGAAGAGTGTCTAAAGAGGGTAGTCAGAGGCAATTCCTAACCTTATGTTTGGTACAATACCCAAATTTTCCAATAGTTAGTATTCCATACGGGACAGGTTGCGAGCTAATAATAAAGGTACTGTACTAACTACGCCAATAGGTTCTTGATTGGTAGTATGCTATGTTATAAAAATTGCTAAAACTTTTATTATTCACTGTACTTAACTCTCAATTTTTCTATGCTAATTTCAACCTTATAAAAGAGTGTACAAAGTGAGAATCGTTGTATGGGATTTCAAAATTATTTTTTATGTCGTTTTAAAAGGTCGAGTGTACGAAATGCGAATAACCCGTGCACCTATACCTACGCTTCTGCGTAGGTATTGTATTGGAAGCGTAGGTATAGGTGCCTAAACAGCATAAAAAGCGTAGGTATTATGGCATTCCAATAAATAATGGTATGAATATCATAACATGATAATCATGTTTTTTCAAAATAACCCCACTGAACTACCGAGCTGAAAAGTAAAATACAAAATAACTTATAATGGTCCAATTAATAGGTATATTTCAATGTCAGTGTTCTATTCCGGAACGCTTATTATGTCTTCAAATAGAGCAGCAATAAGCTTTACTAACTAACAATAAACATAAACATATCTTTCTCGAAATTGCCTTGGATCTAAAACTCTTTAGAAATCTATTGACTTTAACCACTGTTGTACAATACAAACAGGGACTCTACTCCGAAAAACGAAACTACTATAGTGTTTTACGAATTAATTTCGTACCCTTTACAAGAAATGAAACTTATAGTGATTTTGGTCGCGATACATATCGCTTATTGGTTTGCGGAGTAGAACCCCATGCGGTTACCTAGTATAAACATCCACAATGTTGACGGATTACACACAATGTTGTATGGATTATTTTTGACGTGGGTAACTATACAAAATTGTCCCAAATATTATAGTAAGCGGAAGTCCAGAGTCCACCTATCTATGTTCCGAGATTTTTAATAGTTATTGAGTTATGATAATATAATACGAGTAGGTATATATAAGTATGTACCTGCGTATCACGTAGGTACCTATATTCTTATTTTTTTTTAATAATTTAGATTATACCTAAATGGATCTTCATAACCTACCTAATACCCATTCTTACTGTGTAATTCAAAGTTTTATGGTAAATCACTTTCATAAAAACAATAATTTTCTATCGTGATTAAACTATCGTTATAAGTAGACATTGATTGAACTACATGATCCAAAAGTTTTGTCAAGTGAACGCCATTACTACAAGAGAATAGTCCGGGAAGCTATTGAAATTAAGAAGTACCCAAATTTCAATCGTGAAGACGGCTTTATACTCTCTTCTTCATGGAATCCTATTGTAACATAGTCGAAACATCGGGAAAATAAATTAAAGGTAATTATGTGATAAAGACCCGTGTCAAAATCTATAGTTATAATGAGTTATACTTAGTGCAAATATGAACAAAAATAAAATCTAAATCATATTTACGAAAGACTTCATCAAAGAAACTTGGCAGATAAGAAATATCCGTTTCTTCGTGTCATTTACAAAGAAAAGCTCAACATTCATTATCAGAGATTAAAAAGCTATTTCTCCCCGTAAATTAACACGATGCTAATTGTGGGTCTTGATCGCAGATAATTCGCTTTTTTGTGATGGAGGTACCTACTTGGCAAGACTTTAAATGAGGGTTGATGCACTTCAATTGTTTATTTTTATTTTTAACACGACATTTTAAAAAGTCTTAATACAGTATTTTCTCCTCTTTAAGGCAATGTATGTCGACGATTGCTCTTTTTCGAAACGAAAAAAGAAATACTTCTGAACAAGCCACATCTCCTATTTTATAATGTAGGTATAGTATATGTGAATAAAGATGTACCCATCTTTAATCACTTCGATAAATAATCCTACCGACCGCTGCACGTGGTACTGATCCATGGGCCACGTGCCGCCTTTGATTTTCGAATAAATAATGAATGCTAAGCGCAAATCTCGAGAGCAGCTGTACCGATATTGCTAATTCTTTTTTTGTTGTATTTGTTATTATCAGAAGGTTTTTATGGAAAAACATGAATTTGACAGGACAACGTCTGTCAAAACAGCTAGTTAGTAATAAAATTAAATATGTAGTAATAAAGTAGTGTTAATAATGGAGCAACGAGACCACAAAGAAACAACTTACATTAAGCAAGGAGTCATACGCGTCATCAATAATCTTGATATCTTCTATCACTATCCTCTGTACGCAGTCGTATCTGTACTCCTCGATGCCTATAACTCCATCACTGTTGATATCAATCATCCTGAAGTTGGTTTCAATGAACGCCTTCATCGCTTGAGGGAACTCGTCGTATTTTCTACCGACACAGCTGTTCATCACAGCCTGCTTGAATTCGTCCACTGTTATCATGCCGTCCTGGAATTGTAGCTCACTATAGTACATTCCTTGGTATGCTAGCTCTTGATAGTAAGACGTTTCTTTCAAATTCCATCCAAAAATAGTATGCAAATATAATATTTATTTTATTCTGTTTTTTGTATTTGTTATTGTAGCAACAAAAAAAGTACATCATCTGTGAAAATTTCAACTGTCTAGCTATCACGGTTCATGAGATACAGATCTGTGACAGACAGACGGACAGACAGACGGACAGCAAAGTCTTAGTAAATGGGGTTCCGTTTTTACCCTTTGGGTAAGGAACCCTAAAAAGGATAAAAAAATGCATTTATAATGTATGTATTTTATGGAACTTGATCGTCGTCTCAGTATCAAAAGAGCAGCATGTAAATTTCAGTTCGCGGCTGTTACTCTGGCATATCGTGGACAAGAGAATAGGGATGTATTCAATCGGAGTACACTACGATCATTCTACAGTAGGTACTCATATGCCAACCTCAACGCTGAACCAGTATAACAGCCGGAACTCTAAACTAATAGTTATAGTACGTCATAGTAAAGCAGAAGCATTGCCATTGCATTTGCGTGTGCGTGTGCGAAGCTTGCGTGTGCAGTGTGCGTGTACGATACATAAGCCAAGACATAATAATCGAGATGAATAGAATAGAATATAATAATCGAGATGTAGAATAGAAAAAGCGACAATAGATATGTAGATAGATGCCTAGATAAAACTTTATTGATTACCACCATACGGTCCACACGGATGAAAGGTGGGTACAGAAAAAAATACACTTAAGATACAATGGGCGGTCTTATCGCTTAAAGCGATCTCTGCCAGACAAGTGTAGGATGGACTGGAATGAACAGATAAAGGGGCATGTTGACAAAGGATAATTCCACTGGATAAATCCAACTATTGGTTGAATGACAAACACGCAGGGATTCAAAAATACCTATATATAGTCAATACACCTCAATTAATAAAAGAGACAGAGACAATCTAGAATTGCCAACAAGAAAATAGCAGAAAGATGAAGAGCATTCTATAGCATACATCTACCACATCTAGCTGCGACACTGCTTATGTATTGTAATTTGTAAAGTGTACCGACATAGTCAGGAACCTTGTCGAAGTCCGCGAGCTGGGCAATCTCCTCCCACAACGACAGCATCACGTGCTGGTATTTCTGTAGTCTTGCGGCGCTGCAGTCGCCCTTGCCTTCCAGCACGCACGTGCGAAGAGCTAGGCAGTGGAAGTCGCGCGCGTCCAGGAACCCGTTGTTATCAATGTCTGTAACCAAAGATAATAGACCTTCTAAATATATAGAACTCTTGCATTACTGATCTATCTATTAACGAACAGCGTAAACCAATGGCCCTAGTATTTTTTTTTATTATTTACACAAAAATAAAATATAAAAACTAAATTAAAAATAGCACTAAAAAACCACAGAGGTTTAAAACTTGTGCCGTTGCTAAAAGGTAGGTACATACATAAACTTATTTTACATTAAAAACACCATAATATTTTTATACATTTTGTGGCAGAAAATTATGATGAATTTACACAAATATTTAGATAATGTTTTTTTAATTTTACTTCAAGTAGTTCAAGTGTGCTATGAAAAGAATTCCCGAAATCCAACCCTTAATGCAACGGGGTACGAAGTCTGTTTGATAATAATGTCACATGTACGAAGTCACCAGTTTTTCTACTAGTACCAGTAAAGTATTCAGATTGAAGACAGTTTGAAAACACAACAAATGATCACGCATTCGCACCAAGAACGCGGACAATTTGAATCCATTAGTCTTCCTACATCATATTTATTGGTCCATTAAATTACAAATAACACGGTCATCGTAAATCTTCCAAATAAAACCGAGATGCTTCGTTGACAAATCTGGCAACGGATTTAATACGAACATTGCATCTTTGTTGTCCTGTCGATCTCCAATAGGTCGATGCGGCCAGTTGGCCACAACCAATTGTAAACAATACTGACAAGAAGTATTATTAAACACCTGCCAAAACCCATTTAAAAACCAGCCAAGTGCGAGTCAGACTCGCGCACGAAGGGTTCCGTACCATTATCTATAAAAACGGCAAAAAAATCCTGTTTGTTGTATGGGAGCCCCCCTTAAATATTTATTTTATTCTCTTTTTAGTATTTGTTGTTAGAGCAGCAACAGAAATACATAATCTGTAAAAATTTCAACTGTCTAGCTATCATGGTTCATGAGATACAGCCCTGTGACAGACAGACGGACAGACAGACATACGGACAGACGGACAGCGAAGTCTTAGTAATAGGGTTCCGATTTTACCCTTTGGGTACGGAACCCTAAAAACGCTCCAATAACCAGCTACTAATATAAATCCGAAAATTCGTGAGGATGTTTGGATGTTTGTGTCCATTCACGCCCTAACGACTGAACGGATTCCGATGAAATTCGTGGGTTGGTCGTGGTGGATCCTCTTTGGTGTGTAGGGGTGCACTAAGAAAGGAATTCCCGAAACACAACCCCTAAGGGGGTGAAGACGTTGAAGTATGTTTGATTATAACGTGAACACAGTCGCGAGGGTTTCGACCATCTGTTTGTTTTCTGTAGTTATAACTTAAGCCATGAATAGCATAGGTATAGACTAGTTTTATCCACACAAGCGAAGCAGCGGGAATAAGTTAGTGCTATAAAGGAAGCACCTTGAGTCTTGGGAGACAAGACCAATTAGGTATAAATAGGTAGGTAACTAAAATAACAATAATATTTAGTTACCTACCTATTTATACCTAATCACACTCGTACAGGGAGCAGTTATTTTAGTCCCCTTTTAAATATTGGTTGACTAAATATCACGATCCAATTGCAAGCTAGCCGGTCTTCGCCACTGACTTGATGTCAAGGCTAACCAATGCAATATAGATGCCAATCAAACAGGAATAGATCTTTATATTTAGATAAACCTTATTACCGACGGTTGCTGGGTGCACGGGTAAACGGGAAATGTCTAATGAGTTCGCCATCATGCAAGAACTGCTGTGTTATTGGCAGAGGATAAAGTTTTGATTGGATTTGTGTTGTGCGAACAGATGGGCACCGACGTAAAAGCAACGGATAGGTAACCTACTTTTAGAACGACATACGCCAAATAGTCCTGGTCCTGCTTTGTTCTTTAAAAAAATTGTGGCATTAGCATTAGGAGAATAGATTACAGTTTAATTTGCTAGAGACATTTTAGAATCAAAAAAGAAAATATGGATGGAACTGTGTGAAAGATGATGGGTAAGAAAAGAGTGATGAGATGACGGCTGATAGAGGAAAATGGAAGAAGAACGCAAAATACTTATCATTTGTCTTGTCACAAAATGTGTTTAGAATACGAAAATTCTTCCTCAAGACACTACCTATTCTGGGTTTCATCTTTCTTGCTAAGTATTTTGAAAAAAAAATAGAATAGAATAAAACTTTATTTGTAACAATATAAACATAAACAATATAAACAATACACAGTAAAAAGTAAATCAATAATATATTAGAACAACAAAAAAGATTAAGAAGAAACCAAAATAAAAATAAAAATATTGTTACAAAATGCTGTCTAGTTCAGCAATGTTGATCGTGAACAATCTACGCTGATCTTCCACTAGAGCCATTTTGTGACCGAGAGAGAGCTTAATAAAAATGTACTATACGGACATGCTTTTAAAAAATCAAAAAAGAGTGAAGAGCAAGAATATTATATATACACAAACACACAATAAATATTAATAAGTCAACATACTTATTAGTAAAGTAAATACCCAAGTGGGAACAAATTACCAGTAGGTGCTAGGTAAATTATTGCATAAAAAGATAAGAATACCGTTATGAACATTGAACAGGTGAACAGGTAGGTTTCTCTGAGAGTATTGTGTTTGGAACGAGTGCAATGCGATTGCCTATATATCTTTTGGCCGCTATTAGTCACGCTTGCGATGTGTTGCGATGATGAATGTACTCGTTGGTAATCTTTGATAGCAAACGATTTTCAATTAGCTCGATGCTTGCTCTAGATTCCAACCTGATTCAAGTCACATGTGCATATTACCGAACACCCGATGTGTTCGGTAATATGCACATGTTATTGTATCTTTTGTAAATGAATAGAGCGGAAATATTATAATCCAATGCTCTCCTAAAATCATCCAAGTGTATATTAGTGTTTTTAAGTTTTATGAAGGAAATATTAGTCCTACGTGAATATAATTCAAATGGGACCAATTTGAGACTAATCTCTACTCAATAAAAAAAACTAAATTTAATAACCAGGAAATTACCAGGTAAAAAAATTAAGTCATACATAAAAAAACGGTCAAGTGCGAGTCGGACCATATCATTCTGTAAAAAACAATAAAAAACGGCAAAAAAAAAACACGTCTTCTTATCACGGTTGTGACAGATAGACAGCGAAGTCTTAGTAATAGGGTCTCGTTTCTACCCTTTCGGTACGGAACCCTAAAAAAGCAGCAAAAAAATATATAGTATATGACAGCGGATGACATATACATGTCCAATTGATAACCTCTTTTTTCGTCGGTTAAAAAAAGTAGGTATAAAATGATATAGCTCCAGACTCACGGCGAGAACAACCGAAAAGCGTGAGTGTGGCGCCTTCTCATTCTCTTTAGTTTCGTGTTCTCGATTATAGTTTCTTCAACAAATACATATGACATAGTCACTTCTAAAAAAACTATGTAGATATTAGAATAAATATACCTACTTATTTACAATCAAAAAGATTAAAACAACAGGCGAAGAATCTTAACAAAATATTTCTCGACAATATTGATGAGCGTTCAAATTGTCGCGACTCAAACCATGTTTACCTACCATCGAATATCGTGTGTGGTTGTCAACTTGAATAGTTTTTGCGTGGGTATGTAATGAGACAGACCGGCAGACGAACTGTCTGTATTCGTCACCGGTTCTGTCTTGGCCTATGAAATGTACGTGTCAGTGACCGAGACAGCTTTCGGTAAACGATATTTATGTAAAATGATAATACCTGGCCTCACAGCTCAGGTAGTAGCTCTGCCTTCTGCGCTGTAGGTTGTGGGTTCGATCCCCACCCAGGATAAACATAGATGTTTGTTCGGTGTCTGCGTGTTAAATGTATATTAGTATGTATTTGCATAAAAAAATGTTCTGGTTCATAGTACAAGCTTTTCTTAGTTTGGGGCTAGATGGCGATGTTTGAAATGTCCGATATTTATTTATTTAATATTAGCTAACAATCATATCATTTAATGTAAATCTAAGATGTATATTATCGAGTGTTCGCATGCATATTTAAACGATTTAGCATTGATATTTATTCTTGTGAATATAACATTTTAAATCATTCGAAATTTTTGGTCAGTTTTGGCGATATTTATTAAATGTGATATATTATTTTCTAGCCGACCCGTGACAGACGTTGTCCTGTCAAATTTTAATAATTGCATAGGAAAAAGCAATTTCTGGCCAATTTTTTACCTACAAACCTTGTACTGATAAAATAAATTACGAATTTTGGTAGAATGCGTATCATTCATTAGTCAAAACTGCGTTGCTATGACGACTAAATGTTTTTTGTCTGTGATGTCAGATTTTGTGCACACCATCGCCATCTATACCAAAATCATCTTTTTTGCTTTTTTTTACTATTTAGAGGTTGTTTTTCGGATTGTAAGGTCCCCTTTATTTATTCTGATTCTTTATCTACATACTACAGCAAATTTCATCTTATTCAGTTTTGTCGTTTATTTTTGATTAGGGAACGAACATAGCAGCCTTATCACAAACTTTCGCATTTATAATATTACTCGAGAATCGAGCCCCTCGTATTTTTTAAACTCTTTTCAACATTATAATTATCATGAATATTTTAACTATTTATCCCGGCGACGCGAAACCACTGTGTTTAAACAATCATGGTCGCGGGTAAGACTGACTAATAAACACCCAATAAATACCCGTTTGAAATACTATGTGACTGTTGGGTTGTTCAGTTCAAGCTTTTCCACCCATCATGAGGCGATACATTGTGTGTTGGCTTCGTTGGCTCGAACAGTTGAAACTTTTCTCTCAATATCATTAGAGTGATCTCATAATCTCTTAATCACGCTATCGAAGATGTGTGGGAGTGATACATTGCCCAATAGTCTGATGATGGCTGTCTTACACCTGGGTTCATTGTGAAATCTTGGCAGACTGACACACGTCGATACTCGATGATTGATCTACTATTGTTTACTAGAACATCGGTAGAATATAGGTGTAGGTTTTGCGAAAGCTGCGGTCTCGTAGTGCGTGCTGCCTCAGTGCACAATTCACTAAAGTTTTACTCAATTATATTCAATCACGCCCAAACACACATGCGCACCTAATTATCTTTACTTTGTATTTTCATAACGTCAATTACTAACACATTGTCTAGTTTATAATCTTTATTTTTGTATAAGCAAAGCAAAGGCAACTATTTAATAAAACCTCGTTTAAAAAATTTGAATCTGTTAATGGAATTATGTTTAGTTAAGTTTTTTTATGTTACATTCTCAAAGTGCTGTTGATTCTATGAAAAATAAAATAGGTACATCCTTTTCCAAAATTGAATCGACTTTATAGAATTTAAATTGAGCATCTCATGGATAACTTAATGTCTGTAGCTCAATCTTGGACACAAAGTTAGTAATAATACAACTACAATCAGCAAAAAAGGTTAGATATTAATTTCTTCATAGGCAATACTGACAAAAAATGTAGTCGCCTTTTTCGAGTAGAGCGGCAGCAAAGGTAATTTATTCAGAAACGGAGAATCTCTTTCTCTTTTTAAAATCGAAATTCAAGCATAGATTTTAGACAGCTTTTCGTAGAAAACGAATTTATCACATCAAAATTTGAATCTGAGAAAATAACAGTGTTTAGTATTTTGAGTAGGTTAGTATTTACCTAGGTAAATGATTGTGTAAACTAACATTCAGATAAACAACCCGTCAGGCGAAGTTGATTATGAGTAGAGATGTAAAAATATCACAGATTCACACTTTTGGTTCAAGTCCAATAGAGAATCAATTGATTAAATAATTAGGTTTTTTTACGGGTACTAAAACTATAAAACCTCTATAAAGGTGGGGAAAATAACAATTATTATAATAAGAATTGAATTATATGAAAAAAAAAACCTCTTAGCACAAACGTCTGACAATAATAATAACAATTTAACATCTTATAATAATTTTCGTAGAGGCTCTACGTAGTTTCGTAGCAATATCTACAAATCTTTAGGTTAGAGCCTTTTGAGTAGGTAGATACATAATGTTATCATTATTATTCCTGAAAGAATAGTGAAATTCGTGTGCAGCGGTTAGGTGTATCGCTTTCTGCAGAATCAGCTGTAGCTGTAACCTATCAATAAATAGCCCATCCCACACAAACCAATCACTGACACACTAAACTCACCGTAGAGGTATCTCACTACGAACGCTACTCTGTTATCCCAGGAATAGGCCATTGTGTTCGAAATTCAAATTGATTTTTCTACTAAACTTTTTTTTTTTCGGAGCAAAAAGCGCGGCGGGCGGCGGTCGAGGTGCGACTGACAGTTGCGCGGGCCGCATTCGGCCGCCGCCCGCGCCTCTTCGCTCGGAACAAACGAAATGAACCAACATCTATGACTCGCTGCCGGCTACGTCATACCTCGACGTGGAAAGTATAAATTGCATTGTATTCTGTGGTGGGGCATTTTGGGATTCTGGCGAGGGTGGTGTCGTATGTAACGTTCAAGGTCGTATACAATAGTTGTTGGTAGTTTTGGCAAAACTTTCTAGAAAGAAAGGAAGTTTGTATCATAGTCACCCACTACACTACGACTAAGTAGGTAAGAGTAGGCCTACGAGTTATAAGCTCTCTACAAAAGTAGTACCTAAGAGTAGGAATAAGGAAATGTTACTAATTCACTTTGTAGGTGGTAAGTAGGTACCTACATAAAAGGGTAAGTAGCTATAGGTAGGTTGTTAAGTTGTATAGGCTCTCAGTAAAGGTAAAGGACAGGCTCTACGAAAGTCGTAGAGGTTTGTTTAGTACCTACCTAATCTACCTACCTACCTAGGTACCTATAGGTATTCGTATATAAAAACGTAGGCATTGGGGTGTAGTTAGGTGGGTCTTACTGAATAGTCTAGCTAGTGGTTATTTAGATGAAGATATAATAAAGTAGGTAGGTACCAACCGGCTCCCGGCTGGGCTCCTTGATCGACTCGTAGGTACACTTACATAATTAATAAAAGCGTTGAAAGTAATGCACCTAATGATGAAATTCAGAAACTAAGTATAAGAATCAGCAGGCAGGATCTACATTTTACCAGAAATTTGGGTCAAATACGGATGTAATAAAATTTACTTACACAATGCAACATTCAAATTTTACGTGATGTACCTATACCTACATACGTTGGCATTTGTCATCGTCATAGTTGTCATTTTTGTGTGACATTGACATTGACATTTCATTGTTTACCAATCAATTGGATTGAATTGGACTGACAGAAAAGAAAATCAAAAACAGTTCGAAAAACAGAAAAACACTGAATTACTAAATCATCAATATCAGCTAAGCTAGAAATTCTATTACTAGAAATCGGTGGCATTAACCCATCAAAGTGTGCACTATGATTTTCTGTCGAAGGACTAATACAGTTTCGGTGTTATTTGTATTATTGGGTAAGTCTGAGGGTCCTAAAGTACACATTTAGTAATTTATTTCAATAAAATTTTCGGTTCAATGACCAAGAAGAATACTCAGTTGATTAGCATTATGTACATGAATTGCAAGAAAATGCTACTAAAACAGTGCAAGAGGTATACTAGTATATGTTTTCATGTATTATTATTAGATTACCTGTTAAAAACAAAGTATTTTTTTCTAGGCCTAGCCGTAGTAACTACACAATATGATATTCAAGAAGAAGAAGTAAAAATAGAAGAAGAAATCGATATACCCAATGTAGATGAATCAGAAACTGATACAGAGTCCCTCCTCTCAAATGTTGTCTCTGATGTTAACAAAACTCTCACTTCTATTTATAATACTGTAACATTGGCAAATGTCACAGTTGAAAACACAACCCATGTGGTGAACGAGACTAAGAAACTTGTGAAATGTAAGACAATAGTGTATGAAAATGAAGATTATGAGCCGACGGTGGAAATAGTAAACGGCACTGGATTGGCTAAGCTACTACAGGTCAACCCGGAAATCACAAGCAGGGATATCGAAGCAGATTGTGTTTTAGTCTTGTTTTATGCTCGGGCATGCCCGTTCAGCGCACACGCTGCCCCCTACTACAATGCTCTAGCAAGAGTGTACCATAATGTAAAAATGGTGGCTTTAGATGCTCTGAGGTACCATGGAATCAATGCCCAGTATGGCATCGTAGGTGTTCCAACTTTGAAAATGTTCCACAATGGCCGCCCAGTTGGGAAATTCAATGGTACAGAATACAATATTCAATCATTCAGCAAGTTTGTCCATGCTATCACTGGTCAGTACACTCATGAGCTGCTTGTTACCTCCAAAGATTTCCAGGGGCCAGTTTCAAGTGTAGTTGAAAATGATACAGACTATTTCCTGGTTTTGTCCTGGTTGTTTATCATAGTCTGCACAGTTTACTACTTTATGCAGTCAAAATGGTGGAAGATGATTGTGGAAATGGTGCAGAATAATTGGAGGGAATCTGAAGCTCAACATGAACATAATGACTAGGGGTAGGGTTTTTTAAGGTTTTATTTTGTTAAATTTGTTACATCTTGTTCATAGATGTTAGTTGTGAGGCTGTTTCATTTTAATATTGGGTTTGAAAGTTCAAGTAAAATAAAAGTAAAAATTTATATATTTTGTTTATTCTTTTTGAACGAAACAAATAACGTCAGTTAGTTGTCAACTTGACGTTGGCGTGACCTTGACCCTTGAGATTGGTTTGAGGGATGTCCTGTTATGGAATCAAACAATATCGATAGTTTACCGGGTCTCATCCTGAATTTTAATCAAGGAGAATTTGCTTTTCTTTTATTTTAATTTAGGGAGCGAGTTTACATAGACCTATAAAGTAATACATAGTTCACTTCTCTGCTAGTACCTACGTTGTTGGTCGTATTAGTAAACGAAACTAATTAACCCTCGTATTCAAGAACGACACTATGAGAACACGCAACTAAAGTGGACGAAATCTTTTTTCTTAAAAATTACTTTATGTGTTTGAGCGGTGTTGAGCGGCGGATTCACAACAATATGTTTCGCATACCTACCGACCGACTTGTTCAATCATGTCGATAAAATGGTGCATAACATTTGGTTAATTACCATAACACTAGAAACGTCACGTGAAATACCTGTGCTCACACACAGATGTCTTCTCTAGACCAATAAATTAATAATCGATTTTTCTTGTCAATGAAAAAATGGATTAGTAAGGAATCGATTAAGATGATAAAGATTCGATAAAATTTTAAATGAGAGTTCTGTTGACGACACCTTAAAGGCTCTATTTACAAAAATAGATTTAGAGTGCAATTTACATGATCTTTTTTGAATCGAGTTATTGAGTAAAAATAAAAAAATAACTATCGATAATATAAAAATCGATTATTTTTTCATCAACCTAGCTAGGTTTTGATTTGATGATTGATTGATCTTGATCTTCATTCACCTTTACATGGTTTGTAGTAGGTATAAGTAAATATAAATAAGTTTCATGAAATTATGTTATAACCCGTAAATGACGTAATTTTAACCATGAGTGCCGCGGGATCTTTCATAAAGTCTACAAAAGGAAAAGTTCTACTGGCTACTGTCGCTGCTTTACATCTGACGATATACTTCGCAAAACCTTCGTTTTTCAAGAGCGAAGTCGACAAGACAGTCGCTACGCCTCCCAAATACCTACCAACCAGATAACTATGTGACCTTGTGAGGTCATTGAGGCACCAAGAAGTTTAAACGCGGAAATTTATGTAGGTACCTAATGTACAAAAATTTAGTGTCCAAAAGTAGTGTTATTTTTACTAGAATCATGAGTGGAGTAACGACGAAACCTTACAATGTGTTTGTGACCAGAACAGACATGCCGGGCGACTGTGTGAAGCTGCTAGAAACACAGTAAGTTAATTTTATAATCAAAATAATCTTAAATTGAGGTTAGGTTTACTATGATCAGCTTTCTGAAACTGCTGTTTCATCGATTCTTGAGGTTTATAGCAACCATCACTTATAGCAAAGATATAAATAATGACCAAAAGTCACATCCTGAACCTACACAAGGATTTATTATAATGTGAGGATCAGCAAACAGCATGGTATAATAGCTCCCAGAGAGATCTTTTATTAAAGCCTGTGAAGACCCCAGGAGGCTTCTGTACTTCTGGGAGGAGCTAGGCTGGCTACAGATGTAGCTGGCTCACCCCCCACGCATAATGGACCAACTAAGAGTCTAAACCTCGTATTCAAGAACGACACTATGAGAACAAGCACCCACAGTGGACGAAATCTTTTATCTGGGGTGTTGTTCTCATAGTGTCGTTCTTGAATACGAGGGTAAATCCGGGAAAGTCACCTCTCAGCTTACATTCCTAGGCTGGAGTTCCTTTAAGTTGAAGCTAGTCAAACAAAATTCCCTTATTTTTCGTCCTGATCCCACTTCATGTAAGGTCGGCACAACATGAAGAAAAATCTATAATACTATCATAAAGTAACTCTGCCTGTCTGTCTGTCTGTGATGTTATCACAGTTAAACCGCTGGTGATAGGCTGATTGTGATGAAAGTTCATCAAGAAATAGTTAAAAATCTTGGGATATACATAGGCTACTTTTCCCCAAAATGTTCTATTGTATTTCAGGAATTTAATGTTTTACAATAAAGTCATCAAAAATAGATTTCCTGAATCTCACAGACAAAATCGCGGCTTAAAGCTAGTTGACTTGGGGTGTATTGCAATTGGCCGTCTGCCTGACGTCAACCCTCTTTAGAAATATTCCAAAATCACCTAGTTTATTAATTAAACATGACCAGTATTCCTAATTACTCCTACTTCATTTACAGATGTTCCGTCACACTGTGGGACAAATTAGCAGTACCAAGAGATCAGCTGCTTCTAAGTGTGAAGGGAGTCAACGCCATCTACTGTTGTCTCAACGATAAGATTGACAAAGCGGTTTTAGATTCTGCTGGGCCTAATTTAAAAGTTGTCTCAACCATATCTGTTGGTGTTGATCATATTGATGTGGGGGAATGCAGGAAGAGGGGTATTAAGATTGGGTATACTCCTGATGTGCTGACGGATGCTACCGCTGAACTTACTGTGAGTATTTATCTTACCTTCATGATGTTCATGATTTCAAATGTTATGATGGAACTGTGTAGAAGAGTGAAGAGCTGTGTTGGCCGAGTGGGAGGTACTTTGAATATTGGCGTGCATCAATGGATTTTTCAAGTGCTCAAAACGGTGAAGTAAAACATTGTGAGGGAACCAGTTAGTATTCTTATAAGCGGCGATGGGCTTGCAACGGTGAAATAATTTTTTTAATCAGTCCAGTTTTTTTTTGTTTTTCTCTTTACAACAGACCTCGCAGCTCAGTTGGTAGTAACTCTGGCTTCTGCGCTGTAGCTTGTGGGTTGGATTCCCCCCAGGATTAACATTTGTGTGATGAACATAGATGTTAGCTCTGTGTCTGGGTGTTACTATGTATAATAAGTATATATTTACAAAAAAAACTCATCTATCAGTTACCTCCTTCCATGGTACAAGCTTTGCTTAGTATGATTAATATTTAAATTTTTATTTTAAATTTATTAAAGATTAGATTATTTCCTCTTGATTCCAGCTAGCCCTACTCCTGGCAACATCTCGTCGTCTCACTGAAGCAATGCACGAGGCCCGTACCGGCGGCTGGGTCTCGTGGGCCCCCACTTGGATGACCGGCCCCGGTCTAGCAGGCTCCACAGTCGGCATCGTCGGCTTCGGTCGCATCGGCCAAGCTGTCGCGAGACGGGTTAAAGCCTTCAACACTGCTAGAATACTATACTACAACCGTAGTGAGCGATCTGAAGCTTCAGAAACCGGGGCTGTCAAAGTTGGCTTCGATGAGATTTTAAAGAACAGTGACTTTATTATCTGCTGTGCGGCTTTAGTTCCAGAAACAAAGGAGATTTTTAATGATGATGCATTTTCTAAGATGAAAAAGACAGCCATATTTATTAACACTAGTCGAGGAGGCACTGTAGATCAAAATGCTTTGATAAAAGCGTTGAGGAACAACACTATAAGGGCAGCGGGGTTAGATGTGACAACACCTGAGCCGTTACCGTTGGATAGTGAGCTTTTTAAGCTGGAAAATTGTGTTATTTTACCGCATATAGGTAGTGCAACTATAGAAGCTAGGAATGTTATGGGTGAACTTACAGCTAGGAATATCCTAGCAGCTCTGAGCGGTGAAGAGATGCCGGCAGAATACAAGTGATGTAAATAATTCATATTTTTTAAATGGCACAATGTGATGGTAGTTTTAAGCTTCAATGAAAGTTATTTTATATATCTGACATAATTTTATTAAAATGCTTCTGTTACATACAGTTTTTTATCTGGCTTTGGCTGGTTTGGTTAAGTTAGTTGACTCTTGTAGTAATACTTTGTAGATTGATGAAATTAAATGAAATAGGATCACGACTGTTATCCCCAAGTACGGTAGACATCCTCTCAGATCTCCAGGCGCTTAGATCCTTTGAAGATGTCTAGAGGGGGCAGTCAAAAACAAGGATAGTAACTAGATAAATTATAGACAGAAACACGATTGGTGAAACTTTTCTCGATAGATTTATTTTTCAAAGTGGGCTCTTTAAAAACACTAGTTTCGTTTTTAATCAAAACTATGAATTGCTTAACAGTTCATTTTTTTATAATATATAAAAATACTAGCGACCCGCCCCGGCTTCGCACGGGTTTAATACATATAAACGTTCCTCCTGAATCACTATCTATTAAAAAAAACCGCATCAAAATCCGTTGTGTAGTTTTAAAGATATAAGCATACATACAGACGCGGGAAGCGGGAAGCGACTTTGCTTTATACTATGTAGTGACTAGCTAAGTAAATTATAGACAGTTTCTTTTTAAGTTTGATAGTTTTCAAGATAATGCAGTTTCATCACTTTTTACGTCTTATCTGGGTAGACTCAGCGCATACAAAAAACCAAACATTTCACAAATTCAAATTCAAAAATCATTTATTTCAATAAAATCACAAGGATCACTTTGAAACGTCTTAGGAACTAGGTGAAGCTACGCCGATTCCACGCGACCAAGCGTTTTGTCCAACTTTCCTTAATGTTATGTAGAGCTCCAGTGTGGTGCTCCACATATCACCTTAATATAGACAAAGGATATATCTCAAATTGAGTACCTCCTCTTTTTCTTCGGTTAAAAAGAAGCGATTACCATAATGCTATCACAGCCACCCTACCTACCGCGTTATACCGTCTTTGCCAAGTGGGCCAGCAGTTACCGGTGAAACCAACGTCAGTCGGCTAACCGCCGTGGCACGCGGTTACCGTGCTTTACTCGACACGGTAAAAGAGGTGTATGCTAATTTTAGTTTGATCTCTGATCGTGCTTTTGTGAACGGATGGAGGTGAGTGGATTTGAGGTAAGTTTTTGATATAAGTAGACATAGACAATTATATTTGATACATTAGCAACGTAAAATAAAAAATGAGAAAGAAACCTTAACTTAAAACTAACATACCTATACTTACCCTCGTATTCAAGAACGACACTATGAGAACACGCACCCACAGTCGCACAACACATAGTGATGTTTATGAAAAAAGATTTCGTCCACTGTGGGTGCGTGTTCTCATAGTGTCGTTCTTGAATACGAGGGTTAGGTAGGTAAGTAAAGTAACTACCTTTATAAAAACCGGCCAAGTGCGAGTCGGACTCGCGCACGAAGGGTTCCGTACCATTATCTATAAAAACGGCAAAAAAATCACGTTTGTTGTATGGGAGCCCCCCTTAAATATGTATTTTATTCTGTTTTGAGTATATTTTGTTGTTATAGTGGCAACAGAAATACATCCTCTGTGAAAATTTAAACTGTCTAGGTAGCTATCACGGTTCATGAGATACAGCCATAATTATACATGTGACGGACAGGCGAACAGCGAAGGCTTAGTAATAGGGTCCCGTCTTTACCCTTGGGTACGGAACCCTAAAAACTAATATCATTTCTTGACTTTTCGATGGAACATTTTCGTCGCTTTTCTGTTAGTTTTTAAAACGTTTCATGTTTTTAACGGTTGTATTGAGACGGCTCTCAAACGTAGTTGGTACATTTCGAAATATCTTTTGTAAGATCACGATTTTCACCTGAGACCGCATAAACCTTGTGAGAAAATACTTCGTGAGCCGGTAAGGTCACCCACCGCTCACGTGACCTTATCCAGAATCTAGTAAGAAAGCTAGGTTGGCTGGTAGAAAATGCCTCGGTATTAAGTTCGCTTTGTTGTATTAATTTTTAAGTGTAATTGAATTGAAGTATTAATCAATAAATAAAGCTGAAGATAGATGTATGACTTCGTCTACTTATTTTCAGAGTGTATTCACTGATTCGATTCGATTTTAACGTAAACCATTGAAATTTTTGAAACAAAAAGAAAATTGGCGATAAAAAATCTTCGCAAGACTAAACTATGCAATATCATCATAATCGGTCCAGCGCCAGCGGTTTGGCGGTGATAACGTCACAGACAGAGTTGCGAACGAAGTAGCGAGGGTTCCTTTAGTAGAAAATTAAAACTTTTTGTTAGTTTATGGTCTACTAGCTTCCGCTCGCTTGCTACCTGGATAAAAAGTATCGTATCTATTCCAGGACATAAGCTATCTATAATCCAAGTTTCATACAAATCCGTTTGATCGTTTTAGCGTGATTGAGTCGCAAACTCTCGGATTGATAATCCCCCCCAGAGATTATTTTTACAATCCAACGATTTAGTTAAAAGTGGTGATTCCTGTAGGAGGGAGGCATCTGTCCTGCAGTGGGACGATAAAGGCTAAAATAAATAGTGATGTTTGAAAAAATAAACCCAAATTTGCCGCCCCCTAAAATCTGCCGCACTATTCTCCAGCCTACTCAGCCTAGTGGTAAATCCGCCACTGGGTATCACCGTATTAGTAAGATATTTTGTTAGCTGCTTCGATAACGAAGATCCCTAACCTTCACATTTTCACATAATAATTAGGTAGGTAGGTAGGGACTTAGATTAATATTTCAATAAATAAGATCATTGTCTGTGCCTTCAATTTCCTCTCGTATTTTTAAGAAATCAATGGATAAGTAGGTTCGGTACCTACATCTATTTACCTATTCTAACAAAATAAAATGCATAGGAGCATTACCTTTTTGTGCAACCATAATTAAAACCGTGTTCTGTATAAAATGATTACGTAGTAACAGATTGTTATGAAACCAAATTATTATTTTAATAAGTTTCGTGGTCATTACTCTAATTAGGTGACTAATTTGCTTCCTAATTAGCGAAATCCATCCCCAGCCGAAACTATTCACTTTCCGCCGGTGATCTTGGCTAACCACACTCACGGTGAAAACCCCCGAGAAACCTAAGGTTATTGCCGGAATTACACATTTGCCGACAGTAGTCTTTAAAAAAATATATCGACCATAACCATACATGTATTTTTTTTATAATCCAACGATTTAGCTAATGTCACTCCTTACCGCGCCGCAAACAAACGAAGTGGTGAAAATAGCATGAACAAGGTAAGTTTAGACAGCCTCACAGCTCAGTTGGTAGTAACTCTGCCTTAAGCGCTGTAGGTTGTGGGTTCGATCCCCACCCAGAGCAAATATTTGTGTGATGAACATAGATGTTTGCTCTGTGTCTGGGTGTTAGTATGTATCATATGTATGTATTTACAAAAAAAAAAGCATTTAAGTATTCTATCAGTTATCTAGTTCCCATAGTACAAGCTTTGATTAGTTTGGGGCTAGATGGCGATGTGTAAAATGTCCAGCAATATTTATTTATTTATTTATTTAGAATATAAATACAAATCTTTTAAAACTTTGTACCTACGAAATAAAAAAAAATTGTCCCTAAAATCTGCCGCCTCTAGGCTCTAGCTTACTCAGCCTGGTGGTAAATCCAGCACTTTGGTGTTATTTTGTAAAAACATGATTATTAAGTTATGATATTCATTCATACCAATATTTATTGGTACTGAATGCCATAATACCTACTCATATTATGCTGTTTAGGCACTTAAACCTACGCTTCCAATACAATTGGAATACAACAGTGAATAGTTACTATGAAAAGTGTACAGATTAGGTATTCTCGAACATTAGGTAATGCATTCAACATCATAACATGATAATCATGTTTTTACAAAACAGCCCTGCTGTAGTGACTCGGTTTCTCGTTCTTTTGTGTGAGGTGTTTCGCCGAGATTTCTCGCGCGAGTGTGGACGGCAATAGACGTATACGCAGACGCCAAACTGAAGAATGCATACAAGTGTGATCAGACTTTCATCTTGTTAGCGAGGAATCTACACGTAACAATAATAAAGTAAATCACAAAAATCGCGAGCGACCGGCGGATCTTTAAAAACGCACGTACTTTCTAAGCAATTACAAGATTCACACACGAAAGAGCTGTTATTTAGACGGAGGAAACGAGATTTATTATAATTCTTGTCTGCCAGAAAAAGTATAGAGGTACCACATCGTGTTTTCAAGTAACAGTATTAATACCAGGTTGATAAACCAGGTTTTAAATACTTTAAACTGGCCTCACAGCTTAGTTGGTAGTAACTCTGCCTTTTACGCTGTAGGTTGTGGGTTCGATCTCCACCCAGAGCAAATATTTGTGTGATGAACATAGATGTTTGTTCTGTGTCTGGGTGTTATTATGTATAATAAGTATGTATTTACAAAAAAAAAAAGTATGTACCTAAGTAGGTATTCTATCAGTTATCTGGTTCCCATAGTACTAGCTTTGCTTAGTTTGGAGCTAGATGGCGCTGTGTGTAAAGTCCGCCAATATTTATTATTATTTTATTTATTTAAAGTAGGTAGGTATTCCAGATTTGGAAAGTTAGTCAGCACCCCCAGAATTTTTGAATAGGGTCAAAGATTGGGTTGTGATGCCTACCCCGGTTTTGGTCATTTTCAATTTTGGCAGTCAATAACTAAGTATAGCAAACAAACTTGTTTAAAATCTATAGTTAATACAATTCTTTATACATATATATGGTCCGTTTTTATTAGTGATAGTTACTGTTGTGATGTGTTATACCTCTATGATTGACCTAAACTAAATATTTCCCGTTTTGTCTATTTAAATATGAATCTATACATATAATAATAATTAATAAATAAATATCGCCTCTTACAAAACCTTTGCTTAACCTCAGAGATAGATAGGTACTTACTATATTCTATGTTTTTTAAGAATCGACGATTTAATCATTTTTCCAATATAAGTAAACCCTTTATTTGAATATTAAAATGTTGTTAAAATGCCCACAACCAGCGCTCTCACCCTAAATGCTTATTACTTGGAAACGATTAAATGTTTTTAATAGATTTTGTCTGTCTAATTTTTCACTCATTAGTAATGATTTATTGCGAAACTTGCTTATGGTTTTAGATAATAATATAAAACATATTTATCCATTTTTTAATAAATGGATAATTATGTTTTATTTAAGCTTGCATTATCATTACAATGTTTACCTATTTTGACTATATTTGAAGCTCCCTAACTTCACAATGTGTTTTTATCATGAAAACATTAGAAAAGTCTAAAGAATGTATACCTACTCATTTTAAAGCTAAAATCATGAACTTTTAGATACTACAAACAAAAATAAAATACGAGCTTTAGATTTTGCTGCAGAGACATCTGAACGCGAGTGTGCGGCCTGAGTCGATTTTTTTGCTCACGAGTGTATTTTATATATTTACTTAACTTAACTATTAAAATACAAAACACATAATAAGAATAGGCAGTACAGTGACATCCTCTCAGATCTCCAGGCGTGTGGGAGATATCTACGCTCCCGTGTAGAAATAAAATAGCTAGGTGTTGTAGAATTAGGAAAAGGTTTACTTCGGATAATATGACTAACAATTAATGTATAAACGCAGAGAAGAAGATCGTAATGACTATACTACCGGTACGGTAACTATTCTAACCTAACGAACATCCTGCTGTATACACTCTGTCATCTGTCACTGTCATTCTTGACTAGTGGTTCGAACACCGAACATAGAAGTGCGACGATAGATTCGCCACACCACCCCCTACGGAGAACATAGAGGGGCCAAAAAATAACTGAAAATAATCAAAGATAGATACAATAATCAATATAAAGAATAAATGTTCACAATACACAATTAATCACAATTCTTAAATCTAACGCGCCTACCTGAGCGTGTGGTATACGGCTGTATTACTGGCAAATCATCTTGTGCAGGCTATTGCGCTAATGAGAGCTTAGGTGGCAACATAAGGCGATCAGGGTTCTACTCGGGAACTGAAAACGAAACGTGACAATATTCGTTTTATAATTACATCGTTTCGACTATAGTTTGAACGATGGAACGACCGTAATTAGTTTTGACAATCATCGATGTTTGTAACCCTACTTACAAATATAGTATGTGCAAAACCATCGACCACACAGCCTATAGACTCAAGGCGAACACTAAACAACACATTAGGCTTACACTGCTGATATAAGACACCGAGAGCGACTAACGACGCGCCCCGCGGCCTGCTGTCACATTGAACCGGCCAATCAAAATGCATTTTTTACCGTTCCCCCTGACACGCACACCTCATCGACTTGACTGAATTATTTGTTTGTGAAAAGAACTCATGAAATGCTTTCCGTTCTCAAGTTTCCTCGATACAGGCTTAGCCTAGTGAGGAAACTGACAGATATTTTGTAATTTATCTGTGAAATTTGCATGGTCGCTATTTACTAAGACTTATTGACTATAAGTATAATAAGTTTATAGTTAATTTGCTTTTTGGCTGTAATATGAAGCTATTAGGCGTCTATTGCTATGTGGTATGTGGTCGCCAAAACGCCTATTTCGAAATAGCAGCATCTGTCACAGCACACCTAAAATAGGATGCAGCCATTGATAGTAAATCACGCGCAAGTGAACTAGTCCGATTCCCACGTAACAAATTATACGTTCGGTTACGCTCGAGCGCGTACGATCAGCGTTAACGGTGCTGTCTACGGTGGACCTAGATACAGTACTCGGTCGTAAATGGAATAGGATCACGACTGTAATCCCTAAGTACTAGGATCTACCACAGATTTACCCCCTAAAATCTGCCGCTTTAGGCTCCAGCCTACTCGCCTACTCAGCATGCCAGCAAGTATGGGTTATTTTTTTTTAAACTTCTTATTTATTTTAGCCTTTATCGTCCCACTACTGGACAGTCTCCCTTCCTTCCTTCCACACATCTCGATCTCTAGTTACATTTGGCCAATCACTTGATTTGCCAAATATCTTACAGGAATTAAAAAAAAAAACATTATTTACTGTTATTAGCTCCACGCACACCATTCAACATTTCACCACTTCAAATTATTTTCTAAATGGGGGTCGGGGAGGAGAATGGGGGAGGGATACGGTAGATATCCTCCCAGATCTCCAGGTGCTCAAACCCTTGAAGATTTCTAAACGGGTTAATCAGACAGAACAACCAAAATGACATTTGACACATGCCCACATTTTGCAGTATTTAGAATTCAACACGTTTCTCTTCGCCTGCTTGAGCACGTGTTTACGAGCATGTACATTTTTGGAATAAAAAAACCATGATGCACGGTCAGGGTTCAAACCGGTCTACTGATTGAAAGTCAAGATACCTCCCACTCGGTCAATACGGTTTAATAAATAAATATTAATAAATATAAATATATATACAGGGTGTCCAAGAACCTGGCGTCCAACTGGATTCCCACGATGCCCCAAGTTCTAACAGTACTCAGAAAAATATTTTAAAAAATCCACCCCATGTACTTACAGAATTATACTGATTTCAAAAAAAAAGGGGAAATGAGCACCCTGTGACATACTTTTGAATGCTGTGACTGCTAATGCTGATAATTTCGATATTTCTTGGAGGTTTTGTAATCTAGGGTATTGCTGTGTCTAAATAGAATGTAAAAATAAAGTACTTATTGTACCATTTTAAAATAAAATATTATTTTAACTAAAGGTGATATGGAAAATTATTGAATTTCGCAACTTTGACCGACTGTAGTGTAAAAAAAATGTACCAAAATAGTATGGCAAGTGACGTCAAATTTTGACGCGTTTATTCCTCTTTTTAAAAAGGTATAATACTTACACATTAATTTGAAAAAAAAAATTTTGATAATATTTTTACTCAACAACCCAATTTTTACGAAGTGCCTACCTACTAACGGTAACTGTCGGACCCTTTCTTATCTTAGAAACTGTTATGTTACTACTATTATTGACTTCGGTTCCAAGAGTGAGCAAGAAGGAAATACACACAGGTAGATGGGTTCCCAGTAGAATAAAAGCAAAGAATGTTAGTTTAAAGATATTTTATTACAATAAATGTTCAAAATGTTGACCACCCGCGGCAATACAAGCTCTCACTCTCCTTAAAAAGGACCGCTTTATGTTTCGCGAGTAACTTTTTTGACGTATCACCTGCACTGCTTGTGTTATCTTCTCACGAAGGTCAGCGATGTCATTAATGGGCTTCGCATAAACGAGCTCCTTCATAGTTCCCCAGAAAAAAAAATCCAGCGGATTTAAGTCAGGTGAGCGGGCTGGCCACGGGATTGTTCCTGATCGCCCAATCCACCTGTTCGGGTATTGCTCGTCCAAAAACTCTCTATAAAACGCTCACCTGACTTAAATCCGCTGGATTTTTTTTTCTGGGGAACTATGAAGGAGCTCGTTTATGCGAAGCCCATTAATGACATCGCTGACCTTCGTGAGAAGATAACACAAGCAGTGCAGGTGATACGTCAAAAAAGTTACTCGCGAAACATAAAGCGGTCCTTTTTAAGGAGAGTGAGAGCTTGTATTGCCGCGGGTGGTCAACATTTTGAACATTTATTGTAATAAAATATCTTTAAACTAACATTCTTTGCTTTTATTCTACTGGGAACCCATCTACCTGTGTGTATTTCCTTCTTGCTCACTCTTGGAACCGAAGTAAATAATAGTAGTAACATAACAGTTTCTAAGATAAGAAAGGGTCCGACAGTTACCGTTAGTAGGTAGGCACTTCGTAAAAATTGGGTTGTTGAGTAAAAATATTATCAAAATTTTTTTTTTCAAATTAATGTGTAAGTATTATACCTTTTTAAAAAGAGGAATAAACGCGTCAAAATTTGACGTCACTTGCCATACTATTTTGGTACATTTTTTTTACACTACAGTCGGTCAAAGTTGCGAAATTCAATAATTTTCCATATCACCTTTAGTTAAAATAATATTTTATTTTAAAATGGTACAATAAGTACTTTATTTTTACATTCTATTTAGACACAGCAATACCCTAGATTACAAAACCTCCAAGAAATATCGAAATTATCAGCATTAGCAGTCACAGCATTCAAAAGTATGTCACAGGGTGCTCATTTCCCCTTTTTTTTTGAAATCAGTATAATTCTGTAAGTACATGGGGTGGATTTTTTAAAATATTTTTCTGAGTACTGTTAGAACTTGGGGCATCGTGGGAATCCAGTTGGACGCCAGGTTCTTGGACACCCTGTATATATTGGTGGACATTTCACACAGCGCCATCTAGCCCCAAACTAAGCAAAGCTTGTACTATGGGAACCAGATAACTGATAGAATACTTATATACTTATTTTTGTAAATACATACTTATTATACATATTAACACCCAGACACAGAACAAACATCTATGTTTATCACACAAATATTTGCCCTGGGTGGGGATCGAACCCACAACCTACAGCGCAGAAGGCAGAGTTACTACCAACTGAGCTGTGAGGCCAGTCAATACATACACTTCGGCTTTAAAGAATGTCGTCTTCTCTGTCACATATACCTACCTTCATGCATGTGCGAGGAAGACGTCGCGATGCTCTGAAGACGACTAATGATTAAAAGTGTTTTTCTAAAGTTCGATGTGCTATATTAACGGCCCGGTACTGCACACTTGCATTCACATTATAACTGCTAAAACTGTGGTATATTATCCGGTTAATGCAGGTTGTAATTGCACTTACAAAGCCGTGTTGGCCTAGTGGGAGGTATCTCTACTTCTGATCTGTAGGGTATCAATAGATTATACATAAATTCACGCTCTTATAAGCAAGTTATTATTGAAGCGCTGGGCTTTTAATCTGGATTTACGAGTATACTACCGAAATATTTACGGGCTTGTAATATGGATTTAAACTACCGCAACATTTAAGGTTTAAAAAACTAAAAAGAAAACTGATAAAAATGTTTCGGCCAATCAAAAGTCAAGGGATGATATTAGTTTCTTAAGTTTTATGAAGGAACTACATGAATATAATTTTAATGGAACCAACTTAAGGGGCTGTATGTCGACGATTGCTCTTTTTCAAAACGAAAAAAGAAATACTTCTGAACAAGCCACATCTCCTATTTTTATAAGTATGTATATTACTTCAGGTTCCTACCTAGATTTCTATTAAGCTGAAAACATAATAGCAGAAACTTTTCACGATAAAGATATTATTTCAAAATGATACGTTTTAGAATTTATGATCGAAATATTTTATATACCTACTATTAAAATCAACTTGTGATTTATTGTTAAAGATAGGTAATATGTAGATCTAGATTTCTATTAGAATAGATTTTTGATAAGTAATTATACATAATTTATATCATTAATTTATTCGAAAAGCTAAGGCGGACAACGCGCCGACGTGTGTTTGTCGTCATTGCAGCGGTCGGTAGGATTATTTATCGAAGTGATTAAAGATGGGTACATCTTTATTCACATATACTATACATTATAAAATAGGAGATGTGACTTGTTCACAAGTATTTATTTTTTCGTTTCGAACAAAAACAATCGTCGACTGGGAGCGCCTTAAGACTATTTCACTACACAATACAAAAAAAAACATCGACATCGGATCAGCACGTAAAAAGAATTACGTGTGCCTGGCCGGAGAGATCTTCTCTTTCTCTTAGATTCAAGTCTAACAAATTTAGTTGCTAATAAGATGTCGTCAAAATACAAAAAAATGCTTGTTTAATCGAGAGCCTTATAAATAAATAAAAAAAATAAAAATAAAAAAGCCTGTTTATTCCTTAAATTAAGTATGTATGTACATAGATATTCTTATATATTTATTAGGACCCCTCTCGAGTAAAGGCCTCCTCCAGTTCTTTCCAGTGTTCGCGATCCGCTGCCATCTCTGTCCAATTTCGTGTGTTGGCGGTTTTTCTTATTTCGTCTGACCATCGGGTCAAAGGTCTGCCTGTCGAGAGAGAGCCATCGAGCAAATCGAGAGCCTTATAGACAGTTTACTTTTTAAACTAGCGAAAAACAGCATATGGCTATTATAATAGGCTTGGATGTGCCTTTGACTAGCTACCTCTACATTCCGTTACAGTTTTATAGAGTAGGTGGGCTCGTGTGTGGAATTTTCAACGGAATTTGCGGCATTGCCAACTTTGTCGGAACACCTTTCACGTTAACTGTTTCGACTAACATGGTTTTACTGCAGTAACGTTAAACTGGGTTGCCAAGGACGTTTAGATGCCATAATTGTACATTGGACTAGATAGGATTTAGATTTTAGCCGCCCCGTGACAGACTTTGTCCTGCCTAAACTTCAATAATTGCACAGAAAAAAGCAATTTCAGGGAACTTCCAATTTTTTAACAACAAAACTTGTACTGATAAAATAAATTAATTTTGGTAGAATGCGTATCATTCATTAGTCAAAACTGCGTTGCTATGACGACTAAATGTTTTTTGTCTGTGATGTCAGATTTGTTGCACACCAACGCTATCTATACCAAAATCATCCTTTTTGCGTTTTTTTATCATTTAGGGGTTATTTTTCGGATTATAAGTTCCCCCTTTATTTATTCTGATTTTTTATCTACATACTACAGCAAATTTCATCTTAATCAGTTTTGTCGTTTATTTTTGATTAGGGAACAAACATAGCAGCCTTATCACAAACTTTCGCATTTCTAGGATTTTAGATCTTTCTTTCTAGGATTCCGTAGAATGTTTCAAAACTTTAATGCCTCCGCCCGCTTGCTAGTAGGTACCTATGTTGTTGTTCGATAAACCAATATCTTAACTGTAATAAGAGGTGAATTAGGTCAATACTCGTATTTTATTTTGTACCTACTTTTAATGTAAAAAGCCGTGATAGCCGAGTGGGAGGTACCTCGACTTTCATTTCGAAGGTCGTGGGTTCGAATCCCGGCGTGCATCAATGGATTTTAATGTTCGAAAAATTTATATGCGCTTCAATATGGAAACCAGTTAGTATTTTTATAAGCGGCGATGGGCTTGCAACCTGTCACGTATGGAATGCTAATTACTGCAAAATGTGGGCATGTGCCAAATATAATGTTTGGACGTGCCTCTGACCTCCTCTAGATATCTTCTCCCCTCTAGAGATCTGTAAGGATGTCCATCGTACTTGTGTAAGTTACGAAACCCTGCAAATGACCGGTTTTTTTTTTATATTTTAGCACTATCTGCTAGTTTTGACTGGTAGGTATGTTGTTACTTGTTAGTAATAGTAAATTCCATATACTTAGATAAGACTTAGTACGTAGGCGTAACCTATCTGCCAAGCAACGTCATAAAAAGCAGTTGTGTGTTATTTTTTTGTTGCAAATTGCTTTGTTTGACACACGGATGCATCAGCGCGTGTCTCCACAGCGGAAGACCTCGCCAAGGTCCATCTATCACGCTATACGCCCATCTTCACTTCTCTGATGTGCATAATCTCTATACATGACAATGACATTATATTCTTTGTCATTGTGACTTTAGCCGTCAACCTTTTAATGACGTGTTAAAAACAAAAATGTCAGAACTTAGTGAAATCCAAAATACTAAATCCTGAGGGATGTTAAACTAGTTGAACGTTTTTGTATCGATTTGAAAAAACATAAACTGTTTAAATATTATTTTTTATGTATGCAAATCTTATTTTTCTGGTGATCCGATTTAAATGATTTTTATTGTGTAGAGAATAGTTCCAAGTCGGTCCAATTATAATATAATTGTACTAATAATTACTTCATAAAACTCGAATCGAAAAGTCAAGCGACAATATTAGTTTTCTATTTTGGATTCTTTACTTTTATTTTTAGTTTTTAAAACAATTATTCAGAAATATTATGATGATGGAAAAGCTACAAGCAATAATGGCCGCTAATGTGACCAAAGTACTTTTAAAAAGGCAACATGATTTTGTAAAAGAGCCAAGTTACGAAATTTGAAATTCGCACTCATGTTTTCGTTCTTTCAGTTTAACCGATCAAGAAGCATGGTCTGAACATCCGGTTTCAGTTTTCAGCAGTTGTCATCTAGATTCTTTATTATTTTTCAAACTATCGTGATTAGTAGACATAACTATAGATTTTGACACGGGTCTTTATCACGTAATTACCTTTAATTTACTTTCCCGACGTTTCGGCTATGTTACAATAACCATGGTCGCGGGCAACCCGGGACCCGTGTCAAAATCTATAGTTATATCTAGATTCTTTGTTTATATTATTCGTAAATTATGCAGATGTTCAAGACAGTTACATCACCGTTTCGCTCCAGAATCGACATTCACACCGAAGTAACGCAATTAGTTGCAATCTATCATTATGAACATCAGGTACTTAATTCTTGTATAATATTTCAGAAACAATTGATAACTTACTTACCTAGTGATCTAACTCTATATGTAATCTAAGAAAAAAAATTGTTGGGTCTGGAGAAAAAGGTGATATCTGAAATGTTTGGTTTTTTGTATGGGCTGAGTCTGACTGAGATAAAACGGAAAAAGTGATAAAACTGCATTATCTTGAAAACAATCAAACTAAAAAAGAAACTGTCTATAATTTACTTAGCTAGTATGATTATCTAACGAATTATAAGTATAAAAATGAACTGTTTAGCTATTCATAGTTTTGATGAAAAACGAAACTAGTGTTTTTAAGTTTCACCAATCGTGTTTCTGTCTATAATTTATCTAGATTATATCCATAAGTTATCTTTTTCATAAAAAACAAAACTGTATGTTTTGCGGTTATTGAGAAAAAACTATTCTGCATAAAAAAAAAACATTTAATACTCGTCTTAATTGTTAATTTATACAAACGCCGAAAAAAATAAGGTTTTCATTTGACAAGTTTTTTTTTAAATTTATATTTTATGTATTTATAATTTATATGTAAGTACGTAATTATCTTTTTACCAGATTTTAATGCTAAACTAAACTTAAAAAACTATAATCATCGTCTCTTGACTTTTCGACTGGCCGAATATATTTTTTTAGTTTTTAAACGTTACTATAAAAGCAATGCCCTTGGAGAATTTGCGGCCAGAAATAATAGCTTGGCAGAATAACCGTTCTGGTCATAGTGCATCTTCAAGTCAATGTAACGGTAAAAGTGCAATTTTTTGTGTGTCTCAGTATTTTTACGGAGAAAGTGGTTGCGCAATGTACAGTATATACCTACTCGTACTAATTACATTTTATTATACGCCGCTTGTTCATTAATTTCTTATTAATTAAGAATAGTGACCGTGGAGTTTGGTAATGTTGTGTTACATCTATTACAGTTGGTACAACATTAGGTGGGTAATTACATTATTTTAAATGCAGCCTAGATATCAATATGCCATCTAGCTAACGCCCGCGGAGTCGCTCGCGTGTTACCTTACCTACTTGGATAAAAGTAACTGATATTCTAGGGCATAGACTATTCCAGGGCATAGACTATTTTTATTTCTAGTTTCAGCTACACAAACACATTCACATACGCATACACAAACGCTTCACAAACTTTCGGATTTATCATATTAGTAGAATAAGATTAGTAGAAAACACGGATAAAACGACGTTTTCTAAAAATGAAACCTAGCTAGATCAATGTATCGCCCCGAAACTCCCTAAATACCTACTAAATTTCATGAAAATCGTTGGAGCCGTTTTCGGTATTTAGATTTTAATATTATCAAGAATTGCTCGTTTAAAGGTATTATAAAGATAGAGACTAAATTAATGTATGTCATCTCCAACTAAAAGCATACCTACTACTTACTAACAAAATTCTTATCAGCCATACAACTAATAATAAGGAAAAGTTTGACGTAAAGTCAATAATTTTGGGTCGAATAATGTTGAGACTGTCGTACGCAAGAGAGCTACAAGTTTTAAATCCACTGATGTACGAAAAATTATTCAGACCATGCAAAGAGGGAAATCTCCTGGGCATGACAGTCTCAGCATTGAACATATGAAATATGCGGGTGTTCATCTGCCGCGTGTGCTCTCCATGTTTTATAATTTGTGTTTGTGTCATGGTTACTTACCTGACGATTTAACTCGGACAATAGTAGTGCCGATTATTAAGTGCAAAACTGGAGATGCATCGGACAAGAACAACTACCGGCCCATCTCATTGGCGACAATAATAGCAAAGATACTTGACGGTCTGATTAATGACAGAATTATGCAACACGTCGAACTGCACGATGCCCAGTTTGGTTTCAGGGCTGGGCTTTCGACGGAGAGTGCGATCTTGTGTCTTAAGCATGCTGTCAGCTACTATACGGAGAGGAAGACGCCGGTATACGCCTGCTTCCTGGATTTATCCAAGGCCTTTGATACCGTGTTGTATGATAGACTTTGGTGCAAGTTGGAGGCTACAGGTGTGCCGGCTGAAATCGTCTCTATATTGAGAAACTGGTATCAATGCCAGCGAAACCTGGTGAGATGGGCGGGGGCATTGTCGGATGCATACGGCATGCAGTGTGGTATGCGGCAGGGTGGCATAACATCTCCTCTGTTGTTTAACCTTTATGTTAATGATCTCATCGGGGAGCTCAGCAGTACTCATACGGGTTGTTTTGTGGATGGAGTTAGCGTCAACAACATCAGTTACGCAGATGATATGGTACTGTTGGGTCCGTCGGTGGGCTCAGTCCGCAAATTAGTCACGATTTGTGAAGCATATGCGACGGAACATGGATTGAGATACAACTCCAAAAAGAGCGAAATTCTCGTATTCAAGAGTGGGAAAGTTAAACCAGTCCATGTTCCGCCTATTATGCTCAATGGCGCCGCTCTAAGGGTGGTAAGTAGTTTTAAATATTTGGGGCACATTATAACCGAGGACCTTAAGGATGATGCGGACATTGAAAGGGAACGTAGAGCACTGGCAGTCCGGGGAAACATGCTTGCTCGCAGGTTCGCTCGCTGCTCGAGGGAAGTTAAAATCACTCTTTTCAAAGCTTTCTGTCAGTCCTTTTACTCGAGCAGCCTTTGGACAAACCACACCCAGCGGGCTGCCAGTTCTCTGCGAGTTCAATATAATAACATCTTTAGGATGCTGATGCAGCTACCTCGCTATTGCAGCGCATCTGGGATGTTCGCAGAGGCGCGCACGGATTGCTTTCATGCGATTATTCGTAAGAAAGTCGCTTCCCTACTCCAGCGGACGCGAGGCAGTAGCAACAGCATCCTGAAAATGATTGTTGCACGAACAGACTGTCCTATTCAAAACAGATGGATGCATATTATGATGGGCTCCATCAAATTAAATTAAATTTATAATTAAACTGTAATATAATAACTTAATAATTTCTTTTTGTATTATAATTTTAATTTATGTGAGTAATGATCTATGTAATTGGTTTTAATTGTGTATAGTATTGTAATGGAATTTTATGTAACCTATGGATATTTTATCTGAAATAAATGAATAATAATAATAAAAAACGATCCCACAATCGATGTCAAAGTCGTAAAGGCCTCGGGCCATCCATCACGCACCAATGAGACGAGGACGTGACGTCTGACGTGTCATAAATGTCATGTCATGGTTTGACATGGATATGACCTACATATTGCCTTGTAATTATCTACCTGGGGCCGTACCGACTACAATCTCTAAAGTAAGACTAAATCAGTATTACATTAAGCGTGAAAGTGACAACTCTATGTGAACATGTATGACGTTGTCACTTTCGTACCGCGAGGATTACTGCAGGGCTATTTTGTATGTTGAATGCAATACCTAATGTTAGAGAATACCTAATCTGTACACTTTTCATAGTAACTAATCACTGTTTACGCACCTAAACCTACGCTTCTGCGTAGATATTGTATTGTATAGGTGCCTAAACAGCATAAAAAGTGTAGATATTATGGCATTCAGTATCAATAAATATTGTTATGAATATCATAACATGATAACCATGTCTTTACAAAATAGCTTCACTGCTTTTAGTCTTACTTTAGAGATTGTAGTACGGCCCCTGGTTACTGACGTTATGATCGTGAACATGGTCGTGATGGATGGTCTGTGGTTGCCCTAGTTTAGCAGATCCATTGGAAGTTTCAAAGGTCAGCCACTTTACCACAAGCTCTGAAGTAATATTTGAAACAGTACTTCTCGTGGTGCGGAAGTTAAAACGACATACGAGTTCGTAGAGGTATAGTGTTGTCAATTTCGCACTGCGAATTATACTGTTTTAATACTACTTTAAGAGCTTGTGGTATGGACCTAAGGGGATTATGAATCGTTGACTATTTTACTGCTTCTTTTTTAGACACCCTGTAGAAAGGGTAATAAATGATAATGGTGGCAATTATGTTGGCACCAAACTAACTAAAATTAAGTTTAGAACTCTCTAACTTTATTATTCGGTTGGGGTCAAAGTTAAATCTAATTAAACGTAGTAAAACTGCAGTCTTGGCAGTTTTTACTGAGTTTTAGAATTATAATTTTAGATCTGTTGTTTTGTTATTTTAAGTGTATAGGTAAGTGTAATAGTACGGGGATGATCGAGCTCTCCTCAGTATTTAATTGTCTGAAAAAACGAATAAAACAACGTTTTCTAAAAATGAAATCTAGCTAGGTCGTTTTATCACCCCCGAAACCTACATATACATACTAAATTTCATGATAATCGTTGTTTAACCTAATCCTAATTATTATAAATGCGAAAGTTTGTGATAAGGCTGCTATGTTTGTGCCCTAATCAGAAATTATACGACAAAACGGACTACGATGAAATTTGCTGTAGTATGTATAATAAAAAAATCTGAATAAATAAAGGGGGAACTTATAATCCGAAAAACAACACCTAAATGATAAAAAAGGCAAAAAGGATGATTTTGGTATAGATGGCGCTGATGTGCAAAAAATTTGATCTCAGACCGAAAACATTGAGTTGTCATAGCAACGCATTCTACCAAAAAGTTTGAATCCTACCAAGGTCGGTATTGGAAATCATTGTCAACAAAATCTGACATCAATTTGACTACCGAATGATACGCATTCTACCAAAATTTCGTAATTTATTTTATGTTTTTTAGGGTTCCGTACCCAAAGGGTAAAAACGGGACCCTATTACTAAGACTTCGCTGTCCGTCTGTCCGTCTGTCCGTCTGTCTGTCACAGGGCTGTATCTCATAAACCGTAATAGCTAGTTAGTTTAAATTTTCACAGATTATGTATTTCTATTGCTGCTATAACAACAAATACTAAAAACAGAATAAAATAAATATCTAAATGGGGTTCCCATACAACAAACATGTTTATTTGTAGTTTTTTATAGATAATGGTACGGAACCCTTCGTGCGCGAGTCCGATTCGCACTTGGCCGGTTTTTTCTATGCGTTTACTGAAATATGTGCAGGACAATGTCTGTCATGGGTCGGTTAGTATATACAGTCGTGGTCAACTAATTAGGGACATGCAAGATAGTGAAGAACAATAACCGGTTATATACAATAACCGGGTACATACAAATATAAAACCCTATTGATTTCTCAGTAACTATTATTTGCATAATTTGGTCCGATTATTATGCTTTAAATGGCTGTAAATAAAATAATAAATAAATAGAAAAAAGTATTTAATATCAAAGGTTGAACATGTATTCAATTTTAAGGTATAATTCTGTAGCTGGACATTTAATTAAGGACAGTAAACTATAATGAAAAATAGAGTTAAACAAAACTAATAATCTGCAGTATTATAATATCTTTAACAGCTCCATTTTATTACGTGTAAAATCAGTACCCAGTAGCAAAACCTTTGTTAGTAATTACCGCTTAACACCGATGTGGCATAGACATTATCAGTTTCTGGCATGTTTCGACAGGAATGTTTGCCTATGCCTCACAAAAAGCTTCATTAAGTTCATCTAAAGTTGTGGTACGATAAGTGGCTACTTTTTTCTTGATTTCGTGCCAAAGGTGCTCGATTGGGTTAAGGTCCGGGCTATTTGCTGGCCAATCTAGCACCGATACTGACTGACTGGTAAGAAACGACTTGACTGAACGGGCGGTATGTTTCGGGTCGTTATCATGCTGAAACGTCCATATAATAGGGAGATGCTCCTCAGCATAGGGAAGCATCGTTTCCTCCAATATTGCCTTGTATTGATGTTGGTCTAATTTACCCTGAACTTTCCTCACAGGTCCCAATCCACGTCCAGAAAATGAACCCCACATTTTAATGTTTCCACCGCCATGTTTCACCTGCTTTTTTGTGAATCTTGGATTCATTTCCGCTTTTACTGGACGCCGTACGTATTGCCTTCCATCTGAAGAAATCAAATTAACCTTGGTCTCGTCAGAGAATAATACATGTTGCCATTGGGCGTAGGTCCAATGTCCATATTTACGTGTAAACGCCAAACGAGCATTTCTATGTTCTTTCTTCAACAACGGTACTTTGCGAGCCACTCTTCCGAACAACCCTGCTTCTACCAGACGTCGTCGAACGGTCCTCGCTGAGACACCAGCTCTTTCGTCTGTCCCAAACACTTCGTGTTTAATTAAAATAGAGCCTAGAAACGGATCTTTCTTAGCTAACCTGGTTATCATTCTATCTTCTTGCGGAGTTGTTTTTCTCGATCTTTTTGTTCTGGGCACATTTAAATCTGTGTTATTGCGTCTGACATGTTGCACTGCATTGTATACCATAGTTTTTGAACAATTTAAATGTTCTGCTATCCTTCGGTATGGCCAACCATGCTCGACAACAAACTTCATGATAATTTTTCGTAGTGTTGGATCGCAACTTTTATTTTTACCCATTTTTCTTCAAAATATTTTTCAAAACTTAAAATAAATATCGGGATTGCCGCCAAAACTACCACGAAACAATAAGAGAAGAAGTAAAAAAGTATTGAGATTCAAATTTTGAAAATAGAACGCAATATCTCAGTGTCCCTAATTAAATGGCCAGCCAGCATTATTTGAACAAATAGCACTACGATAATCTATCAGCTATACTGTAAAGAGGTTTAATGTTTAAGAAGTTGTTATTGTTTGTATAATCGGGCACATAAATGACTAATTATACTTACATGTAAGAGATATGGAATATGGTTTAGACTCGTTGGAAAATAAAAAATAAATTCACAATTCGGTTTAACCAAAGAGTGTCCCTAATTAGTTGACCACGACTGTATATACTATATACAAGGATTGCGTTTTAAAGTATTAGGTAGATTAGATAGATAGATTAGAAACGTCAATCTATTTGCAAAATTTAATTAACACGTAAATAGGTTTTGACAACTTTCATAACAAGCAGGCAGGTTTTCCAAGTTTTTCTTTAAAACCAGTCAGTGGGTAGGTAGGTAATGCTCAATTGCATTACCTACCTACATACAAGTAGTTACTTAACAAAGTAGGGCCATAGACCCAGTTGTGGTGCCTACCCCGGCTTTGGGCATTTTCAAATTTGGCAGTCAATAAAAGAAAAAAAAATAGGATCACGACTATAATCCCCAAGTACGGTAGACATCCACTCAGTTTTCTTTCACCGTTTAGTTAGAGCACGTGTTTTGAAGAGCATATAATTTTTTCGAACAGAAAAATCCATTGCACGCCGGGATTCGACCCACGACTTTTGATATGAAAGTAACAAAAAATTTAATAAAAATCGTCTTAGAAGTTAAAAAGAACATCCTTTTTACTATTAAAAACCAGTGTAATTTAATTTAATAATAAATACCTACACTAATGCCAATATCAACGGTCTAAAATGACTCTTCTCAAAAAATTTCAATTCTTTAGAAGCCCATAACTCAGCAAATAGGCATCACACGAAATAAATATTGTGTGAACATATGTAACCTGTATGGACGCCGGCAGCGTATACGCATTGATGAAACTTATTCATCGTGGTGTGTTTTAACTGCCGGTGTGCCTCAGGGCGGCGTTCTATCTCCTCTTCTTTTCGCTATATTTATAAACTCAATATCTCTTACCCTTTCATCGTCCTATCACCTATATGCAGATGATCTCCAAATTTACTCTCAAGCTCCAGTGGACAATTTGATTATTGGTATTAATGCCATTAATAGTGACTTGGCACGGGTCCTCGCGTGGAGTAAAGCCTACGGTCTTAAAGTAAACCCTACAAAAACGCAGATCATAGTTGTTGGCAGCTCCAGGATGTTGTCAAGGATTGACTGGTCTATTCTACCTTTAATTGTTTTTGATGATGTTCCAATACCAGTTAGCAGCACTGTGAAAAATTTGGGTGTTCTAATGGACAAGGATATGAGTTGGGGACCTCATTTAGCCGAGCTAAGTCGTAAAATGTTTGCTTCAGCTGCCTCTTTGCGAAGACTGCGGAATTTTTTACCTACTTCCACCAAAGTTACGCTGGCACAATCCCTTTTACTCCCCATCCTTGATTACGCCGATACTTGCTTTACTGACCTTGCTGAAAAACACCTTGATAAACTTGAGCGCCTGCAAAATTTTTGTATTCGTTTTATATTTGGCTTACGTAAATACGACCATGTATCTAAATTTCGCGCTAAACTTAAGTGGTTGCCCATTCGCCTACGCAGGAATTCACATATTCTCATTCTTTTGTACAGTATTTTATTTAACCCATCCTCTCCTCCCTATCTCAAGGAGCGCTTTGAATTTCTCCATCTTTCTAGTCTTCGTTCTTTACGTTCCTCTGAGACCTTGCAACTTAAAACTCCTGTTCATAGTTCTACCTTCTATGAAAACTCCTTCACTGTACAAGCTGTCCGTCTGTGGAATGCTCTCCCTCTTGATGTCAGAGCCGCTAAATCTATTGACATTTTCAAAAGGCTATTACTCAGTCACTTTTTAAATACCTCTGAGTAGTATAGATTAGGTATTTTAATTTTATTTTAATTTTATTTGTTTTTAAAGATATTTTTAGATTTATTTTGTATTAAATGTATGTAGGTACACGCTTTTGACTGCACCACCGTCGTATATCGTACACTTTATGTCCAGTCCATCCAAAGGTTGTCTGGAAGAGATCGCTCCCAGCGATAAGACCGCCCATTGTACTCCAATGTTGGTTTGTGTTGCTTCTTTTTTTCATGTTATTGTTATGTGGTGTGCAATAAAGAGTTTTCTATCTATCTATCTATCTAAGTTACAATCCAGTTCATAATCTAGCTAAATACTAAACTTTATTATAATCGGTTGAGACGTTACGACGTGATTGCGTAACAAACAAGAACAAGAAAAGTAAGAAGATATTGAAAAACCGGCCAAGTGCGTGTCGGACTCGCGCACGAATGGTTCCGTAAAAACGTAAAAAGCCATTAAAACGGCAAAAAAATCATGTTTGCTGAGCCCCCCTTAAATATTTATTTTATTCTGTATTTGTTGTTAGAGCAGCAACAGAAATACATAATCTGTGGAAATTTCAACTGTCTAGCTATCACGGTTCATGAGATACAGCCCTGTGACAGACAGACGGACGGACAGACATACAGACAGACAGACGGACAGCGAAGTCTTCGTAATAGGGTCCCGTTTTTATCCTTTGGGTACGGAACCCTAAAAATTGAATATTGCTTAGTTAACGTTTGTTTCTGGCTGGTGTGTGTGTATGTGTGTGTGTGTGTGTGTGTGAACGGTGAGTGTTTATAAAACTTTTTGCACGTTCGAAAGCAGGTTTTAAAAGACTTGTTTTTAGGGTTCCGTACCCAAAGGGTAAAATCGGAACCCTATTACTAAGACTTCGCTGTCCGTCTGTCTGTCTGTCTGTCCGTCTGTCTGTCACAGGGCTGTATCTCATGAACCATGATAGCTAGACAGTTGAAATTTTCACAGATTATGTATTTTGGTTGCTGCTATAACAACAAATACTAAAAACAGAATAAAATAAATATATAAGGGGGGCTCCCATACAACAAACGTGATTTTTTTGCCGCTTTTATAGATAACGGTACGGAACCCTTCGTGCGCGAGTCCGACTCGCACTTGGCCGGTTTTTTAAATATTGATGAATCAGTGAGCGATATTCGATGATGCATTATGCAACGCAACCAGTCTGCCATTTATGGGTTCAAGTTTTTATGCATAAAATAAATTATGGATTGACAACTGTAACACGCTAGAAAACTAAAAATAAATATTATAAATGCGAAAGTTTGTGAGTTTGTTTGTATGTTTGTGCCTCAATCAGGCCTGAACGACAAAATGGATTATGATAAAAATTACTGTAGATGTAGAGTAAATAGGGGTGTTTATAATACGAAAAACATCCCCAATATAATAAAAAGACGCAAAAGGGATGATTTGCGTATAGATGGCGCTGGTGTGCAAAAAATTATCTGTAAAAATTTCTACTGTCTCGCTATCACGGTTCATGAGATACAGCTCTTTGACAGACAGACGGACAGACAGCGAAGTCTTAGTAATAGGTTCCCGTTTGGGTACGGAACACTAAAAATGGGGGTTGGTGGTAGAAATTTATATGTATTTTTTAGTGCTAAAACATAAAAAAATATTTATAATATTTATAATGGATCAGTTGAGCCTGATAAAACTTGCCTCTTTAGGTTAGGTTACTGGTTCGTATTTTGTTTAAATCAAATATTCTGTAATTATCACTACATAGTTTAAAGCAAAGTAGCTTTCCGCTTCCCGCGTCTGTATGTATGTATGTTTGCTTATATCTTTAAAACTACATAACGGATTTTGATGCGGTTTTTTTTAATAGATAGAGTGATTCAGGAGGAAGGTTTATATGTATAATAACATGCTACCCGTGCGAAGCCGGGGCGGGTCGCTAGTATTAGTATAATATATAAGATGTTATTATTTGTTGTTGTCTATAACGATGGGTAAATGTTATAAAATCTGATGTCTCAAGTGAGGCAGGTTATTATGTATTTAGCAGAAGTGACAGTGCTGTATAAACAACTTGTTTCGTCAATGACTTTGTAGCTGTTGACATTAAGCCGGTGCCGGTGGCAGGTGAAAGTGTTGCGCGTTATGCTTTGAGAAACTTACACGAGATAATTCACTTTTGTAGATGAATGTACAAAACAGTGGGGCTATTTTGTAAAAACATGATTATCATGTTATGGTACTGAATGCCATAATACCTACGCTTCCAATACAATACCTACGCTGAGGCGTAGGTATAGGTGCATAAACTGTGAATAGTTACTATGAAAAGTGTACAGATTAGGTATTCTCTAACATTAGGTATTGCATTCAACATCATAACATGATATTCATGTTTTTTACAAAATAGCCCTGCTGGTTTCATAAAAAGTAATTATGTCGGTATTCAAATATTAATAAGTAGATAGTTTTGAAGATGAATATAGGAGTTGGTGAGAGACACGTCCAAACATTTGGCACATGCCTACATTTTGCAGTTGAGCAGGAGATCTGAGAGAATGGTGGCGATTCTGTTGTGTCCAAGCTAAACCTAAAATTTCGTAAAAAAACGATCGATCTTATTTCTTTTACATTAAAGTCTAAATTAGAGTCACATCAAAATGACAGTCCTAAAACTTGGGATATTTTAGCGATTTCTCTATTTTATTTCGCATATTGTGTCAAACAATCAAGTGTCATCTTATTCAACACCAATTTACATGTCGATTAAATTTAGCTTGACGTTTCTAAATCGATTACGAAAATCGTAAATTTATTGAAAACTATTCTAAGTCTTAGAACTGTCACTTTAAGGTTACGCTATTTTAAACTTTAACTTAAAAGAAATAAGATCGATAGTTTTTAGGAATTTTAACTTAAGCGTGGACACAACAGAATCGACCAATGTCTACCGTACTTGGCGATTACAGTCGTGATCATATTTCATTTATTTCTATTTTTCTCTGCAACTTTACCTGCATACCAATTAAAAGTGAAAGAAAAAAATACCTAATTATTTTCGTACAAATCGATTAAATTATAATAAACTTCACGTTAGATGTGAGAATCGGTTCCACACGATTCTTAATCGATTAAAGAACTGATAAAGTCGGCTTACCAGTTAGTCTGACACGTGCAATAGACTAACCCTCGTATTCAAGAACGACACTATGAGAACACGCACCCACTGTGGAGCTCAGCTCTAAAGGTACACGGGCGCCGGCGCCGTGTCGCTCAACACATAAAGTGATGTTTATGAAAAAAGATTTCGTCCACTGTGGGTGCGTGTTCTCATAGTGTCGTTCTTGAATACGAGGGTAAGTATGTATACTTAGACTAAGATTTTTATAAGAAACACAAGCGGGATTTAAACCCACACCTTCCTCAGAAGGTACGGGGACTCGTTGGCCACGAACCATGTCTGTTCCAAGTTTCATCCAAATTATTTCAGCCGTTATGGCGTGATTGACAAACAATCAAATATCTTCAAAATATTTTTGTTAGGTGAAAAATACTTCTCTGTTTTTTTTAGTTTTTTTTAGGTAATTGTCTGGAAAATGTTTTTATGAAATTAAATATGTAAAATTCGGGAAAAAACTGATATCTAGTGCTCTCTTTTATGGGATTATTTGGTAAAGAGATCGGAGGAATATATGAGCCGAAACACTAGAAACAATCAATTTTATTGTTGGTGTTAGGTACAAAGGGTGGTGAGATCCTTGATCAATAACCAAAACAGATTTACAGTCAAGCTTGATTTCCAGTTGTCCGCAAGTCCAGTCGCCGGCGCCCCTCGGCCTCTGACTATCTTGACGGAGACATCCGAACGTCAATCGTTTATTTGATATTTCATTATTCACACAGGCACCCAAACAAGTAGGTACCAGGTATACCACTACACCACTACAGGTACACTAAATGCAATTGCTAAAATACATTAATCTGTCTATACACAGGATATTGCCATCATTTATTGTTGTAGAGGAGACCGAAAATAGTTGTTACAGTTTTATAGGTCATTACATATCTCGGCCAAAAGTAGCCCTATCTTTATGAATCTTTTAACCCAAAGTAGCTATTTCTAAACTACTAGCAGACCCGGCCACGCGTTGCTGTGTCAACAGTTTGCAATAAAATAATATTGCGACTATAAATTGTAATGTAAGCTATCCTATCTTTCAAGTTGGATCAAACTGCACACGTGCAAATTTTGATTAAAATCGGTTAAGTAGTTTAGGAGTCCATCGCGGACAAACGTGACGCGTAATTTATATATATTAAGGTTATCTATGTAGGTAGGTACCAACAAGGTAGACAACCTGGCTATATGTGGCGCAATTTGACAGCATTTGATGTTATGGAGTGAAAAATCCAGTCGAGATTTACGATCGCTTGTCATCCCAGCCCAGTAAATAATTAAGTTAGCACTTTCGCGTTATAAGCGTTCGCTTGAACATTTTTGTCTGCTGGTTTTTGAACGAAGCGAAGCGAATTAGAGAACGCGCCTTTCCGCGCCAGTCGACCGAGAGCGCGCATAGAGCGCGCTGCGTTTCGCGCATTTAAAAAAACGTTCTAAATTCAAGTAAGTTTTCTTTATCTGTGAGTTTTTACGTGCAGTGTCAGCATCAATTGAAACAAAAAGGATTTATTTCATTTGTTTATGGTGAGTGAACCTTTTTGTTTAACTTGGAGGTTTTAATATCGCGTGTGTTACAGCTTTTTTGTGATTTACTAAACGAAAAAGATAACATGTTCATTACTTAAATTACATTGTGTCTGCACTTGAGGGTCATAAATATGTTAAAAGTAACATTTTGGGATTTATGAACATCTTTATATGTTACAATGTTATAGTGGGATTTAGACCCGATTTTTTTTCCTTTTGATTACCTGCTTGCAAGCAAAAAAAATCTTAGATTTTTTTAATAGGTAGGTAGGTTTCTATATAGGTAGGATCCTTTTTTAAAATACTAAGTCAGACTAGCTAGACACATCATCTCAGCTTACCTTTTTATTTATACCTACAGTTACACCTATATACCTACGTACTAACTACCTTACCCTATATAAAAGACCTAAGTATACCTACCTATTTAATGTATATGATGCAAATAAATAAATAATAGTTAGTAACACATCCTCTGTTTTATATATAAACATCATAAAATAAATACTAGATATCATAAATTTATAAGCAGTATATAATAGGACTAGTTGCTAGGTAGGTATCACTCATAGGTAGGTTATAAGATGTTTAAGTATAGATACCTACCTACACGTATTGTAGGTACCTATGTGGTACCTACCACATATGAATCATCGTAACGATATCTCACTAAAGGTTACGGACGGAGTAGGACTCGTAATAGCCGCGCCTATCAACCTATTTTGCTGATAGTGTTTTAATGGTAACTCGACTTATTAAATGAATATTATAAATATTGTCAAAATTTACACACAGCGCCATCTATCCCCAAAACTAAGGGTTAAATGCCTACCGTATTTGGGGGTTACAGTGGTGATGCTATTTATTTTTTTATGTAAAACAGCCGATCGCAACACCACCGAAGCAAATAACTAGATAAATCCAATGTTTCCAAACTGAACCAGATAACTGATAGAATACTTTTATATACTTTTTTTTGAAAATACATACTTATTATACATATTAACACCCAGACACAGAACAAACATCTATATTCACCAAACAAATGTTGTGGGAATCGAACCCAGAAGGCCAGCCCAGAACTCGGAAGGCAGAGTTACTATTAACTGAGCTGCGAGGCCAGTATAATAAGTAAAAGATAGTAATTAATTTGATAAATAAATAGATTACGACTTCGATTAAAACATAGAATATTTATATTTATTAAAAAAATAACGCAGAGATTGAAATAGGTGGAAAAGTCAAAGTATTTATGTAAACTACGCGTACGAAGTCGCATGGTCGCACTAGTCAGATAAAAAAGTTGTAGGAGATGCCTTATTTGGTACAGCGAAATTGTGAGGTTCTCACAATTTTCTCTCCTAATAAGTAAGTTGTAAGTAGGTACTTGAATAAAATTTAAAACAGAAACAATCCTAATAATATTATAAATGTGAAAGTTTGTGAGTTTGTATGCATGTTTGTGCCTCAATTAGTTTGAAATTTGCTGTAGATGTAGATATAATGCCCGAATAAATAATACACTACTTTAAAATATGAAAAACATCCCCAAAACGATAAAAAACGCAAAAGGGATGATTTCTGTATAGATGGAGCTGGTGTCCAACAAATCTGACAGCACAGAATAAAAACATTCAGTCTTTTCTATACGATTATTGAAATTTGTCAAGACAACGTCTGTCACGGGTCGGTTAGTATACAAATAAAACAAACATTAAACTAGATCTAATAACAATTCTAAATGTCGATCTTCTAGCCGTTATCCCATTTCATGAGGTAAAAAAAATATGTTGTAAAAAGGTTTTTATAACCAGCCGTCGCCTAACGTAAAATCTTTTTGGAAAGAGGTGCCTCCTACTTGAATAGTGATTCCGATGAATAAATACTTTTTTAAATTCGAAATTTGAAAAATAATAATAAATAATAAATAAAAACCTCGATACCTTTGCCTCGATATCAAGATACAAAGAATATAGAAGGGAAATGGAAGAAGAACACGTCGTAGGATAAGGGCAGGAATATGATGAGAGAGATAGACAATCTTAAAACTCCCAAATAAGATAAAGTACGCATATCGACTTTAGAAAGTAAATACCGATAAGATACTAAAAACCGGCCAAGTGCGAGTCGAAGAGTTCCGAACCAATTATTTATAAAAAACGGCAAAATAACACTTTTGTTGTATGGAAATATTTATTTTATTTTGTTTTTAGTACTTGTTGTTATAGCGTCAATAGAAATACATAATCTGTGAAAATTTCAACTATCACGGTTCATGAGATACAGCCTTGTGATAGACAGTCGGACAGACGGACAGCGAAGTCTTAGTAATTTTTTACCTAAACTTTGGGTACGGAACCTTAAAAAAGATAAAGTACCTATATTGAGTTTAAGAAAGTAAATAACGATATGATACTAAAAATGATAACACAGACGCCCTTGCAGAGTTTTGTGCAAACATCATGGAGCCAACATTATGATAACAAAGCAGAAGGCCGAAGATGTTTGTCACAACACTTGTTAATTTTGACTGGTCTCACAGCTCAGAATCTGTCATTATTGTCACCAATATCTATTTATTTATAGCGCTTAGCTGGTAGTAGCAGCTGTAGGTTGTGGGTCCGATTCCCACCCAAGTTAAAGCAAATTCTGCAAAAAGTCTGTGAAATTTGATCTTAAACAGCCCATTTCATATAAGACTTTCCTAAAAAGTCGCGCGTTGATGTCTTTTGTATGAAGAATATAAGCTTCGATTTTTAGTACTACCTAATATGAATTTAGAAGTTTTTATTTAAACTCTAAAAGGTAGGTACTAGTTTTAGTCTTTTACCGAGGTTAAAGTTTAAATGTTAGAAGGCTAGGTCTTCTATTTAAAAATTAAATGTTAATTTGAGTTATTATAGTTTTAAATATTTTTAATAGTCTAAACAAGGTTTTTAAGGCAAGTTTTTTATTTAAATTCCGAAGTAACTAAAAGTGCTACTATTCACCCGACTGCGCCAGAAGGTGGGTAATATTTTTCGAGCGTAGGTATGTATTTCCTACGCACGCTCTACAGCCTAGTTTCTCTACAGTAGTTATCATTCCATACGTGATAGGTTGCAAGCCCATCGCCGCTTATAAGAATACTAACTGGTTTCCTTCCTCACGATGTTTTCCGTTTTGACCACGCGTTTTTGATGCGCATATAATTTTTTCGAACAGACACACCGGTGTTCGAACCCACGACCTTCAGATTGAAAGTCGAGGTACCTTCCACTCGGCCAACACGGTTCTAGCTAGTAGCTAAGTAAAATGAGTACGCAGGAACCCGTATCGTTCTACTCGACTTTCAATTTCGTCAAAAACATTCCTCCATTGTTTTGAGTTCAAGGCTAATTCTTCAGCAAATATCTGACGCTCCAATTTGCGCTACAACACACCTGCAACGGATTAAACACCTTGTTTCTTCACACGTATAGTTGAAATTGAGATGTATGTAGAGGTAGTAAATAGGTTGTTTTGAATACGTGCGGGTTCAATTTAATCCAATTCATGTTGACTTTGCTTGTTATTGCAAAGCGAGGCTTACAAAAGACTTAATTATTTTTCTACTAGGTTCCGCCCGCGGCTTCTCTCGTATGGTACCTAGATCATAAGCCTATTATGCTAATTCAGGAATAAGCTATATTAAGGTCGCGTGGGTGTGATTGAGCAACATCTAAACAAACTTTCGAATTTATAATACACTAGTTTCAAACCGCGCCTTCGCTCGCGCGGCACCTAGAGAAGAAAATAGCCTATCTGCTACATATTTCAACAAATTCCAAGTTTTATCTAAATCCGTTTTGTGCGTGGATTGAGCTACAAATATCCAAACATTCTCACAAACTTTAAGACTTATTAGACCATTAATCACGTGATGTTTGTTTAGGATTTTTTTAACTATCCCCCGCGTGACTAATGGACGGCCCGGTCCCTAAGATATCACATTCAAGTTTTTAGGACACACTTGTCGATGACAGTTTCATACAAATTGACATCAGAGAAACCTTAATATACATATAAGTATGAACTTAACGTTTTATACACGAGCCTTAGACTTACTGAATAGTAAACTAAAGGAACTGAGTTATGTAATAAGTTTATGTTGATACGCTTTCACACAATACTCCACATAATAACTTGTACGTACGCCAGTGAATAACAATTGGTGGATATTTCACTAGTTATGTCACCTGTCAGTTATAAATGTCAACTGTGACAGTGTTTTAAATAAATTCTTATAAAATCGGGCCCGAAATAAGATTTTGTTTTGCCGTGTTGGCAGAGTGGGAGGTACCTCGACTTTCAATCTGAAGGTCGTGGGTTCGAATCCCGCCCAGGATAAGCATTTGTTTGATGAACATAGATGTTTGTTCTGTGTTTGGGTGTTAATTAATTATGTATTTACAAAAAAAGTACTTTATCAGTTAGCTGGTTCCCATGGTACAAGTTTTGCTTAGACTGGGGCTAGATGGCGCTGTATGTAAAATTTCTAATTTATTTTATTGACTTAATTTAATAAATCCATAGGTTAGAACTAATAAGTAATATCTATTTTTATTAGACAACTAGATGACCCGTGCCCGCTTCGCTGGTCGATAGATAGTTTCACATCTGGTATTCCAATCTTCAAAATAAATTATAGCCTATATGTTGCCGAGGACTAATAGCTATTTAGCTATATAACAAAAGAATTTTCATCAAAATCCGTCCAGTAGTTTTTGCGTGAAAGCCAGACAACAGACATACAGACAGACAAAAATTTCAAAATATATTTTTTTGGTGTGTGTTACTTATTTTGTTACTTTTTTAGTTTTTATTCAATGTACAGAATTGAACTCTTCTACAGTTTTATTATATGTATAGATGTATAGATATTTTAATTGTCTCACTGATATCCAAACGTAACTTATTACGTTAGATAACTGGTTAATCGTTCTACAAATTTAAAAACTTGTTATTTTCTACAAACTTTAAATCCTATTGTGTTAAGATAGTATTACACAATCAAATGGAATTTGTTTGAAACCGATTACTATCACCAGGTTCAGCCCTATTGCGTATACTCACTGATAGAGATGGGGGAAAAAATACCCATTTATTCCCAAACTTTGACTTTGAATAACTTACGACTCAGACTCAAAAACCAGGGTTTATGACACCTGAGACAACTTTTAGAACGCTAAAGTGAAGATGTGTACGAGTTTCCAGCATTTTATATTTCATTTTGATATTTTTGATTGAAAACATCATTTTGCATTTATACTCCGATAGAAAATACTTTATTTGTGTTTATTTTACCTAATACTAATTAGTTTTAATCCACCATAAAAACGAACAAGTAACAATTTCGATAATTAGTTAAGCCTCGAAAAAAAGATGTGACAATTTTTACCCGGTATTCATTCAAAATGGAAAGGAAAGATTGGGAATAAATGGGTAAAAAAGATTTTTACCGGGTAAATGCCCATCTCTACTCACTGATAATTAATCGGCAATGGACTTGCAGCCTGTTACGTGTGGAAGACTTAACTACTGCAAAATGTGGGTATCAAGGAAATGGACCAAACGCTGTTAGAATTTTATATACGCTCTCTAGCATTTAGGCGCTTGCTAGAATCGACAATTTATTCAGTCCCTACTTTAAGGGTCCTTCTGTCTTAAGTTATTACGTAAAGGTTAGCTAATTACGTAATAACATAAGACAGAAGGACCCTAAAAGTAGGGATTATGGCGTACGGGGCGGCCCCCAAAATTGACTCAGAAGCGGGACGTCCCGGATTAGTTATTATTGATACCATATTGTAATTATGATTGTTTTTATAATACTTTATTAGTTTACAGAAAACATTTACAATTATGACATTAACAAAGAACATGTACAAAAGGCGAGCTTAACCCTAAAAGAGTTTTCTACTAGCAAACCTTTAAGGCTAGGAAAAGGCCATAGGTATTACACATTTGTGGACAAACCATGTACTTAACAACGTACAAAAAGTTCACTTACCCATCTTCAAGTAATTAAATGTTTTGTTTTCTTCCAGGTATTGATGCCTGGACTTGCTTCAAACTAGCCCTGCAGATACAAAAAGGTATGTCTCTGTCTATACTAATATTTTAAGGAGCATGGAGCAGGGACCTTTTTATTTTTGTATGTTTAACAAATAAATTGAAAAACTACTGAACCGATTGCAAAAATTATTTAACATACATTATCTTTGAGTAAGTAACTTAAATGCTGTATTTATTACTATTCCTACTAAAACTTCAATTATGTAACACAAGGTGTAAAAAAATAGCCATATTATGGCTATTTATGACCATTATTTTGGTTTTATGGCTTAATATATTGTCGAAGAATTTTGTTACATTGCACACAATGGTTTGGTAAAGGGTAGTCGAATTGGTTTTTGTAGAAAAAATTGATTAATTACAACAAACAGATTGATAACTAATAATCAAAAAGACAATAACAAAACCAGTTTAGTGCCTGTGATGAACCAGTTTTGGTATTTTATGCTAACTTTATTATTAGATAAACAAATTTTGGTTATTTTAAAAATAACCAAAATAGTTTTGTAGTTTCTGTTTTTGAGTGTACGGCCTACTGGCCATAGACGACAATTTTTTGGTTATTACGCACACATTCACAGTGTCCACATTTTGCATTTTTCTAAAACTGGTGTATTTTCCATCAAAAAACCCACATTAAACATGTTTTATACAGTTTTTATTGTTATTTTAGGTATGAACTGACATAGTAACTCGTATGGTACGTTTTAGTTTCTGCTCCATTTCCGCGACATAATGTTATCGGCGATTAGTCGACGCACAGCCAGCGCTTGCGCAGATAACAATGAACAGTAGGGATACCACAGATAAATACAACAGATTGTATAGCAACATTTATGTAGGTACATAAATGAAATCAATGAAAAAATACTCATCATAGTAACTACTGCCTGTTTCCGGCGCGAATCATATCACTTCTAGCAAGTGTCAGTTTTGACATTTGGTCGATACTATGGTGGCGATTCTGGTGTGTTCATGCTAAACATGAATTCCTAAAAAACCAGCCAAGTGCGAGTCGGAATCGCGCACGGAGGGTTCCGTACTAATATCTATAAAAAACGGCAAAAAAACACGTTTGTTGTATGGGAGCCCCACTTAAATATTCATATTATTCTGTTTTTAGTATTTGTTGTTATATCAGCAACAGAAATACATCATCTGTAAAAATTTCAACTTTCTAGCTATCACGGTTCATGAGATACTGCCCTGTGACAGACGGACAGCGAAGTCTTAGTAATAGGGTCCCGTTTTTACCCTTTGGGTACGGAACCCTAAAAACGATCGCTCTTATTCCTTTACGTTAAGTCTAAAAGAGTAACCTTAAAATGGAAGTTATTTTTAGAATATTTTAGAAATTTAGTTTTTTTTTGTATATTTTGGATGTACAAAAAAGGAAATTTTACTGACTAAATTTACGTAAAAACCAGTTATACTTAAAAATAGCCTACGTTTTAGAACTGTCATCCTGAGGTTACCCGAATTTAGACTTTAACGTAAAGGTATAAGAGCGAGCGTTTTTTAGGAAATCTTAGGTATAGCATGAACACAACTGAATCGCCACCACTATGTCGATACGATAGTGCTTCTTGCTAGCTCCTAGTTTACTTATATTTATTTTACTACTAAAACAACATAACATAACCAAAATTTGTTCAACTATCCTACTGTGAGATAGTTTTTATATTTTGTGTTTTAAATCACATCTACTAGTGAAGTCTATAAGTCTAGAAGTAAAGTGCATTTAAAAATAACTTCTTCAGATAAAACTTGTCTTCACATTGGTACCTAATTTGTGATTAAGATTGAATGAATAAATTAATCTATTTACACTTTATTACCTACCTTATTATTATGTTTTTTATCGAATTGTAGGTATTTATGAGTCAATCAATTTAATCGAAATAAGTAATAACTAAAAAGTAACAAACATATAATTATATTTGGAAATTGTGTATGTGTATTGTTTTTAACCTAATATTTATGAATGACATTTGCTATTAAAACAGATCATGCGATTAAATTTTGCTGCGTAGTGTTTGATAATCTACACTACATTTATGACTTTCCTGATAATATTATAAATGCGAAAGTTTGTGAGTTTGTTTGTACATTTGTGCCTCAATCAGGCCTAAACGACAAATTGGATTAAGGTGAAGTTTTCTATAATTATAGATATAATTCCCGAATAAAAAATAGACATTAAAATACGAAAAACATCCCCAAAATGAAAAAAAAATGGGGATAAACTAGATGATTTTAGTATAGGTGGCGCTGGTGTGTAAAAAACTGACATCAGTGTTGAACGTCTGTCGCGGATCTGCTAGTATAGCTAAAAGACATAAAGTTTGTTTGTGATTTTGTTAGTTTTAAAGTAGGAGGTAAACAAAACTACTGAGCCGATTCAATAAATTCTTTCACTAAAAGAAAGCTACGTTATCCCCTCTATTTTTTATTCTGTTAAAAAGTAGTTTTTTGCGGGTGAAACCACACTACGCAACTAGTGCTTAATAAAAATAGATTATTTATCTTGTTTGTCGAAATTGGGACTTTCCGTTGTTCTAGTAAACAAGTATTGGAAAATCATCAAAACAAATGAGTACCGATTAGTGTCCGCCTTCTGCCGGGGTCCCACGGCCCGCGTTTTCACGCGCCAGACCGCGCCAAGGCGGACGGACGAGCCGTGGGAACGATGCATCCGTGGTGGCCCGTGCTCGGAACGCTCTGTACGCGACGCGCCGGACGCACACAGGCGGAGAGTCATCTAGCGCGGCCCGTCGTCCAATAATCTACATCTACACTACCTAGAAGAAATCGCTTTTTAGCGATAATGCCACCCATTGTACTCAATTAGATAATTATTTGTTTTATGTTTTTCTTTGTATATGTGGTCATTCAAGTATTATCTATCTATAAACAAACACTATTGTTCTAAAGAGGTAAAAAGTATTTTTGTTTGTATCCATTAAACTAAAAAATTATGGACCAATTTCAAAAATTCTTTGACTAAATCATAAGCTACATTATCAGCGAGTAACATAGGCTATAATTTACTTTCACAAAAGTTAGAGTTCCTCGTGAAAATTGAAATAATGTAACCTAAGGTTTAAAAAACTACACCCGTGCGATACCGAGACATAGTTATAGATGTTGACATAATATGTTTTTAAAACGGTTGTGTTCGGCCCCACAGCTGTCAGTGCCTTGTGCTTTGACACTCAAAACAACTTGACTTTGTTTGACCTTGATAACGCTTTGGTCACTACGCGATGTCATTATAGCGACAATGTAGCGGGAAATTCGTCGTGGATTCGAATACCGGCGTGCATCAATGGATTTTTCTGTTCGAAAAATTTATATGCGCATCAAAAACACGTGCTCAAAACGGTAAAGGAAAACATCGTGAGGAAACCAGTTAGTATTCTTAGCCAGCGGCGATGGGCTTGCAACCTGTCACGTATGGAATGCTAACTACTGCAAAATGTGGGCATGTGCCAAACATAATGTTTTGACGTGCCTCTGACTACCCCCATTAGACATCTTTAAAGGATCTAAGCATCTGGAGATCTGAGAGGATGTCTACCGTACTTGGGGATTACAGTCGTGATCCTGTGGAGCGGGAAATTCAAGCATAAAACGTTAACCGCGTTTTTGAACTGAATGTAGGGCCAAAATTCAAAGCCAAAAGTTATTTATTTCAATATAATCACAAGGATCACTTTGAAACGTCTTAGATGCTAGGTGCAGCTACGCCTATTCCTCGCATCGACTTTAGGCTATGTAGTCGATGGTTCCTCGCGACCAAGCCTATAATAATCAATTAATAGGCCAATTGAATAGATCATATTTGACATCTGTCAGTCTTAGCTTTATAGTGAGTTGACCTGCCTAAAAACATCGTAATATTGCCTTCTTTTTATATATATTTGTAACTAAACAAAGATAAGTATTTTGAGCCTTCCGTTACAAAATTGTCGTTGAATTTTGCTGAAGTGTCAATGTGTTCTATTAAATGGCCTACTTTGGCCACGGTTGAGACGCCTAGAAACATAATGCTTTGACAGCGTTTGACAGTGACAGTTGCGTCTCGCACGCAGCTACAGCTTTACAGTCACTTCAAATCCACATGTGGTCTTTTCTATAAGTATTTCCAATAAGCTTGTTACTGTTTACTACAAAAAAAACTGCCCAAGTGCGAGTCGGAGTCGCGTTTGTTGGTTGTACGGGAGCCCCACATAAATATTTATTTTTTCTGTTTTTAGGGTTTTATATACATAAAGTTTCGCCATGTCCGTCCGCAGCTTAGCTCAGAGAGTTTAGGAGGGACGATATTAGTTTTTTATGTTTTTGGAGGAACTGACAGTCCTACATAAATATAATTTAAATGAGACCAACTTGGGACTATTCTCTACACAATAGAAAAAAAAATATATCGAAAATGGATCTACAGGTAAAAAGATACGCGTTGACTTGAAAAAAACTCGAATATTAAATTTTGAGCGCTGTCATAGGTCCGCTCCGCACAGCACCGCTAAGGTGGAAACTCACCCTAAGTGGGTATTCAACCTATTGCAAATCTTGCAACTAGGCGCAACCTACGCTTTCTAGAGCATTAGGCATTAGGCACTAAGTCATTGCTCTGCAAATTGCATATTCATAAAGATTTCACCATACTGTGTGCAAAGTGCCTTCTTTGCTTAGATAACTCATCAGTTCGAACTTGTCAATCCTTAGGTAGATAGTTTCGTCAATCGTTGATATAATATTAATAAAAGATCTTATGCTCTTTAAAAAATCTTGAGATGTTCCTCTTTAGAAAGATTACGAGTTAGGTAAGTAACTATGATGTAGTGTTTTCTTGTTCGAAAATTCCGGTCACAAAAGACTGTCTTCTCAAAACAATGTTGAACTAGACATTATTGGTATTCACTTATAGTTCAAATATGCGGGTATATTAAATCACACTATATTAAAAATGCGAAAGTTTGTATATTATTCCATCAAGTCATAACGGCTGAACTGATTTTGTTATAATCTGGATCTGTCTGAAAGACTTTGGGACTTTAAAGTTTGTTTGAAAAACCAGGACGAAGTCGTAGGTTTCATATAGTATTCCATATTAAGACCATCATCTATCTTCGTAGCCTGAAATAGACTTATCCATAGACTACATTCCATGCTTAGAAATCGTTGGAGTGTTGTAACTCAAGCCAGACTAAGCTGGTGCTTACCTCCTTGGAAAATTGCACTCTATCTCAAGGTAGTTAGAGCCCAGAGTTGGATAACAGATATTGTAGGAACATGAAGGTTCTATGCTAATGCCTTAGTGCTCAAATTCCATTAGCAGGAAAAAATATTAAAGTGGAAGACAAGTGCTTTTCATCGCCAATCCATTTAGAGCACTTGTGGGCTTTTTGCGTTTATCGAGTTATGGTGCATAATGGCGAGTTTCCAAGCTATTTACTGTGATAAATTTATGCGTTACTTGCTTATCTAGCATCAACCTACATACATGGTACCTAAGATGGATCTCGGCCACCGTGGCATGCCAATACGGCAATGAAATTGACCGTTTTATGGCCTTTTTTGTGTGCACACTATTTTAAGCTCTTTTTTATAATTAGGGTTCCGTACCCAAAGGACTTTGCTGTCCGTCAGCCTGTCACAGGTTGTATCTTATGTACCTTGATAGCTAGACAGTTGAAATTTTCACAGATTATGTATTTCTGTTGCCGTTATAACAACAAATACTAAAAACAGAATAAAATAAATATTTAAGTGGGTCTCCCGTACAACAAACGTGATTTTTTATATAGATAATGATACGGTACTCTTCGTGCGCGAGTGCGACTCGCACTTGGCCGGTTTTTATATTTTACGATGAATATGAGTAGTAGAGTACTTACCCAGACAAACCCTGGATGGTTTTTAGGGTACGTGGAATGCTAACTACAGAATGTAGGCATGTGTCAAATGTAATCTTTGGACGTGCCTCTGTCTAACCCGTTTAGACATCTTCAAAAGATCTGAGCGCCTGGAGATCCGTACTTGGGGAATACAGCCGTGATCCAAGTTTTAAAAAAAATATAATCTTTTAAATAATCTACTCAATTTTATCGAAATTGGTCCTGCCGTGATTGAGTTAAAACTTGATCTATTCGTCAGATGAATCAAGAAATTTACAGGCTACAATTAAGTCCTGTTTACTGATTTTAACCGGCGATTAGCTTACTCTAGACTACTTAGAAGTGAAATAACCTAGTTTCAAGTAGGTCTTCTTAACTGTGATATTAACATAATTCCATACATAAACTAATACAGTTTCTTCGGTAAAAACGATTGAAAGTTATTGCCTTTGTGGTTTATTACCGAAGAAAATGTTACAGCTAAGAAAATAATTAAAAAGATCGAATCAGTGAAAACCAGCTTTCCATAACTCATAATATTATTATAAGTTAATGAAAGTTTACTATCTTTAGTTAATGTTCAATATAACGCGGAATAATTTAGATTATCCTCAGATATACTTACGTGGTTTCAGTTTAAATGGAGTATGTTTTTTTTTATGTATTTCTGAAAAAGGAACACGACTAATCCACAAGACAGACATCTACAATATCTCCATGCGCTCAGATCCTTGGAAGATAGCAAAATGGTAGTTCAAACATTACATTTTGCAGTAGTTAGCTTTCCACATGCAACATGTTGCAAGCCTGTCGCCGCTTATTTCTGGTTTTTGAAAATTCACGACCTCCTACGGTACTTTTGGATGGGTGACCGTGAGTTTTCATGTAGTTCTTTACTTATTTTAAAACTACCTATTACCAACTTCGTTCGCGTAGATTTAAGAAATCGATTTTTTACCACTTTATCTTAAATCATTAAAATTCCTGAAAATCAAAAGAAAATATTGGGAAATAAATAGCCTATGTTCGATTTTAAACTACATATCTCTATGTAAAATTTCATCACAATCGGCCCAGCGGTCTGGCCGTGATAATGTCACAGATAGACAGACAAAGTTTCGCATTTTTAATAATAGTATGTATATATTACGGTATTTTAATCAACACATTGTATAACGATTACAAATCATAAACTTCAAGTAGTTTTGGCGGTGAAATCACGAAACTGTGAATGTTGACAGAATTGAGAGAAAGTTCAAAACAGATGCTACCTACTCGTAATATTTGCGCTTTCTTGACGTTCGCTTGTTAAAAAGATGTTTAGAATAAAACGAATACAAGTAAGATCACAAAACGCAACGTGAACGCCTGGAAAGGATACTGGGCCATGAAACACCTAATGAAAGGTACACTTCCATTGACATTGAAAAGGAACATGGATGTATGTATTCTCCCCATCCTCATCTACGGTGCAATGACCTGGTCTCTTACTGATCAACAAAAGTCCAAACTCGGTGTTTGCCAGGGAGCCATGGAGCGCAGTATAACTTACAGACTACGTTCGCAACAGTATACTGCGCTCCAAAACACAGATCGCAGATGTCGGACAGCAAGCGGGGAAATTGAAGTGGGATTGGGCGGGCCACGTCTGCCGCATCGTCGGCGTTATGGACCAAAGCCACCACGGAGTAGACGCCCTTAAGGCGCTCCCAGTCGACGATTGTTTTTGTTCGAAACGAAAAAAGAAATACTTCTGAACAAGCCACATCTCCTATTTTATAATGTATAGTATATGTGAATAAAGATGTACCCTTCTTTAATCACTTCGATAAATAATCCTACCGACCGCTGCAATGACGACAAACACACGTCGGCGCGTGGTCCGCCTTTGCTTTTCGAATAAATTAATGATATAAATTATGTATAATTACTTATCAAAAATCTATTCTAATAGAAATCTAGATCTACATATTACCTATCTTTAACAATAAATCACAAGTTGATTTTAATAGTAGGTATCAAAATATTTCGATCATAAATTCTAAAACGAAATAAATTTGAAATAATATCTTTATCGTGAAAAGTTTCTGCTATTATGTTTTCAGCTTAATAGAAATCTAGGTAGGAACCTGAAGTAATATACTTATAAAAATAGGAGATGTGGCTTGTTTAGAAGTATTTCTTTTTTCGTTTCGAAAAAGAGCAATCGTCGACATACAGACATACGACATACCCTTAAACGAGAACGACCGCGCCGAAGATGGAGAGACGAAATTGACTCCTACCTTGATTGGTCCACAGTTGAACAGAAAAGAGTTGATTGGAGAGAGGGAGGCTTTTGCCTATTTATTTAAATCTTAGTGATGTTGAAATGTTTCGTCGCATAAAGACTATAGTTGGTGTCCCACGTCACAAGCCTCGCTCTGCTTGTATTGAATGGTATTTGTGCCAATTATCTGAAATTCTGCATCATTGTTCGATTAGCACACTTGTTTTGCATTCTTGTGTTTTGTCAACTTGTTTGCAGTCGGCCATTATCTTGGACTGTTTGTTTTGTGTTGAATAGTCATGGCATTGCGATTGCCTTAATGCATATTTTACACTAGACTCACAGTTAGCGGCCCACTGTGAAACATTAGTTAGCGCTCACGTTTTAAATAGATGTTCACTCACCGACACATTCTGATGGTGACTGATTTGAAACAACCAATTAATCCACGGATACACGTGGAGACAGATAGAGGGATATGTTCCGCATCACGTCGCTCAACAACTAGGTACGTGAATGTCAATGGACATTGTTGTAGAACTTTTTAAAGGTCACTAATCAGTGTTTATAGAAATGTTGACCGGGGTGTCCTGTGTCACGTAAAAAGGACTGGACTGGACACTGCAGCGACACGTAGGTTGAGCGTTCCATGTGGGACATAAGGATTGAGTATCCGTGGTTTTATGTGCGTATGTTAGTGTGTTAAGCTAAGCTGCAGCCGCTCCCTGGATAAATCACCGTGTCGATTAGTCTCCGATATGCTCCGCACGACTGTGAGTCTAAAGAGGCATAAGGACATATCGTTATTTTCCGAGTTCAAAGCTTATTAGATACGACTCAGTTGTAACTAGACGCAATAACTGCGTAGTATTGCTAGTTTATGTGTATTATACTTCGCAGTATGCCTGGCTTGATGTTGACAACCTTACCTTATTAAAGTTTACGCATAATTACTATTTTATATACATAATCATCATAAGTTACTTTGAAATTGTATAGGTGAAATGGGTGTATCTAATAGTCTGGGGGCACGGTAGTGCCCCCGCCAAGTCTAGCAAATATTATTTTAACCCATGTGTCTTTAATTAATATCAGGGTGATCCACACAGATAAGTAAAACTATTCGATCCACAAAAATAAAATTTAAAACGAAAACAATGACAATGGCTCAAAATAAAAACCGGCCAAGTGCGAGTCGGACTCGCGCACGAAGGGTTCCGTACCATTATCTATAAAAATGGCAAAAAAATCATGTTTGTTGTATGGGAGCCCCCCTTAAATATTTGTTTTATTCTGTTTTTAGTATTTGTTGTTAGAGCATCCACAGAAATACATAATCTGTGAAAATTTCAACTGTCTAGCTATCACGGTTCATGAGATACAGCCCTGTGACAGACAGACAGACAGACGGACAGACAGACGGACAGCGAAGTCTTAGTAATAGGGTTCCGTTTTTACCCTTTGGGTACGGAACCCTAAAAAGTGCTTTTGTATGTACTAAAACAATAAAGTCAAACTTCACGACGTAGGAAAACAAATAAAGAACAATGTTCAAAACGTCCCCACCCTTGTAGCACTTTAAAACCTATGTTAATCGAAGGGCCATAACCATCTTATCATTTTATTGTACGACCGACGGCGAAACTGAAATATGCTTCCGAAAAAAGTTATATCGACATGAAGAATACGGAATTATTATTAATTATTATACGGAAAGCGAACATTTACGTGGCGGCGTCTATAACATAGAGGTTTGTGCAACTCCAAGCCCAATTATGAATCAATACGGTATAGACACGGAAGATTGCACTCTTCTAAGGGGTCGAATTTTATCAAGACATAGGTCTAATGCGACCTATTATACGTATTTAATACTGAATAACGCACAGGGAATAAACGCTATTCAGGCATATTACTGCTCATGTTTGACGGGTATGAGGACAGTTGGTGCCTGCGCGCATGTCGTCAGCATCGTTTGGTACTTTGGGATTGGAAGGCGTTTAGAGAATTTCGTTGGGCCAGCCAGTGCCTGGGACAATATTGTAATAGATACTCAAAATACCGAATAAAGGTTTTATTTGTAATTAATAAGGTATTTTATTTGAAATCTCCTAAAAAAAAACGTCAATGGTAACCTTACAAAACCAATATTCAGCAGAATTATTTATGAACTTTTTTCTGCTCCGTGAGTTGTTCCCGAGCGGGAGTCAGCATTTAATTCTAAAGAGTTGTTTGAAAACTCCGAACGAAACCATCCCACAGTAAAAAGAAAAGCATCGTGATCGGAAACATAATTATTATTGTGACTGATTCCGGTTTCTTCATGTCGATATAACTTTTTTCGGATGCACATTTCTGTTTCGCTGTCATACAATAAAATGATAAAATGACCATGGCCCTTCGGTTAACATAGGTTTTAAAGTGCTACAAGGGTGGGGACGGTGTCCATACATTTTTGGGCATTGTTCTTTCGAAGGTTGGAAGGATCTGGGGAAGTCTTTTGCTCAGAAGTAGGTCAATCCGATTAAAATAAATATTAATAGCAACTGAAAATGATGGCTGTTGACACTTGAAACAAATGTCATAAACTCAATATTTTCAAATTTGCGACAAACGCCATATTACAGACGCTATGCTACGGATGTCGCTTTGTAGAAATTGTAGAAAACAGTGCACTATCGCACTCGGAAGGAAGCGGTACACGGAAGGTGCAAGAAAATTGCTACAATTGAACAAACCGACTTAACCAAGACAATCGCACTGTTGATAATAATAAGGAAATGTGCGGCAATTAGTTAGAGATAAGGTTTTTGTTACAAATTGCTATAGGCCTTTGTGGGTTAATGTTACTTTACGGCAGTTAAAATACCGACACTGTAATTTTACTTTGGTGTTTTGTATGGGCCTATATTCACCTTGTTCTTACGGCACCACACTGGGGCTCTACATAGCATTAAGGAAAGGATCATTAAAAAAAAGGTAGACTACCAGCTGTGTTTGTTGCCTGATTCTTCTAGGCTTGGTCGCGAGGAATCGGCGTAGCTTCACCTAGTTCCTAAGACGTTTCAAAGTTATCCTTGTGATTTTACTGAAATAATTGATTTTTGAATTAGAATTTTGCCGAGTCTACCCGGATAAGACGGAGTGATAAAACCCCATTATCAACAAACTGAAAAGGAAGAACTGTCGTTGATTTATTATCTAACGACTGATATAAAAATCAACTGTTCAGCTATAACAGTTTTGAGTAAAAACGTAAATAGAAAAGTTTTACCAATCGTGTTTCTGTGTTTAATTTATCTAGGTTAAATCCTTAAGTTATCTTTGTCATAAAAACAAAACTGTATGTTTTGCGGTTATTGAGAAAAACTATTCTTCATTCATCAACAAAAATGTATTCCTCGTCCTTGAAACTTTACAGTAACACGGTAGTACACTGTAATTTTCTTTTGATGTTTAATGTAAACTTCCTAGTGATAAGGGCTTCTTTTACGATCTTCAAGTAATGAGTTGATTGGTAACTTCCTGAAAAAACCGGCCAAGTGCGAGTCGGACTCACGCACGAAGGGTTCCGTACCATTATCTATAAAAAACATCAAAAAATCACGTTTGTTGATTGGGAGCCCCAACAGAATAGGGGCAACAGAAATACATCATCTGTGAAAATTTCAACTGTCTAGCTATCACGGTTCATGAGATACAGCCCTGTGACAGACAGACGGACAGCGAAGTCTTAGTAATAGGGTCCCGTTTTTACCCTTTGGGTACGGAACCCTAAAAAAAAATATAGGATGTGTCTAATGATGTAGCAAGAGGCACGTCCGTCCATACATTCAATTTGGCTCATGTTCACATTGCATTCCATCCATAATAATTACGTTTAAAAAACTAAAAACAAAACCGACTTCATGCATGTTGTTATAAATTGAATTGAATAAGTCCGATATAAAATTTCATCCCCTATTTATTGACCCTTAAAAGTGCAGCTTTCAAATAAAAAAAGAATCGTAAAAATCGGTTCACCCAGTCGAAATAGTTCTGAGGTAACAAACATAACTAAAAAATAATAAAAAAGTCGTATTGAGAACCCCCTCCTTTTTTAAGTCGATTAAAAATATAATCGGAATCGATGTGACATTTGTCCCGATATATCGTTTATCGTTTTTAAGAGTAGACCCCCAGGAGTACTGCCTTTTGTTTTTGACCCTTAACCCAGCTGCCAAGCGAGAACCTCTTTAGATATTGGTCGAGGCTCTATGTTATGAATCAATTATTAATTAAAAAAAAACAAATAGGATCACGACTGTAATCCCCAAGTACGATAGACATCCTCTCTGATCTCCAGGTGCTTAGGTCATTGAAGGTGTCTGGTACATGCCCACATTTTGCAATAGTTAGCATTCCATACGTAACAGGTTACAAGCTCACCGCCGCTTATAAGAATACTAACTGGTTTTCTCACGTTGTTTTCCTTCACTGTTTTGAGCACGTGTTTTTGATGCGCAAAAAAATTATAATACATTGATGCACGTGATTTGAACCTTCGAAATGAAAGTCGAGGTACCTCCCACTCGACCAACACGGCTTTTTTAATTATTATTGTTATTAATTTAGCAAAACTTGTAGTTACAACATTTTTATACACGTAATAATTAAACATTGAGAACAGTTACAAGTAATTTGTAACTGGGCTACATGCAAATGCATATTTTGTGTTTCCGTTATTTGTTGCAATTTTTGCGTTTTGTTTAATACGAGCCCAAAATATTGTGTGGAAACCAGTTAGTAATAGACGGTGATGGGCTTGCAACCTGTCACGTATCTGGCAGACATATATATGTCGGTACATTGTGGTAGAATACCAAGTGAGGTAGTTGTTGTTACAGCAGCAACAGAAATACATAATCTGTGAAAATTTCAACTGTCTGGCTATCACAGTTCATGAGATACAGCCCTGTGACAGACAGACGGACAGACGGACAGGGAAGTCTTAGTAATAGGGGCCCGTTTTTACCCTTTGGGTACGGAACCCTAAAAAGGAGTGCGTTAAAGTTAACCGTATATGAAATTGTGGTCGACGTACCTACTCCTAAACTGCCTAACAGCATTTTTTTAATTTCTGCACGAAACAGGAGAGCAATGACCTTACCAATTTGTAGGTAGGTATAGGTAACTGTTGGTACCAACTGTAATTTACCAAATAAGTAATATTACTAATGCATTCAAATGAAATAAAAGCATAGTTACAGTAATTTTATTCTATTTGTGGAGTCATCATTAAAATATAATTACTGTTTCAGAATATTCTGAAAGTTGTCGGCGCTGCTATTACAAAAGGCTAAACATAAACATATGGACATAAAACTGACAATAGGTAGATTTTTAGGGTTCCGTACCCAAAGGGTAAAAACGGGACCCTATTACTAAGACTTCGTTGTCCGTCTGTCTGTCTGTCTGTCTGTCTGCCGTCTGTGTGTCACAGGGCTGTATCTCATGAACCTTGATAGCTAGACAATTGAAATATTCACAGATTATGTATTTCTGTTGCTGTTATAACAACAAATACTAAAAACAGAATAATAATAAATATTTAAGTGGGGCTCACATACAACAAACGATTTTTTTGCCGTTTTTTATAGATACGGTACGGTATGGTACGAAACCCTTCGTGCGCGAGTCCGAGTCGCACTTGACCGGTTTTATTTTAAGTATAATAAACGTTTTCATAAAACTTGATATATTTACTTACTCGTCTTAGAATAAAACATTTAAAAAATGAGAAAAATGAGAAAATAGAATCAAGACTGTAGTCCCCCAGTAAGGTCAGAAACTTAGAATTCCTGGTGATCCATGATGATGGTGATGCTTAGATCCTTGAAGATGTCTAAAAAAACTGTAGATAGGTAACTCAAAATTCTATATTTATAAAAATGAGTCCCTTGGTCCATAGCATCACGCGTGAACAGCTGGACCGATTTTGTTATTTATTTTATTGTTGTATTCGTTAAAAAAATAATTTGACTGAACAACGTCTGTCGGGACAGCTAGTAAATAATATTTCTATAAATAATAACAACTCACCTGTCGAGTGCGCATTCGGTTCATGTCAGTGGGTAAGGTAACAGTAGGTACAACGGTTCACCTACATTTTAATTGCTTTTCTTCAAGACAACTTACGTGAGAATTTTCTGGCACGAATAGAGATTGAGTAAGGGCATGATCGAAAATAAAAAGACATAGACAAGCATTTATTTGCCACTCAAATAGAATTATCTATAATAATAAATATAATCTTTATATATAAAAATGAATCCCTATTTCCCTTGGTAATAGCATCACGCGTGAACGGCTGAACCGATGTTATTAATAAGTTCGTTATATGTACTACTACCGTGAATTTTAGGAGAAGTTATAAGGGTTTCTTGTAGACTCGAAACCCTAAAAAGTATCATAAGCTTCGTAATCTATTTATGTAACAAATTTCATGGAATTCGACCGTGACGAAGTCATTGAGTAACGAAAATAACAAACATTAAAAATGATTTATAATTTTATAACTACCTATGTAATATGATTAAATACAATGACCTTATTATTTGCAAGTAAACGCAATTTTACACCTAAATCTCGTAATATTTCACAAGATTTTGCCACACTTTTATAGGTAAAGTGACCACTTGCCAGTCTCAAAGGGAATAATTAGAGTTCACTGACTCAGTAAAGCAAAAACGCAATTTGCCGGTTTCACTTCACAAGCGCAATTCTTTTTTTGCAAAGCACGTGTCGGCCAAGGACTTGTTCCGCCTCGCCCACTTGTAATGGCATTTACCTGATGTCCTATACGAAAATAGAAAAGACGTTGGAACTAAGAATCTTGAAGGTCGTATTTAAATATGCAGTAAATATTCTTGCTGTTTGGTTTTAAGATAGTTGTGCATTTAGTTATTTTTATTATTACATCTAAATTATTGCGTAATCTGATGACGAATAATCCAACAAATACTAATTTTGATATAATACTAGCTGTAGACCCGTGAGACGTTGTCCTGTCAAATTTCAATAATCCAACAGAAAAAACACATTTAGTTTTTCCCGAACTTTGCGCCGGATTTTCCAAAAAGCGGTATTAAATATAATGTAATTTACGACCTATTATTATACCTATTAAAAATCATAAAAATCGGGAGCCGCTTCGGAGGAGTACGACCACAAACATCGTTGCACAAGATTTTTATATATTAAAGATGATAGAAAGACGAACCAGCAACAATAAAAGGGGGCCAAATAATGTTTATTATGAGGCTCCCAGTTGCTGATTGCTCTTTCTTGAAACGAAAAAAGAAATACTTCTGAACAAGCCACATCTCCTATTTTTATAAGTATATTACTTCAGGTTCCTACCTAGATTTCTATTAAGCTAAAAACATAATAGCAGAAACTTTTCACGATAAAGATATTATTTCAAAATGATACGTTTTAGAATTTATGATCGAAATATTTTATATACCTACTATTAAAATCAACTTGTGATTTATTGTTAAAGATAGGTAATATGTAGATTTCTATTAGAATAGATTTTTGATAAGTAATTATACATAATTTATATCATTAATTTATTCGAAAAGCTAAGGCGGACCACGCTCCAACGTGTGTTTGTCGTCATTGCAGCGGTCGGTAGGATTATTATTTGTCGAAGTGATTAAAGATGGGTACATCTTTATTCACATATACTATACATTATAAAATAGGAGATGTGGCTTGTTCACAAGTATTTATTTTTTCGTTTCGAACAAAAACAATCGTCGACTGGGAGCGCCTTAAGCGATATCCACTTTCATACCTTTAAGTAAGTAGGGCAAGAGCACTGGTTGTGAGTTCAACTAAACGGTTTATTTTGAAACAAATATTAAAACAACGATTTTTAAACAACATAGAATAGAGTATCTATCTCTTAGGTTAAGCAAAGGTTTTGTAACAGGCGATATTTATTAATTAATTATTCACATTACAAAAGACAAATCATTGGGCAAGACAGTCTAGAGGTACACACACCTCAAATGTCACTTATCAAAACGGACGATAAACAAAGAATTGTATTAACTTTAGACTTTAAACAAGTTTGTTTGCTATGCTAGTTATTGACTGCAATTTAAAATGCCCAAAGCCGGGGTAGGCACCACAACCAGGTCTATGACCCTATAAGCAAATTAGGGCGTAGTTAGTTAGAGAAATGATTGCGGTGTGAACTACATTGTCCTAGATCAAAATCGCCTATGATAACAGCTTATTCGAATGCATAATTACAGTTTCTATTCATTAGTGAGATAAGATTTTATAACCATAGACAATTTTGTTCCAACGCGAAAGTCGTAAATGGTAACATAGAAATCTGTTATGCGAACTTCATGACACAAAGAAGTGTGTAACCTCCAATTTGCGCAACCTACTTTCGAGTTTTCGCGCCGGTTTGTTTTGTTTTCGGTTTGTGTCATCTGACGTGTGTCACTTTGACAGGAGAAAATTTTGGCGCTTTTTTCTCAGCTTTAATAATAGTGACGGAGAGGTTATGATGAGCCAGAGAGAGTTGATTGATCGAGAAAAAATCGATGTCGACGACTTTATTGTAAAACATTAGGGGAAAAAAGTAGCGTACGTCCCACGACTTAAAACTATCGAATATGCGGAATATGAAATTTATGACAATCGGCTCAGCGGATTGGCCGTGATAACGTCACAGACAGTCAGAAAGAGTTACTTTCGCATTTATAATATTAGTAATATAGATAGATACGAGTATTTTATTGTTCTTTGATAACTTAACTCGTATATTCTATGAGTCAGTTCAACAGAGCTTTGCAATAAAACTAGAAAGACCCTGGCCTTGACCTCGCAACGTTCGCTGCTCGGGTGTGGGCCGTCGACTTTCTTCTCCATTGAGCTAAGATCGCATACCTACTTGTTGGGTGGCTTGTAGGCAGTTGATGGCATTTAAGATTCAGTGTTTGAGTAACCTAGGTATCACACCTAGGTAGCCTTTTCAATTTGAACGCCCATATTCTTAGATGTCACCTCGAAATATCTCGACTCGACCTCGAAACCGTGTTTTTGTATTACATTGAGTTTGCCTCAAGTCGAGGATTCTTTGTATTTATTAGATTCTTAGTACTTTTCGGGGGAAATTCGAGGGGCCTCGAAAGTTTGAGTCAAGGTAGTTTCGAGGTTACAACTAATAATATGGGGTAAGATTTGCGCAAAGTTTTGTTGTCTTTGTTATAACTTACTGTATAAAAAGTCTCGCTATTCCAGGTCATGTATAATCCTAGCTTCATCCAAATCTTAACATACGTAGGTACATCTTCACAAAATGTCGGATTTATAATATTAGTAGGATAAGAAGTATCTTAGTTCCACTTTCGTTAATGCCATAAAATATAACTAGTTTCGATTGATTTTGTCTGAAATTCGATTCGACAAAATCGATTCGATTTGTTTTGATCCTGACTCTTTTAAATGACAGACGAAAATAACGGTTTAATTATGCTGGCAGTATGCTTGTATTATTCTCGGCTTGGGCATTTTATTTTGTATAATCCATTATTTATTGCTAAGTTGGTCTACAGACAAAAGTCCTTGGTTTTAGATATAACCGCCATAACTGTGTATGTGTAGTTATCTACCAATTCGCAAAAAGCCAGGTATGGCTTTATGGCTTGGCATTCTGCGTCACCTTCACTTTTGAACTATACCTGCCTACCTCTAACTGCAGTACATGCTTGACTCGTTATAGATACGAATATATTCGTGTAGTCAATGTTTGAGTCTGCTCGCGACCTGTCACATGGCCAAAACGTCGGGAAAATAAATTAAAGATAATAACGTGATAAAGACCCGTGTAAAAATCTATGGTTAGTCAATGTAGTCTAGACTCTTTGGTCAGATTATAATATTTTTTTTTATGTTTTCTGAATACAAAAATTAAACACATTATGCTTTTGTCAATGCTGTCGATTCAATGCAAAAGCTGTAGACATCACTCAGATTTTTTTAAATTTAGAATGCAGCGGCTTTGGAAACCCGAAGGCGATGTTGCAATCTCTCGTCACGACGCTTTTGTCTGTGTCTCGAGCAGGATTTCAAACTGAATGATATTTGGTGTTATAGGCATTCTGCCAGTATTGTAATGTTATAGGCAATTATATGTATTTCACAATCATATCACCCTTCAGAAAAGCTTGTGTTTTTAGGGTTAAAACCCAAAGGGTAAAAACGGGACCCTATTAGGTACTAAGACTTCGCTGTCCGTTTGTCTGTCAAAGGGCTGTATCTCATGAACCGTGATAGCTACACAGTTGAAATTTTCACATTTGATGTATATTTTCTGTTGCCGCTATAACATCAAATACTAAAAATAGAATAAAATAAATATTAAAGAGGACATGTCCTCTTTAATATTTATTTTATTTATTTTAAATTATAATATTTATTTTATGCAACAAACGTGTTTTAATGGTACGGAACCCTTTGTGAGCGAGTCCGACTCGCACTTGGTCGGTTTTTTTTTGTATAGGGTCTCCCATACAACAAACTAGTTTTTTGGCTACGAGTCCGACTCGCACTTGGCCGGTTTTCTTGTATTGATTTCTTTTACATTTACATAAGTGTCAAAACAGAATGCTAAATGCGCCAAGACTGCACTTAGTATTGCCAGCTAAGCATATCCTGTTATTGTGTGCGTTCCGCTCCATCGACTTCTTTATCGACTAACAAAGAATCCAACGTCAAGGTCTGTCGATTGACTGCGGTAAGTTATGAGCTTTTGCTAGGCGTCTGACCTTTCAATAGTCTAGCTTGGTTTTTATATACATACCCAACATGATTTAATTATCTAAGTACCACACAGTGAGAGCCCTGACCATTGACAATACAGCTTAATAGACGCCAAATGGCTTAATTTCTTCAAACAAACAATTCAGTCAAACCGTTAATGTATTCGGGTTCCGAAAAACGCATTCTGATTGGCCGGTTCAAACGGTTCACGGAAGTGGTCGGTATTACTTCAGATTTGACGCGCGGTGTCTTATACCAGCAGTAGAGCCTAGAGTCTTCGCAGACAGTGTTCGACTTGCATGAGGTGTCTATTGGGCTGTGTTGTCGATGGTCCTGACCCCACACTAGAATTCCCTGTAGATGGTGTCACGGTGTCAGAAACTGGTACAGCTGCTGCTCCCGCACTAAAATCTATACAAAATAATTGTTCCGTAATTTTCAAAAATGCAGCATGCTATTTTTGTCAAAATGTTACAGCAACGTTGAAATGAAATGTTGAAACCCACAGGTATGTTATGGAAAATCTAATTACAATTTTTACAACATTAGATAAGTAACCAAAATAAAAAAAAGTTCTCTAATCTATTTCCTATTATTTAATGATGGTCTTAGAAAAACTAAAAACTTTTAATGTTGACTGTACCTACTGTACGGATTATGTCTTTCCAAGAGTAGATAAATAATCAATGTTCGATATTTCGTACAGCAGGATAAAAATGTAGAAACATTAAACAATGAACATCCTTCCGGTTGAATCGAGACTCGTACTTCAAGTTTAATATTGTCCAGACATTATCATGAACATAAAAAGTACCTATTGCCTTCAATACAAACATCTACAAAGCTGTGCCTATGTAAAATACATAGCATGGTAACACAGGATGATGTTTATTCAAACGCTTTTGAACAATAACACAATGTCTGCTCTAAAGGAATATGCATGTTATTATGAATGCGTGGCGTGGTTCCGATTAGTATGTATAGGAGTATGCGTTTGCGTCAATGCAGAGCTAAAATAACCATGGGTTCTTTAAAGTATGAACTTAATTTCAAATTAAAGAAAGACTTTTCAAAAGTATAGATATTTATGATCAATGATCAGCAGTCTTTTCCGTAAATATCGATTTTCGTTTTTCGATTTCTCTGAACATCGATCGAATTAGAGAATACCACACATTCGTAATAATTATGAATTATTAAAGAATTAACTATAGATTTTGACACGGGTCTTTATCACGTAATTATAGTTATGTCTACTAATCACGATAGTATGAAAACGAATTATTAAATAATCATAGAATAAAGCGTTTCGATCAACAATAGCAACTTGTTAAGACACAAGATAAAGTGAATGATCTATGAAAGTGTCCCTTCCTTCCACACATCTCGATCTCTAGCTAAATTTGGCCAATCACTTAATTTTGCCAAATGTCTTACAAAATTAAAAAAAAATAGGTTCACCTTCACCTTTCAACATTTCACCACTAAATTGTTTTAACTACATTCGTTGGTGGCAAATGTGTAAATCCGCCACTGCTGGTCACGTGTCTGTTCGCTTACTATGTCTTAGCCTATACTGGTACAATAGCTGGTGGTTGTATTATTACTCTTGTATGAGCACGTTTGTTAGCCTTTTGTGTTAGATTACCGAGAAACGGTCAAAGGACCGCTCTGTTATGTCAAGTTATGTCCGTCTTACTTTATGACTGCAATGTCAATATGTCGAGTGATAATTTCTCCTTAAAACCCGCTTACAACAATTAAAGTTATGCGCCTCGGAAATTTTCTTCTATCAATGATACACCTCCAATGCTGATTCGATATTGAATGTACATTGTTACATTCCCTGAGCTCGTTAGTGACTGAGGATTCGACCGAAAATTAAATTATTAAATTATAAATTAAATTTACTAATTCGGGAACACCATATTTGACAAATTCTTTAGTGACTGACTATATAATTATCATCAGTTTATTTACCGGACGTTTTAACTACGTTACAATAGCCATGGTCGCATATTTTACTCAATTTTAGTTAGTTAAAGTAGTAGTAATAACAGAATTGTTTGTATTGTAAGATAATAGTTATCTGCATGTGTTCACTCAGACACCCCACCATCTTTTTTCTTTCACCACCCGCATCATAAAAGATGCGGGTTAAAGCTAAAGACTTTATTGCAACTGCGCAATAAACGGTTCTTTTGTCATGTCTATTTTTGGTTATTTTTTGGTCGACCAAGGTCAGTGACCGTTGAGCAATGGTGGAACAACCTTTTGACTGTCACTTCAACCTAAGGCAACAGGAAATCTAACAATATTGCATGCGTGTCCAGTGACAGCTTCGACAAGTTGTTTAGACATTGCAAGTCAAATTATTGCTTAAATAAGCAACAGAGAAGAAACTTGCATGGTGTAAATGGGCCTTAACACTATCTTTATTAGGCTAATGCGCATAAAGATACGATAATTTATCTTGCCATGAAAATAACTCCGGTTTAATTACGAGTAGGTTTAATGTCTCCTACACTTAGTAGGAGAAAATATGAGTTACGATGTGGAATACCATCATCATTATTCATCATCTAACTATAGGTTTAATCTAGGTATATGACGGTTTACGGCCAATGATGGGCTGTATACCGTCATATAGGTTAAACCCGGTCTGGGTTCCTATGTTTAATCTAGGTTTGAGATGTAATTAAAATATTGGATAATAAGAATAATAATAAGAACTGTGCGTGGCGTGGTTCCGATTAGTATGCATAGGAGTAAGCGTTTATAACTGTTTATAATAAAAATATTGGAACGTTTTTTGGGGAATAAATATCTTATCTTCTTTCTGCCCTTATCCTACATAATGTGGGGTCGGCACGGCAAGCTTTTATTTAACTTGCAATGTATGTATGTAACTATGTAACTATGTTTGTTATGGTGGAAACTCGCAACTCAATTTTGAGCAGTTATACCCAAGCGGTTGAGCTTAAATTTCGCATACTTATGTAACTTCGGTGACAATGCAATAATATGGTGACAGTGAGCTGATCTGATGATCTGATGAGCTGATCAGAAGTTTTTTAACAGTCACTCACAACGAAACTTCTTAGTAAATACTTTGATTGAGTGTAAACACTTTGCATATTTGTCAAGTTCACAGGTGCTCGATGGTTCATGATTTTACAAAAGCTTGTCATTGAAAAATATTTTTCAACAGAATACTTATTTCCATTTTCCTCTATCATCATACCAATATAAAATCCAATAAGAGATTTAAAAATGTTTCTTGAGATTCAGTGAATAAAATACTAAAGTCTATGACCATGTGGTAAACTTAAAGATAAAATTAGACACAGCATCATACGGAATAAAACTAAGGCAAAAGATGCAGTAAAAAGAGTTCTACGTTTGAAATGGAAATGGGCGGGACACGTACAAAGAGTATCAGACGAAAGGTGGTCAAAAACTACAACTGAGTGGTACCCGATCGATAAAAAACGCAGACCAGGCAGACCACACATGAGATGGAGCGACGACATCGCTAAAGTAGCAGGAAAGGCATGGAGCACAGCAGCTAGGGACAGGGAGAGATGGAAGCAAATGGAGGAGGCTTTTATCGCTTGATAGCGACCCTTACACTGAAATTTAAAAATATTATTTAAACTAAAGCATACATTATATTTATAGAATAAGAAAATATGTTATTTAAGTTATAGTGTTAAGGAAATAAAGCTTTATTATTATATTATTATGACCATGTGGACTCCCAGCTATTTTGATCTTCACCATCTGTTATTTGTCTGTTTAGTTTATCGATAAACAACAGACGATTATGATATATCAAACCGATATCTGTGCCGATAACTGTTGTTGGTTTAGCACTCAATCACCACAATCTCCAATAATCTCTTTGAAAACAAGTTTGAGTGCATAGTGATAGAAAGACTTCGAAACTTTCAAGATATCTGTATTATGCCGGGGTCCCACGGCCCGCGTTTTCACGCGCCAGACCGCGCCAAGGCGGACGGACGCGCCGTGGGAACGATGCATCCGTGGTGGCCCGTGCTCGGAACGCTCTGTACGCGACGCGCCGGACGCACACAGGCGGAGCGTCATCCGGCGCGGCCTGTCGTTTTACACGCCGTGGGACCCCGGCTTTATAGTTATATAACTATCATCATCATTTTTCTTCTCCTTTTCCTACTTAATGTGGGGTCAGCGCACATATTGCGAAGAGGATTTGGCTTATGTTTCACAACCGGCCGTCTGAAATTATTTAACTATATTAGGCATTAAGACTTTTGCGGGATAAAAGTACTACGTATATATAAGTATACGTACTACTAAGTATACGAGATTTGTTGAAAAAATGTTACATATCCCGAGCTCGTTAGTGTCTGACGACGCTGGACGACCGGACTTTGCTTGCATATTCGTACTAATTCAGAAGCACGAAAATTGCCGAGGCGCATAACATTATTCATAGTTCTTTGTAGTTGAGTACAATCTATAGGTTGGTATCAATTACAAGGCAACCTAGTTTATATCGATGTTAGAAGTAGTAAGAAGAATCAGGCTACATTCTTACATACAGTACAATCAGTACATACTTGAGGTCAACAACTACTTATACGGAAATACGCATAGAATACTCCTGTGAGTAAGTATAAGTACATTATTTATAGTAAGATATTATTATAATTCAAATTCAAATTCAAAAATCATTTATTTCAATAAAATCACAAGGATCACTTTGAAACGTCTTAGGAACTAGGTGAAGCTACGCCGATTCCACGCGACCAAGCCTAGAAGAATCAGGCAACAAACACGGCTTGGGGTCTACCTTTTTTTAATGATCCTTTCCTTAGTTCTATGTAGAGCACTGTGATGCCAATCGAACAAGGTGAAGGCTCAAACAAGAATAATAATTAAAAGTACTACTCAAGTACGTAAACAATAAAAAAAATAACTAAAGAGCCTCAGCACAAATTCAAAAAGCAGCACACGCTACACTTGATTTAGAAATAGAAATATAACTACTAATATTATAAATCCGTAAGTTTGTGATTAGATTTTATCTACACTTTTGTAGTCATCCCATCCTATCATCATCACATGCTAACACATGGAATGCTAACTACTGAAAAATGTGGACATGTACCAAATATAATGTTGTGACCTGCCCTTCAGACGTCTTCAGGATCTGAGCGTCTGGAGAACTGAGAGTTTACCCGCTATCGTACTTGGGGATTGCTTTACAGTCATGGTTAATTTCCGTCTGCCCGCTATCATCTAGTGTTACAATACAATAGTGTATTGTATCACTTGCAATGGACATTGCTATGACGACTAATGTCAAAAATGATTTGAGATTTTTTGCACACCGCGTATACCCAAATTATTAGGATTAGGATAGTTGAATATCGGTCGGTAAAATAAATAAATAAATAAAATAAATATTGGCGGACTTTACACACATCACCATCTAGCCCCAAACTAAGCAAAGCTTGTACTATGAAAACCAGATAACTGATAGAATACTTAACATACTTTTTTTTTTGTAAATACATACTTATTATACATAGTAACACCCAGACACAGAACAAACATCTATGTTCATCACACAAATGTTTGCCCTGGGTGGGGATCGAACCCACAACCTACAGCGTAGAAGGCAGAATAAATAAATCTTAGGTAAAAATAAATACGTAATAAAGACCGGCCAAGTGCGAGTCGGACTCGCGCACGAAGGATTCCCTACCATTATCTATAAAAAACGGCAAAAAAAACACGTTTGTTGTATGAGAGTCCCACTTAAATATTTATTTTATTGTGTTTTTTGTTGTAACAACAACAGAAGTACATCATCTGTGAAAGTTAGAGCTGTGTAGCTATCATGGTTCATGAGACACAGCCCTGTGACAGACGGACAGACAGACGGACAGCGAAGTCTTGGTAATAGGGTCCCGTTTTTACCCTTTGGGTACGGAACCCTAAAAATGAACAGTTTTGATTAAAAACGAAACGAGTGTTTTTGAAGAGCCAACTTTGGAAAATAAATCTATCGAGAAAAGTTTTACCAATCGTGTTTCTGTCTGTAATTTATCTAGATTATATCCATAAGTTATCTTTGTCATAAAAAACAAAACTGTATTTTTTTCGGTTATTGAGAAAAAACGATTCTGCATTCATCAAAATCATTTGTGGGTTTAAGGCTTGTAAACTAGACGGAAGCAATTTGTCCACCCAGTTGTGTTTGTACCTATTCAATAGCGGGTCATCACATCCACCGTTCGACCGTAGTTGGTGTATCCGCGGAAGTAGTCTAATTAAAGTGTATGTAGCCTAGCACTACCGCTTCACTTTCACTACGTAGATTGTAGGCATAAAGCGATTATTAGGCGCTAATTAGCTGGGATTTCCATTTTGTTTTATAATTATTATTATAAAACTTATTTCGCATAAAATTGGTGAATTACGAGTACGTATATGATAAATGAATATTATTTAGGTATAGACATTCGTAGCAAGATTTCCTGAAAAAAATCCTCTATTTCTTCATTGCACTGAATTTTTTTTTATAAATCCTACTAAATATTATAAGGTTGTATGTTGCTGAACCGATTTAATTGAAAATAAGAATAGATATAGTTCGTGTCTTGGATTAAAATACAAGGCAACGTTATATCCGGGTACGCTAGTAAATTTACCATCATCTTTTAAGTAACACTCAAAAATTTAGAAACACACATTTGATTTAAATATCGCCATGTTTTGAAAAAATATCCAAGATGACAAAAAAATAAAAAAAGTATCACGACTGTAATTCCCAAGTACGGTAGACATCCTCTCAGATCTCCAGGCGCTTAGTTCCTTTGAAGATGTCTAGTGGGTATAGTCAGAGGCACGTCCAAACATTATATTTGGCACATGCCCACATTTTGCAGTAGTTAGCATTCCACACGAAACACGATGCAAACCCATCGCCGCTTATAAGAATACTAACTGGTTTCCTCACGATGTTTTCCTTCACCTTTTTGATGCGGCATAATACATTTTTCGGACAGAAAAATCCATTGATGCACGCCGTGATTCGAACTCACGACCTTCAGAGGTACCGAAGTACCTCCCACTCGGCCAACACGGCTTATGTACTAACAAGTTAGCAAACATTTATCTGTTCTGCAATCATTGTAAAACGACTCCTCATACATCATACATATAATTGCCATTATAATGTATACGAACACAATAGTGAAGACATTTACTATCCTAGAATTGATTTAATGCATTGTGCATTTGTGCAATCAATTTTCATACTAATCAGGACATTGGGGCTATTTTGTAAAATCATGATTATCATAGAATTAAAACTATCGTGGTTGTTACTCATTGTAACTATAAATACGGCTAATTACCACGTTTTTTCTTGTATTGCTGACGTTTCGAGACAATTCAGATGCTCTTCATCATGAGCATCGACCGCGAGCGCGATCAACGGCAGATCGGCAAATACTCTTTCATGATGAAGAGCATCTGTACCAATAATTGGTACTGAATGCCATAATACCTACGCTTTTTATGCTGTTTAGGCACATGCTACCTATGCACCTACGCTTCCAATACAATACCTACGCAGAAGCGTAGGTATAGTTGCATAAACTGTGCATAGTTACTATGAAAAGTGTACAGATTAGGTATTCTCTAACATTAGGTTATTGCATCCAACATCATAACATGATAATCATGTTTTTACAAAATAGCCCTGCAGGTGCCTGTGAAGGTATTATTGATGGAAACGAATTAATTATCTCAAACTGAATCTAGATAGATAGATAAACTCTTAATTGCACACAGAGAAAACAAATAGTAAATAACAACAAACATAAATGTATAATGGACGACATTATCGCTAAAAAAGAGATCTCTTCCAGACAACCTTTGAACGGACTGAATTCATAAAATCAAGAAAAGACGCAATCTAAAGACTTTTTCAACCCAATCTCTATAATTTTTCATACCCCTAAGTGATAAATAAGGGTGGCATAAAGTTCGGGAGAAACTAAAAGTGTTTTTTTCTGTTGGATTATTGAAATTTGGCAGGACAACGTCTGTCGGGACAGTTAGTATACTATATAATTATATATAGATCTCCTCCAGTATGGATCCAGTACAATGCGTTACTCATTCCATATAGCTAGGTGCTTAGGTTCTATAGTTCTTTGGTTTTGCCACAGAATACGTAACATGTAGTTCTGGACATGCTCTTGTTACTAATGTGTTTATCTGTTTGTCAACAGGGCGGCACCATGCTGCAGCAGATCCTACGAGACATGTGGGTGGACCCCGAGATCCTGGCTGAGCTCGACGAGACGCAGAAGCAGACCCTCTTCTGCAAGATGAGAGAGGAACAGGTTAATACTTTATTTACAAAGCATGTTCAAAGAGCCAATAGTCTTCATTGAAGGAAAACGAAATATTTTATTCCTTTTAAAAGTAAATAGTTAGAATTACTGATAAATCCTATCATAATAATTATAAATGCGAAAGTTTGTGAGGATGTCTGTATGTTTGTGCCCCAATCAAGCCTACCACAATCTGATATGAGACGCGCTCTACCATAATTCGTAATTTATTTTATCAGGACAAGGTTTATAGAGAACAAATTGGATGTTTTCTGAAAGTGCTTTATTCTATGCGGTTATTGAAATTTGGACAGAAAAAAGTCTGTCGCGGGTCGGCTAGTAAAGTATAGAGTGTCTAGTAGAGTGTCTTTTGAGGTTTTTGGGGATTGGTTGGGTTTGGAGCGGAGTGTGTCGGGTTGTGTATTGTTTATTAGGTATTATGTCATTTAAAGTTTAAGTTAAGCTAAGTTGTTAAATTTAATGTTCAATTTCAGAGTTAGGGTTCAAAGTTCAATGTTCAAAGTATAAAAATGGAATTAGTTGTACGCACATATGTTTATGTTGTAACCCAGTTCAAAACTATAGTTTTATGGTCCCTATTTCTAAGTGGTTGTAACGTGTTGTGTGCGTCTTAATAAATAAATAAATAAATAAATAAATATATACAATACTGGCAAGCAATTACATAACTATTATGTCTAATTAATTTGCATGTGCTGTGAGCAAAAGAAAAAGAATAACGAAAGGGATAGTCAGAGACACCTCCAACCGCCTTATTAGACAATGAAGAGCGCACCCTGCGGGATTTTGTGCTAATCGCTAAAAAGTGTTTAGTGGCTAATTTTACTTATATTTGAAGTATTTGTATGAGCTGACAACTTCCTGGCACGCTAAACACATTAAAAAATTATTGGGATTGTTGTGCTAGCTGCTTTTAGTAGGGGATACATCAATGGGGATTTCTGGACAAAAGTCCAGAAATGCCCATTACAAACTAAATGAGTTGCCAATGGGGATTTCTGGACAAAAAGTCCAGAAATCCCCATTGATTGGGATAGTCAATGGGCATTTTTGGACTAACCCCAAATACAATCCGCAAATCCTTATTGTACCTACGTGACAGGTTACCAGTCCATCACATCGTAAAAGAACAATAACCGATGACACACAATGTGAATTGATTCTAGGGCGTGCTAGTTTCCTTACGATGTTTTCCTTCACTGATAAGCTAACTTGGTTATAGTTCCAGACTACCAGATAACCTTTATTGTCATGACAGTGGGTAATCACATTGTTTGTACATACCTTGTGCGATGATGATGATAAGGCACGATTTTCTAAGTTATCAAAACACCGGCTGCGTTTTAGAATAGAGGTGGATTTAGGTCACATATTTTAAATAATTACGTTAAAAAAACCGGCCAATTGCGAGTCGGACTCGCGCACGAAGGGTTCCGTACCATTATCTATAAAAAACGGCAAAAAAATCACGTTTGCTGTGTGAGAGCTCTACTTAAATATTTATTTTATTCAATTATGATACTTCAAGATACATCACTATTAGATGTACAAATGTACATTATAAATAGAGAGGCAACAAACTCGGTAATAAAACTAAAGCAATGTGATGGATGACCAGTGGTGTCATTCAACCCGCTACTAAAATAGCATGTACTATAATGTCCTACATAAAGTTCGCATAGAATACAGTATCTATATCTATCACGTATTTAGATCTAGAGCACTTAGGGTTCCGTACCCAAAGGGTAAAAACGGGACTCTATTACTAAGACTTCGCTGTCCGTCTGACTGCATCTCATGAACCGTAATACCGTTCTGTTGCCGCTATAACAACAAATACTAAAAATAGAATAAAATAAATATTTAAGTGGGGCTCCCATAAAACAAACGTGTTTTTTTGTTTTTTTTTTATAGACAATGGTACGGAACCCTTCGTGCGCGAACCCGACTCGCGCTTGGCCGGTTTTTTCTTGTTATGATTAGTCACCTAAGTCCCCCGCTTTGATAACTATTATTAGTCGATTAGGCTAGTTTAGATAATCGCTTATATCTAGAGATAATTAGTGTAAATATTACTTACGTAGTATCTAGATACTTGAATTAATTGTTACGCGGTCTCTGATCCCGAAAGATATTGAAGCTACGTTGTAGCTCATTGCTCCTTTTAAAAATTATGTTAAAGTTAAAATCAAAATTTATTAATTCCAATAGAATCACAAGGATCACTTTGAAACGTCTTAGGAGCTAGGTGAGCTACGCCTGTTCCTCGCGACCAAGCTTAGAAGAGTCAGGCAAGAAACACGGCTTGGGGCCTAACATTTTTTTAATGATGCTATGTAGAGCTCCAGTTTGGTGACGATCGAACTAGGTGAAGGCTTAAGGGGATGTATGTCGACGATTGCTCTTTTTCGAAACGAAAATAGAAATACTTCTGAACAAGGCCCATCTCCTATTTTTATAAGTATATTACTTCAGGTTCCTACCTAGATTTCTATTAAGCTAAAAACATAATAGCAGAAACTTTTCACGATAAAGATATTATTTCAAAATGATACGTTTTAGAATTTCTGATCGAAATATTTTGATACCTACCATTAAAATCAACTCGTGATTTATTGTTAAAGATAGGTAATATGTAGATCTAGATTTCTATTAGAATAGATTTTTGATAAGTAATTGTACATAATTTATATCATTAATTTATTCGAAAAGCAAAGGCGGACCACGCGCCGACGTGTGTTTGTCGTCATTGCAGCGGTCGGTAGAATTATTTATCGAAGTAATTAAAGATGGGTACATCTTTATTCACATATACTATACATTATAAAATAGGAGATGTAGCTTGTTCAGAAGTATTTCTTTTTTCGTTTCGAACAAAAACAATCGTCGACAGGGAGCGCCTTAAACAAAAAAATAAAAATAATACCCAAGCAGTTACAATAATAAAAAAATTGAGCTTCAGCAAAAGTTCTAAAGACAGCACACACTCCACTTGATAGATAAATAAAATCTAAAGATAATAGAATTATTTGCTTAAAAAATATATATGTAATATGTATGTATGTATGTATGTTTGCTTATATCTTTAAAACTACACAACGGATTTTGATGCGGTTTTTTTTAATAGATAGAGTGATTCAGGAGGAAGGTTTATATGTATAATAACATGCTACCCGTGCGAAGCCGGGGCGGGTCGCTAGTACAAAATAAAATAGTGCAGACAAAGTAAATTCAAATTTAGCTGTCGAGTGGCAGCAATTATTTTTTATGTAGGCTTTAAATCTTCTAACGGGAATAGTTTAATAGTTAGTTACAAAAATAATACCACCGTGTTCGGTCGGCACCACACTGGAGCTCTACATAGCAATAAGGAAAGGATCATAGAAAAAAAAGGTAGACCCCAAGCCGTGTTTGTTGCCTGATTCTTCTAGGCTTGGTCCCACCTAGTTCCTAAGACGTTTCAAAGTGATCATTGTGATTTTATTGAAATACATTATTTTTGAATTTGAATTTAATTTGAATAAAGAATAAGAGCTTCAGCAAAAGTTATAAAGACAGCACACGCTGCACTTGAAAGACAGAGAAATGGCATAAAATGACTATTTATAATTTGCATCGTTAAGGTGAAATTTTTGACGTTTTGTATGGGCTGAGTCTGCCCGGATAAGACGGAAAAAGTGATAAAACGGCATTATCTTGAAAATCATCAAATTTAAAAAAAAATTGTTATTAATTTAGGTAGTTTAAATCCTTAAGTTATCTTTGTCATAAAAAACAAAACTGTGCGTTTTGCGGTTATTGAGAAAAAACGATTCTGCATTCACCAAAAACATTTATTACTCGTCTTAAAAATAGAAGGGTAGGGTAAGAGAAGCTGGACAAATGTAACAAAGACACAAATGGCTAATTAACTAAATATAGCTCGCGGAACAGTCATCACTGATGCGTAACCACAATTCACATCAAATAAATGGTTTTTGTTCGGCTTAAATTACCAGCAAGTTCAATTAGGCACACTACAGAACTCGTAATGTTTGTTATTAATAGTCGTAGATTGTAAATAGTTACGTTCAGATTGACCAACGTGGAATCAAGGTCTAGAAAAACTAGAGAAGGGAAGGGAAATAAACCATATTTAAAAAATATAGTATATATTATAATAACTAGCCGACCCGTGACAAGCGTTGTTCTGTAATTTTTTTTTGTAACATAGGAAAAAGCTGTTTTAGTCAGCTTCCAATTTTTTCCCTACAAACCTTGTACTGATAAAATAAATTACGAATTTTGGTAGAATGCGTATCATTCATTAGTTAAAACTGCGTCGCTATGATGACTAAATGTTTTTAGTCTGTGGTGTCTGATTTGTTGCACACCAACGCCATCTATACCAAAATCATCCTTTTTGCGTTTTTTTATCATTTAGGGGTTGTTTTTTGGATTATAAGTTCCCCCTTTATTTATTCTGATTTTTTATCTACATACAACAGCAAATTTTAGCTTAATCCGTTTTGTCGTTTATTTTTGATTAGGGAACAAATATAGCAGCCTTATCACAAACTTTCGCATTTATAATATTATTAGGATTAGGATTCAATATAGTTTAATCGTGTACAATGATCATAATAACCCTTTCCTGAGTCACCTTTACAGGAGTTTCAATTTAACTTCATTCTGGAGCGGTCACATTTATTATTAGAACTGGTCTCACGATATTACTTGCCTTGCATGTTCATCTTAAACCATTTAGACCTTTACTTTGAACCCAATAAAAGGCAATATTTACGATTTGACAATAATGGTATTGAGAATTGAATCTATTATTCCGCTGAGAATCAAATTGCGTTTGGAATTAAATGGGTGTGAGATGTCGTCATAAATATAAACATAGAATACGCACACTTTACACACACACACATTATAAATATACATATTTTTTTAAGTTAATGCGATCCAAGGCAATATACCGGTTTTTATAGGCATGTTTGGTGAATGAAGTCATAAACGGGAGTGGCAAACACAACTTTACTCACCACAATATTTAATATCCTCTACTAATGAACTTAATTACACTACTATAATTAAGTTCATCAGTAGAGGATATGTTTAGGCTGCAAGACAAATTTTTGTATGACTTGTCATTGTTATAGATTGGGTACCTACTCATTTCCATGGTTTTCGAGGTATCTGATAATCACAAAACACAGCATACATAAGTACCTAATGAGTTCAAATCCTAATTTGAATAATGTATTATCACTACATAGTATAAAGCAAAGTCGCTTTCCGCTTCCCGCGTCTGTATGTCTGTATGTATGTTTGCTTATATCTTTAAAACTTCACAACGGATTTTGATGCGGTTTTTTTTAATAGATGGAGTGATTCAGGAGGAAGGTTTATATGTATAATAACATGCTACCCGTGCGAAGCCGGGGCGGGTCGCTAGTTACACTATACATCACAGTTTTTTTTAATAATAAACGCAGACATATCTGTTTTTTGATGAAATCTGTCTATTTGTCCTTGCTCACGTACCTAAGTTTTGTTGCAATCAACTTCAATCAGTTTCTATTTAAATCCGGTAAATTTGGCGACTTTGCGATTATCTAGCTAAAGCTTATTCTTATTGCAATCAAGCTTTGTTAGCTTTCTAAAAATGAAATCTATTTTACGCCCCCGAAACCTGCATACATTTTCTCATGGAAATCGTTGGAGCCATTTCCGTGATTCAGATAATGTATGTATATGTATGTTTAATCGTCGTTATTGATGGTTTCTATCGATAGTTTAGTAGAAACAGATTGAATTTGAATGCAACAAAATTGACGTAATGGAGAAGCTGTTCCCGTTTTATTACCATCAATATCATAACATATTTTAGATAATAATACTATGATGACATGATCTTCAATTTTGATAATAACAATTGAGCCGTCAGCATCGAATGGCAAAAAACGACCTTGTCCATTGAAAGTTTAGATAGACCGTGAATTATGAAATGACTGGAGGCAATGATTCGGCAGGAAATAGAAAAATTGAGCTGTGAAATTGAACGTAGCAACATAATAGAGAGTCGCAGGCAGATACGAGTGCCTAAAGTTTGATCACCGAGAAGTTATTTAATAAATAAATAAATAGGATCTCGACTGTAATCCCCAAGTACGGTAGACATGCCTCTGAGATCTTCAAACGCTTAAATCCTTTGAAGATATCTAGTGGGGGTAGTCAGAGGCACGTCCAAACATTATATTTGGCACATACCCACATTTTGCAGTAGTTAGCATTCCATACGTGACAGGTTGCAAGCCCATCGCCGCTTATAAGAACACTAACTGGTTTCCTCACGATGTTTTCCTTCACCGTTGTAAGCACGTGTTTTTGATGCGCATATACATTTTCGAACAGAAAAATCCATTGATGCACGCCTGGATTCAAACCCACTTCAGATTGAAAGTCGAGGTACATCCCACTCGGCCAACACGGCTTTTTATTTATTCATATTCATTTATTTATTGCTCCATTTGGTTACAATGGTCTTAAGGTATCACAGAGTTTCTCAGCCTGGACCCCGCTGAGGCATCTATTTAACTAATAATTATTTAACTTACGATGGGCTTGCAACCTGTCACGCGTAAAAAGCCCATCGCCGCTATCTACTGCAAAATGTGGACATGTGCCAAATGTAATGTTTGGACCTGCCTCTGACTAATCCCTTCAGACATCTTCAAGGATCTAAATGCCTGGAGATCTGAGAGGCTGTCTACCGTACTTGGGGATTACAGTCGTGATCCTATTTAATTTATTTTATTCGATGCGAAATAGTTTTTAAACTGAAACATTGTAGGCATTTTGACAACGCGAGTGAACGGATTTGGATTAAACTTGGTATATGAATAGTATACTACTATTTACCCAAGTACCACGCACAGTCGCTGGAAAAAGCTGGTAGCAAAAAGCGTAAAACATTTTTATTGGCATATTTTCCGTCTAGTCCGTCTACAGTCAACAAAAACCTTAAGAGGCTGCCAGTCGCTGATTGCTCTTTTTCGAAACGAAAAAAGAAATACTTCTGAACAAGCCACATCTCCTATTTTTATAAGTATACTAGCTGACCCGTGCCCGCTTCGCTGTGCGTAAGACATTTCTAATACCATCGTGGACTTTTTTGTAGTCGTTTTTAAGGTGTACAATACTGTAGTACATTATTTTGATATATCTCGTGGGGTTCAGCCAGCATTTGCAATGTAAGCGCAAAAAAATGTGTTTATTTACGACATCACATTAGAAACCTCTAAAATTATCAGTGTTTCTCTACTATATTATGCATGTATTATACATATAAACCTTCCTCCTGAATCACTCTAACTATTAAAAAAAACCGCATCAAAATCCGTTGAGTAGTTTTAAAGATATAAGCAAACATACATACATATTACATACAGACGCGGGAAGCGGAAAGCGACTTTGCTTTATACTATGTAGTGATTACTTCAGGTTCCTACCTAGATTTCTATTAAGCTGAAAACATAATAGCAGAAACTTTTCACGATAAAGATATTATTTCAAAATGATACGTTTTAGAATTTATGATCGAAATATTTTATATACCTACTATTAAAATCAACTTGTGATTTAATGTTAAAGATAGGTAATATGTAGATCTAGATTTCTATTAGGATAGATTTTTGATAAGTAATTATACATAATTTATATCATTAATTTATTCGAAAAGCTAAGGCGAACCACGCGCGGACGTGTGTTTGTCATCATTGCAGCGGTCGGTAGGATTATTTATCGAAGTGATTAAAGATGGGTACATCTTTATTCACATATACTATACATTATAAAATAGGAGATGTGGCTTGTTCACAAGTATTTCTTTTTTCGTTTCGAACAAAAATAATCGTCGACTGGCAGCGTCATAAATGAAGTACCGTCTAAAGGCCACCCAGTATAAGTAGGTACGTGTTTCGCACATGTTTTGCACTAACATTTTGAGGGATCTGGGGCCGTACCATCAGCTCAAAAGAATATTAATCACTGTGCGAGAGTGATAACGCAATACGAATTCGTATAGCGTTGTCACTTTCGCACCGCAAGTAATATTGTTTTCATATTAAGTACTTTAGGATCTTGTGGAATGGCCCTGGTTTGCCATATGCCGGATTTTAAAGCTTCACAAGTATGTGAAGCTTTAAAATCGTTCGATGATCTCACTAGTGAAGTAGTAACTTCACTAGTGAGATCATCGAACTAGGTAGAAAATCTCACGATAAGATACTGACCTCTTATCATGACATATCTTAAATCCTATTTGTCATAGTGTTTCTAAATCATGGTCTATGTATCATTGGTTATGCTTAGAAAACAAGCACTGCTCGCATTCACAATAAGTCCTTCAAGACATCGTGAGTTGATACGATTTTAAGGCACGATTTTGAACCACCAGGAATTTTGTTGGCCTTCAATTAACGCGTTGCAAGTAACAAAATATAGATACCTAACTAGTTGAGAAGGCTTCGGTAAATATAAGTACTATAAACAGTACCTATGTGTGTGTGTGTGTATTGGAATTATCAGATGTGCAAGGCTGCATCATTGAACAATGAAAGTAAATCCAAGAGACAATAACGAGACTTCTTCCATACACAATAAGTTATCATGCTATTATTAATTAAAAAACTTGTACCTATGTTTGTTGTTCAATCACGACTGAACCAATTTAGGAGTAAAATATAGTTTGGGAACGCCACGTAAAATCTCCAATAGTCTATACATATAATAAACATATAATAAAACTATACTACTAAACTACGGGAAGAATTTTGATGAAACTTTTTTTGTAATGTAGCTATTAGTTCTCGGCAACTTAAAGGCTATATTTTATTTTGATGATTGGAATACCAGATGTGAAACTATCTGTCCCCCAGCGAAGCGGGCACGGGTCAGCTAGTATTTAAATAGAATCCCTCTTGCTGTACCTAACCTATCTAAAGTAATGTCAAAATTGAAATGTCTCCGTCAATTTCAGGTGCGTCGATGGCAGCAGTGGGATCAGAAGGTGGGTACAGACGAGCAGCGCCCCAGTTTCCACAAGAATGGCAAGAAGCAGGTGCAGTTTCTAAAGGGAGAGGACGGTGAGCCTTGGGTAAGGATTCTAAACTTTCAATAGATAGAGATAAGTTTCAAAATGCGGTAGCAGATCCGCTGATTGTGGCCATTTTGACATTTTAATTTTCAAATACATGGTTTATATTGAAAAAAATATAAAAACGACGATTTTTAAACAATAAAGAATAGAATATTTATCTATCTCTTAGATTAGGCACAGGTTTTGAAACAAGCAATATTTATTTATTAATTATTCATATTTAGATAGACAAAACGGGAAATATTTAGTTGAGGTCAATCAAGTCTATAGGTGTACCTAAGTGTAACGCATCATAACTGTCACTAATCAAAATGTACCATAGACAAAGAATTGTATTAACTACAGATTTTAAACAAGTTTGTTTGCTGGTTTGAAGATGACCAAAACCGGGATAGGCACCACAACCGGGTCTTTGAATCTATATGAGTCTGATTATCCGTATGGAAGACATTCCTAAGATTTTTAAAGATGTTTAGAAGGGTAGTGAAATAGAACGTTATATTTGAAAGAAAACGTTATATTTGGCTCGTGCAATTTGTTTATTCATTTCCAGGTTGCAAGCCCATCGCTGTTTATGTTAGTACTTGTTCTAACAGATGACACGCTTGCAGAAAGCACAGAAAGTCAATATGTCAAAAAATATGCTTAAAACTTGAATCAGACATGGCAGTTCATCCTCCGACGTCAGGCTTTCAGATCATGATGATTAATCTGATGTATGAATCCAAACAGTAGGAATATTAATGAATAGAATATGAGAGACAAAAGGTCACCGCGGTGGATTAAGAATGTTTTAAAAACAATTATTGGTCACGCTCTGCAATTATAGTCGGCAATGAACTTTTGGTCAATAGCCTTTAATTGGTGATGTACGAAGATTTGTTTTTATAATATTTATTGTATCTTCCTTTAACTGCTTATGACGATCGAACAAGGTGAAGGCATAGACGAGAACGAAACCGTATTTTGCATAAATCATTCGTAAAGTATAAAAATAGATAAAACATAAACATGCAGTAAATATCATAGTTTTTATGAAAACACTGTTGACTTGCGCTCGTTAACTTTTACTACCATCCGTTCTTTTCAAATATAGTCGGGAAAATAAGTGTAAAGATAATAGTTACGTAGTATCACGATAGCTATAACCAAATACTGAATATTGTTTAGCTAATACTTGGGAACGTTTTCATGATAGATTTCAAAATAGTACTTTAGGCGTTACAAATGATACAAAGGAATTAGCCATAGCAAGCGTTCCTAGTATGTTTTCAAGGTTTCAACCATAAACACCAGTTGACCCAGTTGCAGCAATTGTAATCAAAAAACGCCGGAAAAAGACCATCACGTCCACCGAATTCTTTTCAATGGCTAAACGCCAAAACAAGGACTTACGAAGGCTATATTTTCCATTGTTCGATATACTTTACAGAAAGTATAATGAACTGTATCACGGTGGATTAAGGTTGAAGGTAGTTGGCAAATATTGACCATTTAGAACAGAAGGCATTTTGTCACGGCTTTTAGACGCAGTGAAAAGGTGCGGTCAGTGCAAACAACTAAATTACCTGGTATTGTTTAGTTTGTAAGCCTTGCTCATGAACAAAGCGATGCTGTTTGATACACTGAACAAATTTCTGAAAATATTAGGTATAACTTGAAAAGACTATGTGACTTGTTGAAATACGAGTATCTCCAAGCATGCTAGACATACATATTGATATCCAGACACTGGATGGGCTTGCAACTTTTTATATATAGAATAATAACTCCTGTATAAAGAGAGCATGTCCCAAATTCAATGTTTGGAAGCACGCTTCTGACTATGCCTGAATGTAGAACAATTAGTTTATGGTTTTGATTTCGCGATTGAATACATTTGTTTGTACATTGTGTTATAATTATGTATGTATCGCTTATATTTCCAGGTGTGGGTAATGGGAGAGCACCCAGAAGACAAGTCCATAGAGAGCATGCTGGCCGAAGAGTCTAGGCAGAGGGCTTTGGCACAAGCAAGGGAGGAGGCACATCAGTTGAGGAAATCCGTGGAGAAGGAGCTCACTCAGCTGATTGACTACCAACCTATGGACAGTTTGGAACAGGTAACTAATCCAGCATCTAGATAACTGGCAAAACTGTCATTTAGATCGAGAAAGAACAACCATTGAGAAATAAAGTGTCCAGTCTCCTAATTAAGTTATTCCTGTTTATCCAATTGGTAGTCCACGGCCACTTAGTAAAACCAAAGGGTCATTCATAAGGCAAAAATAATGGTTCTCTGAGGGGCCGAGGCTGAGTAGCCCTTTGGGAATAAACAGCTTGGATCTGATTCTTGATTGCTATGAGAATGTTAGCATCTATTTCAGAAAACTCCTATAAAACTACACTTTCTAGCCATAACATTCTAAATTAAATCGTTTTGTTAAAGAAATTTGGTTTGTTAATTCCAGAAGTTTGATTTATCACCAAAAAGTATTGACTCCATGGAAGAAAACCTCGAGATCTACTGTACGGTCGATGAACTCCGACAGAGGATCGACGCCCTAGAGCCCGAGGTTAAGGCCTTGGAGAAGGTGGACCTGGATGACGTCAGCGATGACAAGTCAGACTACTGCGACAAGTCAGAGTACTGTGAGAATATGAAGCTGGATATTAACAAAAACACTCTTCATTTCAACTTTATTGAAGGGAAGAGGGATGTATTACAGGTGAGCACCGATTTTAAACACATCCAATTCCATACAAAGATTGATCTAATCTAAACTCATTTTATGTCCTGGATTTAGCATGAAACTTCAATCATGCCAGTTAACTGTATTGATGGAAATGATATAGGTACTGGCTGTGGTATAAATAAAATTGTTTGTTTAAAAAAATATTCATTGAAATTCTCGCTCTCACACTTTGCTTGTTGTAAGAGTGAAGAGGACAACATGATGTAGTGGGCTATACCGTGTAACTCTTGCAACTGTATGTTCAAGCGAGGAATCTCTTTTCCAGGAGATCGGCATGCCCAACTCGGGAGATGGCGTGAGCGTGAAGGTAGCAGCGTGGGAGAGACGCGTAGCTGCTGCCAGAGCTACCGACATCCTGCGGACACTCCGCGCCAGGAGAGCCAGGACGTTGCGTGACGCTGTTCTGCATGCTACTGACCATGATGAAGCCTGGCGGGAGCAGGGTAAGATTATCAACTAGCTCTTGTTTGCGATTGTTATACATCCCATCTCAATACCGAATTCATCTGGACATTACGTGGAGTTGAAGTTGTTTTAAGCCAGGTACTCACTAGCGAGACAGATACAGTAAAGAGTTAGCATAACTCGGTATTCGCTCTCGACGCGCGCCCTCGTCGATTTGTACACACCATTGTTTTATTAACACGATTACCCGGCTTTACTCTGTGCCGTTTTCTAATGTCAAACCAATTAAATTATGCTAAATCAATTTTGAAAATGCCTCTTTTACCTCAGTTGTAGAAAACACAATAGATCAAGATGTTTTGTCTTTGAATTTTGTCCTTGCATGGTTTTCAACATATTATGTGTTCACAGAACGCAAAGCAAAGGAAGCAGAAGCAGCAATGAGGCAGATCGCGCGAGCTGCCCGCGAAGCACACCGACGGAGCGCCGATATTCCTACCACGCATATACCCGACGCTACACAATGTAAGTTACAATTACAGCATTATTTCCTACACTTGGTTTTTTTTCGTCCATGTCTGACCTGAACAACAAACCCTGAGGTGGACTTTGCAGGGATTCTGTGATTTAGAGCGTCAAATTACCCAAAAATCGTACGTACTTTGGCAAAAATCTATCAAAGAATGCATAAACGTTACTCGTGTACCTTAAGGCGAGTAATAAATGTTTTTTATGAATGCAGAATCTTTTTTATTCAATAACCGCAAAACATACAGTTTTGTTTTTCATGACAAAGATAACTTAAGGATATAATCTAGATAAATTACAGACAGAAACACGATTGGTGAAACTTTTCTCGATAGATTTATTTTCCAAAGTTGGCTCTTCAAAAACACGAGTTTCGTTTTAAATCAAAGTTATGATCTATAATAGAACTAAACTTAATAGCTAAACAGTTTATTTTTATATAATTCGTAAGATAATCATACTAGCTAAATAAATTACAGACAGTTTCTTTTTAAATTTGATGGTTTTCGAGATAATCCAGTTTTACTCAAAACGTCAAAAATTTCACTTATCACCTTAACTTGAACCGCCTACCTACAATATTTTTTTCTATGGAATTCATTCTCATTTAGGCGATATTTTGAGAATAAATAAATATCACTACATAGTATAAAGCAAAGTCGCTTTCCGCTTCCCGCGTATGTATGTATGCTTATATCTTTAAAACTACACAACGGATTTTGATGCGGTTTTTTTTAATAGATAGAGTGATTCAGGAGGAAGGTTTATATGTATAATAACATGCTACCCGTACGAAGCCGGGGCGGGTTGCTAGTTAAACCTAAATTGTAGTCGCAAGTTTTTAAATGTATGGCTCTAAGACTTAGGCTCTAGCATAAGTACAACCCGGTCAGAATATCTGTGCACCTCGCTGGAATGCGGCGCCTCTCCCGCTCTCTCTCTCTCCCGCCTCGCCAGTACCCATGACGTCACGAGGTGCACAGATATTGTGACCGGGTTGTAAAAACGTTACTTCTGATGTTTCAGCCGGCAAGCCTCCAAACACAGATGCAGTGCTGGAATGGTTTCGGGCGAAGGAACTGCCGCGAGGCGTAGGATTTGATGAAGACAGCAAACCGTTCGACTGGTTCCATGGTGAGATTAACACTCCTAGATCACCACTATATTCAACTAACTGCCTGCCCCGTTTTCGCACTTATAAAGTTCATAGACATTTTCGATACCTTAGGTTACATTATTGTAATTTTCATAGGGATCTCTAATTTTTTTGTAAATAAAATATTAACTCTGTTACTCGCTGATAAAGTAGCTTTTGATAGGGGAAATATTTTTTAAAATGGTTGTAGTAGTTTTTAGTTTATCTATTACAAACAAAAATACAAATTTTACCTCTTTAACATAAAAGTAGTGTAGATGTAGATGTAGTTAGTGTACTCATAGATAAATGAAATACGTGCTTAAGTATACATAATGCATAATTAATTACTTCCGCTGGAGCTAGGCAAGCTCGTAGAAAAAAAAACCGGCCAAGTGCTAGTCGACTCGCGCACGAAGGGTTCTGTACCATTATCTAAAAAAAACGGCAAAAAACACGTTTGTTATACAACCACTTAAATATTAATTTTATTCTGTTTTTAGTATTTGTTGTTATAGCCGCAGCAGTAATACATATGACATAATCTGTGAAATTTCAACTGTCTAGCTATCACAGTTCATGAGATACAGCCCTGTGACAGACAGACGAACAGCGAAGTCTTAGTAATAGGGTCCGTTTTTACCCTTTGTGTACGGAACCCTAAAAACCTACAATACGTAAATCGTGGGCTATTGTATCCAAAAATATAATAATATTGTAGTTTGAGACTTCTCTAGATGATTCGAAACATTGTCGGTGCCTTCATCAACATTATATTTTTACATGAGCAATTTCCCCATTTGTCATAATGTATTGTATCAATTACTTTTATCTTACAGGTCTTATCACCCGTTCGGAGGCTGAGGAGATCCTCTCCAGCCAATCCCAAGGCAGCTTCCTGGTCCGCATCTCCTCCAGGGTATGGGGATATGCGGTGTCTTACCGCGGTCCGTCACGCTGCAAACATTACCTGGTGGAGACAGCGCCTGATACAACCGGGTACACACTGCTGGGGGCTGAACAACAACAGCATTCTAGCTTAGGTATGTTATAGTACTGTACGGTACAAGCGACCGTGCATCTTCCTGGGTCAGCAGAAAGGCGCTGCGCGTGCGACCCAGTTGCAATCATTTATGTTATTTAATTTATCGCAAATTATTAGCAATAGCAAATGTGTCAGTCCGCATTCAGCCAACAAGGGCACGCGTTCTCGCCATCATTACCATCATCAATATATTAGTGTAATACAGCTCACTCATTATATCTTTATTGCCATAACAAAAGTATTATCATTTTAACAACCTAGTTGTACGGTTAACAAGACACCGTACAAGTACCTTAAAGATGTGACTCTGACTGCCCCTTTTAGACATCTACGAGGATTGAGCGCGTGGAGCCCTTGTAGACATTTTCAAGGGTTGAACGCAGTTGAACGAAGGGTTGACCTGAGATGTCTACTTGAGGATTACAGTCGTGATATTTTCAAGAAAACGCAAAATGCAGGTCTGCTCCAAATGTATGGCCGTGCTTCTGACTAACTCTAATATCTTTAAAGATCTGAGCTCCTGGAGATCTGAGAGGATGTATACCGTACTTGGGGAGTACAGTCGTGATCTTATTTCATTTCGAGTTTCCTTTTTATCATCCTATGCTTTAGGTTGTGCATTTATTTGTCAGTCAGTCAGTCAGTAACCTATGATTAAATTTAGATAATTAAACGTACATTTTTGTTCCAGCTGATCTCATAAAATACCACAAAACCGTACCCATGACAGAATCTGGCGGCGAATTACTGGAGACTCCATGCGCGCCACTCAAACCGCTTATACTCAGCGCACCGCCGCCATCTTGAATACACGCCGCCATCTTTAAAACGTTTCGTTGTACCTTACGCACATTGGCGGACGGGGCGTAGAGGACTAAAAATTCAATTGAATTTAATAGTTATCTAATCGAAATAACGTATATATTTATATGCTCGGTGATCTCGCAAAACGCTGCAATCCTCCGAGGCCGATTGCCGAGCATTGAAATATAAACCTTATTTCGATTGAATAATGAATTAATAACAACAAAATCTTCATTTTACGTATGCTGGCTTTGTGGCGCTTCCTCGAGCGTCTAATCTGAAGGCGCCCTAAAATTCAATTGATAAATTTAAAATTTTCTGCGTACCCGTCTGCTTCGGGGCGCAGGCCATTACACGCTGCACCCGCCATCTTTAAGGCGCTCCCAGTCGATGATTGTTTTTGTTCGAAACGAAAAAATAAATACTTGTGAACAAGCCACATCTCCTATTTTATAATGTATAGTATATGTGAATAAAGATGTACCCATCTTTAATCACTTCGATAAATAATCCTACCGACCGCTGCAATGATGACAAACACACGTCCGCGCGTGGTCCGCCTTAGCTTTTCGAATAAATTAATGATATAAATTATGTATAATTACTTATCAAAAATATATTCTAATAGAAATCTAGATCTACATATTACCTATCTTTAACAATAAATCACAAGTTGATTTTAATAGTAGGTATATAAAATATTTCGATCATAAATTCTAAAACGTATCATTTTGAAATAATATCTTTATCGTGAAAAGTTTCTGCTATTATGTTTTCAGCTTAATATAAATCTAGGTAGGAACCTGAAGTAATATACTTATAAAAATAGGAGATGTGGCTTGTTCAGAAGTATTTCTTTTTTCGTTTCGAAAAAGAGCAATCAGCGACTGGGAGCCTCTTAATCTGCTCCAACACACGCACTTGTTTTATATTGTGAGATTTCTTTTTATAGCGAATATCAGCTAATAAGGACAATAATAAGTCATGATTTAGTTATTAAGATGTGATAGTTCTTGTATGTTGTATCCCTATATTTTTGTCCTATTTATTGGTGAAAACAACTCTAGGATGATAGATGCTTGAACTATTTTAGGCGCCCATTTTCACTATTTATGAAAAGGGTTTTTCGAATATTATCAATCAATCAATCAATCATTTTTATTTCAGACACATACATAAAAAATAAATTATAATTATAAATGCACAGTCCATATTTTAAATTAAATTTAACCTAACCTATAATATACCTATAAATGTAAACACCCTGGACAAGAGAGCATTCATGCACTCTTGTGCACGACATGCTCTCCAGTCCAGTGCTTCATGAATAATCAGAATAATCAGAATAATCCACGCACCTGCGCATCAGGGACGCTGATCTTTTGCGCATTATTGCTGCAAATCCGTCCACCCGAGCATCCACAAACATTCCCGATGCGCTACAAAAGCGTGGCAATCCCATTAGTACCCTAAAAGCATTATTGTATTGGACACGCAAGGCATTCCATGTTTTCTGCGTATGCTTAACCCATAGGCTGCAAGTATAAAACGATTGGCAGTATGCTCTAAACAGTGTTGTTTTTACCTGCCTAGTGCAACGCGCAAACCTACGGGCCAACATATTAGCTCGGATGGATAATGCCCTGCGTTCCCTCTCCATATCTATTTCATCTGTGAGTTCCTCGGTAACCCAGTGGCCCAGATATTTAAATTTCGAGGCTTGCTTAAGTTCGCTGCCATTCAGTTTAACTGGCGGGACAGTGTCATAGCTCTTCGAGCCAGCCTTGAAAACCACTATTTCACTTTTGCCCGCATTATATTTGAGCCCATGGGCCTCCGCATACCGCTCACAGATTTTGACCATCCTCCTGAGGGCACTGATCGATGGGCTCAGCAGCACCATGTCATCGGCGTAACTAATGTTATTTACAATAACGCCATCTATTGAACAGCAAACTTGGGTGCTGCTGAGCTCACGTATCAGGCGGTCCAAAAACAGGTTAAAGAGTCGGGGTGAGGTCAGGCCGCCCTGCCGCACCCCACATTCCACCCCGTACACGTCCGATAGTGTTCCCGTCCATTTGACATGGTTTAACTGATTGCCATACCAGTACTTAAGAAGCGATATTAGTTCCCGTGGAAGTTCAGTATAACTGGACAGCTTCTGCCACAACCTATCGTACGCCACAAGGTCAAAAGCCTTGGAAAGGTCTAAAAAGCAGGCGTAGACAGGTGTTTTTCTGCTAGTGTAGTACTGGACGGTGTGTTTGAGGTTTAGCAAAGTTTTTAATAGGACATACTCAAATCAAAAAAGTTAAACTAAGTATTTCTTTAAGAAATTATGGCTACTCTATGAATATCAAGTAACATTTAGGGATGTGCCTTTGTCGATAGTATTTCAATATCGATGGTGCTAATTCGAATGTTATAATAGCGAGATTGATCTCGTCGGTATTTTAAATTATGTTCTAAGTTCGATAACTCATCTTGCATTTTCGTAGAATTTAAATGATGAACAAATTGATGTATAATGTTCCAGTAAAATTAATTAAGTAGTTTTTTTATAAGAGCTGATTCATTTTGCGTGAAATTGTAATCTAAGAGAGTACATTTTATCCAAATAGTCGACCTTTTAAATAGATATACGGCTAACTAACATGTTTTATTTTGTATTCACCGATGCTCATGCTGAAGAGCATCTAAATTGTCTCGAAACGTCAGCTATTAGCCGTATTTCTATTGGAAATGATTTCACGATATTTTCATTTCTATGAGTCTTCCTTATCCTGTGACGAATATTTTTTACAAACGCAATTTGAATCATACTATATAAAATGTGTATTTTTAGTGTCGATTACGATTATATTTTAGGTATGTGATAATCACTCAGTTTGCTCTTAGCGCTTCTATGTATCTGCGCTTCAGTATTATCGTTGCTAGAATGAATCCGAATTCTGACAAAATAAACCAAAGTCAAAAATCATCAGAAATCGGATATCGCTTTCTCTTAGGTTTGTAGTTACTTTAAAATGATTGTATGCCATTTTGTTTCGTTTATAGGTAACCTATAGATCTATGATATTATATTATTTTAGTCATAACTGCCAACAATATGCATTAAATGATGTAAAATATTTTATTGTTTTTTTTACCTTGCAATCATTATTTATTTTTACAATGAATTAGCAAAATCAGACCAACCATTTACGCGTGATGCCGTGACCAAGGGAAATAGGTATACATTTTTATATAAAGATTCGATTGACTAAAAGGTAAAGGTTATTAAAAAAAAGTGTTTATTAAATTTGCGTGTAAAATGTAACACTATACAATATTTACAAATAACATATCGTGTCCGTCCGTAAGCTACAACTTACGCAAAACTCGTCTAAACATTCAACAAAATTATTACTATAAAACCCCTTTGGCAGTGCCTGTAAACTTGCCTAATTCTTCACCATACATTACATTTTACACAAAACTGCAAGAAAAAATGAAAAATAAAAACTATGGATTTTATTTACGTTGCGAAAAATATTAATTACAGTCTTCTTAGTCTGAACAAGAAACGTATCGTTTTATTTCGAATGAATTGTATCCTGATATCGCTATTTAACAATGCTAAAAAATAAAGAAATAAACAAAATACTGACGATAATTTCATCGATATGAGGATACCTTTTTGGGACAGCACTATTTGGTATTGCGTAGGTAATATTAAAAATCGGCCCATTAGACAAGTTGCAATCGAAGCGCTATCAAACGTCTTTCAACTTAAAATATAATCAGCTATCACACAAGAAATCTACAGCTATTCCAACTACGAGTATGTGCGATTTTATCTTCAATATATGTGTCGTCGACGCAATATTCGTAGAAAGAAAATTCACGAAATGAAAATAAAAGCGCACATTTTGAGTTGCTACCTAGCTTGTAGTAGGATACAGTGGACCTCCGGTAATCCGACAAACATTATGCAGGGCAGTGTCGGACTATCGAATTTGTCGGATTATAGAGCACTGCCTAAGACCCCTAGAGTCCGGAATATTTACAAAAAATTCTCTAACAAAACATCTTGTAATCCGACAAATTACATATCCAATGTTAAGATTCTATATGTTATAATTAAACAAAGTCATGTCGGATTACAGGGGGCGCTGGATTAGACAGAGGCCTGATTATCGGGGGTCCACTGTACTAGGATAAGCCACGCAGTAACTGACCACAAGAATTGCATACAAGCTTTTACGATTTATAAAAGAAAATGTTAATTACAAAATCTGATTTTTAGAAATAAATTTGTTAATCAACTTTTGACATTACAAGTTATTATGTACATGGCCTCCAATCATATACCAACGGTGCCTAGATAAAGTAATCTATTTGGTATTCCAGGAAAGATCAGCTATGTATGTATATTCCTAGTTTTGTCCAATTCCGTTTGAGCGTGATTGAGCTAGAAACATCAAAAAATCCTCGCAATCTTTCAGATTTTTAAAATCATTAGCCGACCCGTGACAGACATTGTCCTGTCAAATTTCAATACTTAATCGAATAGGAAAGACTGAATGTTTTTAGTCTGTTATGTCAGATTTGTTGCACACCAGCGCCATGTATACCAAAATCATCCGCGTTAAAATATTTGCGTTTTTTTATTATTTCGGGGATGTTTTTCATATTTTAAAGTAGTCTATGTTTTAATCAGGCATTATATCTACATCTACAGCAAATTTCAACTGAATCCGTTTTGTCGTTTAGACCTGATTGAGCCACAATAATACATACAAACTCACAAACTTTCACATTTATAATATTACTAGCTGTCCCGACAGACGTTGTCCTGTCAAATGTCAATAATCCCACAGAAAAAAGCACTTTCCGTTTTTCCCGATCTTTACGCCACCCTTATCACTTAGGGGTATGAAAAATAGATGTTGGTCGATTCTCAGACCTACTCAATATGCTCACAAAATTTCATGAGAATCGGTCAAGCCGTTTCGGAGGAGTACGGTAACTAACATTGTGACATGGAAATTTTATATATTAGATTAGGATTAGAAACGCCACGAACATGGTTGTTGAAAATGACTAGTTACTGCATGGCATACATGAATTTATGAAACTTCGCGTTACGATTGCAACTTGTCCAGCCCCCCTCAGTAGTGTCCGGCTCGCCAAAAGCCGCTTGGCATTAGTCACATGTACGGTAGGTTGGTGGGAGTCCGCGCGAGAGCGCCCAAGTCCACACCGCTCCGCTGAAAATAATCATTATTTTTATCAACCGATGAAAAAGGAGGTTCTTCATTCAACGTGTAGGTATATTTATGAGCAAGCCACAGCCTACAGCGCTGAAGGCAGTAACTCTGCCTTCAGCGCTGTAGGCATGTAGGCTGTAGGCTGTGGGTTCGATCCCCACCCAGGGCAAAAAATTGTGTGATGAACATAGATGTTTGTTCTGTGTCCCAGACACATGTTAATAATATGTATATGTTAATATGTATTATTATATGTGTGGGAAGAGTCCACTTTTTGCAGAGTTTTCACTGCACTTATCGGTACGTAGCAGGTAGAGAATACAATCCCGGGATCCCGGTCATTTTCCGGATTTTCGTTATTGATTTTTTTTATTTGGGTCCTTTTAGAAATCTATTTTAATCCCGGAATAGTCCCGGGATCCCGGGATTACGCTACAAAAATCCCGTAATCCCGGGATTTAAAAACATGTTCGGGATTGTATTCCCTTTAGTGGTGTTTTATTAAGCTTACTGTATTTTCCCAATTGCTAGATTCGAAGGGTTTCATTGCGGGCTGGTGCACCGCGTGTGGTTTCTTCACCTTCTTCATTGGACTATTACTTGCTGGAGAAAGCAAAAAAATACATTAATTGTATTACACCATTAAGCGATTGACAGAACAAAAGTAAAAAAGTCATAAATCAAATCACAAGGATCACTTTGAAACGTCTTAAGGTATAAAATGCCTGCAGTCATTATGAAACTAGAAGTTGGCCTTACCCCCCGGCACATAGGGCAGGGAAAACTCTGGACAGGGTTTTTTGGAGATTTTCTTGGCGACCGCCCGCCCTCGGAGCAACTCCTCGTCCATCACCAGTTTATTGTTCACTCTGACAAAGGAAAAATGAGAATAATTGAAAATGGAAAAATCTCAGGAAACAACTGATTCTGCAATTTTTCACTGATTCAAAAAAAATAATTCAAAAATCATTTATTTCAAAAAAAACCAAAAGGATCACTTTGAAATGTCTTAGAAACTAGCTGAAGCTACGCCGATTCCTCGCGATTAAGCATAAAAGAATCAGGCAACAAACACGGCTTGGGTTCTACTTTTTTTTTTCAATGATTTGAAAAAAAAATTGTCCTTAATGTTATGTAGAGCTCCTGAGTGCTATTACCTAAGGCTTCCCTCACTTGGTAAGTACGCTACTTTTACGGTGCGTTTTACTTGTAGTGTGCGAGCAAAACCGGGGTAAAAACTATGTACTCATCTATAATTTCGTTCTACGAAAATTACCTGACTAAAGTCAAATTAATGCATGTAATAGCACGTTTATGAAAATAAATTTCTTACTTTTTGATATAAGGAGTTCGCGGATATGTATTCACCGGCACAGGAAACGTCTGAAACAAAATGCAGCAACGAGTTATTCACAACTAACTGTTTTCTTTTGTATAGAATGACAAAGGTCGTGGTTATAAGGTCAATACATATACGAGTAAATATCACTACATAGTATAAAGCAAAGTCGCTTTCCGCTTCCCGCGTCTGTATGTAATATGTATGTAATATGTATGTATGTTTGCTTATATCTTTAAAACTACACAACGGATTTTGATGCGGTTTTTTTTTATAGATAGAGTGATTCAAGAGGAAGGTTTATATGTATAATACATGCATAATATAGTAGAGAAACACTGATAATTTTAGAGGTTTCTAATGTGATGTCGTAAAAAACACATTTTTTTTCTACAATAAAGTCCGCGATGGTATTAGAAATGTCTTACGCACAGCGAAGCGGGCACGGGTCAGCTAGTATAGTATACTAGCAGACCCGGCCACGCGTTGCTGTGTCAACAGATATCGACATCTGTTAGACTTTTTTGGAGCTAACAGATAATTGTGACTGTCAGATAAACGAATAATTTGCAATAAAATAATATTGCGACTATAAATTGAGATGTAAGCTATCCTATCTTTCAAGTTGGATCAAACTGCACACGTGCAAATTTTGATTAAAATCGGTTAAGTAGTTTAGGAGTTCATCGCGGACAAACAACGTGACGCGTAATTTATATATCAATATTAAGACTAGCTTTCGCAACAGACGGTGTCCTGTCAAATTTCAATAATCCCAGAGTTTAAAGCACTTTCAGTTTTTCCCGAACTTTAAGCCACCCTTATCACTTAGGGGTTTAAAAAATGCGAAACGACCTATTCTTAGACTTACTGAATATACACAAAAAAATTAATTAAAATTGGTCAAGCCGTTACGGAGGAGTTACAAAAACTGTGACACGAGATACACGTGACACGATTTTAAACTTAAGACTAGCTGTACCCTACGTGCGTTGCTACGCCACCAACTCAGAAACCTTCGTGGGCTCATGCACAACAATGTGATGATCTTTGCTAAAGATCATCACATGATCAAATGCATAGTTTACAAAGGATATACAGACAAACATTCATTTTTATGTTTAAAGATTTAAATATGCTAACAGTGTTCTGTTAAAATTGTGATGTTGCTTGGTTCCCAGCAAGATAAGGCTTATTAGAAGACTAATTTGATTATTAACATACTTGAAAGGTGTCGTTGATAGCTCTCGCCAGAGATCTGGGCGGGGCAGGGCGAGCGGTCGGCGGTAATACTCCACAGATAGCATTACCCTGCAAAATAATCATCACAAGATACTTAATCATTATAAATAGACGAAATATCAAATAAGCCAATAAAACTGTTGCTTTTTTAGGGTTTCGTACCCAAAGGGTAAAAACAGGACCCTATTACTAAGACTTCGCTGTCCGTCTGTCCATTTGTCTCTCACAAGGCTGTATCTCATGAACCGTGATAGCTAGACTGTTGAAATGTTCACACATTATGTATTTCGTTGCCGCTTTAACAATAAATACTAAAAACAGAATAAAAAAATATTTAAGTGAGGCTCCCATACAACAAACGTGTTTTTTGGGGGTCACGTAGTATGGGTTCCAAAAAGGAGATTATTTTCTCTCTTCCTCTTTCATTTCTTTACTTACTTCCCCGGTGTCCTGTGCTTGGATTGTGGCTGCAGGCTGCGGTTGGCTTTTCTTTTCCGCAGCTCCCGTTTCCAGTGATCCTTCCGAATCTGAAGAGTTTCGGTTATTATATACATATACATAGGTACATACATACATACCTATATAAAATCACGCCTGTTTCCCAGAGAGGTAGTCATACCACGGCTTTCCAGTTGACATACTTGTTTTGCTTCATTTATTTCCATCACATTCCTCATGTTTTGTTCATCTTACTAATATTATAATAGTTCGTACCTACCAGATAGTGGCTAACCTTAGGTGACTATTTATTTGTTACTTCAAAGTATTAAAAAAAAACAAGTGTTTAAAATACTCACTTGGCGTGTAATTGTAGTCAATAAGCGACTCTCCCGCCGTACTGTCGGTTCTGGATCTGCTGTGATCCTGAAAAATGTAATGTAGCCCTGAAAATGCTAGTGTGAGTAATCATGAAAAACCTTGTCCAATCACGTGAATACTTCGGCCATAACAGTTTTGTAGGATAAAAGCATTTTTGATTCAATCGTAATTGTAAAAAAAAACTATTCATATCTATCTCTAACACCTGCGGTAGATATCTATGCTTTTAGATCTCCAAGCGTTTAGATATCTAAGGGTCTAAGATGTGTGGTTAGAGACGCGTCTAAAGTTAAACATTAAAATTTTAATCAAAATACCAAATCTAAGTTACTCGTATCATAAATAAAACTACGAGTAGGTAGATTATATTGATAATAAATAAAAACTGGCCAAGTGCGAGACGGACTCGCGCAAGAAGGGTTCCGTACCATTATCTATAAAAAACGGGCAAAAAAAAAACACGTTTGTTGTATGGAAGCCCCCCTTAAATATTTATTTTATTCTGTTTTTAGAGTTTCGTAGTCTACAAGAAACCCTTAAGTTTCGCCACGGACGCCACGGACGGACGGACGGAGGGACAGACGGACAGCGAAGTCTTAGTAATAGGGTCCCGTTTTTACCCTTTGGTACGGAACCCTAAAAACAAGGCAATGCATAAAAAGTATGTAGGTAATATGTTTCTACTCACTGGTATAATGTTCAGTGTCCATTGCTGGCGTGGCTTTCCCGTCACTCTGGTAGCGCTTTGGTGAGCAGGCAATGGCTAAAACACAACAGACAAAAGTCTTCATCTGTTTTTGATACAACCAGGCACGGTGCTGTGAATAAAATTATAAGATCCTTACTTCAATATCCTTTCCCAATTTCTTTCGTAGTTCCGCATTGAAATTTTCCGCAAAACCATCTTGCACGAAGTATCTGCAATTATTTTAAATTATTATGCACTACCGACCCGTGACAGACGTTGTCCTGTCAAATTTCAATAATCGAATAGATTGAATGTTTTTAGTCTGTGATGTCAGATTTGTTGCACACCAGCGCTATCTATACAGAAATCAACCCTTTTGAGTTTTTTGATTGTTTGTGGGATGTTTTTAATTTTTTAAAGTAGTCTATTATTTATTCGGGCATTATATCTACATTTACAGCATATTTCAACTTAATCCGTTTTGTCGTTTAGGCCTGATTGAGGGACAAACATACATACAAACTCACAAACTTTCGCATTTATAATATTATTAAATATATTAGATTAGATCGATTGGTCCGAGATACTCGTAGGCAAGTCACAGTGCTAGAATTTCCCTGATCCCTGGTGACTTGCAGACATGTCTTAGGCATAGCTCTATTATTTTTCAAACTATCGTGATTGTAGGCTTAACTATCGATTTATTTATTTTTTACCATTAATTTATTTTCTTGACGTTTCGACTATGTTACTATAATGACTATAATCGTGGGCAGACTACGTCGGGAAAATAAATTAAAGGTAAATTCCTGTGTGAAAATCTATTATTAGTAAGCGTAGCTCTAGATATACGAGTAATATGTGTGTACTGACTTGTGTCTTAGTAACGCGTGAGCTGGCGGTCGGGCCCTGGGCTCAGTCCGAAGACAGGCTGCCAGGAGATCCCTCGAGAGTCCTGCTCCGGGGAGGCTGCCTCGCGCCGAATTACCAGCTAAAGCCGCTCCACCGGCCAAGCGCGATACCACCTGCTGGTGTCTTGGCGCTAGTTTACCTGTGGTTTATTGTAGTAATAATTTATTAACATACAACAACAAAATATTTTACCAATAGGTACAAAACTTATTAGTACTAGATGTAATAATTTAGAGAGGCATCGTACACAGTTCGGCAGTTAATCGGCCAACCAGGCTCCCAAGATCAGGGTTCCGCAACAGAAAACGTAATGGAAAAAAGCTGAAGTTTTCCTGTTATCCTTTGACTCATTATCTACTAAGAAACTATATATACATACTTATCCAAGGTTTGCGCAAGTAATAGTTCTAAAAATATAATAATTTCTGAAATTTACGATTAGGAGCTCTTTCAAATTATCATTTGATACAATTCATTAAAAAACCTATCCCAGTTACAGACAGCCTAACACTGCCAATTTCAAAACTAGCTGCATCTCTCTGTGTTTTTGACAATGTGCCAGTGATACACTAGACATACAGACGTATAAACGATCCGTTTTTGCGCTTCAAATTCAAATTCAATTTCAAATTCAAATTCAAATTCAAATTCAAATTCAAATTCAAATTCAAATTCAAATTCAAATTCAAATTCAAATTCAAAAATTCTACCTTTCCCTCTGACAAACCCACCGACAGTCTTGATGATGAGCGCCAGCTGATCGATGTCAGAGTCACCAGGGAACAAGGGGTCACCGGTCAGCATCTCAGCAAACAAGCAGCCAATAGCCCAAATGTCCACTTCAGGACCGTACCTGAAAAGATCACGCAGATTTTAAAATATTTTTGGCCACTTTTTAACCCGAGATAACATTTATATTTCGAGAACCATCGACAAGAACGATATTGGTGGTGTAGTGGCGGCTTAGACGTGAAAAGTGTAGGCGTAATTCTCACAGCAGAAAAAATTGTTGCACCAGTAAATAAATAATAAATAAGGGTTTTTTAGAGTTATGTACCCAAAGGGTAATAAAAACGGGACCGTATTACTAAGAGTTCGCTGTCCGTCTGTCCATCTGTCTGTCACAAGGCTGTATCTCATGAATCGTGACTAAGACTTCGCTGTCCGTCTGTCTGTATCTCATGAACCGTGATAGCGGTTGAGATTTTCACAGATGATGTCGTTCTGTTGCCGCTATATCATCCTAACCTCCCTGTTTAGGATTCAAATTATCTTGGCATCCTCGGTAGACGTTATGACGTCAGCGTCAGAATATGAACATGAATTTTGTGCCTCTGCTATAAGACTCGTTAGCTCAGTAGGTTAGAGCACCGATATAAATTTACTCTTGACCATCGGAGGGCGGAGGTTCAAATCCTTCACGAGTCATTTCTCTTTTGCGTTTTTTTTACAAACCTTTATACGAGTATAACTAGATACATTATCTACTAATACATTATTAATTAAACTTCATATATTTATTTCATAGCAGATTCCGAAACTTTCAAACACATATAAATATTATTACTTAAGTATTTCTTAAAGCAAGATTGCAAATTAGGTACCTATTGAAATTTTATCTGACTCATATTAAAAGCGGCGACGGGCTTGCCACCTTTTCATTTATGAAATGCCAATAACTTCAAAATGTGGGTATGTGCTAAATGTAATGTATGGACGTGCCTCTGACTAACCTCATTAGACATCTTTAAGGATCTCAGTGCTTGGAAATCTGAAAGTATGTCCGTACTTGGGGATTACAGTCGTGAACTCGTGATGCTATTTCTAGTTTTTTTTGGCTCACATACTCGTAAAAACCCAACTATTCAGTTGTATACTCGGTATTTCCAATTGCAGTGTATGATGACGTCATAAATCCAAATGCGATCCTTGTTTTCGTCCATCTGCTATGAGACTCGTTAGCTCAGTAGGTTAGAGCACCGATATAAATTTACTCTTGACCATCGGAGGGCGGAGGTTCAAATCCTTCACGAGTCATTCCTTTTTTGCATTATTTTTTTACAATTGTTTGTGTTTTGTAAAAAAAAAAAATGCGAGAGTTTATGTCTTGATGTTTATGGCTCAATCACGCGCAAACGACCAAACTGATTTAGATGAAACTTGGAATAATAGATTCTGTCATGAAATAACAAATATAATAATTTTATCCAGGTAACACGAGAGCAAAACCACGGAGGGAAGCAAGTACTTAATAAAAAAATGTAGCACTTCCTTTAGTTAGATGCTACGAAGAGCGTAACGCGTAGCCGTAGGTAACTCGTAGCGCTACGTAACACTTGATAGATCAAACAACGGTCGTAGAGCCTTCTACGACTTGAAATAAAATTCGGAAAAATGGTGTTGTAGAATTTTAGGTTTAATTTTGTATTAAGGGGCTCTCAGTCGCTGATTGCTCTTTTTCGAAACGAAAAAAGAAATACTTCTGAACAAGCCACATCTCCTATTTTTATAAGTATATTACTTCAGGTTCCTACCTAGATTTCTATTAAGCTGAAAACATAATAGCAGAAACTTTTCACGATAAAGATATTATATCAAAATGATACGTTTTAGAATTTATGATCGAAATATTTTATATACCTACTATTAAAATCAACTTGTGATTTATTGTTAAAGATAGGTAATATGTAGATCTAGATTTCTATTAGGATAGATTTTTGATAAGTAATTATACATAATTTATATCATTAATTTATTCGAAAAGCTAAGGCGGACCACGCGCGGACGTGTGTTTGTCATCATTGCAGCGGACGGTAGGATTATTTATCGAAGTGATTAAAGATGGGTACATCTTTATTCACATATACTATACATTATAAAATAGGAGATGTGGCTTGTTCACAAGTATTTCTTTTTTAGTTTCGAACAAAAATAATCGTCGACTGGCAGCGTCTTAACAGTACAATAAATGTTCATCAAAGTCCTTCACCAAGACACAATACGAATTTTAAAATAAGAATTCAAACCAATTAAAAAACTATAGATCGACACAGTTCGAATTTCAAAATAGGAATTCAAATCGATTAAAAAACTATACCTGTGTTCAGCGACCAGCAATTCAGGGGCTCGGTACCATCTAGTGGCCACATACTCCGTGTAGGGTTCCCCTGGCGCTGCCAACGCTCTTGCGAATCCGAGGTCGCATAGCTTGACGATACCCGTGTTGGATACTAGTACGTTTTCCGGTTTCACATCACGGTGTATTATCTGGAACCAATGAATATAGCCATTCAATAACCAACAAACAAGACAGGTACAAGTAGTAAAACTCCTTGTGAAGAGGTTCGTTCATAGCAGTACTTCCACTATACCTATTTCTGCTGCCAAGTAACATTGCCGTGTTCCTTCATCTACACAGAGCTGTCATGAAAATTAATTTGAAAATGTCGAGCATCGTCATTGGTAATTTGGCATTTTATAACTTGATAATTTAATAATTTATTTTTGTATTATAATTTTAATTTATGTGAGTAATGTTCTATGAAATTGGTTTTAATTGTTTATAATATTGTAATGGAATTTTATGTAACCTATGGATATTTCATCTGAAATAAATGAATAATAATAATTGGTCCGCTAGTACCAATTGATAAAGTAAGCACATAAATTCGTATTTAAGTAGTGATTTTGCTTTACAATAATTATAGTTACTCGTATATAGTTAGAATTATTATATTCAGACAACTTTATTATTATAATATAATGTTGGATGGAACTTTTTCTAGTAACGAGTACGTACAGGACGGGATATCTTATATATCTTATATTATATCTACTATATAAAAGAAAGTCGGGATTGTTACAACACTTATAACTCGAGATCTGCTGGACCAATTTTCATGGTTATTGATTCGTTGGATTTGTCTCCGCCCCGAATAGCAGAATACATCTTAAAAACAATGAAAACTCGACGAATACTTAATTATGAAAGATGAATCATTTTCAATAAATGTTCATTGGTTTAGTACATGTCAAACATTTGTTGTCCATTCTGTCAAATACTGAGTAATGATTGACATTTATGCATGCGTTCAGAAATGTATTTTGTGTAAACTATTTAAAAAGGTTGAATCAACTATTGTCTGTATTTTTTCATTTTTTAACGGGAATGGGAACGGGAGTTAATTCTAAAGCGATACGAAGTTCGCCGGGTTAGCTTGTCTACCTATATAAAAGAAAGTCGGGTTTGTTACAAACACTTATAACTCGAGAACTGTTAGACCGATTTTTCTAATTTTTGTTTTGTTGGATTTGTATCCGTCCCGAATAGCAGAATAACTAAAGCGATACGAAGTTCGCCGGCTTATAGACTAGGCTTGCCCTGCACATATACAATCATCTGAGCCTCGTCTGCCTTATCCACTGGAAAGATATGGTTAATACGTGCGAAACTTCGTAGTAGTTTAATTTCAGGATCCTAATAAGTACAATAGGTCTACAATGAGCTTGCCCGCTATCACAGGACTTACAGAGTTCTGGTGGCAGTAGTCAATGCCCTTCAGCAGCTGGTAGAGGTGCTTCTTGGCGTGGTCCTCACCAAGGCCTCCGGGAGACGCCTCCAGCTCGTCCAGCAACGTATGCTCCAGGTACTCAAACACCAGATAAAATCGCCGCTTACGGCGAAACACCTCGATCATGTTCACCAGGTGGTCGTGACGTAATTTCTGCATGATAAAAAAAAATACGCTTGAAGCGATGACGAGTTTTGGTTTTATTAAATCACCAAGTGGTTAAGAGTTATTTATTAGATTAGTACACTTACTTTTGTTGCTAACACGTTAGTTGATAAGTGCTTGTGGCCAACTCTGGTGAAAGATTTTTTATGTTGCCGATAGGTGTCCGTCGCAACGACTTACATCTTACCCGAAGCACGAAAGCACTTAGCTGTTAATGTCACTAGCGGTCACCTATCAATTTTGTAACCGCACTGAAGGTTGCACAACTTAGAAAATCTGCTAAGAACAACTAGGTAAGCTACGCCACTAACGCTTCGCGAAACGTTATTGATCTAAGGCTTATTTCCTGAGGATTAAACCAGCACACGCAATGAAACAAACTTAGCAAGTATATCTGTACTACACCATAATGACTTATTTCCAAGTGCTAAAACAGTAGAATAGTAAAACTACTTAGTAACAACTGGTGGCGATTCTGTTGTGTCCAAGCTAAACAAGCAAAAATTTCGTAAAAACGATCGAGCTTTTTCCTTTTACATTAAAGTCTAAATTCCTAATGACAGTCCTAAAACTTGGGATATTTTAGCCGTTTCTCAGTGTATCATCTTAGTCTACACCAATATAGATGTTGATTAAATTTAGCTTGACGTTTCTAAATCGATTACGAAAATCGTAAATTTATTCAAAACTATTCTAAGTTTTAGAACTGTCACTTTAAGGTTACGCTATTTTAAACTTTAACTTAAAAGAAATAAGATCGATAGTTTTTAAGAATTTTAACTTAAGCGTAGACACAACAGAATCGCCACCACTGTAATACCTTCAACATGCGTATCTCCCTAAGCGCCATCTTCCTGACGGCGGCGTCATCTTCAGTTTCTAGAAATTTCTTGATGGCTACCAGTTCGCCGGTGTCGCGACGCTTGCACTTCAGCACCACACCGTACGAACCTTCCCCAACCTGAACATAAAATAGTACCTAAGTTTTCCGCGAAGATAAACTTTGAAAGGCTGGAATAGAATAAGAAAAGTGGTGGAGAGCGTGGTCATTTTAACAAGTTAACATGGTTTCTATTCTGCCTTCTGCCTTTTTGTAGAAAAAGCCCACAGTCCTGACCTTACACCAGGATTTAGTATAGTCATTCTGCGGTATAGTGAGCATCAGAAACTACCAATACTATGACACCCAAACTCGAAATAAACTCTCGTAGATTAAGCAAATATGCTTCGCGATAACTTTCACACGACTCAGTCGGCATGTCGCCTGTATACAACACCATAGAGGTCTAGGATTAGGTATAAATATTTTGGGAAATGGTGGTACTTACCACAGCTAACTGTTCGTACTTGTCCATAGCACGGCTATTAGGAGTGGAAGGCGAGAGCGCGCGGCGATCCATCCTCACCATCATCTCGCTGCTTATCAGGCATCTTCAACAAGACAACTTTATGCACCTGCAATAAAACACAAATTACTTTGAAATTTAGAAAGATACCTGGTTCTGATGCAGTTATCGCCCTTGGGCTTGTCACATCGTATGTACCTAAATTATATTATAAGTTTTTTTTCTCTAAATAATTTTGCATTTAGACGCGACTATACTTAGATGAATGTTAGACATAAGATACGATTATCAAAACATCAACGTAATAATAATAAGTTGGTTTGACCATTGGAAAGTTTTCGTTGATTCATTTATATCGATCTTTGATTCAGAACAGAAAATACTATTGCTAATATCATTGTAAAATTATAGATTCTGCTTCAATTATATACTTATACAGAAAACGGAGGCAATTTCCTGAAATTATAATAGAAGACGTTTTGAAATTATAGAAACGACAAAGCAAAACGATCGGCTGTGTCATTCGACAGAAATAACTAGACTTGGAAATTCTAGCCTGTAAGATATCAAGAACTAAGCCTGTGAATAATAAATGAATAAAACGATGGACTTGGTGGTTCAAAACATGAACGTTTATTGAGCGGACGCTGACCGTAGATATAAAATACTTTATTGCAAACCATAAAAAAAATTAATAAGCATACAAATCAAAAAACTACGCTGAACAATGGGCGGTGTCATTGCTAATCAGCGATCTCTACCAGGCAACCTTTGGTTGGACGAAAATTACACCGTATTATATGGTTTAGCAATGCCTATTCTAAAATTTGTGTAAGGGCTTGGACTTTTTCACAACCATTGGCTCTGTTATAACCACACAACTAACAACCTATTCATTAAACCGATTTAGAATGACCAAGAACCAGAAAAAAAGAACAAATGAATCGCTGAAAAAGGATAAAATATAGATAAAATAAAATAAGGAAAATGCTCCACTTATTTACACCACAATGGCTGCCTGTAAAGGTTCTCACGGCGGCGTATTTTCTTCGAATCATAACTATAAATCTAATTCTTATTATATTGTTATGTTAGTTATCATGTTATATTATGTTATGCGAGTTAAGTTATTTAGAAACCAATCAACGTTATAATATCATGCGAATAAGTTTTTTTGGTAACTTTTTTAACCTATAAATTGCGGGTTTGGTTTCCACCTATTCCAAATATTGATTATTTGATGAACATAGATTTATCAATAAATAACAAAAAATAGCATCACGACTGTAACCCCAAGTACGGTAGACATCCTCTCAGATCTCTAGACGTTTAGTTTCTTTGAAGATGTCTAGTGCGGGTAATCAGAGGCACGTCCAAAAATTATATTTGGCACATGCCCAAATATTGCATTAGTTAGCATTCCATTCGTGACAGGTTGCAAGCCCGTCGCGACCATAAATGTTACTCAAAAAAAAATTGGTTTCTGTAATGTTTTGTTTATATGTATGCCTGAAACTACATATTTGGTGATCCCCATCTATTTAAAAGGCATGTCCAAACATTACATTTGACACATGCCCACATTTTACAGTAGTTAGCATTCCATACGTGACAGGTTGCAATCCATCGCCGCTTACTAGCTTACTTGCTTACTAGCTGGTTTACTCACGGTGTTTTCCTTCACCGTTTTAAGCAAGTATACAAAGTTTCATACATTTTTTTTTATTAAAATATCATTGATGAGAACAGCCGACATACGTATTGAAAGTAGAACTCGGCAAAAGCCGATTTTATAGAGCTAAGGAATAAAATAAATAGCTTTTAGAAATAGCCCACAGGTTAAATAGAAAATGTATTATTTTTTCTGTTCTATTTTTGAACCCCGCATTATGTCATTATATCACTGTCATTTCAGGGTTAGAAATAACATCAAATTGCTCAAGGCAAAGTCGGGGTAATTGTTTAGGCTGGCTCAATTATTAGGATCTAAGGTCATGGTTGTGGGGACAAATTATATATGAATTACGTTGAGTCAGACGTTTATAACGTTGAATAATCGAATATGTAGGTACCTAACGTCAAATCGCTGATAAATGAAGTAGTTTCATAGACAGAACCAGAATATAAAATATATTCTTTTTTCAAAGTTTTCATCAGATTAATTTTAAAACCCTTAGTGTGCAACCCCGTGCAAAAAGTGATTTAACATTGGGCAAGTGGCGTCGAACAAATGACTTTAATCTGCCCAGAACCTGGCGGTAATCAGTTCAGACCAAAGACTTTTTTTAATAATTCAAGGATATTTCTCATGCCATCTAGCCACAAACAAATCACTTATTTAATCCGAAAAAAATACATTGTTGTATCTTTTTATGAGTTTGCGAGAGACTTTAGGAATTTGAAAACTATTTAAATAAACCTTAGGGAAACTTAATTTTGTAACCTACTTGAACCTACTTTTGAATGACTTTATGATTTTTAATCGTTAAAGATTAGCATGCACTACATGCTATGTCTAGATACCTGTATAGCACGTGATTATTCAAATAAATAAATATTGGTGGACATTTTCACACAGCGCCATCTAGCCCCAAACTAAGCAAAGCTTGTACTATGGGAACTAGTTAACTGATAGTATACTTATATCCTTTTTTTTGTTGTAAATGCATACAACACCTAGATACAGAACAAACATCTATTTTGTTGGCTAAATGTAATAAGTCTTGCTTATAAATAGATACCTACTCGTTAATGCACCTACCAATTTTCCAAAGTAGTTAAAATAACGAAATAATTTGGTTTGTCGTACGGTAAAAATTACTAGCTAGGCTTAATTAACCTTAGCCAAACTAGACCAGGCTAAATTGTAGTTCGCATGTTTAGATATACTAGTTTTTATAGCAAAGTAATGTCATAGCTGTCGGTGTCAACAAGAGTATAACGGTAGTCGATACATTTTAATAAAATATCGCGTTTACTGACAAAGCTATAAAAAGCGTAGGGACAGTCGTGTGGGTAATAGCTCGGGTCAATGTCGACGTGTGTCCGTTTGTTTGAGTTTGATGTGTGACTGTTTGAAACACGAACGCGGTGGCATGGTGACAATTAAGGGTCGTAAAGGACGATCAATTGCAAGTTGCAACATTTGCCTATTGATCTTCCATTTTAACGTTCAAAAAAGGATTTAAATTCGGTTGTATGTTTTTTGTAAAGGATTTTGTAGAGTTTTGTTCAAAGTTTACCGAAAAGAAGTTTCTTTATGCGTAGCCGCTGTCTTGTGGAAAACATTGTTTGTAAACCTTACATACCTTTTAGCAATATTTTAATCGGGTCACTAGTAGACAACTTTTTTAGGTCGCGGACTCCTTAGCTCCTTCACTTTCTTTAGCACGTGTTAAGAGGGCAACATACGTTTTTCAAAAAGAAAAATACATTGACTACCATTCTGTTGAAAGTCGCGATATCTCCCACCATCGTGTCACTAACCAACAAAAAAGCATGGTTATTTTTGAGTTTGTGACCAATTTGAAGTATGAACGAAACATGAGTTGTTTATATTTAATATGTACCTTCTCAGAACCAATATGGTGAAATTGTAGTGCCTCAAACAGAAATCTTAAGATACACGGAACACAGAACTTGTTTCAGTATTACATTACTATCCAAAACTTTTGACGTAAAACAAATCAACGTAGGAACACAATTCATTTTAAAAAGGACAAGCATCTTTCAAACAGAATAAAAAACGGGCAATAAGTATCACATGACAATTCGGAAGGAACCCGCTGCAGCGTAGCTGAATTATTGATTAGTAATTTCTGATTCGTGGCACAAATCGGCGAGGACACGCGACATTCAATGCTATGCTTTGCTTAGAGCAGAAATATTATTGCTCGCCAAAGACACTGTGGGTAGCAAAAGCATTACAACTCAGTTCGCACATACGGAACCGACTTTGCATACCTACGCCTGATAATCGCGTAAACGCTTTATATTTGCATCTTATTTGCTACAAAAAATAGGTTTAATAATTCAAAAACAAAGTATAATCTTACTCGTCCCTGTACCTAATTTTATGACGAACGTGAGTATCCAGACAAACCCTAGGTGATTTTGAAGATACAATACGTTTACGTTTTTTTAATTGAAAATATTATAAAAAAACGCACAAGAAACCACAATAGAAACCGCTTGCAACTTAAAATAGGTGTTCGAGCTGCATGAATTAGTTGGTTAGTCACAACAGCATACTCAAATGAATATCTGATTACGATTGCCCCGTACTTCACCATTGGATCAAAACTGTAATACCTAATTTAGTCTGTTAATTTTATTTTGTATATTTTCTTGTAATATGTTATTACCCTAAAGACCTACAACCCGGTCAGAATATCTGTGCACCTCGCTGGAATGCGGCGCCTCTCCCGCTCTCTCTCTCTCTCCCACCTCGCCCGTACCATGACGTCACGAGGTCAGGTGCACAGATATTGTGACCGGGTTGTAGTTGTCTGCAATAAAGAGATTTGAATTGAATTGAATTATCAGTACGTACATACAATGCACAAATGATACCGTTCGACGAAAACCAACTAAGTGATACGAGTACAATGTAACAATGTGTGCCTCTATAGTTCGCTACCTACTACTCTAGGGAATATTTACAATGAAACTGTTATTCTAATCTGTACCTGCACATTTATATTTGCCCGCGCTGTCACCAGATAGGCTCGGCTTGCGAAATAACTGTGACAGTCTAAAGTCTAAATAAAATTGGCAAACGTTGTACAAAGTTTTGTGCATCACATTACAATATGAAATTAGATTTTTTTTTACTGCAACTGGAACTGCAGTAAATTTGAATATAAGACGTGCTCGATGTTTTCCTCTAGCTAGCTCTATTTGTTGTTAGTTTAAGTTATAAAGAGATGCAGTTTTACAAAATAAAAAAACCGGCCTAGTGCGAGTCGGACTCGCGCACTAAGGTTTCCATACTATTATCTATAAAAAATCACGTTTGTTGTATATGTGCCCCACTTAAATATTTATTTTATTTTAGTATTTATTATATATTTTTGGTATAGCGGCAACAGAAATAAATACTTAATCTGTGAAAATTTCAACTGTCTAGCTATCGCGGTTAATGACAAACAGACAGACAGACGGACAGCGAAGTCTTAGTAGTAGGGTCCCGTTTTTACCCTTTGGGTACGTAACCCTAATAAAAATGAACGTAAACAAAAACTTATCAAGTACCTAGTCGGTTTACATTTTTGTCAAAATATTATCCATCGACGGCGGACGGCCGGTAGCTAGTTTATAATTCACAGACAAACACGCACGCACTCTTATAGTCAAAGAGACAATTTTTATAAAAAATAATAATTGTTTATTTCGGAACAAGTATAAGATACAATATTAAACGAAAGAACGATGATAACTACAGTAGTTATTAAAAACTGTGTCGCAGCTACAAACGCCCACCACCTGGAAAAGTGCAGTTTGTTCCTAACTGTATACAAAAATGGTGGCAACGCTGTTGTTGCCATGCAATTTTTCTTTACTTCATCTCCGTTAATAGGTTATCTGTCGCTGATTAGCGATTAGACCAAATAATAGCCAAACAATAGTGTTCAGCATCCTTTTTTTGTTTTTGTCTGTATGTATGCTTATATCTTTAAAACTACACAACGGATTTTGATGCGGTTTTTTTTAATAGATATAGTGATTCAGGAGGAAGGTTTATATGTATTAAACCCGTGCAAAGCCGGGGCGGGTCGCTAGTCTATACATATAATAAAACTGTAGAAGAGTTAAATTCTGTACATTGAATAAAAACTAAAAAAAATACTCCTAGAGGCCTAACAAGTAACACGAGCCAAAAAAAACATTATGAAATTTTTGTCTGTCTGTCTGTCTGTTGTCCGGCTAGACAGATATTGATGAAACTTTTTTGTTATGTAGCTATATCAGTCTTCGGCAACATATAGGCTATAATTTTTTTGAAGATTAGAGTACCAGATGTTAAACTCTCTGTTGCCCAGTAAAGCGCATTAATATTTTTTTGTTCAGTGTTTCGTGTGCAATAAAAAGTTTTCTATCTTTTTTTCTAACTTTATAAACATTTGCAAAGTACGAACGTTCTTAAGACAACAAAATTGATACCAGTGGAAATTAAAACAATAAGGTTTTAGACGGCTAAGACTATTTTATATGATCCACGCGTCGAGCCAGTTTTCTCGTTCTACCCAATATTCGCACAAATTACGGCAAAAAAATGATAATTTTTGAAGGAGTACAACTTTACAATAAACTACCACCAGAAATAAAAAAAGTAAACTCAGTTCATGCATTTAAAACTAAACTCGCTCACTATATCCTAGCTGATAAATCACTCATAAGCAAATAAGAATGCATCAGCTGGGCACCTACCCTCATAAACTATTATATAAATTTTTGTCTTCACTTTATATATTTACTTTGTAAACTTTTGTAAGAACGACATAGCTTATAAATATCAATGTTTTTCTCATGTAAGTGACTTAAGTCTTTTTGAGAATAAATTGATTAAACCTTTATAAATTAAACAGCAATGTTGTAAAACTATTCTGTGACCTTAGTATCAGGGCAAAGTTTGTATCAGGACAAAGTTTAACATTGTAAGTATTACAATAGACCCGGAATAGAAACCCGGACGAAGTGGCGGGTAAAAGTTATTACTGTGTATCTATAATATAAAAATGAATCGCTGAATGTGTTGCTGAGCGCAAATCTCGAGAGGAGCAGAACCGATTTCGCAAATTATTTTTTTGTTGTATTCGTTATTATCAGGAGAAGATGAGAAGAGAAAAAAAAAGATATTGACAGGACAACGTCTGTCGGGACAGCTAGTATGCTCATAAAATACTACACAGAAACGAAGTGTGAATAATTAACACTCATTTACATGGCTCACGGTTTTTTGTTATATGATGGGATTGTTGCGATTGGCTCTTACACTTATCACGTACCCAACCACTAAGCAGGGGACACCGTCCTCATTTTTTATTTCCCTTGGATCCCTCGAATGCTTAATAATATAACGTAAAACTAGATTACGAACAAATTTGACATTAAAGTAGGTTTAAATATCCTGTTCTAACATTTTATAGTTTCAACAGTAATGCATTTATGGGTTTGGTAATTAGATCAATCATTATCTAAAAACCTGGCCAAGTGCGAGTCGGACTCGGGTACGAAGGGTTCCGTACCATTAACTTAAACGACAAAGAAATCACGTTTGTTGTATGGGAGCTCCACTTAACTATTTTATTCTGTTTTTAGTATTTGTTTTTATAGCGGCAACATGTGACAATTTCAACGGTCTAGCTATCACGGTTCATGAGATACAGCCTTGTGACAGATAAACAGACGGACAGCAAAGTCTTAGTAATAGGGTCCCGTTTGGGTACGGAACCCTAAAGATCACATTCATTATGAGTTTCTAGATACTTGCAATTTACTATTTACCGATATATAATGCGCTGGACTATTTAAACGAATAAATATATAACAAAAATAAATGCATATGATTATGAATCCTTGTTATACCAAAATACTAACTTCAATGGCTATGAAACTCAATGAACGTTTATTATTTAGACAACAAGTTTGAAAAACTCTAGTCTTAAAGTTTAAGACGAGTAATAAATGTTTTTAATGAATGCAGAATAATTTTTCCTCAATAACCGCAAAACATACTTATATAATTTGTTTTTTATGACAAAGATAACTTAAGGATTTAATCTAGATAAATTAAAGACAGAAACACTATTGGTGAAACTTTTCTCGATAGGTTTATTTTCCAAAGTTGGCTCTTCAAAAGCACTAGTTTCGTTTTTATTCAATAACTATAAATAGCTTAACAGTTTATTTTTAAGTTTGATGGTATTCAAGATAATGCAGTTTTATCACTTTTTCCGTCTTATCCGGGTAGACTCAGCCCATAAAAAAACCAAACATTTCACATATCACCTAAGGTATAAGAGTTTAATAATTGTATAAAAAGCTTAATGGAAACCGAATAGTTACATAAAATAGCATGCGTAATGCATACCTAATCTGTCTGTCATTACATATATAATCTTAATAATATTATAAATGCGAAAGTTTGTGAGATTGTATGTATGTTTGTTCCTCAATCAGGTCTAAACGACAAAACGGATTAAGTTGATATTTGCTGTAGATGTAGATATAATGCCCGAATAAATAATAGACTACTTTATAATATGAAAAACATACCAAAAACTATAAAAAACGCAAAATTGATGATTTCTGTATAGATGGCACTTTCTTTCACGGGTCGGCTTTCATCATGTCACATCTAGAACTCGACTCAAATGTGCATAGTATCGTACAAGGTTTCCCCTTTCGTAATAAATTCACCATTCGGTACTTAAAGGAAGCACATACGAGTAGGTACGTGCATGCATGCATGCATGGAACTTTATGGCACCCTTCGGTTTGTGCAAAAATAAATTACAACTCATTGTACATTATTTAGACGAACGCCTATAGACAGAGGGTATTGTTTGTTTATCAACCAACACAGTCTTATTGAAACAAAAGGACCAAGAAGTAACCGATGAGACGAAGACCAAATTAATTAAGACTAGTTGTTTGCCCAGGTTTCATACAGGTATACAAATATATGTTATTTAAATATTTTATTTAAATCTAAAACTAAAATAAAAATAAATACGGTCACGACTGTAATCCCTAAGTACGGTAGACATACACTCAGATCTCCAGGCGATTAGATCCTTTAAATATGTCTAGTGAGGGTAGTTAGAGGCACGTCCAAACATTATATTTGGCACATGCCCACATTTTGCAGTAGTTATCATTCCATACGTGACAGGTGTCAAGCCCATCGCTTATAAGAATACTAACTGGTTTCCTCACGAAGTTTTCCTTCACCATTTTGAGCACGTGTTTTGATGCGCATATAAATTTTTCGAACATTAAAATTCATTGATGCACGCCGGGATTAGAACGCACAACCTTCGAAATGAAAGTCGAGGTACCTGCCACTCGGCCAACTCTTTTTAATATCTATTGGCAAATTTTAGATACCATAAATTACATTATTGCCATTTTCGTGGGATCTCAATTTATTTTTTAAATAAAATATGGACCGTGTTACTCGCTGATAATATAGCTTTTGATAGGCTAAAGAATTTTTAAAATTTATAGTTTAGTTTTTAGTTTATTAATTACAAACAAAATACAATAATACAAATGTTACCTTGTGAAGTGCGGTAGATATCTCGCCGCAGATCACAAAAGTGCCAAATGTTTTGGACGTGCCTCTTACTTTCAACTTTAGTCATCTCCAAAGATCTGAGCGTTTTTTTTTTTTATGTGATCATATTAAACTATGTAACAGAAACTCACCGTTCTCCCTCAGGACTTCCCGCAACAAAGTCAATACTCTCCATAATAATAAAACTTCAGTTCAACAAAACACTTTACTACTGCCTAAAGTTTATTTAGTTAGTATGGAAATTCAAAGTTTTGAAAGGCGGCAAAGTTGTTTTTTTACGGTTTAGTTCGTAGCGCGCGGTCGGCGTAGCGCTACGAGCAGCTACGGCGCGGGTTTTCGTAGACTGACTTGGAATTATAAAATTGGTGGCGATTCTGTTGTATCCCCGCTGAACCTAAAATTCTTAAAAACGATCGCTTACATCAAAGTGACAGTTTCTAAAACAGCATAGTTTCAAATAAATTTACGATTTTCGTACGTTTACGAATCGCTTGATTTAGAAATGTCAAGCTAAATTTAATCAACATTATAATTGGTGTTGACTAACATGACACTTGGATGTGTCAAATATGCGAAATAAAATAGAGAAATTACTAAAATATCTTAAATTTTAGGACTGTCATTTTGATACTACGCTAATTTCGACTTTAACGTAAAAGTAATAAGAGCGATCGTTTTTTACGAAAATTTAAGTATAGCTTGGTTACAACAGAATCGCCACCATTGTCTAGGTAGCGTGTGCGGCATGCGTCAAACTTCGGCATTTTCATATCATAATAATTCAATTATTCTGCAAAAGTTATCAACTTTTTTCAGTTACCAAATTACTTAGTCATAGCGGGGAAAATATTGTTCCTATTAGTTTAAATTTATATTTATACATTTACATTAAATTATTAGCAATTTTGTTTTGGATTTAATTGAAATTACAACATAATTTGATGAATAAAAATTTGAAAATGACAATATTTCTTTATAAGTAGTAGCTAAGAGCAAGGTAACCTCGAAATACACCTAATTACATAACTACATTAGGAAAGTGATAAAAACCTTTTTTTTCTTATTGGTGTACAATAAAGTATTTTCATTAATTGATTCATATTTTCTACCTTTCTGTCTATTTTTAGGGTTCCGTACCCAAAGGGTATAAACGGGACCCTATTACTAAGACTTCGCTGTCCGTCTGTCTTTCTGTCTGTCCGTCTGTGTGTCACAAGGCTCATGAACCGTGGATAGGTAGACGATTGACATTTTCACAGACTATGTATTTCTGTTGCCGCAGAACAACAGAATAAAATAAATATTTAAATAGGGCTCCCATACAACAAATGTGTTTTTTTTTACCGTTTTTTATAGATACGGTACGGAACATTTCATGCGCGAGTCGGACTCGCACTTGGCTGGTTTTTTTATTGCATTTGATCTACTTTTTGTTTTACTTCTTTTTCAATGCTTTCCAGTAAGCACCAAATCCGGTAGGCCGCTACACAATTATTGGTCCCCGCCCTCAAATCACGATCGGCACGAGATTGCGAGCGAATGCAAACCATTGACACAAATTCCATAGTGGTTAACATTAGGGAGGTCCCTTACTGCCTAATAATGTAAATTCTTTGCCCGATTTCACTAATGAGTTTCCGTAACCAAACTGCAGGGTAGGTAATGAAAAACATTATTTGTACCAACCCATAGATAGAAATGTCCAATGAACAGAGAAAAACCAGTCAAGTGCGAGTCGGTAACAGCTAACACGGTTCATGAGATACAGCCCTGTGACAGACGGCCAGACGGACATAGAAGCCTTAGTAATAGGGTCCCGTTTTTACCCCCTGAAAATTATCCAACAATTATCTTTTTTTTGTCTCAACTTTAGACATCAAAATGTTTAGACTCTAAACCAAAAATATGACTAAGTCAAAAAATACGAATGCCATCAAAAACATAACTTGTGAAAAAAAACAAATCTCGCAACTTTTAGTTCATCTACCATAAAAAGTTGTGAGATCCCTGTAATATCAAGTCGGTTAACGTATTTAGTCCCTACTTAAGGGTCCTTCTGTTTTAAGTTATTACGTAATTAGCTAACCTAACAACATTTTTAAGTGACCATATCAATATTAAAAAAAAACTTGAGAGGTGTCAAGGGACACCCGGATGGAACGAAGTTCTCACAAAATAACGTGGGACAAGGGAAGGGGAATCAACTTTCACTTCGACCTCGACCTCGACCTCGACCTCGACCTCGACCTCGACCTCGACCTCGACCTCCACCTCGACCTCGACCTCGACCTCCACCTCCATCTCGACCTCCACTTCCACCTCGACCTCGACCTCGACACAATTAATAGATATATATATTAATAGATATACTATAGCAAAAAAGTGTCGTGACAACTTTTCGTGACAACTTTTCGTAAGAATTTTTTCCGTCTAGCCCCCTTTCACAACGCGCGATAAGGAACTTCGTTCCAAAATCTTTTACGTTATAAACAAATTTATCGATGTACTCGTATTTACTAAGGAGTTCCATTGTGAGTGTCTGTTGAACAGCTCCTGACTGCATCATCAGATCAGCTCACTGTCAACATATTATTGCATTGTCAGCGAAGTTACTTAAGTTACATATTGCGAAATTTCAGCTCAATCGGTTGGGGATAACTGCTTCAAAATTGAGTTGAAAGATTCCACCTTAACAAACATAGTTACATACATACATTGCAAGTTAAAGTTTTTAAAAAAGTATTTACTGCTACAGTATTTTTTTAAGTCTTCGCAATGTTCGTTGATATTACAGATATTACATAATTAAAGTTAGAAAATAACGAAATCACACAAGAAGTACCGAGGTATTCGTGCTTACGAATCAGCATAGTCACAGAATTAAATAGTATCACCCATAAAAGTATCACTTTGATTACAAAACTAGCTGTATTTCTTATGTGAGGAATATTATCTACTGCATGTGGGCATGTGCCTAATGAAATGTTTGGACGTGTCTCTGACTGCCTGATTAGGTGGACATCTTCAAAAGATCAGAGCGCCTTGAGATCTGAGAGGATGTCTACTATACTTGGGAATTACAGACTTGATTTTATTTTAATTTCAAGCTAATAAGTTATGAAATACCAAATTAGCCAAAAATATACAACAGTAGGTAGTAGTACCTAACCTACCTATGTAGTACATATACCCAAAATGGGCTTCATGTTAGAAATGCCCCTTAAATAATGTTTTTAGCGTTCCGTACCCAAAGGGTAAAAACGGGACCCGAAACGAGTATAGTAAGGAACTCTTCGTGCGCGAGTCCATCTCGCACTTTACTTAAACAGTTTTTACCGGCCGGTTTTTACTTAAACAGTTTTCCTACCAATCGAATACAGTTTACCTACCAATCAATCATTCTTATTTTACTTATTAATTCATACCAAACCCTGCGAGGGCAACAGCGCCCATAGCACCATTTATTTTCTTTAAAATGTACGCTATTTTGAATCATAAGCCATATTAATAAAGTTCATAATACATTGAAATTCAATGCGAAGAGATACAAGCCTGGAATAGTAAAGGTTGCGACATCATAACGCTATTATTTAATTTCTATGAAATTGTGACGATCCTTTGTTAGTAAATTTTACTCGAAAGAAAAATACTTTATGGCTTTAAAAAGTTTTAACTACTTTTTTTTAGCTATTACGGAGTAACTATGACCAAGCTACAAAGTACATTAACAGGAAAATTAAACACGACTGAACTAGTATGAACATTCGTATCAAATATTATTATTAAGATTTCACATGGGAAATGTTTGTTTTTTTGTATGGGCTGAGTCTACGCGGATAAGACGGAAAAAGTGATAAAACTGCATTATCTTGAAAACCATCAAACTTAAAAAGAAACTGTCTATAATTTACTTAGCTAGTATGATTATCTAACGAATTATATAAAAATAAACTGTTTAGTTATTCATAGTTTTGATTTAAAACGAAACTAGTGCTTTTGAAGAGCCAACTTTGGATAATAAATCTATCGAGAATAGTTTCACCGATCGTGTTTCGGTCTATAATTTTTCTACAAATCTTTGTCATAAAAAACAAAACTGTATGTTTTGCGGTTATTGAGAAAAAACGATTCCGTACTCATCAAAAACATTTAATACTCGTCTTAATTTGATGTTCCGACAGACGTTGTCTTGTTAAAATTTCAATAATTTCATATATTATATTAAAAAAACATGATCACCCAATCTGATCACGATCGATCACCGTTTTTGAGATTTAGCCAGACTAACTACAGCAATTTTTTTTATATATACAAGAATGAAGAATAAGATTTCAACAATCGTTCATTTTGTTAATATTCCATAAGTGACGACGAATACAAAGAATACGAAATACTGCAAAATGCGGGCATGTGCTAAACGTAATGTTTGGACGTGCCCCTAACTATCCATTAGGCATATTAAGGATCTGAGTGCATTTATACGTCGTGATATTATGTCATATAATTTAGTTGGTAAACAGGCTTTTAAAATGTTTGCTTTAGCCAAACAAGTGGGTTATTTAACATTTAATTTATCGAGTCTTTATGAGGATGACCCCTCAAACTAGAGCATAAGCAGTTAGTTATTAATTTAAAGACAAGCTGTGTGTTTCCCGCCATGTGTTAAACTGCCCTAGTTTCTTTGATAATAACGATTTTTGTAGACCACACTATGTTTTTGCCCAACTAATAACTAAATACGACTTGAGCGTATGAGGTAAGATATATATGGGGTAGTCTCCTCATAGTTAGAAGAAAGTTATAAAGATGAATAAATGAATACCACACTGGAGCTCTACATAGCATAAAGGAAACGATCATTGTAAAAAAAAGGGTAGACCCCAAGCCGTGTTTGTTGCCTGATTCTTCTAGGCTTGGTCGCGAGAAATCGGCGTAGCTTCACCTAGTTCCTAAGACGTTTCAAAGTGATCCTTGTGATTTTATTGAAATAAATGATTTTTGAATTTGAATTTGAATTTGAATTTGAATTTGAATTTGAATTTGAATTTGAATTTGTTTAAAAGTGATCCTTGTGATTTTATGAAAATAAATGATTTTTGGATTTGAATTTGAATAAAAATGCTTTTTATTATGTACACCAAAAACAAAATAACAATTTCCGTAACTTAAACATGAACAAAACTGTACCTACAATGGCCGGTCTGACCGCTGAAAAGCGATCTCTAGAGAGAGAAGAAACAGAAGAGAAGAAAAGTGTCTGGAAGAGTCCAGACAGCCTTAAAAATGAAGATAAAGATGAATGGAAGAATAATGACGGTTAAAGATAAATAAACCATTAAAATTTTATGTTATAGAGTATAGAGGATAGATAAGAACCAACTATAAATAACAGAAGAACATGCAAAGATTCGTACACTTTCTTTAAAATTACCTACATACTACGTTTTCAGAAACTTGAATGCAATGCACTCTGTTATTACCGCAAGTCTAAAGCGCGTTAACGATTAAATACCATAACCATATTAAGCCTCGTTTTCTGAAGCACCACCACCGCTCTTTGCTGTTCATCATCCGGAATTCTATTGCACAACTAAAACTGTTTTTATGATCACAAATTCAGTTGGGCAATAGAACAAAGACAAAAAGCGTTAGATTTCCGGAAATTTAACGCTATAACGACTGGCCTCACAGCTCAGTTGGTAGTCTCTGCCTTCTGCGCTGCAGATTGTGGGTTCGATCCCCACACAGGACAAATATTTGTGTGATGAACATAGATGTTTGTTCTGTGTCTGGGTGTTATAATATATCTATCAATAAGTATGTATTTAAAAAAATATATTTAAGGCGCTCCCAGTCGACGATTATTTTTGTTCGAAACGAAAAAAAAAAAACTTCTGAACAAGCCACATCTCCTATTTAATAATGTATAGTATATGTGAATAAAGATGTACCCATCTTTAATCACTTCGATAAATAATCCTACCGACCGCTGCAATGACGACAAACACACGTCGGAGCGTGGTCCGCCTTAGCTTTTCGAATAAATTAATGATATAAATTATGTATAATTACTTATCAAAAATCTATTCTAATAGAAATCTAGATCTACATATAACCTATCTTTAACAATAAATCACAAGTTGATTTTAATAGTAGGTATTTAAAATATTTCGATCATAAATTCTAAAACGTATCATTTTGAAATAATATCTTTATCGTGAAAAGTTTCTGCTATTATGTTTTCAGCTTAATATAAATCTAGGTAGGAACCTGAAGTAATATACTTATAAAAATAGGAGATGTGGCTTGTTCAGAATTATTTCTTTTTTCGTTTCGAAAAAGAGCAATTGTCGACTGGGAGCCCCTTAAGCATCCCATCAGTTATTTTGTTCCCATCGATGGCGCTGTGTGATAATGTCCACCATTATTTATTTATTATTTATAATTATAAGGCAGACGTGCATGTGTGGGTTATTTGTGTAGATACACACTACAACCACATGCACGTCTATGCTGACGGCCGTTGACGGAAACCAAGACTTTACAGAACGTAGACGTAGGGGTCAGTTCACGTGACTACGCCACGACAGGTCGGTGAACCTTCGCGTGCTACCCCGCATGGTCAAGGGGTTGGCCAAGACGGCATTTCGACCGAATCGGGTGGGTAAAGTTAATAAGTTGCGAACGGTAGACATCCATTCAGAACTCCTGCCGCTCAGATCTTTAAGATATCTAAGAGGGCAAACCGAATATTAAACTTACACACTTTTTGCATTAGTTAACAGTTCATACGTGTTAGGTCATCACCCATCATCAAGCCCATCACCGTTTATGATAATACAAAATTATAAAAGCTTATTATGTTTTCTTTTACCGTTTTGAGCACGTGTAATTTAGGATCATTCCACTGATGTAGATATATTTTACGGAAATCATGGCTACGTACACACTAGGATTCCCTGTGTCGTGGGTATCAGAAACTACGAGTACCATGCATACAAAAAAAAACATATACACAATAAAAACAAAAAAATAAGATCTGGGGGCACGGCAATGCCCCCGCCAAGTCAAGCAATAAAGCGGCACGGCTGTACCATCCTTTTCTCGAAGCAGTTCAGGCCATTTTCGACCCCCTATAACTTCGTTGTGGATAAAACTAGAAGACTGAATTTTCAGTAACCAAGCAGTCACTATATAAACACGGTATATTTCAAATTTCATTCAATTTGAACCAGTAGTTTAAGAATTATAACTAGTCAAAGTTTCCTATTTTGTCACTCACTCACTCACTCACTGACTGACTGACTGACTGACCGATCATCAAAAGTTTAAGGCACTTCTAGCAGACATAGAAGCTTCAAATTTGAAACACAATTAGTGATTAGTGTAAAAATCTTAAAAAAACCTGCCATGTGCGAGTCGGACTCGCGCACGTCGAGTTCTGTACCATTATCTATAAATCACGTTTGTTGTATGGGAGCCCCACTTAAATATTTGTTTTATTCTGTTTTTAGTATTTGTTGTTATAGCGGCAACAGAAATACATCATCTGTGATAATTTCAACTGTCTAGCTATCATGGTTCATGAGATACAGCCCTGTGATAGACAGACGGACAGACAGACCGACAGACCGACAGACAGACAGACGGACAGACGGACAGACGTACAGATGGACAGACGGACGGACGGACAGTGGAGTATTAGTAACAGGGTTACGTTTTTACTCTTTAGGTACGGAACCCTAAAAAGTAGGGCTATTTACAAAAATAAATGAGATGCCATCAAAAACATAACTTGTAAAAAAAGCCAAGTCTCGCAACGCAACTCAGTTCTTCTAACGTAAAAAGTTGTGAGATCCATGTAACACCAAGTCGGTTAATTTATTCGCAGTCCCTACTTTAAGGGTCCTTCTGACTTATGTTATTACGTAATTAGCTAACCTTTACGTAATCACTTAAAGTAGGGACTGCGAATAAATTAACCGACTTGGTGTTACATGGATCTCACAACTTTTTACGTTAGAAGAACTGAGTTGCGTTGCGAGACTTGGCTTTTTTTACAAGTTATGTTTTTGATGGCATTAAATATTTCTTGACACAAAAACACTGAAAGACGATAACAGAAACAAATACATTTGCAGTACATTGTCCCAAATATTGGTCCCTACATCTCAGTAACCCACCACGCCACTGATATCGTCAAAGTATACCTACTCGTAAATAAAAAAAAGCCTAGTAAATTGTAGCACTCTTTCAAATCGTACCTTCGCCCAAACACACGTTGTGGCCGCACCGGATGAGATAACTTGACCCCGTGTATTTGGGGTGAAACGCCACAATGGCTATCATTTGTAGCGTTACTTACAAAAAACCTTTTAAGACGCTGCCAGTCGACGATTATTTTTGTTCAAAACGAAAAAAGAAATACTTGTGAACAAGCCACATCTCCTATTTTGTAATGTATAGTATAATATGTGAATAAAGATGTACCCATCTTTAATCACTTCGATAAATAATCCTACCGACCGCTGCAATGATGACAAACACACGTCCGCGCGTGGTCCGCCTTAGCTTTTCGAATAAATTAATGATATAAATTATGTATAATTACTTATCAAAAATCTATCCTAATAGAAATCTAGATCTACATTATTACCTATCTTTAACAATAAATCACAAGTTGATTTTAATAGTAGGTATATAAAATATTTCGATCATAAATTCTAAAACGTATCATTTTGAAATAATATTTTTATCGTGAAAAGTTTCTGCTATTATGTTTTCAGCTTAATAGAAATCTAGGTAGGAACCTGAAGTAATATACTTATAAAAAAAGGAGATGTGGCTTGTTCAGAAGTATTTCTTTTTTCGTTTCGAAAAAGAGCAATCAGCGACTGGCAGCCTCTTAATAATATGAATGTCCCAGTGCAGTAGGTCAGCGGAAGTTGGGAAATCAAACTCAACTAGTAAAAACTAGTCCAATCTTTGATTTTCCTTATACCTACTCAAATATGATTAGGTCTAGGACCTAGTTTTCACGTGAATAATATTGCGCACTCTGTCAAACTTTGAGAAACATGTAATAATGGGCGATGATCATGATTAAGAGCATCTGAATTGTCTCGAAATGTCAGAAATACAAGAAAAAAACGTCGTGATTAACCGTATTTATAGTTAAAATGAGTAACAACCACGATAGTTTTAATTTTATAATGTTATAATGAAGTTAATAAAGAGGATTGTCCAAAATTATATGGGTGTTGGGTTAACTAGACGGTCTATACCTACTAAATTATCAGTATGTACCTAAAAACATAAATTTCCTTTAGTTTTATAGAAGTAAAAATACCGAACCAGACGCTAACTCAAAACAATGCCTAGAATTGGATAGCTCATCCATAGTTAATTTTACCTGAAGTATGTAATTCCCTCAAAAATATAACCTCCAGTGTTCCTAGAATAAACTGTATGCTCAAAATATAACCCTCGCTTGACCCGTCGTTTTTTTTATAAGCGAGCTATCTAGTAAGAAATAATAAAAAATTCACAAAGTCACTGTTAATAATATGAGTAACTAGCAGTCCGCCCCGGAGTCGCACGGGTGTAATAATGATTTTATGGCTAATTTTTTTACACCTTGAGTTACATTATCGATGTTTTATTAGGGATCCCTAACAATTTTGACAATTTTCTATAGCCTATGTTCATCAGGGATAATGCAGGATTCTAATTATAAAAGATTTTTTCAAATCGGTCCAGTAGTTTCGGAGCCTATTCGATGCAAACAAACAAACAATCAAATCTTTTCTCTTTATAATATTAGTATAGATATATATATTTTCCAAACATGCTATGAAACTCTAAAAATTATGGCAAAATTACAAAAATAATAAAACTGTAATCAATCTCGGTAAGTAGTTTGAAACATAGTTCTAAGATTACAATCACAAAATGAGCCAAAGCTTATTGATGAAGGCTGCCTAGAAAGCCTTGCGTTGAATTGTCATTTAGGTCATGAATACAACTATTTACCTAATATTTTACTATAGCAAGGACTTCGTAGTTATTATAAAGTTGGAAAATAAAATGTGAAAAATATCAACTGTTTTTTATCTACACTATTATATTCTAATAATATTATAAATGCGAAAGTTTGTGATAAGGCTGCTATGTTTATTCCCTAATCAAAATAAACGACAAAACGGATTAAGATGAAATTTGCTGTAGTATATAGATAAAAAATCAGAATAAATAAAGGGGGAACTTATAATCCGAAATACAACCATCTAAATAGTAAAAAAATGCAAAAAGGATGATTTTGGTATTGATGGCGGTGGTGTGTAACAAATCTGACATCACAGACAAAAAACATTTAGTCGTCATAGCAACGCAGTTTTGACTAATGAGTGATACGCATTCTACCAAAATATGTAATTTATTTTATCAGTAGGTTTGTAGGTAAAAAAATTGGCCAGATATTGCTTTTTCCTATGCGATTATTAAAATTTGACAGGACATTGTCTGTCACGGGTCGGCTAGTTATACTATATATGGAGATAAAATTTGTATTTTTATATTTATGTTGGTAATGGATAAACAAATTGAACTACTGGGCCAATTTTAATAATTATATCACCGATCAAAAGCTACGTTATCAGCGAGTAAAACTATACTTTATTATCAAAAAAAAAAATATAAAACCTCACGAAAATTTAAATAGTGTAACCTAAGGGATGATAATATTGCCTGACAATCATTTTTGATTACCGATGTATCTTTTTACTTTACGGATACTTAGAGCATAACAGCAGGGCTATTTTGTAAAAACATGATAATCATGTTATGTTAGAGAATACATAATCTGTACACTTTTAATAGCATCTATTCACTGTTTATGCACCTATACCTACTTTTTCGCGTAGGTTTTGTATTGAAAGCGTGGGTATAGGCGCCTAAACAGCATACAAAACGTAGGTATTATGGCATTCAGTACCAATAAATATTGGTATGAATATCATAACATGATAATCATGTTTTTTTACAAAATGGCCCCACAGTCGTCATAACAAAACTGGCTCTGCTTCTTTTGAAACATAACACTATTGCCTAGTTGTCGGTCTACATAGAAACATAACATTGTAGGTAGCTTATCAGTTCCCGGTATAGCAGGCAAATAGCGCGACGGTTGAGATCCGAAACAGCTGATGCAGGGTTCCGTGAATTAGACTCGGATTGTTATGAGATCTTACTGTAAATAACAGGCATTCGTACCTTTATAGTGTACCTAATATCGGTTAGTAGTTTTAAAAACCGGCCAAGTGCGAGTCGGACTCGCGCACGAAGGGTTCCGTACCATTATCTATAAAAAACAGCAAAAAAAACACGTTTGTTGTATGAGAGCACCTTGTTTGCAATTGTTTTATTCTGTTTTTAGCATTTTTTGTTATAGCGGCAACAGAAATACATAATCTGTGAAAATTTCAACTGTTTAGCTATCACAGTTCATGAGATACAGCCCTATGACGAACATACGGACAGCGAAGTCTTAGTAATAGGGTCCCGTTTTTACCCTTTGGGTATGGAAACCAAAAAATTGGCAATCTAACAACTTAACAAAATAATGTGTAAATTAATATACAATTTCTGGAACAATATCGCTACAAGCATTCACGCTGGTTATCTTCTAATATATAAAATTTCCATGTCACAATGTTAGTTACCGTACTCCTCCGAAACGGCTTGACCGATTCTCATGAAATTTTGTGAGCATATTGAGTAGGTCTGAGAAACGACCAACATCTATTTTTCATACCCCTAAGTGATAAGAGTGGCGTAAAGATCGGGAAAAACGGAAAGTGCTTTTTTCTGTGGGATTATTGACATTTGACAGGACAATATCTGTCGGGACAGCTAGTAAATTTATAATAATCACAAGCCGATAAAGCATAAAAAGTCGCATTTCAAACTTTACATCACGAATGAAATTTATGGCGCGTCTTACTTCGCAAGCTACAAACTGCACGCCAATTTCGTACAATTACTCAGGTAAATGCGATAAGGGTAGCGCAGGGTCGGATTTTAAATGTGAGTAAAAATAGAGGGTGTGAGTCTGACTCAATAGTAAGTCCTGTACCCACACTAGCATTCCCTATGTCGTGTGTATCAAAAACTATGAGTGCCGCCTACGCATTCCGTTAATCTTATTTCGAACTTTGAATGCTGAATCCGCAGTGAGTTTGTATGCTATAGCACAGGGATTCTCAAAGTTATTGTTCAACGTGCCTCTATTCAATTTTGAAGACTACGGCGAAACCCTTAAAAAATACAGCCTAGGCAAATGCAAAATATCAAACAAATAAATCATTATTAATGCTAAGCCGACTTCATTACGTTAATTTTATCGCGTACCCCGTATGATTCAATGGCGTACCCCCAATGGTACGCGTACCCCAGTTTGAGAAACCATGCTATAGCATAATCATACACGCTCTGTACGCTGTACGCACGCACCACTACAGCATGGTAGACAGATTGGTAGAGATCCGGTTTTATTTTCGTGAGATCGAGTGGTTTGTTGCAATTCATTTTTGCAATCAACTGATCGGTAAGTTTAAACTGCTTTTGAACGATTAGTCGTGCTTTCGTGACCTTAGTTATCATAATGGCCCATCCTCCCCTAAATCCTTCACCGAAGCGCAACTGAGGACAAACCAGCTCTACTAAAATTTTATGGGACGATAAAGAATTAATTTCAACGGAATTAAACAATCGTTACAGTAAGCGTAAGTTATGGGTCCCAGCTGAATAGTGCTTTGAACGACAACATTCGGCACGTTATCCAAAAATAGAAATAACACAAAAAACCGGCCAAGTTCGAGTCGGACTCGCGCACGAAGAGTTCCGTACCATTATCTATAAAAAAACGGCATAAAAAATCAAGTTTGTTGTATGGGAGCCCCACTTAAATATTTATTTTATTTTTAGTATTTTTAATTAAAGCGGCAATAGAAATACAATCTGTGAAAATTTCAACTGTCTAGCTATCACGGTTCATGAGATACAGCCCTGTGACAGAAGACGAACGGACGGACAGGCAGGCAGACGGACAGCGAAGTCTTAGTAATAGGGTCCCGTTTTTACCCTTTGGGTACGGAATTCTAAAAATGGATGTAAGAATATTGAAAAAGGATTATCACGACTGCGATACCCAAGTAGACATCCTCTCAGATCTTCAGGCGCTCAGATCCTTAAAGATGTCTAAAGGGGGTAAAGGGATGTTTGAACATTACATTTGGCTAATGCCCACATTTTGCAGTAGTAAGCATTCCAGACTTGCCAGGAAAGCATATCGCCGTTTTTACAAAGGTGTGTCCAAACAAAGAGCGCAAGATGCGCGGAATTCGCAGGACACAAGTTTACCGCGTGACTTAGTTTAGACATAGAATAAAATGTACGCGCGGCCGCTGTCCAATCATAGCGCGGCTAGCGGCGCATGGTTGCCGCACTCAAATGCCGCGCTATATATGGTCACACCTTAAGAATACTAACTGCTTTCCTCAGCCTTAACCTATGAAACTAAATAATAAGCTTATAGGCTAACAGCTTTCAGAACACTAGCGAGCAGCATACAGCTTAGCCATCACGTTTATGGCATAATTGCAACATTTTATAGGTAGCTCTTATGATTAGAGGCTAGATTTATATCTTTTCCCACCTTAGGTTTCCGTACTTCAAAAAGACAATATAAGTTCTACGCTGAAAAATATTACATGACAAGCTTTTTATAATGAAACCGTTAGCTAAAATTAGTTCAAACACAGTTAATATGCTGTTATTGATGTCCTGTCAACGAGGAGTATAAATATCCACCTACCGGCTCCATCATCGGACCCTGAACACCACCTAGGTAGTATCTACTTGTCAAGATATCCAACAAGTGATTCGGGTCACGCAAACTTGTTGTTAGTAATTATTATTGTTAGTGAGTATATGTAGTGGTTTTATTATAAAAAGTTAAGAGGCTGCCAGTCGCTGATTGCTCTTTTTCGAAACGAAAAAAGAAATACTTCTGAACAAGCCACATCTCCTATTTTTATAAGTATATTACTTCTGGTTCCTACCTAGATTTCTATTAAGCTGAAAACATAATAGCAGAAACTTTTCACGATAAAGATGTTATTTCAAAATGATACGTTTTAGAATTCATGATCGAAATATTTTATATACCTACTATTAAAATCAACTTGTGATTTATTGTTAAAGATAGGTAATAATGTAGATCTAGATTTCTATTAGGATAGATTTTTTAGATAAGTAATTATACATAATTTAAATCATTAATTTATTCGAAAAGCTAAGGCGGACCACGCGCCGACGTGTGTTTGTCGTCATTGCAGCGGTCGGTAGGATTATTTATCGAAGTGATTAAAGATGGGTACATCTTTATTCACATATACTATACATTATAAAATAGGAGATGTGGCTTGTTCACAAGTATTTCTTTTTTCGTTTCGAACAAAAACAATCGTCGACTGGGAGCGCCTTAAGCGTGTGTAAATTGGCATAGAAACGAGACTCGAGACAAAAACGACGACACAGTAACCCGAGCTAACGCCGGAAACCTGCGTGCATAACAAAAGGCTATATATATACTGTGGTAATTGTTTTAGGTATTTAAACTTACCATGATAGACAAACATTTTGTATTTTTGTATACTTTGTAATCTATTTCCCTTGGTCATAGCATCACGCGTAAACGGCTGGACCGATTTGATAATTCTTTTTTTGTCGTGTTTTTTTACCGTCAATAGAAGGTTTTTATGAAATAAAATTTTGGAAAATCCAGCGTAAAATTGTATAAATCGGGAAAAACTGAAAGCGCTTTTTCCATGGTATTATTGAAATTTGACAGGACAACGTCTGTTAGTCTAATATATTATTTAACATGGTCGTATGTGATAGGTATTTTATTCTGTTTGTAATAGTCTCGTAAGCATCGTCCGTGTAATAGTCCTAATTTAACAGGACAACGTCTGTTAGTCTACTATATTATTTAACATCGTCGTATGTAGATAGGTACTATCTGGGGGCACGGCAGTGCCCCCGCCAAGTCAAGCAATAAAGCGGCACGGCTGTACCATCCTTTTCTCGAAGCAGTTCAGGCCATTTTCGACCCCCTATAACTTCGTTGTGGATAAAACTAGAAGCCTGAATTTTCAGTAACCAAGCAGTCACTATATAAACACAGTATATTTCAAATTTCATTCAATTTGAACCAGTAGTTTAAGAATTATAACTAGTCAAAGTTTCCTATTTTGTCACTCACTCACTCACTCACTCACTCACTCACTGACTGACTGACTGACTGACCGATCATCAAAGTTTAAGGCACTTCTAGCAGACATAGAAGCTTCAAATTTGAAACACAATTAGTGTTTAGTGTAAAAATCCTAAAAAAACCTGCCAAGTGCGAGTCGGACTCGCGCACGTCGAGTTCCGTACCATTAACTATAAATCACGGTTGTTGTATGGGAGCCCCACTTAAATATTTATTTTATTCTGTTTTTAGTATTTGTTGTTATAGCGGCAACAGAAATACATCATCTGTGAAAATTTCAACTGTCTAGCTATCATGGTTCATGAGATACAGCCCTGTGATAGACAGATGGACTGACAGACCGACAGACCGACAGACAGACAGACAGACAGACGGACAGACGGACAGACGGACAGACGTACAGATGGACAGACGGACGAACGGACAGTGGAGTATTAGTAACAGGGTTCCGTTTTTACTCTTTAGGTACGGAACCCTAAAAAGACTTAAGTTATTACGTAAAGGTTAGCTAATTACGTAATAACATAAGTCAGAAGGACCCTTAAAGTAGGGACTGAATAAATTAACCGACTTGGTATTACATGGATCTCACTACTTTTTACGGTAGAAGAACTGAGTTGCGTTGCGAGACTTGGCTTTTTTTACAAGTTATGTTTTTGATGGCATTGGGTATTTCATTATGTTTGTAATAGTATGTTATATATGTTTGCCTCGTAAACATCGCCCGCGTAATAGTGCAGTCCGTGTTTAGGTAAAGTTTGAACCTTAAGAGGGGGCTATTAGCTAGAAAAAAATCGGATTTCACCCGCGCCCTTGCGTCCCCCGAATCGCGTAGTACCACGAGCTGCCGCCGGCCGCCACGGCGCGCCGCGGCCCACTCGCGCTGTACGCGGCTCTACCACAAAATAAATAAAGTAGCTTGACGCACTATTTGTAGGTACCTAATAAATATTCTGTTGACCATATTTATATTAGTACACCTATTTGTCTGTTTATCTGCCTACAACGAAAACAGAGAAAATGTATACCTAAATAAAATTTTATTATTACCACAGAATACTAAAGGACCATAAAAAGTTATAATACTAATAAAATAATTAGGATCACAACTGTAATCCCAAAGAACGGTATTCAAACTCTCAGATCTCAAGACGCTTAGATCCTTGAAGATGTCTAAAAGGGGTAGTCAGAGACACGTCCAAACATTAAATTTGGCACGATACCCATATTTTGCAGTATTTAGCATTCAATACGTCACAGGTTGCAAGCCTATCGCCGCTTATAAGAATACCTACTAAGTGGTTTCCGCACGATGTTTTCCTTCACCGTTTTGAGTAGGTACGTGTATGCGCTATAACTTTTTCGAACAGTTGAACAATTAATTGATGCACGGCCTAGATTCGAACTCACTACCTTCCGATGAAAATTCGAGGCACCTCCCACTCGACCAACATGGCCAACTATAAATTTATCAAAATCAAAATTTTCGAACAAACAATAATTACCTTACTGTTTTATAAATGTTTCATCGAATATTTATTTGGCAGTTTCACCATTTACCCTTTATCAAAATAGCACATAATGCTCAAAAACGGTAATATCCGAACTTATTATTTTGACGAATAGCATATTATTTTATGTACTATTCGAATAAAAAAACCATTGGCCACTCACGATCTTCAGATGGAAAGTTGAGGTACCTTTCAATCCGCCAACACAGCCAACTACAAATTTACCAAAATCAAATTTTCGAACAAACAATAATTTTATTATTCTGCTGTTGCTTGGCCGATAAATATTTCATCGAATATTTATTTGGCAGTTTCACTATTTACCCTATATCAAAATAGCACATAATGCTCAAAAACGGTAATATCCAAACTTATTATTTTGATGAATAGCATATTATGTACCTACTATTCGAATAAATAAAAATCATTGGCCACTACTCACAACCTTCAGATGGGAAGTCGAGGTACCTCTCACTCCGCCAACACAGCCAACTCAAATTTACCAAAATCAAAATTTTCGAACAAACAATAATTTTATTATTCTGCTGTTGCTTGGCCGATAAATATTTCATTGAATATTTTATTTGGCAGTTTCACCATTTAGCCTATATCAAAATAGCACATAATGCTCAAAAACGGTAATATCCGAACTTATTATTTTGACAAAAACCATATTATGTACTATTCGAATAAAAAAAACCATTGGCCACTCACAACCTTCAGATGGAAAGTCGAGGTACCTCTCACTCCGCCAACACAGCCAACTTCAAATTTACCAATATCAAAATTTTCTAACAAACAATAATTTTATTATTCTGCTGTTGCTTGGCCGATAAATATTTCATCGAATATTTTTTTGGCAGTTCAACCATTTGCCCTATATGAATATAACACATATATGCTCAAAAACGGTATGCAATATCCGAAATAAATAAATCAAAATCGTGAGAAAGGACTTTTCGATATTCGAATGAAGAAATACAAAAAAAACTTAAATGTGCGTTTCTTTAATTGTATCGAAAAGCATAAATATTAAATGTCAAGTAATTATGAAAATGATAATTTATTTTTCATACAAACTTTAGCACCCCTTTCATAATGCAGTTCCCAGTTTTAGGGACCAGTGGCTTGACTGTGCGGTGCGTTGATATTCAGTCAGTCAGTCAGTCAGTCAGTCAGTAACGTAAGAGTTTTATAAAAGGTGGTGAGGTACAATTATTGAAAGCCCGTGCCTGATTTTTTTTTTATTAGTTATAGCGTCGTCGTTATATAGATTGTTATAATCACGACAGTAACTGTTTATAATCATAGTTTTCCCTTACCTTCTACTAGTTTGAATCAATTGGGATTCATTTTCATTTGTTTTCTTCTTTGATCTAACAATAATTTTGTTGCTTTTTGAATTTGTGCTGAAGCTCTTTAGTTATTTTTTTTATTGCTGTACCTACGTACTTGAGTAGTAGGTACTTTTAACTTTTAATTATTATTCTTGTTTGAGCCTTCACCTTGTTCGATTGGCACCATACTGGAGCTCTACATAGCATTAAGGAAAGGATCATAAAAAAAAAGGTAGACCCCAAGCCGTGTTTGTTGCCTGATTCTTCTAGGCTTGGTCGCGTGGAATCGGCGTAGCTTCACCTAGTTCCTAAGACGTTTCAAAGTGATCCTTGTGATTTTATTGAAATAAATGATTTTTGAATTTGAATTTGAATAAACCAGTAATATGATATTTGTGAATTTTTAATTGTCTAATAAAATAACTTTTGTACCAATTGTAATGAATATTTTCGACGAAATGAAAATCCTACAAAATTATTTTCGGTCAAACGTGAAAATAATCACAACTATGTGAAATAATCACAACTGTAATTTGTTATGAAAGTTTTCTCTTACCTTTCATTTGTTTCGAAATCGAGGATCGATAGGTATTCATTTTCATATATTTTCTACTTTGATCTAAAAATAAACACAATATCGACCGAGAGGATGCTTTATAAACAAGTAGGTAGGTACAATATAATCTTGGTAGGTACGCTCGTTTTCTAAAATTTTGCATAGCTAATAATTAGTGATCGGACATTTGGGTGCATATTTACCTAAAGTTCATTTAGTCTATTTCCGGCAAAAGCTAAGAAAGTATGAAAGCGGCTTCAAATTTGTAATTTATGTATATTTTTCTGTCTCACTCACTCACAGTAACTTCACACTCGTTTGGATATACATAAGCTGTTTGTCCGGTCGCTAACTACCCCTTTCAATAAAATAATACTATTTCTACAAAGCGCCATCTATATTAGCCAATAAATAACTTGAGGTAAGTAAATCCAATTATTACAGTTTTTGCATACTAATTACAAACTAGTAACTACTATCCATTGATCCCGGAAACGCGGGATTTTTTTAAAGAAGTGCTCTCCATACTAGTATAGCCAATCCGCAAAGTTTAGATAAATAAACATCAGAATATCCGACCACTAGCAATAATATCAGTAGAAACTCCCGCGACTTTGTTCGCGTGAAGTTATAATCTAGCAAGCTTCGCTGCACTGCACCGCTGGTTGTATTTGGAGAATTTATTTCTTAGTGCGTAAGGTAGGTACCTACCTACCTACTAAAAAGGAATAAACCCTCAAAATTTAAAGTTTTTGGAATCAGTCGCTTAGACTGCGCGGTGCGTTGATATGTCAGTCAGTCAGTCAGTAGGTAACGTAAGAGTTATATATAAGTACTAGCAGACCCGCGATTGACGAAAGACAAAGTTCTGACAAAACAGTTCAGAAATGCGTTGCTATGACAACTAAATGTTTTCAGTCTGAGATGATTTAGATGAAGCCGTGTTGGCCGAGTGGGAGGTACCTACCTCGACTTTTTCGGTCGTGGGTTCGAACCCCGGCGTGCATCAATGGATTTTCTCTGTTGGTGAAGGATAAGCTCTGAACATCAGTCGTATTTAAAGAATACCTACCTTTTTCATAGTACCTACTCACCTACCTAATATTATAGAATGTATGTAGGTATCCTATTCTCTAAATTAGAATGGTGTTCAGAGCTCTGGCAATGAAAGCCAACGGATGAATAGGATTATTACGAAATAAGCCTGCAGGTTGGTAGGTAGGTACCTACCTATAGGTACCTACCAACCTAAATGAAATTATCCGTGTGTCGCTCGCGAATGAATCTTTCAAATACACAAAGTACCTACCTACCTACCTACTTCAGTTATGTTTGACATTTGGTAGATTGGTAGGTAGGTACCTACCTAGATTAGGTAGGTACCAACACTAAACCACAACTAGACATAAAAACGACATACCTACTATTACCTACTTACCATACTATAACTACCTACCTAGGTCTATCTATCTATCTGATACCAATAATTCAATTTTCATACAATTGTGCGAGATGTTTTTATTGTTGTACCTACCTACCTACCTAGGTACTTACCTAAACCTAAGTCACATCACGTTCTCGTTGCTAGTAAAAAATATGAGGCGTAGATTAGGTTCAATGCGTTTCCCACGGCTTTTGTAATTTTTTTTTGTTTGATTTTTTACCCATGGTTAAGTTTAAAATTACGAAACCGCTCTGGAGAAAAGTAGCACAGGTCCGTCTAGCAACGCGGATCGCCGCGGAATGAGTATGACTGCGAAGCAAAATACGCGAATAGCAAGAAAAAAGAGTGCGGCATGAAGTTACCGATGCTCGGAATTAAATAGCGTAAGCGACATTTAGAAAAAAATTAATTATGTAAAAGGAATGGCTTTAAAAAAAAAACTGCTAGACTATTCAATGTATAATTTATTTAGCAATATTTATGATAAATATCATATTGAATTGCCTTATGGTTTAGGATATTTTTGGGCAATTCTTGATTTTCAGAGATGTGTTTGGCATATTTTCTTAACAAGGTTTTTATTAAATTTTTATTTTTGATAAAATAATTTTGACGCTTATATACCTGAGAATCTTCCATATAAATTTCAATTCCATACATCATTCACGATAAAAATTATTTGGGCTTCAACCATTGCAAATTTGGTTGTTGCTCAGCCTTAACATGGGCTTCCTACGGAAGGGAGTAGCCATTCGCCACGCATCATTTTATAAAACGTGTCAATGTGTCAGTCACTTTGTACACGAATTATTAGTGTATTGTTGGTTTAGGTGTTAACGTCATCATTACATTCAGTTGGCAGTTTTGTTTTTGCATGTAAGTGTGCGGAACTGCACTTGTGTGCACATTTCCCCACGCAACAAACGCCAGAACTATTTTAATAGTAATCTATCGCTAACACTACTCCCTTCCGTAGGAAGCCCGTGTTGCTCTAACGCATTAGTCGAGTTTCAATTTTAAAAAGTTTGCCTGCTTGGCGAGAGACTGAACGCATATTTTTTGGAAAGGAGAAAAGTTTATAGTATACTGTGCCTTCAGTTAAGGCGCTCCCTGTCGACGATTGTTTTTGTTCGAAATGAAAAAAGAAATACTTCTGAACAAGCCACATCTCTTATTTTATAATGTATAGTATATGTGAATAAAGATGTACCCATCTTTAATCACTTCGATAAATAATCCTACCGACCGCTGCAATGACGACAAACACACGTCGGCGCGTGGTCCGCCTTTGCTTTTCGAATAAATTAATGATATAAATTATGTATATCAATTACTTATCAAAAATCTATTCTAATAGAAATCTAGATCTACATATTACCTATTTTTAACAATAAATCACAAGTTGATTTTAATAGTAGGTATCAAAATATTTCGATCATAAATTCTAAAACGTATCATTTTGAAATAATATCTTTATCGTGAAAAGTTTCTGCTATTATGTTTTCAGCTTAATAGAAATCTAGGTAGGGACCTGAAGTAATATATTTATAAAAATAGGAGATGTGGCTTGTTCAGAAGTATTTCTTTTTTCGTTTCGAAAAAGAGCAATCGTCGACATACAGCCCCTTAAAGATATTTAGTTTTATGGCTACAGGAATTATCATGACCCGAGAAAACTATTTATCTACGGAAGCGTACACAACTAAAATCACAACCTTCCTTTGCTTCGTTGTAGTCGGGTTTAGGACACATTTGGGATTTGACATCAATCAGAATTTGAGCCTACGCTCCTAGGGTAGAAAGACGAAATCACTTACCACTACTCCGTTGTAGGCTGGTCATCAATCCTCAAAGCAGCAAAGCCTACAAGGAACTGTCAGAGACTTTTATATCTTGACAAACATTATTTTATAGCACTTACCAAAAATTAAAAAAACAATCCAATGAAATTAACAGCACCGTTTTCTTTTATAAGCAATTCTTTCCTATTCCAATCACACAAATAAAAACTTTTAACAAACTGAAACAAAGCGTGACAAATTAAACTGTCAATTTTGAGCTTTTTTATTAAAATGTCAGTTTTTTTTTCTTTTCGTTATGTATTCAGCCAGCGATATTTTGTAGACTACGAGAAGAACACCTTTACAATTTCTATTGACGGGTTTGGTTGAATGACATATAAAATAAAAACCTACTTTCTATCCTAATCCTAATCTATACATATCTATACATATAATAAAACAGTAGAAGAGTTCAATTCTGTACATTGAATAAAAACTAAAAAAAATACTCCTAGGGGTCTTCATACAAGTAACACAAGCCAAAAAAAAAACATTTTAAAATTTTTGTCTGTCTGTCTGTCTGTTGCCTGGCTTTCACGCGCAAACTACTGGGCGGATTTTGATGAAACTTTTTTTGTTATATAGCTATTAGTCCTCGGCAACTTATAGGCTATCATTTTGGAAGATCGGAATACCAGATGTAAAACTATCTGTCCCCCAGCGAAGCGGGCACGGGTCAGCTAGTAATATTATAAATGCGAAAGTTGGTGATGCTATGTTTGTTGCCTATTCAAAAATAAAAAACAAATCGGATTAAGATGAAATTTGCTGTTGTATGTAGATAAAAAATCAGAATAAATAAAGGGGGAAATTTTAATAAGAAAAAATTATAAAAGACCCCAAAAAGATGATTTTGGTATAGATGGCTTGGTGTGCAACAAATCTGAACTCACAGACTAAAAACAATTAGTAGTTAAAGCAACTCAGTTTTGACTAATGAATGATACGCTTTCTACCAAAATTTGTAATTTATTTTATCAGTAAGGTTTGTAAGGAAAAAATTGGAAGCTGCCTGAAATGCTTTTTCCTGTGTGATTATGAATTACAAAAAAAAATGACAGAACAACGTTTTTCACGGGTCGGTTAGTATGTTCATAACTATCTAACAACATGCAGCCTTCCTAGAAATTATTTAAAAAGTACCTATTAATATTATTTGGACACTTAAAACTTGAAACCATCCGCTTTCTATCTAAACTAAGTACCTATGCCCTAAAAGTGGCTATAAATCTTATATCCACATGGTTACCATTATGGTTTGTTTAAAACAAAAAGAAACAATTTTGCCATTCAACCGAAAAAGGACCATTAAAAAGAAAGCCATTGCACCTAAAGTGGATAGCCAAACTTGAGCACAGATGTTGCACAACACAATACATTTGGACCAGAAAGGACTTATTGCCTAACACATGTTTTTTTTTTTGAAATCTTTATTTTTAAAAAGGGCTTTGAATCGCTTTGCGATTATGTCAGCCCTGTTACAACTTGCAACTATTTACTACGACTTAACTATATCACTACATAGTATAAAGCAAAGTCGCTTTCCGCTTCCCGCGTCTGTATGTCTGTATGTATGTTTGCTTATATCTTTAAAACTACACAACGGATTTTGATGCGGTTTTTTTTAATAAACAGAGTGATTCAAGAGGAAGGTTTATATGTATAATACATGCATAATATAGTAGAGAAACACTGATAATTTTAGAGGTTTCTAATGTGATGTCGTAAATAAACACATTTTTTTGCGCTTACATTGCAAATGCTGGCTGAACCCCACGAGATATATCAAAATAATGTACTACAGTATTGTACACCTTAAAAACGTCTACAAAAAAGTCAACGATGGTATTAGAAATGTCTTACGCACAGCGAAGCGGGCACGGGTCAGCTAGTTATAAATTATAAACAAATCTAAAAAGAGCCATAGCCTCCTCGGCCAGCGGGGCAGATACCTAACACATGTTGTAGAGAACATGGTCAAAAGACGATTGTAAAAAGTCACAACTTCTAATAAATCCGAAAATTTGTGATAGTGTTTGGATGTTTGTGCCCAAACGACCGAACGAATTTGGATGAAACTTGAAATGACGTTATTTCAGGGCATAGGCTATGGCAACAAATATGTATGCTACGTTTTAGGGTTTCGTAGTCTACAAGAAACCCTTATAGTTTCGCCATGTCCGTCCGTCCGTCCGCAGCTTAGCTCGAGAGCTAAGTCGAGAGTTCAAGTGCTAGAAAACTGTAATTTGGCATGTACTCGTATATACATATTAGTAATGTTAGCAAAGTCGTAGAATAAAATCTAGAAAATCTGGTGTGGTGGTGTGGTATGGTGTGAAAAAATTCACGGTACAAGTACGGTCACGGTATAATATAACGAATTTAAAAGGAAAACTATCACGGCTAAGTAAGCATTAGGTACAAGTTTAATTTGCTCGACGATTACTCTTAAACTAGAAGTAAACTTTCTAGTACAAATATCGTTGAAAATTACTTATATAAGGTTTTTTGCTGTGGACATTACTAAACCCTACATTTCACGTGGCTCGACCCGCAATTGGCCAGTTTACCTAAACAAATGAAGGCGGCTGCCTTCATTTGTTTAGGTACCGCACTTCAATTCTTTCGCCACACTGGTTATTTTATAAACTAAAGCAAAATATTTTTTTTATATTAAAGTAAGGGTTCCGGTATACAAACGAGCAAAACCGCGGGCGAAGGCTTGTTTGTCTATGGTACATTTTCAGCGTGATTGAATAATGATGAATGATCTATAACTTGATCAAGTAGTCAATAAAATCATGATTAGGTAGTTCTGTCAACCAGTTTAGACCGGCGTTCAATGAGCCATACATACGACAGGACTACGATTGTTCCTTACTACTCATAACTCAAGCACATTACTTTAAATCAAACAGGTCACAATAATTCCATCAGTATATATTGAAATCATCTAGCCATCACACGGTAACCCTCCTAAATTTAAAAGCACCTACTCCAGAACAATCTGCCTTGGAGTTGGTCTTTTCGTTTTGGTCGGGTGGGGTTGTTGTACGGTCAGTCTATTGTGTCAATTAAAGAGTCATACACTTCAATTGAGTTTATTAACATGATGTAAGTGTTTTGTATTCTGATCAAGTTGCTGGTACATTTCATTGCAATTCATTATTTGCAGGCATAATTATTCATACTGCTGGCGGCTTTGTACGGGTGTGATAATGAAGTTTATATAATACTAGCTGACCCGTGCCCGCTTCGCTGTGCGTAAGACATTTCTAATACCATCGTGGACTTTTTTGTAGACGTTTTTAAGGTATACAATACTGTAGTACATTATTTTGATATATCTCGTGGGGTTCAGCCAGCATTTGCAATGTAAGCGCAAAAAAATGTGTTTATTTACGACATCACATTAGAAACCTCTAAAATTATCAGTGTTTCTCTACTATATTATGCATGTACATGTATTATACATATAAACTTTCCTCTTGAATCACTCTATTTATTTAAAAAAACCGCATCAAAATCCTTTGTGTAGTTTTAAAGATATAAGCAAACATACATACATACATATTACATATTACATACAGACGCGGGAAGCGGAAAGCGACTTTGCTTTATACTATGTAGTGACTAGCGACCCGCCCCGGCTTCGCACGGGTAGCATGTTATTATACATATAAACCTTCCTCCTGAATCACTCTATCTATTAAAAAAAACCGCATCAAAATCCGTTGTGTAGTTTTAAAGATATAAGCAAACATACATACGCGGGAAGCGGAAAGCGACTTTGCTTTATACTATGTAGTGATACTGATAGGGATAACAATTTTTTTTTTAATTTTAGTTATGTTTTTCGCTGATAGATTTAGCTTTTGATAGAGATTTTTTTTTTAAAATGGTTTTATATTAATTTATATAATTTAAAGTTGTCACGATTAATATTAATTTGAATAAGGACGTAAAAGGAGAATTTCCTAAACTGGTCTAGTCTTTTCTATATATGTAATGTAGTTTGAAAAATAATTTAGTCTTTTCTACTTCTATCTCTATAAGAAAGTAATGAGAGTGAATGAAGTGAAAGAAATTAATATCGTAGCAAAAGAAAAACTATGTTCCCTCTGTAGAGAGAAGACCCACGAAAGCCGTTGTCCTGTACAAATTTAATAATTTTTTTAAATATTTTTTTTTAATATATAAATATATATTATATATGTATATATATATATATATATCGTCGGTTTAGAGGTAAAATTCATTAAATGCGAAAAACTAGTATGGAGTTATAAGCGATAATAATTATTTTTTGCAAAAGATTGCATTTTGCTCATAGTTTTAAATGCAATCCTATTGAGTTTGATTTTGTTTTTAGATTATTAGGTTGCTTTTGTAACTGCTTTGTTTTGTAGATATTGCCCTGGTGAGACCGTTTCACGAATTTAATGAATTTGATCAATTATGTCACTTAATGAATTTTACCTTTAAACCGACGATATATATGTATATAGGATCACGACTGTAATCCCCAAGTACGGTAGACATCCTCTCAGATCTCCAGACGCTTAGATCCTTTGAAGATGTCTAGTGGGGGTAGTCAGAGGCACGTCCAAACATTATATTGGCACATGCCCACATGGCATGGCCACATGGCTTATTTTTTAAATACATACTATACATATTAACACCCAGACACAGAACAAACATCTATGTTTATCACACAAATAATTGCCTTGGGTGGGAATCGAAAACACGGCGCAGAAGGACTACTACCAACTGAGCTGTGGCTGTGAGGCCAGTCAATAGGTATTGATAGGATAGGATATAGGATTTCTTGTTGGATTAGAATTTCTTGTTATATTATACTTTCTGTCTAGCAACGACAAATGACGGTCGTATCGACCGATTGTTACGCATATTGAAGTTGGTGCCTAAGTGTTGAAATATAAAGAAAAATAAATAATGTGACACCATTTAAATGCTTAATTGTGAAACACTTATCCCCGTAATAAACTGTTATATTTATTACCACTTCACTCTGCCATTTTTGTTTAGCTTACATATATGCATAAGCGATAAGATTTTGATTCTAAAGTGGTTTTAGGCAAAAAATAATTTTAATAATGAATGTATTTTTATTAAGAAATCTTGCTTCCCCACATAATTATTATTTGTATTCTAGGACGTTAAGTAGGTACTCACTTACCTACATAATAAATCTATGTTTTATATTCTACCTGGATAAAAAGTCCTTTAGGATATTCCAGGACATAAGCTGTGTTTATTCCAGTTCATCCAAATCCGTATGATCGTTAGGTATACACATCCTCACATACTTTTACTTTCAGATTTATAATAATAAAAGGATGTTTTTACTCAGTAAATGAAATAAATTTAAGGAGGGAAAATGACATAATGTAAAGTGAATGTGTAATTGTTTGTGTGTATGCCTTCGTTAATTGTTTTAATTTTTCATTTAATTTCTATTACTTGATTAAATAAGATACAAATATAAGTAGGGAATAATGTAGCATTTTGATTAATTTATAATATGTGTTTTAGCCTTTTAATTATAATAATAATAATAATAATCATTTATTTGTAACTAAATATTTTTTGAAGTACAGTATTATACTTAAATACACTATTCAAAAACAGTAGTAGGTATATTAGATATTTTTTTTTTTCTTTTTGCGTACAATTAGACATGGTTACAACATAAAAATAATTATTAAGTATATTAGTGGTTAACTAGCCCCCACACTAGGATACCCTGTGTTGTGGGTGGCTAGTCTCTTCCAAGGTATCAGTAGGATAAGATATATGTATTCTTATATTATATAATTGTTATTGAATAATAAGTAAATAATAAATATAAATATTGGCGGACTTTACACACAGCGCCATCTAGCCCCAAACTAAGCAAAGCTTGTACTTTGGGAACCAGATAACTGATAGAATACTTATATACTTTTTTTTTGTTAATACATACTTATTATACATATTAACACCCAGACACAGAACAAACATTTATGTTCATCACATAAATATTTGCCCTGGGTGGGGATCGAACCCACAACCTACAGCGCAGAAGGCAGAGTTACTACCAACTGAGCTGTGAGGAATTCCACTGAACTTATTGTAAGTTTGTCACTATCTCAAGAAAAATAAACCAGCTAAGCACATTTCAGTCAGCTTTCACCACGCGACGTAAAAGCGATATGTTTCGTTCAGTTAGAGTATCGTGGTACGGGGAGAACCAAAATATTGCTCTCCGTGAGTTCCCGGTCAACTGCGCCCACATGTTTGCAGCTAGGGATGTGACAGTGTTGGGTGACTATGGATATGTTATCGACAGTTCAAACATACTCGTAGTTATAAAGTACCTACTAAAGCTTTTGCTAAGCAATGACATAGGGTTGGGTCTTAGAGCAACACGGGCTTCCTACGGAAGGGAGTAGCCATTCGCCGTGGTCACCTCTGTCAAAGTACAAGCCCAAGTGGGCATTCACATTTTATAAAACAGCCTCATAGCTTAGTTGGTAGTAACTCTGCCTTCAGTGCTGTAGGTTGTGGGTTCGATCCCCACCCAGAGCAAATGTTATTTTGCCTCTGACTGACCCCGGTTTCCCATTCAACAATTTTATAGACGACTTCCTTATCACAAAACATGTTTAAATTATCATAATTAATAGTGCGTGCTTATAAACTGTAAATTAAACTCTGCAATTATTTAATTACTTACACGATTATTTAAACTACATTTAACGAGCAATATTTATATTTGATACTAAAAGTGAACCCAAACCCACTAGTTAAAATATTAAAAACGCATGTTTCATGATAACATAGTAATTACGATGAAGGTGCACAAATTTGTCAGAAAGACTTTGATTTCGATGGCTATAAAACAAATTGCTATTATAAAATCATTACTTCAGTGAAAACAATCGACAACAAACAAACTACCCATCCCTGTTCCCACCATCTCCGATCTTAAGGAGCGCCGGCCGTCCCAGCTAGTCACAACGTAGCCGGCGCGCGCGCATCCCGTGCCCAATCCGAAAATACCGGGCAAAATGGCCTGACCAAGTCAACATCAACACCGAAGTGGTAACAAACAGTGTTGTGATCAATGTCGCCGACTGCGATGGGGGCCGATCTCCCCCATTGGGGCAAGACCGAGGCATGCCCCCAGGCACTACTCGGATGGCTATATCTGACGCACGATCAGAACGATCAGGTATGTTTTTAAATCTATATCTGTTCAAGGACTTCGTGGTTTTGGGTAAAAGTTTACAGTTAACATGTTGCTAACGTTTGGACATTTTTAATAAACTTATTAAACTGTTTGTAAAGTCTATGCACTGATGATTCCTGAAGTTTAGTGGGTTGCCACGACTGAGTATTATTCCATAATTCATTGAAACGACTAGGGCTGCAACTTCATAAAAGGAGTCCGTTTTATTCATGAAGATTTCTTCGTGTGACGAAATATTTGTTCTTAATTGGTCTGTAGACTGAGCGTTGCTCGGAACTACATAACCATGATCTGTAATTTATACAAGCAACATTTTAATTCGTGTTTGATTTAGCTGTCTATATCGTCTATTAGACTAGACTTATTGAACAGTCTTCAGTGTAGATTCGTTGAACTTTGAATAGTTTTTCATACAAAATGACTAATGACTGATCATCTCATTAGTTTAGTCAAAAGTGACATGATAGATGACGTGAAAAATATGAAATGACAGAAAAAAAAAGTATGCATAGAAAACTGATATTTTATTGTTATTTATCAGTAAGTGACTAGTATGATTATCTAACGCATTATATACAAATGAACTGTTTAGCTATTCATAGTTTTAAGTAAAAACGAAATTAGCGTTTTGAAAGAGTCAACTTTGGAAAATAAATCTATCGAGAAAAGATTCAACAATCGTGTTTCTGTCTATAATTTATCGAGATCAAATCCTTAAGTTATCTTTGTCATAAAAACAAAACTGTATGTTTTGCGGTTATTGAGAAAAAACGATTCTGCACGATTTTTTTTTATATTCTTGGTACACGTACCTCTTTTTTCAGCAATGTTTTTATTACTTTTACTATTTAAAATCAAAATAATCTATCAGCTACATATCTTTAATCAACTTTAATTGATGTTGCAAACCAATTCGCAACAAATCAGTAAATTAAATGCTCGTAAAATAGCTTCTATAAGAATCAGTGGCAATGTTTAACATTTTGTTGCATAGCGAATGCGCTATGGAATGTAAACAAATCTTATTATAGTTAGGACAAACTTTGACGACCTTTGTGGCGCGGTGGGTGACCCGGAGACGCAATAGGTTCGATCCCCACGGCGTGAGGCATGATCTGAAGTAATATTAGTTCAATCTGAGTAGACCTCTGGTCTACTCTTGAAAACGATAAACGATAGGTACATTAATATTTATGGGGTCCTTTGTGTAGATGTGGGTGAAAACAGGTTAAAAAAAATAATACAAATATTTGAAGTCACTTTGAAACGTCTTAGAAGCTGCCAGCAGAAGCTACACCTGTTCCTTGCGACCCAGAAGAATAGGGCAATATACACGCCTTGGGGCCTATCATTTTTTTCAATGATCCTTTTCGCTATGTAGAGCTCCAGTGTGGTGCCGATCGAACAAGGTGAAGGCTCAAACAAGAAAATGATTAGAAAGTACTAACCGAGTACAACAAAAAAAAAACCGGCCAAGTGCGAGTCGGACTCGCGCACGAAGGGTTCCGTACCATTATCTATAAAAACGGCAAAAAAATCATGTTTGTTGTATGGGAGCCCCCCTTAAATATTGATTTTATTCTGTTTTTAGTATTTGTTGTTAGAGCAGCAACAGAAATACATAATCTGTGAAAATTTCAACTGTCTAGCTATCACGGTTCATGAGATACAGCCCTGTGACAGACAGACGGACAGACAGACAGACAGACGGACAGCGAAGTCTTAGTAATAGGGTTCCGATTTTACCCTTTGGGTACGGAACCCTAAAAAGAGCTTCAGCAAAAATTCTAAAAGAGCTGCCTTTAGTAGTGATGTACTTATAGTTACCTACTTGTTCGGAGAATAGTTTCATAGAGAGCTGCTCTACATCCTATGACACCCCACACCACACCGTGAACCTCACAAGTAAACCAACAGGTAGTTCTAATTATAGAGATAACAGCTTCCCGGTCGCTATTGCCACAGTACCGAGTGTGAAATTCATTAATTTGGTGGAATGGTGCAGCAGGCATGCATTCTGTTTCAGGCGTGGATACAGTATAGGGTGGTGGGGGGTACTTTTGCGTGTTTTTTACAAACTTCGTTAGAAACAGAGTATTTTATTCTTGTGAATGAAAGTGATGTTCTGAAACGATTTACATATTCTGGGCACTTACTTTGCAAAAAGATTTTGACATTATTGACGACATTAGTAATATGACAGTGCTCTGATATATTCGGCCAAACAGCGCTATTAGAAATCTTCATTTGTCGTAGTAAAATGTATGATGTCACTTGTCAAAAGTACAATCGATCGGACCATCGTTCAAAATATAGTCGGAAACGATGTGACGTTTGTCTCGATCGTTGATCGTAGACCAGGAGTAGACCCCCTGAGCCCTGAATTTGGTCTTATTAGGTTGTGACTCAGTCAATTGCGTACATAAGCACCTCAACGTTTCTGCAGATTCGATTCATTCACCCATACATACACGCCTCAGCTTCCAAGGCTGTCGATCTGTCTGTCAGCCTGCAAAGTCCACTTGAAGTTTCGTCCATAATTTTCAAGTAATGATCAACATGATCCAGGTGGCGGCCGATCAAAGCAACAGGATGCGAGAAATACGAACTGTTGTTACAACGGCTTGTGTAAACACAGAGCTTTTTGGAAGTGATAATTTATTTTACAAATCGTACGTAATGAGTGCAATGTGTTTACGCCGCAGTAGCTTTGTAGCATTGTTTGTAAATGGCCTTAAATTATTTTGGGCACGCAGATCATACAGACTAATAACCCTCAAAGTGAAAAGTGGAACCAAATTATAACACAATGGTATCCTAGAGATGGCAAAAGAAGTCAAGGGCGACTACAAATGCGCTGGGAGGATGAGCTCAAACTTACTGCGGGATCCAAATGGAGGAGAGTTGCTCAGGACCGAAAACAATGGAAGCTACTGGAGGAGGCCTTTGCCAACAGGCACACTGAGCTGTAAATAGAGCTTATAAATAAATAAGTGGAAACCCTCAAGACTTCTTACACGTGAAGTTATTCTCAGACTTCAACCCCCGCTGCATTTAATTTCGGGAATTAATTTCTTAGTGCACCCCTATACACCAAATGGAAAACACAAACTTCAAGTTTCTAGGACCAGTAGTTTAGTTGGGTAGTACGTTGATAGATCAGTCAGTCAGTCTGTCTGTCTAAAAATGTCTGTTTTAAATCTCGCCACTGTTAGCAGGATGACCAACAAAGAACCAGCTACAACAATCGAACTCGATTGTAATGTTAGCACAAAACTACAAACCATTTCCTATTATTATCCCACCCACCATTCCGAAACACTTATAAATAAATCTGCTAATACGATTTCTCCATTCTCGCGGGTTTCTCATGAAACGGTCGTCATGATGACGGTAGAGCGGATAATAATAATAATATAGCCTTTTATTCAGATAGCCTTAACCTAGAGAATTTTTTTTTTTTATTTATTTATTTTTTTTTTTCATGTAGAGATCCTAAAACTTTATGGTATGCTCCCATACCATAAAGTTTTAGGATCGATGCCTCACCACAGTATTTAGAACAATCTTTTGTATTTCCTGTGTTAGACATGCTCACTCATTTACAAACTATGCAAAAGGAAATAACATCTAATAGGTACATAAACATACATATTTATAAAATACTCTGAAGGGGGAGGGGGTAGCCCTTTTAAACATATTCATAGTATCTAAACGCCTGGAGATCTAAGAGGATATCTATCGTGGGTACGGACGTGATTTAATTTCATAAAATGGAATAAAAATAGTTGAACTAGGTATATATACATATTATACTAGCTAACCCGGCGAACTTCGTATCGCTTTAGTATGGTAATTTCCCGTTCCCGTTAAAAAGTATCCTATGTCCTATAAAAACCCATTTACAAAATGATCCGCCATTTATTGAATTCATTTGTTACATAAAATGTGATAAATGAAGAACCGCTCTACCGATTTTGTGCAAACTTTACATAAACCATCTACTAAATAGTCCGAACAAAGCCTAAATATTTGGTTTGGATAGGTGAGCCCGTTCTTGAGTTATAAATTTACAACGAAAAGTGGCATTGATGTTTATATATATAGACAGATAGATATAGACCGTTGCAACTAGTCTATAGGTAGCTCAACTGATCCAGATTACTCTATGAAGCGTCCGCTAGACCAGTGTTCCGTAAAGTGTGTATCGCGGCACACTGGTGTACCGTGGTCATTAGTTGGTGTGCCTTGGAAAAATAAAGACATCTTGTAAACGTATTTTTAGCAGCCCTGTCAACGGTTACTCCAAATTTAGACCGTCTATGCTCAATTAAACAGGCTCATGTTTCACATTAGATACCTTTTCTGCAATGTAAAGTTTAGTTTTGTTGATTAATATAAAATATTATTTCGTTGATTAATAATAAATGTTGATTAATATTACTTAAAAACTGATTTTTAATTTGTGGTATAACTCAAAATATTCATTTTCCTAAATGTACCTTGGACACAAAATGTTTGCGGAACACTGCTCTAGACGCTGCGCTGACGGGTTTGCCACGCTGGATGGCAATACTGATACGTTTGTGCCAAATAGAAGCTAGCTCTCGGATCACACGTCACTTCAGACGCCTTATTTCAGGGCCTCTATCGAACATTATAATCGGTTGGGGTAACTCTCAAAACCTTAGGAAATTAAAACATGGAGAATAGAAAAACCTTTTGAATGTGAATAAGGTAAAAGACGGTTACCGTCTTGTTAAGAAAGCCAAGACTTTATAAACATTGCTGTTTACCTAAGACTTAATGGGTCCATCGACTGCTTAAGAAGTAGGTACTGGTTTTAACGCAATGTTACCAAAATTATGCTATTATACACTAATTTACACGTGCTATTGTATCATTCCAGTAAAATCTATAAAAATATAACATCGTAAGTTGCTTGGTAGGTATGGTCGTGACGTCATAATATCCAAATGGCTTAAATGGTGTAATTTTTAATTTTACTCTTTCGAGATTTCTGCAGTTGGACACGTTTTAACGTAAATTGTTTTTTGATTAGGTATTCTAAAAAATAAATGACAGAAATACTATAGACTCATGACTATTAAGCTGCATTTCTAGCATCGCCAGACATGTAAAATACGTTGAACTCTGATTCTTCAAGGTGAGTAGGTATCCTACTAAAGGGGATAGTGAAAGGTACGCTGAAACAATATTTACATTTGGCACATGTTCACATTATGCGAAAGCCAGCATCTCATACGTGACAGGTTGGAGTGAAAGCCCATCGCCGCTTATAAGTAGATAATTAATTATAATGTCATCAAAAACATAACTTGTAAAAAAAGCCAAATCTCGCAACTCAGTTCTTCTACCGTAAAAAGTTGTGAGATCCATGTAATAGGTACCAAGTCGGTTAATTTATTCAGTCCCTACTTTAGGGCCCTACTTTCTTAAGTGATTACGTAATTAGCTAACCTATAACAACATAGTGGCCATAGTGACCTTAAGTGACCATATTCAATATTCAAAATCTTTTATGTTCTAAATAAATAGATTGACGTGGCTTTATACATTTATTCATTTGGTTATTTCATAGTTATAAAGGTTGTAAAATATAAGCCAAATCCTCTTCGCAACATATTGCGCCAACCTCACATTAAGTAGGAAAAGGAAAAGAATATGATGATATTCATAGTTTAAAGATTCGATCAGAAACAATTTTATCCAACGAATTCTAATCTTAGTGAATCACAAGACGTCAATGTACTCTTTGTATTTGGAACGCACAATAATTCGTCTAACAGATGCGCGGGCGCACCTCCCCGGCCAATGGCGGCGCGTGGTCGATTGTCCGCGATTTTATTTGTCTAATCGGGACGATGAATGTGTGCCACTGTTTGGTATTCTGCTTAAACAGACCAACGCAGAACACGGCTACGGTTTTTTTCATACGAGTGTTACTATATTTTGATTTGTCTGGATGTTTGTGGTGGTACCATGGTACTCGTATTTTTTGATACCCACGAGCCCACGGCTTACGAAACTTAGTATGCGTTCTGTAGCCCTGTAGCCCTATTATAAGATTACCAAACTATTGTCGCTATCGAGTATCGTTAGCTATTTTTATGGAAGATTTTAGTTCAGTGTAGTTACCGCTAGAGACACTGCTGGATTCCATACTCGATAGCGGCTGTAGTATGGAAATCTCATAATAGGGCGACAAGTGACTATTTAGTGTTGGGTATTAAGACGCTGCCAGTCGACGATTATTTTTGTTCAAAACGAAAAAAGAAATACTTGTGAACAAGCCACATCTCCTATTTTATAATGTATAGTATATGTGAATAAAGATGTACCCATCTTTAATCACTTCGATAAATAATCCTACCGACCGCTGCAATGATGACAAACACACGTCCGCGCGTGGTCCGCCTTAGCTTTTCGAATAAATTAATGATATAAATTATGTATAATTACTTATCAAAAATCTATCCTAATAGAAATCTAGATCTACATATTACCTATCTTTAACAATAAATCACAAGTTGATTTTAATAGTAGGTATATAAAATATTTCGATCATAAATTCTAAAACGTATCATTTTGAAATAATATTTTTATCGTGAAAAGTTTCTGCTATTATGTTTTCAGCTTAATAGAAATCTAGGTAGGAACCTGAAGTAATATACTTATAAAAATAGGAGATGTGGCTTGTTCAGAAGTATTACTTTTTTCGTTCCGAAAAAGAGCAATCGTCGACTGGCAGCCTCTTAAGGTGTATAAATATAAACAAACCCCTATTACATATTAATAAAACAAAAAAAACTGTATTTTATTTATAATTAGAAAATTATTTTAATTAGTAATTTGTCGAGAAGAATCGAACCCGCTTTTTGTGTCTCAATGTCAGATTATCAACCATCATGCACTGAGGTGTTCAAAGTTTTTTAGCCCGACTTACAACTTCTAGTATTCATTCCTCGGCATAATATGGTAGGTATAAGTAATTAGGCTATCGAATTATTAAGGAAATTGTATTGAGTATTGAGAGCGATTGAAGCATATTTTTGGCATCATGTCAAATTAAGTGCAATTCTTAGGAGAGCTCTACTTTTAGCACACATTCGGCTGAGTAACAGTATACTGGCTATGGATTAATGTATAGGGAATAGGTATTAAGGCAAGAGCCGTATTGGCCCAGTGGGTTGTACCTCGACTTTCATACCGAAGATCGTGGATTTAATCCCAAAAGAATAGAATTTAATGTAGGCAATCTGTATTGTACGTATGTAAAAATACCTACATACAAAACACAAAAATGAATAATAAAACAGTGTGACAATGGGTGGCTTTATCGTAATCGCTAAAAGCGAAAAAATCTATTCCAGGCTACCTTTGGAATTTTCTATTCGGAAAATGTACGCGTATAGATACCAGATGTGACGAACCAGATAAGACAGAACCGTTTTAGTAAGGCACTATACACAAAGTCTTGTTCCTTACCAAAGGGTAACCAAAGATCAACAAGAACTTGGTCATGATTTTGTGACACCAGAGGATGGATGTTGAGGATAGGCGCTGCCCCCCAGAGATACAGTTTATACTAAATCAGGGACTGGTGAATGTTCAATTCGTGCACCACGGTGGTCGAGCATGGCTATGGTTTTTGCTAAGCAGGTCGTCTTAAGACGAGTAATAAATGTTTTGGATGAATGCAGAATCGTTTTTTCTCAATAACCGCAAAACATACAGTTTTGTTTTTTATGACAAAGATAACTTAAGGATTTAATCTAGATAAATTAAAGACAGAAACACGATTGGTGAAACTTTTCTCGATAGATTTATTTTCCAAAGTTGGCTCTTCAAAAACACTAGTTTCGATTTTAATCAAAATTATGAATAGCTAAATAGTTCATTTTTATATAATTCGTTAGATAATTATATTAGCTACCTAAATTAAAGACAATTTTTTTTTTATTTGATGCTTTTCAAGATAATGCAGTTTTATCACTTTTGCCGTATTATCCGGGTAGACTCAGCCCATACAAAACGTCAAAAATGTCACTTATCACCTTAAACAAATCATTTAATCGATAAGACCACGCGTTCATAGTTTTGGTAGTTCATTTACATTAATTAATTGACATTATGCCTTTCTGCTTCCAGTGGGTACCAGGCTCAGTATGGGGTCCGCTGCCAACAGCAGCGACGGGAACCTCGCAGCCGCCAGCAGATGACACCAGCTCGCTGGCGGAACAGCTATCGCTGTTGTCTCTTCGGCGGCCTCCGAGACCGCCGCCGCCGGCCTACATGTGCCATCTGTGCTTCAAAAAAGGACACTATATTGGAGATTGCCCTCAGGTAATTTAAGTTATCATCCTATAATATTATAAATGCGAAAGTTTGTGATAAGGCTGCTATGTTTGTTCCCTAATCAAAAATAAACGACAAAACGGATTAAGATGAAATTTGGTATAGTATGTTGATAAAAAATCATAATAAATAAAGAGGGAACTTATAATCCGAAAAACAACCCCTAAATTATAACAAAACGCAAAAAGGATGATTTTGGTATAGATGGCGTTGGTGTGCAACAAATCTGACATCACAGACTAAAAACATTTAGTCGTCATAGCAACGCAGTTTTGACTAATGGTGATACGCATTCTACCAAAATTCGTAATTTATTTTATCAGTACAAGGTTTGTAGGGAAAAAATTGTTAATTCTATTTTTTAATAGGACAAAATCATACGTCTAAGACGTATTAATGAATATCATTACTCGACCCAAAAACCTTGTATGAAACTACTTTTAAATATTTTTATATTTTAAACGCATTTCGTTTTAGTACCTACCTATAGGTATTAATTTTAAAATGGTTTTTGTTCCTCAATTGTATTTATAAAGTTTTAAACAGAAACAGAGTGAAATTAATAACAAAATACTTACGTAATCGGGAAACAAAGAAACACTATTTGGGTAATTATAATTACGAAGAATTCCCAAAACTATTTCTATGATATTTGAAACCCTAACAAGCTGAGTTATTAACTGCCATCGACGTAACAACGACCTTTTGTTCTTAGATCTTTAAACTTCAAGAATCAATTAATTTAAAACTGATTGGCGCTTTAGATTGTAATATTTAAAGCAAACCCGGCGAACTTCGTATCGCTTTAGAATTAACTCCCGTTCCCGTTAAAAAGTATCCTATGTCCGTCTCCGGGTTTTAAGCTACCTCCCAACCAATTTTCAGCTAAATCGGTTCAGCTGTTCTTGAGTTATAAGTGTTGTAACAAACCCGACTTTGTTTTCTATAGTACTCGTAGGATATAGATGTTTCTTGTTTTGTTACGCCGATGTTGAAAAGTACGGTATTTAATAGAAAATTAAATGAAATAGGATCACGACTGTAAATACTTTAGTTCCTAAGTGTGGTAGACATCCTCTCAGATCTCTAAAGATGTCTCAGGGTAATCAGAGGCACAGATAAATTATAAGCTGGATTGAAATCGGGCTTGCAACCTGTCACGTGTGGAATGCTAACTGCTGCATGTGCCAAATGAAATGTTTGGACTTGGAAGTGCCTCTGGCTAACCTCTTTAGACATATTCAAAGATTTGGGAGCCTGGAGATCAGATATCTTCCGTAGGTACTTAGGGACAGTCATGATACTGTATATGTCTTCTGTTTTTCTTAGGCTAAAGTCACAGGTAAAAACTGTACCTACACAAAAATTTATTTTGTTATCGTACGCCGGTCATAAGGTCACGAAATGGAGCCAGCTTTAAGATTGTAGAGCAACGATAAAGAATTGACTCATTTCTCTGCATTTAAGTAATTACCAACTATGTTTTATCGATTTTACCTTATCGACAATTGAAATTAGACCTAGTTTCCGCACACGGCTTCGCTTGCATTATACTTTCATAAAAACTATATCAACATTGACTATCTCGGTTCAAATTGTTACGACGAGATTGAGTAACGAACATACTCACACAAATCTTCCTTGAATATATCTAAAGGAGGGTAGTCAGAGGCACGTCTAAACATTATGTTTGGCATTCCATACATAACAGGTTGCAAGACTATTCATATAATAATACTAACTCGATGTTTTCCTTCACGGTTTTGAGCTCGTGTCTCGCACATCTCAGTGGAAAAACCGCCCCAAGTCATCATCATCATCGACCTATAGTAGTCCACTGCTGGACATAGGTCTCAAATGTCTCATACATCCAATCCAATCCATCTCATACTTAAACACACAACACACACACACCACACAACATACACAACCCAATATTTTATATGTATTCCAGTTTCGTTTTTTCTTCTTAGTGTATTTATGTAAAACAATAAATCCTTACATTATAATCATTTTTAGGGTTCCGTACCCAAAGGGTAAAAAAGGGACCCTATTACTAAGACTTCGCTGTCCGTCTGTCTGTCTGTCTGTCTGTCTGTCTGTCCGTCCGTCTGTCTGTCACAGGCAGCTAAACAGTTGAAATTTTCACAGATTATGTATTTCTGTTGCTGCTATAACAACAAACACTTAAAAACAGAATAAATAAGTATTTAATTTTTTTGCGCTTTTTATAGATAATGGTACGGAACCTTTCGTGCGCGAGTCCGACTCGCACTTGGCCGGTTTTTAGCATTTCTTTATTATCGTGGAACACTGATTTCATTATGCTCTGGAGGAGGACGTTGACTTTGCTACTCAGTTTTTACTTTTACAGTTGTCATCGTTTTTCCCTTGTTTTTTGTATACCAATGTTACCTCGACTTTAAATCTGAAGGTCGTGGCTTCGAATCCCGGCGTGCATCAATGGATTTTTCTGTTCAAAAAATTTATATGCGCATCAAAAATACGAAGACATTGTGAGTAAACCAGTTAGTATTCTTATAAGCGGCGATGGGCTTGCAACCTGTCACGTATGGAATGCTAACTACTGCAAAATGTGGGCATGTGCCAAATATAATGTTTGAACGTGCCTCTGACTACCCCCACTAGACATCTTCAAAGAATCTAAGCGTCTGGAGATCTGAGAGGATGTCTACGGTACTTCGGGATTACAGTCGTGATCCTATTTTATTTTATTGTTATTTGGTTTTAAATAAATGAATTTGACATTTTGCATTTCCAGGCGCGTCCTAAAGGCGAGGGTCTAACACCATACCAAGGCAAGAAGCGTTGTTTTGGGGAATACAAGTGCCCAAAATGCAAGCGCAAGTGGATGAGTGGGAACTCCTGGGCCAATAACGGGCAGGAATGCATCAAATGCCGGATCAATGTGTTCCCGCATAAACAGGTTGATTATATACAGTACTATAGCTTTTACCCAAGACTTTGTCCGCGTAGAATCAGGAAGTCGATTTTTAACGACTTTATCGTAAAACAATGAAATTCCTAAAAACATTATTTTTCAAACTATCGTGATTAGTAGATTAGTAGACATAACTATAGATTTTAACACGGGTGTTTATACTTACCTTTAATTTATTTTTCAGACGTTTCGACTATACAATAGCCGTGGTCGCGGGCAGTCTAAAAACATATCAGAAAAAAAGTAGTCTATGCCCGTTTCAAGACTTTAAACTATCTCTATATGAAATTTCATCACAATCAGCCGATTGGACTTGATAACGTCACAGACAAACAGACAGAGTTAGTTTCGCATTTAAATTTCGCAAGTAAATTGTCTTAGATAACAAGAACCCCTCGAACAATTCATAACAGCCAGTATGTATGGTGCAAGAATGGCCAAGTTTGTGCTAGGAAAACAGGCAATAGTAAAATACATTACATCCGCTCCATGTACGATATTAATCAAATCGAAAAACAGTGTTCAGTTCAATTCAAAAACCAACCAAAAGTATCCACCCCTTTTTAAAATATACCTTCGAGCTAATTGTTATAGTTTTAGTTTTGAATAGATTATTCCAGCTAAATTATGGATACAAAAGTTAAAGAAATTTATAATTGTAGTTCTGTTAATAGTTTCTTTCATCAACTTCCTCCTAAATGTCATTTAAAATTAACATGTTTGCATTTTAATATAAGATCGCTTACAAAAAATTTCACCAAATTGCAACAAGTCATTCATAATTGTGTATTTCATTTAGATGTAGTAGTTCTAACCGAAGTTGGCATCTCTGACAATGTTATACACTTGTACAATTTACCCGGCTATAATCTGCACTCAAAATTACGCATAAATAAAAAAGGCGGTGGTATAGTTATTTACGTACGTAATCATATCAAATTCACACCAGTTCAACTCAAAACAAAAACGTTTGAAAGTCTTACGGGCACCATAAAACTTGATTCTAATCGCGACGTGGTTTTGTGTGCAGTTTATAGGCCTCCATCTACCAATAAAAACCTATTTGTCAGGGAGCTAGGTAATTGCTTATCCAAATTTGAACTAAAACATAACTTCCTACTCATCGGTGACACTAATATTGACCTGAAAAAGATTACGTCATACAAAGATTCATATCTTGAAGCACTCAGTGAACGCGGATTGATGTGTGGAATTTCAGATTACACCAGAATCGAAAATAAGTTAAACATTATCACTAAATCTTGTATTGACCACATTTTCGCGCGATTCCCCACATTATATCCGTACTCGGCGGTGCTCGATGTCGTACTAGCAGACCATCGAGGCATTTTGTTAGCCTGCATTGACAATGCTCATGCGCCTGTTGTGCCCGGGCGTATACAGGGTGTTAAGAAACAAATAGTTAATTACGACATTTTATGTGGTGAGCTTAAAAAGTTGGAATGGAAAAAAACTAAAGTAATGAGTTCTCCAATTAAAATCCACTCATTTATTCGTGACTCTTTTCATAATGCCAATAAAACTGCAATAACTAGTAGTAATACCTGTTTACCGAAAAAAAAATCTAGACAATGTAATATACCCTGGATTGATAGCAATGTCACCCAGCTTTGTGAAAAAAGAGATAAGTTGTTTTGTGATTGGAAAAATAATTCATATGATGTTAAATTAAAACTAGAATACAATAAAATTCGTAATAAAACTCATAAAGTTTTAGAAAATAAACGCAACCAATATTATATGAAACAAATTAATAATAATTTCAAAAATTCAAAAAAAAATATATCAAGTAGTTAACCAAATGATGGGAAGAGTATCATTGACAGTGGATGAGGCTATACTCAAAGCTTTTAATGCACAAGGATTTAAAACAGAAGATATTGCTAATAACTTTGCGACTAGTTTTGATAAAGCAGTTAAAGATATAATACCTAGATGTAACGTAAAACTAACTAACACCGACTTCACATGTAAACCTTTAGACTCCAGTATTTTTTTCCAAAAGGCAACAAGTGATAGTGTACATAAAATAATAAAAAACCTTAACTCGAGTAAAGCACCAGGTCCTGACCATATTAAAGTCTCTAATATTAAAATTATAGGTGAAAATGTTTCGTCAGCTATTGCTGACTTAATTAACACCAGTGTTAAGACTGGTTTGTACCCTGATGAGCTGAAAGTTGGATGTGTGAGACCGATTTATAAAAAGGGTAAACGAAACGATTTTTCTAATTATCGTCCAATAACATTACTTTCTTCAATAGATAAAATAGTGGAAAAATACGTTTGTGAGCAAATTCACACTTTTTATAGGAATCACAATGTAATAAATCAGTACCAGTTTGGATTCCAATCAGGCAAAAGTACCTCGGGTCTTTTATCTAAGTTCACTGATGAAGTCAATAAAAACTTAAATGAAAAAAAACATGTACTTGCTCTTTTTATTGACTTTTCACGAGCGTTTGATACCCTAGTACACAGTCAACTAGTGAACAGATTAAATAACTGCGGAATACGTGGTCCCCTGTTGACCTGGTGTGAAAACTATCTAAATAATAGAACCTTTACAGTTAAAATCGATAACATCTGCAGTAATCCAATATCGGTAACAGAGGGCACGGCGCAAGGCTCAGTTTTGGGTCCCTTGCATTTTTTGTCATACGTAAACGACATGAGCAACTGCATTAAGAACTGTACTTGCTACCAGTTTGCAGATGACACTTGCCTTGTCATCTCTAATAAAAATCCTCAATTGGCCAGAGATCTTTTACAACTGGACCTAGATGCTCTAAATAAATGGTGTCACGATGCTGGCCTTGTACTTAATTCTAGCAAAACTAAACTACTAATCATCAAATCTCCGTATATTAAGAATTTCCCTATACAAAACATAGTAGCCCACGATCATAGCTGCTTGCATGCTGTTAGTAATTTGAATTGTAGTTGTCCACCCATAGATATTGTTGAAAAACATACTTACCTTGGTCTGATAATAGATCAAAAGTTCAACTGGAGTTATCACGTTGAACACGTCTGTAATAAACTCAGGCAATTCCTGGCGAATATAACAATCCTCAGGAATCGCATTCCCTACAAGGTTAAACTAATGCTTTACAACGCATTAGCTGAATCTTATATACAGTATGGTCTCAGTAGTTACGGTCGAACTTATAAAACTTACCTAGATGACATTTATAAGCTACAATTGAAAATTATTAAAACACTAGTCTCGCCTAAAATCAAAAATCAGTTTCATGACAACAACAATGGTCTCTTTAAGCATTGTAAAATTTTGCCAGTTCATACTCAAACTCATTATTTATTAATGAAAGAACAATTTTTTAACGAATCACTTTTAAATACAATTGAACACCCGGTATACACTCGGACTATTTCTAGGAATCTGTATTGTACGCCGCGCGCAGGCAATGTCTATGGCGAGCGAACAACCAGTTATCTTGTGCCTCGACTTATCAATACGTTGCCTTCCGACTTACGTAACAATTTGACACCTAAAAATATCAAAATTAAGTTAAAAAGATATTTCATGAGTTTGATTTAACTCATGATTCATTTTACACATTACACACGTTAGGTAGGTTAGGTATAAGTTAAATGCCTAGCTCCCAAGATTCGTAACAATTTTTATTTTGTTTTTGTTTTTTGTTTACTTGTTTAGTTGTAGCTACTTTCTTACTTACTTCTTGAGTGATGTGATCTCGCGTAGCACTGCATAAACCTTAGTGGTTTTTAGATGCTATTATATAAGCAAATATTATGTAATAAATGTTAAAATGGTAAATAAATAAAAAAAAAAAAAAAAAAAAAAAAACAAATCAATCTATAGGTACCAGAGACCAGAGACTATTATTAATATTATTATTTAATATGCGTTACTTTCAGTAGTAACTTATTTGTGTATGTAACAAAAGAACATATTACAAAAACACTACTGTATATCCTAAGTATTGTATATATAGACATACTCTTAGATTTCCAGGCGCTTTGATGTCTAATTGTGGTCAAAAATACGTACAAACATTACATTTAGTACTTGCCCACATTTAGCAGTAGTTAGCATTCTATACGTGACGGAAAAGAAGCCCCTTGCCGCTTATAAAAAAAATATCCTCACGATGTTTTCCTTCACCGTTATAACATAATTATAATTAAATATACAGTCTGTAAATGTACTAATTGAAGATTAATTATTTCAGCGTCCCTTGGAGAAGCCTGACGGACTAGACGTGAGCGACCAGTCGAAGATCCATCCTCAACATCTCTGTCAGAAATGTCGCTCGCTCGGATACTACTGCCGACGCGAATATTAACGCACAGTTAATTGTCAATTAGTCACAGTCGACGGATCTAGGTATTCGTGAAGTCAACGAGATAAAACAAATTATTATATAAACATATAAAACTCGACAGCTAATAAAAATGTTATGTCCCCTTTTTTGGGGAGGGAGGCGCCATATTTCCAAAATATAGCCGTCCCTCCCACAGTTAAGACGAATCCAACGACATCTCATATGTTGTAATCCGTCAAGACGTTTAGGCTGCAAAGCGTGCCAAAGAAATGGAGATACATAAATACTTACTCTCCTACTAGCGCATAAATAAAATAAAATAAATAGAGTCACGACTGTAATCCCCAAGTACGGTGGACATCCCCTCAGATCTTCAGACGCTTAGATCCTTTGAAGATGTCTAGTGGGGGTAGTCAGAGGCACGTCTAAACATTATATTTGGCCCATGCCTACATTTTGCAGTAGTTAGCATTCCATACGTGACAGGTTGCAAGCCCATCGCCGCTTATAAGAATACTAACTGGTTTCCTTACGATGTTTTCCTTCACCGTTTTGATGCGCATATACATTTTTCGAACAGAAAAATCCATTGATGCACGCTGGGATTAGAAACCACGACCTTTGGAATTAAAGTCGAGGTACCTCCCACTCGGCCAACACGGCCTTCTGGCGCAGTCGGGTATAAATGGTCGAAAATTGTCTACGGCGCAGCCAAACAGCTAACGTCACGTGTTCCAGGATCCGCCGACTGTACTATATCGTGCGATTCTCCTCAGCACTCACCAAATAAATCGAATCCATCTCTCTCCAAGGACTTTTGCCTCAAATACTTTCCTCTTTTAGAAACGGCACGTTTTGAGGTGGTTTCATTTAAATTTCATCAACATCGGATTAGTAGTTTTACTATAATAATTAAAAAACCAAATCAATACAGTCAACAAAACTCATCAAACATGTAAGTCGTTTTTTTTAGTTTTTACGTACCTACATAATTTCAATATTCCGACTCATTATAGCATATTTTACTAAAGACGTAGGCATATATTATTTGTTTTTTTTTTATTATTTTTAGGCATTAAATTACATAAAATAACTGACACTGAAATGTATATTTAGAATAATATCTTTTGATATTTTGGTGTGTTTACTAACTTTAGAATTAAATCTCTACGAATGGCATTACAGTTACTATGGATTTTATATGTATATTTAGACATTTATAATGATTTGTATATTGTTTTAGTGCCAAACTGAGATTATTTACTTTATATTTTTAACCATTACTAAAATTAATGTCAAATAATTCCAAATCAAACTTTCATTGTTTAATAAATGCTTACTTCAATATTTAAATAAGGTGTATTTGAGATAGATAAAAATATGCTTGAAACTGGCAACGTAAACAGTAAGTACTTAAATACTTTGTTTTTTTTCTTAATAGTTGATTTTTATACGCTGTTTTTTTTATTAAAGCATATTACCGTTTTCGAAATGACGTGACGTTTCTTTCGATAGTTTCAATTCAAATATAAACTGTTTAAAATTGATTAGGTACAACAAAACTTACATAATTTAGGGGCTTATCATTTTTGTATTGTTTAGAATTAAGTGATATACTAATCAAATCAAACTACTAAGATAAGACGTTGGTTAAGTTTTAATATCATGTATATACAATTTTAGAAGAGTTTTATAGACAACTTCGAATTTGTACAATTATGTTTTTCGAAAATATATTGACAGGTTATTGTCACGCATGAACTTAGCCAACGATAAGTCATAATTGACTTTACTTTCCCAAAGATATAGTGAATTCAATAAGTGCCAAATACCTTAGTTAAGTTAGGTTATACATGTTTGTTTATGTACCTAGGTCCTAGGTCCTAGGTCCAAGGTTCTTACCCTCGTATCCAAGAACGACACTATGAGAACGCGCACCCATAGTGGACGAAATCTTTTTTCATGAACATCACTTTATGTGTTGAGCGGCACTATGGCGCACGCTACCGTATGCCTTTAGAGCTCAACTTTGGCTAGAGGCACACGACAATGTGCCTCTAGTCATACTATGTAGTGTCGCACAACACATAAAGTGATTTTTATGAAAAAAGATTTCGTCCACTGTGGGAGCGCGTTCTCATAGTGTCGTTCTTGAATACGAGGGAGGGTTAGATATTTATGTGAAGCTGTGCCATTGATGTGCCTTGTTACTTTAGTAACTACTTTTAACTGGTCAAATATTAAGCAAAGCCAACTAAAAGTGCATTAAATTTAATACCTATAACTACTACTTTTTAATTTACACGGGTCTTTATTTATTTTCCCGTCGTTTCGATTATGTTACACTTAGTGTGTGGCCAGACATAGTGCGGCAATCGAGCGCGGCTAGCGCTATGTTTGGACGACAGCCGTGCGGCTGCCTCGAGCTACCTGCCGCGCGCAAACGATGTTATTGTTCGTTCGCACGGCAACCTTGTGTCCTGCGAATGCTGCGCTCGAATGCCGCGCTATGTTTGGTCACACCTTTAGAATAGCTGGTAGACTTTAGAGCAAAAACTTTTTAGACGGGTTTAGGCTATTATAACCTACACACATAGTCAAAACGTAGGGAAAATAAATAAAAAATGATAAAGACCCATGTTTTAGCGATTTCTCCGCTAATTGTTAACTGAATTTGATGATTATATTTTATTCAATAAATTTCTCTCAATATGAGTCTCATATAAATGATCTATAAGAAATAAGTGTTTTTTTGACATTTTCGTTTCTCTTCACTTACAAACTGTCGGAACATTTATGAAATAGAATTTGATGATTATATTTTATTCAAGTTTTACCTCAAAAGGGTCTTATATAAAATAATCTATAAGAACTTAAACTTTCACTTCACTTATAACCTCTTAAATTTAATCAGATAATTTTTGGTGTTTATTTTATAATATCTTAAGAGTTAGTCGCTGAATCGACGGTGCTTACTGTAACTATAAAGTTAGTGTGTGTTATCAGCTAAGTACGAAATTCTTAAAAAAATTGGTTATTCCAGAAATTACCATTGATGGGAATTTGTGGAACAAAAACTCCACTTATCCCATTGACGACGGCCCATTGAATGTAAAATGGGAATTTCTGGACTTTTTGTTACAATAAACTCAAACTTTAAAAGAAAATTCATGAAATAATCCAGGTTTTTACCTATGTATGTGATATTTCACAATAATTGCTATTACATTTTTTAAACTCATATTTTAATTTAAAAAAAAATTGTTATTTCCGTATCCTGAGTAATATTCGTATAAAAATTTTAACCCACTTGTAAGTGGTAAAATATACTTAAGTATTTTCATTGTGATGAATGTTCTATAAAACGGCTACATTTACTAAAGGTGAACATATTGTTGTATTCTGTTACTTAATTAGATTTATTTTGTATGCTTGATATTTTTTTTCTAATTAAAGATATACCTTATTATGTATTAACTGTTTTTATTTTATTCGGGATTGGAATAATATTTAGCTAATATTTATTACATTATCTTGATAAAAGTCGAAAAATTTTAGTAACGTTATGACATAAAATAAATATAGGTCGAAAGAATTTTCAAAATTAGTTCAGTAGTTTTTAATTTATCAATTACAAACAATCGTACATTTTTTTTATTTTATTTATAATATTAGTGTAGAAATTATAGTTACAAAGTTAGGTAAAAACGAAATCTAGTTATTAGATTTTCTCAACAAACACTGTAAAGACATTGAATTGCTTATATTTTTTAAATGGTACAAAACTTTATATTACCTTTTATCTTAATTCAAAAATGCACATTACCCGTTGCAGTTAAAAATAGCTTAGTGAAGGAACCCAGGGAGCACGCGAATTCTATGTGGCCTGTCGAAAGATCGCTCATAATTCACTGAATCGCCGTAGGAATCTCCATCATCTTCATAATCAGCCTGCCTCTTCACGAAATGGTGATGATCATCTTGTGACTTCACTTTCTCCCTCTCTCCATCAGCCAAGCTCTGCCCGAACAGCGCCAAAAAACAAACCACCAACATGACAGCTGTCAGTTTCGAAATCGCCATTTTGAAGTGATCGTTCCAATTTTAAATTGTATTGTGCCAGGTATTTTCACCTGCGCTTTTATATCGATACTTTTTTGTTTTTTCAATCAATAATCATTGTGATGATAATAGCGTTAAACATAGAACCTACTTATAACAAATCTACCTACGTTGCATCACGTAAACGGTGTTTAGTGTGTACGGAAAATAAATATAATAAGGTGAATTTGTTGTTAACATTTTCTGATTTATTTATGTATTTAAAAGGTCTTCAAATGATCCAAATAGAGCCCTTGCTAAAATAAATAAAACAGTGCTTATTGCTTGGTTATTCAACAGCAAAACCAGCAAAACAGGAAACCTCAGTTTCCGATAATAATAATACTTAGGTAAAATATTATAATTAATAAATTGGCCAGAGAGTATTCTAGAACTTCAGATAGGCAACAATATTAGTTCTAAGTACCTACAGTATCTACCTACTGTTTTAAATGTCTTTGAAATATTTTGACGAGACCAATCAGGTAAACGAATTATTATGAGTGCTTACCCGTTCAACCCATAATTTTTCATCCCAATATGTATTTTGATCCGTTCAACCCAAAACATTTGATTCGAGTTACCCTTTCAACCCACGCTTACTTATTCCAAATATATAAAACTTTTGTAACTGACTGACTGATCTATCAATCAATAAACCACTGCTCCTAGAAAATATAAATTTATACTACTAAACTACAGCACTAAGAAATAAATTCCCGAAATTCCACCCCTAAGGGGGTGCAACGGCAGTCAAAGTCTATTTGAAAAAAACCTTCACGTGAACGTGAGTTTCCACTACTTTTTACATAAATTACCGGCGAAGTGCGAGTTTTGCTCTTTGATGGAAACTTTATCGCTTGTGTACATATTATTTCAGAATAATCCTTCTGCTCGTTACACACGCAAATACATTGTGTAGGTATGTACTTACATTAACAAACAAATCAGTTTTACATGAACATCAGACTATACAGTATTTGCAAATATAATAAACATGAAGTATTGTGAGTATTTATATCGCTTAGTTATTTTCCATAGTACCTACCTAGGTCTTACGAATATTATTATCATCACTACATAGTATAAAGCAAAGTCGCTTTCCGCTTCCCGCGTCTGTATGTAATATGTATGTATGTTTGCTTATATCTTTAAAACTACACAATGGATTTTGATGCGGTTTTTTTTGATAAATAGAGTGATTCAAGAGGAAGGTTTATATGTATAATACATGCATAATATAGTAGAGAAACACTGATAATTTTAGAGGTTTCTAATGTGATGTCGTAAATAAACACATTTTTTTGCGCTTACATGCAAATGCTGGCTGAACCCCACGAGATATATCAAAATAATGTACTACAGTATTGTACACCTTAAAAACGTCTACAAAAAAGTCCACGATGGTATTAGAAATATCTTACGCACAGCGAAGCGGGCACGGGTCAGCTAGTCATTGATAAATTCGTGCTTGGCTTTTCACAAGGCTTTATTTTCTTCATAACAGAAGTCTCCGTCATTCAGTTAAGATTTTTGTATTTTTTGGGAAATGTGGTAAAAATGTAATACCGGCCAAGTGCGAGTCGGCCTCGCGCATAAAGGGTTCCGTACCATCTATGAAAAACGGCAAAAAAATCATGTTTGTTGTATGGGAGCCCCACTTAAATATTTATTTTATTCTGTTTTTAGTATTTGTTGTTATAGCGGCAGTAAGTAGTTAACAGTAATACATAATCTGTGAAAATTTCAACTGTCTAGCTATCACGGTTCATTAGGATACAGCCCTGTGACAGACAGATGGACAGACAGACGGACAGCGAAGTCTTAGTAATAGGGTCCCGTTTTTACCCTTTGGGTACGGAACCCTATAAACTGTCTAACATTAAATCAAACCCGTTTAATAAAGACGATTTCTTTTCATATAATTGTTAACTAAATTATGTCAAAGTTAACTGTTTTTTAATCATTTTCGGATTAGTAGTTTTAAGGTTTTTATAAGCCATTTTCGAATGAAAAATCTGTCATAGTTTTACCAAGCAATAAAACCCCTTAAATTATATATGTCATAAAATCGAAGAGCTTTGATTTCGATAAAACACCATTAAAATGACCTAAAAAATTAAACTCTCTTACCTTGACACAAAATGTGTTTTTTTCGCTATCCCAACTTTCACAAACTTTGTGGGGGATTTTGGGAACTTTATAATATCTTAACATATATCTTTTCAGCGATCATATTCATCATCCTAAGCCTAGCTCAAGCCCACGGCTACACCGACGCTGAGCTAGCGTCGTGTCCGTCCTGTAAAGATACACTTGGACCAGTGTGTGCTTCGGACGGACACGCTTACTGGAACGAGGAGTGTGCTAAGTGATTCAACCCAGCACTCAGTGTGTCGGTGAAAGGATTCTGTCCTAGGAGAGACATTGAACTGGAAGGCTAGTTCCCGTCCCTTCACTTCATTCTTCTTTACTTCTCATCTTCACTTTCGTCTTCCGTCACTTCACTTTTACAAGTCATCGAATCATCAAGACGTACCTAACTTTAGAAGTACTTAGTTGCTATATTCGTCGTAAGATTACCTTCAGTTACGAGAAAAAATTAAGGAGAAGGCCCTACAAAGCCATTAATTAGTATTCGTTAAAATCATTATCTTTAGGCAAGCTTTTTCTAAATTAAATGTTAACAACACGTCTTTTTCAACTATTCCCAAAATCCCCACCGAGTAATTTTTATTATGCGGATGGTTATATTTTTTTCTCAAATCCCCCGTTACTTTACAGGGGTTTTCCAGAATGCTCTTTTTAATCTCGCGGTCTAAGCTAAGACTACATGTACTATCTATGACATAATTATTACATACTAGGTATGTAGGTACAGTCACAGGCAATAGACATTTAAAATTTTATGATAATAAGTTTAAAAACAACAGAAAATGTTTCGACCAATCGAAAAGCCAAGGGCCGATATTAGATTTTTAAATTTTATGAAAGACTAGCTGACCCGTGCCCGCTTCGCTGAGGGACAGATAGTTTTACGAAATCTTAAAATTATCAGTGGTTTTCTAATATATTAAGCATGTTATTATACATAAAAACCTTCCTCCTGAATCACTCTATCTATCAAAAAAAACCGCATCAAAATCCGTTGTGTAGTTTTAAAGATATAAGCATACATACAGACGCGGGAAGCGGGAAGCGACTTTGCTTTATACTATGTAGTGATAGTGAAGTATTAGTCTTACATGAATTTTAAATGAGACCAATTTTGGAATTCTCTATACAATATAAAAAAAAACATCGAAATCGGATCTTCAGGTAAAAAGATAATGCGATATGGTCATACATAAAAAAAGCAACAAAAAAATATATACCTATATATCGAATTGAGAACCTCCTTTTTTCGTCGGTTAAAAGTAAGTCTTTTCTTGTTTTTGTTATACTATCCATCCAAAGGTTGTCTGGAAGAGATCGCTTTTAGCGATAAGACCGCCCATTGTACATTTATGTTTGTTGTTATTTACCATTTGTTTTCTTTGTGTGCAATAAAGAGTTCATCTATCTATCTATCTATCTATCTATCTTTAATTCCTTCTGAGTTTATTTTTAGCATTTATATAAACTCATATCTACTACCTAATAATTTAAAACAACAATAATTTTCAACTTATTTTAACACAATCTAAAAGATAATTATGTTTGCTCGGGTTGTAAATATTTATGCTCGTGACTACATACTTATTTTTATAGTTATGTTATTCTAAAATACATTTGATTTACATTTCATATCTCAGCAGGTTTCCTCATACATCACCATCAGGAAGTATTTGAGGACCTACCTATTAAAATTCAAATTCAAATTCAAAAATCATTTATTTCAATAAAATCACAAGAATCACTTTGAAACGTCTTAGGAACTAGGTGAAGCTACGCCGATTCCACGCGACCAAGCCTAGAAGAATCAGGCAACAAACACGGCTTGGGGTCTACCTTTTTTTAATGATCCTTTCCTTAAAGCTATGTAGAGCTCCAGTGTGATGCCAATCGAACAAGGTGAAGGCTCAAACAAGAATAATAATTAAAAGCACTACTCTACAAAATTACTATTCACCATGGCACAAATAACTTCCTAATTTTTTATTATTATATAATATATCAAGGTAAACCTGTTAATTATGTATATAGATACTATTATTATTAAGTAACTCTGTCTGTGACGTTACTGCGGTCGCTGGTGATTAACATCACCATTCATATAGAGATTAAAGTCTTGAAACGGATAAGCTACATTTTTCCCCCAAATATTCTTTTGATTTTTAGGAATTTCAAGTTTTAAAATAAAGTATCTACCAAATGGCGTATAGGAGGCCTTCACCTTTCAAAATTAATAAAACTATACCTACTCACTCTTAAATGTATACTAAGTTATTATAATTAAAATAAGATTCTTTTTATCTGCATAGAAATAAAGGCTTTTTATTTATTATCTACTAAATTTATTAAGCATTCTATAAGTTATCTGGTTCCCATAGTTCAAGCTTAGTTTGTGAAATGTCAACCAATATTTACCTATATCTAAAAACTAGCGACCCGCCCCGTCTTCGCACGGGTTTAATACATATAAACCTTCCTCCTGAATCACTCTATCTATTAAAAAAAACCGCATTAAAATCCATTGTGTAGTTTTAATGATATAAGCATACATACAGACGCGGGAAGCGACTTTGCTTTATACTATGTAGTGATATGAAATGAAAATGTAATTGTATACCTCTTTTCAAATACAAAATAACATAATGTGTACATTCCTATTTCGATGATTTTTATTATGTAGATTGTAGAGAATAGTCCCAATTTGGACCCATTTAAATTATATTCATTTAGGACTTTTCCCTTGACTTTTATATAGGAGAAAAAATTTCGTCTGTTTTCTTTTTAAAAATAAATTAAATAGGATCACGACTGTAATCCCCAAGTACGGTAGACATTCTCTCAGATCTCCAGACGATTAGATCCTTTAAAAATGTCTAGTGGGGGTAGTTTAAACGTTAAATTTGGCACATGCCCACATTTTGCAGTAGTTAGCATTCCATATGTGACAGGTTGCAAGCCCATCGCCGCTTTTCTTTTTAGTTTTAAAATTAATTATTTTGCAACTAATTCGACTTGCCTACCAGAAATGTATCTCTACTTATTTTCTTAGATTGTTACAATAATAATCTTCAGACTGCTAATTATCTTAGCAAATAGTGAAATTCTTAAACAAATTTTACGTGCAGTGTGTTTTTGATATAATAATAGTTATAATTGTAGTCTAAGAGACACACACTAATAAAGCTATTTTTTATACAAAAGTGACTTTTGATTTTGACTGTCGCACAAAAAACAACATGGAAGGAAGTTTTTTACAAAAATAATTTATGGCATATAAAAAATATACATATATTTTGATCATATACGTAGGTAAGGCGTCTGACTGTTACGTACCACAAGGTGTTCGCTGTCATAATGAAACTTATAGGTATAGTTCCATACAAAAATAACAAAAAACATTATAAAAATAAAATAAAAAATAAATAGGATCACGACTGTAATCTGAGAATGTTTACCGTACTTGGGGTACGGTAAACATTCTCTCAAATATCCAGATGCTTAGATCCTTTCAAGATATCCAGTGGGGGTAGTCGAGAGACACGTCCAAACATTATATTTGGCACATGGCCACTTTTTGTAGTAGTTAGCATTCCATACGTGACAGGATTTAAGCCCATCGCCGCTTATAAGAATACTAACTGGTTTCCTCACGATGTTTTCCGTCACCGTTGTGAGCACGTGTTTTTGATGCGCATATAAATTTTTCGAACAGAAAAATCTATTGATGCACGCCGGTATTCGCACCCACGACCTTTAGATTGAAAGTCGAGGTACCTTTACCTCCCACTTGGCCAACACGGCTTATAAAGGTTATAAAGGTATCATAATTGCTATCATCTGAGTGTCTGAATGTTTGAGCTTTTTGGCATCGATATACCTTAAAAAAGTTTATGGCAGATAACTCATAACTTACGAATCGGACTCCGAATCTACTTCGACATAGTTACATTGTGTGTTGAAATGAATTGTACCTACTAGCCAATCAGTCTATGTTCGGTATGTACCAGATATGCCCGCCTTCGACCTATCGGAGTCTTAAGATTGCTAAACTCATTGCCCTTGTGCTTCGCTGTAGTGGTTAAAAAAGCTTTTAGTCTATTAAAAAAATTATATGCGCATAAAAACACGTGCTCAAAACGGTGAAGGAAAACATCGTGAGGAAACCATTTAGTATTCTTATAAGCGGCGATGGGCTTGCAACCTGTTACGTATGGAATGCTAACTGCTGCAAAATGTGGGCATGTGCCAAATATAATGTTCGGACCTGCCTCTGACTACCCCCCCACTAGACACCTACAAAGGATCTAAGCGTCTGGAGATCTGAGAGGATGTCTACCGTAATTGGGGATTACAGTCGTGATCCTATTTATTTATTTGTTTACGTCTTTTTAAAATTCTTTAGACACAGTATCGATGCTTTGACTGTTTAAAACAAGTGTACCTATATAATAACCACCTAATATTTACTATTTTTTTTTAATTAAATTATATTCAATAGGTTGTTTTTACACGTGTTCAGGTCGTGTGGAACTTCTATTATAAATAGCAAAAATCAGAGACTCAATAGAATATTCATTCCTGTTTCATTTAGCTGTGGAAAACAAGTTTATTAATAAAAACCACTTAAAATTTACAAATTACTTTATCAAGCGATAGTCAAGTCCTGTCTGTATACGTGTAAAGTCAAAAAACGTGGACCTTAAAAGGTAATATATATATCAAAAATGGAAAAAAACAAAAACCAAGAAGAAAAAGCGAAAGTGATCGATATAGCTGATGTGTTCGAGAAATTTGGGAGATATCAAATAGTGCAATACATTCTGATATGTTTTCCGGCGATTTTCATAACTATGATCAACATAAATTATGTGTTCACAGCTGGTGATATCAATTTTCGGTAAGTTTTGTACGTTAAGGTGATAAGTGAAATTTTTGACGTTTTGTGTGGGCTGAGTCTACCCGGATAAGACGGAAAAAGTGATAAAACTACATTATCTTGAAAACCATCAAATTAAAAAATAAATGTCTTTAATTTAGGTAGCTATTATGATTATCTAACGAATTATATAAAAATGAACTATTTAGCTATTCATAGTTTTGATTAAAAACGAAACTAGCGTTTTTGAACAGCCAACTTTGGAAAATAAATGTATCGAGAAAAGCTTCACCAATCGCGTAAAATTAATCTAGATAAATTAAAGACAGAAATGTCTTTAATTTATCTAGATTATATCCTTAAGTTATCTTTGTCATAATAAACAAAACTGTATGTTTTGCAGTTATTCAGAAAAAAACCGGCCAAGTGCGAGTCGGACTCGCGCACGAAGGGTTCCGTACCATTATCTATAAAAACGGCAAAAAAACATGTTTGTTGTATGGGAGCCCCCCTTAAATATTTATTTTATTCTGTTTTTAGTATTTGTTGTTAGAGCAGCCACAGAAATACATAATCTGTGAAAATTTCAACTGTCTAGCTATCACGGTTCATGAGATACAGCCCTGTGACAGACAGACGGACAGACAGACAGACAGACGGACAGCGAAGTCTTAGTAATAGGGTTCCGTTTTTACCCTTTGGGTACGGAACCCTAAAAACGATTCTGCGTTCATCAAAAACCCTTAGGACCCCCTTTTTCATCGGGTGAAAAAAAAACCATTAGGGGAATGAATGGGGTGTCTGATTGATGGTCATTGAATCATGCCAATGAATTGTTTCCACTGTCAATAATTCTGTCAATCGCTTACCTAGTTGCAACTTATAAAGTCCTCTACGAAAATGTGTCTACGGAACCACGCGTGTATAGGTAGGTCTACGCTTCAAAAAATCATTTAAAATTTTAATTTTGATGTCCAATTTCAATTTCTTAGAAACAGACTTCAAAAAGGAGGAAGTTCTTAATTCTGTTGTATTTGTCTTTTCAGTGTAATGTCTACTTTTCAATTGTTTACAAAGCTTTTATTGTATAACTAGCTGACCCGTGCCCGCTTCGCTGTGCGTAAGACATTTCTAATACCATCGTTGACTTTTTTGTAGACGTTTTTAAGGTGTACAATACTGTAGTAAGTACATTATTTTGATATATCTCGTGGGGTTCAGCCAGCGTTTTCAATGTAAGCGCAAAAAAATGTGTTTATTTACGACATCACATTAGAAACCTCTAAAATTATCAGTGTTTCTCTACTATATTATGCATGTATTATACATATAAACCTTCCTCTTGAATCACTCTATCTATAAAAACCGCATCAAAATCCGTTGTGTAGTTTTAAAGATATAAGCAAACATACATACATATTACATACAGACGCGGGAAGCGGAAAGCGACTTTGCTTTATACTATGTAGTGATTAGTCATATCTTTAACATTCTACTAAGATATAATGCTTGAAGTTTATAGATAAACACTCAAGAAGTCAAAGTCAATCTATACATATAATTAAACTGTAGAAGAGTTCAATTCTGTACATTGAATAAAAACTAAAAAAAATACTCCTAGGGGCCTTTATACAAGTAACACAAAAAAAAACATTTTGAAATTTTTGTCTGTCTGTCTGTCTGTCTGTTGTCAGGCTTTCACGCAAAAACTACTGGACGGATTTTGATGAAACTTTTTGTGTTATGTACCTGGTTATTAGTCTTCGGCAACATATAGGCTTTAGTTTATTTTGAAGATTGTAATACCAGATATGAAACTATCTGTCCCCCAGCAAAGCGGGCACGGGTCAGCTAGTCTATAATATAAAAATGAATCGCTGAATGTGTTGCTAAGCTAATTTGAAAAAAAAATGAATTTGTCAGGACAACGTCTGTCGGGACAGCTAGTATTTTAATAAAATCACAAGGATTACTTTGAAACGTCTTAGGAGCTAGGTGAATCTTGTTCCTCGCGACCAAGCCTAGAAGAATCAGCCAACAAACACGGTTTGAGGGCCTATAATTTTTTTCAACGATCCTTTCCATAGTGCTATGGAGCTCTACTCCAGTGAATTCCTATGATAACGAGTAATTGAACTTACAGATGCCGTATACCAGAATGCGAAGATACGGAGGCCACGTTCCACGCCTCCTGGTGGCCGAACTCCTCAATCGACCGATGTTCGAAACCTCTTTTGAGGAGTGACTACCTGTCAGGAGCCAGCTGTTCGAATACCAGCTTCAGTGGAGAGCTGGTGGAGTGCTCAGAGTGGGTTTATGAGAGCAACAACACTGTTATAGCGGAGGTAATTGTTGGATCATCAGTACATTGCAAAAGCGCTAACTTACCTTTGACCATTATTTGAGACATGATTATTTTTTAAGGACGTTACATTTATAAAGATACATTTTTCTTTATTGCTACGAGTAGAAGCGACCTAGAAAGATGATTAACGGTAGATTTATATTGGACGGGGCACGGATTTGAAACTTTACATACATTTTGTATGAAGCAGTTTATATTAAACAGTGCCTGATCCGTGTCTCGTCCAGGGCCCATCTTGGCCCGGTCCGGCCCGGTCTAATATAAATCTACCCTTATCATTCATGCAACCCGCGGACATTTTAACTATGCCTAAGTTGGCTATTGTCAAGTATTGCAGATGGAAAATCAGCATTTAAATGAACCCTTAACCATTAGGTGGCCAGGCTGCGTACTCATTATTCCTGTCTGTTTTAATAGTGTTAAAACGGCGACTTATCTTGCAATTAGTTACTAAGTCAAATCATGCCATATCTTGATTTTCCATTTAATTATTATTTACAAAAAGGCGGACTTAATACCGAGGCATTTTCTACCCGCCAACCTAATTAGTAGTGGTTTCCATCTGTGCTACTATTTGAAAACACAACAACCAAGGTTTACACCTTACCAGACAGTCTCTGCTCTTTCCATTGGAAGACTTCAATGAACCATTGATTCATATTTTTATACCTATTATTAGTAGTAGGTAGACTTTGACACTTATTTTTTATTTCTAGTTGAACCTAGCCTGTCACCCGTGGCACTCAAACCTGATAGGCACAATACACAGCACAGGGATGCTGTTTTCTATGGTCATCTCAGGGTGGATGTCAGACAGGTACTTAACTTATAGCACATCCACACCACACTTACGCATGAAGTGACGCCGAAACGACACAAAATTTACGAGAACGAGAAGGCTAGCCGCTACACTCACGCTTCTCGGGTATTCTCGGGTGTTCTTGCCGTGAGTGTGGATGGCCTATTATGAAGTATCAAAAGAAAAAGGAGCCCGATAGACACCTTGACCCTAGAACCCTAAGGCACACCGTCCACACGAGCTTTTGCAAGCGGTGCTTTTTCGCCTCCACATCGCCTGTGCGCGGCACCGCACTGCTATTAATTCCATAGAAACTGTGCGCCCGCGCCTCGACGCCGCCTCGACTCTAGCTCGTGTGCGCGATGCGCCTAACTGTAACCAAATAGTATTAGCATGTTCTAGTGTGTTAGCATTTAGCATGACGATCTTCGCTACGACGTCTCAACGAGCCTCTCGTCGGCTTGCTGACACCCGCTCACGACAGGCTCTCCTCCTCCTCTCGCTGAGACAACGTACATACCATGGTTTCCTATAACAGTACACAGTACAGAATAGTACCTACGTGCAACGGTTACCTACAACGGTTACAGTTCCAACTCGCTATTGGATACCCGGCTTTAGAAATACTTACTAAAAAAACTGCTCACTGCTTTAGTGAGTAATTTTTACCTACATCCTGTAGAGTGTAGACTGATACGGTATGATTTATGCTCTTTGTTTTTGTAGAGAAGTCAATGAGGCTTTTTGTAAGCAAATCAATTGCTTTTAAGTATGTCAATGAGTTTTAATAAACAGCGCACAATTGGAACGGGAATGTCAAACAATGGGATGCACGGCCATGACCTATAAGCCCATCGGGCACTTGGTATTGGTACATAAGTAGGCCTCCCTGTACCATGGGGCATCTGATAATAATGAGTATCAATCAAAGTAGGCAAGTACCCATTTCATCACCCAGACCTGGAATTTGCCGATCATGAAACATTTGACGTGCAATACGAAATCGTATAGCGTTGTCACTTTCGCACCGTAACTACCGAGAGTAATATTGTTTCGATACGTGTATTACTATAACTATAGTATAGTATAGCCCAGGAAATGGTTCTCAACTTTTAGCTAGTGACTCTGTCATTCTCGATTTCTACATATCTATGTTAGATTAAGTAGTCCTATTTTATATTGTCGTAGTCGGTTATTTTGTTTGGTTCCCATAGAGAAGGTACTCTAGCTATAAAGATCTATAAAATTACTTCTATAGAAACTATATCGAAAAACAGTAAAATTACGAAAAAAAATAGACGAATGTAACCTAACATACGGTAGACATGACCTCTCAGGTCTCCAGGCGCTCATATTTTTGAAGATGTCTAAAGGAGGTAGGCCAGAAGCATGTTCAAACGTCACATTTTACAGTAGGTACCTAATTAAACCAGTAGGTAGGTACTGTCATTGAATAACAGTTTTTATGAACGTTTTTGATTGAATCTAGGCTACTTTTGCTACCGTAGCAAATATAGCTCGTATTTTTTAAATCATCATCTTTCTGCTCTTATCCCACTTAAATGGGGTCGGCACAACATGCTTCCATTTCCCTCTATCAGCCGTCATCTTATAACTCACTCCTTTCTTACCCATATCATCTTTCACACAGTCCATCCATCTTTTCTTTGGCCTACCTCTACGTCTACATCCATCCACAATTCATTCCTATAATTCTTCTCGTTACATGACTTTCTTCCCTCCTCATAACATACCACGCTAACCTATAGCTTGTATTTTTAATATAGAAACCGAAAATTCGTTATTTATAACATCAACCTTAACCCTTTCTTCAGGTTTGGTCGGAAACCCACGCTGATCTTCTGCGTAGTGGCAAGCTGCATCGGCCAGATAAAAACCTTGGCTACCACGTACACCATGTACGTGGTGGTGGAGTTTCTAGAAGCCGCCGCCTCGGGAGGAACCTATGCAGCTGCGATGGTTATAAGTTAGTACCAGCACACAGATTTCTATCTATAAAATAAATCATTTAAAGTTGCAGTCAAGTAACTAATGCACAACAAGGTATATAGGTAAGTGAGCATTGCGCTATCGTAAGGCAGGACATGTGCTTAAACGGGAAAAGACAACAACGCGAGGAAACCAGTTAGCATTTTTATAAGCGGCTTGTAACCTGTCACGTATGCAATAATGGGCAAGTTTTACCGGATTACAGTCGTGATCTTTTCATTTTATTTTTATCAGTCTTTAATTATAGTTTATATAAAAAAATATGTATATTTTATTAATATGTAAGTAAAACTTTTTGATCTCATTATTAGTTAATTTTGTCAACGTTATTGTAACAACGTAATTGGATTTTGAATCGGAATTGTTTACATACTATAACAACCTTATACATGTGTATTTAAAGGCTGTTGGCAGTCTATTTAATAAAATAACAAAAAAATTAGGCATCAAATAAATAATCTGTCTTTACAATTGAGTAATTCTAAAAAACATATTTTTTGACAGTGCTGGAAATCTGCGGCCAGAGAAACCGAATCTTGTCCGGTATAGTCTTCGCTTACTCCATCTACCTAGGCGAATGTATCTTCGCCTGCATCGCCATGTTCGTGCCATACTGGAAGACCCTAATCCACATCATCAACGGCCCATCCGTCTTCTTCATCACATACATCTTCCTTATCCGAGAAAGCCCGCGATGGGAGATTTTGAATGGAAAAATCGAGCAAGCAAAGAAGACCTTACTCATCTTGACTGATACCAACAAGACTAATATAAATAGACAGGAATTGGCGGATATTGATGAGGCGAGGTTAAAAGACAAGTTTAATATAGGGACGTATGAGAAAAGGGAAGGGTTGAAGGATGTGCTAACTTCAAAAGTGATAATGAAAAGGTTGTTGGTAGCTATGACTTGTAGATTCACGTCTAGTTTTGTGTACTATGGAATGATGATAAACTCAGTGTACCTCCCAGGGAGTAAGTACACCAATTTTCTGCTGGCAACGGTGATGTCATTTCCGGGAGAGTTGGCATCTTTGTATCTGATGAACAAGATCGGAAGAAAGTTGCCTTTGATGGTGGGTTATATTGCTTGTGGGGTGCTATGCGTCGCGTCGGGTTTTGTACCGGGAGGTAAGTGGACTCAATCAATATTTATTACCTACTCAACGTAGGAACTTAGGAACCCATCATTTTTAGGGTTCCGTGCTCAAAGGGTAAAAACAGGACCCTATTACTAAGATTCCGCTGTCCTCTGTCTGTTCGTCCATCCGTCTGCCTGTTTGTCTCATGAACCGTGATAGCTAGACAGTTGAAATTTTCACAGATGATGTATTTATGTTGCCGCTTTATAAAAAATACTAAAAATAGAATAATCGAAAATGGTACGGAACCCTGGCGTGGCGTGGATAAGGGTGGAATTTTTGAATAATAGCGATAAAGCGATTAACCTCTTCCTAATTAAAAAAAAACAATGTACTAGTGATATCACTACATAGTATAAAGCAAAGTCGCTTTCCGCTTCCCGCGTATGTATGTTTGCTTATATCTTTAAAATTACACAACGGATTTTGATGCGGTTTTTTTTAATAGATAGAGTGATTCAGGAGGAAGGTTTATATGTATAATAACATGCTACCCGTGCGAAGCCGGGACGGGTCGCTAGTCTTTAATAAAATATCTTTAAGGTGATAAGTGAAATTTTTGACATTTTGTATGGGCTGAGTCTACCCGGATAAGACGGAAAAAGTGATAACATTATCTCAAAAACCATCAAATTTAAAAAGAAACTGTCTGTAACTTATTTAGCTAGTATGATTATCTAAGGAATTATATAAAAATTAACTGTTTAGCTATTCATAGTTTTGATTAAAAACGAAACTAGTGTTTTTGAAGAGCCAACTTTGGAAAATAAATCTATTGAGATAAGTTTCACCAATCATGATTCTGTCTGTAATTTATCTAGATTATATCCTTAAGTTATCTTTGTCATAAAAAACAAAACTGTATGTTTTACGGTTATTGAGAAAAAACGATTTTGCATTCATCAAACACATTAATTACTCGCCTTAAGAGGCTGCCAGTCGCTGATTGCTCTTTTTCGAAACGAAAAAAGAAATACTTCTGAACAAGCCACATCTCCTATTTTTATAAGTATATTACTTCAGGTTCCTACCTAGATTTCTATTAAGCTGAAAACATAATAGCAGAAACTTTTCACGATAAAGATGTTAATTCAAAATGATACGTTTTAGAATTTATGATCGAAATATTTTATATACCTACTATTAAAATCAACTTGTGATTTATTGTTAAAGATAGGTAATAAGTAGATCTAGATTTCTATTAGAATAGATTTTTGATAAGTAATTATACATAATTTATATCATTAATTTATTTGAAAAGCTAAGGCGGACCACGCGCCGACGTGTGTTTGTCGTCATTGCAGCGGTCGGTAGGATTATTTATCGAAGTGATTAAAGATGGGTACATCTTTATTCACATATACTATACATTATAAAATAGGAGATGTGGCTTGTTCACAAGTATTTATTTTTTCGTTTCGAACAAAAACAATCGTCGACTGGGAGCGCCTTAAGCCTCATTTTGTGATCATTTGACTGACCTCACAGCTCAGTTGATAGTAACTCTGCTTTCTGCGCTGTAGGTCGTGGTTTCGATTCCCACCCAGGGCAAATATTTGTGTGATGAACATAAATGTTTGTTCTATGTCTATCAGTTATCTAGTTCCCATAGTACAAGCTTTTCTTAGTTTGGGGCTAGACAGCGCTGTGTGATAATGTCCACCAATATTTATTTATTTATTTCAGAGTACACCTGGGTCAAGATTTTCCTATTCCTTATCGGCAAGATGATAATAGCCGCTTGCTTCACGGGAGCCCTCACGTATACCATGGAACTGTTCCCCACCAGTACCAGGGGTTCGCTCCTGGGGTTGGGGGCTTTCGCTTCTAGGGCGGGGGGCATGCTGGCACCAATAACGCCTATTTTGGTAAAATTATTTTCATACTACACATTGAAACTTTTAAACTTACTTAAGTATTTATCTGAAAGCTCAAGCCAGCTTATGTGCCAGATCAAGTTAGTTTACCTATCCTAAGTCTCTTGAAGCAATACAAAAAGCCATGATTTTACTTACAAAAGAACAGCAAAAAACTAGTTTTTAACTTGCAAAGACTTTTATAGGTAGACTACTCGAATGTGTAGTACTAGTACCCCTATGAAAAGTTAAGGTGTGACCAAATATAGCGCGGCATTTGAGCGCGGCAGCCGGCGCGCGGCTATCCCCGCTGAGTTTGGACGACGGCCGCGCGCACCTTTACTTTTATGTCTAAACTAGTTACGGCAATCTTGTGCCCTAAGAATGCCGCGCACCTTGCGCGCTGTGTTCGGACACATCTTTGTGTTTAAATTAACATGATCACACCAGAAGACATTCACTGCCAGGAGATCCGAGGATGGCTAGTAGCCATTAGCTACCATGCCATAACTACCAGTTATCAGTCGCAGCCTTCCTTACAGACCATAGAAGTATTTAGGTATACGATTTAATTTCCAGAATCCCATCTCCGAAGCGCTTCCCTCCATTCTCTTCGGATGCTCCGCATTCCTGACTGGCTCGCTCCTCACCCTCACTCCAGAGACCAAGGAACTGCCTCTGATGGATACCATCCAGCAGGTCGAGGAAAGTGACAGAAAGACCAGGAAACTGAAGGCAGGAATGGAACTAGCCAGAGGAACGACTAATCAGGCGTTTGATGCACAAGTTACGAGTGTGTGACAATAGTAGAGCAGTACATATTAGTTCTTTTGTTTGTTTTTTTTGTGTATGGGTTGAGTCTTCCGGATAAGGCAGCGTTCCCACTACGCCGGACCGGCAGATCTGCCGGAAACCGGACACCGGACAGAGTGTTCACATTACATCGGATCCCGGAAGAAATTCAGACAGTCAAGTACTTACCTCAGTTGAATTTGGACATGCTAAACGTCTACTTTTACCAGAAAATGCGAGCCGAATGACGTGAGTGGAACACGGGCGGGGCGAGGGGAGCACGAGCGGGGGACAGATACCGGCACAAACTCGTTCACATTACTCCGGGCCCGGTCGTTCTACCGGCAATTCGTAGTGACAAAACGCTCGGTAAAAATGCCGGGCTCGGCAAAAATGCCGGACCCGGGATAATGTGAACAGCTTCATATAAATTCATGTAAATTGTACAGTCACTAGCCCTTCCGGCAGATTTACCGGCGCGGCAGATTTACCGGCGCGGCAGATCTGCCGGTCCGGCGTAGTGGGAACGCTGCCTAAGACGGAAAAAGTGATAAAACTGCATTATCTTGAAAACAGTCAAACTTAAAAAGAAACTGTCTATAATTTATTTAGCTAGTATGATTCACCAACGAATTATATTAAAATGAACTGTTTAGCTATTCATAGTTTTAATTAAAAACGAAACTAGTGTTTTTGAAGAGCCAACTTTGGAAAATAAATCTATCGAGAAAAGTTTCACCAATCGTGTTTCTGTCTATAATTTATCTAGACTAAATTCTTACATTATCTTTGTCATAAAAACAAAACTGTATGTTTTGCGGTTATTGAGAAAAAACGATTCTGCATTCATCAAAAGCATTTGTACTCGTCTTAATGGAAATAGCGCATTGCGTTATTTTAAACAAAAATAAACTAGTATTTTTAAGCGTCTCTTGAAAACCTAGTCTTTATCTATACCTACTAGTATTATTTTAGAGGTAAAATTTGTATTTTTGTTTGTACCGGATAAACTACAGGACCAATTTTGCAAATTCTTTTACTTATCAAAAAGCCGGTATTTAAAAATCCTACGAAATATGCAATGGTATCATTAAATTAGATTTTCCAGATTTTCTTTCTTGGTTTTTTTATTTTTTTCTTTATTTCCATGTACAATTCAGTAGGTATTACCATTGTGACGAGTTTTTTTTTTATTGTTTTTACGCCAAATTATTATTTTACTGTCTCAATATAACTCTTTACTGTTTTAAATATGGCGTCGAACTCATTTTACAAACCTTAAAACCCCGACACTTACATCATGTAAATATCGTATCATTAAAATAAAACACTAAATATTTACGTACTTATGTAATAATATGTTTTAATTATAATAAAATACTTTTGAAGCTTATTTTAATACAATACACAAAGAAAGTACTTATCGTATATTCAGCTTAGATAGATAATAAGACACTAAATAAAGGCTAAAATCTTACATATTTTGACCAAATTGAGTTGCCTTTTCCGAACAAGGTAGTTTTTGCTCGGGTATACCAATTTAGCCGTCTTTAAAAAAAACAGTGTACCTATAAGTATTTTAGTGTAGATTGTATCCTTCTATAAAACCACTCGCTTTTGTGCGGAGAAATAAAAAAATAGCTTCACACACAATAAATTCAACATAAAATAATGTGAGATACATTGACCTGCCCCCTTACCGTAAACTCTAAAGTAATATTAAAACAGTACTACTCGATGCGAAAGTGACAACGCCCTACGAGTTTCTATAGCAATTCAGCAAATCAATTTCGCACCACAATTTCAGTTTATTGTTTTAATATTACTTCAAGAGTTTGTGGTACTTCCTGAGGTTCTTATACTTATTCAGGGTAGGTAGTTGCGTTGTACTCCTTGACCTTGGGAAGAGCCAGGACTGTGTCGTAGACCTTCCTCAGAACAGGGTACTTGGTGTCCAGATCGATCTGAAGCATCGTCTTTAAGTATTCGTAGATGCCGGTGAACATGAAGTCGGCCCAGGTCAGCTGTAATAGGAAATATAATTAAATTAAATAAATAAATATTGGTGGGCAATAACCACACAGGGCCATCAAGCCCAAACCTAAGCAAATCTTGACCTATGGGATCGTTACAACTCATGGAATACTTATACAATATACACACATTATGTTATGATACATACTAACATCCAGATACAGAACAAATATGTTCATTGATTTATATCGACCAACATTATACTGGAGCTCTACATAAAATATATATATATATATATATATATATATATGTATATACTATATATATAAATAGAATCACGACTTTAATCCCCTCTCAAATTTCAAGACGCTTATTTCCTTTAAGATGTCTAAAGGAGGTAGTTAGAGGCACGTCCAAACATTACGTTTGGCACAATACCCACATTTTGCAGTAATTAACATTTAATGTGAGACAGGTTGCAAGCCCATCGCTGCTAATAAGAATACTAACTGGTTTCCTCACGATTTTTTCCTTCACCGTTTTGAGCACGTGTTTTGATGCGCATATAACGCCGGGATTCAAAACCACGACCTTCGAAATGAAAGTCGAGGTACCTCCCACTCGGCCAACACGGATATTTAGAAGCCCATCGCCGCATATAAGATTGATTTCTCTCTTACAAAGCACTACCATTCCCTTTCCAAATTACACAAAGGTTAGCTGGAAGAAAATGCTAACTAGCATTAAGTTTGCCTATGTGCATGTTCTTGTATTGTGCAATAAAGAATTTTCTATCTATCTATCTATCTATAAGAATACTAACTGTTTTCCTCTACCATTTTGATCACGTGTTTTGATGCGCATATAATTATTCGAATATAAAAATACATTATATTCATAACTAGCGACCCGCTCCGGCTTCGCACGGGTGCAAAGCTGATACCAAAATATATTACCAAAAATAGCGATAATCATGATGCAAATACTAGAAATAAAGATAAACTCGCTGTTCCCACGACTAGGCTCACTAAAACTAAGAAAACATTTCCAGGGCAATGTGTACGTTTCTATAACAAAATCCCAAATGACATGCAAAAGCTATCTATTAGCAAATTTAAAAACTTAATTAAACGTAAACTATGTAAAAAGGCTTACTATAAAATATCTGATTATTTAGACGACAAAAAAGCCTGGGACTGCTCCAACTCGCTGTATCAATAATAATTAAGATTCATTTTGTATTAAAAATAAGTACAAAGACTTAAAAAAAAAATAACAAACAATGTACAAACTTAAACTAAATTAAACTTAACTAAATTTGACGATTCTAAATGATCCAAGTGATTTCAATGAATAAACGCTATTTTGATTTTGATTTTGATTATAGAATGTCTTTGTATACTCGTTAACAGCATTCATTCCTCCATACAGCTTCAGAGCTGCAGATGTAACATCCAGACTGATATTTTTCCACTTCATTTGGTGATTGTATGCTGAAAGTGGCCTGGTCACTACCCTTATTAATGTATTTAGTAACGTATTGGATTGACTTTCTTGAACTGCACAACTCGACGTTGATATGGGCATCAAAAATTTTCAAAAGGATAAGCGCAAAAAAATGTGTTTATTTACGACTTCATATTAGAAATCTTAAAATGATCAGTGGTTCTCTAAGATTCAAGCATGTTATTATAAATATAAACCTTCCTCCTGAATCACTCTATTTATTTAAAAAAACCGCATCAAAATCCGTTGTGTAGTTTTAAAGATATAAGCATACATACAGACATACATACAGACGCGGGAAGCGGGAAGCGACTTTGCTTTATACTATTGTAGTGATATTAGTAGAATTAAGTAAATAATATATATTATGTACCTTTCCAAGAGCAATGTACCCGTTGTTCTTAGTGACGATCTCGCTTAGCTTCTCCAGCAAGAAAGGATATTTATTAGCAAGGTTTTCCGCATGCTTAGCAGCTTTCGACGTCTTGTCCTTCTCGTAGTGAACGATTGCTGACGCTAGAAAATTACAATAATATCAGGTGAGTTCTAATTAAGGTGATAAGTGAAAAGACTTTTTGTATGGACTGACTGAGTCTACCCGGAAAATGTAATAAAACTGCATTATCTGTTAACTGGTTCGCCTTAGCTTTTCGAATAAATTAATGATATAAATTATGTATAATTACTTATCAAAAATCTATCCTAATAGAAATCTAGATCTACATATTACCTATCTTTAACAATAAATCACAAGTTGATTTTAATAGTAGGTATATAAAATATTTCGATCATAAATTCTAAAACGTATCATTTTGAAATAATATCTTTATCGTGAAAAGTTTCTGCTATTATGTTTTCAGCTTCAATTCTTCAAAGCTTTCAATCTAGGTAGGAACCTGAAGTAATATACTTATAAAAATAGGAGATGTGACTTGTTCAGAAGTATTACTTTTTTCGTTTCGAAAAAGAGCAATCAGCGACTGGCAGCCTCTTAAGCCTTCACTTTGTTCGATCGGCATCACAAGACCTCTAAATAGCATTTGAAATAGGATCATTGGTAAAAGTTATAGGCCCTAAAGCTTTGTTGCCTGATTCTTCTAAACTCGGTCGCGAGGAACCTAGCTCCTAAGACGTTTCAAAGTGATCCTTGTGATTTTATTTAAATAAATACCTATTGACTTTGACTTACCAGAGCGAATGTCGTTGACGAACTCGACGTTCTGATCGATCTCCAGGTCTTCGAGGATGTTGGCGCCTGCGAGGTTGTACTTGTGGCCGAGGTAGCGAGAGATCGCTATGCTCTGAGCGAACTGTCTGCCGTCGAACTCGAGCACCGGCATTTGACCGAAGACAGTCTCTGGAATTCGAAAGACGGTGGTTAAAATGTGAACACTGCACGACCACAAGTTTTGAGATAGCTCCATTGTTTCTTGTGTATTTTATAAATCTATCTTCTATTATAAAATAAAACCGGCCAAGTGCGAGTCGGACTCGCGCACGAAGGGTTCCGTACCATTATCTATAAAAAACCGGCCAAGTGCGAGTCGGACTCGCGCATGAAGGATTCCGTACCATTACCTATAAAAACGCCAAAAAATCATGTTTGTTGTATGGGGGGCTCCCATATTTATTTTATTCTGTTTTTATTACCTATTTGTTGTTAGAGCAGCAACAGAAATACGTAATCTGTGAAAATTTCAACTGTCTAGCTATCACGGTTCACGAGATACAGCCCTGTGACAGACAGACAGACAGACGGACAGCGAGGGTCCCGTTTTTACCCTTTGGGTACGGAACCCTAAAAAGGGCAAAAAACACGTTTGTTGTATGGGAGAGCCCCACTTAAATATTCATTTTATTATGTTTTTAGTATTTGTTGTTATAGCGGCCGTTGACTACAATTAATTACCTACTTCCGCTCTGATAAGCATGTTTTTGGGCGTTATCACATCGTCATATTACTAATGAAAACACGATACACTCTTAAATCTTTATATACATTTTACGTTATTTTTTATCATACGCAAAACACGATACTTTTCTAACATGATAAGAAGTATTTCACTTTCAAAACTTTCGTGAGTTGTACTACACATTATTACAACAACGGGAAATTACTCACGTAAATGATAAATTGTCAATGAGGACACCGAGCAGGGTAGCGCGCGCGTTATGGTCGACTCACCCTGAAGAAGATTCTCTAGATGAATCGAAACATTGTCGGGGTCCTCATTGACAATTTATCATTTACGTGAGTAATTTCCCGTTATTGTAATAATATGATAAGAAGTTGCAAGAAAAATAATATAAGTTCTTAAAATCAAAACAGCTACAGCACAGAATAGTAAACTTATAAACCGTAAATCAATAAATATAAATATCGGTGGACATTATATCCAGCCCTAAACTAAACAAAGCTTCAAATATGGGAGCCAGTTATCGAATAGCAGAGATAGAATACATACCATACCTACACATTTTTTTAGTAAATAAATACCTAGAGACAAATAGTTTTGTTCACAATACAAATGTTTGTCTCAGGTGGGAATTGAACCCGCAATCTACAGCGTAAAAGGCAGAGCTACTACCAACTAAGCTGCGAGGTCAGTGGTACTAAAGGGAAATGACTTCATAACAAGCATATGTTTACAAAAAACAAATGAACTGAATGGTCCCAGATGTATTGTGTATGCTTGTTAGGGTTGCCAGATGGTCGGGATTTGTCAGGATTGTCCCAGTAAAATACAAATTGTCCCGACAAATTTTGGATTAAAAATAAATCAGCAATAGTAGCGTATAATCAAAAAAGGCCAAAGAAAAATGACCAGTTACAGAAAACGCCTAACTCAGGATGGACGAATAAACAGACGGCCTAGGGGAACTATACCTACCTACCTAAGGAGCCTATCCTTATCAAACGGTCTTTATGGTAAAAGAAAAGTAATTTAAGGCGATACTTGAAATTTTTACTTTTTGTATGGGCTGAATCTACCGGATAAGACGGAAAAAGTGATAAAACTGCATTATCTTGAAAACCATCAAATTTAAAAAGAAACTGTCTGTAATTTACTTAGCTAGTATGATTATCTAACGAATTATATAAAAATGAACTACCTATTTAGCTATTCATAGTTTTGATTAAAAACGAAACTAGTGTTTTTGAAGAGCCTACTTTGGAAAATAAATATATCGAGATAAGTTTCACCAATCGTGTTTCTGTCTGTAATTTATCTAGATTAAATCCTTAAGTTATCTTTGTCGTAAAAAACAAAACTGTGTGTTTTGCGATTATTGAGAAGAAACTATTTTGTATTCTTCAAAAACATTAATTACTCCTCTTAAGCAATATGCCTACTTTCCGACAGCACTCGCTGTGTGTACTAAAAAATTCACCGGCTGTTTAAGCACCAAAGAGACTCCGTTTCCATACATCTGTCAACAGCATGCTATTTTTTTTTTTTTTTATTTATTTATCATACAATCAACAGCACTTTGTGAATGTAACATAAAAAAAACTTAACTAAACATACTGCCAATAACAGATTCTTACTTTTTAAACAAGGTTTTTTTTTTTGTTTTTTTTTATATATATAGTTGCTTTGCTTTTACATGAATAAAAATAAAGATTATAAACTAGACAATGTGTCAGTAGTTGACGTGCAAAATTATGAAATTACAAATAACAAAGATAAATTAGGTACGCGTGTGTATGTTGGGCGTGAATGTATGTGTGTGTGTGTGTGTGTGTGTGTGTATGTGTATAAAACTGGTGTTTAGGTAGGTACATAGTTACCGGTCAACAATTGGAAATTGAAAAAAATAGCCTTGACTTGCGAATTTGTGAATAGCCGAGCTACACTGGTAGACCGTATCTACGCACCAACAATTCAATTGATATTGACGTGGGAAGATTGCTTGTAATAGGTTACCTACCGGACGTAAAGAATAGTGTTTGTATTGTTAATGCGCTCTATATCGAGCTATACAATTGCTGCATACATTCATTCATTCATTCGTTCGGTAGAATATTGATTCCGTCACGACCACACCAAGCATGCAAGCAGCACTATTTGCACAGTTTAATTTTAGATAGATAGATAGATAGCACTAATCTTAAGTGGTTGCCCATTCGCCTACGCAGGAATTCACATATTCTCACTCTTTTGTACAGCGCTTTTAATTTCTCCATCTTTCTAGTCTTCGTTCTTTGCGTTCCTCTGAGACCTTGCAACTTAAAACTCCTGTTCATAGTTCTACCTTCTATGAAACTCCTTCACTGTACAAGCTGTCCGTCTGTGGAATGCTCTCCCTCTTGATGTCAGAGCTGCTAAATCTATTGACATTTTCAAAAGGCTATTACTCAGACACTTTTTAAATACCTCTGAGTAGTATAGATTAGGTAATTTTATTTTAATTTTTTTTATTTTTATTTTATTTGTTTTAAAGATAATTTTAGGTTTCTTTTGTATTAAATGTATGTAGGTAAACGCTTTTGACTGCACCACCGTCGTATATCATACACTTTATGTCCAGTCCATCCAAAGGTTGTCTGGAAAAGATCGCTCCCAGCGATAAGACCGCCCATTGTACTCCAATGTTGGTTTGTGTTGCTTTTTTTTACATGTTATTGTTATGTGGTGTGCAATAAAGAGCACCTCTGGCCTGCGATTGGTGGATTTGACAGACGTGACGGACGGTAGAGGATTTAAAATTTATTAATTGAATTTAATAGTTATCCAATCGAATCAAACTCAATTTCCTAATTAAGTAGGTACCTACAATCAAGTCTTATCGCCAAAAAGTATGCAATACATATTTCTATTCTAGCCATTTCTATCTTGAAATCAAGTTAGAAGCCTCATTTCATGACCTAAATATCTCGTAAAGCATAGCAGTACCAACTATTTGTGTGCTTTGAGTACTCAGTTTTTTGGCCTACCTACATACCTACTGCTAGGCCTCTACTAACTTTAGTTTGTGAAAACGAGCGAAAAAAAGTTAAATTTTTATTTATGAGTAATTATTTAGCTAGGTAAATAGAGTTCAGCATCTACACATATATACTCACGATGAAACCACCAAGACCAACAGGGCATCAGGATTAAGCCACCAGGAGTAAACATTGGACTTATTCTTGATAAGACATCCCAAGATCCCAACAAAAGCGAACGAAATAAAAAAAAATGTCTACAAAAAATATCTTACTAGGCTTGAAGTCAGGCCATTGTTCCGGTGTGACGCGGTTGTCCTCCCAGTCCTCGCCTCCGTAGGCCAGCAGCAGCCTGATCTGCTCACCCAGGGCCTTGATGGGGAAGTAGCTGACCGTGTACTTAGTCATTATTCTGTAAAAGAAGGCGAAAGGATTTAGTTGGTAGACGAGAATTTATAAACACTTAAGGGGCTCCCAGTCGCTGATTGCTCTTTTTCGAAACGAAAAAAGAAATACTTCTGAACAAGCCACATCTCCTATTTTTATAAGTATATTACTTCAGGTTCCTACCTAGATTTCTATTAAGCTGAAAACATAATAGCAGAAACTTTTCACGATAAAGATATTATTTCAAAACGTGATACGTTTTAGAATTCATGATCGAAATACTTTATTTACCTACTATTAAAATCAACTTGTGATTTATTGTTAAAGATAGGTAATATGTAGATCTAGATTTCTATTAAGATAGATTTTTGATAAGTAATTATACATAATTTATATCATTAATTTATTCGAAAAGCTAAGGCGGACCACGCGCCGACGTGTGTTTGCCGTCATTGCAGCGGTCGGTAGGATTATTTATCGAAGTGATTAAAGATGGGTACATCTTTATTCACATATACTATTACATTATAAAATAGGAGATGTGGCTTGTTCACAAGTATTTATTTTTTCGTTTCGAACAAAAACAATCGTCGACTGGGAGCGCCTTAAATAAATATGGAATGCGAACTACTGCAAAATGTGGGCATGTGCCACATGTAATGTTTGGACGTGCTTCTAACTACCACCTTTAGACATATTAAAGGATCTAGGCGCCTTGAGATCTGAGAGTAGATATGTCTACCGTACTTGAGGATATGATTATTTATTTTTTAATTTTTAACTAAATATTGGTGGGCATTTTACTCAGCGCCATCTAGCCCCAAACCTGAATCTAGGATTACGAATGATGGTATGCGTCACATGACACGGTAAAGTAAACAGTGAATGTGGTGACACGATTATCGAATGAAGACTTATAGTTCTTGAAATCTTCAATCTCTAAAGACATCTTCAAGGATCTGAGCGCCTGGTGATCTGAGATGTCTGATTGGGAATTACAGTCGTGATCCTTTTCATTTAATTTTTTTTTTCTCGAAATGGTAATCATGTTGTTTAAAAAAAATCGTGCCTCACGCACCATCCACCGTGACTGCTGACAATCTGTGTTGTCATCTCACTATTTGAGGTTCAAATTTTCCACTATAGCAGGTGCAGGTAAGCACTACTCTTACTATCACAAGATAGTGGTGCTATCATGTGCCTTAAGATAAGAAAACTTAAGGCACATGATAGCACCACACCAAGTGCCCATTGCACTAACTACCTACATCTATTTTCGTACATCGATACAACCTAATAATAAGATAGGTAGGGTATCTATAGGCTAGGCTAAACCAGTGATTCCCACAGTGGTATTATATCGAACCCCGGAGGTCAACGACGACAAGCAAGGGATCTGAGATGTAACTGGAGGATTACGATAGTGGATCTCATTTTGACAGGTCGTAACTTTAATTTTGGATTTCCATCATGGCAAGTGGTCTACGTGACTAATAAGTTTGGGGACCTCTGGGCTAAACCAAACAGTCCACTGTTACCCTCATTAAATAATAATGATTAATATTTCGATTAATTATTTACCTACTCTGGAACAGTCCGTCCTCACAGATCAGCAAAAGCGATTACATTCGATTGTAAAAGTACATTCATTTTATATTGAGTCACAGGGACCCCCATTGTTTCATTATCAGTTGGTATCACTTCATATGCCCCTCTGAGTAGACCTACTCGTAGGATCACGTTGCAAGTCATTATCTACATATATAAAACTCTTGCGTTACTGACTGACTGTCTGTCTGGCTTAGATGTCAAATAAACATGCTTTTATAATCCCAGAACTTGTCAAGACAAATCCAACGAGCACATAACACGACGAGGATACCTAATACCTATGTAGTGTAGTTGAGGAGTTCCTATGGCTACATTCGAACTCCTTCATCAGACCAGCTCACTAGTATCATAATATTACATTGTCATTTGAGATTGATATGCTTAAACTCAATCTATCAATAGTAGCCGTGTTGGCCGAGTGGAAGGTACCTCGACTTTCAATCTGAAGATCGGGTTTGAATACCGGCATGCATCAATGGATTTTTCTGTTCGAAAAATTTATATGCGCATCAAAAACACGTGCTAACAACGGTGAAGGAAAACTGAGAGGGGAAACCAGTTAGTATTCTTATAAGCGACGATGGGCTTGCAACCTTGTCACGTATGGAATGCTAACTACTGCAAAATGTGGGCATGTGCCAAATATAACGTTTAGAAGTGCCTCTGATACCCCCACTAGACATCTTCAAAGGATCTAAGCGTCTGGAGATCTGAGAGAATGTCTACTTTACTTGGGGATTACAGTCGTGATCCTATTTTTTTTTATTTATCTAAGAAATGAAATCCCAAAATTCAATCCCTGAATTCCCAGCGGGAGTTGAAGCCTGATTGAAAAATAACTTCATGTGAACGAAGTCGCGAACATTTCCACTAGGTAGTTGGTGGATAAAAACATTACAATTATCGTATTGAACAAATATCGTACGATGCAATTAATAACAGAGTGCTGATAATATAACAGCAGAATTGTTTTTAGAAGCTTATCAATTTCCTATGTAGGTACCTGTGTGACTATTTTGTAAAAACTATGATTATCATAATAAGATAATAGCTGACCCGTGCCCGCTTCGCTGGGGGACAGATAGTTTCACATCTGGTATTTCAATCTTCAAAATAAATTATAGCCTATATGTTGCCGTAATTTTTGCGTGAAAGCCGGACAACAGACAGATAGACAGACAAAAATTTCAAAATGTTTTATTTGGCTTGTGTTACTTGTATAAAGGCCCTAGGAGTATTTTTTTTAGTTTTTATTATATGTATAGATAGACAGATCCCACCAAAACATTCTGTAAAAAACTAGCCAAGTCTCGATGGAGCTGCTTGTTTATCTCTAAAAAGTAATGAAATCTAGACAAAGTCGTGTCAAGTCTGAGGTTCTTTACTGCGATTTCTTTATTATTATCGAATGTTGTGTGACTTGGCCGTTGAACATTCTTTATACGTTAGTGGGTACAAGTCAATTTTGTTTACACGTAATGTTATATCTGTTCTAACTACCTACGTTTGTTATGCAAGATAATAGCCAATACAGGTATTGGTAATTGGACGCTAGTGTCTTAGTTTAGGCTGTTGTTGATCGTGCAACACATGCATTCAGCATTGACAATGCTGACTTCTGCTGTCTTCTTTTTGGAGCGTCAAATCGACCACCGATCTAACATAAAATAGGCGTATTTTGACGGCCAAGTCACATAACATTCTATAATAATAAAGAAATCGCAGTAAAGAACCTCAGACTTGACACGACTTTGTCTAGATTTCATTACTTTTTAGAGATAAACAAGCAGCTCCATCGAGACTTGGCTAGTTTTTTACAGAATGTTTTTGGTGGGATTTCACTTCTTTTTGTAGAAACGTGGGCTTATTGATTTATTTTATTAGATTTTCTTATTTGACACAGTTTTTTTTTTTCTTTTTATGAGTTGTTTTTTTATTATAAAAACAAATCGTAAGCGCGTTTAAAATACAGTCAGCGCCATCTAGCGACGTGTGCGCTGGTATCACCGCCACTCTTAGTCCAATGCATTATATTTTTATCAAATTTTGAGCGAAATTAATATTTTAGTTTATTTAATTTGTTAATTTGTTTATTCAATTTGTGTAATGTTCGATTAGAATAAAGTTAATCGTTCAACTATTTCTTCTTGTAAACTTGTAAGTATAAGTAAGTATAAAAGCCAGTCTAGTCTTATCCAGAGTTTTCCTTTAATTTTATTGCGTACTAGCAGTCCGCCCCGGCGTCGCACGGATGTAATAATGATAAAGGTAATTTTTTTACACCTTGGGTAACATTATCGAATTTTTCATAAGGATCCCTAATAGTGAGATGTATGGTATTACATACTTTTTTGTAGATATTGATGTTCTCTTTAAAACTGTAGTACATCACTTTGCTCTATTGTCAACAATTACAGCAGCGTACGCGATATAAGGATTTTTTTGGTTTTTTTTTTACACGTTGGGTTACATTATCGAAGTTTTCATACGGATCCCTAATAGTTAGACATATAGTATTCCATACTTTTTTGTAGATATTGATGTCGTCTTTAAAACTGTAGTACATTACTTTGCTCTATTGTCAATAATTTCCGCAGCAAACGCAATATTAGGATTTTTTTTTAATTTTTTCACACTTTGGATTACATTATCGATGTTTTCATACGGATCCCTAATATTTTTGAAAATATACTATAGCCTATGTTCATCAGGGATAATGTAGGATTCTAATGGTGAAAGAATTTTTCAAATCGGTCCAGTAGTTGAATATTTTTTGTAAAGGCGGTATGTCGATCTCTAATAGTTTGGTTAGGCTCTTGTGTTTTCTTATCAGGGTCACCAGGTACTCCAGATCTTCGATTATCCTAGTTTTTATGGTTTTCCCTTTATGTGGCCATTAAACCCTAACTCTGTACCAAATTTCAGCTCTCTGAGTTTATGGGAAGTACTAGTTCTATTCTGATGATCATGAGTGAGTGAGTGAGTGAGTGAGTGAGTGAGTGTCTGTCTAAAATGCGAAACTTTGCTTTCGCTTAACTTCGTAACTAAATGACCTACAGACTTGAAATTTTGGATTTTAAGTACGTGATTATGGCTTACTGGATGACGAAAATTTCAGCGTTCTGGTCTTATCCAGAGGTTCTCAAATAGGGGCCTGAAAATGCGGCGAAATGGTTCCAGTAAAGGATGGTACGGCAGTGTTTGCTTCGCGCTCCACTTGGCGGGGGCACTGCCGTGCCCCCAAATTCATAGTTCATACCAATATTATTGGTACTGAATGCCATAATACCTACGCTATTTATATAGTATACCTACTGGAATTGGAAGCGTAGGTATAGGTGCCTAAACTGTATGAAAAGCGTAGGTATTATGGCATTCAGTACCATTAATATTAGTAGGAATATCATAACATGATAATCATAGAATTAAAACTACACTTTATTAAAATATATTTAAAATGATTATCATAGTTTTTTACAAAATAGCTCCAGGTAGGTAGGATAATATATTATTTTTTTATCATCTTGCAAATCCGGGGGGCAATAACGCTAGCCTAGTAATGCTATGCCATAATAAGATAAAATAAGATATCTACTTACCTACCTACGTTCTTAAAGATATGGAATAAAATCTCGACTGTAACTAAGTAACTACCTACGTGCAGTATTTTAACTAGAAATACAGTTTTACCACGTTTTTAGGGTTCCGTACCCGAAGGGTAAAAATAGGACCCTATTACTAAGACTTCGCTGTCCGTTTATCTGTCTGTCTGTGTTTGGTTGACATTTTCACAAATCATGTTTTTCTGTTGCCGCTATAACAGAAAATACTTACTAAAAACAGAATTAAATAAATATTTAAGGCCCTGTATGTCGACGATTGCCCTTTTTGAAACGAAAAAAGAAATACTTCTGAACAAGCCACATCTCTATTTTCTTATTATATATTCTTCTATTTAAACCATTAGGTTAGTAGGTCTAGGTACTACTAACAGGTGTGACATGTAAGATACAGGTAGAAAGAGACCTAATGATGAAAAGAGCAGAATAGGTATATCATAAAACAATCAAATGGTAGTCCTTACCGTTGTTAACTGGATTATTTATTGTACAATAAGTCCGCCTATTTACATTGTTCTAGGAATTGCACGTGTATTCGTTTGAAGAGAGCATAAATATTAGCAAAAAAATTTGAAGTTAGGTACTGTGAGCAATCATTTCATCAAGTTCGATTTTTTATAATAAATATTACAGTGTCTGTACTGTTTTGAATACCTACACTGTGATTTCGATTTTTGGATTGGGTTGAACGGAGCATATGTTTTGGGTTGAACGGGGAAAAATAATATTGGGATGAAAAATTGTGGGTTGAACAGGTAAGCACTCGCAAATTCAAGTCACGAGCTAGGTAGGTACCTACCTACCTACCTAAGTATATCTGTCTCAAGTTTTATGACCTACCTACATCCAAAGATCTTCGAAGACTTTTCTTGATACAATTTTGTATATATCCATTATCTAGTCTAGTCTTATGTTGTAGAAGAATAGCAAAACTATGTAGACGTAATTCATATATAATAATAAGTAATTCATAGTATACGTATTTCATAAAGCAATGAAATACGTATACGTTCGTATCTACAAACAAACCTATCCAGCTAATTAAATATCACGCCATTATACCGGTTTTACCGGGTTACCGGCGCGGCCGGCCGGCCATAATTGACTAATTTGACTTTAACAAGACTTCGCAAAATCATTATGAAAATAACACACATACATCTGCGACATTGCTACATTAATGTAGATACTGTAACTCGTCGGTACAAAAGACTTCAACGCGCCGCTATTACATTATTCTAGATTAAAATGGTTAAAAAAATCTAAAAATAGTAAACTCACCTGTTGTTACTAAGTCCTCGAGCAAACTGGCCGAACTGAAGTGAAGTTGAAGTGAAGTTGTGACGTCGTCTGTCGTCGTTGTGAAGACGTCTGAGTCAGACACTTCAGTTCACTCAGTCAGACGGTCTGACTGAGTGAACTGAAGTGAACGAAGGAGAACAATGCAAAGTATAAAAATGTTGCCCGCGTTCCATTAAAATTCCACTACCACGAATCTACCAATTTAGACGTTTGTTTTATCCGGCAACATTGTGTTATTTTAGTCTTTCCACTTGAAACTACGCGTGGTTGGATATGATATAATAGATAGTAAGATAATTATCTTACTATCTATTATATCATATCCACCCCTTCTATCTACGATTATAAGATAATTAAAGGGGTGGATATGATATAATAGATAGTAAGATAATTATCTTTTATGAACTATTTTCAGTATATTTTTCAAAATTTTAGGCCCAGAAGCTTCAGAGATAAGAGGGGAAGGGACGAGCGAACAGACATACGAGTGATCTTATAATGGTTCCGTTTTCTTTTTGAGGTACGTAACCCTAAAAATGAGTCGTTATAGGTAAACTTTAATTATTCAGGGAGGTTGTATAGCTACCTTGCCAAGACCGAGATGACCGTTGTTCAACTCTACGATAGAGGCCAATTTCTTCAGCATATCAGGGTATACGTTCTTGACGAGGTTCTCGTGCTTCGAAACCTTGACAGCTTCGTCGGTCTCGTAGTATATTTCTGCGGCCTCTGTGGAACGAAAGTTTGACATTAAACTTTGACTGGCCTCAGAGCTCAGTTGATAGTGTCTCTCTCTTCTGCGCTGTAGGTTGTGGGTTCGATCCCCACCCAGAACAAATATTTGTGTGATAAACATAGATGTTATGTGTCTGGGTGTTCTAATGTATCATAAGTATTTATTTACAAAAAAAAGTCTTTATTCTACCAATCATCTATTTCCATAGTACAAGCTTTTCTTTTGACATTAAAACATTAAAAAACCGGCCAAGTGCGAGTCGGACTCGCGCACGAAAGGTTCCGTACCATTATCTATAAAAACGGCAAAAAAACATGTTTGTTGTATGGGAGCCCCCCTTAAATATATATTTTATTCTGTTTTTATTTGCTGTTAGAGCAGCCACAGAAATACATAATCTGTGAAAATTTCAACTGTCTAGCTATCACGGTTCATGAGATACAGCCCTGTGACAGACAGACGGACAGACAGACAGACGGACAGCGAAGTCTTAGTAATAGGGTTCCGTTTTTACCCTTTGGGTACGGAACCCTAAAAACGATACCTAAATTTGACTTTGATAACGATGAAATCCATGGCCAAATAATTCAGAGCGCTGTCGCCGTATCGTTCCGATAATGTCGTTTTTCGAGTACCTACCTATATTTTATGTGCCCAGGAATGTTGATAAGTCACCGGGGCTTACTCTTAAAAACCATCAACGATATTATCGCAACAGACGTCAGACTATATTTTGATTAGAGACTAGGGTTTCTGCTCGAGAATTCTCGAACTCGAGAAAACTCGAGAAATCTGCCTTGGTTCGAGACGAGAAAAAAAATCCGTGCCTCGAGAAATTCTCGAGGCACGGACGTCTGTCTGTCACAGGGCTCTATCTCATGAACCGTGATAGCAAGACAGTTGACATTTTCACAGATGATGTATTTCTGATGCCGCTATAACAACAAATACTATAAACAGAATAAAATAAATATTTAAGGGGGGCTCCCATTACAACAAACGTGTTTGTTTGCCGTTTTTAGGGTTCCGTACCCAAAGGGTAAAAACGGGACCCTATTTATAGTTAATGGTACGGAACCATTTGTGCGCAAGTCCGACTCTCACTTGACCGGTTTTTATTTTTTTATTTTTATGGTTTATTTTGAATGACTGGTGTTAATATTGTTAAATACTCGTATCTAGACAGATTCAGATTTACATGACATATCGCACTCGCACTCGTTTTAGTTTTCCTAATTCTTATAAGTATAAACGTATTAAGGTCCTGTATGTCGACGATTGCTCTTTTTCGAAACAAAAAATGAAATACTTCTGAACAAGCCACATCTCCTATTTTATAATGTATAGTATATGTGAATAAAGATGTACCCATCTTTAATCACTTCGATAAATAATCCTACCGACCGCTGCAATGACGACAAACACACGGGGCACCATGGGCGGCGCGTGGTCCGCCTTTGCTTTTCGAATAAATTAATGGTATAAATTATGTATAATTACTTATCAAAAACCTATTCTAGTAGAAATCTAGATCTACATATTACCTATCTTTAACAATAAATCACAAGTTGATTCTAATAGTAGGTATCAAAGTATTTCGATCATAAATTCTAAAACGTATCATATTGAAATCATATCTTTATAGTGAAAAGTTTCTGCTATTATGTTTTCAGCTTAATATAAATCTAGGTAGGAACCTGAAGTAATATACAGGGTGTAATCGTTAAGTGTGCACAGGCGATTATTCCGTAACTATTGCAGATATCAAAAAACTTGAAACTGATATCGAAAGTACTTTACCTAATGAGTAAAATGACATTAATAACTTTTTAAAAATAAAACGAGAAATATCCAAAAAAAATACATTAATCACTCCCATACATTTAGTATGAGATAGTAGAAAGGTTTTAGTTTCCTTATTTTAAGTGGAATAGTACCTACTCATTTTACCCTTGTCATTTTATAATTATGTACGATATGAAGGTATTAATGAATTTCAAGTAGATACACGTGTAGATTAATTATCTTACCACTTCAAATTTATAATAAACTTTGTTTCAATATTGTATTGATTTGAACTAGCTGAAAAGCAACATACTAAATAAAAACAAAAAGAAAGATACTCTTTGGTGTTCGTTCTAAATTCAAATTCTTTATCGCGGGTTCTCGTTCCCGCCAATTTATTGTATTTTTCAATTTGCGTTAATAATCGTGATTGTTGCATTTATTGATTGAAAAATGGCATATTCCAATACAGAAAAGAGGGACATGTTAAAAATGTACTACAAACATGATTGTAACAATAGGGCGGCCATTATCGCCTACAGAAGAGAGTACCCAGATAGAGAAGTTCCTTCTGGTACGTATTTACGTAAGTTGGATAACAATTTGATAAATTATGGATCTTTTAACAGAAAAAAAGGTTCGAGAACAAGAGCTCCGGAATTTGATAATGACTTAGATAACAATATTATTAACTACGTAGTAGATAATCCACAAGAATCAACGCGTTCAGTGGCCCGATCATTTCATTTCCAGTGTCCCACAATTATGTACACAAGTTATTAAAAAAACACAACTTCAAAGCATTTAAGATAAAACCTACTCAAACGCTGCACAATGATGATCCTGCTCGTCGGCTGGTCTATTGCAATTGGCTAGTCAATAATTATGTCAATGTAAGGTCAATTTTATGGACCGATGAAAGTAATGTTTCAAACTGCGGCATTTACAATAGAAAAAAACTCGCATTATTGGTCAATTGACAATCCACGCTTAACTACTGAAGTTAGAGCTCAGGTGCGATTCTCAATTAATGTGTGGTGTGGTATTCTTGGAGATCGGATCATTGGGCCATATTTTTACAGTGGAACCTTAAATGGACAGAGATATTTCTCCTTTGTACAAAACGATATGCTAAGTCTCTTAGAACCAATTCCAGACGATGAAAGAAGGTCGATAATTTTTCAACAAGATGGAGCACCTGCACATAATACAAATGTTGTAATGAATTTCTTACGAAACAATTATAATGGCTTAATAGCCAATAATAGTGCAACCCCTTGGCCTGCCAGATCCCCGGATCTCACGCCTTGTGATTTCTTCCTATGGGGATTTGTCAAAGACCACGTGTACGCTGAGAGAGTACACAGCCTAGAAGAGTTACAGATTCGTGTACGTCGTGCAATTGCTTTAATTACTCCGCAAATGTTAAGGAAAGTTCATTTAGAAACTGTAAATAGAGCTCGTCATTGTATTGCACAAGGAGGACGTCACTTCGAACATATGCTTTGAATACAAAATTTTGTACTTACTAAGAAATAAAATGTATGGGAGTGATTAATGTATTTTTTTTGGATATTTCTCGTTTTATTTTTAAAAAGTTATTAATGTCATTTTACTCATTAGGTAAAGTACTTTCGATATCAGTTTAAAGTTTTTTGATATCTGCAATAGTTACGGAATAATCGCCTGTGCACACTTAACGATTACACCCTGTATATTTCAAAAAATAGGAGATGTGGCTTGTTCAGAAGTTTTTTTTTTCGTTTTGAAAAAGAGCAATCGTCGACATACAGGGCCTCAATCAATTTTAGAGTTTAGTTTATTTTATGTAAGTGCAGTTGGGGGCAATAATAATACGTTCGTTTCGTCATTATTTTGAGTTTCCTTCAAATTTTAGCACCTATTATAAGTTTTCTTTGAATGCCTCGAGACTCGAGAAGACTCGAGAATTTGGCGTCGAGAATTCTCGTGCCTCGAGAACGAAAATAACTCGAGAAATCAGAAACCTTATTAGAGACAGACATTAAAACTATCGTGGTTAACAAATACGGCTATATTCGCCAATCTACCGTTAATCGCGGTCGCGGGCAATGATCATGATGAAAAGCATCTGAATTGTCTCGAAACGTCAGCAATACAAGAAAAAAACGTTGTAATTAGCCGTATTTATAGTTAAAAAGATAGATAGACAGTTTAGGATCATAAGTAGATGAGCTTACTGGCACGGATGTCGTTGAGGAATTCGAGAACGGAGTCAATCTCTAGAGCCTCCTCATCATTGGCGCCGGCAAGACCGAACTTGCGACCGAAGTATCTCGCCAAGCCAAGGACTGGGTGTACTGTTTGCCGATCATCTCCAGCATGGGCAACTGACCATAATGGCGTTTCTGGAAATAATTCATCAGTAGGTCAAATAAAATAAAATCTTTACAAACTGCTGTTCGTTAGTCTCGCTAAAACCCAAAAACGGCTAGACGGATTCGATTAAATTTGATTTTAAAATATTCGTGGAAGTTCAGGGAAAGTTTAAACGGTGAGATAATACGGAAAAATTGCGAGGACAATAGTAAAACAACATTTTTCTTTTTCCATACTGTTCCTAATTGTCAAACATTTTGTTATTCGTCCCGTTCGGTATTTAAATAAGGGTTTCGAATCACAACATATCCGCAATTTAAATAACTAGCGACCTGCCCCGGCTTCGCACGGGTGCAAAGCTGATTCCTATAAACCTTCCTCCTGAATCACTCTATCTATTAAAAAAAACCGCATCAAAATCCGTTGTTGTTTTAAAGATATAAGCATACTTACAGACGCGGGAAGCGGGAAGCGACTTTGCTTTATACTATGTAGTGATATCGGAACGGGAACGGAAACTTAACACAACATCTGGTAATTCTAAAGCGGTAAACAGTCCACTGGGTCAGCTAGTAAAAAAAATAGGATCACGACTGTAATCCCCAAGTACGGTAGACATCCTAGATCTTCAGACGATAAGATCCTTTGACGATGTCTAGTGAGGGTAGTCAGAGGCACGTCCAAACATTTTAATGGGCACATGCCCACATTTTGCAGTAGTTAGCATTCCATACGTGACAGGTTGCAAGCCCATCGCCCATCAGCCGGGGCGAGCAGCTTTAGGAAATACTTATAAAATGTTCTCTAAAGGTGTGACCAGACATTGCGCGGCATTCGTGCGCGGCAACCGCGCTATGTTTGGACGACGGCCGCGCGTACATGTTTAAACACCTTTATGTTTTAACTAATCACGCGGCAAACTTGTGTCCTGCGAATGCCGCGCTATGCTGGTCACACCTTAATTGTATGGAAAATAGAGGACTAATAAAACAAATAATATTAATATAAATTATTTTATAATTTATCAATAATACTGCACACATTTATTTATTTATTTACAACAAGTTTACTTGTATTGAATGAACATATAGCATAGATTTATAAATCTATGACATATAGTGAGATAAGTGTTCATAAAAAAATGCAGCGACAACAGCTCAGAAGAGCGAACGCAGTGAGAGACAAGATAAAGCGGAAATTTTCGTGCAAAAAATAAAAATAAGATCACGACTGTAATCCCCAAGTACGGTAGACATACTCTCAGATCTCAAGGCGCTTAGATCCTTATATATGTCTAAGGGGGGGTAGTCTGAGGCACGCCTATACATTGCGTTTGACACCCACAGCTTGCAGTAGCAAATATTACATGTTTAAAAAGGAAGTTCAATTTGTTTGGGCTTGTCCACGTATTTCTTGACCTTGGGGATCGAAAGCACGGATTGGTGGACCCTCTTGAAGACAGGATACTGTTCTTCTAATTCTGGCATTTGCATCATGGTCTTCAGGTAGTCGAACACGCCAGTAAACACAAAGTCGGCCCAGGTCAGCTGGAAATACAATAATTACGTTTAAAAAACTAAAAAGAAAAACGAACTGTTTCGATAATCGAAACGTCAAGGGACGATTCGCTTTTAGGGTTTCGTAGTCTACAAGAAACCCTTATAGTTTCGTCATGTCGCCATTCGTCTGTCCGCAGTTTAGCTCAGAGACTATTAGTGCTTGAAAGCTGTAATTTGGCATGTTTAAACATATTAGTAACTCAAGCTGACCCGTGCCCGCTTCGCTGGGCGACAGACATTTCTAAATGTGATTATTTTGAATAGGTATGGCTATGGTATGGCTTAAATGGCGATAGGTATCCGCGGATATACGCAAGTAGTCCCGCTGCCGGCCCCGTGAGTATAGTCATTGGTAGCCACGATTTTAGTATCCCGCAACTTTTATATCAGTACTTATGACTTACCCATTAAGGAGTAAACCCGCTGCAGAGCATGCTGTGCATGGCACGCAATGCATCTTAACTGCGTGGTACATTTGATACATACTAACACCCAGACACAGAGCAAACATCTATGTTCATCACACAAATATTTGCTCTGGGTGGGGATCGAACCCACAACCTACAGCGCTGAAGGCAGAGTTACTACCAACTGAGCTGTGAGGCGAGTTATACCTACCTTGCCAAGAGCGAGATGACCGTTGTTCAACTCGACGATGGCGGAAAGTTTCTTCAGCATATCAGGGTATACGTTCTTGACGAAGTCTTCGTGCTTCGAAGCCTTGAGAGCTTCATCATTCTCGTAGAATACCAGCGCGGCCTCTGTGGAACAAAAAGTGTAACATTACAATGGGCTATTTGACAAGATTTAGAATAAAAAATATTATTTTCAATTCTGTTATGTATTGACCCTAAAAATGTAAATTAAATATCGACAATTGAAATAAACGCTTCTTATGCAAATGGCATCGCACTAGTTTCTGTGACGTTACATGCTTGTCAACAAATAAACAAACGTCAAGTTTATAAAGGCAGGCGATGACATATTGACAAGCATGTTACGTCATCGTCGATTCGACCAATCCTGACCGTCTTGTATCACGTGACTGGCGTTTAAAAATAGATAATTTTCATTATGGATTTTTTAATAAATCATTGTTTATTTTAAAGTTATTTTACTCCATAACGCTTTATGAAGGCATAATTTACATAGATTACTATCAACAACACTTTATTTTTCATACTGTCATACTGTAATAGCCTATTCTGTCACATAAAACATTATGTTACTGAGAAGTGATCGTCTAACTGACTGTATCTTTAATCATAAGCCCACCACTCCTCAACGCCATGTTGCGTAAGCTCATTGATAATCGTAATCGGCTTCAACTGTCAAAATATTCTTACAATCTATACTAATACTAGCTTTTCCCGCGACATCGTTCGCGTAAATTCAGAAAATCGATTATTCACAACTTTATCGTAAAACATTGAAATTCTGGAAAATCTATAGAAAAAAAGTAGTCTATATCCAATCTAAGACTTTAAACTATCTCTGTATAAAATTTTATTTCAGTGTAGCGTGTGCTGCTTTTTGAATTTGTACTGAGGCTCTTTAGTTATATTTTTTATTGTTTACGTACTTGAGTAGTAATTTTAATTATTATTCTTGTTTGAGCCTTCACCTTGTTCGATTGGCATCACACTGGAGCTCTACATAGCATTAAGGAAAGGATCATTAAAAAAAAAGGTAGACCCCAAGCCGTGTTTGTTGCCTGATTCTTCTAGGCTTGGTCGCGTGGAATCGGCGTAGGTTCACCTAGTTCCTAAGACGTTTCAAAGTGATCCTTGTGATTTTATTAAAATAAATGATTTTTGAATTTGACATCACAATCGGCCCAGTTTGGCTGTAATAAAGTCACAGACAGACAGAGTTACTAAAAGGCTAGTTACGACACTGTTCACAGTTTAGGATCACTAGATGAACTTACTGGCACGGATGTCGTTGAGGAACTCGACGATGGAGTCAATCTCCAAAGCCTCCAAATCATTGGAGCCGGCCAGGCCGAATTTGCGACCGAAATACCTCGACAATGCGATGGACTGCGCGTACTGTTTGCCGTTCATCTCCAGCACGGGCATCTGACCATATGGTGTCTCTGGAAATAATCTATAATATAAAAATAAGTCGGGTTTTCCTTCCTGACGCTATAACTCCAGAACGCACGAAAAGAAAATTAACGAAGAAAATTCAGGAAAAATTTCAAGAGAAAAGCAGGAAAACAGGAACTAGAACTGGAACGGGAACGGGAACGGGAACGGGAACGGGAACTTAACACAGCATTTGTTAATTCTAAAGCGATACGAAGTTCGCCGGGTCAGCTTGTTACTATTAAAAACATTTAATAATATAACAAAAATGTGGGCATGTGCCAAGATAATGTTTCGACGTGCCTATGACTATCCTTTTTAGGCATCTTCTAGGATTTAAGCGCCTGGAGATATAAGAGAGGAGAGCTATCGTACTTGGGGATAGCAGTCGTGATCTTATTTCATTTCAAAAATGGCAATGATTACGTTCAAAAAATCTAGGGGCACGGCAGTGCCCCCGCCAAGTCAAGCAATAAAGCGGCACGGCTGTACCATCCTTTTCTCGAAGCAGTTCAAGCCATTTTCGACCCCCTATAACTTCGTTGTGGATAAAACTAGAAGCCTGAATTTTCAATAACCGAGCAGTCACCTAAACACGGTATATTTCAAATTTCATTCAATTTGAACCAGTAGTTTAAGAATTATAACTAGTCAAAGTTTCCTATTTTTTCACTCACTCACTGACTGACTGACTGACTGACTGACCGATCATCAAAAGTTTAAGGCACTTCTAGCAGACATAGAAGCTTCAAATTTGAAACACAATTAGTGTTTAGTGTAAAAATCCTAAAAAAACCTGCCAAGTGCGAGTCGGACTCGCGCACGTCGAGTTCCGTACCATTATCTATAAATCACGTTTGTTGTATGGGAGCCCAACTTAAATATTTATTTTATTCTGTTTTTAGTATTTGTTGTTAATAGCGGCAACAGAAATACATCATCTGTGAAAATTTCAACTATCTAGCTATCATGGTTCATGACGGACATACGGACATACGGACAGACGGACAGACGGACAGACGGACAGACGGACAGACGGACAGACGGACAGACGGACAGTGGAGTATTAGTAACAGGGTTCCGTTTTTACTCTTTAGGTACGGAACCCTAAAAAGTAGGGCTATCTACAAAAATAAACGAGATGCCATCAAAAACATTTGTAAAAAAAGTCAAGTCTCGCAACGCAACTCTGTTCTTTTACAGTAAAAAGTTGTGAGATCCGTGTAATACCAAGTCGGTTAATTTATTCAGTCCCTACTTTAAGGGTCCTTCTGACTTATGTTATTACGTAATTAGCTAACCTTTACGTAATAACTTAAGACAGAAGGACCAGTATTCCATACGTGACAGGTTGCAAGGGCCCATCGCCGCTTAAAAGAATACTAACTGGTTTCCTACGATGTTTTCCTTCACCGTTTTGAGCACGTGTTTTAATGCGCATAGAGGTTGGAACCCACAACCTTAAGATTTAAAGTCGAGGTACCTCCCAATCGGCATACACGGTTCCAAATTGCTGTTATCAAAATAATATTTCTATTCGTAATTACAGGATTCATCGTTCATTTTGAGCACGTGTATAAAATTTACTTCACGTAGAAAAATCTAGAATTCGTTGTAACTAACTGGTATAAAACTGGATAAAAAAACGACAGATTGCGCAATGTGACCTTGCGAATGGAATCAACGGAATGTTAATTTTACATACTCATACCTACTATACTAACAAAAACTACAAGTCGCCATGCCATGACTCTATAGTTACACTCATTTAAACAATCAAATATTGATTGTCCGTTTGGCCGCGTACGAAGGAGGTTCGTAAGTTCGTAACCAAGTTTTTGTTTTTAATAGGTCATCCCCAATGCCACACACACGGTCCTTCTGTCTTAAGTTGTTACGTAAAGGTTAGCTGATTACGTAATAACATAAGACAGAAGGACCTTAAAGTAGGGACTGAATAAATTAACCGACTTGGTATTACATGGATCTTACAACTTTTTACGGTGGAAGAACTGAGTTGTGTTGCGAGACTTGGCTTTTACAAGTTATGTTTTTGATGGCATCTCATTTATTTATGTAGATAACCCTACTTTTTAGGGTTCCGTACCCAAAGAGTAAAAATGGAACCCTGTTACTAAGACTCCACTCTCCGTCTATCCGTCTGTCCGTCTGTCCGTCTACACGCACTTGGCCGGTTTTTTTAGGATTCATACACTAAACACTACTTAATTGTATTCCAAATTTGAAGCTTCTATGTCTGCCAGAAGTGCCTTAAACCTTTGATGATCGGTCAGTCAGTCAGTGAGTGAGTGAGTGAGTGAGTGACAAAATAAGAAACTTTGACTAGTTACTTATAATTCTTAAACTAGGTACTGGTTTAAATTGAATGAAATTTGAAATATGCCGTGTTTATATAATGCCTGCTTGGTTACTGAAAATTCAGGCTTCTAGTCTTATCTACAATGAAGTTATAGGGGGTCTGCCTCCAGATTAGCTAAGTAATTGTACTAAATTCCAAATCCATTTCGCTGTTCACTGCATAATCTTTAATATAAAAATAAGTCGGGTTTTCCTTCCTGACGCTATAACTCCAGAACGCATAAACCGATTTCCACGGTTTTGCATTCGTTGGAAAGGTCTCGGGCTTCGTGAGGTTTATAGCAAAGAAAATTTAGGAAAATTTTCAAGAGAAAAGCAGGAAAACAGGAACGGGAACGGGAACTTAACACAGCATTTGTTAATTCTAAAGCGATACGAAGTTCGCCGGGTCAGCTTGTATTTACATATTTATGACATATTTAACCGACTTAAAACGGTACTTATCAGTTTTCAAGTGCATAGTAACCATTGAGGTATGTTGGGGTATACATACCTACCGACTCCAGATGGAGGTAGGTAGGTATACCAAGTATTATTATCTGTCATGGTAAGATTACCATGACAGATGATACTCGGTTTATGATGTCAACCATCGTGTTTTTATGATGTAACAATTCACAAACGACATTGATAAACTACTTGTAAGATATAGGTAGGTACTGAGATATCTACCTAACATGCTTTTTTGGGGCAAGAGATCAAAATGTTATGTCACGAACATTCTAATAACATTTTAATAACAATATCATAGCAATTTAGGTCAAAGTGAAACTACTCATTAGCCTGCCTTATGGCTAGATTGTAGTATTATTAGAGTACACTATTTATATTAATGTACACTAACAATAAAAAAAAAAAAAAAAAAAAAAAAAAACGAACATTCTAGATGGGTACTAATAGGTACCATGTATTATTTTAATGACGAAGTTTCTTGGTAAGTTTAATGTATCCAGTTGTTTTAGGGTTCCGTACTCAAATGGTAAAAACGGGACCCTATTACTAAGACTTCGCTGTCCGTCTGTCTATCCCAAGGCACACTGTCTGTCACAAGGCAAGGGCAAGGTCACAAGGTATCTAATGAACCGACAGTTGTAATTTTCACAGATGATGTATTTCTGTTGCCGCTATAACAACAACAAATACTAAAAACAGAATAAAATAAATATTTAAGTGGGGCTCCCATACAACAAACGTGATTTTATTGCCGTTTTTTATAGATAATGGCACGGAACCCTTCGTGCGCGAGTCCTAAACGCACTTGGCCGGCTTTTTTTTTACAAAAAAAAAAAAAAAAAAAACGTAGTAAAATATATAACCCTGTAATGTATACGTATATTGCATATGCCTCATTTTGCATCGTATGACGCGATTTGTGTATTTATTCGTGATCTACGAGTTAGTGGTTTGTTATTTATATGTGATGGATCGAGCCATCATGACCATCTGCTTGTTTTACCTAAAGTGGTATAAAAAAATAATAATAATAAAAGTGCCTAGTCCACAATATTTTGATGAATATTCCCATCTGTCTCCCTGCTTTGTCTCCAGAAGGTGACAAACGGAAATAAAACGTTTTATAATTACATGTCAAATCGAACTAACAGTCTAACAGAATCTCATGTAGATAGGTATAGTTAGAATATCCCAATATAGTTGATACCATAATAAAAAAATCAAACTAAAATATATGTTTTCAATTTCAATTTCAATTTATTTATATGGTACCATTATTTTTATTTGCTCTTACTGGGATCAAGAGAGTAGGATTAAAATGGAACTAGCGGAAACACTAGCGTGTTTCGTCGTTTATTCACAGTTATTTTTAAACAAGTTTGAAACCCCGCTGCACCTCTCTAAACGTTGAATTTCAGGAATTTATTTCTCAGGCAATACTACACACCAAAAGAAATACAAGAATAGGATCACGACTGTAATCCCCAAGTAGGTACGATAGACATCCTCGAAGATCTCAAGGCGCTTAGGTCCTTTGAAAATGTCTAGATGGGGAAGTCAGAGGCACGCCCAAATATATTTGGCACATGCCCACATTTAGCAGTAGTTAGCATTCCTTGTGACAAGTTGCAAGCCCATCGCCGCTTATAAGAATACTAATTTCCTCACAATGTTTTCCTTCACCGTTTAGAGCACGTGTTTTGTTGAGCATATCATTTTTTCGAACAGAAAAATCTATTGATGCACGAACTCACGACCTGCGAAATTATAGTCGAGGTTCCCACTCGGCCAACACGGCTTACGGAATACAGGCTCCAAATTTCAAGTTTTTAGAACCAGCAGTTTAAGCTTTGATAGATCAATCAGTCAGTCAGTAGTGCAAGAGTTTTATAATATAGATAAACATAATAGATAACGACATAACCCCATCTAGCAACAGATTAATCTTTTATATTTTACAAGCTGACCCCGCGAACTTCGTATCGCATATTTAGAATTAACAAATCTTGTCTTCCGTTCCCTTTCCCGTTCCCGTTCCCGTTCCCGTTCCCGTTCCCGTTCCCGTTCCCGTTCCCGTTCCCGTTCCCGTTCCCGTTACGATTCCCGTTCAATAGTTCTTGTAGCGCACACGAAGAAAGCAAAATTTTTAGCAATTTTTTACACCTTGCTTCAAACTATCGTCATTCATATAAAGAATTTCTTACTTTTTCAAAATAAAAAATAGCCTATGTTACTCAGGGATAATGTAGCTTGGTAATGGTGAAAGAATTTTTGAAATCGGTTAAGTAGTTTTTGAGTTTATCCATTACAAACATACAAAAAAACAAAAAACAAAACTTTTCTCTTTATAATATTAGTATAGACTAGCTAACCCGGCGAACTTCGTATTGCTTTAGTATGTTAATTTCTCGTTCCCATCCCCGTTCTCGTTCCCGTTCCCATTTATTGAATTAATTTGTTACAAAAAATTTGATAAATGAAGAACCGCTCTACCGATTTTGTGCAAACTTCACATAAACCATCTACTAAATAGTCCGAACAAAGCCTAAACATTTGGTTTGGATAGGTGAGCCCGTTCTTCACTACATAGTATAAAGCAAAGTCGCTTTCCGCTTCCCGCGTATGTATGTATGTTTGCTTAGATCTTTAAAACTACACAACGGATTTTGATGCGGTTTTTTTTAATAGATAGAGTGATTCAGGAGGAAGGTTTATATGTATAATAACATGCTACCCGTGCGAAGCCGGGGCGGGTCGCTAGTGAGTTATAAAATTACAACGAAAAGTGGCATTGATTTTTATATATTATTTTATTTTAATTATAGTAAGGTTTTAATCACTACATAGTATCACTACATAGTATAAAGCAAAGCAAAGTCGCTTTCCGCTTCCCGCGTCTGTATGTATGTTTGCTTATATCTTTAAAACTACACAACGGATTTTGATGCGGTTTTTTTTAATAGATAGAGTGATTCAGGAGGAAGGTTTATATGTATAATAACATGCTACCCGTGCTAAGCCGGGGCGGGTCGCTAGTTGTGTAATAAGGGGTTTACACGGGTCGATTTTCGCCGTGCGGCTAGTCGCTTCACAAATTGCCTCACCAAGCCCATTAGGTACTAAAATCGCATGCAGCTCGGTCAGTTCCGTCGAAAATGTTGAGCAGAATAGCTCGCAAAACACTCCTTCATGCGTGCGATTGCCTGCAACTGATCGTTTACACGGTCAATTTTAGTCACCATCGCATGCGGCCGGTCGCCGCGCGGCCAAAGTTGGATGCTACCCAACTTTAGGGCTTGCGGCTTTATAGTCATTAGACGACCAGCGACCTAGCCGAATTGCCATTTAGACGGTCGATTTACGCCGCGCGGCAATTATCGTGCGGCTTTAGTCACCCGTGTACATGTACACCCCTCAATAGCACATTACAATTTTTTAAATTGTTTTTTATTACGATGACTTTAACTTTTTATTACAATTTACTGACTATTTCAATTACATGTTTTGATGTATTCTAACTGTAATTATTTAGCAATATTGATAATATTCCGCATACAATTGTTGTTTGTTTTTGGAAATAAATGAAATGGAAAAGTTTTCGGGACAGATGAAAACTTTTCCATTTCATTTATTTCCAAAAACAAACAGCAATTGTATGCGGAATATTATCAATAGCCTGTCGCTGACAGCGGGAGACAGTTAAGAGGCTGCTAGTCGCTGATTGCTCTTTTTCGAAACGAAAAAAGAAATACTTCTGAACAAGCCATATCTCCTATTTTTATAAGTATATTACTTCAGGTTCCTACCTAGATTTCTATTAAGCTGAAAACATAATAGCAGAAACTTTTCACGATAAAAATATTATTTCAAAATGATACGTTTTAGAATTTATGATCGAAATATTTTATATACCTACTATTAAAATCAACTTGTGATTTATTGTTAAAGATAGGTAATATGTAGATCTAGATTTCTATTAGGAGAGATTTTTGATAAGTAATTATACATAATTTATATCATTAATTTATTCGAAAAGCTAAGGCGGACCACGCGCGGACGTGTGTTTGTCATCATTGCAGCGGTCGGTAGGATTATTTATCGAAGTGATTAAAGATGGGTACATCTTTATTCACATATACTATACATTATAAAATAGGAGATGTGGCTTGTTCACAAGTATTTCTTTTTTCGTTTCGAACAAAAATAATCGTCGAATGGCAGCGTCTTAAGACATTTTATTTCCGTTTGTCTCCCAAAGGGATAATGTAAGTGAGATGCAAATAATTTAACATTTTGACTTACTTGGCTTGTACTCAGGCCAATCAGCCACCAGGTACCTTCGGTCTTCATAGTCGAAGTCTCCGTATGCCATCAGAAGCCTGGAGCTCTCGCCCAAAGCTTTGCACGAGAAGTAGTGGAAAACTGGTTTCGGCATTTTGCTAAAAAATATTAATTAACTGTGTAAAACAGCTTACTATTCCTATTCAGTGTTTAATTCAAAATAAATGGGTTTCGTAGTTTTTGGGGTTCCGTACCCGAAAGGTATATACAGGACCCTATTACTAAGACTTCGCTGTCCGTCTATCTGTCACAAGGATGTATCTCATGAACCGTGATAGACGGGGTAAACGGGGTACATAATCAAATCAAAGATCTGTGAAGGATGTAACATTCCCAAATTATTAATGTAGGATCTTCGGGTATTTGAAAAACTACCCCTAAAAGTGGGTTGTAAGTTGTAACCTAATAAGTAAAGCAATAATTTCAAGTGCACTTGGTTGCTTCGTTTTACTGGGGTAGGTATTCGAAAAATTAACTATCTATTTTAAGTTTTTTTAAATGAATTTAATTGAATTGAAATCTTAATAATCCTAATATAAAAAATGTGAAAGTTTGTGAGTTAGTATGTTTGTGCCTCAATCAGGCCTAAACGACAAAACGGATTAAGTTGAAATTTGCTGTAGATGTAGATATAATGCCCAAATAAAACATAGACTAAGTACTTTAAAATATGAAAAACATCCCCAAAAAGATTACAAATACCGCAAAAGGGATGATTTTGGTATAGATGCCTGGTGTGCAACCAATCTGACATCACAGACTGAAAACATTTAGTTTTTTCTATTCGATTATTGAAATTTGACAGGACAACGTCTGTCACGGGTCGGCTTGTAATTTATAAGTTCAAAAGTTCATGCAACGATTCGAATTCAATAATTATTCTTTAAAAACGATCTACCTGTCCTGATCGAAATGCAAGACGACACAAGTCAAATATTCTGCCATATCTTCTTACTTACAATTATTATTATAAATACGTGTGCTCACTAACCCGGTTTAAATGGAACTGACCAGAAGATGATGCAATAATTATAATTATAGGTACCTATACCTATTCTCTGCCAGAGACTAAGGCCGGGAATAGACGTCCGATTGTCTGATCAGACTATCGGATCGGATTCACTCCATACACGTCCGATTTTTGCGTCAGACATTTTTTGAATTCAGTCGTTTTCGAGCTGCGCTGCGAGGTGCTTGCTTGCATACAAGAAAAGATGGACGACGAATTACTGTTATTTAAGTATTGCATATTTGCTCGTGTTAGCGCGAAAGAAGAAAAAACGTCGTTATTGGATACACCCAATTAATCTGACAAGACTTAGTGAGAGTAATTTCTACATAAAACATCCAAAAATAAAAAAAATATACATTGCTATTTTACTTGGCAGATCGAAATTAGCTTTCTTTCTATAACGAGCAATGTATGACGCGTCAGCTAAAGTTAGAGTAAGTGAAACAGAAAATTATTTTAGTACAAAAGAGCGAGACAGGTAGCAAATCGAAAGTAAGTGAAACAGAAAATTATTTTAGTACAAAAGAGCGAGACAGGTAGCAAATCGGAAGGAGGAATCGGACGTCTATTTGGTCTCTATACAAATGTATGCAGACCGCACCTTCAGACTATCGGATCGGACGTGTATTGCTGTTCAAACAAAATGTATGGCACGAGCGCCTTCCGATAGTCTGATCAGACAATCGGATCGGACTGTCGGATGAAAAAATCGGACGTCTATTCCCGGCCTAAGATAGATAAGAAAATATTTAAACAATAAAAAACACAGAGTAACTATGGGTACAGCGGTAGGTACATTAACATAATCAAATGTATTAACATAATCAATGTATTCTCGTTGATGATTTTATCAGCTTATTTCAACAAACATTTGGTCAGTTAGTAACAAATAAGCTTTTTTTGAATATTTTTTTAAAATCAAGCCCTTATAAATTCTAGGGCTCTAGTACTCGTCAAGACAAATCCAACGAGCCCAAACACGACGTAGTTTTGTTGTGTTGTTAGGCAGTTCCTATGGCTACATTCGAGCTCCATCATCAGACCAGCTCGTTAGTACCATAATTTTATATTGTCATTGGAGATTGATAGGTATGCAAAGTTTTATCTCAATCATACTATTTACTGAGGAGTTCTGTTCTGTTCCTGACCTCATCATCAGATAAGCTCGCTGTCACCATATTATTGTATTGTCACCGAAGTTACATAAGTATGCCAAAAACATAGTTACATACATACATTGCAAGTTAAAAATAAAAGATGCCTAACTATTTATTTCACAGTGAAATTACTCATTAGCCTCTCATATGGCTAGATTTTAATATTATTTAAGGTAATTGAAGCTACGACAAAAAAAGTATTTATGGTCATCGCGCTAAGTGGGGTGATGCTTGTAAAAAGGCGAACAAAGATGCAGGATATTCACTAGCTACTCGTAGTAGATAATTAAATAAACCATAGAATTTTATTTATCATTATTTACTTTGAACCATAAGCTATATTTCACTGAGTATTTAAGAGACTATGATAAAAATAGGTGCCTAATGAATGAATTCGATGGATGTCACATTTTGGTTGCATACTTATGTATTTTTTAATAGGTACCTACCTACTATTGCCATGCTGCTCAGCATCAATCATAGCCTATAACATCTTTCGATTTATTTTCCAAATTTGGCTCTTCAAAAACATTAGTTTCGTTTATAATCAAAACTATGAATAGCTATACAGTTTATTTTTATATAATTCGTTAGATAATCATACTAGCTAAGCAAATTATAGCCAGTTTCTTTTTAAGTTTGATGGTTTTCAAGATAATGCAGTTTTATCACTTTTTCCGTCTTTTTCTTACGGGTAGACTGTCCATACAAAAAACCAAACATTTCACATATCACCTTAAATGGGGTCGGCACAACATGGTGTTATCCCATATTCCTCTATCAGCAGTCATCTCATCACTCCTTTCTTACTCATGTCATCTTTCACACAGTCCATCCATCATTTCTTTGGCCTACCTCTACTCAAATTCAAATACAAAAATAATTTATTTCAATAAAATCACAAGGATCACTTTGAAACGTCTTAGGAACTAGGTGAAGCTACACCGATTCCACGCGACCATTGTCTAGAAGAATCAGGCAACAAACACGGCTTGAGGTCTACCTTTTTTTTTTGTTTTTTCTGTTATATCAATCCATATTCATACCTAACATTCTTCTCTTTAGAAGATTACTCGTAAACCAAATGTCAACTCAAACAAATTCTTATAGTAATTTAAACCTATATTAAATAACTTAGGTAGTTACTTATAAGGACACTTTAGACTTAATTTTTAAGTACTTCTAACAAAATCTATAATATAAAAATAAGTCGGGTTTTCCTTCCTGACGCTATTACTCCAGAACGCACGAACCGATTTCCACGGTTTTGCATTCGTTGGAAACGTCTCGGGCTCCGTGAGGTTTATAGCAAAGAAAATTCAGGAAAAATTTCAAGAGAAAAGCAGGAAAACAGGAATTGGAACGGGAACGGGAACTTAACACAGCATTTGTTAATTCTAAAGCGATACGAAGTTCGCCGGGTCAGCTTGTCACTACATAGTATAAAGCAAAGTCGCTTTCCGCTTCCCGCGTCTGTATGTAATATGTATGTATGTATGTTTGCTTATATCTTTAAAACTACACAACGGATTTTGATGCGGTTTTTTTTAATAGATAGAGTGATTCAAGAGGAAGGTTTATATGTATAATACATGCATAATATAGTAGAGAAACACTGATAATTTTAGAGGTTTCTAATGTGATGTCGTAAATAAACACATTTTTTTTTCTACAATAAAGTCCGCGATGGTATTAGAAATGTCTTACGCACAGCGAGTTGAATATAAAAATGAAATAGGATCACGACTGTAAACCCCAAGTACAGTAGACATTATATAGGATCTTCAGGCGCTCAGATCCTCGTACATGCTTAAAGGTAGTCAGGAAACATAATTGTACTGAATTTAGTTCTAAAGATTATTTAAAAATATCAATGTATCTTCTCTTATAAATTTTCTGAAGCTTCCTTGTACTGTTCACACCAATGGCTAGGCTCCTTTTCAAATGCCTGTAACAGAAAATCTTCAAATAGATAAAATTTATTTGATGACACCCACACTAGCGGCGATGGGCTTGCAACCTGTCACGTATGGAATGCTACCTTCTGCCAAAGTCGGTTTGAACTGTGTAAGGTTTGAATAAATTAATTATACTATTTTTTTAGGGTTCCGTTCCTCAAAAGAAAAAAAAACGGAACCCTTATAAGATCATTTGTGTGTCTGTCAGTCCGTCCCTCCAACCCCAATCCCAACACCCTTATCGGAGAAATAAATATAATTTTAAAAAAAAATTTAACTGAAAAAATTGTTTCTTTTACCTATAGATTACAGTAAAACCTTTAAATTAAGTAAGAAGTTTGTACGGAATCCTCGGTGGGAGTCCGTCTCACGCTTGTCTAGTTTCTTTAAGGTTCCGTACCCAAAGGGTAAAAACGGAATCCTATTACTAAGACTTCGCTGTCCGTCTGTCTGTCTGTCCGTCTGTCTGTCACAGTGCTGTATCTCATGAACCATGATAGCTAGACAGTTGAAATTTTCACAGAGTATGTATTTCTGTGGCTGCTCTAACAACAAATACTAACTATAGATTTTGACACGGGTCTTTATCACGTCGCGACCATGGTTATTGTAACATAGCCGAAACGTCGGGAAAGTAAATTAAAGGTAATTACGTGATAAAGACCCGTGTCAAAATCTATAGTTATGTCTACTAATCACGATAGTTTGAAAAATAATATAACAAATACTAAAAACAGAATCAAATAAATATTTAAGTGGGGCTCCTATACAACAAACATGATTTTTTTTCCGTTTTTATAGATAATGGTACGAAACCCTTCGTGCGCGAGTTCGACTCGCACTTGGCCGGTTTTTTTATTATAATTAACTAACTAGTATGCACAAAGAAAATGAAGAGATTGAATGAAGCAAAAGATGCATGTCATGATCGTTGAAAGAAGAGAGCTGTAGTCTCTGCCTACCTCCTGGGAAATGTAATTAATTTTGGGTTAGGTACCTGTGCCATTTTGTTGAGTATAAACATCTTGGGCACCTCTTCAATGGCTCTTTTTCCCCATTCAAAGACATTTCTTGCTAATTCTCCTTCACCAACCTTAAACATGAAAATAAAATGAAGATCAAGAAAGTAAGAATTTTTTGAGAGAATTTGTGTATGTCCATTTATTTGACACGCTCAACATATTATAAGGTGTCGTTGGATTCGTGGAAGTAGGTATATATATAATAATGTTTTTTAAATATGGCGCCCCCCTCCCCAAGATAGGAGGCATAAAAGTTTTTTTTAGTTAAATATTTTTTAGCAGTTGGGATTTGTTTTTATAATAATTTGTTTTATCTTGTTCACAGTTTACAGAAAAAAATGTAGACAATTTAGTAAAATTGTATTTCTGTAGATTTTTTAAATCCTTTATTACCTTAGAATAAGATAAGTAGAGTTGTCTTGTGAATGTAGTGGTGAAGATCTTTCTCCCTGCATGATCATTCTCCTCCAGAAGACCGGCTTCTTCCAGAAACTTCCACATTTCATCTGCAAAATGTATTGTCTAAGTTAAGTTTGTAAGAGAATGTGGTGGCCATGGTAAAAAAGTTTAGAAGCTAGCTGTAGACATATGATTGGTTTCACAGCTCAGTCGGTAGTATCTTTGCTTTCTGCACTGTTGTTTGTGGGTTTGCTTGAACATGGCTGTTTGCTCTGTATCTGGGTGTTTATGTATCTCATGTATGTATTTAGAAAAGAAAAGTATATAAGCATTCTAGCAGTTATCTACTTTCCATAGTACAAGCTCTGCTTAATTTGGGACTAGATACTGTGTGAAATAACTATCAATATAATGTGTTAAAAGTCAATTAATCAGGTACGAAGTTTTAAAAAAAATCCACAGAGGATTGATATGAGGCAGGCGGCTAGCTAGTTGAAAAACATAAGCCAAATAATTTTGCAACATGTTGTGCCGACCTTAAGTCGGAATGGAGAAGAAAATGATGATGAGTTAACAGTTTTTTCAATAGGTTCCTAACAAACCTTCTTTAACTGGACTGCCAGTCATGAAAATATGCGTGAGAGCAGCGATGAGCATTTTCCGATGATTGAAGTCAGTTGCGGTGGATGGCAGGGATTCAGGACAAGGCTCAGAAAGGACTATGATGTACTGGATACCACTTTTCGAGTCCACTTGTATGAGCTTGTAGCCGTACACCTGAAATTCAGTTAGGATTGATATTTAGTAACCTAATTAGCTAATTACTGTGTTTGATAAAATAAGCTACATCGACGACATACCTACCAACTGTTTATTCTAAGCCTAAGATTATGCTATTCATAAGTGACATGTATATTGTCTTTTTATGAATAAATGTATTATACCTATTATTTACCTAACATAGTGAAATTATAAATGCCACCGGTTGGAGCGAAGGTGGCAAATTTTTACGCATTTAAATTAAAAATTGTACCATTGACACACAAGAAGTGAAATAGTGAATTTAAAAATAGAAACACACAAGAAATAGTGAATTTTTAAGTCATTAGAACACAATTACTTAGATTCCTTGTGAGCAAGAGGTGCGATTTGATCAGAATATTTGTAACGGGGGTAGGTATTGTGGCATTCAGTTTCTGATACCCACGACACAGGGAATCCTAGAATCGGTTCAGGACTATTTATAACTGTTTGTGTTATTTATTTATTAATCATGATAAACAAACCTTTTTCATTAAATTGTGAGCTCCAAGTATAACATTGTTTATTTGGTTTGAAGGCGTCTGGCACACGGTTGCAAGATGTTTCAAGATTTCGGAGCGTTTAATCGGAATCTTGCTGCCTTCTTTGCAAACGATAAAACGGGCACATTCTTTTATGGCTTCCTCTAGATTAGGACCTCCTTCACTGGCTTGCGACCTGTTTCGCGTTCGCGATTGACTCATGTTTGTTTTGTTTAGTCAGTACAGTACAGACCAGTAGATCAGTCAGTCGACTGGAAAAGTGCTGCTATGCTGTATGCTGCAGACGCTTCAGAAGATACCTACAGAAAAAGATATAAATGTGAGAGAAAACCAGAAAAGAAAGTGAATTGATTTTCGCGGTTTTTGAATTCCCATCCCAAACAGAACTCAAACAAAAAACAAACCGATAGCATTAGCATAGCAAGCAATAGAATGATTAGAATGAATGAAATGAATGAATGGAGTATGAACCACAGAATACATATATCCTACGGCGTATGAACAGAATAGATTTCTTTTTAATTTTCCATTTACCCTTTTGGCATACTGACATTGACTTGATATGGACATTGACATTCAGAATTTCTGACATGACATCTATTCAAGCCAAGTCAACTGCTGTGCTGTCAAGTTGTCAGCTGATGACTGGCTGGCTGGCCTGCTAATATACAAAGTTCTTCGCTATCGCTACACTCACTAGATACGCTGTAAAGTCGCCTCGTTTTACTTTTTTTGAATGTTTTGTGCATTTACCTATTTTATTAGGCTTGTTTAAGAAAAACTGTGATAAAATAAAATGGCTCAAGCAATTGCTGCGCCGCCGAAAGAGCGATACATACCAAACGCGCTGAAATTTGCTTTCGGTGGCCTTTCCGGGTACGAAAGTTTGATTTATTTTAGGATAACACCTTGTCCTTTACCCTGAATCAATGTCATGATCATTCCAATACATGTGCATACATATTCTTTCCAGTATTTACTATACGCTTAGACATAGCAGATAAATATTTAAAAGTTCCTGTGGTAGGTATCAAACTTGCTAATTATTTGATCCATTCGACTCGCTAAACTGACTGGCCTCGATAAATAAATTGAGTTAAGAGTTTATTAATTTGTCACACTATGGCTGTTACATAACCACAACACCTATCATATGGGTCATGGCACATTATTTTAATTAACCTACCTGCTACAGTAAATATTTCATACCTACTTATTTTTTACTGCATTAGTATATGTTATTTATTTATTTACACTGACCCTACCTACTACAGCCAATCAAATAATATTTTTAATAAGCCTCAATGAGGTCCAATAAATCGATTCAATATCAGCTCTCTTAAAAATACCTACAATAAATAAATGTAAGCATTTAGTCTAAAGAGAAGACATTTTTTTTTTCGGAAGCAATAATAGTTTTACTATGCATGTGATAGATTTTATGGAAGCAGTAATAATTCTACTATGCATGTGATAGACATCAAGAATGAACAAAATTATAGTTCTATGAAAAAGATTTTTTCTTCCATAGATAAATTGTGTTCTCATAAGGTGCTCATGTTCTTACTAGGATTGTAGGTAGTTTAATAGGTGATGAAAAAGCTCATAGTATGAGTAAATAAAAAAAAACTTGTACTTTATAACCTTGGGTTATTGGCCTTGGACAAAATATCCATATCTAATGCCTTGGCTTCTTTAACCAAGACTAAAACAAACCACTTAAAGAGAACCAGTAAAATTAAAAGACAATCCAAATATAATTTATACAAAAAGTATTCTCATTCTTCCACCATTTTTAAATTTTCTTTTACTCTTCTGTTGATAAATTGTTAGGACTCATGCTTTGAGATTATGTATGATCTTATAAAAAGAGATCATTATGTAATCTATACAAATATTAGAAAGAATCATTTGTATCATTGTATGTTTCTAACAAATAAACTCGAAAACTAATTAATTTCAAAAATTCTTTCACCATTCGAATGCTACATTATCTCTGAGCAGAGACTAGTTAAAGAAGTCTCTGCTCTGAGTAACATCAACTACATTTATTACTAGAAAAAAATAGGGATCCCTACTAAAACATCAAAAATGTAACCCAAGTGTGTAAAAGACTGCTAGTTTAGTATATAATTAACAAGCTTCCGGCTTCACTTACGTGGTACCTTATGAAAAAGTACCCTATATGCTATTTCAAGTTTTATACTAATCCTTTTAGTTGTTTTTGCCTGATTGAGTCACAAACATAACACAAACTCACAAACTGTATTTAATATTAAAATATGTTATATTTTGATATTTCAGTATGGCAGCTACCTGTGTAGTTCAGCCACTGGACTTGATCAAAACACGCATGCAGCTGAGCGGTGGCAGTAAAACCTCCTTCACGGTGGCCGGGGAGATTGTAGCGAGGGAAGGATTCTTTGCAGTGTATGCTGGACTCTCAGCAGGCCTCTTGAGACAAGCTACATACACTACAACAAGACTGGGAGTCTATAACTACCTCTTTGATGCTTATAAAGAGTGAGTATGCTAAATCCATATATTAAATAGCTAACCAATGACAGACATCGAAATTCGAAATTTCAATGATCATATAGAAAACAGCACTTTTAGTGTTTTGAATTTTATTAACTTTTCAGACATTTTTGGTAGAATGTGTATCATGCAGTTTTCAAAAGTGATGTTAGATTTTCTGCACTCCACCTCGAATCTATACTCAAATCATCTCTTTGGTGCTTTTTATAATTTTGGGGAGGTTTTTTTGGATTATAAACCACCCTATTTCACAAACTCATTTTCTCATTTATATATTAATATTAAATTAGGATTATTATCATAAGATTAGGATACGCAGTGGCTCGTCGTCTCGTAGGTACATATTTTAGCGCGCTATCGCGATGATACATCGTTGTTTCTCGTAATAAAATGCAGTTTTGATAAATATATTTTTCATCGCGATAAGTAAGATAAGCAGGTAAAAAGCGTTAGAGTGAGAAAGTAATATCATTTTGATATTGTAATCCTAGTAATATAACATTAATACCTAGTTCAACTGGAAGTCTGGTAAACAGAATTAGTGTCAACAAAACTTTAAAAATAAAAAGAAAATTGTGCAATTGCCAAAAGTTAGAGATTTTGACAGTTGAAGATTCATGATGTTTACTTGCAATAATAATACAGGTACACACCTACTGTAACTATTACTTTCCATGTTTTTTTTGTAGTACTTTTCTATGGTACAATAATTAGTATTCTACCTACTGGTGATGAAAAGATAGCATTTTACACGAGGTAGGTAGGGAAGACCTTAAAAAAAGTCTAAGTGCGAGTCGACTTGCTCACGAAGGGTTCCGTACCGTTATCTATTTGTTACCGTTGTAATATTTGTTGAATATTAGTAGAATGGCAGATGTAAAAAAATGCGTGCGTCGTGACTAGTGTGGGTAGAAGTGCGCCGTAGTTTGGCCAGCACTCAACTAACTTATACGAATATAGCTAGAATCTAGAATTCTAGATGATCATAACTCGGGATAACCAACCAAGAAACTGAATGGCCTCACAGCTCAGTTGGTAGTAGGTAAATCTGCCTTCAATCCCCACCTAGGCACCCTAGGGCAAATATTTGTGTGATGGACATAGATGTTTGTTCCGTGTCTGGGTGTTATATTGTATCATAACATAATAATTATGTACATATATGAAAAAAAAAGTATAAAAATATTCCATCAGTTATCTAGTTCTCATAGTACAAGCATTGTTGTGTCCACCAATACTTAATCAGTAGCTCGATAACGACTAGGTATAAACGTTTTAAAAAAAACCGATCAAAATGTTTCGTCCGATCGAAAAGTCAATACTAATTTTTAGGGTTCCGTACCCAAAGGGTAAAAGGGACTAAGGGACCCTATTACTAAGACTTTGCTGTCCGTCTGTCTGTCACAAGTCTGATGATCACATGTATATAATGAAGTCATGAACCATGATAGCTAGACAGTTTAAATTTTCACAGATGATGTATTTTTGTTGCCGCTATAACAACTAATACTAAAAACAGCATAAATTAAATATTTAAGTGGGGCTCCCGTACAACAAACGTGATTTTGTTGCCGTTTTGTATTGATAATAGTACGGAACCCTTCGTGCGCAAGTCCGACTCGCACTTGGCCGGTTTTTTTGAGTTTAATGAAGGAACTACGAGTACTTAATAGTTCTACTATCCTACTTCCTACTAATATTGCAAACGCGAAATTTTGTGAGTGAGTGAGTAGGTGTGTGGGTGTTTGTTACTCTTTCACGCAAAAACTACTGAACGGATTAAAATAAAACTGTACACTTCAATAGCTTATACATCAGAATAACACATAGGCTACTTTTTATCAAGGTACCATCCGTTCGAAGCCGAAGCAGCTAGTCCTACATCAATATCATATCATCAAAAGATATACATATATGTATATTTTGATGATATGTTTGTGTGATATATGTGATGATATATTTTATTTAAACGCGTCGAATTGTGATCCTCCTTTTGAAGATGCTCTCTTGAGAATGAATTCGCACGGCTCTCAGTTTTCGAACGGAAACAATCTATTTGAAACCACCTAGTCTTATTTCGTAAATATAAACATATTGCAATACAATGCGTTGTAACTCATACCACTTTAAGATAATAAGAATAACATTCGCTAGACTTATGCAAGCCTGGTAGGCACGACTTAAGAGTTAAGTTTTAACCTAAAATGAAAACCGACGAAAATTTTTAGACCAATCGAAAAATCAAGAGATGATATTATTGGGATACAATCCTGTTTTTATATCCCGAGATTATGGGTTTTTTGAAGCGTAATCCCGGGATCCCGGGTCTATTCCGGGATTTAACTAGGTTTCTAAATGGACCCAAATTAAAAAAAAAACTTGCGTAATATGTTTAAAAAAATGTTTTGTAAATAGTTTAACACACTAATGAAATCATCATTTCGTCGTTGTTTTATACGTGCGTAATAAGGATATTTAAATTTTTTGGTAAAATCTGGTTTCTTAGAGCCATGATAGACCAACTAGACCAACCTGCGTACTCTTAGATTATTTACCTGTGTACTATGTATCTGAACTACAGAACGCAAACTAGACCTATTTGTGGCAATCCCGATAATAGCCAAGTACAATACCGGGATTTTCAAGGTCAGAAAACGTCCGGGATCCTGGACCTCGGGATCCCGGGATTTTATTCTCTACTTACCAGAACAATTGATCGATAGTCGATCGATTGTATTGGTATGTTAGAAACTATCGATCGACGTCGACTAATTCATTCTACCATCGATCGATGCCGTCGATCGCCGATCGATCAATTGGTCTGGTAACACCCTTAATTTTTATGGTCCCGTACCCAAAGGGTAAAAACGGGACCCTATTACTAAGACTTCGCTGTCCGTCTGTCTGTCACAGGGCTGTATCTCATGAACCGTGATAGATAGATAGTTGAAATTTTCACAGATTATGTATTTCTGTTGCTGATATAACAACAAATACTAAAAACAGAATAAAATCAATATTTAAGGTGGGCTCCCATACAACAAACGTGATTTTTTTGCTGTTATTTATAGATAATGGTACGGAACGCTTCGTGCGCGTGTCTGACTCGCACTTGGCCGGTTTTTTTTTAAGTTTGACAATAAATACATTAAAATATGGAACCAATTTGGTCGGTTTGGTAGTCAACGTCTCAGACCTCCAAGGTAGGTACCTAGACTCTGAATAAGTCAGGGGTTAGTCAGAGGTACGTCTTTATATGCCACATACCAAAGTCCCGCAGTGGTAAACATAATTCAAATCAAATCAAATCAAATCATTTATTCAGAACAAATACATGGGTGTACTTTACAAAGTGTACGATGAAACCACAAAAGTTAATAACTGTGTAGCAGCTTCAACGCTCGCCTCATTAACACGAACATAGTTCTGTTTAATAAATAAGAACTAAGTTATCACTACATAGTATAAAGCAAAGTCGCTTTCCGCTTCCCGCGTATGTATGTATGTATGTATGTATGTTTGCTTCTTTAAAACTACACAACGGATTTTGATGCGGTTTTTTTTTAATAAATAGAGTGATTCAAGAGGAAGGTTTATATGTATAATACATGCATAATATAGTAGAGAAACACTGATAATTTTAGAGGTTTCTAATGTGATGTCGTAAATAAACACATTTTTATGCGCTTACATTGCAAATGCTGGCTGAACCCCACGAGATATATCAAAATAATGTACTACAGTATTGTACACCTTAAAAACGTCTACAAAAAAGTCAACGGTGGTATTAGAAATGTCTTACGCACAGCGAAGCGGGCACGGGTCAGCTAGTTAATAATAAAAGAGTTTTAAGAAAGTATAAAACATAAAAACTGTGAATAATAAGTGAGTGGTGGGTATGTGTGTATAATGTGTGGTTGTGAAAATGTGTGTGTGTGTGTAAAGAATGTGTTAAGGTAGTTTACGTAGGTAAGTTTAGGATAATGTGAGAGAATGTTTATATTATGAAATATCGACATATCTAAGTATTTATTTTATCTGTGCCCTCTTCGAACCCATCTTCTCAGGTCATCCAACTTCTGATAACGGGGTAGGTACAGTCTGCAACAAAAGATGCCGAACACTTACAGCCTACCAAAACTCTTATTCATTTAATAAACACTAGCTGACCCGTGCCCGCTTCGCTGTGCGTAAGACATTTCTAATACCATCGTTGACTTTTTTGTAGACGTTTTTAAGGTGTACAATACTGTAGTACATTATTTTGATATATCTCGTGGGGTTCAGCCAGCATTTGCAATGTAAGCGCAAAAAAATGTGTTTATTTACGACATCACATTAGAAACCTCTAAAATTATCAGTGTTTCTCTACTATATTATGCATGTATTATACATATAAACCTTCCTCTTGAATCACTCTATTTATTAAAAAAACCGCATCAAAATCCGTTGTGTAGTTTTAAAGATATAAGCAAACATACATACATACATACATATTACATACAGACGCGGGAAGCGGAAAGCGACTTTGCTTTATACTATGTAGTGATTAAACATGTTCCTTATTATGACGGCCTCACAGCTCAGTTGGTAGTAACTCTGCCTTCAGCGATGTAGGTTGTGGGTTCAATCCCCACCTAGGGCTAATATTAGTGTGATGAACATAGATGTTTGTTCTGTGTCTGGGTGTTAGTATTTATCATATGTATGTATTTACAAAAAAATATATATTGAATATAAAAAAAAGTAATAGTATATATAAAAAAGTATATAGTATTCTATCAGTTATCTAGTTCCCATAGTACAAGCTTTGCTTAGTTTGGTTCTAGATGGCGCTGTGTAAAAATGACCACTAATATTTATTTATTTATTATTATTAAACATCTGATAAGCTCAAAAACTAATAAAATAATATCACATTTTTCAATTGTAATTCTTGCATAATAGTTAAATTACGCCTAAACTCAAATTCATAAATCATTTATTTCAATAAAATCACAAGGATCACTTTGAAACGTCTTAGGAACTAGGTGATGCTACGCCTGTTCCTCGCGACCAAGCCTAGAAGAATCAGGCAACAAACACGGCTTGGGGTCTACCTTTTTTTTCAATGATCCTTTCCTTAATGCTATGTAGAGCTCCAGTCTACGTCTTCTATAACTACATCAAAATACTCTGAAACCTATAATATGCGTTAGTCATATCTACAATAATGTTATAAGACACTGTGATATAAGAAATAAATCGGTGTACGAGGCTAAACATACAATAAATAAGTGGTTACTAACAATCTCTTATGATGCTACCGAAGATATGCTGCGAATAATAACATGACCTACACATATACTTATTATTATATTTATTTTGTTTTATTTATTTTTCGTTTAGTTTTTTTACGTTTTTTACGTTTAGTACAGTTTAGTAGATACCTATTACCTGTAATTAACTTTAATGTACCTACTAAGTAATTCAGAATTTTCTTTTTGTATTCATTATATTGTTTCAACTGTACATGATCGAGGCAGTAAATCCGCTTGTGCTTATTTTAAAACTCTATAGTTTAGGTCTCCACGATACAGGCTTGCCTAGTGTGAAGACCGCTGGAAGGATGTATTAATATTAAAGCGTAATCAGCACAAACTTTATATTATACCTACTTTTAGCTTTGTAGCTTTTTTTTTTTTTTTTTTTATTTTATTTACACAGTTAGAGAATTGTAACCTTGTACTAGTATGTTCCGTTCATCTTATATATTTTGAAACAATGGTAAATTACAATAATTAATAGGTTTATTATGTCTTAAAACCTATTTTATTGTTTAACTAGCTGACCCGTGCCCGCTTCGCTAGGGGACAGATAGTTTCACATCTGGTATTCCAATCTTCAAAATAAATTATAGCCTATATGTTGCCGAGGATTAATAGCTACATAACAAAAAGAGTTTCATCATAATCCGTCCAGTAGTTTTTGCGTGAAAGCCGGATAACAGACAGACAGACAAAAATTTCAAATGATTTTTTTTTTGTTTGTGTTACTTTTATAAAGGCCCCTAGGAGTATTTTTTTTGTTTTTATTCAATGTACAGAATTGAACTCTTCTTCAGTTTTATTATATGTATAGATATAGATACATAAGTTTGTCCAGACATATTCTTGATACTTACATTGTATTGTTACAATGGTAGTTATTACCCTTGCAAGGGTAAAAGGTAAATCAACGTCATCATCAGTTTGTAAGTGTTACAGACTTTTGTCGCTGACTGTACCTATTGCGTGATAGTGATGCGAATCATTGCGTGCCACAGATTGGCCGATAGTTAGTAAGAACATCTCATCTCAGTAATAGGGCATCGATGTATTCTATTGTTCTGTATATATTATATTCGTTATGATCGTTTCGTATATCGTTGTGATCAATAAAGTGTTATATCTACTCGTATCTATGAATGCCCATTTCCAATCCATGGATCTAGCAAATAACATAAATCTATATATATATAAATCGGCTGAACGGATTTATCTTATCTTGGTCTTGAAATGTTTGTGGAGGTCTAGGGAAGGTTTAAAAGGTGAGAAAAGTTTGAATAATTTCCGGAAAAACCCTAAAAACAGCCCTTTTCTTTTTCCCATACAAAAGTTTTCTAACTAAAACGTAGAGTCAATTTGAGCTTTATTAGGTTTGATAATACGGTAACGGGAACGGGCACGGGAACGGGAACGAAGACGGGAACGGGAACAGGGACGGAAACTTAAGACAACATTTGTTTTATCTAAAGCGATACGAAGTTCGCGGGGTCAGCTTGTATGATATAAGAATGGGTACCTATGGTAATATGGTATGGGATTGCAACCTGTCACGTATGGAATAACTACTGCGAAATGTGGGCATGTGGCAATCGTGTTGTGATTATCGAAATCAGATCATCGAAAGATGTCTGAAAGGGGTAGTCAGAGGCGCATCTAAACATAACATTTGGCACATGCCCACATTTTGCAGTAGCTGGCATTCCATAGTTGATAGTATGAAATAGGTACAAGAAGTCTAAATATCGACCTTGAAACTCATCATCATCATTTTCTTGCATCTCGTCACTCACTCCTTTCTTACTTATGTCATAGATCTGGTTGTGGTGCCTACCCCGGATTTGGGCATTTTCAATTTTGGCAGCCAATAATTAAGCATAGCAAACAAACTTGTTTAATTCTTTGTCTATGATCTGTTTTGATTAGTAACGTTTGTGGTGCGTTAGATTGTTTTGCCCATAACCAATGATTTCCCGTTTTGTCTATTTAGATATGAATAAAATTAATAAATAAATATCGCCTGTTACCAAAACCTTTGTTTAACTTAAGAAATATACCCTATTCTTTGTCGTTTTAATCATTTATTCAATATAAACCGTTTATTTGAAAATTAAAATGTTGTTAAAGTGCCCACAACCAACGCTCTTGCCCTATATGTATAGAATTAATATCGACCTTTTTTTTTTTTCTTTTTTTTTTCCTTTTTTCTAATATCGACCTTGAAACTATTCTAAATATTTCGAGATTCTATAGGATCAAAGCGTATTATGCGATAAATACTTACGAGTACATAAGTCTGTTTGCGTCAATAACTAATAGATTGTCCTAACGTCAACGAGCTGAGTGAGCTGACCTTGGTATATGTTTACTATGCGACCGCGGTGACATGGTGGGCGAATGCTTGGCTGAGAAGCAAAAGGTGGGGGTTCGATTACATAGGGGGACGAATATTTGTATGGTCTTCTATTATTTGTTCCGACACTGGAAGTTTATCACTATTTTATTTTATTTTTAGTTTTAGCTACAGATCTAAAAATGTGTAACAGATATTTTTTACAAGATTTAGTAGACAACCTTATATTACGAGTCTGTCTGTCCGTCTGTCCGTCACAAGGCTGTATCTCATCATGTACCGTGATAACTAGACAGTTGAACTTTTCTGTGGTTATTTAAGTGGGGCTTCCATACAACAAAACGTGTTTTTTTTGCCGTTTTTATATATTATGGTACGGAACCCTTCGTCCGCGAGTCCGACTCGCACTTGGCCGGTTTTTAAGATAATGCGTTTTTATCACATTTTACATCTAAGCTGGATACACTCTGCCCACAAAACTCGATTTTTTGTAAGTATCACCTTTATCTAAATCACAGATACTCATTGTCCACGTTAAGGCCCTGTATGTCGACGATTGCTCTTTTTCGAAACGAAAAAAGAAATACTTCTGAACAAGCCACATCTCCTATTTTTATAAATATATTACTTCAGGTTCCTACCTAGATTTCTATTAAGCTGAAAACATAATAGCAGAAACTTTTCACGATAAAGATACTATTTCAAAATGATACGTTTTAGAATTTATGATCGAAATACTTTGATACCTACTATTAAGATCAACTTGTGATTTATTGTTAAAGATAGGTAATATGTAGATCTAGATTTCTACTAGAATAGGTTTTTGATAAGTAATTATACATAATTTATATCATTAATTTATTCGAAAAGCAAAGGCGGACCACGCGCCGCCCATGGTGCCCCGTGTGTTTGTCGTCATTGCAGCGGTCGGTAGGATTATTTATCGAAGTGATTAAAGATGGGTACATCTTTATTCACATATACTATACATTATAAAATAGGAGATGTGGCTTGTTCAGAAGTATTTCTTTTTTCGTTTCGAAAATGAGCAATCGTCGACATACAGGGCCTTAAAGGCTTGCCTAGTCTGGAGACCAATGTACGATTACATTTGCATGTGTTTACGTGTCCCTCTGTTCGTAATCTCATAAAAAATATAGTTCAAGACACAAATGTTTGTCCTGGGTGAAAGTCAATGAATAATGAATAACAAATAATGAATAACAAATAATGAATAATCTACTATATAAAAGAAAGTCGGGTTTGTTACAACACTTATATCTCAAGAACAGCTGAACCGATTTGGCTGAAAAATTAGTGGGGAGGTAGCTTAGAACCAGGAGACGAACATAGGATACTTTTTAACGGGAACGGGTGTTAATTCTAAAGCGATACGAAGTTCGCCGGGTTAGCTTGTGAATAATGAATAATGAATAATGAACTGTGAATTATAAATATGAATTATTTTACAGACGTAACGGTGGCACCGCGCCCGGCTTCGGCACCAAGACCCTGCTGGGAGTGGCTGCTGGCTCCATCGGAGCCTTCGTGGGTACTCCGGCCGAGGTGGCCCTCATTCGCATGACGGCCGACGGACGACTGCCTGTCGAACAGAGAAGGAACTACAAGAATGTTGCTGATGCACTTTTGAGGTATGCTTTGGGTATAAATGTAGGATCACGACTGTTATCCCCAAGTACGGTAGAAATCCTCTCAGATCTCCAGGCGATAAGTTCCTTGAGGATGTCTAATGAGAGTGGTAAGAGGCACGTCCAAACATTACATTTGGTACTTGCCTCTAACCTCCTCTAAGCATGTTCAAGGATATGAACGCCCGGAGATCTGAGAGGATGACTCATAGACCCTTGCCATGTTCTTCGATTTAGACCCTCTACCCTAACCTACTCAGCACCCCCACCCCCCTCTATCTTACAACCTTTTACAACTTGTGAGCCTTCAATTATTCTTTTCGAAAACGCGTAGACCCACGTCTAGTCTCCCGTAGACCCTAGCGGGACCACTTTGAGAATTACTGTTATAGACGAATGCCTATTTAATTTTTTTGTAGTACTAGCTTTCGCCCGCGGCTTGGCTCTCACCTTGGTACCTGGATAAAAAGTACCTTTAAACTATAAGTAGTGTATTCCAATATTTGATTTCCAGGATCATAAAGGAAGAAGGTGTCCTAAAGCTGTGGAGAGGCGCCACACCCACCGTGGGAAGAGCTATGGTGGTGAACGCGGCGCAACTCAGCACATATTCGCAGGTTCGACTCCTTTACCTACTCTCCCGATAGACATAATATAATTACTTACTCATACTAAAATAAAATTTAAATTTTTCCAAGTGCGAGTCGGACTAGCGCACGAAGGGTTCCGTACGTTCCGTATTATCTATAAAAAAAACTTGTTTGTTGTATGGGAGCTCCACTTAAATATTTATTTTATTTTGTTTTTAGTTTATATTTATTGTTATAGAGGCAACAGAAATACATTATCTGTGAAATTTTCAACTGTCTATCACGATTCATGAGATACAGACCTGTGACAGACAGACGACAGTTACATACCCATGTATGCAATAAATAATAGTTTTTAGGGTTCCGTACCCAAAGGGTAAAAACGGGACCCTATTACTAAGACTTCGCTGTCCGTCTGTCCGTCTGTCTGTCACAGGGCTGTATCTCATGAACCGTGATAGGTAGACAGTTGAAATTTTCACAGATTATGTATTTTGGTTGCTGCTATAACAACAAATACTAAAAACAGAATAAAATAAATATATAAGGGTGGCTCCCATACAACAAACGTAATTTTTTGGCCGTTTCTTATAGATAATGGTACGGAACCCATCGTGCGCGAGTCCGACTCGCACTTGGCCGGTTTTTATTAAAGATTTGATATGAATCTCTCTTGGTCCAGGCGTCCCAGATGTTCGTTGGAGTGGTACCAGCTGGGATAACTCTGCACTTTTGCGCATCCATGGTGTCAGGACTTGTCACCACCATTGCCTCTATGCCGGTCGACATCATCAAAACTAGGTAACCTATGCTCCCATATGACCTTATGATATTACTATTAATTCTTACCGCGAGGACTGGGCAATCGGGCATGCCCAAACCCCTGCCCGTTGCCTAAAATTGAAATAAAAATGTAATATGATCATGACTGTAATCCCCAAGTACGGTAGACACACTCTCAGGTCTCAAGGCGCTTAAATCTTTGAAGATGTCTAAAGGGGTTATTCAGAGACACGTCCAAACATTACGTTTGACACAATACCCACATTTTTCTGTAGTTAGCCTGACAGGTTGCAAGCCCATCGCCGCTTGTATGAATACTAACTGGTTTCCTCACAATGTTTTCCTTCACCGTTTAGATGCGTAAATAATTTTCGAACAGAAAAATCCATTTATGCACGCCGTGATTCGAACCCACGACCTTCAGATTCAAAGTCAAGGTACCTCCCACTCGGCCGACACGGCTTTTTTAATAATCATGTCATTTAATTTTCAGAATCCAAAACGCAGCGAAAGGCACAAGTCAGTTAGCTGTAATCACAAGTCTCTTAAGAAACGAAGGAGTTCTAACTCTATGGAAAGGCTTCCTTCCATACTACGCGCGTTTGGGACCTCACACAGTACTCACTTTCATATTCCTTGAACAGATGAACACGGCTTACTTCAAATACACAGTATAATAGCCTTTATTATTGTGGGATAGAGGCGAGAATCGATCGAAAACATATTTGAATTATCCTAATAATATTATAAATGCCAAAAGTAAGTGAGTTTGTATGTATGTTTGTTCCTCAATCAGGCCTAAACGACAAAACGGATTAAGCTAAAACTAAATGTAGATATAATGTCCGAATAAATAATGGAATACTTAAAAAAATTAACAAACATCCCCAAAACGATAAAAAAACGCAAAAGAGATAATTTCTGTATAGATGGCGCTGGTGTGCAACAAATGTGACATCACAGACTAAAAACATTCAGTCTTTTCTATTCGATTATTGAAATTTGACAGGACAACGTCTGTCACGGGTCGGCTAGTATATTATAAAATACGCCTTTCTGTTTGTGGGATAGAGGCGAGAATCGATCGAAGATATATTTAAATTATATATTATAACATACACAGTATAATAGTCTTTATGTGTGTGGTATAGAGGCGAGAATCGGGACTAATAGTAAGTGAAACTAAAAGTTACTTCCCTTGACATTTCGATAGATCGAAACATTTTCGCCGGAATTTTAGCGTCCTAACTCTAATTATTTTAAAATATCTACATTGTGAAGTAAACATATATATTTTTGGGTATTTTTTTCATTGATTCAGTCTTATCCTACTAAATAATAGTTGCACAAAAGTTTGTGTGGATGGTTGTTCTCCAATCACGTTATGTCTTGACCAATTTTGATGAAATTTGGAATAAGATATTTCATGAACTGGAGTAGCAAATATGCTACGTTGTATACAAGTAAAGTACCATGCGAGCGATGCCGCGGACGAAAGCTAGTATTACAGGCTTTGTATTTGTTTTTGTTATTACGAGTCTATGTTAGTTACCATGATTATAAGTGTAATTTTTACTATCCATGCAATAATATACTTTATTATCAACTACACCTTATCAATTTTGAACCATACTTCCATGCACTTCCAAACACAACACTAAACTTCATGAGGTGTCATTTTGGTTTAAAGAAAATTGGAAAAAAAACATATTACTAAGTATAAAGTGCCTAATGAAATTGCTATAGTATTTTTCAAACTATCGTGATTACTGATTAGTAGACATAACTATAGATTTTTACACGGGTTATTATCACAATTACCTTTAATTTATTTACCCGAGGTTTCGACTATGTTACAATAGCCATGGTCGCGGGCAGACTGGAGTACTCGGAGCTACCGGAGGAGGCTGTTGATGAAACTACCTTCACTTGGTCTTCAAAATTAGAAATGTCCATGTTCATATTGACACACCACACTGACTGTATCACTATTGATACAGTCAGTGTGGTGTTGTAGCACGTGGTAAAATGACGGGAAATAAATTAAAGGTAATTACGTGATAAAGACGTCTTTATCACGTAATATCACGTAATCTATAGTTAAATTGCTATAGCTTTTGTACGAACGTAATTGAACTACATGTAGGTAGGTATATTTATAAGATTGTCAATCTAAGGTTTACGCAAATTTAGACCTTAACGTAAGCTAAATAAGGACGTTTGTATACTACTAAAGAGATTCAAACTTGCTCTACCTTCCGAATGAGGTTGCTGGTTCGATTTCTACCCAAGACACATTTGTGGGAGGAACATAGATGTTTGTTATGTGTCTCAAGTGTTATAATGTATTTTAAGCATGTATTTTAAAAGAAAAAGTATACAAGTATTCTAACAGTCATCTGGTTCCCAAGGTGCAAGCTTTGCTTAGTTTGGGACTTATGACGCTTCATAAATAAATCATCAGAATATGTCTGATTTATGAACTTAGCGTTTGTAGATAGTTTGTATAGGCAAACCGCGTAAGTTAGACCACTTCATTAGAGTATGTGGCGACATGATGCAAAAATATCACGAAGGTGGACTGACATAAATGGTTTACCCATAAATGTTATTGTGTCAAACCAATGATAATGTTAAATTTAACTAATTTGAACCCAATTGGACCTATTATTAGTAAGGAGTCCTTAAATGTAAGTTGATTCTAGTTACAATATAACATTTCCAATGTATAACTAGCAGTAAACAAGTACAAATCCCTTATTTTTATATCTTTTTTGAAATTTTATTTCGGGTTATTCGATTTTATAATTATCTAGCTAGTTGCGCTAAAAGCTGTTTTTATTTTGTCTAATTTAGTTTTTTCTACACGATTATTTTATAAAATTACTCTTATGAAAAAAAAAATTCGTTGAGATTAGGAATTTATAAAAAGCGGCACAAATAGAATCATATCGTTTTGTATTAGATTGCATTTTCGAGCGTATTTTTATGTCATAAGCTACAATCATCTGTCAACATGTGTATCACAGATGATACCTAAGCTTTTAGTTTAAATAAAAAAAATAGTTTTATTCAACAGATGTGTGCTTAGCATTTTTTTTGTTACCTACTTTTCTATAAAGCTACGGATACACCAGGAAACAATTTGACCCGCAACATGCTCCGTAACATTTTACGTGATCCCGGCCGACATTTCTATCAACACTTGATACTTTAATAGTGAGGCCAGTAAAAAGTTGCACAACATTGTCCCACAGACAGGCCACAAAGTTCAGTTTGTAGTAACTTTGCCTTTTGCGCTGTAGGTATTGTACTCTATTCCCATCAAAGACAAACATTTGTGACAAATGTTTGTGTGTTATAATGTGTATTCTATCAGTAATCTGGTTCCCATAGCTTTATTAAGTTTGGGACCTGTATGTCCTGTATGTGTAGAATGTACAGCAATATTTAATTAGACATTCAAGTAGTTATTGAAAGTCATGTTGCGTAACATGTTGCTCCATTTGTCCCTCGGTGTATGCCGTGGCTTTAAAAGCAGTTTTGTCATCAGAAGCTAAGCTTTGTCCGCATTACTGCAAGTCCATGTGATAATAATAGGTACGCTGTTGATGTTTAAAAAGAACTTTATGATTTGTGACTAACATTTTAGTTTTAACTTTTTGTTACTTATATTAAATGATTTTTGTTTTGAACTTTGTATTATTTTTATGATATCAAAAAGATTAGATAGATTAGCGTTATGGCTGGAGTTCTATTATACCGACCTTTATCGGTAGGGTATAGAAATCTTATTGTGCGTTTCCTAAGTTTATTTTGGAATTACGAATAGCTGCAATCTATGAGCGCCCGTAAACTGGCTATGAATATAATACACATTATTACAACAACGGGAAATTACTCACGTAAATGATAAATTGTCAATGAGGACACCGACAATGTTTCGATTCATCTAGAGAATCTTCTTCAGGGTGAGTGGACCATAACGCGCGCGCTACCCTGCTCGCATTGCCGTCTCGCAATGCGACGACGATTCTCTAGATGAATCGAAACATTGTCGGTGTCCTCATTGACAATTTATCATTTACGTGAGTAATTTCCCGTTGTTGTAATAATGTGTAGTACAACTCACGAAAGTTTTGAAAATGAATATAATATTTTAGTTTGATACGCAACCCTCGGTGCGTGGGTCGACTCACACTTAACCGGTCTTGTAATTTCATTATGAAGTAGATACCAACCTTATTAAACCAATGTCAAAACAATCAAAGGTTACAGAAGAATACTTTGACATTCCCCTGTCAAAAATCATCAGTTCCGCATAACAAACACAAAATGCAAGATTCACAAAAACAAATATGTTTATTTTCCCTTAACATTTTAAATCACACTCATGGGGTGTTTTAATAGAAGATGTAAATTTAAACGATGGTGTATACCGACGACAAAAAGGCGGATGAACGAAAAATACCGCGCTTCGTTAAGGCTTCGGTTGGCGGACTTTGTGGGTAAGTATTCCCATCCTAAGAAGTGTGAACCCAGAGAGGGTTTAGATGTGGCCTTATAAACTCAGATTCTTTACTAGACCGGGTTGGCCGAGTGGAACGTACCTCGACTTTCATTTCGAAGGTCGTGGGTTCGGATTTTTCTGTTCGAAAAATGTATAATATGCGCATCAAAACACGTGCTCAAAACGGTGAACATCGTGAGGAAACCAGTTAGTATTCTCATAAGCGGCGATGGGCTTGCAACCTGTCACATATGGAATGCTAACTACTGCCAAATTTGGGCATGTGCCAAATATTTTATTTGGACGTGCCTCCTAGACTCTAGACATCTTTAAGGATCTGGTGGTCTTTAAGTGAATGGAGATTCGAGGAGTATGTCTACCGTACTTGGGGATTACAGTCGTGATCCTATTCTTTATTTGCTATACAAGACTAGTAGAAACTTTCGTGACTTCGTTCAAAAGAAGTTTTTTCAGACTTCAAACCCCACTGCACCTTCTTAGGGGTTGAGTTTCGGGAATTCCTTTCTTAGTGCACCCCTACACACCGAAAGGAATACAATATTTAAATGTCTGAATATAATCTATCTTCTAAATACATAAAACTCTTGCGTTATGGACTAACTGATCTATATATCAACGCACAGCCTAACCCACTGGTCCTAGAAACTTGATATTTGGAGGGTTCCTTTGTTGTTGCGCCATCAGAAGGCGCGGCGACGTGCCATGCAAATGCTAGGTTTATCTAAAAGGTAAGAAACAAAAGAATTTTATGTTGACATTTATCACGCCTTACATGTCGCATTTTCGCGGCGCGGCGTCGTGTCTTTTCAACGCGCGGCGCCGCGCCTTCTGAGGCGCAGCGTCACACCTTTTCATGGTGGCCGACGCCGCACCGCCGTCATAGATGGACCCACGGCCTAAGGGTGCACTAACGAATTCCCAAAACTCAACCCATAAGGGTTGCAGTGGGGTTCGAAGTCTTAAAATAACTCACGTGAAGTAAATCGCGAGGATTTCCGAATGTCTTGCCATATAAACGTTTCATCTCCTCCCCCCCCCCCCCCCCCAGTATGATAGCAACTACATTCGTTCACCCCCTCGACCTGGTCAAAGTCCGAATGCAAGTGTACCCGAATGCAAGAACCACCATTGAAATGGCGAAGCGCATTGTCCGATGTGAAGGCTTTTCGTCGCTGTACACCGGACTGTCTGCTGGGCTGATGCGGCAGGCTACCTACACCACCACCAGGCTGGGAGTATATTATTGGCTGTACGAGGAGTACAAGAAGTAAGTTACATAGCTTTTAACAAAAAAAAGGTTTTTAATTCGACGCGTTGGTACCTATTTTTTTTTATAACCAACCTCAATAAAATGGAGGTTCTTAGGACGGTTGTATTTTTTTTTTGTTATTACTGAATGAACTCCGTCATTAATTTATTAACCGATTTAGTTCATTAGTTCATAGAGTTTTTTTGTTTGGGTGTATACTTTTATAGATATTCATCCCGTTTGGTCCCATTTAAATTTGAGGAAAAAATACCACCACCAAAAAAGAAAGAATAGGGGATGAAATTTTACTACTCAAAATTAAGTAATAATGTATATTTATAGAGCATACTTAATAATAACTATAGACTAACAAACATAAAGTAAGTTTTGTATTGAGTTTTTGAAACGTAATTATTTTATGTATGTGTGGCCTCGCAGATATTGTGGTCCTTGTCCTGGTGACTAAACAACCTAAAATCGTTGGTTACCAACGAACTATACATTTCCTAGAAAGTACGGAACAGCCCCAACCCTCCCCGACAAAATGCTGATCGGCACGTGCGCTGGCCTAGCGGGGGCCTTCGCCGGAAACCCCTCGGAGGTGGTGCTGGTTCGGATGATGGCGGATGGCAAGCGCGACCCTTGCTGGGATGGCTGCCTGACCGAGCGCCGGTACCGCGGCCTGTTCCACGCTATTTACAAGTGAGCTTTTCTACTGGAATACAAGTATCAAAAGTTATATTAATTCCCTATCCCTTCGCTTGTCCCTTCACTTTGCATCTACTTCTGCCTCCAAGATGTATAAAATATGCCTGTTCTTTGGCATATTTTATACATCTCTATTCCTTTTATTTTGTAGATAAAACGTTGTTTATAGTGCTCAGTACTAGGCTTGCAGCTCTCCGAGCATCTTAGGTTGCAGGTTGCATAATAGGAGTATAGATATTTGAATTACGACTCCATTTCCATACATTCGATTACAAAATGGACCATCAAAAAAAAGATAGGCACCGTGTTTGTTGCCTGATTCTTCAAGGCTTGGTCGCGTAGCTTAGCCTAGCTCACAAGAGGTTTCATTGTGATTTTATTGAAAAATAAACTTTCAGAATATCTTGCACTGAAGGCCCGTGTGAACTATGGCGCGGCGGCACGCTGACACTCACACGATCTGTGTTCGTCAGTCTCGCACAAATAAGCACCTACACTCAGGTAGTACCTACAGTTATCTAGTAATACTTCTAGGACCCACAAAAAAAAACATAATTAGGATCATGACTGTAATCCCCAACGATATACATCCTCTCAGATCTCCAGGCGCTCAGAACATTGAAGATCTCCAAAGGAGGTACCAGAAAGATGTTCAAACATTAAATTTGGCACAATACCTACATAACCACATTTTGCAGTAGAATTATTTTTAGAATGAAATGTAGTGAAAATGAAGACGCAGCGATGTAGTCGTGAGACAGTAAGTCAGTTTGAAGTCTCATGGCCGATCAGTCGAATTTAAGACCACTAATTGCTTCGGGACATCTTTTGTGAAAAGCACTCTAGTTAGCATTCCATGCGTGACAGGTGTCAAGCTCATTTCCGCTTATAAAAATACTAATAGTATCTGAATTTACTCGTTGTTCAGGCTCGCGAGACGTTAAAAAAGCGCAAGTTAGCAGAAGGAATTACCCTGCATCTGTACACCTCCGTCATATCGAGCTTCATCACGGCCTGCCTGACTCTCCCGGTTGACTTGGTTAAAACACGGTACAACATCCAATTTCCATTTTGTACAGCATGTTTGAAAAAGGCTTGAAACACTTCAATTTTGAGGTTTTTTTGTCAAAATCTTAAAAGCGTTTATTCATTGAAATCACTTGGATCATTTGGAAGATCATTTATGTTTGTCTAATATACCATCTGAGTTTTTTTGCTTAACTTGAAAGTCGATAGGTATCTCCTACTTAGCTGCGCATTGATATTATTAAGTGCATCATTTTCAGATATCAATTCAGAAGAGATGGCGAGAAAAAAACCCAAAAAGAAGTGTTTAATGAAATATTGAGAAATAATGGTGTCACGTACTTCTGGAAGGGATTTCTTCCGTACTTCATCAGGCTGACTATGCACACGGCCGTCACTTATTTGATACTCGAAGAATTTCATGAACTATACTATAATCACCATCGATCAGTCTCAAAGTAAAATATAAAAAGAAAATTAAAAATTGAAAAGGTAAAAAAAACCGGTTCAAACATGTCTCTTACGATGAAACCTTTGAAAATAAACACAATTATTGTATAAGATAAACGGTAATACCGGTGTGCTCTTATTTCATTGAAAAATTCATGTTCGTGCAGTTTTGTATTGGATTAAGCACATAAAACCATACGTACCTAGGTACCTACCCACTACATAGGCCGACATCACCGAGTATGTCCACGTAGATATACCAGTAACTCGGTAATACCTCACTCGTAGGACTTCAATTAGTCACTATTGACATACTTTTACCACGAGTCATAGGGAAATTGTGGTCGGTACCACTCTTATTTTGCATCTACGTGAACATTTGTGTCGAGAAAACCAACGAATATTATTTTTCTATTAAATACACGTAAAGGTAACGTGACATTATGATATCGCCCATATAGACGACAGCGACGTTTGATAATAATCCGTTTAGTGATCCATAAGAGCATTACTTCAAACATTAAAGAAGTAATACTAATGCGTAACATAAATCAATAAAGTACAGTTGATGCGATACAAATTCGAACGAATCCGATCTTACTTCGCGCGGAAAACTGCCGGAATGTTTAACCTGTACCAGCATATGAAAGCCGCCGGTGGTGAGGCCGAGCCGCCCAAAGAATCTGAGACGACTGGCCATGATAGATTCTGTCAGGAGAGACCTCGTTCGAGCTATAGGAAGAAGAAACGTCGAGGCGCTTGCCGAAGAGCGCAGTCAGCTGCGGAATTGAATCCTGAATCCATTGCAGCTGCTAATAAGAGAAACGCTTTCCGAATACGCTCCGTTTCCACTGACCGTGAAGAAAGTGAAGGTATGCGAAGTGTTCTATGTTCTATGCAGCTTTAACTCGAAGTTGAATGATATGTTCCATCCTTCAACTGGCTATCCTGATTGGGATACCTACATGGATTTATTTTTCACTCGTGCCAACATAGATAAAGTACAGTTTTGCAGAAAAAACATTTTCATTATTTAACTTTTTTTAATAATCATAACTAAAAACGAAATTATTTGATCACATTGGCAGTTGGGAAAGATGGAACAGATCGAATTTGAGTAAAGGCTTCGTCAGATTTCAAATTTATCGATACTGTACCTACCTATAAGCTTGTAAGTTTTTAATTTTGTTTTGATATCGAGCTATTTATGATTTCGTTTCTTTGATTTTTGCTTGCGGAAGAAGGTGGAAAACAAGATGATGGTGAAGGATCATCGACCTCAATCATCATGGCTTGTAGTTCAAGTACTTATTTTCTTTTATTTTACTCAATTTCTCTCGGCCCCTACCTATTTTCATAATAATATGCATTGATTTCTCTTCGATTCCTTCTGTTTGTGCTTTATCACAAGCACGGTCAACCATAATGCTTTTTGTAGGTAGGATCACGACTGTAATCCCCAAGTACAGTAGACATCCTCTCAGATCTCCAGACGCTTAGATCCTTTGAAGATGTCTAGTGGGAGTAGTCAGAGCCACGTCCAAACATTACATTTGGGCACATGCCCACATTTTGCAGTAGTTAGGTGACAGGTAGAAGCCCATCGCCGCTTTTTGTGTACGTGTATTTTATTTTTAGAAGAAAACTCGGAGAAGGCGCCTCTTGTCGCCCAGAAAATAGACTCCTTGGCGAAGTTACTTTTCAATAAGTCCATTATTGGGTCACGGTCTGGAAACAGTAGTCCTTCGGAGCCGACTGCTTCGCCGAGGTGAGACTTGCAACTTTGGCCATTATTTTACAGGTAAAAAAGTGTTATTATAGCTTGTTTTTCATCCACAGGGTCGAAAGAACTATGGAGAGCTCGGCGGCCTTAGCGATCTGCACAGAATATTTGTCACAGTCATCAAGGTAAATTACTAAATACATCGGAAATCTTGAACATAAAATAAGTTATGTAATGTTTACGCTTTTCAGATACGATATGATATCGCAGCTCGGATTGATCGGCTCCCGAACCAATAAACATTGGTTTGCGATACACGACAACTCCATCAAAACAGACAGACTTCTTACACTGGTAAGTGCTTCGTCTATTTAACTCCTGGAAGAGGATTGATCGATGACAGTTTGTTCGAACGTTCTGACCTTACATTTTTTGCTAAAGAATCCAGACTGTTTCTAATGCTTTTCAATACACAAAAAAATTTAAGGATTTGAGCTTCTAAATATATAAAACTCTTACGTTATTACTGACTCTATCAACGTATAAATACAAATTCAAATTCAAAAATCATCTATTTCAATAAAATCACAAGGATCACTTTGAATCGTCTTAGGAACTAGGTGAAGCTACGCCGATTCCACGCGACCAAGCCTAGAAGAATCAGGCCACAAACACGGCTTGGGGTCTACCTTTTTTTTTAATGATCCTTTCCTTAATGCTATGTAGAGCTCCAGTGTGGTGCCAATCGAACAAGGTGAAGGCTCAAACAAGAATAATAATTAAAAGTACCTACTACTCAAGTACGTACAACAATAAGAAAATAACTAGAGCTTCAGCACAAATTCAAAAAGCAGCACACGCTACACTTGATTTAGTAATAAAACCTAAAGATAAAAGAACTAATTGCTTAAAAATTATTAAAGTAGACAAATGTTACACAAAATAAAATAGTGCAGACTCAGTAAATTAATATTTAGCTGTCGAGTGGCAGTCCGACATGGTCCTAGTGGCCTGGCCAATGGTTCTAGTGCTTGAAATTTTGAGGGTGTATTTCTTTTGATGTGTAGGGGTGCGCTAAGAAACGAACTGAGGAGGTGCAGGTGCTGAGACGGGGAAGAACATAAAATAACTTCACATCAATGGAGTCCCAAGAGTTTCCATTAGTTACCTAATAAACATCTTTTTCAGATGCCGTTAACCAACAAATGTCCGATTGAGCAAGGTGAAAGATCTAAGGGTCTGATTCTGGAGCTGTTCCGAGCTCTTCATCATCCGTACATCTATCCAGTCTTGGACTTGGAACTATGTAATGGGCATGCTCTTACTGTACTGCCTTTCAACTCTAGGGGCAGTCTGAAAGATCTTATTTATAAGGTAAAAACTCTTTGAGGCCTACAATGCGATTTCATCAGTTGAATTTCAACCGCGTTGAATTTCAACCGCGTTGATTTTCTTTATAATTATTGTCTGAATTATTCTTTATTTCCTCTTAAGATTAATTGATATTATAACCTTCATGTTTATTTGTTCATTGTCATCTAAGTGCATGCTGTGGCATCCTGTAACTGGGAAAACACATAGATTTAAGTATAATTGTGTTTAATTAGATGTAGTAAGTGATTTTTCTGTAGGATGCCCTAAATAAATAAATAAATACATTTTTAGAGCACATGGAATGAGGAATTCAATCGTAAATACTGCTCCCCCGGTACCGGTCTGCCGGCGTCTCAGGTGGCGAGGTTCGGGCGTCAGATGCTCGAAGGCCTGATGTTCCTGAAGGAGAAAGGATTCCCGCCGTTTCGTCATCTGCATCCGGGGAACGTGGTTGTGCAAAATGGTGTAGCGCGGTAAGATTTTGTATTTTTTAGAAGCCTAGAGAAAAGTATTTGACGTTTTCCAGAGACTAACAAACTATTATTTTCTTATGTTCATCTAAAGATGATTTACCTAATAACTTATTTCGTCAGCTAGATCCTTATTGTTCTGCAAGTCTTTCTAAAAATACATATTATTATTATTATTATTCTATAGATATACCTTAAATTTTTTTCCCTATGCATGCTTATTTTACCCTTCGATTGGAGTTGATACTTTGCATACGTGTCTAGTTCCGATAACAATGTGACAGCGCGCTGGTCTGATGTTGGAGGATTTTACAAAAGCATGTTTTTAAAAATATGTTCAACAGAAAACTTCTTATCATATTTGTCTCTATCGTTCGCTGCAACATACCTTTGAATCTACAGGATATGTGGGTTAGAGAATACCCTAATCGGCGCCGCGCCGCGCTGTCCCATAGCGCTGGCCGCTCCCCTGGACCACGTGGAAGTTCTGTCGCTCGGCCATGTACTGTTCGAGATGTGTGCTGGCGCGCCTATCGACTTGTCTCTGCTGCCGGATCTGCAGCCTAACTACCCTCATGTGAGTGGCGCTGAATTCAGGACAGATTTTTCAAACATGACAAGATCAAGGCAATATTTTTAGGGATGTCAAATTAGTTTGGTGTTTTGCCTTCAGGGGCCTTGGTGTCTATTCTTGAACACGATCAACGACATATTGGGACCAACGTCTTCCGACTATAATTTTGAAAGATGAACGATCGACATTTTTCTTACAGGTTGCAGATATAATCGAGCAAATCTTCGGCGCTCGTACACCGAGTCTGCACGAGCTACTGCTCTGCGAACTCTTCAGGAAAATTGACCTGCGAGAGATGAAGGGATCCTGTTTACCAGTGAGTTATAATCTACATGTTGCCCATTCCCTAATATTTAGCAATGGTCTTATTTATGACTAACTAGATGGACTACCGGGAAATATAGGGGTGGGTTTCTTGTTACCGTCAGGATTATACGTCACCTATCGTATTTAACGTTGAAATGCTATCCAAAAATTGCTTGCCATTTGCTTATATTTGCTTCCCTCAATAAGAGTGAGTGAGTGACCGTGGATTGACCAACCACAGTAATAAATAATAATAATAAATATTGACGGACTTTACACACAACGCCATCTAGCCCCAAACTAAGCAAAGCTTGTACTTTGGGAACCAGATAACTGATAGATACTACTTTTATACTTTTTTTTTTTGTAAATACATACTTATTATACATATTAACACCCAGACTCAGAACAAACATCTATGTTCATCACACAAATATTTGCCCTGGGTGGGGATCGAACCCACAACCTACAGCGCAGAAGGTAGAGTTACTACCAACTGAGCTGTGAGGCCAGTGCTCGATATAGTTCAAAAATTTCGAGTGCTGTTGGTCAATTGGTCAAATCGCGATGTAATCCGCATACATTATTACTATTGACTGGCCACACAGCTTAGTTGGTAGTAACTCTGCCTTCTGCGCTATAGGTTGTGGGTTCGATACCCACCACAAACATTTGTGTGATGAACATAGATGTTTGTTCTGTGTCTGCGTGTTAATATGAATAATAAGTATGTATTTACAAAAAAGTATCTAAGTACCTATCAGTTACCTAGTTCCTATAGTACATGCTGGTTGGGGCTAGATTTGGGGGCACGGCAGTGCCCCCGCCAAGTCGAGCGCGAAGCAAACACTGCCGTACCATCCTTTACTGGAACCATTTCGCCGCATTTTCAGGCCCCTATTTGAGAACCTCTGGATTAGACCAGAACGCTGAAATTTTCGTCATCCAGTAAGCCATAATCACATACTTAAAATCCAAAATTTCAAGTCTGTAGGTCATTTAGTTACGAAGTTAAGCGAAAGCAAAGTTTCGCATTTTAGACAGACACTCACTCACTCACTCACTCACTCACTCACTCACTCATGATCATCAGAATAGAACTAGTACTTCCCATAAACTCAGAGAGCTGAAATTTGGTACAGAGTTAGGGTTTAATGGCCACATAAAGGGAAAACCATAAAAACTAGGATAATCGAAGATCTGGAGTACCTGGTGACCCTGATAAGAAAACACAAAAGCTTAACCAAACTATTAGAGATCGACATACCGCCTTTACAAAAAATATTCAACTACTGGACCGATTTGAAAAATTCTTTCACCATTAGAATCCTACATTATCCCTGATGAACATAGGCTATAGTATATTTTCAAAAATATTAGGGATCCGTATGAAAACATCGATAATGTAATCCAAAGTGTGAAAAAAATTAAAAAAAAAACCTTATATTGCGTTTGCTGCGGAAATTATTGACAATAGAGCAAAGTAATGTACTACAGTTTTAAAGAGGACATCAATATCTACAAAAAAGTATGCAATACTATATGTCTAACTATTAGGGATCCGTATGAAAACTTCGATAATGTAACCCAACGTGTGAAAAAAACCCAAAAAAATCCTTATATCGCGTACTCTGCGGAAATTGTTGACAATAGAGCAATGTGATGTACTACAGTTTTAAAGAGGACATCAATATCTACAAAAAAAGTCTGCGATACTAAATGTTTTATTAGGGATCCTTATGAAAAATTCGATAATGTAACCCAAGGTGTAAAAAAATTACCTATAATATCATTATTACATCCGTGCGACGCCGGGGCGGACTGCTAGTACGCAATAAAATTAAAGGAAAACTCTGGATAAGACTAGACTGGCTTTTACACTTACTTAAACTTACAAGTTTACAAGAAGAAATAGTCTAACGATTAACTTTATTCTACTCGAACATTACACAAATTGAATAAACAAATTAACAAATTAAATAAACTAAAATATTAATTTCGCTCAAAATTTGATAAAAATATAATGCATTGGACTAAGAGTGGCGGTGATACCCGCACACGTCGCTAGATGGCGCTGACTGTATTTTAAACGCGCTTACGATTTGTTTTTATAATAAAAAAACTACTCATAAAAAGAAAAAAAACTGTGTCAAATAAGAAAATCTAATAAAATAAATCAATAAGCCCACGTTTCTACAAAAAGAAGTGAAATCCCACCAAAAACATTCTGTAAAAAACTAGCCAAGTCTCGATGGAGCTGCTTGTTTATCTCAAAAAAGTAATGAAATCTAGACAAAGTCGTGTCAAGTCTGAGGTTCTTTACTGCGATTTCTTTATTACTATAGAATGTTATGTGACTTGGCCGTTGAAGAGTACACAAGGGTACAAAACCAGGTGCTCCATGACACCATTGCACCAATCTGTCGCCAGAACCGCTACCCATTAACGATGGAAAATTACCACTTAGAAAACGTTGATTCAATAACCAGTCAATTGTTGGCTTGATAAAGCTGCGTATTTCAATAATACTTATGTAAAGGCGAGCCTGAAACAAACAGTATAAAAAATACGTCTATTTTATGTTAGATCGGTGGTCGAAAAAGAATCGGCTCCAAAAAGAAGACAGCAGAAGTCAGCATTGTCAATGCTGATTGCATGTGTTGCACGATCAACAACAGCCTAAAATAAGACACTAGCGTCCAATTACCAATACCTGTATTGGCTATTATCTCGCTTAACAAACATAGGTAGTTACAACAGATATAACATTACGTGTAAACAAAATTGACTTGTACCCACTAACGTATAAAGAATGTTCAACGGCCAAGCCACACAACATTTTATAATAATAAAGAAATCGCAGTAAAGAACCTCAGACTTGACACGACTTTGTCTAGATTTCATTACTTTTTTGAGATAAACAAGCAGCTCCATCGAGACTTGGCTAGTTTTTTACAGAATGTTTTTGGTGGGATTACTCTGTGTGATTATGTCCACCAATATTTATATATTAATATAACTAGCGACCCGCCCCGACTTCGCACGGGTTTAATACATATAAACCTTCCTCCTGAATCACTCTATCTATTAAAAAAAACCGCATCAAAATCCGTTGTGTAGTTTTAAAGATATAAGCAAACATACATACAGACATACAGACGCGGGAAGCGGAAAGCGACTTTGCTTTATACTATGTAGTGATTCTCTATCGATCGCGATGTAGACACAAACATTCAAATATCCTAACAAACGATTACTTGTCCTTTCAGAACTTTAGCCAGCGTCTTTCTCGCTCATGCTTATCACTCCTGGGAGAGGTGGCGCGTCGGCAGCCTTCGTCACGGCGTGAGGGTCCATCTTCCCCAGCCACTCCCCCTGCTAGGAGGTAAACTATGCATTCTAGAGAGGTGCCTCGATTATCATTTATTTGTCAGGTGCCTATGACATGCCCAGAACGTACGTACAGTGAAGATCCGATCGTGAGAAAAATGAGTAGGTACCCTACGTAGAGTTAACATCTCGAGTGACTGCGTAGATACCTTCACTTTGTCGCAGACTTCTTAGACACTATGAATAACTGAATCTACACTACTATATAAAGAGATAACATCTGTATTTTTATTTTTAATGAATAACTAAAAAACTACTGGACCAAAATTCTTACACCTATCAAAAGCTGTATTATCAGCGAGTAACATGGCTATATTTTATTTTCAAGAATAGAGTTCCCTAAAAAAGTTTCCATAATCTTCGTAATGAATATAAAGAATCTTTCAGGCATTGAATTTACTTATTAAAATTTGTTTTCAGGAGGCAATACCCCCTTGACCAGGATTTTACCGAAGTATGGCAACAGTGGTGATTTTTATAAAGATTTACTTACAACTAAAGCAAAATGTTACATTAATAATACACGATCAAAATTAACAAGCGTTTCATTTATTATTTTCAAACAACACTATTACTAATGCACAGGACTCACTTAATTACTTAATTTATACTAACAGACGTGACGCTACATTTTAGCTTTGACTAGAGATACTTGACAGGATGCTTTGTAGTAGGTAAATAGCAGAATATTAAAATATCTAAAGAAATGGAAATGTAAGGGATCAGTAGGCATATTCCTTATCAATCCATCTTTGTTTTTCGATTTTCATTACCTTTAAACATCGTTTAGTGTTCCGTATTCTTCGATTTTCACCTCACACCTATAGTTGTCTAAGAGAATGGAAAAAATGATTCTTGATCGATTCAGAGATGGAAATTAAAATCGATAAACCAAGATCGATGTTTACGCATTAGGCCTGCAGAAATAGGTTTCAGGTAGGCTTCTAGGCAAAATGCTTCAAATAATAAGCCCCAAACTGCTCCAAGAACATGAAAGTAATGACCGTGTGAGGTCCTATCTTGAAGTAGGAAGGTATAAATCCAGCCCAGAGAGCCAATATGCCTTGTTTCCTGATGATGTGCCGGAGTACGCCCAACTGTGATGTATCTTTTTTTGCTGAATTTTGAATCCTGAATGAAAAAACTCAGTGAGAGCGTAAATGACTGTGAGACTGGCCTCACAGCTCAGTTGGTAATAACTCTGCCTTCTGTGCTGTAGGTTGTGGGTTCAATTCCCACCCAGGGCAAACATTTGTGTGATTAACATAGATGTTTGTTCTGTGTCTGGGTGTTACTATGTATAATAAGTATGTATTTAAAAAAAATGTATATAATTATTCTATCAGTTATCTGGTTCCCATAGTACAAGCTTTGCTTAGTTTGGGACTGGATGGCGCTGTGTGTAAAGTCCGCCAATATTTATTTATTTATTATTAAATTAAATGTGTTGTTCACTCACTTTGCAACAAATTCAGACTGGTCATAATAAATATTTTTGGCTTTATACCACTGATACCACTGATATTCACGTAAGATTCTTACAATTCGATTCATACTTTTTTAGGGTTCCGTACCCAAAGGGTAAAAACGGGACCCCATTACTAAGACTCCGCTGTCCGTCTGTCTGTCACAGGGCTGTATCTCTTGAACCGTGATAGCTAGACAGTTGAAATTTTCACAGATGATGTATAAAACACATATTTTTATGGCTTTAATTCGAGAAATCGACTTATTCACTATAAGTCAATTTCCGGCTGACCCAAATTTTCTACTATCTTAATTTGAACACCACCTAGGAGTCATTTAACGACATCATCGGAACCTAAATTTTTTTCGAGAAGCTTAGATAGGTCCTTTGAGTCCATAGTCGCCATAAACCAGTATTTTTATACCATCATATAGGCTGCTCTAAAATCCTAGTAAAATTAAAGCAAAAGGCACTTGCCTGGTTTTGACCATATCGATCGGCTGGCTAACAATGGTGGTGACGAATCCCGCTATCATAGATGCTGAGAAGTGGAGTTCGATGCCGTCGCCTAGCGTGCTCAATAGTGCCTCTCGAGCCTACACACAAAAACAATTTGTCTTATTCTTCGCTGGAAACATAACCAATAATATAAAATAAATTAAATGTGCCAAATGTAATGTTTGAACGTGCCTCTGACTATCCTCTGAGCCGTGTTAAAGGATCTGTGCGTCTGGAAATCTAAGAGGATATCTACTACTTAAGACCAGAGTTAGACCAGAATATTCTTAAAAAGATTTTCAACATAAATAGATTGTCAACTGTTCTAGACTCTTTGAAGGCCATAGAGAGGTTCCTTAGTCGATTTGTTGCCTTTGCTCCAAACGAAAAAACATCTGTACCTATCACACCACCATATCATACCACCTAATAAGCAATCGGTTTCTTTGATTATATCGATTTTAACTAAAAGATAAAACACCTCAGCATACGTGGCTAACTGGGCCCCATTCAGCACCATAGATCTCGTCATCGTGGGCCAGAAACCTCGGGTCAGAGCTACTGCGCCTTCTTCGCGCACCATCCTTTAATGTAAATAAACATCCCATCAAAAACATAAATGTGAAATTAAGCGCGGATCCAGCGTTGTGGTACATATTTAAAAGGGGCTCTGGGGAGGGGGGTCTTTTGTGACTGTGACCACAACCTTTTTTGAGGGCTGGATCCGCGCCTGTGGGAAATGAGAGCCATGTTCAATATTAAGAATAACTATGAGTACAAAAGAATTGAGATCTATAAGAGTGCCAAGTTTTGTGTAGAAAATCCAAAAAAATGAGTTAAAGAACATGTTGTCATTCACATGCAAGATCAAGATTTGACTTGGCTAATTTTTACCAACAAATCAAATCTTGAGCTTGAATTACATGGTCTTGTCGTGTTCGTGTCTAGATTTGGCCACATAAACAACGTCAGTTCGTGTACTAAGCGGTGCCAAATATGGGTATGTGCTAAACCTAGGTAATATTAGAAAGTGCCTCTGTTTCCCATTCCAAACATCTTTTAGGATTTCGAGGAAATCTGAAAAGTTGGCACGATTAAGTCCTAAAGTCTCGTCCAGCCGCTCCTGCTTGCCGCTCGAGTCACAATGTACTTTACTACTGACGTCACTACGAAGGGAGGAGTAACTATCTTTGTCCCGGAGTAAAAGAAGAAAATAAAACTCAACCTGATCATAGCATCGAACACATGCTTGTAATTCCTCCTCTTGTTTATGGGCAGTCTTCCGTCAGCTGTCATTCTGATGAGAGCTACTTCAGGCGGCATGCTGAGTATGGCTCCGAAAACTCCAGATGCCATGCCCAACGCCACTTTAGTACGGAGACTAGGGACAGTTTTGTATTCTCTGGAAGAAATAATGATGGGTCAGTTCACCTGCCCCCCCCCCCCCCCTACTCCCCCCTCCTTTCCCATACTTCGTAGGGTAAACTTACTCCTTATATATATCGAAGACAGCATTAAAACCCCCCAAACGCCCCCCAGAATACAGTATCTGTCGGAACAGCGCCGCGGAGTAGCCAGCATACAATCCTTTCAGCCCCTTCCTCTGAACGATGCCTCTGGCCATCTGCATACCGGACATGTTCTTGCCCTTGGGGCCAAGGAGCTGCATTCGGGTCTTCACCAGGTCGGCGGGTTGGACTATAGTGGTTGATATTGATCTAGGGAAAGTTTTATAATCAGTGGCCTGAGCAAGAACCACTATCGTGTCGACATCTTATCATCGTACATTTGGACGATACGTTGTTGATGCTCTAATGATTCGCGCTAACCCTCAGGACTTATGCTATTCCAGGACATAAATTATGTAGATATATTCAAAGTTTCATCCAAATCCGTTTGTTTGGTCGTTATTGAGGCACAAGCACAAGCATATAAAAATTCATAATTATGAAACTGGTGGTATCGTACGTAAGTGGGTTAGGTTTGTGTAATTTATTCCAGTCATAATAATATTATCTCTATTATCAGTTAAAATAGGCTAAAGCTTTACTAGTTTACGAGTATTATTATACTTCAATTGATCGATTTTGTATACGGGTCGTTCCGAAGTTTGAAAACACGACAAAAAAAATTTGTTACCACCTGGACAATTTTAGTTGCCGCCCTATTAGGAGATAACAAATCCGTTCATTAGTACCTTACCTACTGACTTCCGAACCCTTCACTGTGTTTGGTCCGATAAGATCTATGCATGTTATTTTTATAATTGTGATAGTTTGCACCTGTTTATCAACGTTTTTCGATAGTAACTTGGATGCATTCAGGTCAGAGTAATAAACCCTGAACCCAGATAAAATGCTGGCTGATTAAAAACAGTATTACACTATCCTGTGAACTGCTTGTACCTTTACCCCGCTCAAATTTTAGTTGCATTTTAAATCAGACCTCGTTTACGCTTACAAGTCGGTTAAATTATTCATTGAACTGCACTTAATATAAAACTCGCTCGCTACCTACCTAACTTTGGACCTTCGTTGCAAACATTGTATAGTCGCAGCTCAAGATCAAAGTGCATGTAAGGCCAAGAAACTGTGAGTTCTCAATAGGTCGGTAACTATTCTAAACAATGTTGCAATAAACGACAGATATTAATCGTAGTGAGAGTTAAGTGGTAGTGCGGATACCTGCGTATAGGTGTAGTGATAGTGATATATTTCCTAAGTAAGCTAAGGATTTGACTTTATGTATTTATCGTGAGTAGTAAGAATGAGCAACAAATACCTACTTACCTATAATTAAGTATTACATGAGTGTGTGTGGACTAGATGTCAATGACTTTTAAAAGTAAAAATGTGTCTGGAGGTCACTGATCGGTCAACATAAGGTGGTCCTGAAAGGTTTTGTGCTGAAGGCCATCGTAAGTAGGCGGGGCTGTCTCGCGTCTTTATTTCAGGTCAGAGTTCAACCTGAAATTGTTATTCACATCGTAAGACTGTGGTACTTATGTAGGTAGGTCAAATGGTGAAGTGATACTTAAATTTATATTTTTATCGGTGGAAGTGTTATTGAATCCAATGTGTAGTACCTAGACATTAAATATACGAGAAGGTAGTTAAATTTTCATGAAAGTATTCCATCAGTTATCTAGCCAAGTGTTACTTAGTTTAAGGCAAGATGGCGCTGTGCGAAATGTCCACGAATATTTATTTATTTAGTGTTTGATTGAACGCTATTTCATCTCATGTTCGGCCATTGATGAAAATTACATCCTTACCCACTACAGCTTCCAATAACGAACTTCATCCATATGGGTATGATTTTGGGCTGTTCTTTTTTGGGCGCCCCCATTTTATCATTTTTTTTTAATAAATGGTCAGCTCTTGTCTGACCAATCTACATTAGGGATTTTAGATTAATCCATGTTAACGCTTGCAATTTTGTTGTTTTCTTGTAGCCGAAATGTTGGGCCGAATTGAGAGACTACTGTTTATGTCTTCTTGATTAAATTCTGTCATTATGGCTTTTTATGTCATTATTTTAGCTTGTGTTGGGTTTTAGAGTAAAGGTTTACATAGGAGATTTGTTTTTGTTGTATATTATTATTTTTTTATAGATACTCCGAGCTATTGAAACATTTTGTGACTAAAGATAGATATAGATACGATATATAGATACGTTAGCTAATAGTGTCATGAATAATAAGGAAAGAAGAAGGCAAACTGCATTAAAAACTATAAACATAGACAAGAAATTACGAGAAAAACAGATTTCCTACCTATATAGGTAGGAAATTTTACAAATGTCACAAACCCAACAAAATCACTTCAAGTCTAAAATATTTTTTTCAGATAATTTTTCAAAATGGGAGATAAAAAAGGACCACCGCCAAAAACTATACCGGGATGGATGAACTTTATCATAGGAGGTACAAGCGGGTATGTATCTGCTTCGTAAAAACATATGCCGCCTCGGATTCGTCGAAAAAATTGACACACGAAATTTGGGAATTTGCTAAAACGCCATTGAAAAATAGCACAAGGTAAAGCGTAGATAAGCATTCGATTTTAGCGTAGCAAGGGAACTACGCTTGGGCTACACAGTTAAAGCGTAGCACTGTCCTAAAATGGCAAAGTCGTAGCAGACAAAATAGCAATTTAACACTGGCGTAGCAAGAAGGCTACGCCTTCGTGCTGCTAATGGCAAACGTCTTGACGTACGTGTACAGCAATTACTAGCGTAGCACTACCACATAAACTGGCAAAGGGATACATAGTAGACAAAAATGAGAATCTTAGATAGTGCGTAGCAAAAAAGCTACGCCACTTAATCTTTCTACGTATAAATTTCGAGTAGATATTTAGGGCTTTTTTAGATTGAGTTCAGCTAGACTATGAATTCTAATAAGAAGATCATGATACTTTAAAAAATAATATTCATAAAAATTTATTTTCCAGTCACTTTGTTTCTCATACAGAATGATAGCGACATGCGTCGTGCAGCCAGCCGATCTGGTCAAGACCCGAATGCAGCTGATGGGTCCAGCAGGCAAGAACACATCTTCTGTGCAGGTGGCCAAGGAAATCCTTAAGAATGAGGGTCCGTTCGGATTCTACACGGGTCTATCGGCGGCGCTGTTTAGACAGGCTACCTACACAACTGGCAGACTGGGCGTGTTCAATGCACTTACAGACAATTACAAGGCGTGAGTTTCAAATCACCATTACTAGTGTGAGCTCTAAAATAATTAAACAAAATTGGTCAAATGCAAGTGAACTTACGCACCGAGGACTCCGTATCGAAACTGTAACTTAACTTGAATTACTTATAATATAATTTAACATAACTATTGATCGAGCGAAGCGAGGATTCAGTGACAACTTTTGACTCTTGTATACGATAATGTGGTTAGGGAACTTACCAATACTACGTGACTCATTGTTTTCTTGCTCCTAGCACGCCAACCATCATCATCTCTAACACCACTCATGTTTGCTTGTAGAAAATACTTGCCCATTAAGTATTAATAGTTTTTTTAATAAATAAATAAGCCTGAAGAGCTGTTAAATTGAATAGCCTTTTTATTTGACAGCACATACGGAACAGTACCAAGCTTTCTCATAAAGATAGGAATGGGCGTTGTGGCGGGTGGTATCGGAGCCTTCGTCGGGACGCCGGCAGAGGTCGCTCTCATCCGCATGACGGCCGACGGACGACTGCCTCCCGACAAGCGGAGGAATTATAAGAACGTCTTCAATGCTTTGGGCAGGTGAGGACTATGGAAGGTTTTTGGGAGATGTGTGGCGGGTTTATGCCGCCATACTCAGTAGGTACAGTGACAATTAGGTCATGTAGGTGATTGCCGTATTGCCCGAGTTGGAGATACTTCGACTTTCAATCTGAAGGTCGTGGGTTCGAACCGGCAGTGCATCAATGGATATTTCTGTTAGGAAAATTTATATGCGCATTAACATGTGCTTACAAGGTTGAAGGAAAACATCGTGAGGAAACTAGTTAGTATTACGTATGGAATGCAAACTACTGCAAAATGCGGGCATATGACTAATGTAATGTTTGGACGTGCATCTGACTAACCTCTTTAGACATCTTTAAGGACCTGAGCGCCTGGTCATCTGAGAGCATGTGTACCGTACTTGGGGATTACAGTCATGTTCCTATTTCACTTTTTAATTTTATGTTTTAGGATCACAAAGGAGGAAGGTCTCACGACGCTGTGGCGCGGTGCCGTGGCCACCATCACGAGGGCCATGGTGGTGAATGCCGCGCAATTGGGGACCTATGCACAGGTTGGGGACATAACTATATTTTGCATTTTAAAAAGTATATTTTGGCAGCTGCAATGCAATCTACGAGCCAACCAGCAACTGTAGATAAATATCAAGTTTTAAATTAACACCATTTGTCTACGCAACTAGCGTCAAAATTTGCTTATTTTCTGATGCTGGGTATAAGCATTATTCACAGCAAAGATATCGTGAAGCTGACGAAGCCGCCGGTTTTCTTACGATGTTTTGTCACCGTTTTGAACATTGCCACTATTCAAACCTTCGAATCCAAAGTGATATAGGTACGGCCTTACAGTTACAGTGTTATATCCGAGTTTCGACCATGCTTGAACGAAGAACTCCTAATATAGGACCTTTACGACCGACGATATTGCTATGAGTCGCAGGAGGTCGATTGATGGAGGTGCCACAAATTATCTGAATGTATAAAACTCTTGCGTTACTGCCTGATCAATCAATGCACAGCCCAAACCCCTGGCCCTAGAAACTTGAAATTAAGAGGGTGTAAGTATTCCTTCGAGTGTCGAGGGGTGCACTAAGAAAGGAATTCTCGAAATTCAACTTCTAAGAGGGTCCAACGTGAGTTTAGCTCCGTTTGAAAATCACTTCACGTGAACTGGAAATCCACTTTTGAGTAATTAAGACATGTTTTCTACAGGCCAGAGAAAGTCTTCTACCGTCAATGGGAGACGGACTCCATCTTCACTTCACAGCGTCCATGATCTCAGGGTTTGTCACCACTGTTGCGTCGCTGCCCGTCGACATCGTTAAGACGAGGTAAGCGAGCACACCATGGCAAATACATACCTGGTTCTCGTATAGGGTGTATTAAGACCACTCTCGAAAACTGAAGGCGCAAGCACATCTAAGATTACCAATGCAACTAGTGAAAATCAAATTGCTTAATCTTGAAGGATATTCAACTTGTGACCGCTCGACTGTTATCCTGTATGTTGAGCAATAAATGTATACGATGAGCGAGACTGTGAGACAAACTACAAATAGTAAGCTAACTTAGATGACATATCTTTTTAGTGTCTTCTTCGTTCTCGCACTAGTAATTATTGCCAGAACAGTTGACTACCAAACTTCCCGATGGATTATCGTTTCCGACATAGTTTGACATTCCGTCATTCCACAGGTGGCAAATGAGATTTTTTTATAATTATTCCTATTTAGAAAACTACCTACTCGCCGCTTGTGGTGGCGACTGGCGACGCTAGTAGTGGTAATAGGGAATGATGGTATATTACGATCACAGTAGTTATCACAGATTTACCTACATCACTGTGTCGACAACAATGTAATAACGCCTTTTAAACCGGGTTTTAATTCTCGTATAAGGAACGTTTTTTTTTTTTATTACAGGGTACAAAACGCGGCAAAGGGCACGGGCCAAGTGACAGTGCTTATGGGAGTGATAAAGAACGAGGGAGTCCTAGCGCTGTGGAGCGGGTTCATACCCACATACGCGAAGATCGGACCCCACACTGTGCTTACGTTCATATTCCTTGAACAGCTCAACTCTATGTACCTGAAGATGGCTTAGCCGACAATAGGACATTTCACGCAGCACGAACCTATAAGAAAATCAGGGCGTGAAACTAAATAAACGTAAAAAAAGAAAAAAAAATGGGAAAATTTGTAGTTCAAATTTAAGACCGCGATCAATAACTAATCTTTTAATAAATACATCCAAATATAAAACAAACCCGAAAAATAATATATTCCTTGGGATATTATATAACTTTGCTGCAGTGTAAACTTCGATTATTTTGTTTATCTCAATTTTTAACTTGATTCGACATGTCTATCGGTTCCAGTAATGTTACAACTAAGTACTTAACAACACGCCATTAAAACAAAATTCATTGTTTGGCTCGCACCAATGATGATCTAAATGATGTCGTGATAAATTTTGGTTTATTTTAATATTTTTGGAACTTTTAAGCGAACTTTTTTTTACATAACTAGTTTTTTATCCATACAAAAATCGATAAGCACTGATAGTGCTTTATTACAGTAAATTGTTCCCGTTTTAATCAAATATCCCTAAAATTATGTTGACGTAGGTCCATGTAACCATATAGCCCTAAACATGTACCTATTAAAATTTTCGTAAACAGTATTTTTACACCTTGTTTTGGCATGACAACTTCGCAGCGTTTGCGTGCCTGTATTTTGTATTTCTGTTCTGTTCTGTTCTTAGTGCGTAGTTTGTGGGAAAGGGGGTTGTTTCAGTCGACGCTCTCCGCACCCCCCTGCCATTTACTGCCATCTGTGTAAAATTCTAGAATATTCTAGAACCTAGGACCTAGAACCTAGGACCTAGAATCTAGGACCAAGATACTCCTAAAATCGATTTTTGTTATTACTTTTATAACACACATAACTTACAGATTGGCTACCTACGAATTTATTAGATAACTATTTATTTATTTATTGTAAAATAAAAATACTATTTTAAATGTGCAAGTATTTTATTTTTAACTTACACAACGTATAAAGCATATACTCGTTACTTATGTTTACATTATTAAACATATTTTCCCAGCCATTGTTTATAATATAAGTTTCGATTATTGAATAATGGCATAACATTTTACTGGTAGGCACTGGTTTTAGTTTACGCCACTATAGTATAAATTTCAATACTACCCATACATAATGAATTTACTAATTTTTTTTTGGTTTTACAGTATTTTTCCAATAAAATAAGTTACCTTTTGTTGGTTTTTCGTTATACCATTTGGAAGATAAGACAAAAGCAGATGGTCTGGTCATGTTAAGCATCAACCATGGCTTATAACAGAACACTAACTCGTAGATCACGAACACACAATCGCGCCCTACATACCCTGCCTTGCGTCTGCCAACTTAAGGTATTATACTTGGGGTAATATTAAAATCCCTCGTATTTACGAATAAAAAAGCTTACTAAGCTTCGAACTTCCGGAAAGTACCACCTTATGGGTAGATTTATTATTAGACCGGGCCGTGCCGTGTACGTGGCCCGGACGGGGCACGGATTTGAAACGTTACATACATTTTGTATGAAACAGTGCCTGATCCGTGTCCCGTCCAGGCCAGTCTACTAACTAAAGGCACCAGCGTGGTCTAATATAAATCTTCCCTAAGCCCAATTTTATCGGCGACCATACCCTTCAAACCGGAACAAAATGTTACTTGGTGGCAGAAATAGGTATGGTGGTAGAACCGCCCCGAACGAGTTCCTTCACAAACTTGTAATTATATCGAGATCATGAATTTTGTGGATTTATTTAGGTATAACCATTTTTTATTACTAACAGAACTAATGGAACTTAAATTTCCTACATGTTCTGATCTATTGGGAAAAAGTCCCATTACATCCGCCTTGGAAATACTTCCACGGTATTACTGGGAATAAACAAAATATACACACACACCTCTAACTAAAATAGTACCTAAAACTGGGTAGAAACCTACACCTAAATGAATACTACAAATATCACACAGTTATTACCTCCACCAGATAGTGAGGTCAACTAAATTAAACAAAGACTTGATACAGCGAATCTGAATTCAAGATTGAGAAAAAATCTGTGTAGTTCAATCGCTGGAACCTCCCAATGAAATATGAAATGAAATTTCAGACGTGATCCTATAATGGAATTACTGGGAAGTTAATAACCTGTGTTGTTGTTAGTGATAATATTAAATGTCTAGCCTTGCCTGTTTATTCCATCAATGGAATATGGTCCATCAGTATTTAAACATGAACCTCAATATTAACTTTACGTGTCACCTACACCCAATATCTATACATATAATAAAACTGTAGAAGAGTTCCATTCTGTACATCGAATAAAAACTAAAAAAAATACTCCAGTTTATACTAGTAACACAAGCCAAAAAAAAAAAACATTTTGTAATTTTTGTCTGTCTGTCTGTCTGTCTGTTGTCCGGCTTTCACGCAAAAACTACTGGACGGATTTTGATGAAACTTTTTTTGTTATGTAGCTATTAGTCCTCGGCAACATATAGGCTATAATTTATTTTGAAGATTGATTACCAGATGTGAAACTGTCCCCCAGCGAAGCGGGCACGGGTCAGCAAGTATTCTAATAAGCACCTACAATTTTAACACATAGTTGAACAACTGAGAAATTTCTCAGAATTCCCAATGAGTGTGAAATGTATATCAAGTACGTAATTTAGTTCACCTCTCGGAATAAAAATAATATATTAATATAGGTACACGTAGCCAAATAATAAAAGTAATAGATACCTATAATAGTTACAGATAATTTTGATACGATTAATTTTATGCTCCCTACCCGTCAAAGTAATAGGTATTTCACCCGTAAGCGACTTCCTCAACTATGGTCTCCCAGGAATCTGTAGATTCCGTCTCCCAGGCCGAATCGTCCTCCAACGCCTCTTCGCCTTCATAGTAAGCTAGCTGGAAAAACAGATAATAATGATTAGAGCCACTGATACCCAAAGTGGTCTACATCGACTTCCAGGGTTCGACGAAGGCCGAAAAGTCCAAGTCAGTATAAAAATTAGAGGCCCATGAGCCGTACCTAAATGATCACTATCACTACATAGTATAAAGCAAAGTCGCTTTCCGCTTCCCGCGTCTGTATGTAATATGTATGTATGTATGTATGTATGTTTGCTTATATCTTTAAAACTACACAACGGATTTTGATGCGGTTTTTTTAAATAAATAGAGTGATTCAAGAGGAAGGTTTATATGTATAATACATGCATAATATAGTAGAGAAACACTGATAATTTTAGAGGTTTCTAATGTGATGTCGTAAATAAACACATTTTTTTGCGCTTACATTGCAAATGCTGGCTTAACCCCACGAGATATATCAAAATAATGTACTACAGTATTGTACACCTTAAAAACGTCTACAAAAAAGTCCACGATGGTATTAGAAATGTCTTACGCACAGCGAAGCGGGCACGGGTCAGCTAGTTTGAATATAAAATGTTTATATGTAACTAGCCGACCCGTGACAGACGTTGTCCTGTCAATTTATAATAATCGCATAGGAAAAAGCAATTTCAGACAACTTTCAATTTTTTCCCTTGTACTGATAAAATAAATTACGAATTTTGGTAGAATGCGTTGCGCGAATCATTCATTAGTCAAAACTGCGTTCCTATGACGACTAAATGTTTTTAGTCTGTGATGTCAGATTTTGTGCACACCAACGCCATTTATACCAAAATCATCCTTTTTGCGTTATTTTATTGTTTTTCGGATTTTAAGTTCCCCCTTTATTTATTCTGATTTTTTATCTACATATTACAGCAAGTTTCATCCTAATTCTTTTTTGTTGTTTATTTTTAATTAGGGAACAAACATAGCAGCCTTATCACAAACTTTCGCATATATAATATTATTAGGATACGATATACATTTTCTTCTCCTTTCCCCACTTAATGTGGGGTCGGCACAACATGTTGACAAACATGTTGCGAAGAGGGTTAGGCTTATGTTTCAACAATATTATATTTTTTTATGAAAAAAACTTTTTAATGAAAAAATCTATCTTCTCAGATTTAAGCGCTCAGATCTTTGAAGATGTCTGAATGTCATCGTGATGTTTTCCTTCACCGTTTCGAGCACGTGTTAAAGCGCATAATACACTGTACCTAGTAGCCTATAATATAATGTGCCTATGCCGCGACAATAAATGCATCTAATCAAATCAACTGAAGGCTAAAGGGATAATCTAGCTAACATAGCGCTAACTACGAGTAGTACCTAGGTAGGTACATTAATTCTGTTATATAAAGTAAGTTCCTCAGTCATTGAGCTAGGTATAATCAGTTTAGTAAGAACATAAATAACCCTAGATACATATAGGTACTTAGACATATTAATTGTGTACTAGAATCTTCTTCTAGAATGCTAACTACTGCAAAATGTGGACATGAGCCAAATATATTTTTTGAACGTGCCTCTGACTACCCCCCCCAGACATCTTCAAAGGATCCAAGCGCCTGGAGATCTGAGAGGATACCATACTTGGGGATTACAGTCGTGATCCTATTTTATTTTATTATGTGGTAAGGGGGCTGCACTCACCTCGCTCTCCCGAAGCTGGTGCACCGTGTGCACTCTGATCTGGAACATCCAAGCCCGGCCCAGCACGGCCGCTGAGCCACTCAGCAGCAGAGGCATGCTGAAGCGGCACTTCCACGCGAGCCGCATCAGGAAGATGAACAGGCTCTTGCGACCTGACATACTGGAACCGACAAACCGTGATGATCAAGCAAAATGTCACAGTTTGCTAAAAAAACCGCATCAAAATAGTTTAGGAGCTACGATGCCACAGACAGACACATAGATACAATGACACGCCAAACTTATAACACCCCTCTGCGTCGGGGATTAAAAACAACTTAAGTGGTGGACACTTACTCGTAGGTAGGTACATAATATTAGGTAGACAGGTACTTACAGAAACCTGCATTTCCTACTAAACAACTTAGTAGCATTATCCCAACATTCCCAACGATAGTTCAGCTTGCAGCTTAGTTTAAAAGAGTAACGCTTAGCCAAGTGAAGAGAGTCTTAAGCCGGTACCTACTCACTAGTCACAAAAGCCCCTCCCTTTCTGATTTTGATGTCTGTGGTCATAGCATGACACCCGCGCACCCAGTGATTTAAAGAACTCTCACGTGGGCAAAACAAAATGGGCGAACATGTGAAATGAAAAAATCACACTAATAAATTTGCAAAAATAAAATTGTGACGTCACAAGCCTATTAGGGATGTGGCCATGCCCATAGTGCCCACAACGGAGGATCCGCGCTTGTCACTAGTGAGCCGTAACTGTAACCAAACAGATACAGTAACGAGCTATAATATTATACGCATAACACCATCATGATACGGTCTTCTTTCTTTACGGCCTCGACGTCTCAACGAGCGCGAGCTGACATCGTGGTATTTGGTAACAAGTACCTAACTTGCAGCGGCTACAGGTTACCTACGGCTCGGTGTAGGCACTGTATTAGGTTATTTCATGGTATTGGTTTCTGTAGTATGCATTCCGAACAGAATTATCCAAGTCAAGTACGGCCCAGCATGTCCGCCGAGCTGCTTGCAGCAACAGGCATACAGTGGCACTTTCACGCCAGCCATGAAGATTCTGGTTTTCTAGTTTCCTTCCAGCAAGCTCAACAGCACTCTTGATGTTAATTTCTACGGAAAATTAGACTACAATGACATTAGGCCTTCCTTTTTGACATTTGGCCTAAAGAATCCAAAAATATTTCTATAGCTACGAACATGGCGTCTATAGAGCCGTTTTTAGCCTGTCTTAGGCGCCACCTACCTTCCGGTATAGTCTAGGTAGTACATGTCTTATGGCCTAAAGAAATCTTTTTGCTTATGCAATTCCTATGAAATTTGGAGTGCACTAAAGAAATACTCCAGAAATTCAAAGTCAAGAAAGTGCAGCGGGGGTTAATGTCTGTTTAAAATAACGTAACGAAGTCGCGACGCTTTCCGCTAGTCTACATATAAATACAAAAATCAATGCATGCCCTCGATACCCGCAAGTTCTCATTCAATTCACTTCTCCTTATTATTACTTGAAGTTTATTATGCCGACACATATTCGGACCACATTTGTCGTGAAACCGGTTTGCATTGCTTTCATAACTTCAATTCTACTGTTTAGGGTGATATTCAATCACTCTTTTGTTATGGAGATCGACCCTTACGTAATATAACCGACCCTTGCGTTTTTGAGTTCTATAATGAAGAGGAAATATTACGAACTGGTCACTCTTGAAAATGAAATAGGATCACGACTTTAATCCCCAAGTACGGTAGATATCCTCTCAGATCTCCATGCGCTTAGATCCTTTATAGATGTCTAGTGGGGATAGTCAGAGGCACGTCAAAAGATTATATTTGGCACATGCCCAAATTTTGCAGTAATTAGCATTCTACACGTGACAGGTAGCAAGCCCATCGCCGTTTATAAGAATACTAACTGGTTTCCTCACGATGTTTTCCTTCACCGTTTTGAGCACGTGTTTTAGATACGCATATAAATTATTTGAACAGAAAAATTAATTGATGCACGCCGAGATACGAAACCACGACCTTCAGATTGAAAGTCGAGGTACCTCCCACTCGGCGAACACGAACTGATCAATCTTGATTAGGCATAATTCATTTTAGGACTCTAGGCTAAAGAATATACAAGGTTTTGTGCGTTCGACGGATCTAGGAAAACGTAAAGTTATTTAACGTTTGGTTGCGTGGCTGAAAATTTCCCCTTTTTCCAATTTACCTTATGCAGTGACACGAAATATTTTTTACCGTCACACTGCTAACTTTACATTTGCCTCTAGATAGATTCCCCGACCGTAGGTATTGTACTTAAATTATGACAGCAGAGACAGGTAATAATTATTTTAATCTAGTAAAAACTCTCGCTATATCGCTCCCGTAAAATTGTTCTCAAATAGAACACCCGCTGCAATACTTAGGGGTTGAATTTCGTGATTTCTTAGTGCACCCCTACACACCATAAACACAATTCACTAATGAATACATCCTCTAAATTTCAAGTTCGGCCAGTTGTTTAGGCTGTGTGTTGATATATCTGTCAGTCAGTCAGCAAGAGCTTTTTATATTTAGATTAGTGGGTACCTATTATCAATGTAAATTAAACAAGTGGAGCTAACAAGTGACCCTATGGTACCCAAGATAAGGGTCGAGAAAACAGGGACATCCCAAAACAAGATAGGAAGATGATATCTGCCTTACCTTGGGACCATACTGGACTACTTTCAGAGGACAGAGCACAATGAATAGAGTTGGAGGAGGCCTATCCCAAAATGCACGCTGCACTGCGGGACATCATATGAACTTTGTTGAACATTTCCAGTTACCAATCATTGTACCCAATGTTTGGAAATAAACGGCTTATTATTATATTATTACAAGCTGACCCCGCGAACTTCGTATCGCTTTAGAATTAACAAATGTTGTCATAAGTTCCCGTCCCCGTTCCCGTTCCCGTTCCCGTTGACTCAACGTTTTAGTTAGAAAACTTTTGTATGGGAAAAAGAAACGGGCTGTTTTTAGGGTTTCCCGGCAATTATTCGATTTTTTCTCACCTTTTAAACCTTCCCTAGACCTCCACGAACATTTCAAGACCAAGATAAGATAAATCCGTTCAGCCGTTCTCGAGTTTTAGCGAGACTAACGAACAGCAATTGATTTTTATATACAGTCGTGGTCAACTAATTAGGGACACGCTTTGGTTAAACCGAATTGTGAATTTATTTTTTATTTTCCAACGAGTCTAAACCATATTCCATATCTCTTACGTGTTTAATAGTATAGTACAAGTATAATTAGTCATTTATGTGCCCGATTATACAAACAATAACAACTTCTTAAACATTAAACCTCTTTACAGTATAGCTGATAGATTATCGTAGTGCTATTTGTTCAAATAATGTTGGCTGGCCATTTAATTAGGGACACTGAGATATTGCGTTCTATTTTCAAAATTTGAATCTCAATTCTTTTTTACTTCTTCTCTTATTGTTTCGTGGTAGTTTTGGCGGCAATCCCGATATTTATTTTAAGTTTTGAAAAATATTTTGAAGAAAAATGGGTAAAAATAAAAGTTGCGATCCAACACTACGAAAAATTATCATGAAGTTTGTTGTCGAGCATGGTTGGCCATACCGAAGGATAGCAGAACATTTAAATTGTTCAAAAACTATGGTATACAATGCAGTGCAACATGTCAGACGCAATAACACAGATTTAAATGTGCCCAGAACAAAAAGATCGAGAAAAACTCAGCGAGGACCGTTCGACGACGTCTGGTAGAAGCAGGGTTGTTCGGAAGAGTGGCTCGCAAAGTACCGTTGTTGAAGAAAGAACATAGAAATGCTCGTTTGGCGTTTGCACGTAAATATGGACATTGGACCTACGCCCAATGGCAACATGTATTGTTCTCTGACGAGACCAAGGTTAATTTGATTTCTTCAGATGGAAGGCAATACGTACGGCGTCCAGTAAAAGCGGAAATGAATCCAAGATTCACAAAAAAGCAGGTGAAACATGGCGGTGGAAACATTAAAATGTGGGGTTCATTTTCTGGACGTGGAGTGGGACCTGTGAGGAAAGTTCAGGGTAACTTAGACCAACATCAATACAAGGCAATATTGGAGGAAACGATGCTTCCCTATGCTGAGGAGCATCTCCCTATTATATGGACGTTTCAGCATGATAACGACCCGAAACATACCGCCCGTTCAGTCAAGTCGTTTCTTACCAGTCAGTCAGTATCGGTGCTAGATTGGCCAGCAAATAGCCCGGACCTTAACCCAATCGAGCACCTTTGGCACGAAATCAAGAAAAAAGTAGCCACTTATCGTACCACAACTTTAGATGAACTTAATGAAGCTTTTTGTGAGGCATGGGCAAACATTCCTGTCGAAACATGCCAGAAACTGATAATGTCTATGCCACATCGGTGTCAAGCGGTAATTACTAACAAAGGTTTTGCTACTGGGTACTGATTTTACACGTAATAAAATGGAGCTGTTAAAGATATTATAATACTGCAGATTATTAGTTTTGTTTAACTCTATTTTTCATTATAGTTTACTGTCCTTAATTAAATGTCCAGCTACAGAATTATACCTTAAAATTGAATACATGTTCAACCTTTGATATTAAATACTTTTTTCTATTTATTTATTCTTTTATTTACAGCCATTTAAAGCATAATAATCGGACCAAATTATGCAAATAATAGTTACTGAGAAATCAATAGGGTTTTATATTTGTATGTACATAACCGGTTATTGTTCTTCACTATCTTGCATGTCCCTAATTAGTTGACCACGACTGTATATAGATAGATAGATTAATCAATACCCGCTACTAACAATATAGGTACCATCAGGGAATTTGTTGTTTGAATATTTTCGTTCGAATTGACTTAAAAATTGTGATGATACCTATAGTACACAATCCGTTTCCTTTAGTATATCGCCTTTCCTCTGCCAAACGCCATAATTACGACATATTGGCCAAAATGATGTAACAACTAACAAGCAAATTGAAACACAATGTAACTAACAAAATAGTATGAAAGGGCAGAGTTCAACATAAGCATAATAAAGATAGAATAAACGATAAATTATGAATGTAACTCATATTTATCAAATAAAAGGTGGTAAAGGGTTAACAAAAACACATTTAGTTTTAAGCATTTATTCTTGAATATGAATTGCATTCATAACATAATAGACAGATACAATTTATGTAAAAAAGTTTTTTTCTAAGTACATTGAGTATGAAACATACAAGAGTTACAATTTTTATGCTTTGGTTTGAGTAGCAAATACATCACAAGTTAGACATAGATCCATTAAATTCAAATTTTGTCAACATTCAAAGCACTAACCTTTTTGATAAACAATATCGATATTATGCTGATATTCAAACTTACTAACACTTAATTTCAATTTGATAGGGCAAGATTTGTCCAGAAGTTTACTATGTTTGAGAATTCTACAGGTATATTATCTAACATCCTACAATTTAAACACATGAGAGATAGTATCACCGAATACATTAAGAAAGCTAGTTGGAATGTTACGAGATTCTTGATTATTTCATTACATTTCATCATCAAAATAGTCAACATGCTCACCCGGGCTGAAGTTACTTTGCTCCAGCACCTTCATGCATTTCTTGGCCGTGACCTCGGGTTTCAGCAGAGTTTGCTGACTCTTGAAAGAGTTAAAAACATCCCGGAGATTCTCATTAACCGTTTCAGAGAGAACATAGTCGATCATTGAAGTCTCTACTGGGCCAGGAGAGTAATTCAGCACTTTAATATGCTTTTTCTCCTCAGCCAGGACTTTAAAATACATCTCCCTGGCAGCTTTACCGCTGCAGTAATAGGCCATGCCGCTCATCGGCTTAATCGCACACAGCGAGGTGATATTAACAATCACCAGCCTCTCCTCAAAATCCTCGAAGATTTTCAAGAACTGAGTGTTCAGAGAGATAACATTGAAGACATTTAAGTCATAGTACTCCCTCAGCTCCGGTACATTCTCCATGCGGCCGGTGTCAACTGCCAAGTTGCCGAGCGATCCGACATTGTGGAAAATTATACTTGTGTCAAATTCATTAATCTTATGCCCCTTGAGAGACATTTTGATGACGTCATTCATCTCTGTGATCGTAGCTTTGGACAAGTCGATAGACTCGTAGATGACTTCGACCTTCTGAGATTTACAGAGAGCTGCTGTTTTGGCTAACTCGTCCTTGTTGCGAGCTAGTATGAGCATCAATGACTTAGGGCCAAGGCGTTTGGAGACTTCGACAGCTATGGCTCTGCCGATACCCTGAGACGCTCCAGTCAAGATACAGTATGTCTTCCCGGACAGGTCGATGTTAGATGCTTGTGCTGCGGCCATGTTTATCTTTTTACTTACGGTGTTTATTGTTCTTCTTCAATAAGACGGTCTCCTTCAGTGTCTCCGATGACGGGATCTAAGTCGCAGCCTTCTCTCATCAACCGGTTGATGCAGTCTTCTCTATAGGCCGCGAGGTTCTCGACCACCTTGTTCTTGGACTTGACTGCTTTCAACTTCCTCTCTGTAAGATTAGAAAAATTTATGAAACAACAATTTGAATCTATAAAAACTTACCTTTTAATAACTTGTAGTTAAGTATATACAAGGCATTAGTTACTCATTAGGCAATGATTGGTGGAGATATTAGAAGGGCATGATCACATTACATTACAGTAACTAACCAGAAACCCGACATAATGAACGACATTGTGCAATATTGACCTATACTATATTTACCTTGATAAGTGTAAGTTAGTTAAGTACCTTTATAATAGTAATTAAATAGTGATATTAGTATTAGTACCGCAAAGACAATAGGTACCTAATAAAGCGAGATACTCCGCCGAGTCGTTCAACTTCTGGGACTCAAGGTCTGGTTTGAAATTATCTTCGAACTCCGAACTGGCCACTTCGTTTTTCACCTCACTGCCCCACGGATCCATCAAATTCTCTGAAGGCAATGCAATATTTGCAATCAATGGTCGAAAAGGCACAGAATTCTAACAACATAAAAATTTATTAAAACTAATACCTAATACCAAAGAATCAACTTACCTATACAAAGGCTGAGCGCCGAATAATAAACATTAACAATTTTGAAACAGTTTTATCTCGAATTTTGCCATGAGAAAGAGAATTGATTGAATGAAAAAAATGGGCGAACGAAACGAAGCGAATTTGCTGTTTGTTTGACAACTTTGACAGATGCTTGTCGCGATAGGTAGATATGTCAATGTCAGATGTCAAAATATCATTATCTATCATTGTCAGTTAGCAAGACGTAAAACTAATTAATATAATACAATCAGTCACAGCAGAGGGAAAAATAATTGAATTGAAATAATTTAATAAATAAATAAAAAAACATGTTTGCGTTTGCGTTGAATAGGACATTTCACATGCTCAAAATGGTGAAGGAAAACATCGTGTAGAAACCATTTAGTAGGTAGGTATTCTTTTAATAGCAATAGGCTCACATGCTAAATGTGAGTTATTGCCAAATTTAAAGTTAAGAGGATAGGTGCCTAGTCAGAGACAAGTCTCTGACTAGGCACTAGGCACCTCTTGAAACATCTTTGGACCTGAGCGCTAAAAAGGATGTCTACCATACTAGCGGGAATACAGATTTACAGTATAGGTAGGTACCTAGTATTTTTGTTGGTACGTTTTTTTGAGGTGGCTTGGCTTAGTTACTTGGGTAAGTATAATACTTACACCTACCTATGGGAAACGGTAAATAGGTAGGTACCTACCCACCTACCTAGGACTAGGAGTAGGTCCTAGCATTAATTGCCCGAAAAATGTATAAACTTCTCTTTTTACCTAGGTAGGCAAGTAAATACCTACCTACCCAAGTAGAGACTATAATAAATAGGCCAGTCAGACAGACTAGACACCAAACCACCCCGGAATGCGGTGGCCCGCACTAACCAGACCGACTGTAGGTACCTACCTACAGGCGATCCTCAACAGTGTTTAAAAGGTCGAAGGTAGGTAGTGCTACCTACTAGCCAATCTATACTAATAGTAGGTACCTACCTACCTATATAAAAGATAGATAAATATGCAGGTACCTATAGTTATGTATCTGCTTGCTTTCCTCTGTTCAATCAAACCCGATGTGAATTTTAGTGACTTGCACGTAAGTGACGTAGGTAGGTACCTAGTTAGGTACAAATAGTAACATTTTGTTCTACTGTTTTTATAACCACGTCACTGATTTGTAACTAATCTAAACGCTGATCGTTATTTAAAAAATGGTCTTTATTACGAGAAGAAAAGAGTCTAAATTGGATTGGTTGATGGCAATTAGCGATAAAAGCAGTTTTCACGGAGCAGCGAGCGGTAGACGCAGCTGCTCCCCCGCCCCGCGCGTCTCTGATGGTTCCCCCCGCCTCATGCACACCCCTCGCGTGTCGCGGGATCAAAGAATAAGTAGTGAAGATAAGAAGCCGAGTACCTATAATTTTAAGTTTTGTTTCGTAGCTTGTCTCTTGGAGGCAGGCAGACATCCACATCCAACATAACTATTTAACAAGATTTATTTGAACGTGTTTACAATCAGCTAAATAACGAGTGAGTAGAGAATGCAATGTAAGTAGGTGCCTACCTAGGTACCTACCTATTGTAGATTAGTAAACGTACTCGTAGATGTTTATTTTTTATTAGTTTCTGCTGTTGAAATGTGTATAGAATTATTTATTTCATTTTTTTATGCTTGCTTTGTTTTTGCTTTGTAGGGTCAAAGACCCTGTTATGGTGACTACCCCGGTATTGGTCATTTTCAATAACTAAGCATAGCAAACGAACTTGTTTAAAATATATAGTTAATACATTTAATTCTTTGTCTATGTTCCGTTTTGATTAGTGACAGTTGTGATGCATTATGCGTCTAGATGTGATTGACCACAACTAGATATTTTCCGTTTTGTCTATATAAATTTGAATAATTCATAAATAAATATCGCCTGTTACAAAACCTTTGCTTAACCTAAAAGATAATATTTTTCGTCGTTTTAATATTTTTTTCAGTATAAAATAATTATTTAATAATTATTAATTAAATAATTAATTAAATAATTAATAATTAATTAAATAATTAATAATTAATTAAATAATTAATAATTAATTAAATAATTAATAATTAATTAAATAATTAATAATTAATTAAATAATTAATTATTTAATAATTAAAATGTTGTCACACAATGAAAAAACAACTAAAACACAAAACAACAACACCAAATACCTTTCCCCAAGCCGGACAGCGGTCACCGTGGGGAAATATGCCCGCAACCCTTCAGTGAATGAAACACCACTACCACTTGATCAAGATCAAAAACAACAACAACAACCGAAACAATTCATAAGACACAAAAAAGAAAATTACAATAAATTATACATTACAACCCTAAATGTAAAAACATTAATGACACAAGAACGACAAACAGAACTGGAACAAGCATTAGAAACAATAAACTGGGATATACTGGGAATCTGTGAGGTCCGAAGAATGGGAGAAGAAATCTTAGAGATCCCAAACAAATATGTACTGTACTACAAAGGAGAGAAAAGTGGCAGCTATGGAGTTGGATTCTTAGTAAAAGCAAACCTAAAAGATAATATCGAAGAATTCATCGGAAAATCAGAAAGAATTGTAATACTAAATATAAAACTACCTGGATTTCAAGAAAAATGGTCAATTATACAAATATATGCACCACATGAACATAAGGCATCTGAAGAAAAAGACAAATTTTACGATGAACTAACCACAGCAATGCAAGACACTCATAGAAACAAAATTGTCATGGGAGACTTTAATAGTCAAATAGGTGACATAATCCAAAATGAAGAGAAAGTGAGAGGCATACATAGTTGCGGAAAAAGAAATGACAATGGAAAACGATTAATTAACTTTGCAAATGAACATAATCTAGTCATCACTAACAGCCTCTTCAAAAAACAACCTAAAAGAAAGTGGACTTGGAGATCCCCCGATGGCAAAACTCACAACGAATTAGACTTCATACTTACCAACAAAGCAAAAACTTTCCTTGATGTAGACGTGGTAAATACATTTAACTTCAATACAGATCACCGACTAGTTAGAGGAACTCTCTTAAGTAAAGAACCCAAAAAAGCAAGAAGACCTACGCAACATCTAAATGGCTGCATGCAAATTCCTGAAGATATCTTAAAAAAGCAAGAACTGCACATACAGCAAAAAATGAATGAAGTTAGCACCGCATCAACCCAAGAAAAGTACAATATGTTTGAAAATGAAATAAAACAGTTAAACGAGAAATTCTCGATTAAATCAAAGGAACAGGACAAGATTGGTGAAGAAGCTAGAAATCTACTTTTAACTCGAAAAACCCTACTCACAAACCGTAAGAAATACAAAAAAGAAATAACAGAAACCAGCAAACAAATAACTAAAAGCATTAGGAAATTCAGAAAAGAAACAAGAACTAAAACTATCTTAGAATATGTCAGGAAAACCGGAGGTATAAGAAAAGCTGAGAAAAAACTACGTGAGAACACAACCTGGATACCAAACATAAAGGACAAATCAGGATCATCAACTGCCAATAGAGAATCCATTCTGAAAACTGCAACAAATTTCTACAAATACCTGTATAATGACGAAATAGGAACTGCAACAGAGGACTTACAACTAAAAACACGACATTACGAAAGCCAAGAAGAACGAGTGCCTCCTTTCACTACTAGCGAAATCAATAAAGCAATCTCAACGCAGAAAGACAACAAAGCCCCAGGAGATGATAAAATAAACAATGAGATTCTCAAAGGAACTAAAAGTATTATCCTCGAGCCAATGAACAACATCTTTAATGAAATCTTAGAAAAAGAATACATACCAAAACAGTGGTCACAATCAACCATAACTTTAATTCATAAAAAAGGGGACAAGAACCAAATTGAAAACTATCGACCAATAAGTCTGACCTCCAATATTTATAAAATTTTCTCCAAGGTTATGCTGGGCAGAATAACTAAAATATTAGATGAAAACCAAACAAGAGAGCAAGCTGGATTCAGAAGTAACTTCTCAACAATGGACCACATTCACACAATAAAACAAATTATCGAAAAATGTAATGAATACAACAAAGTTTACTACTTGGGTTTTGTAGACTATAACAAAGCGTTTGATTCCATTAAACATGAACGTCTATGGGATGCACTGAAACAACAAGGAGTACAAATTAAATACGTCAGAATAATAAAACAAATATATATTAATAGCTCAGCAAAAATAAGATTGGAAAGGGATGGAGAAGAATTTCCGATTAAAAAAGGAGTAAGACAGGGAGACCCCTTATCACCAAAATTGTTTTCAGCCATTTTAGAACAAATTTTCCGTAACCTAAACTGGGACACATATGGCTTAAATGTGAATGGAGTACAACTAAATCATCTTAGGTTTGCCGATGATCTTATATTGATAACGAATAATCCAGAAACACTTGAAAAAATGCTACAACAGCTAACAGAAGAGAGTACAAAGGTGGGCCTAAGTATGAATACACAAAAAACCAAATTAATGACAAACAGCAGTAAAATCATAATAAAAGTCGACAACGAAGTCATAGAATATGTAGAAGATTATACATACCTTGGGCAAATCATATCACCAGCACATCAAATGTCCAAAGAAGTGGATCAAAGAATCATTAACTCATGGAAACGATATTGGTCATTAAAAGAAATTATGAAAAATAAGGAAATTCCAATTAGTGCAAAGAGGAAAGTTTTTGATAGTTGCATCTTGCCTTGTTTAGCATATGGGTGCCAGACATGGTCACTAACAAAAACGAATGTTAATAAAATAAAAGTTTGTCAACACAGCATGGAGAGAAGCATGATCAACATCAAAAGGGCAGACAGGAACACCCTTAAATCTATAAGGAAACAAACAAAAGTGAAAGAAGTAACAGAATACATGAAAAGGATAAAGTGGCGTTGGACTGGGCACATGATGAGAGACAAAAGAGAGAAATGGTCAAAAGATATAACAGAATGGTATCCCCGGGATGGGAACAGAGCAAGAGGCAGACAAAAAAAGCGATGGGAAGACGACCTCAAAGAAATAGCAGGACCAACCTGGCGAAGAACAGCCAAAAATCGAAATGAGTGGAAGTCACTGGAGGAGGCCTATGTCGAAAGACAAGCTGAGGCGTAACTGTGTATACTAGCATGAAATGTAAATTAATTAGTACATAAATCAGCAATAAAGGCTATTATTATTATTATTATTATTATTAATTAAATAATTAATTAAATAATTAATAATTAATTAAATAATTAATAATTAATTAAATAATTAATTATTTAATAATTAAAATGTTGTTAAAATGGGCACAACCAGCGCTCTCACCCTATATTTTATGTCAAAGCTAAAATATCATTTAGCAGATTTAGGTTGACCAGACACTTCACTAGACAGCAGTTGAAAGAAGTTCGGTTCTGCAATAACTTTCGTGAATTAAATTTGATTTTAAACATTATTATTTTTATCAGTTTGTACGTTATTGTAGGTACGTATTGCTTGTACCTACCTATTCATGAACATTAATCGCTATAATCTACGATCGGGCTTTCATGATATTTGGTTCAAGGAAACATCTCAGTTCTTTAGTTTTAACGAGGAGAGACGAAATTATTTTTCTGGCAGTGGATGGTCATGGAACGCAAGATTATGCCCCTTTGTCGTTTAAATAGTTTAAAAAACCGGCCAAGTGCGAATGGGACTCGCGCACGAAGGGTTCCATTATTTTATGGGATGGGAGCCCCACTTAAATATTTTTAGTAAGTAGGTAGGTAAAGTAAAGTAAAGTAAAGTAAAGTAAAAGTTTATTAGGACAGAAAAAAAAAATAACACTGGTACAAAGGTGAAGCACAAAGGAAATTGTAACATTATTAATTGTCTCACTTACAATATCACACTAGCGTACCTTGGTTAGCTCTGTTCCCCGCACTAGGTCTCTTTCGAGCCTGTATAGCGGGTTACAGCTCAAAACAGAAATATTTAATCATCTGTAAAAAGATCGACTGTCTTGCTATCACGGTTCATGAGAAACAGCTTTGTGACAGACGAATAGCGAAGTCTTAGTATTAGGGACCCTTTTTTACTCTTTGGGTACGGAACCCTGAAAAACGGTGATAGATAAAATTAGATATTGTTGTGCAAGATTTAAAAAAAGCCAATTTTTATATGAATAGGACTTAGTAAGTATGATTCATGCAACATGGCTTTGTTTAAACCCACGAACTGAACTGTCTGACGATCAGACGATTCAGTCCATTATCTTGGGATTGGTATATCTGCCCGTCAAAAGTGTTTGGTCGGCGCGGCGCGGCGGGCCGTAGCTCGCGCCGCCATTCTGGATATTTTGACGGGAAGGTCGGTCACGTGACCTGGCGGCGGCGGCGGTGGCGGCGGCGCGAGGGGGAGAGGCGCGGGGCGCCGGCTAGACTCTCCAGTAGCCGAGCCATCCGTCTGCCGCTTCGACCGCGGCCGGTCGCCGGAATCCACGCCCCGAGCTCGCGAGTCGCATCGCATCGAGTGCCCGCCTGCCTCGAACCTCGAACATAATATCGGGACGGACGACGCGAATGTCGCTCGAACTTTCTTATAGGATTTTTGGGATCGTTTATGCGAAGGAAGGGAATCGTGCGAGAGAACGGTGAATCCGACCGGAGAGTGCACCAGCAGCGCCGTCAGCACGGCGACGAGGTTACTTGCGTATTTTTCGCACGTTCGTGCGTGTGGCTGTGGGGCGGAGACGCCGGGCCGGAGCGGCGAGGACAGGCGCGCGGCGCGGCCCGGCGCGCGGCAGACATGGCTTTCGCGCGCGCGAGACGCGTCGCGGCGCGCCTTCGCATTCGCCTTCCCCGCTAGAGGGACATGCGGCCCCTCGCGCCCGAGCCATGGACGTAGTGACGCCGCATATCACCTCCGTGCTGAAGACTTACCGCGCCAGCGCGCCGCGCAGCCTGCAGGGCCCGGGCGGCGCGCGCGAGCGGGCCCCCGGGGCCCCCGACCCGGCCCCGGGAGCCCCTGGAGCACCCCCGGGGGCCCAGGGGCCTTCGCCGGTCGCGGCGCCCCCGCTGCTGCTGGCCGCGGACACCGAGCTAGGCGAACGAGGAGAGACTCTGCTCGAAGGGGAACCGATCGCGTGCTTCGGCGTCGGAGGCGAACGACGCTTGTGTCTGCCGCAGATCCTCACTTCGGTGCTGACCGACTTCACGCTGGAACAGATCAACCGCGTGTGCGACGAGCTGCAGATCTACTGCTCGCGCTGCACGAGCGAGCAGCTGCACGAGCTGAAGTCGACCGGCGTGCTGCCGCGCTCTGCGCCGTCGTGCGGGCTGATAACGCACACGGATGCGGAGCGGTTGTGCGCCGCGCTGCTGCACGCGCCGCGCGGATCTCGGCCGCACAAGCTGCCGGGGCCGCGCGTCTACCACGAGTGCTTCGGAGGAGCGAGAGGAGTGCTGGCTCCTGGGCCTGGGCTGGTGCAGTGTCTGGAGTGTCGCGCGTTGTACGCTCCTCGTCGCTTCGTGTCGCATTCGCACTCGCAGGAGCACCGCACGTGCCATTGGGGCTTCGACTCTGCGCGTTGGCGTCGCTTCCTTCTTCCTGCGGAAGAGGACCACGACAAGGAGAAGTGTGCCGCGTTGTTGGACGAGCTGGCTGCGCGCGAGACGCCCCCCGCCCCCAAGCAGCAGCAAGCTCACCACCAATCCTTGCCGGTCAAACGAAAACAGGTGAGTTCATTTGATATATCGTGCTAGTAAAGGACTAAAGGAGATGCGTCTACTGCCTGAATTTCTTCGACATTGTTGTGACATGTTTTACATCCGCCGTGGAAGACGAAAATTCGTTGTTATGTTGTTAGGAACCAAGGTAGGTACCTACCTACAATATTAGTAGGTAGGGTAGTACCAACCTACCAATATTGTAGCTAGCTAGGCTAGGTATAGTATCTATCTATTTACTGAACGTTTTCAAAAAGCTATCCAAACAAAAACCCTTTTAATTGGTAGATAACGGAGTAATTAATGAAGTAGGTATCTAAGTACTTACAATGTACCTAACTTAGTACACCCGTACCTACTATATACTTATCTTTAAGTATAGTTGGTAGGTAGGTACCTACCTTGTTCGATAGATGGGTAAGTAGTTAGGTAGGTAGGTTTATCTAATCGCCAGACTCGGACAGCTAGTTAAGCGCATTGTTTATCCAACGCGAGAATCCGCGAGATAGGTATGATGAGCTTTGACTTAAGACGGGACGATTTCCAGACAGCACTCCCTAAACTATAGTATCTATGTCTATCTGCCTAGATAGGTATGGCTGTACTGTACCTATACCTACATAATAGTGGGCAGTATAGCGACAGAAAGTGTGAATGGGAACGTCGGAATAGGAAGACCTCGGCGTATTTTCCTGGACCAAATTAGTGACGTTTTGAAAAAATCCCAGGTCAAGAGAACTCTAAACCGACGAGCATACACGAGGAATGTTATGAGGGTGAATGGAGCAAAAGAAGTATGTCAGGATCGTAGCAAGTGGAAAACTGTGTTCTCTGCCTACCCCTCTGGAAAACAGGCGTGATTTTATATATTATGTAAAGCGAAAGAGACTATCCTCACCGCCTATGGGTTTATCTTACCTAGCTAAACATAAGATTAATCTCATGAGAGATCTCGTAAGAGAGCTAGATTAGTCTCGGCTCGTGGTACCTACCTACTACGCAATTTTTTTCTAGCTTGTATATATAGCCCCTCTTAAGACAAAACTCAATACCTACCTACATAACTGATAGTTAGGTATCGATTACCTACCTACAATCTACATTCTTGTTTGATAGTGTGCGTGCTTTGATAGAAAGGCTTAAATCCTAACCAAAACAAGAATCCGTTAGCAATAGCCAAAAAAAAGTCTTGTTGGAATTCCCAAATCCAATTTGATAGAAACGGAAGTAGGTAGGAAAGTAGTAATGGAAATGGGACAGGATAAAAACAGGACTAGAACTACGCAGAACGTGCTAAGTACCTACCTCAATTCCAATCAAATCATTGCAATGACGTAAAGAAGAGATGCCAACAGGATATTATAGAAGCCGGAAGCGAAAAATTCCGAGATTTTTTTGAAGTATATACCTACTCGGTAACTAGGTAACCCCACAAATCACGATTGTTATTATGGGAGCCCCACTTACATTTTTATTTTATTCTGTTTTTAGTATTTTTACCCTTACCCCCTTCCATTGTCCGTACCATTTCGGAAGCGAACCCTAAAAATTACACTATTAAAATTGCAAAAATATAATGTGACGTCACAGTTCTGTTAGGGTTGTGGGCTTGCCCATAGAGCCCACAACGGTGGATCCGCGCTTGACTACAATGATAGATTATACAACAACAACACACTATAGTCACGCTATAATAGCTATATAATATAAAACCTACAAAGGCAATAAGTAGTAGGTATATTAGTAGGTACCTACTTGTTTACCAAAATGGCCTTGAAACCCATCCATCCGTTAAATAAAGGTAAATATTTCGACAGCTTTAATAGCTACCGCCTGCGGTCTCGCTCGCGTGGTACATAGATAAAAAGTATCATATATGCTATTCCAGGAGATAAGCTGTGTATATTCCCAGTTTCATTCAAATCCGTTTGGTAGTTTAGTTTTACAAACATAAACATTCTCACAAATTTTTGGATTTACACGTATTTGCCGTCATTTTATCTAACTTTAATTTTTTGTATTAAACGTTTGTTTTGGTACAAAAGTTCGTGTATTGTTATTCACATGATATTTTCCACTATATCTATTGTTTTCAAAATGTAAACATGTAAAACGAACCACGAGTTATCGAGTCTAGATCTGGGATAGGTAATATTAAGGTGACTGAAAATATAGTATCAGTAGCGGAAATTCAGAGATCGTTTCAGCTACCCGAATCACCCCTTTAATGTATATTTCGCGATTTTTTGTAGTTTTTGAATTAACAAAGAATAAATGTGTGCTTTTTAGGGTTCCGTACCCAAAGGGTAAAAACGGGACCCTATTACTAAGACTTAGCTGTCCGTCTATAACAACAAATGCTAAAAACAAAATAAATATTTTAGTGGGGCTCCCATACAACAAACGTGTTTTTTTTGGCGTTTTTTATAGATAATGGTAAGGAACCCTTCGTGCGCGAGTCCGACTAGCACTTGGCCGGTTTTTTTTATTAAAGTGATCCTAGCAGATGCATAAATATTTGTTAAATAAGGTTTAAAGATTATGATTGACTAAAAAAAATTATGGATTGCTGAGATCAAAAAGTCGCCTAAAAATTTAAGGGTTGACTTCTAATATTTGCCTGTGGACTTCCGCTTCACACAATTTTTTTGGTCACTGATTAATATTTTGTAATATTCCAAAATCTATCTGAAATGTTCTAGAATATCTTATCTTATCTTTTAAAAAAATGTTTGCTCACGTGTCCGAGTGTTCAGTAGCGAAGTTTCTCGGTTACCAACCGAGATAAAGGCTATTGATATTATCATCTACCTCTACCTACCTTTATACCTTAAATATTGAAACTTTAAATGTTGATGGACATTTTAAACATCGCCATATTACCGTAAACTAAGCAAGGCGTGTTCTATGGGAAATAGATTACTGATGGAATACTTATGTACATCTTTTTGTAAATACATATTACACCCAGACACAGGACAAACATCCATGTTCATCGCACAAATGTTTATCCCGGGTAGGAAACGAAACCATAATCTACAGCGCAGAAGGCAGAGCTACTAGGCTACTACCAACTGAGCTTTGAGTAGGGCTGCCATCCGTCCGATTTTCCCCGGATTTGTATATTTTATTACGTAATAACAACAAATACTAAAAACAGAATAAAATAAATATTTAAGGGGGGCTCCCATACAACAAACGTGATTTTTTTGCCGTTTTTATAGATAATGGTACGGAACCCATTCGTGCGCGAGTCCGTCTCGCACTTAACCGGTTTTTTCAAAACGTCACCAATTTGGTCCAGGAAAATACGCCGAGGTCTTCCTCTTCCAACGCTCCCTTTCACACTCGCCTTATATATTTTATTACGTACTAGCGACCCGCCCCGGCTTCGTACGGGTGCAAAGCTGATACCAAAATATATTACAGAATGTCTTTGTATACTCGTTAACAGCATTTAAAATTTAAAAAAAAAGTCGCGCTGATTTGAAATCTTAAAATTATCAGTGGTTCTCTAATAATATTAAGCATGTTATTATACATATAAACCTTCCTCCTGAATCACTCTATCTATTAAAAACCGCATCAAAATCCGTTGTGTAGTTTTAAAGATATAAGCAAACATACATACAGACATACATACAGACGCGGGAAGCGGAAAGCGACTTTGCTTTATACTATGTAGTAATTACGTATGTTACTAGTATGTCTAAAGTGAAGAATCAGATCAAAGTGATAAATTTGCCCTTTATGAGCCATGTAATCGCAAGTTTACCATGAGACCCGTTTTTATCACTCACTCGATCACCGTTTTTCCATCTTATTGCTACTTCATTCACTTGACCATTGGTAATAAAATATTCTTCTAATATATAAAATTCCTCCGAAACGGCTTGACCGTTTTTAGAGTTCCGTACCCAAAGGGTAAAAACGGGACCCTATTACTAAGATTTCGCTGTCCGTCTGTCTGCACAGGGCTGTAACTCAAGAACGGTTATAGCTAGATAGGTGAAATTTTCACAGATTATGTATTTCTGTTGCCGCTATAACAACAAATAAAAACACTACTAAAAACAGAATAAAATAAATATTTAAGGGGGCTCACATACAACAAACGTATTTTTATACCGGAAACCTTCGTGCGCGAGTCAGAGTCGCACTTGGCCGGTTTTTTTTTTAATTTTGGGGATGTTTTTCGTATTTTAAAGTAGTATCTACTTACATCTACAGAAAATTTCATCTTAATCCGTTTTGTCGTTTAGAATTGATTATGGCACAAACATTTATATACAAACTCACAAACTTTCGCATTTATAATATTATTATTTTGTTTTCAATCAGACTGTATGTTTGAATGCTTTTAAAGCTTGAACTAATTCATCACTTCGAGCGTAACATTAATATATTGCATGTCGGAGAACCATTTAACCTGTCTGCCACCGCTCGCAAAATTTAATTTCTGGCTAACGTTATTACGTTCCATGAATTGATGCATCTGGATCCATACCACAGGACCCAAAAGTAATATTAGAACAATATTACTCGTCTCGTGGTGTGATCGTGACAACGCTATACGCTATTGCTCGTATTGACCCGTGACATACTTTGTCCTGTCCCGTCCCGTGTAGTCAGGTCAGATTTTTTGAACACCAACGCCATCTATACCAAAATAATCCCTGTTGCATTTTTTTATCATTTTGGGAATGTTTTTCGTATTATAAACTATACGATCACGACTGTAACCCCGAAGTACGGTAGACATCCTCTCAGATCTCCAGGCACGGTCTTGTGGTACGGCCACTGTTAGGTATTGTGTGTGTGTCTGATCGGCACTTCGCTTAATTTCAATTTGATATAACATCGTGTGAGGTTTAAATTGATTTAAAGGATATCACCTCAGATATTTCAATAACCTATCTATTAAAGGCGGCCTCCATTGTTGAGTAAAGCTATATAAAGTACTAGCGACCCGCCCCGGCTTCGCACGGGTTTAATACATATAAACCTTCCTCCTGAATCACTCTATCTATTAAAAAAAACCGCATTAAAATCCGCTGTGTAGTTTTAAAGATATAAGCAAACATACATACATACAGACGCGGGAAGCGGAAAGCGACTGCTTTATACTATGTAGTGATAAGGTACTAGCTGACCCGTGACAGACGTTGTCCTGTCAAATTTTAATAATCGTATAGGCAAAAGCAATTTCAGGCAACTTCGAATTTTTTCCCTACAAACCTTGTACTGATAAAATAAATTACGAATTTTGGTAGAATGCGTATCATTCATTAGTTAAAAATGCGTTGCTATGGCGACTAAATGTTTTTAGTCTGTGATGTCAGATTTGTTGCACACCAACGCCATCTATACCAAAATCATTCTTTTTGCTTTTTTTCATCATTTTCGGTTGTTTTTCGGATTATAAGTTCCTCCTTTTATTTTGATTTGTTATCTACATACTACAGCAAATTTCATCTTAATCCGATTTCTCGTTTATTTTTGATTAGGGAACAAACATAGCAGCCTTATCACAAACTTTCGCATTTATAATATTACTAGCCGACCCGTGACAGACGTTGTCTTGTCAAATTTCAATAATCGAATAGAAAAGACTGAACGTTTTTAGTCTGTGATGCCAGATTTGTTGCACACCCGCGCCATCTATACAGAAATCATCCATTTTGCGTTTTTTATCGTTTTGGGGATGTTTTTCATATTTTAAAGTAGACTATTATTTATTCGGGCATTATATCTACATCTACAGCAAATTTCAACTTAATCCGTTTTGTCGTTTAGGCCTGATTGAGGAACAAACATACATACAAACTCACAAACTTTCACATTTATAATATTATTAGGATTAGGATCACCACGCCTGGCGGTCTTGTGTGACTTTACAATGTCGTCCAACCATCGGACATATCAATAATCATCATCATTATTCGGCGATTACATCTTCTAACTTAAGAGCTTGATGATTGCTTGATGCAGCACATCTGTTTCCTCCAGCGCCTCCTTAACTTCCTTATACGACACGACAGCTATTTTCTCTTTTATCTGGCTCATGTAGTTCATTCGTGGCCTTCCTCTTCCTCTCTTCCCTTTCTTTCCATTATGGTCTTTATGAAACTGTCGTGCCGTATGAGGTGGCCAACCATCTTCCCTCTTCTGTTCTCAATCGTTGTTAATAGCACCCTTTACATGGTTCTAATGGTACAATACTCTTTGATATGATCCAAAAAAGCTTTTACTGCAAAAAAGCTTTCAGAGGCGATCGTCTTATGACTGCTGTTATTATTAGCTGTGTTAAAAATTTATTTGAAAAAAAAATGCCAATAGGGTCACGACTGTAATCCCCAATTACAGTAGACATCCTCGCAGATCTCCAGGCACTCAGATCTAAAGGGGTTAGGCAGAGGCACGTCCAAATATTACTTTTGGCACATGCCTACATATTGCATTATGAATACACAACATTTTATGACAGAGTGTCGACTCTGTTGTAAAATACAATTACAATTTTTTCCTAATATTTTTGACCACCAATATTACTTAGGTTTATTCTGATGCACAAATTTCTTGTATTTCTCCTAATTTTTTGTTACTATTTTGTCTGAGCATGGTAACGGCAAGTTCTGTTAACAGTTAACTTTGCTGCTTGGTATCTTCGCAATTTGCTACTGTAAAATTAATGGCAGCGCAGTATCGAAGTTTCGTATCTTTCCAAATTATACTCGTACTAGCAGTCCGCCCCGGCGTCACACGGGTGTAATAATGATATTATGGGTATTTTTTCACACGTTGGGTTACATTATCGAAGTTTTCATACGGATCCCTAATAGTTAGACATATGGTATTACACACTTTTTTGTAGATGTTTTCTATAAAACTGTAGTACATCCACTTTGCTCTAATGTCAATAATTTCCGCAGCATACGCGATATAAAGATTTTTGAATTTGTGCTGAGGCTCTTTAGTTATTATTATTATTATTATTTTTTATTGTTTACTTACTTAGTTACGTACGTAGTACTTTTAATAATTATTCTTGTTTGAGCCTTCACCTTGTTCGATTGGCATCACACTGGAGCTCTACATAGCTTTAAGAAAAGGATCATTAAAAAAAAGGTAGACCCCAAGCCGTGTTTGTTGCCTGATTCTTCTAGGCTTGGTCGCGTGGAATCGGCGTAGCTTCACCTAGTTCCTAAGACATTTCAAAGAGATCCTTGTGATTTTATTGAAATAAATGATTTTTGAATTTGAATTTGAATTCGTTCTGTCATTCTGTGCAAATTTCGATAATCGCATAGAGTAACGCACTTTGCTCTGACGACTGATGTCAACACGGATGTCAGATTTTTTGCACACCAGCGACATCTATAGCAAAATCTTCTCTTATCCAATTTTTATAAATTTGGGATGTTTTTCGTATATTAAAGTTGTCTATGTTTTATTCGGGCATTATAATCCACATCGACAGCAAATTTCATCTTATTACTTTTTTTTTTAATTATAAATACGGCTAATTACCACGTTTTTTCTTGTATTGCTGATGTTTCGAGGCAATTCAGATGCTCTTCATCATGAGCATCGCTCGCGACCGCGATCAATGGCAGATCGGCGAATACTCCGTTAATCCGTTTTGTCGTTTAGGCCTGATTGAGGCGCATACAAACTCACAAACTTTCGCATTTCTAATATGACTGGCCTCACAGCCCAGTTGGTAGTAACTCTGTCTTCTGCGCTGTAGGTTGTGGGTTCGATCCCCACCCAGGGCAAATATTTGTGTGATGAACATAGATGTTTGTTCTGTGTCTGGGTGTTACTATGTATATAAGTATGTATTTACAAAAAATAAAAATAAAAAAGTATATAAGTATTCTATCAGTTATCTGGTTCCCATAGTACAAGCTTTGCTTAGTTTGGGGCTAGATGGCGCTGTGTGTAAAGTCCGCCAATATTTATTTTTATTTATTTATTTATAATATTATAAATAATTTATAACCGGTGCTTTCGACGTCTAAGCCAGACAAAATGAGCAGTTTTCTGTACAGCTCAATCTTAGAAGATCAACCAGCAATTTACCTGCCACATAATTTAAACTAGTATCGAAACTGTCTGAGTAAAAGCACGTCTGCAGCAACACGTCACGGTTGTTCAAAAATGTATCGTAACGCGTTTCGATACGGTGTGTTGTTGTGTGGAGAATATTGACAGATGCGGGTACTTGAGGCTTGAAGATCAAGAGCAACACATTACATCTCCGAACAATGGCTGCGTCTCAGCGCATGCGCGAGTAGTAATTATGCGTGCGTGACATGCAGCTATAGTTAACGACGCATGAAGCCAGCATCATCGCAGACCGGTCGTATGCCATTTCATCATGAGCCTAGCAAGAGCCGGTACAAGTAAATCAACGTCTGTGGGAAATTAGCCTTGCAGTTTCTCGATTTGTTGCATGAAATAAATAAATATTTGTAGACATTATCACACAGCGCCATCTAGCCCCAAACTAAGCTAAGCTTTTACTATGGAGACTAGATAACTGATAGAATACTTGAATACTTTTCTTTTGTAAATACATACACAGATTCAACATCTATGTTCATCACACAAATATTTATCTTGGGTGGGGATCGAACCCACAATCTACAGCGCAAAAGGCAGAGCTACTACTCTGCCACTCGACAGCTAAATATTAATTTACTTAATCTGCACTATTTTTTTTGTGTAACATTTGTCTACTTTAATAATTAAAAATAATAATTATTTTTAAGCAAATAGTTATGTTATTTTAAGTTTTATTTCTAAATCAAGTGTAGCGTGTGATGGTCTTTGAATTTGTGCTGAGGCTCTTTAGTTATTATTATTATTATTATTTTTAATTGTTTACGTACTTGAGTAGTACTTTTAATTATTATTCTTGTTTGAGCCTTCACCTTGTTCGATTGGCATCACACTGGAGCTCTACATAGCTTTAAGAAAAGGATCATTAAAAAAAAGGTAGACCCCAAGCCGTGTTTGTTGCCTGATTCTTCTAGGCTTGGTCGCGTGGAATCGGCGTAGCTTCACCTAGTTCCTAAGACGTTTCAAAGTGATCCTTGTGATTTTATTGAAATAAATGATTTTTGACTTTGACTTTGACTACCAACTGAGATGTGTGGCTCACAAGTAACAAGTAAAGGTTTTTCTGTTGACTAGGTTGGTTTTTTCAAATTACTCGGACAACAAAAATCTCTCGTTATGTCTTTATCGTTATCACACATTATTGAAACACCAATGAGGCTATTTTGTAAAAACATGATTATCATGTTATGATATTTATACCAATATTTATTGATACTGAATACAATAATATATACGCTTTTTATGCTGTTTAGGCACCTACAGCTACGCTTCCAATACAATACCAACGCAGCGTAGGTATAGGTGCATAAACAGTGAATAGTAACTATGAAAAGTGTACAGATTAGGTATTTTCTAACATTAGGATTGCATTCAACATCATAACATGATAATCATGTTTTTTTACAAAGTAGCCCCGCAGATTATTCTGTCATAATCAAGTCATAATATTTATATGATAGTTGAATACATAGCATGAAGGACAGATAAGAGTCCTAAATGGGTTTGCTAAACGCTATTGTGAAAGCATATTAATATGACTGACACCAATCATCACCTATTTATCGAATCTCTGTTTTCAAACTGGTATCTTTCCCAAACGACTAAAACAGTCAATAATTACCCCGGTATATAAGAGTGGCGACCAAGCGGATGTCAATAATTACAGGCCGATTTCTGTACTACCATCAATATCTAAAATTCTAGAAAAACTTATAAATAAAAGATTAATTAATTACCTAAATACATTTGGACTACTAGCAGAATCGCAGTACGGATTCAGAAATAATAGATCTACTGAAGACGCTGTCACAGAACTCACTACTTATATTGTTGAACAAGTGGATCATGGTAATAAGTGCCTGGCTGTATATCTTGATCTAAAAAAAGCCTTTGACACCGTTTATGTCCCCACTCTTATAAAAAAGCTAGAAAACATTGGAATCAGAGATAAAGCACTGTCCTTACTCGAAGACTATCTTAATAACAGGACACAAAGGGTTAAAATCGGTCAGTTTGTAAGTGGAGACTTAAATGTTACGTATGGTGTCCCACAGGGTAGCGTTTTGGGGCCGACTTTATTCTTAGTTTATATTAATAACCTCTGTAAGTTGCAAATAGGTAATGCCAAAATCATCTCGTATGCTGACGATACTGCGATCGTATTCTCAAGCACAACATGGAGCAGGGTTCGCTCTGAAACCGAAACAGGACTATCTATTGTTGCTAAATGGCTAAAAGATAACCTTCTCACCCTTAATGCCCAAAAGACGTTCTTTGTGTGTTACGCTATCCAAAATCGTACCCAACCAGCAAGTGACTACAGTATTCGTATCCATAACTTCGAAAACCCCCACCATAGTCATGATTGTGACTGCCCAGCTATCCATAAAGTGCCCTATATTAAGTACCTAGGAGTTACAATAGATCAAAGAATGTCTTGGTTTCAGCAAATTGAAGCGGTTAGCATAAGAGTAAGAAAAATGATGTGGATTTTTAAAATCTTAAGACACATTGCATCAAATGATATATTAAATAGAATTTACACATCTCTTGTTCAATCGATTCTTACCTACTGCCTGCCAATATGGGGCGGAGCTGGTAAAACTAAATTCATGGAACTTGAAAGGGCTCAGCGGGCACTAATAAAAGTTATTTACTTTAAATCCTATAGATACCCTACGATAGAATTATATAAAACATGCAAATTATTAACTGTTAGAAAACTATACATTGTAAATGTCATTTTAAAACTTCACAAAACCTTAACCTACAACCATGCAATGTTTGAAAAAAGAAGAAAAGACAAGGTTGTTAAAATTCATGTTACCAAAACTACTTTTGGCAGTAATCAATATGTTAAAAAATCAACTCATTTATATAATGTCATAAATAAAAGCCTAAATATCTACCCTAAACAATGTTACGAATGTAAAAAGATACTAAATAATTGGATAATCGATAAAAGCTACGATGAAATTGAAGCACTTTTCCTAGTTCTAATATAATAAGTTCATTTATGTATATTTATATATATACATATATTATATATATATAAAACAATAAGCAATCATATTATGTCAATCACACATTCGAGATGTCTCCCCTTTCCCAGACTCTAGAGTCTGGTATCTTGGAGACTTAATACACAACGTCCATCTTAAAACTCACACACATGAGAGATTTGTAAATGTTTAAATATAAAAAAAAAATCACAAAAGAAATAATAATATTAATAATTGTAATAGTTCGACTTTGTAACCATTAATATGGCTATGGAAGAGCGGAACTTTCTGGCACAAGTACTCTGTACTTAAAAGAAGGTTCCAACTTTGTTTATTTATCTGTAATATTTGGCTACTGAAATAAACTATTTTTATTTTATTTATTTTATTTTATGACTATGTCACCCCCAGCAACAAAATAAAATTCAAAAAAATATTAGATAGGTAAATTTTATTACACAATTGACGAATTTGTAAATGATAATTATCTCATGATTTACCTACAAATTAATGAAAAATAATCTACCTAGTATATTTCGACGTTATAATATAAAATTTGAATACTAACTAACATAATATGTAAAACATGTCATGACTATATTATAAATAATGCAAGCAATAATAAGCAATATAAGCAAATCAATAATCAGGTTTCTATCGTACAAACTTTGCATTGTATGGGGCAAGACGGCGTTGTGTGAAAATGTCCACTAATATTTTTAGGGTTCCGTACCCAAAGGGTAAAAACGAGACCCTATTACTAAGACTTCGCTGTCCGTCTGTCTGTCACAGGGCTGTATCTAATAAAAATAAAATAAATAAATAGGATCACGACTGTAATCCCCAAGTATGGTAGACATCCTCTCAGATCTTCAGACGCTTAGATCCTTTGAAGATGTCTAGTGGGGGTAGTCAGAGGCACGTCCAAACATAATATTTGGCACATGCCCACATTTTGCAATAGTTAGCATTCCATACGTGACAGGTTGCAAGCCCATCGCCGCTTATAAGAACACTAACTGGTTCCCTCACGATGTTTTCCTTCACCGTTGTAAGCACGTGTTTGGGATGCGCATATAAATTTTTGAACAGAAAAATCCATTGATGCACGCCGGGATTCTATCCCACGACCTTCAGATTGAAAGTCGAGCTATATCCCACTCCGCCAACCGTAATAGCTAGACGGTTGAAATTTTCACAGATTATGTATTTCTATTGACGCTATAACAACAAATACTATAAACAGAATAAAATAAATATTTAAGTGGAGCTCCCATACATCAAACGTAATTTTTTTTGCCGTTTTTATAAATATTGGCACGGAATCCTTCGTGCGCGAGTCCGACTCGCACTTGGCCGGTTTTTTTTGACTCATTATGGACCATAGTCTCTGTTTTACTCTTTGTACCATGAATACAAGTGCATTTTGTCTGCAAGTATGCACCTGCAATTACCAATTACCTCTATTACGATGCTAAGAGGCAGTCGCGGCCTTACCTACTGGATTACTAATTTGCTTAGAGTTTACCTCTGTTTTCATTGTGTCGTTTACTCACATCCTGTCGTGTTGTTTTTCTTCTCAGTGGCGGACTTACACATTTGCCCCCTCCCCGAGATTATTTTTACAATCCAACGATTTAGTTAAAAGTGGTGAGTTCCTGTAAGACATTTGGAAAAATCAAGTGATTGGCCAAGAAGGAAGGGAGGGAGGCATCTGTCCTGCAGTAGGACGATAAAGGCTAATAAATAAGATGTTTGAAAAAATTAACCTAAATTTGCCGCCCTAGGCTCTTATCTTCTAGAAGTCTGGGGGTCTACTCTTGAAAACGTTTAACGATATATCGTGAGTCCACATCGTTTCAGACTATATTTTGAAAGATCGACATTTTGACAATAATTGATATCTTACATTCTATTAGGGTGAGAGCGCTTGTTGTGTGGGCATTTTAACAACATATGAATTTTCAAATAATCGGTTTATGTTGAAAAAATGATTAAAACGACAATTTTTAAACAACAAAATAGAGTATTTATTTATTTATCTCTTAGGTTAAGCAAAGGTTTTGTAACAGGCGATTTTCATTCTTATTTAAATAGATAAAACGGGAAATATTTAGTTGTGGTCAATCAAGTCTAGAGGTATAACGCATCACAACACTCACTAATCAAAAAACATAGACAAAGGATTGTATTAACTATAGATTTTAAACAAGTTTGTTTGCTTTAATTAAATATTGACTGCAAAATTGGAAATGACCAAAACCGAAGTAATAGAATAAACTCAAAACTACTTAACCGATTTCAAAAAATCTTTCATCATTATAATTCTACATAATCGCTGAGTAACATAGGTTTTAGTTATTACTAGAAAAAAATAGGAATCCTTACTTAAACTTCAATAATGTAACTCAAAGTGTAAAAAAAATAGCTCTATAATAATTAGCGGGTGTACTAACGGGTGCGACTCCGGGGCAGATTACTAGTAATTTTATAAAGTTTTAAGTACTCTAAAAACACGCTATTATAATCCAGAATTAAAATTCCCACTTAAAACAACAATGTAGTGTCGTTATCTCGAATTAATTTTATATATTTGCAAGTAGAGTGCCATCTAGTCTAAGGAATACAATCCCGAGAATGTTTTTCAATTACGGGATTATTGAAGCGGGATCCCGGGATCCCGGGACTATTCCGGGATTAAACTAGGTTTCGTATTGTACCAAAACAAAATAAAAAGGTATTTCTTAAAAAAAATGTTTTGTAAATAATTCAATAGATAGACCATCACTTCGTCGTTGCTTTAGGATGTTTTAATTTTTTTGTCATAAATGGTTTCTTATAGCCATGATTCTTAGACCAACCTGTGTAGTATGTGAAGTACGGCGTTTCTAAGCGTTGTTCTTTAGTCGTTATGTAATAATAAATGCTATTTGTGTAACATATAGGTAAGGTCATTATTAAGGCGCAACGTACAATCTAGACCTGTTTGTGGCAATCCCGATAATTCCGGGATTATACTTGGCTAATCCCGGGATTACGGGATTGCCACAAACAAATTTTCGAGGTTAGAAATCGGCCCCGGGATCCCGGCCGTTTTCTCTAGTGCCATCATACCATACAAACTATAAAACCAGCAATAAAAGTCGGGTTGTTGTCGCAGTCTTAAAGTCTGGATGTGAATCGTATGTAATGGAATGTAAATGATTTTCCAAGATCGTAGGCCCGATGTTCATTTAATGATACAATGTATGAAATGAAACAGAATCACGACTGTTATCCTCAAGTACGGTAGACATCCTTTCAGATCTCCAGGCGCTCAGATCTTTGACGATGACTAAAGGTGATAGTCAGAAACACATCCAAACATATTTGGCACATGCCCACATTTTGCAGTAGTTAGTATTCATGATACAATGTATGTACGTACATCACACAATGTAGTTAGGTCTTACTTGATGTAACATATTTTCATTTATAGTTATAACTGTGATAACAGCAAACAGAAACTACATAGATAAATAGATATTCTTTTTAAAAACTAAATAAAACCGTTTTCGTTTTTTGTATCTCTGAAAATCGTAATCTACATCAAGATTGTACGGTACTACTTCTAATAAAAAACTCTTGCTAATAAATTACATTTAGGGCCTGTTTCACCATCTTCAAGTAAAGTCCTAAGTAAGCTACTCGGCGATTACCAAAAACGAACGTACCATTTGACATTTGATAGTTTTGACACTTTCATACAATAATTTAGCGCTATCATCAACACTTTACTTGAAGATGATGAAAAAGGCCCTTAGACTAAAATAAACACCCGAAAGTATAATCCGCAAAATGTATCCCCAATTTTTTGATTCGACTGAAGATATAGTTACTAGATCCCCCATAGATTAAATTTACATGGGACCACTCTTGGGTCATCCTCTACAATGACCTACACTAGGACCTTGTTTTACCATCTCTTTGCCCGGCCCAGGCCGGTTTGAGCCATAAAGATAGGCTCGGAGATCTGCCTGGCGACGGTTAAACAGCTGCAGTTAGTCGATTAGACAATCAGGACAGGCCGTGGGCCGCATTCCTGGCTTCTTGCTGATCCTGCTAACTAGTACAAGTGTATGTCTACCTAGTTACATAGTTAGGTTGGTACTAAGCTGGCGTATCGTGGATAATTGACTGCGCTCTCGAGTACACAGCTACAGTAACTTGTTTGCAGTTTTGCACCTTTTGAATTCTCTCGGATATTGCGCTGAGTTCTCTTGACTTTAGTACTGAAGCGAAGAGACGTGATAAATTGACCAATGAATCGAATGTAGTAAGGATGTAACTGTCTGTAGCGAGTGTATTACTGCAATCTCGGCCTGCAATATATCCTCCACTTGAGGTAGACCCTTGGTCTTTAACTTCTTAGCAAATCTTAAAACATAAACTACTATGCGAAGTAGTTTGGACCACACAGACAGTTTCTGCGACAAATCATAAAGGATCGGCGTAGTGATTAATACCACATCTGGTTTAGCTTCCGGTACTTCAGTAGTTGCAGGCTGAAACGGCTGGACTGGCCAAGCTGCTTGTTCTTGATCAATCCAGGGTGGACCTTTGAGCCACAGAGGATGATCCAATAACTGAATCGGAGTAAGCCCTCGTGATAGACAGTCACTTCCCTTATCCTTTCCAGTACATAATATTATATCACGTCATAATCGTACAATTTATTTTACTTATCGCTTCATCGTTTATTTTTGGCCTCAAATTATGAATAACTAGCAGATCCGCGACTGACGTTGTCCCGTCCAAATTTTAATAATCGCGTAGAGTAACGCACGTTGCTATGACGACTGATGTCAGATTTTTGGCACTCCAGCGCATCTTTACCAAAATCATCCCTTTTCCGTTTTTTTATCATTTTGGGATGTTTTTCGTATTTTAGATAGTCTATTTATTATTCGGGCATTATTTCTACATCTACAGCAAATTTCATCTTAATCCGTTTTGTCGTTTAGGCCTGATTGAGGCACAAACATACAAACAAACTCACAAACTTTCGCAATTTTAATATAATTAGGATTTTCCAAGAATTAACCGTCATAATTGAACGGTCGTTCTTATATCCGTGTACTTTACTTAGGTTTCATATTCTCCAAAGCCTAGCATCTATTCAAAGTTCGCAGTAAGTACCACTCATGTTTGTGATGTTTGATCAGTTGCCCTTGCGAGCATTCCATCTCAGCTCTCTATATTTGCATCCTCGCCACGCTGTGTGCATTCCGAGGACATTTCACAAAGGTATTGTATTTACCACAGTATTTACCGTGGTACCTACAGCCTACACTGTGATTGACTACCCAACTAGCACTTAGCTAAAGCCTCAGTTTCCTAAAAAGGGACGCAACGACTCGCAGCTGTAATAAAGAAGCGGTATTGACAAACACACTAGTGAACATCCTCACGACTACGTTCACGTGATGTCGTTTTCAAACAGACTCCAGCTTCCTCCAGCAGCCCTTAGGCGTTGAATTTTGAGAATATCTTTCTTAGTGCAACCCTACACACCAATATACCTTCCAAATCTCAAGTTTCTATGATCATTGCTTTAGGCTGTTCGTTGATCAGTCATTCGTAACGCAAGAGTTTTATATTACTCAGATAGCATCAAGAGTTCCTTTTCGGCGCAAACTCTCGTCCCCTTGATAGCACCACGGAAATTACGCAAGTGTTTCAATAATAAAGAGATCCGATAAGGAACGGCGATTAGACCATCTGTGGCCCTGTTGCATATCAGAAAGCTAGTATTAGTGCAAAATACTTCAGGGTTTAGTCGTAAAACATCCGCATTCTTTATCATATCCGGAGACAAGGTTGGTGTAGGTAGAGAGTGTTCGATTCGGAGACCAGAATAAGGTAGAGTCTTTGAATTACAATTCTCTAATACCACCAATCAAAACAATGAAAGAAATCTTAAAATTAAAAAAACAACTGTATTGCTTTTATTTGATAAAATCCAAGTTTTTGAATGTTTTGTCTTTACGAGTATATGAGGTTGAGCACTTACTGTGTCGGCAGTTATTATACTTTGTAGGCAACACACGAAGACTAGTACATTTGCCGCACCTCCAGGCGTCATAATGTCGCCTACTTTGCAACCAAGGCTTAAATGGTTAAATGCCATGCGAGAGAACGGGCAATGCCTGCCGCGCCTGCCGATTAGGCCAATCGCAGTGGCTTACATTGTTTACCTTCGCCACAGTTTATAAAACAGACGCAAAGATTGCGACTAAATTTATTTTTGTGGTTATTTTATGGCTTAGCCGTGACAGCGCACATCGGAAATCAATGTAACGAGGATTTTGCTTTTTACGCTAGGCTCTAGGCAATCTAATTATCCTATCCATCTAATATCATAAATCCGAAAGTTTGTGAGGATGACCAAACGGATTTGAATGAAATCTGCAACAATAGAGATAGCTCTGGAATAGTTAATAAGCTACTTTTTATCCGGGTACCACGCGAGTGAAGCTGCAGGCACCTGCCTGTAATAATTGTATCCACAAGCTGTAACTCCTCAAAAATCTAATACAATCTGAGAATATCCTCTGGTGTAGTGTTAAGACTGCTTGGAACTCCGACTTAGTTTATGGAAATCTGTTATTATGTGGTGTAAATCGTTTGTATTTACCAAACAGATCTCCGAATTCGGAGAATTGAGATCCTTACTTACTTATTTCTCTTTGATACCCAATCAGCAACCTACGCAGTTTTAGGACGAGTTGAGTTCCCAAAGGCCCTTCAAAAATAAACATTAGAAAGGGTCCATAGAGATCTTGATTCTACAGCACGTGTAACCCCTTAGGTATGTACTATTGCATAACTTGTAAGTTGCGTGTCTCATTCATCGGGTTCCTAGCCAACCTACGTCAGGTCAGTTAAAACCTAACATAGAGTGGTGAAGAATAATATAATGAAAAGATGCGCCGACATCTCCTTAAAATCACACTAGCGACCCGCCCCGGCTTCGCACGGGTTTAATACATATAAACCTTCCTCCTGAATCACTCTATCTATTAAAAAAAACCGCATCAAAATACGTTGTGTAGTTTTAAAGATATATGCAAACATACATACATACGCGGGAAGCGGAAAGCGACTGCTTTATACTATGTAGTGATGAAACGTAGAATCGTCTGTGCATTTCGCGGAATCCGATATAACAAGTGGTTGCCAAGATCAAGATACCACAGAACTATTCATATTTACTATCAACTCTGACCAAAGAGTATCCACTATCCATAGCACAAGCGATAGGTTTTACTAAATGCAACCGCAGTGCAACAAATAGGTACAGCTGTGTGGAGGCGTAATTAAGTGTGATGAGCAATGCACTCCTTGCCTTATTAAGAAGCGGTCGCTATCTGAATCATACAAATCTTAAAAAGTGCGATTTATAGGTTCATAGGCATTACTTGAAGCTGGAACGATAGCTCAGTTCTCAAAGTCTGCAATTGAACCGAGAATCTTCAAATTTCTACTTTGATTCGTCGAGTTAAAGTCGAAATTGGAAAGGGCTCAGACGTTGTTGCACGAACACAAATGCGAGAAAAACCACTGGTTATTTTGATTTATGTCATACTAGCGACCCGCCCCGGCTTCGCACGGGTGCAAAGCTGATACCAAAATATATTACAGAATGTCTTTGTATACTCTTTAACAGAATTGAAAATTTAAAAAAAAAAGTCGCGCTGATTTGAAATCTTAAAATTATTAGTGGTTTTCTAATATATTAAGCATGTTATTATACATATAAACCTTCCTCCTGAATCACTCTATCTATTAAAAAAAACCGGATCTAAATCCGTTGTGTAGTTTTAAAGATATAAGCAAACATACATACAGACGCGGGAAGCGGAAAGCGACTTTGCTTTATACTATGTAGTGACTTGCGCTCAATGTAGACTAACTTGTCAGCAATTTGTTATATTTTGCAGCAAAATTAATATTACAATAGGTTACTTACATTATATCGAATTTCACTTCGATAAGACATAATTTTCAATAAATGATTTATTTGATCGTGAAAACGCTGTCTTACTGTGTTTCCCTTTTAGTAGAAACTCAAAAATGTATCTAATTTTTAAATAAAAATTAAATTGTGGGTAGTTTGAAGTATTTTTTTCGATTTTCACCTTCCCTCGACTGTTGGCGGCTTAGCGTGTCGTGCACATCTTGGTAGATTTGAAAATCATATAGTATCATATAGCATAGTAGGGGTGGGGTCGGGAGGCTAGGCTAGGGTAGGTTATACCCGTAGTTATGAGTTAATATCTGTACTCTATATACCCTTGAGAGGGGGGGATAGGGATGTAAGTACCTGAAAGCAACGGCATACTACACAATAGTTGCTGAGAATAACACCTGAGGGAAAGGGCGAGATTCATAACAGTAATAATAAAAGTCAGTTTTGTATAACTCAGATTTGGCAGGTACAGTTTCTCATTCCATAGCCCAAAATCTATCTCATAAGTATTTCTTCAACAATAACCGATAACTCTAATTCATTCATATTTACGTTTTTCAAGCATTTAGTACGTGTTTTTATAATTCTTTAAAGAGCCCCTTAGCTGTTGTTTGCGTCCCCATTAATGCCCTAGAGGCCCAGTCCTAAGCCTCGGATCTTTTATTTAAAACATTAAACATACACCTTCCAAGAATAAGTAGTTGACGGCTCCAAGATTTCATGATAGAGTTGTTCCACGCCACGACCAAAATCTCAGACCAAGCGAGATTTTAGTATTCTTCATATATTTTTGGGCGTGACTCATATTGCCTGTGTATTTATGGTATTTATTTTCATTTCGTGGTCTTTTTTGCTACTCGAACAAAATACTGGAGAATAGTGTAAAATAGTCCTTAGGTCTCAGTACACGAGCTTTATGCGGTATACATAGATGTTGTTTGTAGTAGGGGTGGCTGGCGGAGGGAAAATATTTCTACAGAATACCCAAGTAATTACAGCTCCGAGCTTCATAAATTCTGAAAGATGTAGTACGGCTTCCCTTTGCAGTTGTTGGATAAGTTTGAATAAGTAGGCAAGCGAAGATGGTAAGAATATTATAAAAACATCAAGTTACTATGAAATTCTCGCGAGATTTTCCAAATATTTTTGCTCGAACTTCCTCTGCTCTTCTCAGTCTCAAATGTTTATGTCCTGTGTTGATTTTGTTTTTAACTTTTCTGAGATACTAATAATTCGATTTGGGTGAAATTTATAAGGGATCATCTCTAAGTCATCCTCCACAAAATAGCGAATTTGAACCTTCTTTTATTAAGTCGGTTAAGAATAGAGGCAATTTTGATTACGGAAATCACGCATGCCAAAATGCTTCCCGAAAATGACCTGAATGTTCCACTAAAGCAAGTTTTAATAGCCAACTGAAATCGAATTTCAATCGTCCAGAAATTGTGTTAAGTGCGTCGTTCGAACGTTCATTGCTCTGACTGTAGCTGCATAGTCGGCAATAAGTATAAGTACGTACCTAGTCTAGATAGAATTCGAAATATATATCATGATTTTGATTTGAAGTCTTCAGTAAGAACTTTGGGTTATGTACCGCATTCTGTTCCGTACCTACGCTAAGAAAAGATCGAACGATCATAAATCAGTCGTACATATCCCTAAGTCTGTCGCGCAGATTGGCACTGGGACCATTTATTTTATCTAGACATCAACAAGAAATTCTCTCCCTAGCCGAGAAAATGGTTATGGCTTCCTGTCGTGATTTCCATTTCCTTTCTACATTTCCAGCGTCGCATCAATTCTCTTGGCAATTTTTTTTTATTTTCAACAAATACTCTCAAATCGGTGTCGTCACGAGGCCCCCCGCAGGGATAATGCTCTTTTCATGCTCAAAATCGCGACTTAATTATGCTCGTCGTCATTTTCTTCGCTTTCCCCGACTTGCCTATTGAAGGTTTATGAGGCGTTTTTGATGAGAAATTTTTAAAAAGAGCAAAACAAAACGACGATTCACAACGAAATAATGAGTTGGTGAGGAAAAAAAAAGGTCCTTCGTAAAATAATTATACGCCTTTCGAACTTACCTACATTTAGCGTTACAGTAGACAGAATACGTCTATCTTTTGGTACGCTTAATACAAGGTGTCTCAAAAGAAAGTTCACATTTAAATCTTTTTTTTAAAGAAAAGTCTTAGCTTTATTGAAAAAATGTTTATTATATATTGAAGTACACTGTTTGGGAATTTATTTTTTAAAAATAACATCGTCCAAATGTGCGCTCTCGGCATTCATTTAGTCGGGCACTAAAATTGCCTATGACAGCTCGGCAGGTAGTCTCCGTGATGGCTGCCATTTCATGACGGATATTTTCTTTTAATTGTGCCATCGGTTTATTAGCGTAAACTTTTGATTTGACATAACCCCACAGGAAATTAACCATAGGTGTTAAATCGGGACTCCGTGGAGGCCAATTTATGTCACTTCGCCTGGAGATTAATTTGTTCGGAAAAATTTCTCGAACTCGAGGCAGAGATCTGTTGGACGTGTGTGAAGTTGCTCCATCCTGCTGGAACCATGTTCTTTGGTTGTAACCAGGAAAGTTTTGCAGTTGGGGCACGAAAAACTCGTCTAACATCTCCACATAACGCTCTGAATTCACTGTGAGCGTGCGTCCCCTTCCATCTTCAAAAAAGTAAGGGCCGATAATTCCTCGCGCCGACATCGCTGCCCATACGGTGACTTTGGGTGAATGTAGCGGTTTCTGATGTTTTTGTTTTGGATTGGTTGCACTCCAGTAACGACAATTTTGCTTGTTTACATGCCCATTCAGGTGAAAATGGGCTTCATCGGAAAACAAGATGTTGGTGAACGTTGGAAAGCGCTCAATCATCTGATTTACAAAGTCAAGCCTCTGACCAGCATCTTGAGGCTTCAGTTCTTGCACCAACTGAATTTTGTACGGGTGCAGCTTTAAATCTTTGTGTAAAATTCGGCATAATGAAGATCTGTGCACATTTAAAGCAACAGCACGCTTCCGAATCGAGAGGTTTGGATTATCTCGAATAGACTGAGTAACACTGTCCACGTTTTCGGCTGTTCTTGATGTTCTTGGCCGCCCAGATTTTGGTTTCTCCAGAGTTGACCCAGTCTCTTCAAACTTCTCAACCCATTTTGCAATGAGTCGAGTGCTAGGCGCATCATTTAAGTGACGAATATGTCGAATACTGCAGAATTTTCTACGCGCTACAGTCGCCGAATTACCGTTTTTGTAAAACTCACGTACGCACAACGCACGGTCCGCACCAGAGAAACGCTCCATAGCGACTAAATTCCCAAGAGCCAGACTACCGACTGACATACCCCCCGCGCCCCTCAGAATAATTGCTTTCGCGTAATAAGATAAGCAAATGTGAACTTACTTTTGAGACACCTTGTATTATAATAAGTGCATTCCCGTCACGGCTAAGTCGCAGAACACAACCGGAAACGAAAGAACATAGTCGAAATCATATCACAAATGAGCTCCATTTCTCTTTATCTAGAAATATTATGTAGAGTCCCCGTTCTGGAAGAGCACCTTTAGAAATTAATCGTATTACGAATGTTACATTTGTACGTCTTGTTCGTCCGATTCCTGTCATACGGGTAAAAAAACCGGCCAAGTGTGAGTCGGACTCGCGCACGTGGGGTCCCGTACCATTATCTATAAAAAACCCAAAAATAACACGTTTGTTGTATGGGAGCAAAACTTAAATATTTAGTTATTTTATTCTGTTTTAAGTATTTGCTGTAATAGCAACAACAGGAATACATCACATCATCACATTTACATCTGTGTAAATTTTAACTGTCTAGCTATCACGGTTAATGAGATAGAGCCTTATGACTGACAGACAGACGGACAGCGGAGTCTTAGTTATAGGGTCCCGTTTTTACCCTTTGGGTACGGAACCCTAACATCGTTATTTCGGTGATGTTATTTTCATGCTAAACTACGTTGTTACCTACGTTGAACGTTATTCATTGCTACGTGTATCAATTTGATAGGTACCAACTTCTACTTATTCGATTCTCATGAAACATTAGATTTGATATTATCAACGGCATATGTATTTTGTGCCACCGACAATACAATAATTTACAATATGTTATATACCTTCGAACCTGAAAGATATTGCTAGGATATTTGCCCCTCGAAACCATCTCGTACTAATAGATTTGTACAATCGTTCGTACAGTTGTTTGTAAGTTTTCTTTACTGTGGCACACGTATTTGGTGCCGCTGACAATACACTATTCTACAATAAGTTATTATTATTATTATTTACTAGCTGACCCGTGCCCGCTTCGCTGTGCGTAAGACATTTCTAATACCATCGTTGACTTTTTTGTAGACGTTTTTAAGGTGTACAATACTGTAGTACATTATTTTGATATATCTCGTGGGGTTCAGCCAGCATTTGCAATGTAAGCGCAAAAAAATGTGTTTATTTACGACATCACATTAGAAACCTCTAAAATTATCAGTGTTTCTCTACTATATTATGCATGTATTATACATATAAACCTTCCTCTTGAATCACTCTGTTTATTAAAAAAAACCGCATCAAAATCCGTTGTGTAGTTTTAAAGATATAAGCAAACATACATACATACATACATACATATTACATACAGACGCGGGAAGCGGAAAGCGACTGCTTTATACTATGTAGTGATTACCTTCGAATCTGCAAGATGTTGCTGGGATACTTGCCCCTTAAAATCCATCTCGTACTAATAGATTCGTACATTTGTTCGTACCTTCGTACAGTTGTACTTTGTACCTACTCGCTTTTTCGTTCCGGTCGCGTCGCAGTTAGGTTATTCATCAATTTGTATTCTTTGTTTTCGTAATATTACAATTATTCTAAACGCATGTTCAAAATAATTATAAATTACACAAATAAAGATTTGAACAATTAAACCACGTTTAATGTTCGGAACTGATTCGTTTCTACCATAAAAACACTTTTGAATTATGTACATACTTAATTAATATAAAATAAATTAAATGTGGGTTTCAGCCGAGTGCTTTGATGTATGTAGTACACAGTAAGGAGTTTTGTCAGCCTTTAATCGTATCTAATAAATTACGTCTATTTTTATTCGGCTTCTAAAGAGAAGGTTTTAGTACTTAAGGTGACTGTTAAATTTATGACAGCTCGCATTTTTTGTACTCGGTCGTATTCTGTGGCCGCACACTAAGAATAGTGCAAACGCACACATTGAAGCTACTTCACACTTCATTTACCAAGACTAAATAACTAGTCTTGATACTTGAAAATATTTGGTGCAATAGGTATGTCATATTTGTATAGGTAGGTATGTACTTAATAATTTTATAGGTTGCACTTGACAAAAAGAAAATAAATATAGAAAAAATTAATATATATTTTAAGACAGGTTACAAATCGTAAAGTGCTACTACACAGTTACTAATATTTGACTGTGCAAAAAATATTTGTTAGTTACCTACTAATAAAATACATTATGACAAAACGGTAAGTATCGTTTTTTTACAAGCTCTTATTTAACTTGCAGTTTATGTACATATTTATGTATGTATGTTTGATAAGGTGGAATCTTGCAACTTAATTTTAAGCAGTTATCCCCAATAGATTGAGCTGAAATTTTGCATACATAATATGGTGACAGCGAGTTGATCTGATGATGGAGTCAGGAGCTGTTCAACGGAACCCTTCACAAAATAGTCGAATTGAGGCAAAACTTTGCATACCTATCAATCTCAATGACAATGTAAAATTATGGTACTAGCGAGCTGGTCTGATGATGGAGGTCGGATGTAGCCATCGGAACTCCTCAACTACACAACATAACCACGTCGCGTTTGGGCTCGTTATTTTTATCTTGACGAGAACTAGAGCAGAAGACATTACAAAAGCTTGATTTAAAAAATATATTTTTAATAAAAAAACTTATTGTCATCTAAAATCGATGACGGCACCGTCAACGTTTCGAGTACCACTCACAGAAAGTTTTGAAAGTGAAATACTGATAAAATATGTAGGTATGCTTTTGAATATTGTGTGCGAGCTATGATCTCGAAGATCCATAGACCGCGCGTAGCGAGGGTCAACAAGTTCTGGAATTAAACAGTTATTGTAAAACTTTACTAAATAACCCTCCATAATATTTTCTTTCCAGAAAAATCAAATATGAATTTGTAAAAAGAGATGACCAACTCTTTTTAAAAATTCATATTTTCCATTGTATTTGTACTAAATGACATCACAAACCTGCAATACTTTTTAAGACCTATCCAAAGACATGAGGAGTATGCGAGAAAAAAAAACATCTGAAAATATGTATTTATTTCTACCACATTGTCGGCGTAACTAACGTATATTCATGCCAAATTACAGCTTTCCAGTACTAAGAATATCTGAGCTAAGCTGCGGACGAATGGACGAAAATGGCAAAACTATAAGGGTTTTTTGTGAACTACGAAACACTAAAGAGCACTTTCAGTATTTAGAATTAAACAATTTTTCAGGACACTTTATTTTTTTATAACTATTTAATTATTTGCATCATGTACTTAAACTTAAGTATATGCCATCAAAAACAACTTGTAAAAATAAAAATAAAAAGCCAATTCTCGCAACGCAACTCAGTTTCTTTTTTTGTCTTTTTTTTGTTGGAACTATGCTCGTGTGTAGTAAACTTAACTTGTGAGATATTGTATAAGTAGCCTAAGATGACCAGAGATAATCTGTCGATATCAGTCTCTCTTCCCTGTTCGCTTGTTACGGCTGGTCGTGTTCTATATCTCTACAATAAAGAATCCATATATATCACCCAGATCGTGTATATGTATAATTTAACCAAAAACCCATCAGTTCTTCTATCGTAAAAAGTTGTGAGATTTCAATGTCTGTCTGTCTGTCTAAAAAATGGCCTGAACTGCTTCGAGAAAAGGATGGTACGACTGTGCCGCTTTTTTGCTTGACTTGGCGGGGGCACTACCGTGCCCCCAGATAAACCTTGCTTTGATAATAACAAATACCGACCTTTTTAGAAGGTTCAACATTTTTGGTTCAATGCGTATCGTATCATTCGTCAGTCATTCATCAGTCGTCAAAATTGATTAATGCTAGATTTGTTGCACACCAGCACTCGGAGTCTTTTTATAGTTTTGAGGATGTTTTTTAATTAAAAATAGCCTATTTATAAGGTAGAGGTATATTTACATCGACAGCAAATTTCAATTTCATCCGTTTAGTCGTTTAGGTCTGTTTGAGGTACAAACATCCATACATACTTAACATCCGCAAAACTTTTAGATTTATAATATTAAAGGTAGATAAATAATAATTATAAATTATATTCATAATCTGAAATTTATGTAATTTTTCTAAATCCAATTATAGATAAAGTATCATTTTTTTCCATCCATGTATAAAAAAACACGCTTGGTAATATAGGGTAGATTGGGTCTAAGCGATACAGGTAAGGATCATGGTACCTTAGAACTTTCATTTCAAAACAGAAATGTATCAAATCAACATTTATATTTATTTAATAGGACTAATTAGGGACACTTCAAAAACCACAGCAAAAGACGTTGTCCAGAAAGTATTATCACTAAAATGGAAATAGGCCGGGCACATACAAAGATTACAAAATGAGAGGTGATCTAAAACAATTATGAATTGGGACCCAATACATAAAAAACGAAGAAGAGGAAGGCCTGCTATGCGATGGGATGATGACATCGTGAAAGTAGCAGGCAAAACATGGAGCAGAGCTGCTAGAGATCGGGAAAAATGGATAGAGCTGGAGGAGGCTTTTACCGCTGAAAGCGGTCCTTACACATAATTTTATATACCTATGCATAGATACATATTTAAGTTAATTTTATATTGTACAAGGAAATAAAAGCTTTTATTATTTATTATTAATTTGGGACACAACCAGGTTCACATTTTCCTGAAATTTAATATTTTTATTAAAATAACAATCAAATACGAAACATCGGCTTATTTCGATTTTGCTCCGACGCGACGTATGCAAAAAGGTAAAACCGTATACTATTATCATATTGTTTCGAAACCAAACTCGATGAAACGCATCTTCTACAAAATAAAACCATCCAACTCTTTCAACAAACCATGCATTGTACCTAACCTTCATCTGTGTGGCTTGCACTAAATTCTTCAAGGCAATATATTATACAAATGTTATCATTAGTTTTGCATGTCCAGTATTTTACCCCGGTATACCATTATGTAAGACCTCCTCTAAATTCGAAGAAAAATGTGACGTGGACGTGCTTCCCCGAGCGCGTCTGAGCGCTAACTGACGTGCCGACTTGAGGTGAATGTGAGTTTTGTATGGAAAAAATGTATGGAGAAGTTTTATTGCATTTTATATTGTTCATAAATGAAAAAGTAAATTATTTGAAAACAAGATAATGCCACGCGGTATAGAGAAATATAAAATCTACAATTTCGTATTATTTTCAAATAAAAATATGCTGTGGGTCTAAAGATATTGGTACCTAACCAGACCCCATTTTTCGACATTTTCAGCGGTTCTTGCGACGGTAAAGACGTATTTTTTTGAAAATGTTGTATAGAACTGGCCAGTTTTTATTATCTACTATTAAAGATGAATATATTATCAGTAATTTTGTATCATTATATCCTCACAACTGTGATTCCTGGTTTTTAAATCGGTACCTGAAAATCATTGAAATACGTGTGTGGGTGTGAGCCGGGCCTTAAGTCATTATCATAGTAGGTATTAACAGGGGAATTTGCATAAATTTACTACTTTATGGCAATTTTACAACAGTGAATAACGTGCTGTAACCGTAGATTCCCTTTTTATCTTGATCTTTATTATAATTATAACGAGTACTTGTTTACTATTATTTATTATATTCGGCTATTACAAAGGGTTGGATCCCTTTAAGTTTGTAAGTACTTACCTATAATGGTTTATAACTGTTGTACGTTGAAAAGTTTTGTTAGCGAGAGTTGAACCATGGAAAGTTTTACATTAATGTTTTAACCGACGGAACTTTCAATAGCTTATTTATTTATTCATTTATTAAGCTTTTTATTCCTGTACAATCTGACCCCGCGAACTTCGTATCGCTTTAGAATTAACAAATGTTGTATTAAGTTCCCGTCCCCGTTCCCGTTCCCGTATTATCTTAATATATATAAATCTCCTGTCACGATGTTTGTCCGCGATGGATTCCTAAACTACATAACCGATTTTAAATTAAATTGGCACACCGTGAGCAGTCTGGTCCAACTTGAGATATAGGATAGCTTACATCTCAATTTATAGTCGCGATATCTGTTGACACAGCAACGCGTGGCCGAGTCTGCTAGTCAAACCTAATAAAGCTCAAATTGACTCTACGTTTTAGTTAGAAAACTTTTGTATGGGAAAAAGAAAAGGGCTGTTTTTAGGGTTTTCCCAGCAATTATTAGAATTTTTCTCACCTTTTAAACCTTCCCTAGACCTCCACGAACATATCAAAGCCAAAATAAGATAAATCTCGAGTTTTAGCGAGACTAACGAACAGCAATTGATTTTTATATATATAGATGGTTTAGGTTATACACTTGTGCACTACAATAAGGGTTGCTGACGATTCGGACACAATAAATTCGGACACTTTGTCCGAATTATCACTTTGCAATTTTAATATTTTTTTCACTGACGATTCGGACACCAATGTTTTGTACAGTCGGATATAAAAACTTAAACTGCTAAGAGGAATATAATCAGCATGCATTTTGGCAGCATGGTAATAAAAATAAGATGAAATATTTGTCCAGGTACAGCAACTAGCGAGAGAGAGCTAATGCATAAACTAGATCTCAATAGTATCATCACTGTATTCCCAAGTACGGTAGACTTCCTCACAGATCCCAGGCACTTAGATCCTTGACGATGTCTAAAGGGGTTAGTCAGAGGCACGTCCAAACATTACTCAGCAGCATTCTACACGTAACGTTGCAAGCCCCTCGCCGCTTACAAGAATTCTAACTGGTTTGCTCACAATGTTTTCCTTCGCCGTTATAAGCACGTGTTCATGCGATATAAATTTTTTAAACAGAAAAAACATTGATTGACGGCTGGGATCGAACCCACGATCTTCAGATTGAAAGTCGAGGTAACTCCCACTTGGCCAAAACGGCTTTAAAAAAAAAGTTATATAAAAAACGGAATATGTGTCAGTTTATATTGTTTTTAAGTTTTTTGGAGGTAAGTTAAATATTCAACTAATTTTTAACTGAGTTTACAATAATAGTTAAGAAAATCGATAGATTTGGATAATTATGTTTATTAATTTTAATCTTTTCTGTATTTTTGTCCTTATCTATTGATTAATAGTAATAATAGGGTTTTTTTTTATTATTAACGCTTTTAGCAAAGTACTCTAAATAGTACATCTCGTTATAAAAGATTTATATCTTTTTCATAATGGTGGTCATTTTTGGAATCAGCATTCAATTTTTCGTCAGAGGCTGTTACTAGTTCTACTTTGGTCTTCTTTATACACTGACCTGAAATATCAATATCACATGACATCTTTGACATTTTCATTCTCAGGAGATGGGGAAACATCATGTTCATCTAATTCTAATTAAAACCTAAAATACTCAGTTTCGGTAACTTTTCCTTAGGAGTAATATAATGTAGTTTAAAATTTTCTAAGTGACTGTACAAAACAGCTTCAATATTTTGGTGGTGTCCGAATCGTCAGTGAAAAAAATATTAAAATTAAAAAGTGTCAATTCGGACACAGTGTCCGAATTTATTGTGTCCGAATCGTCAGCAACCCTACAATAAGTGATTCTTTCTTCTTATCTTCTTTCTTCACAGAGAAAAATAATAATATAGTGAACGTGTCTTCATATTTGTTTATTAGTTGACTGCGTCTTTGTCTAATTTACAATGTTTGTCACATTATCGCTAATACCTAATACCTACTACCTACCTACGTTCGTATTATCGTTAAAAGGTATTAAAGATTAAAGTTATTTCCGCAAAATGATATTTTGCTGTTTGTTTTGACATGTGCGCGCGAAAATCAGGTGACTTATTGATAATCGAATCGACCCATTCGAACTTACTATTCAGTTGAGATTTGATTCCATGTACTTACAAACTAGTATTTTTTTCTGTATCGGTTTATATGAAAAATTTATTTCTAAAAAGAACTGGAGGGTTTCACAAAATATATTTACTAAAAGTGTTTGAGGATTTTCATTTTGCTGGCAATATATTTATACCTACACCTTCATACATAAGTTAGGTGCTCATCTGTCACCAGGTGACAAAGTGAAGACTATCAGTATTATTCTATTATGCATGCTACTAAAACACATGATACCCAAGGTGGGTACAACACTTTCATACCCATCGCAGGAGGGCTAGATGTGTTGTAAACACATACCTGATACGGGGTACATGCAGGGTAGCTATAACATTTTTCATTTCCATGTCACATCGTGGCGTCGAGTCGAGCTAAAATGATCATACCCGCGTCCACCCTTTCCCCCAAAGGGAGAGTGGGGGTGACAGCAAAAGTGCCAAGCGGTGTTACTTAACTTTAAAAAAAAATCACACGCGAATGTGGAATTCTCATTTTCATTCAAGCATTTTAAATGTATTGTGTTGCGATATTTAGCCGAGTTATTCACTAAGGTTTCTAGCAATGCGGTAAAAATGATTATCACGACCTTTAGGAAAAACTTGAAAGAGGTATCTTACTCGGCCAACTTTATCAGCATGAACACTTTTATGATTTTATGATACAAGGTAGTGCCTAGGGCGCGATTTATTTATTCATATTCATTTATTTATTGCTCCAGTTGGTCACAATGGTCTTAAGGTATCACAGAGTTTCTCAACGTGGACCCCGCTAGGGCACTACAATAATCTATTAATCTAATAATTATTTATTCGTGACTTACAAGTTCTATTTTGATAGGCGATACTATAGTACATGCACGTACATACAGCACGGCGGCGGTCTGTTTGTTCAAAAACCCCTGAAACCCCCTATTTAGGTCAACTGCTAAAGTATGCTGCTTTCCACATGTTTCTCGCCGCATCTGATGAGATGTTAGCAACTACAGAACATGCTAATTTCCTTTTTTACATGTTCACACCGAATGGTTCAATATAAATGATGACCTTCATTTTAGGTCTAAATAGCGCAGGTAGCGGTCGAGTTGTGAATAACAAACCCAGTGCACTAACAAACCGGTGCACCGGTTTGTTAGTGCACTGGGTTTGTTATTACACCGCTACCTGCGCTATTTAGACCTAAAATGAAGGTCATCATTTATATTGAACCATTCCTGAAACGGCTTAAGCTGATTTTTTTCCGAAATGCCAAGCATAGTTCCGTCTTAATTTTTTAGGGTTCCGCACCCAAAGGGTATAAACGGGACCATGGGGACCATAGGGATCTGTGACAGACAGACAGACGGACAGCGAAATCTTAGTTATAGTACTAAGACTTCGCTGTCCGTCTGTCTGTCTGTCACAGGGCTGTATCTCATGAACCGTGATAGCTAGACAGTTGAATTTCACAGATTATGTATTTCTGTTGCTGCTATAACAACAAATTACTAAAAACAGAATAAAATAAATATTTAAGGGGGGCTCCCATGCATCAAACGTGATTTTTTGCCGTTTTTATAGATAATGGTACGAAACCCTTCGTGCGCGAGTCAGACTCCCACTTGGCCGGTTTATTTAATACATTTTAAATACCTACATAATAACACGATAATTACAAAATATATTATGCATAAATGTTACGACTATAATAAAATTAAAAACCCAGACCGATTTATTCAGAAGTCGGTTTTTGAGTAATAAATTATAATAATCTTTTTAAGTATTTATACCTTACCTACATCAAGATAAGCTTGATAATTAAGACATTAAAACAGTAACAAGGCTGTATTGTTATGTTGAAACCCATTATAAGAACTGCACTCTTAACTATGAGGTATTTAAGTATTCCTTCGCTTCGTTAGCATCAAATAGTTTCGAAATATTTTCGAAACTATTTGATGCTGACAAACCCATTATATTAAATAAATAAATATGAATAACATAGTAAAAATAAAAATAAATCTCTTAGTAACACAGGGTTAAGGCCCTGTATGTCGACGATTGCTCTTTTTCGAAACGAAAAAAGAAATACTTCTGAACAAGCCACATCTCCTATTTTTATAAATATATTACTTCAGGTTCCTACCTAGATTTCTATTAAGCTGAAAACATAATAGCAGAAACTTTTCACGATAAAGATATTATTTCAAAATGATACGTTTTAGAATTTATGATCGAAATACTTTGAAGATCTTATCTCTATACTTTATGTAGATCTAGATTTCTACTGGAATACGTTTTTGATAAGTAATTATACATAATTTATATCATTAATTTATTCGAAAAGCAAAGGCGGACCACGCGCCGCCCATGGATCAGTACCACGTGCAGCGGTCGGTAGGATTATTTATCGAAGTGATTAAAGATGGGTACATCTTTATTCACATATACTATACATTATAAAAATAGAGATGTGGTGTGTTCAGAAGTATTTCTTTTTTCGTTTCGAAAAAGAGCAATCGTCGACATACAGGGCCAGTAATCTTTCTTTTAATCCTGGATTCTTTATATTCATGACCCTTTGTGATATCTCAGGCTGTAATGTAGTAAAGACTAGTGGAAAACCTCTTCGTTCACTTGAAGTTATTTTGAAACAGACTTTAACCCCCGCTGCAACCCCGTAGAGCTCGAATTTTGGGAATTCCTTGCTTAGTGTACCCCTACACGCCAAAAGGAATACAGCTTCCAAATTTCAAGATGCTAGGACCAGTGGTTTTGGCTGTGCGTTGATAGATCAGTCAGTCAGTCAGTCAGTCAGTCAGTAACGCAAGATACGGTGACAGTCACAGAATATATTTATGAGGTACTAGCTGACCCGTGCCCGCTTCGCTGTGCGTAAGACATTTCTAATACCATCGTTGACTTTTTTGTAGACGTTTTTAAGGTGTACAATACTGTAGTACATTATTCTGATATATCTCGTGGGGTTCAGCCAGCATTTGCAATGTAAGCGCAAAAAAATGTGTTTATTTACGACATCACATTAGAAACCTCTAAAATTATCAGTGTTTCTCTACAATATTATACATGTATTATACATATAAACCTTCCTCTTGAATTACTCTATTTATTAAAAAAAACCGCATCAAAATCCGTTGTGTAGTTTTAAAGATATAAGCAAACATACATACATACATACATACATATTACATACAGACGCGGGAAGCGGAAAGCGACTTTGCTTTATACTATGCGCTATGTAGTGATTACAAAAACGTCGAACTGTTGTACACTGATGGTCACATCCCATCAGTGTACAACAGTCTCCAGATTTATGAGATAACCCTAGCAGCGTCAAATTTGAAAAATAGGTAGTTAAAAAATGTATTGCTGTCGCGCTGTGCCCAAGATATAAACGTATGAGTGGCGATAGAAACAACAAAAGCGCGGACCCAATATTCCTATTTAAAAATGACGAAATCGCTATTTCGTATTCACCTGTTTCCTCCTTCAAATATGGATCGAAAATAGTAATAAGAAAGATGGGTCTATGCCTGTATGTCTTTCTTTCATTGATTATATTCGTCAAATTTGTTTCCTAGTCGTTTAAAGTGGGCGGTTTAAACTGGCATTTTTTGTGGTTTTAAACGGTTCCTAATTTAAAAGAGAAAAATAAGACATAGGGGCATGCAGTGGTTCTCATGATTGGTAGTAAAATATTTGCTCTAGTGTCATCATCCTGGTAGGAAACAGCTAAATACGTTTGTATAGAAAAATGCCTGCCCAGAAATGCTCTTAGGCTCTTAAGTCAATGGCGCCTCTCGATGCAATCTTTAAAGTTCCGTCTTAGAAAGTGGCTGATTGGACAGTCCATGAGTTTAATTAATTCATGAATACATTGAATACCAATTGCTTATGATTTTTAATTACTATAAATTGACATTTAATGAATATGTGTATAATTATTAATCAACTAGCGACCCGCCCCGGCTTCGCACGGGTAGCATGTTATTATACATATAAACCTTCCTCCTGAATCACTCTATCTATTAAAAAAAACCGCATCAAAATCCGTTGTGTAGTTTTAAAGATATAAGCAAACATACATACATACAGACGCGGGAAGCGGAAAGCGACTTTGCTTTATACTATGTAGTGATAGTGATTACTCTTTAAGAGGCTGCCAGTCACTGATTGCTCTTTTTCGAAACGAAAAAAGAAATACTTCTGAACAAGCCACATCTCCTATTTTTATAAGTATATTACTTCAGGTTCCTACCTAGATTTCTATTAAGCTGAAAACATAATAGCAGAAACTTTTCACGATAAAAATATTATTTCAAAATGATACGTTTTAGAATTTATGATCGAAATATTTTATATACCTACTATTAAAATCAACTTGTGATTTATTGTTAAAGATAGGTAATATGTAGATCTAGATTTCTATTACGATAGATTTTTGATAAGTAATTATACATAATTTATATCATTAATTTATTCGAAAAGCTAAGGCGGACCACGCGCGGACGTGTGTTTGTCATCATTGCAGCGGTCGGTAGGATTATTTATCGAAGTGATTAAAGATGGGTACATCTTTATTCACATATACTATACATTATAAAATAGGAGATGTGGCTTGTTCACAAGTATTTCTTTTTTCGTTTCGAACAAAAATAATCGTCGACTGGCAGCGTCTTAAATGTTTTAAATTAAATTATTGAAATTACCTTAAATTTAAGTATATAAACTTGTTTACTGTCTTGTAATCTGATTGTTAACAACTTTGAACTATGAACTGCAATAATTGACCATCTATTCTAATAATATTATAAATGCGAAAGTTTGTGAGTTTGTTTGTATGTCTCAATCAGGCTTAAACGGCAAAACAGATTAAAATGAAATTTGCTTTAAATACAATAAACATAGGCTACTTTTTTATCAAAATAATATTTTAGTTTCCAGATTTTAAATTAATTATTGTTTTAAGATAAAGTCGTCAAAACCAGATTTCCTGAATCTACGTAAACGAAGTCGCGGCTAAAAGCTAGTTCTTAATATACCTATCAGAAATAAGCGGGTTATAATCACAGGTATAATCGATCAGTAGAGTTGTCCCTGAACGTTTCCACGTGTTAAACCCGGGAAAATGCGAGTTTTCTCTGCATTATTCAAATGATTTGCAATGCTAGAGGATACTCACAATCAATATGCACATAATTAATTGCATTAATTGGCTGTGCCAGGTGCAAAAATGATACAGTCATGAGTTTTCGGTTGAAATATATTTTTTAATAACGATCTTTTGTAAAATCATTCAAACCAGCTAGCACTAGCACTATTACCTGTCACATAATATAATTATCATCGGAACTTGACAAGAGAGAAGTTTTTACTCAATCGAAGTATTTACTAAGGAGTTCCGTTGTGAGGTTCTATTGAACAGCTCCAGACTTCATCATTAGATCAGCTCGCTGTCACTATTTTAAAGCATTGTCACCGTAGTTTCATAAGTATGCACAATTTCAGCTCACTCGGTTGGGTATAACTGCTTCAAAAGAATTGTGTTGCAAGATTCCACCCGAACAAACATAGTTACATACATACTTACATTCGCAAGTTAAATAAAGCTTGTAAAAAACAAAATACCTACGAAAGTTGCGCAATCGATACACGCGTTTTCGAACAGTAGAGGAGTTTGACAACTATCTAATTATAAAATTGGCTCTTTGACAAAGTGCTCCCCACTCGGCCACGTAAATAAACCAGAGAAAATGAAGTGGGCAGTGCTAAATGACCATCGGGGAAGCAGGATTGCCAATCGATCTAGCCCCTGACAAATACGATACTTTCTACAATCCTACTAATCCTAATCCTAGTGCCAAAACGACAAAACAAATTAAGTTGAAATTTGCTGTAGATGTAGATATAATGTCCGAATAAAACATAAACTACTTTAAAATATAAAAAACATCTCCAAAATGATAAAAAAACGCAAAAGGGATGATTTCTGTATAGATGGCGCTGGTGTGCAACAAATCTGACATCACAGACTAAAAACATTCAGTCTTTTCTATTCGATTATTTAATTTTGACGGGACAACGTCTGTCACGGGTCGGCTAGTGTTATAAATGCGAATGTTTGTGTGTGTTTGTTACTCTTCCACGCAAAAACTATTGAACGGATTAAAATGAAACTTTACATTAATATAGCTTTTACATCAGGATAACACATAGGCTACTTTTTATCCAGGTACCACCCGTGCGAAGCCGGGGCGAGGAGCTAGTTTTTGTTAAACTGGTCGATGTTTACGAAAAGAATTCCTGTTATAGCATCCACGTCATCATTATCTTTGTTTTAAACTCATGACTACTCATTATCTTCTTTCTAATATATAAAATTCTCGTGTAACCAAACTCCTCCGAAACGGCTTGAGCGATTTTTTTGTTTTTTTTTTTTGTGTATTCGATAGGTATGAGAATATATTTTGTACCGTTTCTTGGAAAATCCATCTATAAGTTTGGGAAAAATTGAAAGTTCTCTTTTCAGTCTGATTATTGAAATTTTACAAGACAACATCCGACAGCAAATTTTTACATAAAACACTTCCAACTTGCATTTTTAAAAGTTATTTGTGTACCGAGTAGTTGTATATATGTCACAGCAAGTCGATATTAGAATCGATTTGTTGTTCCGATGCCAATACACGAAGTCGACTGCACGCCAATAACATTTTTTACTTGTAGTCGGTTCTTCCGCGACGCGTACATTCTATAAACGTCTCGCTACGCTTTTTATGTATCGTGAATGCATCCAGTTTTCCTACGCATGAGAGCCTCCATGCAAGTTAGTTCGTGACCTGGTGCGAGTGACGTCACACCGCCACCGCCATGTCGTCGTTGCGCCGTCTGCGCCCACGCACTCCCCCTCCCGCGCGGCCCGCGCTGTCTGATGGAGAACGGCTGACCAGTGACCTTGTCAGTCTATCTCCCTCACACGACCCGCTAGTAACACGTGCGAGCGGGTTAGAAACAAACCAACCGGTATTGAAACAAGTTGTTTGTGCAAGAAAGGTTTCTTCTCTTATTTATTTAAATGCTTTCAAATTCGCTTTGTAATGTAATAATGTGGCTGAGAAGTTTATTGTTGTGGCAGGGGTAATGACCTTGAATTGTAGTCATTTTTATACCTATAATGTAGGTCGTTTAAGCATCATTATTATACTTACCTACTCTTTTCTAGCACAACATAACAAACTTAAGTACTATAGTGAATGGTATGCTTTACATAACAGAATCACAAAAAAATCAAAACCATAATTGTAAGCATATGCCTAGAAATAGTCTCAGTAAATATCTTTTTATTATGAACTAGCAGTCCGCCCCGGCGGCGTCTCGCACGGGTGTAATATTGATTAAATGGCTAATTTTTTTACATCTTGGGTTACATTATCGTAGTTTTAATAGGGATATTGATGTCTGTAGTACATCACTTTGCTCTATTGTTAATAATTTTTGCAGCGTACGTGATATAAGGATTTTTTTTTCACACGTGTTACATTATCGTAGTTTTCATACGGGTCCCTAACATTTTTGAAAATATACTATAGCCTATGTTCATTAGAGATAATGTAGGATTCTAATGGTGATAGAATTTTTCAAATCGGTCCAGTAGTTTCGGAGCCTATTCGATGCAAACAAACAAACAAAAAAACAATCAAATCTTTCCTCTTTATAATATTAGTATAGACTAGCGGTCCGCCCCGACCGACGCGGCGCGGCGTATCGCTCGGGTGTAATCTGATTTTGGAGGATTTTTTGTCATTTTTTTCACATGTTGGGTTACATTATCGAAGTTTTCATACGGACCCCCAACGTTTTTGTAAATATTATATGCCTATGTTCATCAGGGATAATGTAGGATTCTAATGGTAAAAGAATTTTTCAAATCGGTCCAGTAGTTTCGGAGCCTATTCAATGCAAACATACAAACAAACAAATCTTTCTTCTTTATAATATTAGTATAGACTAAGTTTGAATTCAATATAGTCCAGTGTTTTCCAAATTTGACGAAACATCGGCAATAAATTCGCCCCCGAGAGATTTCTTTTTATTATTGAAATGTTCTCTTTAGATTTCAATCTAAAGGGAATCTCTGAATCTAAGAAGAGTAAAAGCTTTTGCTATCCCCCTGGAACAATAACAATTTTCTCAACACCCTATTTTATTTGTTTAAAACGTTGGTTGCAAACTCATATGTGTATTTACATGAGTTTCTTTGGACGTAGTATGAAGAATATACTATCTGATCTATACTAATATTACAAAATTAAAAATAATAAATAGGATCACGACTGTAATCCCCAAGTACGGTAGACATCCTCTCAGATCTCCAGACGCTTAGATCCTTTGAAGATGTCTAGTGGGGGTAGTCAGAGTCACGTCCAAACATTATATTTGGCACATGCCCACATTTTGCAGTAGTTAGCATTCCATACGTGACATGTTGATGTGCATATAAATTTTTCAAACAGAAAAATTCATTGGTACACGCCGGGATTAGAACCCACGACCTTCAGATTGAAAGTCGAGGTGCCTCCCACTCGGCCAACACGGCTAACACTAATATTATAAATGCGAAAGTAACTCTGTCTGTCTGGCTGTGACGTTATCACGGCCAAACCGCTGAGCAGATTATGGTGAAATTTCGTATAGATATAGTTTGAAGTCTTAGGACGGATATAGAATACAGAAATTTCATTGTTTCACGATAAAGTCGACTGATATAGGCAGATTATGACCACCATATGATGATTTTTTTTTCCAAAAAAAAATCTTTTGTTTTTCAGAAATTTCAATGTTTCACGACAGTCTCAAAAAATAATTTTCTGAATCTACGCAGACAAAGTCGCGGGTAATAGCTAGTAGACAATATGTAAGGTCATTCGCCGAAGAGGGCGTCACTCCTCCTTCCGTCAGCTGTTAGAAGGGCAGTAACCTCTAGAGGGAGCGAATCCTCTTTATTCTCCCACCCATTAAACTTTAACATAAATTGAGATGAGTTTAGCGAAAACGCGATCTTCATGTTTATAAAGCTTCCCGATGAAATAAAGTCACGAATTGCAGATATCTTTTGGGTTATTGATATTATGTGTATCAGCAAATAACTTAATGCAAATATTCGACATTCCGTGAAAATTTTGTAATATTCAAATGGATGAAAAGCTTGTGTTGTTACTCTTTTAAACTATAAATACGGCTAATTATCACGTTTTTAGGGTTCCGGACCCAAAGGGTAAAAACGAGACCCTATTATTAAGACTTCGCTGTCCGTCCGTCTGACTTTCACTGGGCTGCTCATGAACTGTGATAGCTAGATAGTTGCAATTTTCACAAAACAGAATAAATTAAATATTTAAGTGGGGCTCCCATACAACAAACGTGTTTTTTGCCGCTTTTTATAGATAAATACTCTTCGTACACGAGCTCAAACTTGGCCGGTTTTTTAAGAAAAATATCATCTCGCAGAACACAGCCGCCAACCAACCAATAAGCGTTTTTTAGTTCAAAATTTTTTGAAAAAAGCTGAATTTATTCGGTCACTTTATCTTTATCAGACCTAAAAAGAATCGAGGCGAGTAAATTCAAATTCACGTTTTTAGCTTGCTTTTTACGATCTCCACTGTAATTTATTGTAACAATAAAATAAACATTAAGTATCATGCATAAAGTTATTTATAAAACAAATTAAGAACCACATTGTAGCAAGATGACAAACCACCAGAGTTGAATGCTCGTTGCGCCTAAATGGTCAAAAATAATTAAGATAATCTCTGTGAGTGACCTACTGTGGCTTCCAACAGTTTATTCATCCTTATCCTTACCACCTTTGTGTGTATACTGTATATCCTAATATCCTAATAATATTATAAATGCAGAAGTTTGTGAGTTTGTTTGTATGTTTGTGCCTCAATCAGGCCTAACCGACAAAACGAAATTTGCTGTAGATGTTGATTTAATGCCCGAATAAAACATCGACTACTTTAAAATACGAAAAACATTCCTAAAATGATATCGATAAAAAAACGCAATAGGGATGATTTCTGTATAGATGGCGCTGGTGTGCATAAAATCTGACATCCGTGTTGACGTCAGTCGTCATAGCAACGTGCGTTACATAACTATAGATTTTGACACGGGTCTTTATCACGTAATTACCTTTAATTTACTATCCCGACGTTTCGGCTATGTTACAAACCATGGTGCGTTACTCCATGCGATTATCGATATTTGGACAGGACAACGTTCGTCGCGGGTCTGCTAGTAAAAAAATAATAGGATCACGACTGTAATATCCCCAAGTACGGTAGACATCCTCTCAAATCTCCAGGCACTCAGATCCTTGAAGATGTCTAAAGGGGTTATTCAGAGGTACGTCCAAACATTATATTTAGCACATGCCCACGTTTTGCAGTAGTTAGCATTCCACACGTGACAGGTTGCATGCCCGTCGCCGCTTACTAACTTATACGTTAACTGGTTTCCTCGCGGTTTTCCTTCAACGACCAGGATTTGAACCAACGGCCTTCGGATTGAAAGTCGGGTACCTCCCACTCGGCCAACACGGCTTTTTTGTGTATAACAGCAAAGTTTTAATAAACAGCGCTATATTGGGCTTGTCTGTCTAATAAGTATTGATAAAATACTGTTTAATTTGTCGAGGATCATTAATCAGTCTAGCTAACCTTGTTTGGGCCATAACTACGAGTATTTCAATCGATAACATAAATTCTACCTTACGTTCTAATCTACTGATAATATATATATATTTTTTTTTTTGCGTATATCAAAATTTTTGAAGCAATATTGTATTTTGTAAAATGTACAAATTTATACAATCATTGTAGGTAGTTTTAAAATAATGCGTTGTTATCAAATTTTCCGTAATTAAAACTAGTAGCAGAGAGTATATTATCACGTTAAATTATTCAATCTCTTCAATCTCGCATTTAAACTTCACAATGAAAAATACCTACTTTTGTATTGTGTAGGTAGGTATTAAAGAAAAAACGATACGAGTATTTTAAAAATAAAGATAATCTACAGGCACCGTACGCTTATTGTAGTTTATTTTTGGCGTTGTCAACCGCAACTTGATACAGGCTTTTTCACAAAATTGTCAGGAGTTTTTAAACATTTTGGGGTCAAGGGATCCATTGTCGTGTTTTGTTGCGTTAGCAATAAAAACGCGCGCATCGTACTTATTTTCACATCTCAAGGCGTTTTTATTATGTTTGGAAGACTCATTATCAGGTTTATCGAACGTCACTCGCATTACTATAAAATATACGTAATAATCTCCCTAAATGGGAAATTCAGCCTTTTCTTTATTTGTTTTTGCGAAAGTTTCGTATTCACTTCACAGACAAAAGGGAATTCTTATTCGTAGTAGAAGAAGTGAGCAAAATTGGCTGAATAGAATGGCTCCACCGGGCCCTACTACAGTCGTTAGCATACAAACAGCCGATGGCGACTCGAAATCTTGCTGGCGCGCCGTCATTCGAGAGCTCCGTGATATTAGGGACTCCATACATTTACATGAGAATAAATTTGCTGTGGAATAGGTTGGGAGGGAAAAATATGGAATTTGATACTGTCAATAAGCGTCAGCGCCTCAATTCGGAATCACATTACCACTTCACGTGGATGAGAATTTGCCTAAAAGCAGCATGAAGTAACCGACAGAACCGGTAGTCGGAGAATTCATGAGCTGATTTTTAAGGCATCATTCATAATCCTTGGAGCGAATGAGAGAACGAAAGAAATGAGAAGGAATGCGGCGATATTGAAAGAAAATAAGCAACTTTGCAACGTTCTATCAGTCATATTCTACAGAATTATAACGCTATAGCTTTTAAAGTCTGAATAGCATGCGTTTGAATAAGCGAGGTAGGCACTCGTACTGCGTTAATTGCTCCGGTATTATGCACGCACCCTCTTATTTACTTCTACGCTTATGTACGGCTTTATGTCGGGGGTCGAGATTACTACATACCGTATGCCGATAAAACAAGGGTTGCAACAGACACGGCTGGGAAAAATCGATACGGTACCCTGACGATTTAATTTTGAATTTAGATAGATCAAAATTTGACAGGACGGGAACAAACTTTTGATGCATCTAAATCGAGTAATCTAAATATATTAAAATTGAGCTTTGATCCTTTATGCCACAGAAGCGTTACCTAACTAAAGATGATACTGGTCTTTAGGTTTCGTAGCTAATTGACGAAAATGTAATTAAACTTTTTGCTTGTCTTTTGTGCTTAAATTTCTCATACTTATGCGAATGAACGTCTCTTTGTTCAATCTCCCCTAGTAACTATTATACGCCTACCTTTGAAGTTTCCTTTTCATAGGCTTCAGAATAACTTTCTCGAAGTGGAAACTGGAAACCTTACGTGTAGCTACGTAATAACCTTAGATAGTTATGATCATTTTAGTTTCGTGACTTGTTATTTGAATTTCTACTTGTTTGGTCAAGATAGTTTTCATATGGCGGTCGTAATATTATGAGCGACAGTTTCTGCGGCATTTACGTCATCCAACCTATTATAAGGACGTCTTACGGAAAGCCGACCATTATGTTCACTATTCCTCTACAAATCACGATATATCCCCGCGATCGTTACCTGGAAACGTACGTACAGCGAGATTGTCCCCAAGCGATATTTCTTCATAACGAAGCCAATGATATTTGTGTGTTCCCGCCAAAAATAAGCGGCCATTACTTCACAGACTGGTTTGACAGAATTGGATCGCGCGCTTTGGCAACGACATCGCATACCATACGTCCCGATTTTTTTCTTTTGATTTTCGCATTCTTTTAAATTTAACAAATTGACTACTAACTACTGATTAAAATTTATTTAGCTCTTTTTTCTATTGATCATTGCCAAGTTGTTAGCAATGGTTGATGACAATAAACAAATTGGATTTGGAATTTCAAATGATGGCCAGTGATAGGTATTCAAACAACTTTTTGTACTAATTTAGATTAATAGGGAAATTTCTGATAACGTTTCTAACTTTCTTGAAAATAAAATATTACCTATTTTAATCCTTGATAATGAAACTGATATTAAGCGAAAGAATTTTAAAAATTGGTGTAAGTATAGATTTTTTTAAAACCGAAATAAAAAATTAATTCTATGTAATTAGTAGATAGAAAGATATTAATTCTTGTAATTCCTTTGTTTCAGGTAATTGGAAAGCACATAAATATACAACTCCACGGTAACGGTAATATTGTTTCTGATTTGATTTCCATTACAATATCGGATGGAATGTTACATTCAACGTCGTGAAATTGTTGATAAAATTATCTAGGTAAGAAAAATTACGATCTATGCCATCCAGCGAGCGTACGATACAATATGATGTGATTGGATGAGACGTCAATTTCGCTTATCTGATACATGTTGTCGTGTGTTGCGGCTGATTCCTTGGAATAGAAGTAGGGCTACTAAATGGGAGGACCTGAATATCTGGGCAAAATTTTCAAAAGGTCGGGATTTTGGGAAAATTTTCGGAACAAATAAATATTACGTTTAAAAAAATATATTTGTTATTACAATTTGTATTTTACCGGGAATCATTTAAAATGTCGGGACAATCCCGACGAATCTCAACCATCTGGCAACCCAAAATAGAAGGTAGCTACAAAAGTCGGTGCGTTAGGTACTATTCTGTCCGGTTCGACCGAAAGCCGTAAAAATCATAGTCACCCCACTTACCTGTTCATGTTTTTTTACTGGAGGTATAGAGAGCGATATATTATGAATAGTTAGGTATATCGTGCGAGTTTGCTACGCATTTGGAAATAATATTTGTTAATTTGCGCGTAAATCGACGGTCGTGGTTAGGAAAATTCTGTATTTTTTATGTAGTATTTTTTTTATAAATACGTATTAGAACGAAACACACTCTGTGTTTCGTTTGTGGTTAATTCAGAGCTCGAGATAATAATGTGGCGTCTATTTTTTGCGATCATGACGTTATAGATGACTGTTATAGTTTCAAACGTATCATTATCCGACATCAACTGAAATCAACCGTAGTGTAATGTCTAATCTACGTGTGTATAGTGTCAATGAGTTTTGTGTGCGCAGGATATATATTTTTTTAACAATCATTTTCGAAATTCAGAATTTTGTCCGGCTTTTGTAACTTTGGTCTTAAATACATAATTATAATAAAATAAATAAATATTGGTGGAAATTTCACACAGCACCGTCAAGTCTCAAACTAAGTCAAAAATTGTTTTTTCATTGTTTTGTGTTTTATAGTTAGTCCTATAATATCTAAGTGATGTGGCCACCAGAACCTCTCACTCGTTGGCAATAACCTGCAGATACGAATAACCTTTCTTATTAGGCAGTTGAATGCGGAACCAATGTACCTTGTGAAAACCCGCAGTCGGCAATATCGGTTCAATAGACACTGCATTTCAACGTCGGTAATGTTTAATGTGGCTTGTACGATAAGTTGTTTATCGTCTTAGACGGTATTGGCTTTATTTATCACTAGCTTTTACCCGCGATTTCGAAAACTCGGAAATTCCCGAAAATCAAAAGAAAATTTTGTGGAAAAAGTAGCCTATGTTCGTCCCAAGACTTCAATCTATCTTTATACGAAATTTTATCACAATCGGCCGTGATAACGTAGAACTCACAGACAGACACACAGAATTACTTTCGCATTTATAATATTAGTATAGATTAGCAGTCCGCCCCGTCCGTCCGTTTCATATATTTTCGGATATTTTCCGAAATTTGCGGGGTATCTTTATAATTTGCGGACGATAGAGTGGAGGTACAAAAATAAACTTGTGAAGCATAAATCTTTGATACCGGTATTATATAGGACCCGGGCGTTATAGAACCAATTTTATCGGTACGACAAACCTATCACGTTGTAAAATTGATTAACTTGTTTAGGCCCCAGGCACTATAGTTTCCTTCACTGATATTGATGTAATAGGAGTAAGAATGCTAACTACTGCAAAATGTGGGCATGTACCAAATTTAATGTATGGACGTGCCTCTGACTAACCGCTTTGGGCATAATAAAGGAACTGAGCGCCAGAAGATTTGAGAGGATGTCTACCGTACTTGAAGATTACAGCCGTGAACCTATTTCATTTCATTTCATAGCGGGCTCTGAAACTGTTCTCTTGCTCAAAGGAGGATTTTACAAAACCTTGTTTTGAAATAATTACGTTTAAAAAGCTAAAAACAAAACCGACTTCATGCATGTTCTTATAAATTGAATAAAAAAATAGGGGATGAAATTTTGTATTGGGCATACAAAATTTCATCCCCTATCTTTTCAACCTTCAAATTAGTATTTTTTCTTAAAATTTTCTTCTTAAAATGGAACCACACGGGAAGCGCCAGCTTTCAAATAAAAAAATAATTATCCAAATAGGTTCACCCAGTCAAAAGTACTGAGGTAACAAACATGAAAAAAAAAAAATACAGTCGAATTGAGAACGTTTTTTAAAGTCTGTTAAAAAATCAACAGAAAACTTATTTTTAATACTAACATTCCGCCCCGGCGTCGCACGGGTGTAATAATGATATTATAGGTAATTTTTTTACACCTTGGGTTACATTATCGAATTTTTCATAAGGATCCCTAATAAAACCAAACAAACAAACAATCAAATCTTTCCTCTTTATAATTATAGTATAGACTAGATGTGATAAACTTAAAAGTTGGAGTCCCTACTAACGCCCACAGCGCCAAGGAAGCAAAAACTTGTAGTAGTCGTACGGGTATGTCGGGTATACGAGTATGTGTTCCGTTCCGCGTCGCGCCGCGCGACTGTTGCGTCACAGTGAAATCAATGATGGCCGGCGGTTGTAAGTGTGACCTTGCTGCGCTTCTCGGAAGGTCTACTACGACCGTAACTTCTAATATAATGTGATTCATTATTGAGTTTAACTTGTAGCTGGGTCTAGACCTATTGAGACCTGAGACCAGTTTATTGGCCTAAATTCAATCTTTGTCACTGACCTGAGACACCTTCAAATCTAATAATACCTATAATAATATTATAAAAGTGAAAGTTTGTGTGTAAGTTTGTGCCTCAATCAGGCCTAAACGTAGACTACTTTAAAATATAAAAAAAACATCCCCAAAATTATAAAAATAAACGCAAAAGGGATGATTTTGGTATAGATGGTGGTGTGCAACAAATCTGATATCAGAGACTAAAAACATTCAGTCTTTTCTATTCGATTATTGAAATTTGACAGGACAACGTCTGTCACGGGTCGGCTAGTAAGTTTGTGAAGATGTTTGGATGATTGTGGCTGGGCTGAGTCACGTTCAAACGGATTTTGGGTGACACAAGGTACTTGGAATATACATAGCCTATGACCTTGTGGTTTAGGCTATACGTTGATAGTCAGTAACGCAAGAGTTTTAATGTATGTAGTTAGTTGATGCCAAATGCCAAGCAAGGCTGTTAATATCTGCATATTCTGCCAGCAAGTGATAAAAAAATCAGCCTAGTGCGAGTCGGACTCGCACACGAAAGGTTTTGTACCATTATCTTAAAAAACGGCATTAAATACTTATTTTATTCTGTTTTTAGTATTTGTTGTTATAGCGACAACATAAATACATAATCTGTGAAAATGTCAACTGTCTAGATATCACGGTTCATGAGATACCCTGTGACAGACAGACGGACAGCGAAGTCTTAGTAATAAGGTCCCGTTTTTACCCTTTGGCTACGGAACCCTAAAAACGAATTTATGATTATTCGATTGTAAATATAAATTTTTTAATTGAAATTAGATAGGACTCGGTATAACCTTGTAGATACTTGACTATTGGAAGGTATCGAGAGACACAACTTTTGTTATTAATCGGCGTTAAAATTATTTGAAAACTAGCGACCCGCCCCGGCTTCGCACGGGTAGCATGTTATTATTATACATATAAACCTTCTACCTGAATCACTCTATCTATTAAAAAAAACCGCATCAATATCCGTTGTGTAGTTTTAAAGATATAAGCAAACATACATACATACATACATACATACAGACGCGGGAAGCAGAAAGCGACTTTGCTTTATACTATGTAGTGATGATAGTGATATAATGCTTATGAATTTATAATTCGCCTAAATCAGAGGTTCCCAAACTTTTTTTATCTCTTGTCACTTTGTCGACCCCTGAGGGTCCATGTCCCTGGGATATAGACCACTTTAGGTTCTAAATTCTAATGGCTTTAAATAACGAGATTTGGGTTCGCGGGGAAGCGGGGCCTTACAGGTTCCTAAAAATATTTCAGGGCACAGGTCGAACGCGTAATCCAAGCAAACACATAGTACGTTTTGATGCGTTTAAATTTTTAAATCATCGAATAGAAAAATCCATTGATCCACGACCGGAATTCGAACGCCCCACGTTCAGATTGAAAGTCGATGTACCTCCCACTCGGCCAACACTGTTCTAGAAGAGATAAATCATTGATTAAACTTGTTTATTCACTCGGTCGTGTCTTATGTCATTGTATTTTATCATTTTGTTCCAAGCTCCACGCTCTCTAAGTAGAAAGATCGATAAATCTAGAACCTCATAGCTCAGTTGGTACTTGGTAGTAACTCTGCCTTCTGCGCTGTAGGTTGTGGCTTCGATCCCCACCCAGGGAAAGTATTTGTGTATAAACATAGATGTTTGTTCTGTGTCTGGGTGTTAATATTTATAATAAGTATGTATTTAAAAAAAAAGTCTCAGTTATCTGGTTCCCATAGTACAAGCTTCGCTTAGTTAGGGGCTAGATGGCGCTGTGTATAAAGTCCGCCAATATTATTATTATTATTATGTTTATTTTGCGAAACGTCTGAATAGTCGGTGGGCATGCGTTTCGCGTTTCCTGTGACTGTCATGTCATGTCAATGTCTTGTCTGTTGTTGCTTGGCTGTAAGCTGTAATTGATATTCCACATTATTGAATTGGATTTACAGAATCTCTCTCGACGGCAGAAATGTCCAAATACGCACAATTGCTACCTGCATTGAGACATTCTTATTTACTTGTGTGGTATTCAATTTATTCCGATTTGAATCTCGGTTTTGTCATTGAAATTTATAAAAGATTTGCGCATTTAGATATGGTTTGTTATTAAGAATTCAGGCTATTGTATCTACCTACTGTTATCATCACAAAAACATTTAGGTACCTAACTAGGTAGATGACTTCTTATTTATCTTTAGTAGGTATTAGATAAGTAATCGTATCTAATTTTGGTATCCAAACATGCCTTGACAATATTTCGCTGTTTTATTCTAGTCATGCGTATGTTTACCTTCTTTCCTATTGCGTTTCTGATATAATCTACAATAGCGTTGTATTTGGCAATACAACTTATGGAATAGAATTCTTTACGAGCGACAAAAATAGACACCTCGTTATAAACCCGGCTATAGTGGAAGAGCAATAAAAAAAAATGTAATCGAGGCGGACGCACGACGGCCTCGCCTCGACTCGTAAACACCCAAAAAAAGTGTAAATCGAAAACAATAAACGCGTCTGCGACGAGGCGACCCAAACCGCGCGAGTCTGGCCGCGCGCGTCGTATAACCCGCCGCGAGCCGGAGAGCCATAACGACCACTCCACTTACGATATCGACTAGTAAATAAACTTGGTCGGTTAATTCGTGACCGTGGGCGGTCAACGCATCAATATGGGCGCGCGGTCACGGGGTCGCCGCACCGGGTTTGAGAACGCACGCGTTAGGCGTTTGAATTTCAAAATGGCGACGCGCGATCGCGGCACGTACCGCGGATTTTATGCGTCTACTATGATTTTGTGTAATTTATATTCGATACGCCGGCGGTCGCTAGATAGCTCTTCTATTGAAGTGTGAGGATCGCCGTGTCCGGGAGCGGGAGCCGCATACTGATCACCGCCTGCCTGCCAGCGCTCGGCAGGATGCGTCCGCGGCATGCGGGCTTCTGCATACATGCATCGTTGATTGATTTTGTTTATTTTCAAACAATGTATCTTCACACATTGTTTGAAAATAAACAGAGTCGAGAGCCGCTTTTGAATATCAATCGTTTTGAACGCTTCTCGCGGTTGGAAGTTCAACAATAGATCCGATCTAACCCTAATACACATGCCGGCACTGTACAATAAAGTATGTACCTCGTAACGGCCATGAATAGATTAACATGTTGATAATTTCTACACGAGTAGACGACAGTGACTCATCATTTCTTACACGAATATCCATCGACGACGTAAGTGTAAAAAGCAACAACTTAAAATGTCGTCTTATAAAAACTCTAAATTGTCACCTATACGTTTAGTCATTCATAAGTCATAATCGGCGAGCTTATCGAAGTAATATTATTCGTTGTCAATATAGGTACTTGTGGTCTAAATCAGTTGTACCTAAAGCGGTCTATATAGACCCCCAGGGGTCAACGAAGACATGCGAGAGGTTCATGATAACAAACAAATTAGAGGTATGGACCGGAGGTTTAAATGTGTCGTAACTTTAATTGGTTAATTTGAATTTAGCTTAAATGGTGTTTTTAAGCCATTCACCCTACACTTCACTACAGTTAGAATGTTTAATCTTAGGTAGGTATATGTATTGCATCAACTGTCACAAACACATTTAATTTAGATATATTTGCAAAACGGAAAAACATGCAAGTGGTCTACGAAACATAAAAGTTTGGGGATCTCTGGCCTAAATCCTATATAGAAAATAATGTATAGACGTTTGCATTGCATGTAATATACCATGTAGTCTGTTTTTTCCTTGTGTACCATGCAAGTGAAGCATCGTGTAAAAACTAGTTAAGAAGAATTAGGTATAATAAAACCTAAGCGCGAGTCGGACTCGCGCACGAAGGGTTCCGTACCATTATCTATAAAAAAAGGCAAAAAAATCACGTTTGTTGTATGGGAGCCCCCCGTAAATATTGATTTTATTCTGTTTTTAATATTTGTTGTTATGTTAATACCAGCAACAGAAATACATAATCTGTGAAAATTTCAACTGTCTAGCTATCACGATTCATGAGATACAGCTCTGTGACAGACAGACGGACAGATAGACGGACAGCGAAGTCTTAGTAATAGGGTCCCGTTTTTACCCTTTGGGTACGAAACCCTAAAAACTAGCTTTTAACCGCGTCTTCGTCCGCGTATATTCAGGAAATCTATTTTTGGCGATTTTATCCTAAAACATTAAAATTCCTGAAAATCAAAAGAATTTTTTTGGGAAAAAAGCCTCACAGCTCAGTTGGTAGTAACTCTGCCATCTGCGCCGTAAGTTGTGAGTTCGATCCCCACCCAGGGAAAATATTTGTGTGATGAACATAGATGTTTGTTCTGTGTCTGGGTGTTAATATGTATAATAAGTTTGTACAAAAAAAAAGTAAGTATATTTGATAGTAGTAGTATAGTATTTTGATATTTTTGGCATGTTCGAAGAAAATCATGTAACGAGAAGAATGATAGGAATTAATGTGGATGGATGTAGACGGGTATGATATGGGTGAGAAAGGAGTGAGTGATGAGATGACGGCTGATAGAGGCAAATGGAAGAAGTACACATGTTGTGCCGACCCCACTTAAATGGGATGTGGGCAGGAAGATAAAGATGATGATGATTTTTGATGGTAACATTCACGACCGTTAAGTATGGTAGACATCCAAGCGCTCAGATCCTTAGAGATGTCGAAAGGGGTTGGTCAGAGACACGTTCAAACATTTTATTTGGCACATGACCTGACCACCTGTTCGCGGAAAATGACACAAAATTAAATACACTAGGATTCTACCACTATTCTTTTGTTTCTTTCACTCATAGAAAAGGTGGCTACGAGTGAAAGAGACAAAATCTGTCTTGTAGTGTTTTCTGTTTGTTACTTATCAAACATCACGCAACCAAGTCTTGACCTCAAACTAGGTTTGCTTGAGTATAATAAATAAATAAATAAATAAATATTGGTGGACATTTTACACATCGCCATCTAGCCCCAAACTAAGCAAAGCTTGTACTATGGGAACCAGATAACTGATAGAATACATACATATATACTTTTTTTTTGTAAATACATACATATGATACATACTAACATACACCCAGACACAGAGCAAACATCTATGTTCATCACACGAGTATCAGAAACGAGTACTATGGTATCACAACATCTAGATTCGTAACAAATATTTGCAGATTGTACAAACATTTGTACTGCTACGGAGAATGAACCTACACCTCTCGCATCTCAGCAAGGTACTCGCTGCGCACGCCACCGAGGTCATGATAAGACAGTACATAATTAATTAGTAACTTATTACTTAATTACTAGCTTACTCGCGTCTGCGTAGATTTAATAAATCGTTTTTTTACTACTTTATTGTTAAACATTGAAATACCTGAAAAAAAAAACCGGCAAAGTGCAAGTCGGTCTTTTTATAGCGGCAAAAGAAATACATGATCTATGAAAATTTCAACTGTCTAGCTATCACGGTTCATGAGATACCTACAGCCCTGTGACAGACGGACAGACGGACAGCGAAGTCTTAGTAATAGGGTCCAGTTTTTACCTTTTGGTTACGGAACCCTAAAAAGTAGCCGATGTATGTACCAAGACTTTAAACTATCTCTATATGAAGATTAGTCACAATCGGCCCAGCGCGGTTTGGACGTGGTAACGTCACAGATAAACTGACAGAGTTACTTTCGCATTTATAATATTAGTAGGATAGATTTACCTACCCTTGTTCTATTTGATTGAATGTAATAAAAATATAATAGCATTTATACCAAAACATAGTGAATGTTGTGTAATAAACTTCTGATAATTATTATTGTGACCTATTTTCATATCAAGTAATTAAATTAGGTACTTGTGTTACAAAATATCTGCCTCACACGACGAATATTATACTGGCACAGTGCTTGAATAAAGTTATGGCCTGCGCACATTGGCGGACGGGACGGCAGAGGATTTTTTATTTATTAATTGAATTTAATAGTTATCCAATTACGGACTTTTGTACATTTGCAGCGCAAATGTCATAAGTACTTAAAGTCGATTTTGATTTTGACACAGCCAATGCAAACTTAAGACGAGTAATATTTTGTTTTTGATGAATGCAGAATCGTTTTTTCTCAATAACCGCAAAACATACAGTTTTATTTTTTATGACAAAGATAACTTAAGGATTTAATCTAGTTAAATTATAGACAGAAACACGATTGGCGAAACTTTTCTCGATAGATTTATATTCCAAAATTTTAATTTAGTTTTTTCTCAAAACTATGAATTAGCTATAACAGTTCGTTTTTTAGGGTTCCGTACCCAAAGGGTAAAAACGGAACCCTATTACTAAGACTTCGCTGTCCGTCTGTCTGTCCGTCTGTCCGTCTGTCCGTCTGTCCGTCTGTCCGTCTGTCCGTCTGTCCGTCTGTCCGTCTGTCCGTCTGTCCGTCTGTCCGTCTGTCCGTCTGTCTGTCTGTCACAGGGCTGTATCTCATGAACCATGATAGCTGGACAGTTGAAATTTTCACAGATTATGTATTTCTATTGCTGCTCGAACAACAAATACTAAAAACAGAATAAAATAAATATTTAAGGGGGGCTCCCATACAACAAACTTGATTTTTGCATTATACGATGTTTCCTCACGACGTATTTCTCTAAAAAGAGCATAAAATAAATATTTAAGTGGGACTCCCGTACAACAAACGTGATTTATTTGCCGTTTTGATAATAGTACGGAACCCTTCGTGCGCGAGTCCGACTCGCACTTGGCCGGTTTTTATATAATTCGTTAGATAATCATACTAGCTACCAAAATTAAACACATTTTCTTTTTAAGTTTGATGGTTTTCATGATAATGCAGTTTTATCACTTTTTCCGTCTTATTCGTGTAGACTTGGCCCATACAAAACACAAAAAAATTCGAGTATCACCTTAACTTTACTTTTATTTTTCAGTAGGTATTTGCATAAATGTAAATTATGCCTTATGGAGTAAAATAACTTGAAAATAAACAATGATTTATTAAAAAACACATAATAAAAAAAATCTATCTTAAACGCCAGTGACGTGACACAAAACGGTCAGGATTGGTGAAATTGACAATGACGTAACATGCTTGTCAATATGTCATCGCCTGCCTTGAAAAACTTGACGTTTGTTTATTTGTTTACAAGCATGTAACGTCACAGAAACTAGTGCGACGCCATTTGCATGAAGAAGCGTTTTTGCGGGTTATTTAAATTGTCATTATTTAATTTAAATTTTTAGGGCCAAAATACTTAACAGAATTGAAAAAAAAAATTATGGGTTCTACAGTCACTACTGAATAATCTAGAATGGTTTTCAAAATCATGTCAAATAGGCCATTCTGTTAAGATTGTCGTGACGATTGATCCCCACTCGATTGACAGATTACGTTTATGGAGGCTGATAGCGCTTTTAGTCCTGTGGTTATGTGCTAAAACGGTGTTATCAAGCCAAGAGTCCCTAGGGTTCAACGTACGGATGCGCGTGCGGCGACCTCTGACCCTCCTATCACGACCCACTCAGATAAACAGACAAAGGATTGTACTAAATTGTTACTGCTAGTGTATGGAGCATAGGGTTCCGTACCCAAAGGGTAAAAACGGGACCCTATTACTAAGACTTAGCTGTCCGTCTGTCCGTCTGTCTGTCACAGGGCTGTATCTCATGAACCGTGATAGCTAGACAGTTGAAATGTTCACAGATTATGTATTTCTGTTGCCGATATAACAACAAATACTAAAAACAGAATAAAATAAGTATTTAAATATTATTTCCCATACAACAAACGTGATTTTTTGCCGTTTTTTATAGATACGATTTTATATTTACGGAACTCTTCGTGCGCGAGTCCGACTCGCACTTGGTCGGTTTTTTTTGTGTTTCCAGTGACGTAAGTCTGGATTTTTCTGCAAGTTTATAAGGGTTTTAGTATAGTTGCCAGAGCACACAAAACCGATGAGTATTGAGTATGTATGAGGAAGTGAATGAAGCAAAAGAAGTATGTATGTCAGGAGTTCAGGAGCAAGTGGAAAACCGTGGTCAAATTCAAATTCAATAAAATCACAAGGATCACTTTGAAACGTCTTAAGAACTAGGTGAAACTACGCCGATTCCACGCGACCAAGCCTAGAAGAATCAGGCAACAAACACGGCTTGGGGCTACCTTTTTTTTCAATGATCCTTTCCTTAATGCTATGTAGAGCTCCAATGTGGTGCCTATCGAGCAAAGTGAGGTGGTCTCTGCCTAACCCTGAAAACAGGTCATGTAGTAGCCAGTTCAGATTAGATGTTCTTCATCAATAAGCATCGCCCGCGACCGCGCTTTACATAGGCGAATTTATATTTAAAACTATTATAAACCACAATAGTTTTAATTCTATGCTAAGTTGTTTTGTTTTTCTACTTTTTTTCGATGATCCTTTTTACAAATAGGGTGTCCCTAGACATCTGTGTGTGTGTGGACCTTTATCCAGCTGCACACATAAGCGAATTAGGCAATAACAGATCGAACTAGAGAGAATGAAAGCTGTTCTACATTTAAATACACATTATGAAGACCAAAATGGTCGTTTGTCGCGAAATATTTCAAAATAATGCTAAGTTATAACAATATTAACGGTGGTTTTTAGGGTTCCCTGCTAGCAAGTAAAATCGAATAATGCAAGCGAGTGTCTATCATCAAAATCGTTTAGCTACATTATTGTCTCTCATAAATCACATTGTTTTGTGTCGTATCTCAAACAATAAAACTAAAAAAAAGTATCACGATTGTAATCCCCAAGTATACCTAGTGGGCGCTTAGATCCTTATGCCTAAAGGGGGTAGTCAGATGCACGCCAAACATTATGTTTTTATACAATGCCCACATAAAACTATTTTTTCCAAAAGGGATATCGTAAAATCGAAACCTTCTGCCCAGTAATTATAAGCTCCGTCAAGGTAAATGACCTGACAGCGGAACCCTACGCCAAGCGCAGCAGGACACGCGCTTAACCGGCTACTCACCAAGCTATTGTTGAACAGTAGTCAACAAAGAAAGATTCAAATCGGCACAAATGTGCTAATCGACGCATTTGTATTCACGATCGACAGTACATTGACTGAGTGTTTAAGTTTGAAATCGCGACACAACGCCCGAAATAGAGCCATTTCAATTTCATTATATAAAAATTCAAGTAACGTAAAGTTTTCTTCAAAATCTAAAAAAGCAATCTCCATTCTTGGTCTATCAGGTGGCTCACTCGCCTTGTGGGTGTGATGTATGTACTCGTTTATTTAGCCCTAAAATAAGCAAAGCTTGAACTATTTCCTATCTGTTTGAACCGGATAAGACTTTATACTTTTTTTAAGGTATACATACATACATAAAATCACACCTGTTTCCCACATGGGTAAGCATAGACAGACACGGCTTTCCACTTGCTACGACCCTAAAATACTTCTTTTTGCTTCATTCACTCTCATCACATTCATCATATTAACAATTATATACAATTATATATTAACGCCGTAATTAACAAATTAGAAGCGTATGGACTGAGAGGTAGAGTATCTGAACTTCTCTGCTCGTACCTAAAAGACCGTAGACAAATAACCGAGATTGCAAAACTGGATACCAAGACCAAATGTGAAAAATCGTTTCGTTCTTTAGAACGCGTAATCCAGTTCGGCGTTCCACAGGGGAGTGTCCTGGGGCCTTTGCTATTTATTATTTATATAAACGACCTACCCAGGTCAGTAAATCAACCAATGACCTTATTTGCTGACGATAGTACGATAACAATAAAATGTGATGACATAAATACTTATAATTCTGACATTAATAATTCTATAAATTCAATAATAAAATGGCTTGACAATAATAATCTGAAAATAAATATAAATAAAACAAACATAATGCATTTTAGTCAAAGAATTAAAAATGATCATCAAATTGACCTACATTTTAATGGTAGTAAGGTAGACGTGGTAGAATCAACAAGATTTCTGGGAATTCAAATAGACAGCAAATTAAATTGGAAAACCCATGTTGAACTTCTAAGTAAGAGAGTAAGTAGCTCCACCTACGCACTCTATAAATTATCCTCTAATGTTAACTTAGAAACACTACTTACAGCTTATTATGGAACAGTAGAGTCTATCCTAAGGTTTGGTATAATTTTCTGGGCTAACTCTACTAATAAAGACTTCATATTTACTAGACAAAAAAGATGCATTAGATCGATGTTTAACCTGCACGTTACCGACAGTTGCAGACCTTTGTTCATTGAGCACAAGATTCTAACGCTTCCGTCGTTATATATATTTGAAATGGCATTATTTGTTAGAAAACATCCCCATCTTTTCCCACGAAAATCTGATTTTGTAGTGCTAAAACTAAAACAGCTTTCCTACAAAACAGTGTAGTCTATATGACACGTAAAATCTACAACAAAATACCTAAATCATTAAAAGATCTTGACGATAATATATTTAGAACTAAATTCAAACTATTATTAATCAACAAATGCTATTATAATATTAACGATTTTATGACAGATAAATTTTGACATTACCATATTTCTATTGAGCCTGTTACTATTATTACTTTTTATTTTTTTTGACATTCATTATAATATAATATTGTCTTTATCTTACTATAACATTTGCATGCTAATTTTAGTAGAACATAATTGAATCTAAAATATTATTTATTATCATCTGTGTAACCTACATTGTGTTCAAGCAAATAAATGATCTTTATCTTTATCTTTATCTTATCTTTATCATGCATGCTTGTCGTTTTGCAGTACTTTTGACCTGGCCTTTTTTCAAAACGTCACCAATTTGGTCAATGAAAATACGCCGAGGTCTTCCTCTTCCAACGGTCGGTCATTAACACTCGCCTAATATACATATTTAAAAAAAAAGTTATTTACTTACCCAGTAATAATAGTAAAGCATGAACGGCCAGTAAGATTTGCCGTGTTTCGGTTTCCATTGGCAAAATGTGTTAGCACGAGTACACCGATCGAGCGCGTACACGCCGTGCGAAATTTCAGACTTGGCTTAGGCACTCTATAAAGTAGTGCCTACCACAACAGCTAGGTACTAAGGTAGGTAATATGTTTTGCTCTTGCATCGATCTATTCTTGCCGAGCCGCATTTAATTCCATTTGACATTTCTCCCCACAACCCGCGGCGCTGGTGGGTTTATTCTGGGTTTCGCCGTTTGTCTTTTGTTTGTGGTTTGTTTGCCGCTGAAATATTACTCGTGTGACTCTAATTAAGCTGCGCACGAGTCAACATCATTTTGAGTGGGGTTTTTACTATGGATTTGTTTATTGGTGTCGTTTAAACCATTATCAGTTGTATGAAAATTTAAGGTAAAAAATTCTAGTAATTTTCTGGTATTTTCTTCTACCCGTTGGTTGGCTACCTTTGCTTTACCATATGATTCTGCTTCCCTAAATGAATATAATATAAAACTCTTGCGTTACTGACTGACTGACTGATCTATCTCACAGGCTAAATCACTGGTCCTAGAAGCTTGAAGTCTGGAGGAGGTATTCCTTTTGTTATTCATTGGTGCATTTCGAAAAGAATTCCCGAAGTTCAACAATAAGAGAGCAGGTTTGAAGTCTATTTGGAAATAACTTCACATACATATATACAAATTCGCAAAGGTTTCAACTAGTAACAAAATTAAACTGTTTCTCCAAAGTTCACTATTCATAGTCATAAGTTGCGAGTATAAATACAACCCGGTCACAATATCTGTGCACCTGACCTCGTGACGTCATATCGCGGGCGAGGCGGGAGAGAGAGAGAGAGAGAGAGAGAGAGAGCGGGAGAGGCGCCGCATTCCAGCGAGGTGCACAGATATTCTGACCGGGTTGTAAATGTTCTGTTTTGTCAAACTTGACGGTAAAGCGGTAAAGGCGGTTACTGTCTAGTAAATTAATTTCAACTGGCAGATTGCCTAGATAGTAACCGGCAGCTAACTAATAAAATAAAGCCTTTTTTGGTTGCTCAATAGGCACGACGGCTATCTAAGATGGAAAGCGGAGATTCAGAGCTCGTTTGAAATGAAAATACCCAGTCAGTTCAGTTCCAGACTTGAAGCTGATTTGCTGATTGCTACGGAACACATGTATGCAGTTGGTCATGCCACTTATCTAGATTTATTTCAAACGCCATTTCACTGGCCTCACAGCTCAGTTGGTAGTAGCTCTGCCTTCTGTGCTAGGCTGTGGGTTCGATCCCCAAGACAAATGTTTTTGTGGTAAATATAGATGTTTTTTCTGTGTCTGGGACACTGTTGTTATGAAGAGATAATATTTGTATTTATGTTTGTAATGGATAAACTAAAAAGCTACTGGACAAATTTTATAAATTCTTTCACCTATCAAACGCTATATTATCAGCGAGTAACATGAATAGCATAATAAAAAAAAGAGATTTGCCTTTAATCTTCATTAGTACACACGTGCGAAGCCGGGCGGATATCTAGTTTGTTATAAATACAAATGTTTATAAAATATTTTAATTTTGTTTCAGGTAAATATCATGCAATGAACATAAAAAAACATTTATGAGTTGGAATGGAGGTTTGCTTTTCTGTTATACAAGGTAAGTAAGAAAGAAGTCCTATTGTAAAAGTGTTAATATACTATCCGTACCTATATCTTTAAGTTCATGCCTTACATACCTTTAAAAGCGCACTTGGCTATGACATTTCCATACAAACTGACATCGCTAAAGTCCTTCTTGAAAGAAGTATAAACTTAAAGTTTGGTGCAGACGAGAATTACTTTTAAAGAAAATATATCCAATAGGTACCCACCTTTTGGATTCTTATTAGTTTTTTGTACGACTCATGTATATTTTTATTTTAGTTTCATTTGTTTTATTCAGAACATCAATCATATATAAATCAACATCACATATCACTACATAGTATAAAGCAAAGTCGCTTCCCGTAAACCTTCCTCCTGAATCACTCTATCTATTAAAAAAACCGCATCAAAATCCGTTGTGTAGTTTTAAAGATATAAGCAAACATACATACAGACGAGGGAAGCAGAAAGCGACTTTGCTTTATACTATGTAGTGATATGTATGTCCGTTAGTACTGATAAGGATAACTTAATAGCATCTAGATACCTATAGTATAAATCGATCGATATTTATTTTAATCACCTACCTACAACAACAAGGGTGGTAACATATTTTGATAAATTAATCAAGAAATGGATTAGATAACACCATAGTACTTAATATTAATTTACATAAATACCTATTATAAATTATCCTTGCCAACGTCATTGGTTGACATCTTTACGAAAATCGCAAAACTATTCTAAGTTTTAGAACACTCCAAAGTTACACTAACAAAAGGTATAAATTAGACCTGTCACGTATGGAATAGCTAGCTAGCTAACTACTGCAAAATGTGGACATGTGAAAAATATAAGGTTTGGACGTAGTTCTGACTACCCCCACTAGACATATTCAAAGGATCTAAGCGCCTGGAGATCAGAGAGGATGTATACCGTACTTGGATTACAGTCGTGATCCTATTTATTTTTATTTTTATAAAATTGATTGTATTTTATAAAATGATAGTTAGTTTGTGGTAGCACCAGTGCCGGCATTTTCACAAAAGACAGTTTAGTATATACATTAATAATTATAACATGTTCGTGACTATCTAGTAACACTCGGCTAATTAAAGGTCACGGACACCATCACGCATTTCATCAAAGCGACCTTTTAAATAGCCAAAAACAATACAAAACGCGGCCAAAGCTGGCGGAACTGGCGAAGCTGGCAAACTTAATTAATGACAGCTCGCATGACTGTTGACACTGACAGGAGCGCATCCACACGGGGGTCGGTACCCGCGAGTTGGCACCCAGCCAGCCGACCAGGCCCAGCCAATCTCACAATGTATCTCCCGTAATCCCTATTACAACGTCGTTAAAACTATTATCACAATTCAAAACGGCTACATAAACCTTGCTTTTATTTGACCACCTGGATTATCCCTAACGTGGTCAATTTAAGAGGTGTTTTTGTTGCTTCGAGGGTACAGAGTAAGTTTGTGTTCAGCAATGGACGCGCGGCAGGTGAATGCAAATAAGATCGTTTATTATACTCGCAAGCAGGACAGTTTGTTGAGATCAAAGATCTCGAAGCTGCTTCAACATCTGAAATGTAATTTGTTCTTGCTATTCCGGTAATGTGTTCGGTATAACACTTGCATACTTGCATGCTTGCGATAAAACTAAACGAAATGCGCAGAATATTGCTATCTGCTTTACCTCCTTTACGCTTTAAGATGCTTCATAACTATTGGTGTGAACCAAAAAGGTTGAATCCTACCAAGGTCGGTATTGGAAATTCATTTTGTCGAAAAAATCTGACATCAATTTGACTACCGAATGATTACCGCATTCTACCAAAATTTGTAATAAAATGTATTTTATCAAGAAAAACTGGCATTAGTTTTGACTACTGAATAATGCGTATCTCATTCTACCAAAATTCGTAATTTATTTTATCAGGACAAGGTTTATAGGGAAAACATTTATTGTAGTTTTTTTTATATGCGACTGTTGAAATTTGGACAGGACAAAGTCTGTCACGGGTCGGCTAGTATTACATAAACCATCGGCAAAATGAATTAAAGCCAATTCGCGATAAAGGCCCGTGTAAAATGTTATGTGTTCTTATCACGATAGTTTGTTAAGGGGCTCCCAGTCGCTGATTGCTCTTTTTCGAAACGAAAAAAGAAATACTTCTGAACAAGCCACGTCTCCTATTTTTATAAGTATATTACTTCAGGTTCCTACCTAGATTTCTATTAAGCTGAAAACATAATAGCAGAAACTTTTCACGATAAAGATATTATTTCAAAATGATACGTTTTAGAATTTATGATCGAAATATTTTATATACCTACTATTAAAATCAACTTGTGATTTATTGTTAAAGATAGGTAATATGTAGATCTATATTTCTATTAGAATAGATTTTTGATAAGTAATTATACATAATTTATATCATTAATTTATTCGAAAAGCTAAGGCGGACCACGCGCCGACGTGTGTTTGTCGTCATTGCAGCGGTTGGTAGGATTATTTATCGAAGTGATTAAAGATGGGTACATCTTTATTCACATATACTATACATTATAAAATAGGAGATGTGGCTTGTTCACAAGTATTTATTTTTTCGTTTCGAACAAAAACAATCGTCGGTTGGGAGCGCCCAGCTGTTCAGTTATAAAGATACTGTAGTAACGTCATAGCGGGTAAAATACCATTAGGTATATTCTGAAACTGTTAGGTAAATAATTGCCATTCATACAGGAATCTCGGTACAAACGCTGATAAACAAGACTGCGAAAAACGTGTTCACTGTCGGCACCACGTTTTAATGATGTTTACAACCAGTAGCCTCAAACTCAAGTGGTTAAAACAACAAAGCTACTTTCACACATTCAGTGGTCGTTTCTGTTATTCTTTTTTTTTCCAATTTCTTGGCTCGAATGCGGTGATTCATTCTGCCACCTGAATTATCGTCAGTTTAATGAGAGCTGCCTATTTTACGACGCGGTTTGATGGGCCGTGACTAATTATTAACTGACGGCGATTTCGACACCGCACTTTTATATCGTTCGAGATGCTGTGTTTTGAAACGTCGATTTTGTGTGAATGTATAGGGAATGCATGAAACAATGGCATTTAAATGAAGTGATGATATCTCAATTTGACGGTTTTCGCCATAATGTTTGTAGCGAACTTTAAGAGTGCGGATGATTTACTGATTGAGGCTGTAAACGAGTGGATGTCGAGATATATTGAGATAGGTAAGGAATAGCTACTAAATATTCGGTTAAACTTGTACAGATTAATAGTTTTATAATGATAGGAAAACACTGCTGTTACTACTAAAGCTACCTTAGAAAATATGGATAAAAATACTGTGAGATAGGTTATACGCACATAAGTTTAGCTCGCCACAGTAACACTGAATCAGGCTGCATGGAGAATTTAAATTGTCAACTAGTTTCAAAACATCTTTTTTCATTAACGACTCCAGTACATCCGGTCAAATGTCATACGATCTTTCCCATTAATAAAAAGTATGAAAAACTTTTTGAAAGTGACAAATAAATACATTAATTAGTCCAAGAATTGCCATAACATCCACAGAGCTGGTCATCTTAAAGCAATAAAACCTGGCACGCGAAATATTTGGCTTCAAAACACATGCGCAGTAGCAGAGTTTGCGGCGTGACTGTCGCGAAAATTCCGGGAAAGAATCACTAACTGTCAAATAAATACATTAATATAATGAATTGACTGCAAATGAAATTGATTTCAGTAGAGATGAGTCACGGAAAATAGCTGAGAGAATCTGGTGCGCATCACCAGAGTAGTGTGGAGGACATATTAGGTATATCAAAATTTACGCTAAAATAGATAATTAAAAACACGATGAAAATGTTCCCATAGGGATAACGCTTGAAATGAAGTAAAAAAAACCCAAAAATGGATCAGCATTCGTAGGTAAAAAAACGTTTATAAATAAAACCGGCCAAGTGCGAGTCGGACTCGCGCACAAAGGGTTTCGTAAAAAAATATCTATAAAAAACGGCAAAAAAATCATGTTTGTTGTGGGAGCCCCACTTAAATATTTACTTTATTCTGTTTTTAGTGTTTGTTGTTATAGCGTCAATAGAAATACAAATAATAATAAAGAAATAAAATTTCAACTATCTAGCTATCACGGTTCATGTGATACAGCCCTGTGACAGACAGACGGACAGACGGACAGCGAAGTCTTAGAAATAGGGTCCCTTTTTTACCCTTTGGGTACAGAACCCTAAAAAAAGGTGGTATGTCAACAATAGTTATAAATAAGTTCTGATACATTGTCTGAATAGAAAAATGTAGTTTATGTATAGTTGTATAGTATAGTCTTAACCGTACACATACGTCGGTGTGGTTTTTTTTTACAAATAGACAGTTTTAAATAGAAATACATGAAATGATGGCTAATTACCACGTTTTTTCTTGTATTGCTGACGTTTCGAGACAATTCAGATGCTATCTTCATCATGAGCATCGCCTGCGACCACGATCAACGGCAGATCGGCGAATAAAAAATGATGGTTTTTTAAAATGATTAACAACCACGATAGTTTTAATTCTATAAATAGACAGTTGACTATCAAAATATTTATCTCAAAGTAAAGTAGCAAGCAACGTTCTCGTACATTATGTTCCTTTTATTTCAGAGGCAATGTTTTGTTTTATACTTCTGCCAAAACAAAAAGTAACGCATTTTAACTAAAGATTGTTCGATAAGTCTGGTCTCCAGAGAATAATAACCGCAGCTCTGATGTTATCCACTTGTCTTATATGAAACGTGCAAATAATCTGCAAGTCAACAGCCTATGGCAACTGCAGTTTCATAAGCACGTCCGTTTCCACCTAAGCGGCGCTGTGCGCTATGCTGTGTGGTGCAGACAGACCTGCGGACCAATGACAAAAACAAAACAAACAATTAGGATCACGACTGTAATCCCCAAGTACGGTAGACATCCTCTCAGATCTCCAGACGCATAGATCCTTTGAAGATGTCTAGTGGGGGTAGCCAGAGGCACGTCCAAACATTATATTTGGCACATGCCCACATTTTGCAGTAGTTAGCATTCCATACGTGACAGGTTGCAAGCCCATCGCCGCTTAAAAGAACACTAACTAGTTTTCTCACGATGTTTTCCTTCACCGTTATAAGCACGTGTTCAGATTGAAAGTCGAGGTACATCCCACTCGGCCAACATGGCTTTTTGACCAATGACAAAATAATCTCTTAAAAAGCGCTCAAATAATCGAGTTTGAAAATGTCAAGAGCTGTGTTTGATGAGCTCCGCACAGCTTAGCGCAGCTCCGCGTAGGTGGAAACGTACCCTAATAATAACCTACGTCTCTCTGTTTAACGGTGATATAGATAATCAAAACTATGCATATTAATAGAGCTGTCAACAGGACAACATTATGTAGGAAACTAGGAACTGTAAGGTGACGTAAGATTTCTATGAGGTAATAGGTATTGCCAAATAATTACGTTAAAAAAACTAAAAACAAAACCGACTTCAAATTGTAGTTACTTGGCTAGTCCTCTACTCGGTGTATGCCAATGAGTTGCCAATGCCCATACATTTTGAAGGTTCCTCTCGATTTCTTTAGGATCCCATCATCAGATGCTAACTTGGTGGTAATGGGACTACCTCGGAAGAATAGGCTTTTAAATAAAAACATAATTTTGTAATTCCGTCCACAAACGCCGGAGTATGCGCGTAACAAACACAAAAAAAACCGGCCAAGTGCGAGTCGAACTCGCGCACGAAGGGTTCCGTACCATTATCTATAAAAAAAACTGCAAAAAAATTACGTTTGTTGTATGAGAGCCTTACTTAAACCTTTATTTTGTTCTGTTTTTAGTATTTGTTGTTATAGCGACAACAGAAATACATCATCTGTAAAAATTTCAACTGTCTAACTATCACGGTTCATGAGATACAGCCTTGTGACAGACAGACGGACAGACAGACGAACAGCGAAGTCTTAGTAATAGGGTCCCGTTATTACCCTTTGGGTACGGATCCCTAAAAAACGTACAGGCGAATTGAGAGCCTCCTCCTTTTTGAAGTCGTTTAAAAAGGTAACAGCTTACAGTTTGGCGTGCAATATGCCACAAAAAATAAGCACTAGTTCGGCCGTTCAGAGAATGCGTTCCTGACACCTATCAGTTAGTCACGACTAGTGATGGGCACAACATAACACTGAGTTCGTTACCGTTCCTCCAAAATGAACCGCCGCGTTATTTTTAAGATTATTTTCATTTTAAATTGGCGGAATCATTTTAAATTTATATTTTAGTTATTTAAGTGGAAACTACCGATGCTACTTTCTTTCGCGCGTTCGGTTTGGTCGTAGTTTTATTTTTATATTTAATAAAAGTTATCTTAAAGTCCATTATTATCAAATTCTTAAAAAGAAAAACAAAACGTATTATTTTATAAAGTATAACTGTATAAGAACAGATTACGATACTATTATTGCCTGTTATTAGCACAGCACTACAAATATAAAGCGCTGACATAACCTTGTAATAGCGCAGTTTAGATTTAGAAAAATATTGTTTACCAAGTTATTTGACACTCAGTTTGGCACAAAATTATAACATTAATTGATTATTGATATAATAATGTTGTTTTAATGCTCATCAATTGTTAAAACGGTAAACAACCAGCAATAATATTTTTATCGTAACTGCAACGCCATTACAAAGTTACGTCGTCAGTTCAATCGCGACGTGTCAGGAACGCATTCTCTGAACGGCCGAACTATAACAGCAGGAGGTATACCAATCAATAGATGTTTGAGGAAAACATTCCAAAAAATAAGCCACAATAGATAACGTGCTATCCTTTGAAATAGGTTGTAAGATTTTAATCTTCAGAATATCGTTGACCTCCGCATAATTAGACTATTCATGATTTCTACTTGTATTGTACTGTGTAAGAATAAAAAATAGTTGAACTGTCGTTTGGCAGTGTTGCCAACATATCTGCATGATGGCTAAATGCCTAACGTGCCTGGTCATAGAGGCTCCGATCCCATAGCTGACTCATGAATGAATGAAAGCGTTCGCTTGCCAAAATATTTACGTTCTTCGTATAAACAACAACATAAGTTTATGGAAGCAGCTACCTAATTGCGCAATCTGGAGATAATAACAACCAGCAGGCTTATTGCGTAAAAATCGATCTTCATCCACTGATTTTCATTGCCACAGCTTTCAAATTTAGACAATCAATAAAGAATCATTCATTTTATGATTCTATAATTCTGTCTATAATTCTAGTGTAGGTATAGTTACTATGGATAATGGTATTGTCTAAATTCGATCGATGTTCAGAGCTTTTGCAAAAATAAAATCGGCCAAGTGCGAGTCGGACTCCGTACCATTGTCTATACAACACGGCAAAAAAAAACACGTTTCTTGTATTACCTACTTATATATTTATTTTATTCTGTTTTTAGTATTTGTTGTTATAGCGGCAACAGAAATACATCATCTGTGAAAATTTCAAGTCTAGCCATCACGGTTCATGAGATACAGCCCTGTGACAGACAGACGGACTTAGTAATAGGGTCCCGTTTTTACCCTAAAAATCAGCGGGTGGAGATAGATTTTCTCGAAATAAGCCAACTGAAATTGAGTTAAATCTTTAGCAAGGTCATTATGACTTCTGAGTTCTACTGAATCGGAGAGAGAACCTTCAGGTCTATAGTGATACATGAATTAATGAATCAAGATCGTTCGCGATATGCATGTGTAATCATTATTTTTCTATTGTCTTGTCTGCAACAGTCTAGCGAAGGTCTAGCTGCAGAATTAGTTAACATTAATGAATTGATTACAAATTGCAACACAGTTTTATTGGTTAATATTACTTAATATCTATAGGTAACATTATATTTATGTAACATAAAAAGAACTAGCTGCCCGCCTTAGCTTCGTACGGCAATGATGATTATACTTAGGCAAACTTTTAACCTTAGGTTACTTATTGCAATTTTCTTCGGGATCTCTAGGTGGGGATCTCTAATTTATGTTAAAATAAAATTTGGCCTATGTTACTCGCCGATAATGTAGCTTTCGATAGACGAAAGAATTTTTGAAATTGGTCCAGTAGTTTTTAAGTTTATTCATTACAAACGAATCTTTTTTTGTTTAGAATGATTGGTATAGATATGGTCCATGGACTTTGATACGAGTCAAGATTCTAGATGAAGAACTAAAGCCGATAAAAGAAGATCAATTGAAACACGTGTAAAATCAAAAACATAAAACTTAATACTCTTCAATGCACGCGTGTATTGCGCAACGCAGAGATAGGTACTCGTATTATGAAATGTCAATTTTATCACAACAGTGATGACATTATAAATGAGTCATGTCACGCTGACAGGTGTCACACGCCCCACCATTGAATAGTTGTATTGAATAAGGAATGAGCTGAAGTTGAAGACGATAAAAAGCAACGTATCGCATACATTCTTAATAAAAACATTGTTGGGTACATAATAGCTCTGTCTCGGGTTTTCCTTGTATCAGTAATTTTACATAGATACATAACATAAATGCTGATTGCTGTAAAAAAATTGTTTTGGTAATGCTAATAAAAAAATAAAAATAAAAAAGCCTTTATTTCTATGCAGATAAAAAATAATAATAATCTTATTCTAACTATAATTAACTTAAGTTTAAATTTAAGAGTGAGTAGGTATAATTTGATTAGTTTCATATAACATCTGCAAGAACCCCTCTCCGGGTGAAGGCCTCCTCCAAAGATATCCAGTCCTCTCTGGACTGGGCTGTTTTTAGCCAGTGTACATCGGCTGTCTTTATAATTTCGTCTTCCCATCTAGCGTAAGGTCTGCCTATTTTTCGCTTTCCTAAAGGTCCCTTCCAAGCAGTCACTTTTTTCGTCCATCTCTGGTCTTGAAGACGTGCTACGTGTCCTGCCCACTTCCATTTTAATGACAGAGCCTGTGTTAATCCGTCCGTCGCTTTGGTAGTTTGCCTTATTTTTGTGTGTCTTATTTTTTGTGTTTTCTTTATGTTCAACATGCTGCGCTCTATTCCTCTTTGACATGTTATTAACTTATTTTTTACCTTGTTACTGAACTTCCAAGTCTGGCACGCGTAGGTTAGACAAGGGATGAGGCAGGAGTTCAGTAATTTGGTTTTGATGTTTACGGGCAGGTTGCTCTTGAACATCTCCTTCAAACTCCAATATTTATTCCATGTCAGCTGTGTCCTGGTTGGTAATGCTAATAGTAATTGATAATTTTCGGTAGTTTTTTAACCGATTTTAAAAAAGAGTAGATTATCAATTCGTGTTTGCCGAACTACGTGGAAATTTGCCGTAATTTAAAATGATAAACAACGATAGTTTTCATACTACAATTTTTAGGGATCCGTACCCAAAGAGTAAAAACGGGTCCCTATTACTAAGACTTCGCTGTCCGCCTGTCCGTCTGTCTGTCACAGTGCTGTATCTTATGAACCGTGATAGCTAGACAGTTGAAATTTTCACAGAAGATGAAAACAGAATAAAATAAATACATGTATTAAGTGGGGCTCCCATACAACAAACGTGTTTTTTGCCGTTTTTTATAGATAATAAATAGTACGGAACCCTTCGTGCGCGAGTAAAACTCGCACTTGGCCGGTTTTTTTTTATAAAAGTAATGTAGGTCCTTATCTACGATTATATCGGATCTTCGAATAATCGCAATGTGTATTAGCCGATCTAGGTAGGTACCTGGATTTTACGTAATTTAAAATGATTAACAACCACGATATTAACATCTTTGTACATGTGATTCAGCAATAAATATACTTTGACTTTGACGTTGATAGTTCTCATTCTACATTTCTTCATTTTTCATTATCATTGACTAGCCTTACAGCTCAGTTGGTAGTAACTCTGTCTTCTGCGCTGTAGGTTGTGGGTTCGATTCCCACCCAGGATATCCTAGTCCGTCCTATCAAATTCATTTTATTTTCATAAGAACCTTCTCCTGATAACGACGATACGAATACAACAAAAAAAGAATTAGCGAAATCGTTCAGCTGCTCTCGAGATTATTGCGCTTAGCAACACATTTAACGACTCATTTTTATATTTTAGAAGATAAGTACCTACTCCCTGTCTACTTTATCGGAAAGTGACAAGCAATCTTATCTTATGTACTTATAAGTACATATTTATTATTTACCTACTTGTCTAATCCAACAATCACCTTGCAATCAATAGATGCAATTCTAGTCTACCTACAGGCTAGACTGTAGACATCCAAGGCTAATAGTTACTACTGTTTGTTTAGCTCAATTAAATATTACATAAGTCTTTTATAGTTTGCTGTACAACAATTCATTTACATAACACGATTAAAGCTAGATTTGTTTTGGAAACATGTATATGACGTCCATTTTCCACGGAAGGAAGCTCCTCCCTAAGACAAGTAATACATTGTTTTGATGAATGCAGAATCGTTTTTAGGGTTCCGTACCCAAAGGGTAAAAACGGGACTCTATTACTAAGACTTCGCTGTCCGTCTGTCTGTCACAGGGCTGTATCTCATGAACCGTGATAGCTAGACAGTTGAAATTTTCACAGATGATGTATTTCAGTTGCTGCTATAACAACAAATACTAAAAACAGAATAAAATAAATAGTGGGGCTCCCATACAAAAATCGTGTTTTTTGCCGTTTTTTTAAAGATAATGGTACGGAACCCTTCGTGCGCGAGTCCGATTCGCACTTGGCCGGTTTTTTCTCAATTACCGCAAAACATACAGTTTTGTTTTTTATGACAAAGATAACTTACGGATAGACAGAAACAAGATTGGTGAAACTTTTCTCGATAGATTTATTTTCCAAAGTTGGCTTTTCAAATACATCAAATTAGTTTTTACTCTAAACTATGAATATCTAAACCTGTCACGGGCTTGCAACCTGTCACGTATGGAATGCTAACTACTACAAAACGTGGCCATGTGCCAAATATAATGTTTGGACGTGCCTCTGATTACCCCCCATTAGACATTTTAAAAGGATCTGCGTCTGGAGATCTGAGAGGATGTCTATCGTACTTGGGGATTACAGTTGTGATCCTATTTTTTATATTTCCCATCGAAATATATCTGGGGGCACGGCAGTGCCCCCGCCAAGTCAAGCAATAAAGCGGCACGGCTGTACCATCCTTTTCTCGAAGCAGTTCAGGCCATTTTCGACCCCCTATAACTTCGTTGTGGATAAAACTAGAAGCCTGAATTTTCAGTAACCAAGCGGTCACTATATAAACACGGTATATTTCAAATTTCATTCAATTTGAACCAGTAGTTTAAGAATTATAACTAGTCAAAGTTTCCTATTTTGTCACTCACTCACTGACTGACTGACTGACTGACCGATCATCAAAAGTTTAAGGCACTTCTAGCAGACATAGAAGCTTCAAATTTGAAACACAATTAGTGTTTAGTGTAAAAACCCTAAAAAAACCTGCCAAGTGCGAGCCGGACTCGCGCACGTCGAGTTCCGTATCATTATCTATAAATCACGTTTGTTGTATGGGAGCCCCACTTAAATATTTATTTTATACTGTTTTTAGTATTTGTTGTTATAGCGGCAACATAAATACATCATCTGTTAAAATTTCAACTGTCTAGTTATCATGGTTCATGAGATACAGCCCTGTGATAGACAGACGGACAGACAGACCGACAGACAGACAGACGTACAGATGGACAGACGGACGGACAGACAGTGGAGTATTAGTAACAGGGTTCTGTTTTTACTCTTTAGGTACGGAACTCTAAAAAGTAGGGCTCTATCTACAAAAATACATGAGATGCCATCAAAAACATAACTTGTAAAAAAAAGCCAAGTCTCGCAACGCAACTCAGTTCTTCTACCGTAAAAAGTTGTGAGATCCATGTAATACCAAGTCGGTCTTCTCGATCTTCTGTCGATCTTCTGTCTTAAGTTATTACGTAAAGGTTAGCTAATTACGTAATAACATAAGTCAGAAGGACCCTTAAAGTAGGGACTGAATAAATTAACCGACTTGGTATTACATGGATCTCACAACTTTTTACGGTAGAAGAACTGAGTTGCGTTGCGAGACTTGGCTTTTTTTACAAGTTATGTTTTTGATGGCATTATAATAATTGTGATGTAGGTACACTTGTACGTGTAATCACTACATAATATAAAGCAAAGTCGCTTTCCGCTTCCCGCGTATGTATGTTTGCTTATATCTTTAAATCTACACAACGGATTTTGATGCGGTTTATTTTAATAGATAGAGTGATTCAGGAGGAAGGTTTATATGTATAAGAACATGCTACCCGTGCGAAGCCGGGGCGGGTCGCTAGTCATAGTTATATATTTAGAACAAATACTAAATAATATTCTCATATAGACTCGCTTTTTGTGTGCGTGACTGCGGTTCGGTCGATACTGAGCGCTACACACACAATTAAGATCAACCCGCCTTCGTGAGATAGAACAACTGCTGTATGATAATACCGCTTATTATGGCAACGTATCGATCGTTTTCATGAATATAAAGCTTTTAATACTTCCTTTCAGTTCTTCAGTAAAGTCTCTGAAAGGCTACGCGACTTTGGCTAACTGGATTATATCCTCAGACTAGGGCTGCCATCCTTCCGGGTTTCCCCGGATTTGTCCTAGTTTACAGGGCGTCCGGGGAGCGTCTGGGCGGGGTTTCATTTGTAGTCCGGGTTTAAAATTTGGCCACCCGCGGCACAAGCACTGTGCCGCCATTTGTGAAATATTAAGCTTTAAATTGCCAATTTTTTTTTAGAGTCGAGTGTCTCCCCCCAACGCTAAACCATTGGGAAAGCGTTAGGAAGCGTGATAAAATTCATGACTTAAAATTAAAAAAAACCTGTAAACATGTCCGGGTTCTGGGCTCTAAAATCCGGGGTTTTCACGCGTCTTGTCCTGCTTGCCAAATTTTAGAGATGGCAGCCCTACCTCAGACTAACTTCATGTAAAATATAAAGTGCCTTCCGACATCACACTGTCAACAGACGATAACCTAATTCACGCGATCGCGTACTCAAGTTTTTTAGGTTTACTCTGGTATTTTTATTTGGTTTCCCTTCAAAATTGTTTGTTTGAACACCGGAGTCCATTTTAGAAAAACTCGGTAGTCTTTCTTAGTCATGGAAAAAGGTTTATTGGATTTTGTGTGACAACATTTACTTGAGGATTTTAGATACATATTGGTTTTTTTTCCGCCAGATTTAGTTTTATTTATTACTAGCTGCTCGCCCCGACTTCGCGCGGGTGGTACTTGGATAAAATGTAGCCTATTCTATACTACTGTAAAGTTTCAATTTAATCCGTTCAGTACACACACACAACTCACACACACAAACTCACAACTTTCGCATTCATAATATTAGTAGGATTTATTTATTTATTTATACATAACTAGCGACCCGCCCCGGCTTCGCACGGGTGCAAAAGCTGATACCAAAATATATTACAGAATGTCTTTGTATACTCGTTAACAGCATTTATTTTTTACATTTTTACTTATTTATTTTACTTTTACAATTAACACAGAATCTCTCTATATACAACGTTCACAGCTTTCTTGTCATTAGACAATACAAACATTTTTTCTTTAGATGTTACTCTTGAAAGAGCGACATATAATTTATTTACTATATGCGTTGCAGTCAAAATATTTAATTGGTACTAAAATACTTACCTCTACTTTATTTACGACTTCATATTAGAAATCTTAAAATTATCAGTGGTTCTCTAATATAATAAGCATGTTATTATACATATAAACCTTCCTCATGAATCACTCTATCTATTAAAAAAAACCGCATCAAAATCCGTTGCGTAGTTTTAAAGATATAAGCATACATACAGACGCGGGAAGCGGGAAGCGACTTTGCTTTATACTATGTAGTGATAATCACGGTACAAAACGAATTACACTAGTTTTCAAAATTGGTCTTAACGATATTTTTCAAGTTCCAAATCAAGTTATATTTGCCACCTCGGATTCGCGCTGGTGTACTAATAAAGGTTATAGGCAAATTATTGATATCTTAGGTTGCAAATTTCTGGGGATCTCTGATTTTTTTCAATAAAATAATACCATACGTTACTCGCTGATAATGAAGCTTTTGATAGGTGAAAGAATTTTTAAAATTGATCAAGTAGTTTTTAATTAATCCATTACAAACAAACATAAATATAACTCATTTACCTACTATATTTGATCATGCGTTTTAATCACATTTACTAACTAAACTCTGCCAATAAATACAAAATCGAAAATTTCGAATTAACACCTCGCCCACTAAATTATCCCACATTATAAAGTCGTGAAATATAAAGTGCTGTGACATCACATTGTCAACAGCGATAACTAATTCTTAAACGTATACCATGTTGCCATGTTGCGGTAGAGGCGAGCACAAGGTGATTGTTAATTAATGATTAGCGCTGGGAATGGCTGGCTGGCCATATTTTATAACCCGACCCCCGGAGGGTAATGAGGCCGGATTGTTCGTGTGGCTTCGTATCTCGTGAGGGTGATATATTTTTTTTATGGGAACTTACAACGGTAACGCTGACATAGGTCTGTGACCAACTGCAGGGGGGTTAGCATGAACCACTATTCAAATGTCAAAACTGACACTTTTTGTAAAAGTGTCAGTTGTGACGTTTGGACGATACGTTGTCGATACGATAGTGGTTCGTACTCAGGCCGCAGAACATCATCAGGGGGGTTAGCATGAACCAGTATAGTATCGACAACGTATCGTCTAAATGCCAAAACTGACACTTTTTATGTACAAAAAGTGCCAGTTTCGACATTTTAACGATACGTTGTCGATACGATAGTGGTTCGTGCTCAGGCCACAGAGCACATAAATCCGCCCGAAAAAACATAAGAAGTCAACACGAAAAAACACAAATAAAAAACGGTGTAGTCCGTTTTCAACCCACGTTTTCTCACCACAAGCAAAATATAATAATAATTATTCCAGTTTCTACCCATCTACTTTTTCAATTCCGTTTTCAACCCGCATAGAAGCAAAATGACTTAAGTACATCAAAATAGGGCGGAGGTACCGACAGCAAACAAAATTAATTTTAAACATATTTATATTTCACAAAATATTCATTAAAAACAATCAACAATGTAGTAATTAGCACAAAAATCGCAGAAAATTTTAAAAAAATATAATCAAAATATATAAAAAAATCAACATTGGTACAACATAAAGCAACAAAATATAATTTTAAGGAATATTAAATAAGGAAATCCATCCAAAGGTAGAGCCATCAAAAGAGCAATGTGTCTCTTGGTATGATTTTTTTTATTTAGGTGTAGCTTTTTTCCTTTTTTGTAGAGGGCTTGACAGAAATGAAAGTAGCAGGCTCTAGTTTTGGTTTGTGGAGATACAAGTTTCATAGCGTTCATAACCGCTGGCTCAAAATCGGTTAAAAATTCTGTAGGCTTCCACAATGGAATTTGTGATATTATCAAGCGAAACAGTGTCACATATGTCGATTTTTTTTTGTTAAGAAGCAGGCAATATAATAAGTGGTGTTACTTGTGTTTTATCTTCTGTGCTTCCCATGTCGCCATGTATAACATACAATTGCATGAATGGCTTGATGCAGCACTTAAACGTTCCATCTCCAAAATACAGTGAAATATCATTCATTCGTAGTCTAGCCTCTTCAGTAGCAAATGCTATTATCCGGTTATCATCATCTTTATAGTCAAACAAAATGAACTTTTCATAGTATTTTGTAATCTGCACTTCAGATATGTTTATAAAAACAGTTTTCAGTAATTTTTGGCTTTTATTGCGAGCAGTATATAGCGCTGTCTTCACGCTGGAGAATTTTGGAATTTTTTCTACAATGTCGATGCCTTGCTCTTGAATCGACAGAACTTCTTCTTCGTATATTTGTTGGATAGGTCGTCCTTTTGATGATTTCACCTTTTCTTTAAGTAATTTCATTGGTTTTGTTATTAAGAGCTTCACAACATTGGGCTTGCAATCGTTTTTGTGGCTAGTTCTCACTTTTATTAAGTTATTGAATGTTTTTACAATTCCGCAACACGATGGAGCTCTTGCACACCTCCATACGATCGAGTTATCTTTATTAACTCTCTTGTGGTAAAATTCTCTGCCACCGAACACTAACACTAGTTTGTCGCGATTTGATTTCGCTAAATAAAAATCTGTATCACTTGTACTTGAATCCGGTTCTTGCATTTTTAGATCACAAATTTTAATTTGGACACACGGTTAGGCACTTTCACTGGCTGTATTTTAGGGCTAACTGATTGGCGATGAGTAAATTAGCATAGTACCATTATATTTCAAAATATACCCTTCTCATTCACACTCATCGTGTCCAGCTCTCCAGCAACAGCACCTTTGATCTACGCACGCTTCGGCGCCGCTTATCCCACCATAAATCATACCCTTTTTTTACCTGGTATCCATACAATAGAAAGGACAGTTTAGTAAAACATGCCAATGCTAACTGGATTTTTAATAGTATGATTGCCATTTTAGATAATATTGTTAAAAATGCTAGTAATACAATAATAACATGTTTTGTCTAACCGTACAAGTCTCATTGTCTTGGGCTGTGGGTTGAAACAGGCATAGATTTTGGGTAGAACACGAACTAAATATTATTTTATTTTTTCGTGGGTTGAAAACGACCTACATTTTGGGTTGAATCTGGAATTTATGATTTGTGGTGAGAAAACGTGGGTCGAAAACGGACTACACCTAAAAAACCTGTTTATGAACAGTTTTAAAAGAGTTGAAAGAAAAACAAAGTACTTAAAGTACGTCTGCAATACCCAAGAAAGGTAGTGGTCGTAATATTATACTCTTAGATCATCATCATCTCAGCTATAAGACGTCCTCTGCTGGACATAGGCCTCCCCCATTGCCTTCCATAAAGACCGGTTAGATGCAGCTCTCATCCAGAGCGTCCCGGCGGTCTTCATTAGGTCGTCTTTCCACCTTGCGGGTGGACGCTCTACGCTGCGCTTGCCGGTACGTGGTCTCAATTCGAGAATTTTGTGGCCCTATCGGACATCAGTTCTCCGAGCTATGTGCCCATAGGACTACCAACACTATATTTTCTTTACTTTTCCTTTAACGTATGTTCAAAAATGATTTACGTACAAATTTGTTGGAGGACAGCATTTGTTGGAAGTACTATTACAAAGTACAAGCTGACCCCGCGAACTTCGTATCGCTTTAGAATTAACAAATGTTGTCTTCCGTTCCCGTTCCCATTCCCGTTCCCGTTACAATTCCCGTTCAATCGTTTTTGTAGCGCACACGAAGAAAGCAAAATTTTTAGCAATTTTTTATTCCTTGCTTCAAACTATCGTCATTCTTATAAAGAATTTATTACTTTTTCAAAATAAAAAATAGACTACGTTACTCAGGGATAATGTAGCTTGGTAATGGTGAAAGAATTTTTGAAATCGGTTCAGTAGTTTTGAGTTTAATCATTACAAACATACAAAAAAACAAAAAATCTAAACTTTTCTTTTTATAATATTAGTATAGATGAACCCTCCTTAGTCCCTGAGTCGGGCTCATTATTGAATACAATAAATTATGACAAATACGAGGTATAATCATGTGTAATTCCATTGACGTATGCCACAATATAATAATACAATGGTTTTCACGATCAGTATGCACCACGCGCATTATAGTTTTTAAATTGGATTTAAAATTCAAAGTCAAGAATACTGTAACTTTGTTTGTTTATAAATGAAATGATAAATGTTTAACTGTATTATATTGACTTAAACGTACATTCATAATAATAATATGTTAATGTACTCGAAAACAAATTGTAAACTTTCCTACAACACTGTCACACGATTAAACACGATGTTCTAGGGGTCTATTCGGGAACTAAAAACGTTTTGTGACAATATTCGTTTCAAAATTACATCGTTTCGACTGTAGTTTGTACCGTAGTTACTTTTGACAATCATCGATGTTTGTAATCTTACACTGTTCAAACTTTAAACGAAACGATGTAATTTTGAAACTAATATTCACCCGAAATTTCGTTTTCAGTTTTCAGTTCCCGAGTAGACACGTCTTTCGTATTAGTCCCCAATTTTAACTAATGTCCCACAACAAAGTCACTGACACTCTTTTAAATGGAAGCTCACGTTTTATTGTTTTCTATGATCTAGGCTAGCTAGGCTAGGCGTTTGAAAAAGTATGAAAAATAAAAAAACTAATTTGTATCACTTATTTTTTATTTTTCGTGAAATGTTCATCAATCTTTATATTTATTTATTGAGCTTACAAAAGTAAACAGAAGAAATTTTTAAATAATCTTACAAAAACTTTCATATCCGCTGATGTTTGAAAAGGACCTACTTACGGGAACGTAATGTAGGGCTCGGGTTATTTATAAAATCCAACTGGATAACGTATGTTGCAAAAACTCAAATAAGATTTGGTCTAACTAGAATTTTTATTATTGTTTTTAGAAAGTAAAACCAATTCGCCATAAACAATTTAATTTTTAATATAAATTCTCGGTATATAAAAATCATATCAACGCCCAGTATCTTTATCAAAATACGATACGTTTTCGCTACGGATGATAGAGAAAATAACCTATCGTTAGTATTATAGTGTTTATACTAATACTGGTCATATCGTAAGGACGGTTGACACATCACCATCAGTCTGTTAGCAGATCACTTTATTGTGGTTTAGTGGTAGCTTCTCACAAACGATCTATAAAACTCGTATTCAAAAATTATCTACTCAAATTATTCTAAAAAATATACAAAATCACAATTTTATTATGTTTACTCAAATATTTTCGTCATTATATCATTTCGTTAGCGATGACGGACTTGCAAACTGTCACACTACTGCTAAATTTGTGTGTGAACGTGCCCGTAAGGTTTTTTTTTCGTAGATTATAGAGCTGTAACTCAATAACGCCATTTTTTTAGTGCCACTTGTTTTCAACGTGTGATATTATGTCAGGATAATCTTTAGCCGTCTTATTAATAAACGTAGACTAGCGCAGGATTAAATTTAGTCCAACGCTTACGTTTGGACTAGTCGAATTCAATATTAATAAACAAGGATTAGAAATGGAGTTGCTTACATTAAGCTGGTATTAACAAGTCTTGGTGTAACCTCAGATGATCTTTGGATAAGTAAATTTTTATTAATAGCACCGTTGCGGTATAGTATTTATTTGAATTATCAGTTGTTATAGCTTTTTCCCAACTGGGTTGACGTCATTGTAGAACACCACAAGCCAAATCCATTTGCAACATTCACATGCTGTGCTGACAACATATAAGCGGAATAAGGTCAAGAGGAAGATAAGTTATTATAGCTAAATGAGTTACTTTGTAACACCTCAACACCTGGTTACCGTTTATTGTTGAATCACGTTCAGGTGCAGGAGTCTTGAATAACAATTTCTTCAAAGATTTTTTCATTAGCATATTTTTACGATAGCTCATTGAACGCGTGATCTTCATCCATCCATACTTATATAAGTGAAAGTGTGTTTGTTTGTCCGTCTTTCACGTCAAAACGTAGCAACGGATTGGTGTGATTTTTTATGTGAAGATAGTTGAAGGGCTGGAGAGTGACATAGGCTACTTTTGTCTCTTTCTATTCCCTCCCCGCCTCCCTAAAATAGGTGGTGAATTTGTATGGGACTTTTCGCAATTTTCAGTCAAACCGCTAGGCTGATTGTGATGAAATGTTATATAGAGATAGTTGAAAGTCTTGGGATGGACATAGTCTGCTTATTTCCAAATTTTTCTATTGATTTTCAGAAATTTTAATGTTTTTCGATAAAGTCGTCATTAAGGCCCTGTATGTCGACGATTGCTCTTTTTCGAAACGAAAAAAGAAATACTTCTGAACAAGCCACATCTCCTATTTTTATAAGTATATTACTTCAGGTTCCTACCTACATTTCTATTAAGCTGAAAACATAATAGCAGAAACTTCTCACGATAAAAATATTATTTCAAAATGATACGGTTTAGAATTTATGATCGAAATATTTTATATACCTACTATTAAAATCAACTTGTGATTTATTGTTAAAGATAGGTAATATGTAGATCTACAATTCTATTAGAATAGATTTTTGATAAGTAATTATACATAATTTATATAATTAATTTATTCGAAAAGCTAAGGCGGACCACGCGCGGACATGTGTTTGTCATCATTGCAGCGGTCGGTAGGATTATTTATCGAAGTGATTAAAGATGGGTACATCTTTATTCACATATACTATACATTATAAAATAGGAGATGTGGCTTGTTCACAGGTATTTCTTTTTTCGTTTCGAACAAAAATAATCGTCGACTGGCAGCGTCTTAATCGATTTCCTAAATCTACGCGGACGAAGTCGCGGGTAAAAGCTATATATAAATGCTCCGGATATCTGGCCTCGCATGGATACAAGGGCACAAAATTCTCTCGAACTACGTTTTAAAACTGAAACGAAAAACAACGAAAATAAATGACCAATCGCATCCCATCGAAAAAACAAAGACGATATTAGTATTTAAAGTTTTATGAAGAAACTATTAGTCCTACAGTAAATCGGGGGGCACAACAGTGCCCCCGCCAAGTCGAGCTACAATTTACAAGACTAACTTTAGACTATTCTCTACACAATATTAAAAATCATACAAATCGGATCACAAGGTTAAAAAAAATGCGAGGCCATGCATAAAAAATACAACAAAAATAATAATATACGCGTCGCCTCCTTTTTTCGTTGGTTGGAAAATATATAATACTGAAATATTCTAACGACAAAAATATTGTTCAGTTTGTGAGAACGAAAATATCTGATATATCTTCAACTTCATGCACTGTCGATCTCATCTCAATTTAAAATCATATTACTCAGACGCAAATGAATTTTAAATCATGTAAAACGCTATATCGGAGGGTGCTACCAAATCTCCCCCAAACCCATTAAAGGTAAAGGGTGAAAAATCGATTACGTTTTGCAGATGACTGTGTCCTTCGTGTCATATTTTTGATGTCCATTGGCCGGCGACCAAATGACGGTCGTTAATTTTTTAACGGAAGTTGGGACAAAATATTTTGTAATTGGATTCAACTGTGGCATTCCTCGTTGTTTATTCATGGTTTCTCGGAATAAATATCCCATAGGATTCATCGTTCAAATATTTGGCTAGGTCTTCTAATTCTTGAGATTATTAAAATATTCGTGCTGTGATGCTTTCTTCGGCGTAGTTTGATTTTAATTATTTGGAATGACAAAATTACAATATTTGTATTAAATCCAATGTAGGTATAATATTAATTAAACGTATGACTCTCGACATCATCCACAGATGAAATCTGTGATCCTTACTTTCTTAATTGCTTTTGCCCCAAAATTTTTCTTCTACAAAAACAATAACTACAAATATTACATTTTGGATTCTGCAATTTATTCAGGTCCTCATGTTTAAACATGAGGTAAGAAAGTAAGGAGTCCCTGTAATTTAGGGGTGAAAAGAAATCGGGTACTTTTCAGTGCGGTTGAACGAAAGCACCTCGAAAAATTATGTCATTGTGTAGTTTTGAAGTCAGATATGGTTGTGATGTGGTCAATTGCTTAGTTGCAAAATTAAATCAAAAGTGCGAGACTTTATCACAGCGATGATGAAGCGATGCACTACAAGATAGAACGGATGCCACTCAAAACTCAAAACTTTGAATAAATTGCAGAATCCAAAATGAAAAGCAAAATCCCAGATTAATCTGGGATTTTGCTTTTCTATGATGTATTTCTCTTTTGTAGCGAACATTTTCTACTATTATTTGGTTACACGTGCAAGGGAGAGCAGACAATTTACTCAATGTCATTATTAGACAGCGTAGGCCGTAGGGGGTAGCTATGGAGACGAATGAGCTATCCTATTAGTATCCTGGTGATTTTTTCCTATTGAAATTACGAGTAATCATAACAACGGAATCACCCATCTAATTGGGCTGGGTCACTATCAACATCATCATTTTGGTCTGAGGATGTTTACAGCTGAACAAAGGCCCCCTTATGTTTGCAGAGCCTATCTTCAGATAAACGTAGAGATATATATTCAAAGTCAAAGGGTATCTATTTCAATAAAATTAATTTGATTGTGAACCAGGTGAAGCTACGCCTGTTCTTATACCAAGCTTAGAAGAATCAGGCAACAAAGACTGGCAAATAAACCGGTCATTGCTAATCTAAGGTGTAACCTCACTAAAATCTGTTAAATTTTTTTTGAGAAGTCATCAAATCTAAAAAAAAAATTGGGTCAAATTATTTGCGAGGTATCCTCAACACGTGTACCGGTGTAGGTGTATTTTTTAGGGTTCCGTACCCAAAGGGTAAAACGGGACCCTATTACTAAGACTTCGCTGTCCGTCTGTCTGTCTGTCACAGGGCTGTATCTCAAGAACCATTATAGCTAGACAGTTGAAATTTTCACAGATTATGTATTTCTATTGCTGCTCTAACAACAAATACTAAAAACAGAATAAAATAAATATTTAAGGGGGGCTCCCATACAACAAACGTGATTTTCGCATTTTAACGCCATCTAGTTTCATTTGATGTTACTACGTTATTATAGGTACTTTTCGCGGTCTCATGCGACCGCTCGGGGTTTGAGAGGTAAACCAATGATTCACAATTCCGCTGGCAGGTGGCGCTATTTTACCACTATCGGTAAAGTAAGTCGGTAAATAGGTGGTACGTGGTACTTCACATGATCGTTTTTAATTCAATTTCAAACTAAAAAGTTTGAAATTGAATTATTGAATTCATGTAATTAGGTAGATATTATTAAATTCAAATTAATTTCGAGTTCGAATCCTGGCCGTGCATCAATGGATATTTCTGTTCGAAAAATGTATATGCGCGTTCCACGTGTATATAACGGTGAAGGAAAACATCGTGAGGAAACCTGTTAGTATTCTTGAAAGCGGCGACGAGCTTGCAACCTGTCACATGTGTCACAACAACTACGTAGTTAGGTAAATAGGTAGGTTACGAGATATTATGAATTATTTTTTATGTTTTTAGGGTTCCGTACCTAAAGGGTAAAAAACGGGACTACTATGACACTGTATCTCGTGAACCGTGATAGCTAGACAGTTGAAATTTTCACAGATGATGTTTTGCTCTAAAAACAGCATAAAATAAATATTTCCCGTACAACAAACGTGATTTTTTTGCCGTTTTGATAATAGTACGGAACCCTTCGTGCGCGAGTCCGACTCGCACTTGGCCGGTTTTTTTGAGTTACTGTTTATATCATGTCGTCTCTGTCGGACGCATCACGCACGCCACCGAGGTCGTCCCTTCATGTTTATGAGAAACTTTCACACGGTGCGATATAAGTAATAATTTAAGTCCCAGCTTAGCTTACAGTTACATTAGGTTGTTTCTACACGTGCCATCGCGTTCTCAAGGTCTGTTGTGCAGTTTTTATATCATATTCTGTATTACTCGACACCGGAGAATGTTATTGTTGTGTTCAAATGAGTGCAAGGGCCACTGTCTGCTGTAGTTCAAGCGATTAATGATGTATGTATCTATTTAAACTTCGTATGGACTCCTATAGAACTACTGCCTCAACTGGGAGTAAACCTGGTAACTATGATTTTTTACACGAGTCTTTATATCTTATCATCTTTAATTTATTTTCCTGGCGTTATGACTGTCAGTTTGATGGAAACATAGATATATACTACTACAAACATGCACATAGACTATTTATTGTAGCATAGTCAAAACGTTGGGAAAATCAATCAAAAGTGATAAAGTACTGTGTATAAATAAATAGTTGAGTACATTTTAGTTTGAACAGCAAATCTAGTGGTCAAAAGTAGTACAAAAAGTTTTTTTGCGCCGCTAGGTGGTTTCGGCCATGCAAAATGGTAAAATGTCTAAACGCTACTCCAAGTCACAAACCTTTTCTATTCCATGATTCATACAAACCGGTACAAGGTGTTATTGAACCATAAACACAAATTACAACCATCCCCGTAACTAGCACATTCATAAAATTAGCGGCATTAGTAGTTGGAACAACAGTTCCCTAACTTTTTCTCCGCCAGAAAGATCATTCGCAGAAGCTCCATCCTCATTCATAGGTGGCGTCACAGCTCAGTTAGTAGTAGCTCAGCCTCCTGCGTATTCTGTATATTGTGGGTTAAATTCCCCACCCAGGACAAATATTTGTGTGATGAAGATGTTTGTTCTGTGTTTGTTTTAAAAAAAAAGTATATAATATTCTATCAGTTATCTAGTTCCCATAGCTTTGCTTAATTTGGGGCAAGATTGCGCTGATAATGTCCAACAATATTTTTGTTTATTTTATTCACACCTTCAAGATTCTATAGTAGTTCTTTAGTAGTGCTTTTGCTTTGCATATGTATGCTCATGCTCACCTGATGCGCTTTTAAAATACACGCTCTAGTAGACAGTGTGTTTAAATTAAGTGTTTTGTTTACAGCATAGGTCTGCTTCCGGACGGCTTGCGAGAATCGGGGGGTCTTTGACTTGTAAATACCGAGGTATTTTGTTTTGAAGCTTTTCGCATCGTCTGTGTAATTGTTTAATGCACGCGAGTTCGGTACAAGTCCGGTTGTAGGCACACATTACTCATAGCCAAAGATATCTTCTGTGAATTTCATACATAAAATATGTTAAGTAATGTTAAAAAATATAGCCCCGAGAACCTCCTATTTTTGAAGGATGTTTTTGACTTCTCGTGAGTAGCGACCGAATCTTCCCGCTAGCTATATCTTCGCCTTCTTTTAAATTTTATCATATTATTCCCCAAGTAGGTACTAAAAATATCTTAGCACCTGTAGAGCCGTCGTCTTTGTGGTTCCACTTCGTTCACACGTTTTTCAAGACTATTACTAGAGTTATAAACTATGTCCATAATTTGCCGCGTTATTACCAGTTCGCGAACAGTTCCAATTGATAATCCCAGTAGCCATTTCGCTTGCGGAACAGTTTTTTAACTCTATCTACATAATAACCCGAATAAATTCTGCTGAGTTCACCAATGAGATCATTCATATAAAGGTTGAATAACATAGGAGAGGTTATTCTACCCTGTCGCACGCCACGCCATACCTTACGCATCAAATACGACTATATGATTTAGTTAGATGAATCATTATTTTATTCGCTATATTTTACGAGTTTTCCCATTCTCCGCAATTCCCTTTTCAGTTTTATTTTACTAGAAAGAGCTTCTCCCTGAGTTATCAAGGTTTTTTTTTTCATGTTTCTTACATCTTTTTGACCACTATCAGTTATTTATTCTACCAGACAATACATACAATACAGTGAGCTCTACCTGGGTGACAAAATAAATTAAAATAAATTGACAAAGATGATTTATCTTTGTTTATACTTAAACGACGATTTGTGTTGTCTGCACAAAATTAATCACTGTATCAAGTCGAGATAAGTTCCAAGTGTTTCTATAATGTCACGCCTTTCACACAGAACACCGTGTCGACTTTATTATGACGTTTGACAGATCGGCTTTCTTGATTCGATCTATATATACGAGTAGATGTTCAGGTGAGCAATATGCCATCTTAAATTTAACTCTATCTTCAATTGACTTTATTGAGTGGAAAAAGGTGATAACTTTAAATTTGATATGAAATTACACAACGCTTACCGTCCGCCCAATCATATCTATAACAACGAATGTTGCAATAAAAAAAATGTTTTACAACATAGGCAAAACATCATGAAAACACTCTTTTGTAGTTTATTTAACACTTTAATTTAAATTCGTTTCCATATCATTTACATGGTTATAGTTCTTTAGATTTTGATAATAGCTTAAAGATGAACTATCAGACGTCAGGATACAATGTAGAAGTTGTAACTTTTTATAATTGTTCGTACAAATCCGATATGAATCTGTTAGTAATGGTATTGGTAGGTAAGATATGTTATTAATGGCTGCCGTTGGATAATAGAAGACCATTGAAACTTATCTATATTGATAATAATTTATTTGCCCGTTCAAAAATTTGCCAATAATGTCTTTTGAATAAGGCTAAATCAATTTTGATGCTGTGTTTGTTACCTGATTCTTCTAGGCTTGGTTGTTGGAATCAGGCGTAGCTTCACCTAGCTCCTAATACGTTTCAAAGTGATTCTTGTGATTTTATTTAAATAAATACTTTTTGCATTTGACTTTGGTATTTTCGGAAAATAATGCCTTGCGAAAATAAACTAAAACATATAATTTTTGATTTCGGAGTTTTCTTGAAGCTGGATTAGCTGTTCTAAAAATCCAGACTGCAGATAATGTCGATTCCATAATAATGGTGAAACTGAAACGGATTCGCAAGAAATAGGTTTCACTCGAAACCGGGATTCCCGGGTTTCGATCTCAAAGAGACCCGATCTGAAGGTTATGCACAGTTTGCTGTTTCTGCCAATTTTGTGAATATACAAGGTGAAGTTTTCAGATAATGTGGAATATTAACTTGAACATTGCCAAAGTTTTGAGTATATATCTCCTGTTTTACGACTGAACATAACATTAAAATGTAACGAGTAAAAATTTATAATAAGTGCATTTTTATTCCTGATATTTATTTTTACCGATAGTTTTCTGACACCGAAGCATTGTCGAGAATATCTACTAATATAAAAATGAAATCTTATTTGTTTGTTCGTCTTAGAGTTTCTATGCAGACTATGAAACTTTGGGAGGTATCTAACGCTGGACGATATTTGACGAAGCATTGTTCAACGCATAAGGTCTCTGCTAAAAAAAATTAGCAAACGTTTTACTGTTATAAAATAATAATAACTTCGTTCCATTCAATTAATCGTTCATTTGTTGATAATAGGCACGTTGACAGTAAATGTGTCGTCTCAAAGCATCATATCCGTAACATTTTTCTCAGCTATTTTCCCAGCTCAAACAACTCAGCGTGGAACCGTCATTTCCTCATGATAGGGTCATTTAGCAGTTCTTGGAACCTTGGGGTGTAATCGGTGCTTCGTCTCCGCCCCGAGTGTCATTTGATTCGCTCGTATGTTCTGTCACTGGTTTCTTCTTGTCCAGCCTTTCTTGCGTGACTGATGTCCGGCCGTCTTTCAATTTGTCAGTCACTTACGAGCTTAGAGGAACTCTAGAACTCTAGAGAATCTCTCGTATTGAATCTAGAGTTCCTACAAGAGTAGGAACTCTAAGATTCAATACTGGATTAGCTATGGTAGTAATCATAAATAGTTACACAACTCCAAAAAGTCGCAACAGAGATAAGAGCCCACAACCTTTAGATCGAATGGGGTCACTGCCGCCTCACCAGCACTCTTCATTTGCCATTTCTTGGAACCTTCGGGAGTAATCTGTTGCGGGAAGCGACACTGCCCCGAGTGGGGGTAATCATTGGGTCTGCACGCATCATGTAATGTCAGCTCAGTTCTGTGAACAGTGCCGACATGTTTTTTCCTTACTTTTTAGTCAGCAGCTGTCTTGCTTCTAGCAGTTTGTGAAATGATTGAAATAAACCTAATGATGCTTCTTATACTCACAGCGATTACATTTTGTGTTGCCTTTAGAACTCTTGCTGAAACTCTTTATTTCATATTTTCGTTGTTTACTCTGTTATCATTTTTCTTGTGTGAGCCTTCACCGATCGATCGACCGCACATTAGAGCTCTACATAGCATTTACGAAAGGATTATAGAAATAATGAGTACCAAGCTTTAGTTAGTCATTGTTAGGAACTAGCTAAGTGTTACATTACAATTTACAGGGAGGGACCTTATCAGCGAGTCTAGATTACTGTCAGAAGTCTTCTTTTCAAAGACTTAACACAGACAAAGGGTTTGCTTCGTTGAATTCCAGATTCTTTATCTAATGTTTCATTCCCAGTCTCCTAGCTATTTTTTTTTGTAGATATTCAAACAAAAGATGCTGTTTCGTTCAGCCAACAAACCAAAATATGTTTTCAAGTAAAGTGTCGCCCAAACGTGCTTCACAACATACATTATTCATAGCGAGCAAGGCTAAAACTCATTGATTGCCGCCGACTATATTGCAAACGTACTTGTTTCTAGTACTACGTAACTAGATACCAGTATAACCTCAGCTCAATGGAATTTCGACCCTATGAATAACCAGCCAAAGCTTCTTTTGGAGCGGACAGTGAACGAGCCAAATAGACATCAGAAATAGCACAGTAGGCATAGTAGAATAGAGTCCGAATTCGCTCAAAGCATTTCTATCAGACTGGGGGTTGACCTTGGTCGTTTAAGGGGTGCCGTTAGGGGGTGTCTGGTCCCCCCATCCCCATGCGTCGACAACTTGCGTAATAAGGTATTTTTACGTTTAGCGAGGCGAGCCAAGCGAATTTTCGCTCAGTTGTCATGGTGACGGATAATGATTATGCGGATTTTGGTTTGGAAACTGCGCAAATAGAATGAACGGGTCTTATTTGGGGTTCGGAAAGAGGTTCACGTTTCACATTATAGCATGCAATCAGCTATGCCCTAGCTGAAGCAATCGACAGCCTTATTGAGCAAGCGGTGTTAATTGTAATCGGCTTCGTCTCAGTTTATCTTACGACTCAAATGGGAATTTGACAGTTAATCCGATTAGCATTATCATACCTTATGCAATAAGGCTGCTGTTGTCAAAAATTCCATATTATATTAGGTAGTATCTAGTGGAGCTTCTTGTATATCTAATCTATATCTACACGTCAACAAAGTCACTGACTATACAATATTTTTTTCATATTTGTTAACCAAGAATACCCTCCTAAAAACTTCAAAACGATCATACGACATGTCGTATTGTATGGATGAAAGTAGAGTGCATGACGAAATGAGCATGCTGAGATGGATGGACACGATACAGAATGAGTATATTAGAAGAACTTTGAGAGCACCAGTAACAAAAAGTGGAAGAAGCTTAGTATGGGCATGTCATGGCGGAGGGAAGAAACATGTGACGAGAACAGTGGTAGGTATGATATGGATATAAGTGAAGAGGTAGATCAGGGAATAGATGAATGGATTGTGTGATGATAGTAAGAAAGAAGTGAATACTGAGATGACGACTGATATATAGTGGAACAGAAACATACTTTATCCGGGTAGGTAGGTTCCTACCAAGCGATCGAAGCGGCGCGCAGAATCCTGTTTATATAACTTTTATTTATGTAGCATTGACGGCAAAACAGATATAAAACTTCGCGGCATATTATTAAAATAAGCAAAAACATTACCTACCTTTATTTTTACCATCAATGTAGAGAATTCCTGCAGTGCTATCAAGATGCTATTTTACTACGATATTTTTTATCTAGATTGTATGCAAAACAGTGCTTATTCTGTTTACTATTTACGGGTTACTGTCTTGTTGTCACTTTCGTAAGCCGTTGTTTTTATTCCTTGGAATTCTCTACTAAAGTATAACTAGCTTTAGTCAGAACTGGGTCCTAAAGTCTAAGAAAACGCGACTTATTATATGATTCGTTCAAAGTGGCCTCTTTAGACCTCTACCAATAACCCCCTAACAACGCCAGTGAAAAACCATCGATAAACAGATTTCCCTAGGCAGTATAGGTTTTATTTACCGGCCTATAAGTACCTACCTACCCATACTTACATTGATTAAAAACCTTCTTATTAATCACAAAAAGTGCTCCAAGGTTTATCTTCAAGCTAGAACAACAGCTCAAATCCACGGCTCTCACAAATGGATTGGATCGTACTGGTAGAAACCAATAATCGAAACACAACACAGTTTGATAATGTGCTTTAAAATGTGCGTTTATAAGCAAATAGGTCTGCCGCAAGATCATAACATCTTTGACTCCGATAAACAAGCCCACATCAACATTACCGCACCATATTGTTATCAAACCACGTCACTTGCGGATATAGATACTACTACCTACTCGTATTCTCGTATACGTAGGATGTAAGCACGTAAGAAAAAAAACACTAAATTGCAAGCAGGCCGAAATGTCAGTTGGGCCGCACCCACGCAGCCAGCGAAGCTTGAGCTTAGAAAGCCCATTGACCCACCTCTTCCACGCCATGAAACGCATAGGAAAGGACGCGAAGGAGGGGGTGGGGGAGCTCTGCGTTCACTGGTTATTTCGAGACACGTTCCGTAGATGAGTCTCGGCGGGAACCCCGCCGTTCTCTCATTACGAACATTGTTTTCGAGCCAGTGTTTTGAACGAGCCGTCGCCAGTTCATCAAGCTGATTGTAGAGGCTTTGTTGTGATCGCATAAGGTTGAAATTGCGATGAGGAACGATGAATTTGCAGATAGACCGTAGGTACTAAAATTCTGAGCGTTCACTCCTACTTTGGTTGAGTAGCGGCATTTTATTGAGTAGTTCTGCTGATAAAAGACGTGAGCAGTACAAAACAAGCAACGTTTCCAGCATTTTAACATTTATTTGCTCAATCGAGACAAAGGTGAACTTATATTAAGGATGTTAGACGTGTATTTGAAACGTAGAAACCCTTACGCATAGAATGGAATCGATTTATTGCAAACTCGCTTCAGAAAAACGCAATCTTTCGCGAACATCTTCTAAAAACAGCTGGCTGCGAAATCGGTAAACAAATTCGTGGTTTCGGGGCGCGGCCGGGCGGCGGCGTCTAGGGTTCGTCTGCGGGCGCGACCTACATCCCATCCCTCTCGCTACCCCTTCGGGTCGGGGGGTGCGAGGGGGCAAGGGGGTGATGACGCGCGTCTGCCCCACACCCCATAGCTCGCACCTGCATTACGTAAGACGAATGTGCCGGGGCGATAACGAATAGCGTGTTTTGAGGCCTTTCAGATATTCTATGCATGCTACTTGTAAAGCTCCTTTCTTATGGAGATTAGGAAAGCAAGTTAATGAAGAAGGTACTTAATGGATACGGAATTAATGGCTAGTAGGAGGTATAGATGTCGTCTTCAATGGATTTCGATATATCAATTTATGTGATTCTTCACGAAATTCTTGGTAAGACAAGGTTGGGAAACGTTTTTACAAAATTACTTAAGGCGCGGTAAGGTCTGAAAACCGCGGCCGAAACGACACTGACAGTTGACAACGGCAAGCTCTAGATGGCGTATGCTTATCGTAAATATTATCGACAGTTTTTATGAGATCGCGTTTCTGGTACCTACGTAGGCTGGTAATAGGCTTTACTATCTGGTGGGGGTAGTTAGAGGCACGGCCAAACATTATATTTGGCACATGCCCACATTTTGCAGTAGTTACGCATTCCATACGTGACTACTCAACTCGCTAGGTCACTGACCTCTATTATACAATAGAGGTCAGTGCGCTAGGTACATGCCGATTCATGCAATCAATGAAATAACCAAATAAATACAGCAAATAAATGTTGTCTGGGCCAGAGTAAGCTTAGACAACCTGCGCCACAGTCTTTCCTAACCTAAAATTGTGTTTTAAAGTTGCGTATCCAATAGTGTTTGTTTTATTTACTCATTCATTTCTGTGCAAATAAGATGGATTAATTGATGATTTGAGAGTAAGAAGAAATAGAAAAGGTTGAATCTATTAGTGAGGCGTGTAAAATTTATCAAAATTCGTAAGAATTCGTTTGAAGACTTTCAAGATGAAGAGATGAATACAGATTCAAGATGATGCAGTAAATTATCAAGCGGGAGGAGCCAGCCAACAATTTCACTTGCATGCAAACAAGTTGGTTTAGCACTTTTTTAAGCAAAGGGCTCAATGGATAAAAATGCCTTGGACTGGAACATATGTGATTGCTGGTTTTTATTAATTGTGTGGCTTCAGACAAATGATAGGAGCTATATTGCACACATATTAGAATCCCAAAAATTGCAGATGGTATTGGACAACACTGCATAAACAAGACAGGATACAGTTCAATAAATTTACAGGTAAGGTTTCAGTACCTACTACGTAAGCTTTGGTACATAATTATAATTTATTCAAACATAGGTTTCCTACCATAAAATTAAAGTCATATATATTTTATTGTTCCAGGTTGTGTCAGGTGCTAATTTGGAGATCATGAATACCTTTTGTGGCATAAATGTGCAAGGCAGCTCACATGACTCAAGAATATAATAATGAATGTTGTTTGAAACAACAATAAAATTATTTGAGCAATCAGAATTGAATGACAGACTTTTATATTATTTTCTTGTACTTCCATGTTATACCTAAGCACATTAATTTTAAATAAAAAACATCAGGCTTATGACATTTTCTTTATTTGTACACATTGTTTGGATCCTACCATAGAATTTTTTTTATAGAATTCAGAACTGAGTAGTGTGAGTAAGTATATGAAAATATCATCCTTCGCTTGTGCTCTTCATATTTTCTGTGGCTTATCAAGCTTCGAGCATGTTCATTCTGGTCCTGCAAATAACAAATAGATTAAAAATTAATATTTTAGGTAGTTTTTAAAAACATAGTCAAAGTAAGTTAGTTTAACATAAGTTTAACTATTGAGATCATTTATATAACTCATTAAACCTGAAATAAGTGGTATACTTGTAACAAATATTTTAATTCGTAGGTACTAAGATAGGTTAGGTACCTACTTACTCAGTACTTAAAGAAAAACCTAGTTAAACTTACTTTTCGTGCACTTTCACGCACCATGCTTTGTTTTTTGTCCAGTTTGTATTTGTGTCCAATTATTTGATTTCAATTATTGGAGGATACTCTCTCAGAACTGATGAATGCTAATTCATTATACTTACCATAACAGTCAAGCTGTAAAAGTGATAGATGATAACATTATTTACCTTTTCTTAATAAAGCGAATGCGTTTTCAGTTCATTTTGAAATTTAATTAATTTTTATCAAAGTTTTCTTAGTTGTTTGTTTACTTGTACACATATACCATAGGCAACTGTCATTCAAAACGTTGTTTGTCACTGTCCATATGTCATCATATGTCATCAATTGAGTTCACTCACCGACTCACTCTTTTTACTTTTAAATCAAGTGTGTTGCCATATAATCCCGCTGGGCATCTCGTCCAACTCTATTTTCTATTTGCCAAGTCGGAACGGTAAATATGGTAACACTGACTACAGACTCCATAAAAAAAAAGTAGAACAAATGTTTATGTAAACAGAGTAGCCATGCGCAGAATATATCCTTAAAGTGAAAAGATATATATGTGTCTTTTCATCTCAGTGAAGTATATCACTCATCTAGTTCAATAGTTCATTTAGTTCATCTAGTCCAATAGTTCGTTTAGTTCATCTAGTCCAATAGTTCGTTTAGTTCATCTAGTCCAATAGTTCGTTTAGTTCATCTAGTTCAGTTTGTCGCTTAGTTTATGCATTGAACTATCGTAATTTGCATTCATCTAGTTTATGTGGTCAACAGAGATGATTTTGTTAGGTGTTCTTTTATCTTTCCTAGTTCATCGAACTAAAATAAATAAATAATAAATAGAATCGCGACTGTAATCCCCAAGTACGGTAGGTAGAGTAGACATCCTCCCAGATCTCCAGACGCTTAAATTTCTGTAGATGTGTAAAGGTTAGTCAGAGGCGTGTCCAAACAGATAAGTAGGTAGGTAATTAAGTAATTATGGTATGATTAGTGTTCAATGTAATTTTGGTGGTTTATCGCCACAAATGTAGATGTTCCTGTACTAGGCTCAGTGTACCTACTACTTTGAAACTCTGTTTGATAGGTATTAGTATAGTTGGTATGTTCCAATAGCGAAAACCATACCACACAACCAGTGTAACAATACAATTTTCAAATGACGTGTAGACGAAACTCACCCATAATATTTAAATTTTAATATCTTCATCTCGTTTACGCGCATGAAAGTTAGCGCGCTAGAGAGGGATGCCATTATTATTTTATGGTTCGGCACAGTAGGCACACACACATCACACACATCTTCGCGGCGAGTGTTGTCGTACTTCTCTTAAACTCATGTTATCTCTATCTATCTAGTTCGCGTATATCAGCGTGTAGTTCGCGAATGAAATGAAGTACTGAAGTACTTCAATTGAAGGAGATATAGTGAATGAATGAAGGAATACAGGTGAAGTAGTCCAATTGAAGGATTCATTCGCGAACTACACAAGGCTAAAACAGAGCCGGCATTTTATATGTACCTATGTCAAAGTCAGTGCAAAACGCAAATCCTTGGCGCGGCGGAGTCAACCAATGCCATACATACAACCAAAGAGCATATAAGTCCATACAACACCGGTCAGCATAAATAAATGACGCGAATATTGAGTCCGTTTCACAAGCCAAGCGAGCAGAAGAAGAGTTACGCGCTGGGTGTCCCGCCAGCCTCAACTGTCTGCCGGTCGAGGGCAGCCCGTGGCTCGCAGAAGGTCGACGAAGGATTCACTGTCTAATCAAGCTAACTCGTAATCAGCGTGGTACTGCTCCACTGTCTTCTGGGTTCACTTTGCAGGCAGTGGAATTTACTTTATTGCGATATACTTGTCGCGCCTGGACCCAAACACTACCGGGAGAAGCATCATCAAATAGCAACATAATCATACAAACTTCAAGTCATATTATGTGCTCCGGGTCTATAGAAAGTTTATGGATGTATTCATCGGGCTTTTGAACAAAAATAGTCTACATAGGGAAGCACCATGAAAAAAGAGCTCTGACTTTTTGTGTTTTTATAATATGTATGATATTGTTATATTATTGTGCTTCTATTATACTCTGAAACATAACTTAGATTGGATAACAAAAACCCTACAACCTACATTGTCTCAATCCGGTATACCTACCTACTTAGCTGGCTGTAAAAAACCATGAGAAGCGATGATAACTTTATGTGATTAGAAAGGAAATGAAGTAATAAAGTGTTAATAATCAATATTCTGGTTTATTTTCATGTTTACAAACTAATTTCTATTATCCAGCTGTTCCACCAGGCTTGTTTTCATTGAATAGTTTCAGTTTTCCTTATAAGTAACACAGCTTTCTCCGGAGAATCTTTGGGAACATCCCAGAATGAAGTGAATATTGTAGTCACTCCTAAAAATTTTTAATTAATGGTCAGTATTCAATGCTATATTGGTTTTAAATTTATTTTAGATTGTTTCCTAAACAAAACCATATCTTCATGTTTTTACACCGGAACTCAAACAAAAAAGAATTGTAAAACATGATAGGCGGTACCTATACTTATAACGACGAGAAGTTGAAGCCCTTTTTTAGGGTTCCGTACCCAAAGGGTAAAAACGGGACCCTATTACTAAGACTTCGCTGTCCGTCTGTCCGTCTGTCTGTCTGTCACAGGGCTGTATCTCATGAACCGTGATAGCTAGACAGTTGAAATTTTCACAGATTATGTATTTCGGTTGCCGCTATAACAACAAATACTAAAAACAGAATAAAATAAATATCTAAATGGGGCTCCCATACAACAAACGTGTTTATTTGCTGTTTTTTATAGATAATGGTACGGAACCCTTCGTGCGCGAGTCCGATTCGCACTTGGCCGGTTTTTGAATTTCTAAGATTAGCGCTTACACTATGACGTCACATCGTCACGACCGCGACCGCGACGCGGGTCTCGGCGCTTAGTTTTGTGTCGATCGTAATATCTTCTGAATGGAATGTCCGATTTGAGTAATTCAAAAAGTTATAGGTATATTGGTATTGAAACAGTTTTCAATATGAAATGATTTATTTGGATAAGGATTTATACGAAGGTATGGTTATCATGTCTGATATTGGTCAGCTTTTTTATTAATCGGACATTCCATTCAGAAGATATTACGATCGAAACAAAACTGAGCGTCGCGATCGCGGTCGTGACGGGGTGTGACGTCATCGGCTAGAGACCGCCCGCCCGCGTTTTTAAAAACCTTCGGTCGGAAATACGCACTTTTATTTACGATCAAAGTGCGATGCACTGTATCTGGGATGCACTGTATCTCCAAATTTTCAGCACGGGATAGCTGCTCCATCTGGTGTACGCGACGGGTAAGATCGAAGAGAAACTTCTATTATAGACAATTTAGATTGAATGTCTTTGACTTGTGAAGTGAATTTCCTGTCTAGTTCCTCCCTTATAATTTCACGGATAATGTCAGCAGAGAGGCAGTGGCATTGGCTTCGGGGCTTCGCGCGTTGCGTGACGTTATCGTATTCTTGGCCAATGTCCATGCGAAAAGATGCAGGTGCTGAAGGTGCGGCTGTAACTGTCGCAGGCGCAGTGCGGGCGCTCGCAGCCCGGGTAGGCTCTATAGTATATAGTAGTATATATATATATATAGTAAATCTATAGTTAATACAATTCTTTGTATATGGCTTGTTTTGATTAGTGATAGTTGTGATGCGTTATACCTCTAGATTTGATTGATCACAACTAAATATTTCCCGTTTTGTCTATTTACTTAAATATGAATAATTAATAAATAAATATCGCTGTTAAAAAACCCTTGCTATTCTATGTTGTTTAAAAATCGTCGTTATAATCAGTTTTTCAATATAAACCGTTTATTTGAAATTCAAAATGTTGTTATAGTGCCCACAACCATCGCTCTCACCCTACGTTAAAAACTAAAAAAAAAACCGACAAAAATGTATCGACCAATCGAAAAGTCAAGGGAAGTCAATTTTACGAAAATTGCATATATCCAGAAATCCCAATAACTGTCATAAGCTCTCTCCCGCTTGGAGAGCTGGCAACGTCGCCTGTAGCCGCGTGACGCAAAAGCACAGAGCGGCAACGCCGCTTTGAAACATGTAGTCCACCGCTCGTAATAACTATTTTCCAATCTGTGTCGCAGCCCAAGCTCTAGCGTTTGAATAATTTTTAATATGATGGTAAAAATCCACAACTTATTTTTCCCAGAATAAAAACTGTCCTTTTGTACAAGTTTTATTATCGACTAGCTCTGTTAGTATAATGTTTGTTTGTTTTTTTGTAACTTTCAATAATTGCAAGTTATTTTTCGACCATTTCCGATTGAGCTGAGATTTTGCATCTTTTAGTTCTGGTCACAATACAATAATATGGTGACAGCGAGCTGTTCTGATGATGAAGTCAGACGTTTTTGTAGACGTTTACAATTACTGTAGTACAGGTCGCTGCTTAAATACTAAAGTGTCACAAATCAAAAAATGTGAAAATCGTTTTTAGTGCAAAAACGTGACCTAAAATGGTCATTTTATATAATAAAAATTTGATCCTTTTAATTATAGCACTATAAATAACTAAAACATACAAGTGTCTGTTTAGCATTTTTGCACTTTGCAGGCAAACTTCAGAGCTAAACTGCCATTTTATCAATTGCGACTTGATTTTTGACAGAAGCGCGCATAGCTTATATGCAAAAGGGCCACATTTCAAAAAACTACCGGTTTTTTAATTAAAATTTATATTCAAAAGTGCCATTTTTTAGAATGTGTCCGTATCGAGTATAAAATAAACGTATGTATAATACTATTTATTAAACAAAGGTGCCACATTTTAGAATGCGTCGGCTTTGAATATAAAATGTATATTAGTACAATATTGTTTTCTATACACATTTCAAATGCGTTTGTTTTGAATAATAATTTTAGTTCGTTAAAATATTGCTTTTTATACATAAGTACCACATTTCGAAATGCGTTTGCGTAGAATATTATTTTTACGTGAATTCTAATATAATTTATAAGACATAAATGCCATTTCTTGGTTATTATGTCAAAAAAATTAAACATGGCGACATTTTTGACTTGGAATCTCTTACTGTTGGAAATTACTGTACCTACTATTCAAGATAAAACAAATTTGAAATAATCAAAGAACTTATTAAGAAAATATTAACATAATTTAAAGCGATGTAATACGCTAAATTTATAAGCTTATTAATAGAGATAATAATCTATCTAATAATCGGTCGTTATGTTTAGCGTTTGTAGACTACGAAAAATAATTTAATTCAGTAGAAACCTGTGTAAAGCTATGGTTATTCCAGCGGTGCCGTATTGACTACCAATACATTGTAGTGTTGAAATGCTTGTACAACAACGCCACCGTGTCAGTCCGGGTGCAGGAGCAGTGTACGAAAGCGATTTCTTTGAAGAGAAGCGTTAGACGGAGATGTTATTATATCCGTATACGAACTAAAGTCACCGACATACCCAAGAGGAGTAGCTAGTTGACGCGGCTGTGAGCGGGGTAGGTACATGGCTTAAAGAACTGATGGTCGTTGGGTAGAATGAATGGAAAGATGACCTGATAAAGGTTGCTGGGAGGCATTGGGTGCACACTGCACGAAATAGATCATTAGAATTGATTTTACGAAGAAGGCTAATGTTTAGCAATGGAATGTTCTATGGCTGAAATTATAAAGATGACGAAGTGATTAATATGTTTGAGTTAATAACAACTGGGTTGTGATTTAGGTACTCATTGATTTTTAGAAAGACAGATTTAGCAGAAAATATATTGTTTTATTAATTATTAAACACTTATATACTTGTAGTTAAATAGATTTATGAAGCCTTTATAGTGACTTTATTATTATTTTTGTGTAGCTAGTAATAATGTTGAACTCAGTTTAGAGATCAACATTAAATTACCTCTTATTTTGCCCCAATAACTTTGTATAAAAATAGTTTTTGGTTTTTTAAATAAATAGCGAATTATTTTTAGTATTATCAAAAAAAAATATTAGCATGCTTTCGATATTGTATAATATTTGTTTTATTAATAGGTTTTTTACATCAGACGAAGAAGTGAAGGAAAAATCTAAAGAAAACTCTTATTTTTGTATAATATGTGGCCTTTTATCGATAACTTTAATTTACGTTTAAATATTTTTTTATATGCAAAAGGGACACATGTGGTATTTTACGCCAATAGGTTAAAGTTACAGCAAAACGAAAAATATAGATAGATACAGCTTAAAATTACGCTTCTAGTGATCCAAAAATTTCTCAGAAATTAAAAAAATATTTTTTTAAAACTTTGATTGGCTCTCCTGAAAAAACAGAAATTTTGAAATATGACCGTTTAGTATTTAAGCAGCGACTGTGTAGGTACATTATTTTGATATATCTCGCGGGGTTCAGCCAGCGTTTGCAATGTAAGCGCAAAAAATGTGTTTATTTACGACATCACATTAGAAACCTCTAAAATTATCAGTATTTCTCTACTATATTAAGCATGTATTATACATAAAAACCTTCCTCATGAATCACTCTATCAATAAAAAAAAACCGCATCAAAATCCTTTGCGTAGTTTTAAAGATTTAAGCATACATAGGGATATAGGGACAGAGAAAGCGACTTTGTTTTATAGGTACTATGTAGTGATGAACTATCCCTACGTAATAAAGCAGGTGGCATTAATACTCCTTGGTAGAATAGGAAGTAAAAACTCTTTGTCTGTCAAAGTAATTTTTTTAAAAAACTTGCGTGTTCGGCGGTTGGCGGGACTCTGCTCTGTGTCACAGAGTGGCGGGTAATAGGTAATATACCTATTAGAACACAATCAGCCACCAAAACGTAGTCTGTTATGTATGCGCCATGTTCTTTGAACATTATGTAACAAAAATGACAGGATCATTGAACCGATTCTTACTAAAATCTTGGGATTTATATAACCCGCTGAATATATTATTATTCATACGTACCTATTTTGTTCAACTGCGGGTTTTGCTATGGTTAGAAGTGTTAGTGATGATGCTGAACTATCATCCTTCGAGAAAGTTATACGCAAATCCGACTGGTCGTTCCAGATTTTTTCCAGAATTTTTCCCTACAATTTATCCAAGAAAACGTTGTGAAGTGAAAGAGGATTGAGAAAGGCATGATTAGATGGTTTGGGCATGTGGAGAGAATGAATGAAGAAAGATATTGACAAAACAGGTATATAAGGCGAGTGTGAAAGGGAGCGTTGGAAGAGGAAGACCTCGGCGTATTTTCCTGGACCATATTGGAAACGTTTTGAAAAAAAGCCGGGTCAAGAGTACTCTAAACCGACGAGCATGCATGAGGAATGTGATGAGAGTGAATGCTAAAGAAGTATGTCAGGATCGTAGCAAGTGAAAAGCCGTGATCTCTGCCTACCCCTTTGGGAAACAGGCGTGATTTTATGTATAAATGTATGTATGTATGATAAAGTATGTAGTTATGTAAGTACTTACTGTTTTCTTTGCCTAATATTTTTCACAAGATTATCAAAGATAACGTAGATAGGTAAAATTGATAAAATAGGAAGGTTTACTTACTGTTTTATTTCTCTTATATTTTTAGCATGTTTTCTTAGGGTACGTAACCATTATCTCTTTTTGTTTTTTTTTTTTTGAAATATTACCCATCTTTTTTCAATTCGTAAATAATCTTTCCGACCTCTGCAATGACGTCAAACACACGTCTGTCTCTGACAGTAGTCACAGGGGTACTGACTACTGACTAAGCCATGGGCGATGCGTGCTCCGCCTTAGCTTTTCGAATAAATTAATGATATAAATTATGTATAATTACTTATCAAAAATCTATTCTAATAGAATTGTAGATCTACATATTACCTATCTTTAACAATAAATCACAAGTTGATTTTAATAGTAGGTATATAAAATATTTCGATCATAAATTCTAAAACGTATCATTTAGAAATAATATTTTTATCGTGAAAAGTTTCTGCTATTATGTTTTCAGCTTAATAGAAATGTAGGTAGGAACCTGAAGTAATATACTTATAAAAATAGGAGATGTGGCTTGTTCAGAAGTATTTTATTTTTCGTTTGGAAAAAGAGCAATCGTCGACTGAGAGCCCCTTAAGGTGACTGTTAAATTTATGACAGCTCGCATTTTTTGTACTCGGTCGTATTCTGTGGCCGCACACTAAGAATAGTGCAAACGCACACATTGAAGCTACTTCACACTTCATTTACCAAGACTAAATAACTAGTCTTGATACTTGAAAATATTTGGTGCAATAGGTATGTCATATTTGTATAGGTAGGTATGTACTTAATAATTTTATAGGTTGCACTTGACAAAAAGAAAATAAATATAGAAAAAAATAATATATATTATAAGACAGGTTACAAATCGTAAAGTGCTACTACACAGTTACTAATATTTGACTGTGCAAAAAATATTTGTTAGGTACCTACTAATAAAATACATTATGACAAAACGGTAAGTATCGTTTTTTTACAAGCTCTTATTTAACTTGCAGTTTATGTACATATTTATGTATGTATGTTTGATAAGGTGGAATCTTGCAACTTAATTTTAAGCAGTTATCCCCAATCGATTGAGCTGAAATTTTGCATACATAATATGGTGACAGCGAGTTGATCTGATGATGGAGTCAGGAGCTGTTCAACGGAACCCTTCACAAAATAGTCGAATTGAGGCAAAACTTTGCATACCTATCAATCTCAATGACAATGTAAAATTATGGTACTAGCTAGCTGGTCTGATGATGGAGGTCGGATGTAGCCATCGGAACTCCTCAACTACACAACATAACCACGTCGCGTTTGGGCTCGGTTATTTTTATCTTGACGAGAACTAGAGCAGAAGACAATACAAAAGCTTGATTTAAAAAATATATTTTTAATAAAAAAACTTATTGTCATCTAAAATCGATGACGGCACCGTCAACGTTTCGAGTACCACTCACAGAAAGTTTTGAAAGTGAAATACTGATAAAATATGTAGGTATGCTTTTGAATATTGTGTGCGAGCTATGATCTCGAAGATCCATAGACCGCGCGTAGCGAGGGTCAACAAGTTCTGGAATTAAACAGTTATTGTAAAACTTTACTAAATAACCCTCCATAATATTTTCTTTCCAGAAAAATCAAATATGAATTTGTAAAAAGAGATGACCAACTCTTTTTAAAAATTCATATTTTCCATTGTATTTGTACTAAATGACATCACAAACCTGCAATACTTTTTAAGACCTATCCAAAGACATGAGGAGTATGCGAGAAAAAAAAACATCTGAAAATATGTATTTATTTCTACCACATTGTCGGCGTGACTAATGTATATTCATGCCAAATTACAGCTTTCCAGTACTAAGAATATCTGAGCTAAGCTGCGGACGAATGGACGAAAATGGCAAAACTATAAGGGTTTTTTGTGAACTACGAAACACTAAAGAGCACTTTCAGTATTTAGAATTAAACAATTTTTCAGGTCACTTTATTTTTTTTTAACTATTTATTATTTGCATCATGTACTTAAACTTAAGTATATGCCATCAAAAACAACTTGTAAAAATAAAAATAAAAAGCCAATTCTCGCAACGCAACTCAGTTTCTTTTTTTGTCTTTTTTTTGTTGGAACTATGCTCGTGTGTAGTAAACTTAACTTGTGAGATATTGTATAAGTAGCCTAAGATGACCAGAGATAATCTGTCGATGTCAGTCTCTCTTCCCTGTTCGCTTGTTACGGCTGGTCGTGTTCTATATCTCTACAATAAAGAATCCATATATATCACCCAGATCGTGTATATGTATAATTTAACCAAAAACCCAACAGTTCTTCTATCGTAAAAAGTTGTGAGATTTCAATGTCTGTCTGTCTGTCTAAAAAATGGCCTGAACTGCTTCGAGAAAAGGATGGTACGACTGTGCCGCTTTTTTGCTAGACTTGGCGAGGGCACTACCGTGCCCCCAGATAAACCTTGCTTTGATAATAACAAATACCGACCTTTTTAGAAGGTTCAACATTTTTGGTTCAATGCGTATCGTATCATTCGTCAGTCATTCATCAGTCGTCAAAATTGATTAATGCTAGATTTGTTGCACACCAGCACTCGGAGTCTTTTTATAGTTTTGAGGATGTTTTTTAATTAAAAATAGCCTATTTATAAGGTAGAGGTATATTTACATCGACAGCAAATTTCAATTTCATCCGTTTAGTCGTTTAGGTCTGATTGAGGTACAAACATCCAAACATACTTAACATCCGCACAAACTTTTAGATTTATAATATTAAAGATAGATAAATAATAATTATAAATTATATTCATAATCTGAAATTTATGTAATTTTTCTAAATCCAATTATAGATAAAGTATCATTTTTTTCCATCCATGTATAAAAAAACACGCTTGGTAATATAGGGTAGATTGGGTCTAAGCGATACAGGTAAGGATCATGGTACCTTAGAACTTTAATTTCAAAACAGAAATGTATCAAATCAACATTTATATTTATTTAATAGGACTAATTAGGGACACTTCAAAAACCACAGCAAAAGACGTTGTCCAGAAAGTATTATCACTAAAATGGAAATAGGCCGGGCACATACAAAGATTACAAAATGAGAGGTGATCTAAAACAATTATGAATTGGGACCCAATACATAAAAAACGAAGAAGAGGAAGGCCTGCTATGCGATGGGATGATGACATCGTGAAAGTAGCAGGCAAAACATGGAGCAGAGCCGCTAGAGATCGGGAAAAATGGATAGAGCTGGAGGAGGCTTTTACCGCTGAAAGCGGTCCTTACACATAATTTTATATACCTATGCATAAATACATATTTAAGTTAATTTTATATTGTGCAAGGAAATAAAAGCTTTTATTATTTATTATTAATTAGGGACACAACCAGGTTCACATTTTCCTGAAATTTAATATTTTTATTAAAATAACAATCAAATACGAAACATCGGCTTATTTCGATTTTGCTCCGACGCGACGTATGCAAAAAGGTAAAACCGTATACTATTATCATATTGTTTCGAAACCAAACTCGATGAAACGCATCTACTACAAAATAAAACCATCCAACTCTTTCAACAAACCATGCATTGTACCTAACCTTCATCTGTGTGGCTTGCAAATTCTTCAAGGCAATATATTATACAAATGTTATCATTAGTTTTGCATGTCCAGTATTTTACCCCGGTATACCATTATGTAAGACCTCCTCTAAATTCGAAGAAAAATGTGACGTGGACGTGCTTCCCCGAGCGCGTCTGAGCGCTAACTGACGTGCCGACTTGAGGTGAATGTGAGTTTTGTATGGAAAAAATGTATGGAGAAGTTTTATTGCATTTTATATTGTTCATAAATGAAAAAGTAAATTATTTGAAAACAAGATAATGCCACGCGGTATAGAGAAATATAAAATCTACAATTTCGTATTATTATCAAATAAAAATATGCTGTGGGTCTAAAGATATTGGTACCTAACCAGACCCCATTTTTCGACATTTTCAGCGGTTCTTGCGACGGTAAAAACGTATTTTTTTGAAAATGTTGTATAGAACTGGCCAGTTTTTATTATCTACTATTAAAGATGAATATATTATCAGTAATTTTGTATCATTATATCCTCACAACTGTGATTCCTGGTTTTTAAATCGGTACCTGAAAATCATTGAAATACGTGTGTGGGTGTGAGCCGGGCCTTAACTCCGGGAAATAAAATCAATTCCCAAATCGCATACCCAGCATGTAAATGTGTATGTTGTCGCCTAGTATAATATGTCTTTATACCATTATCTTGCATGGTATAAATTGCGTTTTCCAAAAAGATCCTTGTCGCGTTGACGTCACAAAGGTCATCTCTAATCGGCGGCTTGACGCATTGTGTGAACTATATTCCAAATCATACGTAAACATTACCTATCTAAGTGGATCTTATAGCCTTTTGACCTCGTTCGTACAAAGACAAAACAAAATGTTAATTTATAATCCAATATCCTATATGTATGCAATTCTAAAAGGTTCCTTTTCGAATTCCAGGTGGTCGAAACAGTGGTATGCAAGCCGGAGCCCCCAGAATCACCCCCGAAGAAAGCTCGAGGCGAGGAGTACAGCTACGCTCTTTTCCTCGACCAGTACGCGCTGCACTACCGAGCGATATCCGCCTTCAGACCCTGGGGGAAGCGAGAGCCGGTGCTACAGAACCCGGAGAGGGTGGTCAGGGTTGCGAATTGCGGCGAGTTCGAGAGGGACTTCCAGCCGAATGTGGCGCTGAAGCCACTGACGCCGCCGGTGGACGATGTGACGTCGTCTACGTCGCCCCCGCCGCAGTGTGATTCAGAGATGGCTGCGAGACTATTGGACGTGGAAGCGCGGCTGGCTGAGCGGGCGCGGCTGCTGGACGAGCGAGAGGCCGAGCTGGCCCTGCGCGAGGCGCGAGTGGCCGCCCGCGAGGCCGAGCTCGCTCGTCTCTCACCCCCTCCGCCCGCCCCCGCCCGCCCTCCGGCTCCCGACCCCCCCTGTTGACCGACGCGCGTCATCACCAGGCTCCAGTGATGAACGCTAGTGACGTTACGGTGCGCGCGGATGATCTCGTTCGGTGATTGTGAAACTTTGCCGCGGACCCCGAGTCTTTTGAGTCTTATACAGTTTTGTAGGTTTACGCAGTTTTACCGGATGCGATGGAAATAGACGTACATAATCATATCAAGTACAGTTATCGAAATAGGTTTTGTACAATATACATTTTTTTTTCTTGTAACCTGTGTGCCATTCTAAGGGTGCGTTACCTTTCACATAACCTCAATCTGTGCTTTCAATACCTAAATAACAAAATACTCACATTATAATAAAGTAAAATAGTTTTAAAGTTACAACAGTAAGCATAATTTATACAGGGTTATTTTTAAGTTGTTTTTCAATATCAACATTGCCTATTTTTGTTGTACACCTAAATATAAGTTCTACGTATTTTCAGTTTCAGTTTTGAAATTATTAAATTAATGTTAATATATCAAAAAGCCAGTTTCTTTTTTTTTTAAATAACTCTGTATAAACCTCAGCCATACCAAATAATAATACCTAAATATACATGTCACACTTTAACAAACCTATCTATACCTACTTACTTATTCTATACCTCTAAAGCCTACTATAAAAAGGTTGTAAAAAACATTGTGAATTTTATTCTTTTACATTTTGTACTGACAGCCAAATGGTAGCAGGAAGTTTTTCGATGTTTTCAAGCCTTCAAAATCACCTATCTTATCGAGGTGTTCTTCCATTTTATTATAACATAACAACGCCATCTATAATAGTGTCGCAAAACTTTCCTCATAATCAGTAAGGGCCTGCGCAGTGTGGCGGACGAGACGGCAGAAGATATAAAATTGTCAATTGATCAATTTTAAATCCTCTCGCCAAAATTTAATAGTTATCCCGTCGAAATAAGGTATATATTTCAATGCTAACGCTAACTATTACATTCAATTGATAAATGTAAAATCATCTGCGTTGCCGTACGCCACTGTGCGCAGGCTATAAGTGAATCGTGCATCGCATTCGAGCAGCCTAGATAAGATAGGAGTGCCGAAATAATTTAGCTGAGTATTTTTAAGATTTAATTACAGTAGTAATTCAGGCCAACAAAATTATCTTTATGGGACGTCTCCCGCTGTCTACCTCGTTGTAAATAAAATATATTGGGCTATAATAAGAAAAAAAATAAGTGTAAAAAAAGCTATCTCGCTAAATTTTAGCCGGACTCGGATGTTACGACTCGGAGCAATAATTTTAAATTGTATGAAGTGAAGTTATCACTGCCTATTTTGTTTTGTAATTTCTAAAAATGCCTTAGGTGGTTGTTCGAAGTAATTTTAAGCAATTTTTGTAAAATTCAAGGTAGATGGTTCACCATTGTCATTTTTGATGTCATAATTTCGTATCATCACAAAATAAGCTTACTTTAGCTTATTCAGATCTGTCAATACTTTGGCCATTTTTTTACCGTTATTTATAAGGGAAGTTCTAAAACTACTTTTCATTCGCTAGAGGGATTATTATTTTTGTTTATACGTCATCTAGCGGAGAAAAAAAATCAGTAAACTCCCTTTCAAACGGTTTTTTCGAATTTGCGTACGTACTGTATTAGTTTTTTTTGTAATTATTGCCAGTAACCGTGCATTTTGATTTAGTGCATACGATTTTGTGACTGAGCAATGAAGTTGTAATTATATTTTCTGTAACTTTGTATATTCGTCCTACTGTAAAGGGCTTGGTTTGTCATTTTAATGGTTTTATTAATAGCCTCAAGATTGTAATCCAATGAGCTAAGTTTCGCAAACCATGTTGTACGAATATTCGGTTTTTTTCAGGTACAATTTATTTTTATATCTTTGCCAGTTTTCTGGATGATTACTTATCCTCTGTAATATTATGCTGAGGGCAAAAAAATGCTGGGCCTAATATGATTCTTAACTTACTGCCCGGTGGAATGAAAAGGTATGCGAAATTAGATTTCGCTTTTGAAATTGACTTTGGCGAAGCTCAAATTGTGTAGAAGTTTTTTTTATTTTTTTTCTTTTCAAAGAGTGCTATGTTTGCAGGTAGTTACGTAGTAAGATCAGTTCTAGATTTAGTTATAATATCTCTAGTCAGAGAATTTTTGATGAAATAAATTACCATTTACTTATTAATATAAATATAAGTATGTATATTATTCGATATGTATGTATTTTAAGGAATGTAAGAATAACTTATTATTGTGTTTATAAACAATGTAAAATAGGAAAGGACTGCATGTCATACTTATTATTTATATTATATGTATATGAAACTTTTCTGTCTGTACCGTTAATATGTATTTTGGTGCTATATTTTTGGCTTGGCTAACTTAGTATTTTAATTGTATATACCTATTTTCTAGATACGACCTATTTATTGGCAACTATTTCGTTTACTAAATTGGTTTTCAAATTTAATTGTACAACAATATATTTTTATTATGATTTGCTTTAAAACATCAAAAATAATGGCTAAGCCATATTAAACTTAAAATTGGCGTAGGGTTGTAATCTTTTGTATCGATGGAAAAGTTTCAAAACGACGCAAATCTCTCACTGTCCTTTGTTTTATATTTAGACGTCTTTATCATCAAAATACATTGAAATCCGTAAAAAAAGACCATATTTTTCAATAAATCCTTGGAGACAAGTTGTACTTACTTATTTATGTATTGTGCGTATCCATTTGGAATTTTACAGTCCGCTCTTTTAAAAAGCTGCTCTAACATGCATAAGCTTATTCAAGTGTAATTATATTATACAGTTTTAAATTAATTGTTTTTTAGTACCCAAGACAGTGAGAGTCGTGTAAATATTTTTAATTTAAAGGTGAATCCGTACACGGTTGTACACAGTCAAACGATTAATACAGCGAATTAACATTACAATAGGATTGTAAGTGGCGTTAGTCACTTTAAATCGCAACAATATGAAACAAATTATTATAAAAAACATAAAAGCCGACTGCTAAAAAAGAATTAACTAAAAAAAATATTCCTCCCTTTTTTAGGGAGAGGGGGGGGGGCGCCATATTAAAAATATAAAGCCTATATCACTACCACAAATGACGAATCGGATATATGTGTTCTGTGGACGAATCCAACGACACCTCATATTGTAATCCGTCAAGTCGATGCTTGCCAAAGAAATGGACATACATACGCTCGAAAAACATTACCCTCCTGGCGCAGTCGGGTAAAAAGAGTCTATCGCGGTTAGTGGCATATCATTTTGCCATAGACAATGTTACTGTCTACGTAGTCTAACAAGCTACTGTCTATGGCCGTGTACGAAAAAACACCTTATTAGTTCGGAGCTGTGCGGAGATGCCAGGCTACTTTAAACTTAAATTTATAAAATTATTTAAGTTATAAAAACGCCATAAAACTTTGTCTTGAATAATGTAGCTTTTCATACAATTTCAACCGAATTTTTAAACAATTTAGAAGAAACTGTCGAGCTATTTTCTGTTATGCTGTGGCTTATAAAGGCGAATGTTTACGTTTTGCGTCTTTGTCTATCCTGTGACGAATCTTATATACACCTCTCACTCACATAACGCAAATAGTTCCCGATAGCCCGATAATAGCTACAGCTTTGACAAAAAGGCTCGAATACTTCGCTTTGTCTGCCATAACCTTACAGTATCTTTTCTGACAGCTATTTTATTAGATACCTACCTTCTGCTGTTTTTATAAGCTTTTATTTAACTTGCAATTTTATGTTGAATTAATATAGTGGTAAGCAGACACTTGATTTGGTACATTAGCTCTATTTCTTTTGAATTTCAAAACTACTTATACGAAGCTATAATTATATTACAAGTAATAATGAATCGCTCAATATAGATCGCCTGAACACGAATCACCTTCGTATCGACCTAGTCATCCAAATGTCAAAACCAGTTTTGACGTTTGGATGAGCGAGATAAATAGGGCGAGTTTAGGTTAATAAAATCGATTCAAATTATAAAAAAAAGTCTAACTTTGCACTAGACTAGACTTAAATAAGTAGATCAATATCCAATTCTAAAATATACCGAATGCTAGTTTCTTCGACCAAATGATGTGTGTGCTAACCTTTATTGTTTATTTTTTACAGTTTTTGTTACAAATTTTAATTTATCAGACTAAGTTTTATGCGTTTTTGGTGATTAGCCAGGGTAGTACATACTCTGTGATCTCATGTAAGATTGTTATAACAACTTCGACGTTTTAAATACATTCATGTTAAAGTCGCAAAAATCGTGAGTTTTAATAAAAATGGTATTAACTCTCAATCCGCTGTTTCGATATATCCTACCAACTCCTCTATCCTGTAGCTACTGTTCAGTATTTACAAGTAGGTACCGACTGTACATCGTATAATCCAAGTTGGTAAAATAAGAGTATGTGCATGAATGCGCATGAATTAAATGTCTGAAATATCCCCTATTAGGGTCCCTATGTATGAAAAACAAATAAAATGTGGTCCGTCAATCAAAACACACAGGTGGGCTCCAAAGAAAAACACTAAGCACTTTATAAATACAGGTGACACCATCTAGCGGACGTTTTTGATATCAGTCGTAGGCCACTAGCGTAGTGACACAACCGCTACATAGAGTACCCAAAACATTTATTATTATTTTGGATAGATGGCGTTAGTAGTTCGATTATATTTAAATATTATTTTGATTTGTTGCAAAAAATATAGTAAATTCTTCGCAGTGACGCAAAACTATGACCCTGACGTGATACTTCGTAGGTAACTGGGCGGTAGATTATTATTTAATTATCATCACCATTTCAGATGTAGAAGTGCTGAACATTTACATGCCCATACATTTTCTGAGCGACAGATTTTCTGCGGCCTGATCTGACTTTGAGTCGTCATTAATAAAGACCTACCTTCTTTAAAATTCCTACTAGAAATAAAAATAGAGTCTATACAAAAACCATTTATTAACAATAGACAGTACCTACCAATAGATTTCATTCTGGAATGATTATAAACCATGCAGTTAAAATACTTTAAAAATATATGTAAACTTAATACTTAATGCACTAGTCTGAAGCCGCGTCTTTTGCTGTCTGAATTTTGACATCTTGTGACATGTTTGTCAATCAAAACATGGTTATTTTTTGACAGAATTAAGACACGGTTTATGACAATTGGCTACTACATATTATACTCTTACGAAATGCCCCAACCCCAACCCTGACAGTATTAAATCCGTTCCTCGTGCCAGAAAACGTTGCTTAAAGTCATAATTAAAACCACCGATTCAAGTCACTTGCGACCGAAAGTAGCAAGTTATGTTGCTACTTTATTATGTTAAACATCGTCTTCTGGTACTTGCAAATGATGAGAGACCTACCAAACCGGTTCGTTTACAGTTTGGATCGAATAGCGTCAATTCTACCGGCCGCCTGTCTCTGTAGATCTGTTAGCTTCATCGCTAAGCCCATGTTGCCTTGGATTTTGATCTTCCCTTGGAAGAATGCTTTCTGTGGGTTCAGTTTTCCTGAAATCAGGTCAACAACATCATCATCACTGATGGTGAAGGTTACATCGGGTTTTTCTTTGCCGTCGTAGGTGACTTTTCCCTTGCCTTCCTTAGCGTTGATAACCCAATAGCCCTCGGCTCCGGAACCCCCCTTCCTCACTTTAAATCCGTAGATTCCTCTGACTTTTTCGATAAGGTTATCAGCGTCACTTTCCATCGCCTCTTCGAGAATCTTCATGTATTTGAAGACTTTGAAGTCTTCGGGGTTGCTGGCGGCAACATTGTTGGGGAGTGCGTTTGAGAAACCTTTGCGATACATTGTGATGACGACGGCACCGCCTAGTCCCAGGTTGTGCTGAAGGGCGATTCTTGCGCGGGGTACCTGGAACAACGAATGAGGATATAAGATAGACGTATATTATAAACAAATTAAATAGTATCCCGACTGTAATCTTCAAGCGCTCAGACCATCGAAGATGTTCAAATATTACAGTTGGCACATGCCTACATTTTGCAGTAGTAAGTATTTTATACGTGATGGATGTGTAATACTAATAAATATTCTTTGAAATAGACAGGTAAGTATCCCATAAGCCCATAACCTGACAGTTACAGCAATGGGCATGTAACACATGCAGCCGATTACGATTACCGGTCGGTTACACAAGACTTCCTATTACGACAAACCGCCCGTTTCAAATAATCGTAACAAATACCTACTAATTAGGCAACATTGTGTCCAAGTCTCAACCAGTGGCCTAGCCTAGTGCTAGTGTGATTAGTGGAGGGTTTCGTAATCAAATACCTGGGGTCTACTCTTGAAAACGATATATCGGAACAAACGGAACGACCGACGCTATATTTATTGTCAACTAGCAGTCCGCCCCGGCGTCGCACGGGTGTAATAATGATTTTATGGGTAATTTTTTTACACTTTGGGTTACATTATCGAAGTTTTCATACGGATCCCTAATAGTTAGACATAAGGTAGTTATTAAAACTTTTTTGTAGATATTGATGTTATCTATAAAACTGTAGTACATTACTTTACTCTATTGTCAATAATTTCCGCAGCGTAAGCGATATAAGGACTTTTTTTGGTTATTTTTTCACACGTTAGGTTACATTATCGAAGTTTTCATACGGATCCCTAATATTTTTGATATAGCCTATGTTCATCAGGGATAATGTAGTATTCTAATGGTGAAAGAATTTTTCAAATCGGCCCAGTAGTTTCCGAGCCTATTCGATGCAAACAAACAAACAAACAATCAAATCTTTCTTCTTTATAATATTAGTATAGATATAGATTGACATCACACATTCTATCTATCTATATGGCCGAATATATCGGAGTCGAAGCACTGTCTCTGTCATCGATAATGTCGAAATCAGAATAAGGGCCCTGGTATTTTACCGATACTTTAGTCTCAAACGGAATTTTAAGAACTTACCAAGGTCGATGGTCAATGATGTAACAATTTAAGAAACAAATTCAACGTTAGGAACACTACACAATACAGAATACACGTCTATAATAGACAAAGTAATTTAAATAAATAATATTTCGTTTAACTTCGGTGTAATTAGCTAGGTACCCATTGTTTTAATGATAATAATTTATTCGTGGTAGGTAACATTGAATTACTTATGCTTATCACATTTTTAGGATTAAGTACCACAAGACGTCTCATTAATATCATAAATGCAAAAGTTTGTAAAGCCTGTTTCTTTGAGGTTCAATTACAACAATACATAGTTTGGATAAAACTTTGAATCTAATAAGTTCGTGACTCGGAAACGGGATATAGTTACTTTTACCTGGGTACCATACGACCGAAGCCGCGGGAAGAAGATAGTACAAGGTGTCTCAAAAGAAAGTTCACATTTAAATCTTTTTTTAAAAGAAAAGTCTTAGCTTTATTGAAAAAATGTTTATTATATATTGAAGTACACTGTTTGGGAATTTATTTTTTAAAAATAACATCGTCCAAATGTAAACCGTTGCGCTCTCGGCATTCATTTAGTCGGGCACTAAAATTGCCTATGACAGCTCGGCAGGTAGTCTCCGTGATGGCTGCCATTTCATGACGGATATTTTCTTTTAATTGTGCCAGGGAAGTCGGTTTATTAGCGTAAACTTTTGATTTGACATAACCCAACAGGAAAAAATCCATAGGTGTTAAATCGGGACTCCGTGGAGGCCAATTTATGTCACCTCGCCTGGAGATTATTTATTGGATATTAATTTGTTCGGAAAAAATTCTCGAACTCGAGGCAGAGATCTGTTGGACGTGTGTGAAGTTGCTCCATCCTGCTGGAACCATGTTCTTTGGTTGTAACCAGGAAAGTTTTGCAGTTGGGGCACGAAAAACTCGTCTAACATCTCCACATAACGCTCTGAATTCACTGTGAGCGTGCGTCCCCTTCCATCTTCAAAAAAGTAAGGGCCGATAATTCCTCGCGCCGACATCGCTGCCCATACGGTGACTTTGGGTGAATGTAGCGGTTTCTGATGTTTTTGTTTTGGATTGGTTGCACTCCAGTAACGACAATTTTGCTTGTTTACATGCCCATTCAGGTGAAAATGGGCTCAATCGGAAACACACACTGAAGTGAAGTGAGTGGGCACACTGTCCACGTTTTCGGCCCAGATTTTGGTTTCTCCAGAGTTGACCCAGTCTCTTCAAACCCATTTTGCAATGAGTCGAGTGCTAGGCGCATCATTTAAGTGACGAATATGTCGAATACTGCAGAATTTTCTACGTCTCCGAATTACCGTTTTTGTAAAACTCACGTACGCACAACGCACGGTCTGCACCAGAGAAACGCTCCATAGCGACTAAATTCCCAAGAGCCAGACTACCGACTGACATACCCCCCGCGCCCCTCAGAATAGTTGCTTTCGCGTAATAAGATAAGCAAATGTGAACTTACTTTTGAGACACCTTGTATTTACCTATTATTTGATAATGTTGGGGACTTACCGTTCGCAGGGTAGGCAGGGAACAGTAATCACTTTGGATGAGTTTTGTATGAGTCATTCAACAATTTTGGGATATTCGTGTGCGCAAGCGACTGGTGCCATGATGGAAGAGAAATAATTAGGGATGGGACATAGAAAGGATACGGGATACTAGTGTTGTCCCCTCAATCAGTAATCCTCTTAGTATGCGATCAATTGTATCAAAAATAAGTTGTGTTTACGAGAATACCTGAATACGTAACATCTACCTTTTTTGTGCACCATCATAGAACCAAAGACAAAGGTGAACAACGTGAATTTAAATGATAGTTAATACTGCTTCACGATTTAAATTTAAATTATTACGCTTACTAATGTCGGTTCAACTATAGTTGAATTTAAGAATATTTTATATTAGCTTTTTCTACTAATTTTATACTCGCCGACCCATGAGCACGACTATAATCCCCAAGTAAGCTAAATATTCTCTCAGATCTCCATCCCTCAGATCTTGAAAATGTCTAAAGGGGGTAATCAGAGGCACTTGCAAATATTACATTCAGACCGATTATTTTTCTTCTTGCCTTCGTATGTTCATAAAACACGCAACAACATTAAAAAGAAAGGATATTTTGCATTTATACGATTCATTTTATACGACAGCGTGTGATGTAAGAAGTACATCATTACGTTGAGCAAAATGCAGTACAAAGTACAGTAACAGGTACTAGTAACTGAGGCAACACAAGTCAAGGCAGTTCATAGAATGGATTCTTAGCAAGTTGTAGGTAACTTTTATTAATTACTTTGACGAATTCGATGGCGTGATGTGAATGCTTAGGCAAAACATTGTATTTTATCATTTTACCTAAGAATCCGCAGAGATCTGAGAGGATTTTTACCCTTTTTGGGGATTTCAGTCGTGATTATTTCGAGTATTGGGATCGGGCTTACGGGGTCCACTCGCGAACCGAAAACGAAATATCGTATCAAAGTTTAATTCTTTTCGACTATAGTTTGAATTTGAACTGATTTGTAAGTAGGATTACGAACATCGATGATTGTCAATTAAAAGTAATTACGGTCGTTCCATCGTTCAAACGAAGTCGAAACTTTGATACGAATATTGTAAAGCTGTGACCAGACATCGCGCGGCATTCGCAGAACACAAGTTTGCCGTGCGAACGACCAATAACACTGTTTGAGCGGATAGCTCGCGGCTTTCGTCCAAACATAGCGCGGCTGCCGCGCTCGATTGCCGCGCAAAATCTGGCCACACCTTTACAATATTTCGTGCAAAAGGCGATTTTAAAGTTTTATTGACACTAAACAAACATTTAAGTTAGATTACGTCATACATGTACAAAAAAATATAATACACAAAATTAGGTACGTACGTTCTTGAAGCGCAAACAGTCGACTAACACTGGACAGAAAATTATGAGATATCATTCGAAACTTAGAGATAAAATGCGGATTTCCTTGGTAATTAGTTTCGAATCATGATGTATTCTGATAATTTGTTTAGATATTTAGATGATAACTGTCATTTCGAGGGTCAAGATTTATTTTGTACGAAAATAAAAAAAAGATACCGCCCTGTGACAGACAGACGGACAGACGGACAGACAGGACAGTGAAGTCTTAGTAATAAGGTCCTGTTTTTACCATTTGGGTACGGAACCCTAAAAAAGGCAACATTTTAAACATCATAATATTGTTTCGAAGTGCCTCTGACTGCCTCCTTAAGACATATCCAAATTCTAAGCGCCCTGGAGATCTGAAAGCTGAGTAGATGTCTACTGTAGGTAGATACTTGGGGATTAAAGTCGTGATAATATATATTTTTGTTACAACTACAGGATTTTATGATAATTGTTGTTGCTAGTGGACATATCAGATTATTTTTCAGGACCATTGATAAAAGGATAAGTAATGTAAGATAATTTAAATACGATAAACATTGCTATTTTATTATCTTCAAGACTCCTTGATAAAACAACAATAATAAAATATCTTAGGGTCGGTAACATAATCGAAAAACACTCCAACCAAGACTTGCCTTCTGGTACTTCTCTAATAAAAAAGATTTAAACGTCAAAAGGTAAAAATATGCAGTATTCTGTATGAATCACTATTTTATCATTTTGTTTATTTTAAACGAATAAAAAGGAGGAAGTTCTCTAGTAGACGCGTATCATTAACTTTTCTCCTGGTTATTCGATTTGGATGGTTTTTTGGCATGGTCTATACCAGTGATTTCCAGTGGTCTATATCGCCAAGCAAGGGGGTTTGGAAGGGAAACAATGGGGGGGGGGGTCTGTGACAGTGGATCTCATTTTAGCATGTTGTTGTGGTTGGTCGCCGTGGGGCTGACCGGATGAGTTGGTTAAGGGGTCTACCGATAACCGAAAAACATTGCAATTGATCAACGACAAAATGGGGGACCTCTGGCCTTTACAATCACCGGACCTGAGGTCTACGTCTGAAAACGCAATTTAGTGACAATATTCGTTTCAAAATTACGACCGTCTTTACTTTCGTTTGTCAATCATCGATGTTCGTAATCCTACAAATCAGTTCAAACTACAGTCAAAACGACGTAATTTAAAGTTTCTGAGTAGGGAGGCCAGGTCCCAGGCTGTGGGAGGCACTTGTACGCTTACTTACCTTTTATTTTAATAACACACAATTCACACACATAGAAGAATTCAAAACACAAAATACATCTTGGTTTACAGAATTGAGGGCATTAACTGGTTTAGTTCAAGTGAGAGATGATAAAATTGTATAAAATTGAGAGCAATACTCGTAACTTGATAACTTCCAACCTTCCAAGTAAACAAGTTCAGCGAAATAGTGAAAGTAATTTCGAGACTTTCTCTTGTTACTAAAAATATGAATGAACAAGTGAACGCGACTATGCTTGAGTGAAGTTATTTTGAACTAGCAGTCCGCCCCGGCGTCGCACGGGTTTAATATAATGATTTTATGGCAATTTTTTTTACACCTTGGGTTACATTATCGAAGTTTTAATAGGGATCCCTAATAGTTAGACATAATGGTATCATAGATTTTTTTTGTAGATATTGATGTCCTCTATAAAACTGTAGTACATTACTTTGCTCTATTGTCAATAATTTCTGCAGCAAACGCAACATAAGGATTTTTTTTGTTTTTTTTTTCACACGTTGGGTTTCATTATCGAAGTTTTCATACGTTTTTGAACATAATCTATAGCCTATGTTCACCAGGGATAACGTAGGATTCTAATGGTAAAATAATTTTTCAAATCGGTCCAGTAGTTTCGGAGCCTATTCGATGCAAACAAACAAACAAACAAACAATCAAATCTTTCCTCTTTATAATATTAGTATAGATATAGATAGAAGTATAGATTATCACTACATAGTATAAAGCAAAGTCGCTTTCCGCTTCCCGCGTCTGTATGTCTGTATGTATGTTTGCTTATATCTTTAAAACTACACAACGGATTTTGATGCGGTTTTTTTTAATAGATAGAGTGATTCAGGAGGAAGGTTTATAAGTATAATAACATGCTACCCGTGCGAAGCCGGGGCGGGTCGCTAGTTATAGTATAGAAATGAATGAACAAGTGAACGCGACTATGCTTGAGTGAAGTTATTTTGGTTACGTTAAAACCTAAAAAGAAAACCTTAGTAAATGTTTCGACATATCGAAAAATCAAGGGACGATACTCGTTTTATTAGTTTTATGAGAGAACTACTAGTCCTTTAAATGGGACCAACTTTGTACTTTTCCCTACAGTGACCTCGCATTTTATTTTCCATTGTGTAGATGCAGACTACGCAATAGAAAAAAATATGCGAGGCTATAATAAACAAGTGCGAATCGGACTCGCGCATGAAGGGTTCCGTTCCATTATCTATAAAAACGCCAAAAAAATCATGTTTATTGTATGGGAGCCCCCCTTTAAATATTTATTTTATTCTGTTTTTAGTATTTGTTGTTATAGCAGCAACCGAAATACATAATCTGTGAAAATTTCAACTGTCTAGCTATCACGGTTCATGAGATACAGCCCTGTGACAGACAGACGGACGGACGGAAGGACGGACGGACGGACGGACGGACGGACAGACAGACAGACAGACGGACAGCGAAGTCATAGTAATAGGGTCCCGTTTTTACCCTTTGTGTACGGAACCCTAAAAAAACAATAAAAATATTATAATTATACGCGTCGGTTCGAGTAGGTATCTACTTTTTTCGAAAGAAAAATTTAGTAACTAAGTAATTTCGTACTAGCTATTACCCAACTCTGGTGACGAAGTTTTCAGCAAAAAGGCAACCGTCATGGCTTAACGTCTTTACAGCCGGGACAGACATCCCTAAGCACCAAATCACCCAACTATAATGCTACTAGCGGCCACCATAAGGGAGGAAAAATAATATCCAAAGATATACATATAGATTGGAGTTGTGGAAAATGTATCTACAGATACACATGAGTATCTTGATTGAGGATCCTAGTGAAGGGAGCGTAAATTACCATGTAAAACATCGTCATATTCTGATGGTACTAATATTCAGTCTGACAGATGGATGAACATGGTAGAACTATAAAGGTTCCTTACCACAACACACAAAAATATGAATTACATTATTTGACAAAGCACAAACTCTTTTCATACAGAGGGAACAAACCAAAGCGCTATCGAAGTAACACCGGAGGTCATTCACACTTAATTTCACCTTTGTGACCCTACAATCAAAAACATGCATACATAATGCAAGAAAGACCTTTTGCTTAATAATCCCACATATTCTAATAAGGCCCAGGGCATTTTTTCGTCCACTTGTCATTTTGACACAGTGGTCCTTCCTAATGGACTACATAAAAATAGTGACTCTGGCCCAGCACATGCCAGTGTAATCCTATCTTGCCACCAATTTTTTCTTGATTGAAAGGTGCCACTTAATTTAACCAATGACAATCCTATTATTTCGTTCAGAAATGCATTGATACAGATCTTAATTTCAGCTAAATATAAAAATAGTTATCATTTGCAAAGGACCGTTGAGCGTTAATGAGTACAAAACTGGAAAATGGGCTGGGCTGGAGTGGCCATGTTTATTTGGTACCTTAAGAAGGACTGTGGGCCTTATGAGGATATTAGTGCAGGTAATTCACCCCCACCAAGGACGAAACAGGACCTGCAACAAGCTTATTCTGTTTGATGGGTACAAAGTCCAACCAACCTGTCTGTCTCCACATTCTCCACGCAGTTGCCACACAAGCTCGGCGCACTGTGCGAGCCCCGTTGCTCCCAAAGGATGACCCTTAGCAATTAGCCCCCCGCTTGGGTTAACCACAACCCTGCCCCCGTATGTGTTGTCCCCAGCATCAACAAACTTCCCCGCTTCACCTTCCCCACAGAGTTGGAGGCCTTCGTAAGTAATCAGTTCATTGGCAGCGAAACAGTCGTGCAGTTCAACAACATCAATCTGCCGAGGAGATATACCAGTCTTTGCGTATAGGTTTTTGGCAGCTAAAGCAGTCATGTCATAGCCTGCTACTTTTATCAGACTGTTCTCTGTAAAGACGGCTGCAGTGTCCGTGGCCATTTCCATACCAATAATTTCTACAGCTTTGTCTTGGAGTCCATACTTGATAACTGCTTCCTCAGACATGAGAATAGCTGCCCCAGCACCGTCGCTGGTCGGACAGCATTCCAGTTTAGTCAACGGTCCATAGATCTTTCTAGAGTTTAATACTTCCTCAACTGTATACTCCCTCTTGCCCTGAGCGCGGGGATTCTTGGCGCCGTGTCTGTGGTTTTTAGCCGCGATTTTGGCGAGGTGGGTTTCTGTAGTTCCATACTTTTTCATGTGCTCAATAGCGGCGTTTCCAAAGTACTGTGCTGTCATCGGAGCACCGGTAAGATCGGCTAGGTCGGCCATCTTGAGGGTGTGTTTGTCCATCGGGTTAGTCCGGTCGTTGAAGTTACCACCGCCGAGTGCTCCCGGCGCCATTTTCTCGAATCCAACGGCGAGAACGACGTCTGATATCCCGCCTTCTACAAGTTGCTTCGCAAGGAAAAGCGCGCTAGAGCCGGTGGAACAGTTGTTGTTCACGTTGTAGATGGGAATGCCGGTCATGCCGACTTGATACAGCACTCGCTGACCGCAAGTGGAGTCCCCGAACACGTAGCCGCACACCGCCTGCTGCACGTCGGTATATTTGACGCGGGCATCGGCCAGCGCGCCCAGCACCGCTTCCTGTCCTAGCTCCGGATAATCTCCTCCGGTCGAAGGCTTGATGAACTTCGTCATCCCAACGCCGACCACAAAAACTTTTCTAGGCATTTTGTAAAAGATATAATTACCTCCGGTTGATTACTGCGGCGGAGCGATGGCCACGGAGAACTGACGCTCGAATTGAAACGCAATTCGCTGGTGGTGAATCGCGCAATTTGAACTTTGGTCCACCCAACAAAGCGAGCTTGTATCTTTATTGATAGCGTTATCTCTAGAACCGTAATCTGTGAACTGAGAGTGTGAACGCTCAATGCTGAACTCAATACTCAATACTTAAATGCTCTTTGGCTGAACTGAATGCGGGCGCGGCGATCGTCACGTCACTAAATACAAAGTTCAATGATTTTATTTTATTTATTGCTCGATTGACTCGGGCAAGATTTTGTTTGACGAGATTTTTTGCCTAGCCTTTGCTAAGTAAAGTCAAAGTCAAAGCAAAGTTTGCTTTGACTTTGACTTTGATAGCTTTAGCTTCGCTTCAAACTGATTGATTTATAGAGTGAGCGAGTGAGTGAGTTCGCTGATTCTTTGGTCACGTATTTACTTGACAGTTGGCATTGGCACTGACATTGACATCTACTGACGGAAAAAATATCGTCAAAAGTCGTATCCTTCCTTCAAGCTTCAAGCAGTCTATGTAGACATGTAGTCGATGTCGATGCCTTCCTTACAAAAGTTACAAAGTTCCTTAGAAACAAGACATTGCGCAGTTTATTTATTTATTTATTTGTTAAAATGGACTGCCAACAGCCTTAAATCTAAACATGTTAAGGATATGTGTGTTAATAATTCTGATATGAAAGCCATTTTACAGGCAATCACAACATTGACAAAAAATTCTTAATTAATTTATATTTAAATTTATTACTTTTAATTAGCTACTTACATATTAAAAAAATATTAACTTTTTATTTATACTATAATTTTAGACTAAATAAAAAATAAAATAGAAATATACTATGAAAATATAACACTATACATAAATCAGGTTCTTGCTGGAAATGTTCCAGCACTTTACATTTAATCGTTAGTGTGATGGATGATAGGCATTTTCTTTTTAAATTAAATTATTGTTATTTTTTTACCTTATTTTTGATTATTAGCTAGACTATATCCTTTATATTTATTTATTTATTAAAAATGCTATGTAGGTAAGTATCACTTAAAACTTTTTATTTAATGTTTCTTCGAATCGAAATTCAAAATAAAGTCGCTAAAATATTATTTACAAAACAAAATATTCCTGTCAAATCTAAATCATTTCATGATGTCTAAATTTTAAATTCGGACGTAAATTTTACAAAATAATTTAGTTTTGGCTTATAATAAATTATTTTCGGGTAGGCTCTAAATTGGTATGGCTTTGGATAAGCAAATGATATTAAGTGAATTGGGTAGCGTGATGAACAAACTTCAGAGCGCTGATTGGTAAGCGTTTCAATCAAAATATTTTCTTAATTAAGCACCGAGACAATTTTTTGTTTAAGTAATGTTCTAATAAATCTTAATATTTTTCTAGTGGTTGTATGGGAAAGCTATTCTCAAATCAAGGTCAATCCTCAAACGAAGGAGGCCAAGGTGGTGCAGCAATGGGTTCTCAACTGCCAACTTGTGGTGGATGCAGGCGTGGATGTTGCTACGGCCACGGCGGTTATGGCGGCCATAACCATGGATACAGCGCGCATTGTGCTGGTGAGCCCCATAACATGAACAACTCGTGCATGGGCATGCAATGCAATCCACCTAAGCTTTATGCCGATACGTATAACTATTTAAACTCTAACCTGATGCAGCCGATTGTCCAAGAAGTTTACCAGGACTTGAAATCCATTAACCCTGCCAATTCCGTTGTAAATAATCCAATGGCTAATCAGATGGGGCTGCAACAACAAGGTGGAGGAGCTGGCACGCCAGGAAACATGGGTATGGCTCAAAATCAAATGCCCGGAAGTGACATGGGGGGAGGTATGCAAGATCCTAACCAATCAATGAACCAGCAAATGGGTAATCAACAAATGGCAAATCAGCCAATGTCTCAGATGGGTGGCATGGGGCAAAATATCGTCAACATGATGAATGGAGATGGTAACAAGTCAGGCAAAGTTGGTCATTTAAGTACACCCGGGGCGAATGCAATGAGTCATGGTCAATACAGTGCAGAAATGAATAATAATGCGGCCACTTATGGCGGTCAAGAAGTCCAAAGCCAGTACATGCAACAGCAGGATATGAGTAATGCGATGAATCCTTCTCAAAATGCGGTAGGTGGGAATATGCAACAGAACTTCGGGCAGCCCGGAGCATCGTATAAAGTAAATTACTCAAATCCAGCTGCGCAACAAATGTCAACAAATCGTGCTAAACCAAACTATGGCCAACATACACCCGGAGTAACAAAGTTCAATGAGATGTTTCCAGGCGTGATGGGTGGTATGGGCGGAGACCTCGGCTTCGATCCGATGTCTATAGCGATACAAATGAATCCAGCTAACCAGCAACAAGCTGCTATGAGTCAAATGCAGAAGTTAATGAATGGAAGTCCAATGGAAAGAGCTTTAGATGGTGCTAATGCTGCTGCAGCTGCAATTAATCAGCCGATAGCAAGTCAACAGAATAGTCCTGTATCCAATCAGCAATCGGTTCCGGTTCAGCCCGGAGCAATGCAACAACATCAAGGTTATACAAACATTGTCGAAAATCAACCTAATCAAGCACAACAGCAACCTTACGGACAACAGCAACAGCAGGTGTACACGTCTACGATTGGAGCACGAACGACGAATCAGAATAAACTACCTCAACAGCAATCACTTCAACAATTTCAGCAGTCATCGCCTCAACAATACCAGCAGCAACCAGCTCAGCAATACCAGCAACAACAACCTCAACAATACCAGCAACAAACACCTCAGCAATACCAGCAGCAACCAGCTCAGCAAAACCAGCAGCCGCAGAATGTGGACCCAAATGCGCAGCAATACCAACAGCAACAACAGAATGTGGATCCAAATGCGCAAGGCAATATTTATGGTGGTATTAATTCAGATCCTAACGCTGCAGTAAACCAGCAGCCACCGCAAAGCTACAGTGAACCTCTAACATCTGCACCCGATCAACAAATGATCAAAGAGCCGATTTTCCCCGTAGACAATTCGAGGAACCAACCACCTTCTCACATAAAGTATCAAAAACATTACGAATACAACACCCTTGGGCAGCCAGTTGAGATGTTGCCAGCAAGGTTGTACCACCAACCGCATGAAACCAACCCGCAACAAACCTTATCTCCGCAACCTATTTCAAAAACGAGAAATGATCAGTCGAGATTCGTTGTGAAAAATACCGTCAGCAGGACTTCCTTGATGGGAAGCAGACCTGTCGGCAGAACTCCTAGCAGGGGTCAATTACAACAAATATACAATCAATACAAGGGCTCTCATTCGTATACCCAGCAAAATATTAGACCTCCTGTTCAAGGTGCTACTTTCTCAGAAGGGAAGATCAATGTCGCTTTGGCGAATGCAAACCAGCATCGCCACGTCCCGGTTGAGAGAGTCGGAGGGGATACTTTGGCGAACAATCAGTATGTTAACAATCAGATTCCGGTCAAAGGTCAACCTATGGGGCACACAGGCGATGTGCCGGTGCCTGTTGATAATAAACCCCACGGAGACATCGTACCAACTAAGGTGAGTTAAATTACGTTTTTTCAACTATCTTTTTAGTTGACATGACAGTCATTGTTTGGATTATTTCGCAGGAGATGCCAATGAAGAAGACCAGAAATGGACTTCAAGACTTGGTGTACACCTCCTATCCAACTTCAGCAGCGTGGTCATTTCACGGGAATAATGATCGATCACCTTACGCAACTGGTTATCGTTTACGCAGGGCCTGACGTATTTATCCCCTTTGGCTTGTCAATGTGCCTACCTGTAAATGTGGTGTCGAGTTTTAAAATTGTTGTGATTTTGGTGTTGTTTTTTGTTTAGGTGAAAATAAAAAATATTTTTTGAAACAAGCTGAAAGTTGTGTTCTTACTTACCTACTTTGACTTTTACACCAAAATGGTGAAACGGAACCCTGGTCTACTCTGGTAGTTTTTGAGGCACTAAAAAAAGCCTACATGACACTAAAGCCGAAATTCAACCGACACATCTTTCTTTGTGCCATCCATCGGATCGTTAAATAATACTACTACCTGTCGCCCATTCATAATGACCGTATAGTAAGTACCTACTAGGACTTCTTTACACATTTTTATGGTAGGTACCAGCATGTACCTACTAGCGTAGGCCGTAGGTCTTGTCCCGTCTGTATTTTGTTTTTTTTTCTCTTTCGTGTGCAGTGCACGCTCTCAGGAGTCAGGCAGAGGCAGTAGGCAGGCAGGACAGACTGACAGACAGGACATTTACCATCACAGAACACTTTTTACCATCGACAACATAGCTTAAAGTCGATGACATTTATCTTTGCCTTACCATTCATTCAACACATTTCCTTTATCATTCATTCGTTGATCAATCATTCAGTCAGATTTTGCTAGAGGTTTCTCTATGTCGATGTGCCTGATTGTGATGTGAATTAAAATTTACTGCGCGTCTAAGCAATTTGCGATAATTTGATTGTATCACTAGTGTGTCTAAATAGTTCCCAGTGTTTTGAAAGAGATAATCAGTTTCGCAACCGAAAAATATATAAATAATGTCTCTTTTCGGATCTATGATGGCCGACGTGGAAGATGATCCGTTTTTCGGGTAATTTTCTTTTGTACCCTCTTATTTTAGAAGCTTAAATTTGATTGTATGCTCATAATTTTAACAGTTTTCCGTTATATATCGTTATACATCGTTTCAATGTAATTTCGATCGAGAAAATCTAGAAAATGCACGTTGAAATGTCATTGTTTTCATAGAAACATTTCTCGTTTCCACAGGTCTCACATGAGGCACATGCGTCAAATGAGTCAAATGAACAGCTTCATGATGAATTCGTTGTTTTCTGACCCTTTCGGGATGCTCGGGGGCGGAGGCCCGTTGGCAATGACGGGCCCCGCACACGGATCACCAATGAATTCTATGATGCCGTACATGCCTCAGATGCCCCCGCTAAATAGACTGTTTTCAGGTGAATATTGGTATTTTACATTTGCCAAGTCCACAGTCCAAGCTTGTAAGATGCATCTTTTATATTTAAAACAATTACCATGGGTTTAGCATTTTCTGTACAACAAACACAAAACAAAAATAACAAAACAAAAGTCAATGTTTAATACGGAGGACTCTCTGATTAACACCAAATAAAAATCCACCAATAAAGAATTTAATTTGCAGCAGAATCACCAGTTAATGACACTTACTGTACCAATAAGGAAACAAATTGTTAACTCTTTTAGCCACCTCAAATGTTTCTCTCTATAAAAATATATAAATCTTTTAATCTCTCTATAAATAATTTACATGCTCTTGTTCAAGTTCATAAATACAACCTAAAACCTAAAAGGGTATAGTTATTATACCTCACAAAGACAGGTGATCTGTACATGTACTTGTGTTATGTATAGACACTCGCTTTTATGTGTGTGACTGAAATTAAGTGCTCCTGAGCTTACATACACAGAAACAATTTGCGACATGCATCTACACACATAATTATGACCAACTGACCTTCGAGAGATAGAACAACAAAAACATTACAGTTTGGTTCCTTGATATACAACAGTTTTGCAATAAAAAACATTACTTTATTATAACTATAGATTTTTACACGGGTCTTTATCATGTAATTACCTTTGCTCGTGACCATGGCTATTGTAACATTGTCAAAACGTTGGGAAAATAAATTAAAGGTAATTACTATTATGTCTACTAAACACGATAGTTTGAAATATATCCTAATCATGTCTTCATATTAGGTTTGGAGGCTGGTCATGGCCATGGTCCGATGGGGCTTGGAGGGGCCAGTTCTTACAGCAGCAGCACAGTGGTCATGTCAAGTGGACCCAATGGAAAACCACAGGTAATTAATCACTTGTATATTAATTAACTTTATGACTGGCCTCACAGCTCAGTTGGTAGTAGCTCTGCCTTCTGCGCTGTAGTTTGTGGGTTTAATCCCCTGGGTAAATATTTGGATGTTTGTTCTGTAACTGGGTTTTATTATGTGTATCAATGTATGGTAATAAAAAAAAAGTATATAAGTATTCTATCAGTTATCTCGTTCCCATAGGTTTGGTGCTAGATGGCTCAGTGATAATTTCCACCAATATTTACTTTTCTTTAGCGTCTCAGCCTGTTGAAATTTGAACTAGATTTAATTTGAGTACTCTTCTTCAGGTCTACAGTTCCACTAGCAGCACCAAGATTGGAGCCAACGGCACCAAGGAGACTCGCAAGACCCTGCAGGATTCTCGTACGGGCACCAAGAAAATGTCCGTTGGTAAGTCATAAACTATTCTAAATCTCTCAATCATTTTATACAGGTACTCAGTTCCTGGACGATAACTAGTGAGGGTAGTTTAAAGCAAAAGTAAAAGAGCACTATTTGTCATTGTAAATCCAATTTATGTTTGTTTTGGTTTATCATATTTATGTATGTTTTAATATACTGAAAAAAAAAAATTGACCGTTGCAGCAGAAGCTTCTTATGATCTGAGCACTGTCAGCATGATTTATTATTGCACTATCACAAAGTTATCGAGGTTTATTTTTAACCGAAATTTGGCACTAATTTATGGTCTCAGTACTAGAAAATACTACACAAATTACAACGGAGACGGCGAGCTATTTATGAATGGATAGAATCGTGAAAATATGAGTAGCTATGTGGTAGGTGCGTATGAATAAACGGTTAACTAAATATTGTGTTTTTTTAAGGATATTATTTTTATTTTTTTATTAAGTTTTAACTACTTAAATTTAATTAGTAACAGACACTGACATTATTATTTTTTTTGGTAATTAAAAACTAGTGTTGTATATTTATTATTTGTTAGTTTATATTACATTTTCTTTTCTTTTTCATATCATACACGGTTTGTCCACAATTATATTATGGCCTCTCCCTAGCCTCAAAGGTTTGCTGGTAGAAAACTCTTTTAGGGTTAAGCTCGCCTTTGTACATGTTCTTTGTAATGTCATAATTGTATATTTTTTCTGTGTACAATAAAGTATTTGAAAGTCGGATGTGTCTGATCGCCTGCTTAAATACATTTATGACTGCAAAAATTTGATGTGTGCATAAGGTTGGAAATTGCCTCAAAATCAAAAAGGGTATTTATTTTAATAAAATCATAAGGATGATAAAACATCGTAGGAGCTAGGTCTGTTGGAAGCTACGCCTGTTCCTCGCGATCTGGCCAAGCCTGCCACTTTATACATGTGAAGGATTTAAAGAGACCATTGATGTATGAGTGGGGTTCGAACGCCTAACATATTCAAGACACCGGATCACCACATTGACATTGCCAAGCATAACACAAGCAAATAAAGTCAAAAGTCGCCGGTTTCATTGTAACTAAAAACCGGTCAAGTGCGTGTTGGGTCACGCGCAATGTAGGGTTTCGTAATTTACACAGCTAACAACATTATAATTAGTAATTTTCAATAGTATTTGTTCTAAAAAAATTGATTATTTCTTCTTCAAGTACATTTTATAAGTAGGTCGACTATTACGTCTATTACTCGAAAACTTATAACGCCTACTTAGCTGTTATAGTTTTGCTTTTAACTTCAGGGTATGTACTACTACCGTGAATTTTTTCAAGCCCCCAAACCCAATAGTTTGGCTTTTAGGGGGAAAAAAACATCCCCACTTTAGGTGGGGAGATACCCAAAAAAAAATTTATTTCAAGATTTTTTCTAAATTACCAATACGTATTATACATTCCAAATTTCAGCTTTCATTATGAGTCTCTGAGCTAAGCTGCGAACTGACGGACGGACGGACATGGCGAAACTATAAGGGTTTCTTGACTACGAAACTCTAAAAAGGTTTTTTTTACGTATTCCATATGATATTTACAAGGTGCTGAATATTCATAGATGGAACTCTCCATGACACATTTGGAGTCGTTGGCGTACAGAATCTAGCCAAACAAAATGACGTCAACCAATCATTTTTTGCACACCCAGACAAGACGAGACGGTACATCATGCCTAAAAATATAACCACCTCTTTGATGTTATAAATGTATAATTACAGGTGATGCAAATAAAAGTGTGTTAGAAGCTTTTTTTTTCTTTCTTTCTTTCTTTCGGCATCATCCGTTTACCTCCTATGAGTGTTTTACCATCATGCCTAAAAATATAACCACCTCTTTGATGTTATAAATGTATAATTACAGGTGATGCAAATAAAAGTGTGTTAGAAGCTTTTTTTTTTCTTTCTTTCTTTCGGCATCATCTGTTTACCTCCTATGAGTGTTTTAAGTTTCCTGTTTTTCTATGTCTGTCCGTCTGTGTATTGACATTTAGAGATGAAAAGGAGTATGCTTTTCCTCATGTATGAGTACTTATTAAATCTACATCTTTAGATATAACAAAAATGCAATATGTCAGGAAGAATATATATTTTTTTAATTATCACTATATCGCAAGGGTGTAGTCAGAGGCACGTCCAAACTGTAAGTCCATTTGGCACATGCCCACATTTCGCAGTAGTTAGCATTCCATACAGATTTATGGAATGAGCCTTGTGAGTTCATAACTAACCATTTTCATTAAACCATGGTTTATAATGTTTCCAGGTCATCACATCGGAGATCGCGCGCATCTGATCGAACGCGAACAGAACGTTTACACTGGTGATGCTGAAGAGAACCAGGAGTTCATCAATCTGGAGGAAGACGAAGCTGAGGACTTTAACAGGTACGTTCATTCACTGGCTCTTTCTTAACCATGCTGTTGTCTATATTCTATTCCTGTTGTTTATAATATTGTAATGGAATTTTATGTAACCTATGGATATTTTATCTGAAATAAATGAATAATAAAAATAATAATATAAGACACTTGGGCTTTGAGACGTGGACGTGTAGTCAATATTCACCAAAAAATGTTTCAAACTGACTCTATTTTGGTCATCTTGTTTTGAAAAAACAACATTCAATAAAAACTAAATAAATTACACCTCTTTATAAAAGTAAAACAGGGTCTTTACAAAAGTAACACAAGCCCAAAAAAAATAATTTTGAAATTTTTGTCTGTCTGTCTGTTGTCCGGCTTTCACGCAAAAACTACTAAACGGATTTTGATGAAACTTTTTTTGTTATGTAGCTTTTATTTAGTCCTCGGCAACATAATATATAATTTATTTTGAAGATTGGAATACCAGATGTGAAACTATCTGTCCCCCAGCGAAGCGGGCACGGGTCAGCTAGTAATAACATATGAGACACTCAGTTTGTCATAAGTTAGATTTTAATTTCATACCAAACTAGCACACCCAGCCACGCGTTGATGTGTCAACAGTTTGCAATAAAATAATATTGCGACTATAAATTAGGATGTAAGCTATCCTATCTTTCAAGTTTTCTATGACTTAACAGAATTCATGTGCCTACTTTCTAAAAAGAAAAAAAGAAATGAAAGAGGATCACGCACGACTACGTACGATAGACATTCTCTCAGTTCTACAGGGGGATAGTCAGAAACATTACATTTGGCACATGCTCAAATTTTGCAGTAGTTAGCATTGATACAGGTGTTAATGACATCCACGTGATGAGAGTGAATGTATCATGGTGTATCGTAGCAAGTGGAAAGTCGCGGTCTTTGCCTACCCCTCTGGGAAACAGGCGTGATTGTATGAATGCGTATGTATAATTGATTGTTCTCAATTCCAGGGAGTTCCAGATAAAGGCAGGCAAGCCAGGCTCGGGCCACATGGCCCCCCGCGGTTTGCCAGCCATAGCGGCCCCCCCGCGCCGCGACCCCCCTCGCCTCGCGCTGCCCGCCCCGCCCACACCCAAGTATGTGCACACAACTTTCAACTCTATGCCCCTGGTAATATGGACATTTTTCATATAATGACTGATAATAAAAAGTTTTGGAAGCTCGGACGAGAAAGACGTGGTTTCTCATAGTGCATTTATTTGGAATAAAGAGTAATTGATCATTATATCCACCCCCCCAATCGGCGATCGCGGGGATGTTTCTCGTCCGCAACAGAAAATAATCTTTGCTAGATTTATTAAAGGAATATTGCCCTCCCCTAACCAAGCAGGGGGTGTTTTGTTCGTCAAACGTCAGACAACAATGTTGAAAAAAATCTGGTAGCAGGAGACCTGTTAGAAGATATAAAGCTTGTAACCACACTATCACAGGGCATTTGTCAAGGTCGTGACGATTAACACAAGCACGTTGCCTTGTCACTGAATTTAAAGAGCAATTATAATCACCGCAAAAATTTAACTATTTTCTGACACAATTTATTTATGTATTTTTATAAAAAAAAAACTTTTATTTTTTGTTATATTTTTGGGTAAAATAGCTGCTTATTATGTAGTTTATGTTGTTGCATGCTTGTATGCCATTTTTATTGTAATTCTTTATTTGTATTTATTTGCTATAAGGTGGGTAGACTCAGTAATCTTATCCTATCAATGCCTGTCCGTGTTCACTATATTTTAAGTTTATGTTTTACTTAGACAACTTTTTTTTTGGCGGATTTTAATCAGCGCTATCTACGCTTGTACTATGGGAACCAGATAACTGATAGAATACTTATATACTTTATTATTTTTTTTTTTTTTTGTAAATACATTCTTATTATACTTAGTAACACCCAGACACAGAACAAACATCTATGTTCATCACACAAATATTTGCCCTGGGTGGGGATCGAACCCACAACCTACAGCGCAGAAGGCAGAGTTACTACCAACTGAGCTGTGAGGCTGTGAACGATGAAATTTCCATACAAAAGTGATTGCATGAACATACTACGAGTATTAGGTGCGTACGGGCTTTAAGTGTATTTAGTGCACAATATGTTTTTATTTGTAATTTTCTAGTAATTTTCAGCTGCTTTCGTATGTTTGAAATATTTATAAAAAAATTGGTTAGTCATTTAATAATTTCAGGTTAACAGTTTTTTTTTACATTGTCACACAGCTCTATCTAGCCCCAAACTAAGCAAAGCTTGTACTATGGGAACAAGATAACTGATAGAATACTTATAAACTTTTTTTTGTGAATATAATACATAATAACACCCAGACAAAGAACAAACATCTATGTTCATCACACAAATATTTGTCCTGGGTGGGGTTCGAACCCACAACCTACAGCGCAGAACTTTATTATGAGTCTGAGAACTGTTGACCAATATTTTGAGTAGGCGCTGTCAAGTTTTGGCTTTGTAAAAGTTGAATATATAAAAATAATTTAAAGTTCTTGCATTTGGAGATAGGATGTGGATTAAAAGTCACCACAGTAGAAGTAATAGAACCCGCTTATTAATCTGTTTACAGTCTTCGATATACATATAAGCATAAGGTAGGTATGCTATAAAGACCCTAAAAAAATAATAAATAATAGTTCTTATAGTTGAAAAATAATAAACTGCTGTTCGCAAGCAAAAACAAATGGCGCATTTACAAAAACAGGATTTAAAACTAGTCTACCCATCTCTAGCGAGGTAGTATAGTGTCTACTAGAGATGCAACGGATAGTTGTTCGGCTGGATACCGGATACCGGATACCGGATATTCGGCCTGATCACCGGCCGAATATCCGGTATCCGGCCGCCGAATATTCGGCCGGCCAAACGATACCTACATTTTAGATTGGCGGCGGGCGCGTCGTGCAGGTTTCAACCTGTTACGTATTGTAGGTTCACGCGGACCGTTTTCTAGGCAAGAAACGATTTTTATTAGGTTAGTATGGAACTATTTCGTATGCGGTACACGTGCGCCCGCCTATTTTGCTGAATAGATAAGTTTTTTGTGTTTAATGTGTATACGTTATTGTGAACTCGTACCTTTGATAATTTGTTGTTGTTTTCTTGTATACTAACCATTTTTCAAAGTCAAATACCAAACAGAATCACTATTCGGTATCCAGCCGGATAGTGAATAGTAAAATAATGGCCGGATAGGCCGGATACCGGATAGTAACCGGATATCCGTTGCATCTCTAGTGTCTACCCATCTCTAGCGAGGTAGTGCTAGCGAGTTAGTATAGCGTGTCGTATCAATTGCAGTACAAGTAGCAATACTGAGCGAAGGTATATTCGTCCCTCATCTCGCCGACCAATCAGAGCCTCTTCCAGCCCCCTCACTACGAACAGGTATGATGTATTTCGAGTCACTAATCAACTATTAATAAACTCACCGATTCAAACATCAAAAGTCACTTTATGCCCGGTTTCTATATTGTACCGACTGGTATCGGTATAGTAAAATATTATAACTGTAACTAAATATAAAATTTTCTGTAACGCTTTTGACTGAAGAATATATTTGTTACTATCCGTAGCAAATACGGTTATTATTTTGAATATAGGAACTGGGCAATAGTCTATAAACTGATGAATTAGAATTTGAAGGCACTAATCTTGACATGCACCCACGTAACTCAATGATGCAATCTTTGAACCCACTATAGTCTTTAAACTATGATGTATCCTAATCACTGAACTGACTCAGTCGCTTAACTCGCTGGCATAAAATATCTAAAGAATGTGGGGTTTGAATAAAAACTTTGTAAACTAGCTCATTCAATCACTACTAATCTCAACTAATCAGTTACTAAACTCATCGGCTCAGTTCATTATTAACCTAAATTCTGTCACTAGGCTCACAAATTCAGTCACTAGACTCAGAGATTCGGTCACTAGGTTCAAAGGTGTAGTCACTGGGCTCACTGTTTCTATCACTAGGCTCACAAATTCAGTCACTAGGCTCACAGATTCGGTCACTGGGCTCACTGTTTCTTTCACTAGGCTTACTGATTCAGTCGCTAAGTTCTCTTACTCGGTCTCTAGGCTCACGGATGAATAATAATGGCAGTAGCCACCTTATTTCATTTTAATCAGGGACTGAAAGCGGTAGAGGTTAACGGTATTGGTACCGCAAAAATATAACGGTACCGTTATTCGATAGCGGTTGGGCCATACCGAAATTATACCGGTATGGAATAACGGTATCGAAAAAATCTTGAGTGTCGTTCGTCGGCTATGAGAGAAGGGAGGAGGGGGGGGGAGGGCGCGTGAGGGGCAAAACTCAGAGCGAGTTCGTTTGTTGTGAACGCACACACACGTCTTTGTCAATCGAGCGACACACAGGTTAATAAAACTTTGTTTGTTCTGTTCTGTTGCGCACGCGTTCACGCACAGTAGGTAGGTACCTACCTACCTTTAACTATAGATTTTGACACGGGTCTTTATCACGTAATTAAGTACCTACCTTTAATTTATTTTCCCGACTATGACGTCTGCTCGCGACCATGGCTATTGTAATTATTTGTAGGTAAGTAACATAATCGAAATGTCGGGAAAATAAATTACCGGCAGGTAGGTATTTACATAATAAATACACATAACTTCTCTTTTATTTCTTTATGATAAAATTTAAATTAAAGTAGGTGGCGATTCTATTGTGCCCATAAAAAAATTTCGGAATCCTAAAACACCATCGCTCTTATTCCTTTACGTTAAAGTCTAAATTTGCGTAACCTCAGGATGACAGTTTTAAAACGTAGGCTAGTTTTAAGTAATTTAACTATTTTTTTACGTAAATCTAGTCAATAAAAGTAAAGTGAAATTTTGATTTTCTTATTTATTTCGTTCATCAGAAATAAACGAAAAAAAATAATTCCAAATTTAAAATTTTGTGATTACTCAAATTTAGACTTTATTGTAAAGGAATAAGAGCGAAATTGTTTTAATTGTTTATTTTTTTGGAAATTCCAATTGTAGAACGTTGCCAACAGAACAATCAATTACTGATTAGCGTATTAGATTATGACCTGTATTTAAATATAGGACAATTTTTATCTATACCCGGTCATAGTCTATCTATAAACCAAATTTCAACCAAATCTGTCTGTTTAGTAGTTGAAGTAGTTGTAGGATGGATGTTTGTTACAGTGCAGTCGGCGGATCTAGGCACTGGTGATGTTAGCCGTTTGGATGCGCGGCAGACAATTTTCGACTTTATACAGTGACATAATAACCATTTGTGCGTTTCTACGGCTAACTTCACGAGTGCCTAGATCCGCCGACTGCACAGTAACAAACATCCATCCATCTACACAAACTTTCGCATTTATAATATTAGTAGGAAATATAAAATAAGTAATAAAGATAACATTAATACATGTTTAAAATTTGCATAGTTTTTTTATTTTTAATCAATTTTGTTGTACATCTAGTGTTTAAAAGGTGGATAAGTTACTTGGATTTCTTCGCCCATTTTATGTTGCCCTTTTACTGCGTCAACAATCTTTAAGATATGCCTATACGCCATGTTTCGCATACATGGACGTACAAATTGTAGCTCATCCAAGAGCATGTGACAGAAATGATAACTTCCTTTATCAATTTTATTTTCTCTGACACAATCATCGCATTCGAAAACACATTCAGTTCCTGGTTTCTCTTTTTCTTTTTTCGGCGACGGCATACAGTTCTTCAAATGTAAATCAGATTCATATACAGGGGACACTGGGGCTGATGGCGATCCTTCATCAGATGAATTAGAAACTCGTCTATGATCTGCTTTTTTGCGTTTGCTAACTGTCGGCAAAATACTCTGCGACATTCCAACATCCAAGCCGCAAAAAACATCTGATGACAGACGTCTTTTTCTACCTAAAAAAAGGTTATACACATTGAGAAGAAATAAATAAAACCCACATACCATTTCCCACAAATTAATACAGTTTTCTGCCCGTCCATATATTTATTTATACTTATTTTGATGGAGTTAGTCATCTGTGGCAGTTATTATAATAACAAATAGATTTATGTTAAACTAATAAATAAATAAATAAATAGATATATATTGTTGGACATTTTACACATCGCCATCTAGCCCTAAACTAAGCAAAGCTTGTACTATGGGAACTAGTTAACTGATAGAATACTTAGGTAAATAATTTTATACTTAAGTAGGTACATAAATAATTATGATAGATATAGTTAGGTACTAACACCCAGACACAGAACAAATATCTATGTTCATCACACAAATATTTGCCCCGGGTTGGGATTGAACGCACAACCTACAGCGCTGAAGAAATTTTAAGTTTCGGTTTAGGCTGTGTGTTGGTAGATCAGTCAGTCAGTAGGTAAAGCAAAATTTTTATATATGTAGATAGGTAAGTAAATACGATATAAACTTCGAAAAGTGAGGCATCTATTCCCAGTCTTACCCTTCACTACACACGCACAACAGTGAGGCATCTATTCCTAGTCTTACCCTTCACTACGCAACAGTGCATAGGTGGGTGGGTCAAACAAATATCTACCTATTATAAATTTTTAATTATAGGTAGGTATTAGGTAACCTATACTTACCTACCACATACCACATAATATTTATACTTTAATAGTAAGTAAAGTACATAGGTACTACCTACTCTATACGGCTTTCAATGCAGTTTAGGTGAAATAGGTAGGTAGGTATTCTCTAAAATTTATGAGAATTCCAATTTATATGTCCCACCTAAACTTCATTGAAAGCCATAACATGATAAACATAGTTTTTACGAAATAAGCCGGCTGACCCGGGTTGGTGGATCTTGGCATCTGTGAAGTGAGCTGTTTGGTTGCGCGGCAGACAATTTTTGACCTTATCCAGTGACACATAACCATTCTTGCTGTGACACGGCACGTAGGTAGGTAGGTACCTACTGACCTTACCTGCCTCACTATGTTTTGTACCTATTGAATGTAGGTACCTGCCTACCTCGGTACCTACCCACCTAGGTAGGTAGGTACCTGCCTACCTCGGTACCTACCCACCTAGGTAGGTAGGTACCTACCTAGGTGGGTAGGTACCGAGGTAGGCAGGTACCTACATTCAATAGGTACAAAACATAGTGAGGCAGGTAAGGTCAGTAGGTACCTACCTACCTACGTGCCGTGTCACAGCAAGAATGGTTATGTGTCACTGGATAAGGTCAAAAATTGTCTGCCGCGCAACCAAACAGCTATCTTTACGTAGGTAGGTAGATACTTACCTAACTAAACTAAGATCCGCCGACAATACCTACTAGGTAGAGGTAGATACAGTACCTACTACGTAGGTACGTAGGTAGGGAACAGACCTATCATCTAAGTAATGAAATTTTGAGTTCGATTTTGAATTTGCAGTTCGCTATAGGTATAGTTCGTAGGTATGTCGCATCACACACAACTGAAACTGACACAACACAACAAAACAAACGTAGTAAGTCGTTTGATGCACCGACCGCCGCCGCCGCCGCTCCCCGCCGCGCGGGGAGTGAGAAAACCTATAATATTTGGGTAGAAATTGCGGTATCGTTATTCAACCTTTAGTATACCACTATGAATTTCGGTAGAAGCTTTTCGGTACCGTTATATTTTTAGGTATTGAAATATATGGAATACCGGAATTTATCGGTATGACGTCATATCGATAAATAGAGGTATCTTAATTTTTCGGTTATTCGGTCCCTGATTTTAATATCTTATTCTAAAACATAATATTTACATTATATCGCTACAAAGAAATACAAAACCATTTTTCCTTTCGCTACCTAATCATAACTCAACATAAATACAGTTTCACTAAAAGCTAATAGAACTTTTCTATTCCACACAGTTCCAGATATTGGAGAAGGCGTTACTACTATTAAATTTCTAGTAATATCTTCTATTTATTTGCTATAATATGTTTTGAAACGCTATACTTTACCTGTAAATATGTTTGCTATGTTTTCAATTTATACTTTTCAGCATGTTACAACTCGATTATATTTTCTTGGTTTATGTGGCATGGGATTTTTGTAGCTTGAGTTATTTTTATTCGATTTATTTTATCGACTCTTAAATTAGAATTGTGTTTATCGATCTCTTCTGGTTATCATTGGGATAAAAAGGGCTAGAAAGAGTGCATTGTTTGTATATTTATAGTTAACTAGATTCTACCCGCGGCTTCGCATGCCTGGTACATTGCCTATGTTATTCTCCGGGCCATGAGTCATGTCGATCTGTTGCTGCGTAAAAGGACAAACCAACAAACACACTTTTGCAATTATAATTAAGGGTTGTATTTATGCAATATCCTAACTTTAGAAGAACTATAGCATTACGGAGCTATTTTATTTACAACTAGCACCCGACTGGATAGAAGTATCCTAATATGATATACCAGGACATAAAAACTATGTAGTATATTCTAAGTTTCATCTAAATTTCGAGATTTGTTCGAGATTGAGGCACCATCCTCATAAACTTTTGGATTTATAATATTAGTAGGATGAAATGGTGAGTTTTAAATTTACACACAACATGCGAACTACACTCACGGTGATAACCCCCGAGAACACTTGAGAAGTATGAGTATGGATGATAGGTACTCGTAGCTTGGCTTCTCGTTCTCGTACGAATCGTGTTCTCGCGTCAAGTCTCGCCGAGACATCTCGCGTGAGTGTGGATAGAGCTAGGCAGTGGCGGATTTACCATCAGGCTGAGTAAGCGCTGGAGCCTAGGGCGGCAAATTTAGGTTAATTTTTTCAAACATCTTATTTATTTTAGCCTTTATCGTCCCACTGCAGGACAGATACCTCCCTCCCTTCCTTCTTGGCCAATCACTTGATGTTGCCAAATGTCTTGCAGGAATCACCGCTTTTAACTAAATCGTTGGATTGTAAAAATAATCTCATGGGGTTCAATAGCCTACTGGCGGCAAATATGTAAATCCGCCACTGGCTTTAGGTAATAATTTAGTGTGTTTTTATTTATTCACGGCACTACTTCAAGAACAATCAATATTCAATATCATGGTGGGTGTACTCATTGGGAATTTGTAAATATTTTGAAGGGATACGGACAGTTTGACAGTTTGGTTTTAAATTTGCATTTGACTTTAAGAGCGCCTTCACATGTGGCGATTTAGCTTAATTGCAGTCTATTTTACAAGAAGCTTTATTATGTTTAATTGATTATCCAAACGCTCGACAACCGCGTTAGCCACGGCGGAGTCGCTCTTAAAGCTTAGCCAATAAAGTTTCTTATCCTTCAAATTGTGTTTTCAGCGCGTCAGTCCGCGAAGTGTACAGCGCACCGCATCCGCAACGCAGACACAAGCACGGCCACAAGACTCACCGACAGAGCGATAACTAAACGATTACCGAGCGATAGCGATCAGATTTTTGCTAGGACCATATCTATCCACAGATTGACTAAACTATCCCAAACAAACATAATAGACCACGGATACATTAAGAGACATTTTGTCCCGTGCAACACTCAATCTTCGTGACGCTGCAACGTTGCACAGTGTCTCACAACATGCCCCGCATCATTTTATGTTATCTTCTCGGGTGACATATTGATGCAAACTTGCTTTTGACACTAACTAAAATCATAGATATCAGGGGCCGTACTACAATCTCTAATGTAAGACTAAAGCAGTATTACTTTTAGAGCGAAAGTGACAACGCTATACTAACTCGTATGGTGTTGTCACTCTCGCACCGCGAGTGATACTGCCTCTGGGTAAAACTTTACTTTGGTGGGTGAAATCTGTGGATAGAATATTGACAACTATAGTATATGGTGCGGCATAATAGTAACTAAAAAACGGTTACTAACCATTTAATAGCATTTCACTTCCAGAAAACCAGTATAACGTTTATGCTTATGAACACCACGTTCACATGGTTAGTAACCATTTTTTATTTAATACATTGAAAATGGTTAATCCAAACGGTGACTTTGTAACGGTTTTAATTTTTATTTTACAAGTGGTGAGTTTACTATAATTTATTAAGAACGATAGTGAGAAGTAGTGCATGGTTGGATAAATGCATTAGTTAATGTAAGACTTTATTATAATGTTTATTTAAGTAAGTACTTGCTTTCAATGTATTCGTATAAAACGCTATTGTTATTCATCTAGGAAAAATAAGGCTTTCTTCACACTAGGCTAACAGCGACGCGCAGTAAGCCATCAGTTAGCGCCTAAAACTATATTGAACTAGCTGACACGGCGAACTTCGTACCGCCTATAAATTAAAGAGTACATACAGCAAATCGAATTGGTAAAATATCGACAGCAGCACCACCGGGTCCATTTGTGTTTTCAAACTATCCAGGAACTCATTAAAATATACATACGAACAAACGGCTTGACCAAATCGGTCAAGCCGTTTAGGAGTGTGACAAACACACGTACAGAAGAATTATGTATATTTTATAGAAAGGTTCGTAGTTCGCAGTTTGCGGTTCAGCGCTTGGCTACAGTCGGCTCATTCCATTAGTCGCCGATTCGCGTCTCAGAGTCGGCTAACAGTGCTACGCTAACAGTGAGTCTAGTGTGAAAGCAGCCTTATAATTTTACGTCTCCTAATATAAAAATAGCTTTTATCTTCAAAACTGAACTCTATAAATTCTCTTCGAAGGATTTTATGGTGTTTGAAAGTACTACATCAAAACTAGTTAGCTAGTACATCGGCAGACATATGACAGTAAGCCACAGACACCAAGGCAACAAGACCATGTAATATTCTGCCATTTTTATGTTTTCCGAGTTTTTAATGTTAATTTTGACAGCTACTTCTGGTAGTATCACACCTTTAGTTAAGTGCTTGTGCCGACTCATATGATAATCAATTTCCAATTTGACACTTTTAACTTATAATTCGTATTATCATAGTTATCCTACATTTATCGCCTATAGAGGCATTTCGTGCTTATAATTTCCAAGACTAGCATTCTGTGAGCGTTTTAGTTGACACTCTTTATGCGTCACACGGACGACATTACGTGCGCACTCGCTGACATCAAAACTGAAGTCGATTAAATTAATTATCTTCAGTATGCCATAACAAAATCCGGAAACTGTACATCAATTTAGTATGTAAGTTTCAATTCATAGATGAAGATTTATTGTTTTAGACTTTGTCGAAAAATAGTCGTAGCTGTTTAAACATTTCCTTGTAACTTTATCGATATATTCACTTGTTTAGTTCGATTGAACATCCCATGAAGTTAACCCTAGGCAGAAGTGATTTTTTTATTAATTACCGGTGAATGTTGAATGAATTGTTTCTACGATTACAAAAATATACTTTGATCGCTATTGTTCAACGCGTTGGTACCTATTCATCCGCCAGCCTCACAAAACTTTTTGACGGTTGATTTCACTATTTACTTTGGACCGTGAGATATTCCTGAGTAGCATCTTTTGCATCACATCCTGCTAATTTAAAAAGTCTATACTCGCAGGCTAGCCATGTCATCTTCTGTGTTCGCGTGCAACAAGATAACTAATTTATGTTGAAGTATACCTATGCCGTGAAAATAGACTATAAATAATAAGGTCGGTTTTCACGACTGTACGTTCACCGCACTCCCGCGCGTGGCTACGGACATTCAATGCGGTGTGGTGCTAATCAGAGCTGTCCTTACACCTTAAGTTATTGTTTATAGGACGTTTGTGTTAGACGAAGCTCCCCCAATAAAATAGACAATATACTGCTTACCAACTTACTTACAATGCGGATTGTGTTCACAATAACAGTAGACCAATCAATAAACTACTAATACAATAATATTAAATAATTCAATTCTTATTGAATAGAATAAACTGTAATATACGTAATAGCCAATGTTAACTGTGGCGTAAACTCTTGCAGAGTATGCATTTTTAAATAAATATTTGGCTTCTCCCACACATGACTGCGAATTCGCATCGCATCTCAAATATCTGCGAGCTGTCATCCATATCTTCTAAGAGATAAGAGCTATATTCCTGCGCGCGGGCGTCGTATCGCATCGCATCGCGGTTTTGTGCCGGAGCCCTTAGTATTGTGAACACACCTTAACCTCACCTAAATGGAGAATCGACTTTACAGGTCGACGTCAAAAACGTCGACCGAGACGTCTCTCTCTCTCTCTCTCTCTCTCTCTCTCTCTCTCTCTCTCTCATCTGTGTTTTATGTGCTATAAAAATATACTTTATTATCGTTTTGTTCGAGCAGTATATATGTCTATTTTTTTAGAAATAAGCAGACACTTTAGCATTAAAATTTTTGAGTCGATCGATAACCTTAGTCCAGTTACCGTAGTTTTCATTGAATGCAATGGTAAATGATTTTTATCTATAATCATAAAATATTGAGAACAGCACATATTTTGAGAAATTTAAGAACTTATTTGATCTTTGGCAACATTGCTCCTCCCGTAAGGGATTACTTAAGGTTGTGGAATGAATTATAACATTCAATATGACAGCTACAGAATGTTGCCAGCCCCAAATATTGACTTGTCTGTTTTTGTAACTGCTATAAATCTAACTATTGATTCTCATGACCACTGTTTCCATTCAAAATCATTTCCACAATAGCTCAATGATAATATGCTCTCATTGACAAATATATCTATAGAAAAACACCTATTAAAGCGGTAATACGTAGTTGGATGATGGAAGTATAAAAATAGACAAAAACCTAATTTTATGTAATTTAATTCACAAAATATAGTCTTTAATTAGTGTAGATTTGATAATTTAAGTCTTAGGTCATAGGTAGTGGCTATTTAGGTACAGTAAAACATTGTTTATGATCGCGAAAACCTTTAAACGATGACTCACGAGTGATCTGATCTGGAACCGTACTACAATCTCTAAAGTACGACTAAATCAGTATTACTTTAAGAGCGAAAGTGACAACGCTATACGAACATGTATGGCGTTGTCACTTTTGCACAGTAATACTGCTTTAGTCTTACTTTAGAGATTGTAGTACGGCCCCTGACGGTTTACTGGCAAGATTACATCAGTCACTTAAATTATACTGGCATACCAACTTCACTTTAAAATTCCTCAGACATGCCGAGGATTCTTATTAATCATTTGAAGTTACCACAAGCATTTATATGGCCATATCAACTAAACTCGTAAATAATAAAAAATGTCGGGAATCTTCACACAGCGCCATCTAGCCTGTGCTATGGAAACTAGCAGATTTTGTAGTAACTTGATCAGTTCGAAGCGAGAAAGTATCATTTCGCCATCTCGCTCGCCTCACGCGATTTTCTTTCAAGGTTTCACTGTACCTAAATTCTTTGAAAATAAGATGTTTACTATAAATTTTCGTCCCTTATTTGCTGAATTTGTATTAGTTGTTCTAACCGCACAAAATACGGTGCTGGTCGCTTTGTACACTCATTCCTAAACGTAAGGTATTGTATTAGTTGGTTTTCCGGTATTTCTTACTTTGGGTTCTGGTATATTACTCCAACAATCTGATAGACAAGAATTATAGAATTTGCGAGCAACACATTTCGCTTTATTTTCGACGTCATAATAAGAATTTTCTTTTTTTACGTTATAACAGAAAGAAAAAGTATAATTGTTCTGTCAGATTGTTTTAATAGTGTTTCGCAGAAAATACCCTTATTTTGTCTGGGCATAGCTAGATATATTTTTAGACGTAACATATTTATAAGAACCACGAATTCTCCATGTTATGTGTGGAAAATAGAATAAAACAGTGAAAATAAACATCAGCTTTTTATTTTAGATAGTAATGTCCTTATGTCCGTTGTTTGAGGAAAGTAAAACCAATGTTCATCATCAAATTAATTGTTTATAATTATGTCAAATTATATGTTGAACCAGTAATAATTACTATCATACAAACCAATACACCAATATTCATATGACTAAAGTATTACCACTAAAGATTAAATAGATTACTAAATTAGTATTTAAACAATCACATAGGAATAAAACTAAGCTAACAAATAAGTGGGGTTATGCTATGTTGCGTCATACTTTCACGCCATTTTTACATTCAGCCATTTTGTTTTGGCCACCATTTTGATTATCCCACAGTCCGATTATTATAATATATTATAAACAATCACACAATGTGAGTGAAGTGAAAACTAAACTAATAAATGAGTGGGAACAAATAAAAGGTGATTACGAAGAGCTATGTGTAACTGTACAACATTCGATGTTTTGAAACCATCTTGTTAAAGAGACATGCGACAGATGTCATCGTTGATTTCTAACATCTGGTCGATGAAGGTCTGGTTCGCCATCATCTTGGCCACCTTGCAGAGAATCTTGAGGAGTTCTCCCTCTTTGTAGTTCATTAGAACGTTGCATAGTTGTATCTCTTCTGATATAGATTCTGGTATCTGTAAAATAAATTAGTTTGATCAGTACATAACCTAGAGAGATAGAGAGATCTTAGAAGCATTTGAAATGTGTTGGAGACGGATGGTTAGGTTATATAAAGGGAATAGGAGATAAGTTGGACAGAAAATATACCTATAGAGTCCTTTAAAAACTATTGAGAATAGAAGATGGAGGCAATTTCATTAAGACCATCATGAAAAGGAAAATTGAAGGGAAGAGAGGATGAGGAAGGCTACGAATCAGCTTTAAGAGCGAAATAAAAGAGAAGGTAGCTGTCGTTTATGGAAGTCATAGAGGCAGGATTATGGAAGTCGAAAAGGAACAGGTAGAGAGACCTGCATAAATTACACCGACAAGAGCACAGCTCTTAAATTAGAAGATGTATCTACATTAGTACATAATATATATACTTTTGTGATCTACGATTTACGAGGTTTATAACAACCTCTTGGCGGCGTAACTCAGAATCAGTGTGACCGTTTCTAATTTTATAAACCTACCAACAGAATCTTTGAAATCTACTAAAAAATACTAAATAGAACACTCAATTATACCAAAATACTACCAAAATGTTTGCTTCATTATTATGGAAATATTGCAAATAAAACACATAATTTTTAATCAAAATTGTCTAATCTAAATCTATAGTAGGTATAATCATTATTACTAAATTTATTTATTTTGATCATGTCGGTCGTCGCCGTCGGAACAAATGAAGTACAACCGTCAGTCAAACCTTGTTTTATATGTAAGATTGAAGAAATATGATTTGATGTAAACCTGTTTCTGTATTTAGTTTTGATCATATTAACTTGGGAAAAAATTCGTTCACACTGAGCATTAGATATAGGTGTTTTTACAAAACTGGTCAAATTTTTATATTTTGGCAATTTTTGGCTGCTAACAACATTCACTCGGTGTGTAAAAGAGAAAGATTGCTACGAAGAGCCCATTGCGCGACAAAGACAGCGTTATTAAGAACCGATCATGACATGACAATGACATATTATGTATTTTTTTGAAAATGTTTTACGGTCTATTATAGGCCAGGTATATATACCAAAAAAATACCATAAAAGTTGAAATTGTACCAATATTATACTGATATTCAGTAATATACTGTAGTCATTCTTCGGAGCCTCAAATATACCAATTTAGTACCAAAAATACCAAAAACGGTCACACTGCTCAGAATCGATAATGTCGCCCTCGAAAGAGACAACATATATTCTGCTAGCATTAGCTATAGGTATAGCATTAGCGTATAGAGTAATGGTTGTTGATTACAGGGTGCTTGTGAAAACCGTTAGCTGTTCCACTTTCAACATGCGATTATAATGGGGGGGGGGGGGGAACTACTGTTATTTTCTCGGCGTACTTTCATACTACGTTATCCATTGTCTGTTTTGGTAGACAAAGGCTTATATGACAATATGCCACAATATGTCTAATAATTATGGCCTTGGTACCACAATAACCTTGGCAAATTAATGTGAACTAATTTACGTGTCTGAAATGTTTCAGGTTGTCAAAACAACAGAATCGCAAACAGGGTGGCAGTTATCTTATTGATTTCGGTAGTTAGGTAGCATGAAATAAGAGTTTACTAGTTAAACGACAAAATAACACAAGTGACTCTTTAGAGTGCGTTTCCATCTAAGCGGAGCTGCGCTAAGCTGTGTGGCGCGGACCAATGACAGCGCTCAAATATTCAAGTTTGAAAATGTCAAGAGCTGTGTTTGGTCAGCTCCTTACAGCTTAGCGCAGCTTGGCGTATGTGGAATAGCACCCTTACATAAAACTACAAATAGCCGATGAAGAGGAGTATCTTCATCGGCTATCACCAATTAAAAACGATTAGGTAGGAATGTACGGAAAATTTGTTTATTTTGCAACAATGTGTTTAACAGATCCGATGCATAATGAGTTGTTTTCAAACAAATTAAGTGATAGGTCACATTTTGTTTTTAAATGAGCGCACATGTCTGTGATAAAGTGCGAGTTGGGTTATTAAACCGTTTGAATATTTATGATGATCTCATTATTTGCTATCTTATCCAACCGTAGCACGTGCCTGATATTTAGCTATAATCACAAGGTTCAGAGTTCGTTATTGAGTGAGCTTGAGCTATGTTTACCGTCAGTACACTTTTCAAATTAGAATGTTTGAGGATACTACTAATTCTGATCTAGGGTTCCGTCGGAAAGGAAGTAGGTATCACTCTTGACTCTGTTTGTCAGGCAGTATTATGTGTTAGTATCTCGTATATTCTATACTTCAATAGTTGATTACAACGAAGTATTTCATCAATTATTTGTAGGGAAAAGGAGTAGCAATAAAGTTTAGGTATTCAATTGATGGTGAAATGGGAAAAGCCCTTTTTAATCCAGCTAATCAGGGTTGAATAATGGTAACCAGGGTTGAATATAAGTTGGAATGGAAAAATATTAGGGACTGGATGAAATTGTTATGTATCGTTGACTGACACAGGAGGAGTATTTCTGGAGGAAATGGTATGTTAAGGACTTTTGACTAGATACTCACATTACTAGGGTCCGTAAAGGTGCTAAACTTGTACTTTGTTTTGCGTTTCTCGGCGCCATTGTCGAAGAAAAGCGTAAACTGCGCGTCTTTCCCACGCGCGCCCACGGGGAAGTACAGACCGGCGATGAGGTGGCCCTTCTGGTCGCGGGAGAGGAGACTCCTGAAGAATAATAAATAAATAAATAAATATTGGCGGACTTTACACACAGAGCCATCTAGCCCCAAACTAAGCAAAGCTTGTACTATGGTACTATATACTTTTTTTTTGTAAATACATACATATTATCTGGGGGCACGGCAGTGCCCCCGCCAAGTCAAGCAATAAAGCGGCTAATTAACTAACAGCTAAATAATAATAATAGCTAATTAGCTAACATTTACGTAATAACTTAAGACAGAAGGATCCTTAAAGTAGGGACTGAATAAATTAACCGACTTGGTATTACATGGATCTCACTACTTTTTACGGTAGAAGAACTGAGTTGCGTTGCGAGACTTGGCTTTTTTTACAAGTTATGTTTTTGATGGCATACATATTAACACCCAGACACAGAACAAACATCTATGTTCATCACACAAATATTTGCCCTGGGTGGGGATCGAACCCAGCGCACAGAAGAAGAAAAAAAATCTAGGTAGGAACCTGAAGTAATATACTTATAAAAATAGGAGATATGGCTTGTTCAGAAGTATTTCTTTTTTCGTTTCGAAAAAGAGCAATCGTCGACTGGGAGCCCCTTAAGTCGCTCGTCTGACAAAGATCGATTCGTCGTGTCGCTGTTACTTGGCTAATTAATGGTCAGTTTGAGATTTTATGCGCTTGTGATCAGCTAATTTGACCAAATGACGGAGTTTTAGGGCTTGTGGTTAGGGTTCAGAACCGGGAAATCCCGGTACCGAAAGTACCGGGAATTCCCGGTTCTTTTGTCAGTAAAAAGGAACCGGGAAATCTAATTTGATTCCCGGTTCTTTCGGTACTTTCGGGAATTTTATTTTTATAACTCGGCGGGCCTCGCAGGATTCGCCACGTGCGAAAAGTAAGAAAAAAGTGTCGCGCGTTTGACTCCAAGGTAAGTATTACGTTGTTCCTCATACCAAACAATGGTGACAGAATGTAATTTACTTCAAATACGACGTATTATCATACTCCTAATATGATTTTTGTGATATTATAAACAAAACCACAGTAATTTTAGGGGCCGGTATCTTATCTTAGCCTATATCGTCCCACTGCAGGGCAAAGGCCTCCCTCCCTTCTTTTTACACCTTTCGATCTCCAGCTAAGTTGCGCCAGTCATTTAAATGACTGTCGAGATCGTCCTGCCATCTCCTCCGGAGTCTGCCTCGAAGGCGAGTAGTTTGTGGGTAGGGTTCAGAACCGGGAAATCCCGGTACCGAAAGTACCGGGAATTCCCGGTTCTTTTGTCAGTAAAAAGGAACCGGGAAATCTAATTTGATTCCCGGTTCTTTCGGTACTTTCGGGAATTTTATTTTTATAACGCGATTCACTCTACTGTTTACTTACATACTCTTACATTACTTTTTCACACTTTCTACTATTTAAAAATTCAAAACTAACGTGAATAATTCAGCGCCAAAAGAATAAACGCGCGAAATTATTGGTGCGCTCGCTCGCTGTAACTACTAACTAGTTAACTAATAACTACCTACACTCGCTTGCTGTTGCGACCTTGCGACGCGGTGTCGAGCTTCCCCGCGCCGTCCATGCCCCCCTCCGCCCCGCAATCACCCGTTCACTCACTTACTCAGTTTTCGGATTGCAGTGCGATATGTGATTTTGATAACCTAAACGGTGTTTAGTAGTTTTTGTTGTTAATGTTTGGCAAAACGAGGTGAAATACTTGTGAGGTATGTATTTTTATACATATTTTTACGTAAAAATCATAATTTTAGTAAATGTCTGCACTTTTATAGATGAATTTAAATCTATGATGAAATGGACGGCCATTTTAATTTATTAGTAAAATTTGGGAGATAACATCAGTTCACAATTGCATTTCACATTGTATTTAATTTAGATGATACTTATAAAATTTGATGCTTTGTTTATACTAGCTCATGCCTGCGACTTTTTCGTCGTTGACATACAAATCAGAAAATTTTATTGAATAGCTTTGTGGTAATTTTGATGAAATAATGAGCGTGTTACGCAAAACTTAGTTCTATTTACCTACCTACCTAATTATTGCTTTGATTATTCGTAGATCTTTTTTAGGGTTCCGTACCCAAAGGGTAAAAACGGGACCCTATTACTAAGACTTCGCTGTCCGTCTGTCCGTCTGTCTGTCCGTCTGTCTGTCACAGGGCTGTATCTCATGATAGCTACATAGCTAGTGATAGCTCATAATATATTCATAATATGTATTTTGTTTTGTTATACATAGGCGATGAATTTTGAAGAAATTTCTACCAAGGCTGGCGATAAGACTTCTGTATGGCATTACTTCCTTCGGGCTCAGGATAAGATATCAGCCAAATGTAAGAAATGTCAGAAAATCTTAAAATGTGCTGGGGGCAGTACAAGTGGTCTTCAAAAACACTTAAAAAATGTTCATCATACCAGCTTGTCAGCTGAAAGGGAAAACCTCGCGAACCAAACTAGTAGCAGTGAAAACACAACGACTGCGACTCCTTCTACAAGTACAGAAGATGTGCCTAAAAAAAAGATAAAATTGACAGAATATTATGAATGTGATTCTAATCCTAGTATGGAGGTAATGATTTCCCGCATGACTGCTTTAAGAGGATACCCTTTTCGCCAATTTGTGGAATGTGAGGATTTAAAAAGGCTTTTTAAAAAATCAGGTCACACATTGCCAAAATCTGTCGATACAATCCAAAGTATTATTGTTAGAGTGGCCATTCAAAAGAAAATCCAATTGAGAAACGAAATTAAAAGACTACTTAAAGAGGGCCATAAATATTCTATATCATTTGATGAGTGGACATCGGTTCGAAACCGTAGATATCTGAGCTTAAATTTACACTCACGTCATTTTTCTGGAGGAAAAAACTTTAAAAATTTGGGGCTTATCAGAATTTACGGCTCCTTACCAGCGAAAAAATGCGTCGAAGAAATAAGCAGCAAATTAAATGAGTTCGGAGTGTCACTGGAAAATGACATTATCGCTGAGACAACGGACGGATGCAGTATGATGGTGAAAGTCGGCAAATTTTTGTCGTCTTATCACCAAATTTGTATTGCACATGCACTCCAACTTGCAATTGCAGATGTTTTTTACAAAAAAATGTCACATGAGACAGGAGAAGCTGAAGAAGAAACTCAAGTTGCAATAGAAGACGACGATGACGATATTCCTTTGGCAGCACTAAGTAGGCAGAGACTTCAAGTGCACATGGAATCTTTAGCTGAGGATTCGGATTCGGACAGCGAAGCCGATGGCGCCGAGTTCTTGTCTCAAAATGATACGCCTCCAGTTTCTGAACGTCGATTTGAACACACAGATTTGCTCTCAAAAGTCAAAAAAGTAGTTAAACTTTTCCGCAAATCTCCAACTAAAAACGATGACGTTCTGCAAAAGTACGTCATCGCAGATTTTCATAAAGAATATTCACTAACCTGTGACTCAGTAACACGTTGGAGTAGCCTCGCTAATACGCTTGAACGTTTTTTGAAGCTGCGAACTTGCATTGTGAAAGCCTTAATAGATTTAAACTCCACAATAACATTCTCAGAAGGAGATTGGGAACTAATTGGGAAACTACACGAAGTTCTTGAAATAATTAAAACTGTATTAGAGGCTTTATGTCGTCGCGATTCTACACTATTGACAGCAGATGTTGCGATTAAATTTGCTTTAAAAAAGATTGCGCAAATTGAAAATAACTATGTGGCCGAAAAAATGTTTATAATGTTAAAAAAACGATACACAGAACGGCGTCTCAACCTTGCAGCTGCGACTCTGAATTACTTGCAAAATCCGGAAAGTTATTTCCTTCAAGAAAATGATGAAAATTCATCAGTGTTTTCTCGTCCAAGCAGCGATGAAATGTGCAACGCAATAGTGTCATTGCTAAATCGCACCAGAACCTCGACAACTCCGGTATCTCAAGCTGAACCCCTACCAAGTCTACTAACCTCACAAGGTGAACAGTCGAGAGAACGTGAACGTGACTCCGATGTGCTTCAAGTTCGAAACATTGCTTTGACGAAAGGCGATGAGTTAAATGCTGAGCTTGCAAAGGCTGTTAGTCAAAAACGCATTAGATCTTCTGCTCAAGAAAATGAAGACCTCTTTACGAATGTAAGGATTGAAATGGCTCTCTTTGAGAATGGAGGAGATCGTGGGCGTTACTTGTCTCAGTCGTATGACCATCTATTAACGATTCCACCTACCAGTGTTGAGCCAGAAAGAGTTTTCTCTTCGGCTGGTTTGCTATGCAACAAAATAAGATCTCGTTTGAGTGATAAAAGTCTAGATGCGCTTTTGTTTTTAAGGTCCTATTATAGAGAAGAGAGAGCAAAAAGCTCTTAAAGCTAAACTTTAGTTTCAGAGGTTACGCCATATTTTATAAATAGGTACTCGGAATCGGAAGGAGATATTATGTTATATATTTTTTGTTAAAAATGTTTAATTTTGTTTGTTTTCTTTGAAAAATTTATAAGATAAATGTTTAAGGAATATAAGATGACTGCTTGATTTTAACCATACTTACTTACTTAAATACTTTAAAATAAGACTGATTGATTTATATTTAATAACATAATAAGACAATAACCTACTACTAGGTATGAGAATAGAAAATAGGAGAAAATTTTTCATATAATTTTCAAATTTTGAAATAAAAATTACTTCATTACTTAATTGTTGTTTACTTTTGAAGAATATCACTTGATTTTTAAAACAAAAACTACCGAGAACCGAAAATACCGAAAGAACCGGGAAATCCCGGTACCGATAAAAAAAAGTACCGGAATTCCCGGTTCTTGCAAAGAATACCGGTTCCGGAAACACTATTTGTGGGGACCAATCGTTTGTTATTTTGGCCCAAAGATCGTCCGGCATGTGAGCGACATGCCCTGCTCAATCCCATTTGAGTTTGGCCGCTTTATGGGTGACGTCAACTATTTTTGTTTTGAAGCGTAGTATCGTGTTTCGTATGCGGTGCGGTCTGTGAGTCTGACTCCTAAGATACTACGCTCCATGGCTCTTTGGCAAACCTCGAGTTGGTATCTCTCATGAGCTGTCGGGAACCAAGTCTGTGCACCGTACGTTAGAATTGGGAGAATGCACATGTCCATAAGTCTGCGCTTATTGCAGAGTGGCAGTTCGCCATTCATAAGATGTTTCATCGACCAGAAGCTTCTCCAGGCGTTTTCGGTGCGTCGAGCAACTTCGTTTTGTTGTGCCTGGAATGAAACTATCTGGCCGAGATACACATACTCATGGACATACTCAATCTCCACATTCTCCACGTACAATCTCCTCTTCGTGCCATTGGCTGCTTGGTCTTGCTCATATTCATTCGGAGTCCCACATCTTGGTCGGCTTGCTTGGTTCAGTCCTTGAAGCATATCGCCTAGTTCTGCAGCTGTGGGGGAGAAAAGGACAATGTCGTCGGCAAAGCGCAGGTTTGTTAGCCTGCTATCTCCGACGACGATGCCCTTCTCAGCCCATTTGGGCTTCAATCGCTTGAACACTTCTTCCAAAGTTGTAAACTGTTTAGCTAAAAAGCTGTAAACAATTTAGGAGAAAGCGAGTCTCCCTGTTTCACGCCTTTTACAATTTGGAAAGAGAGCCCCGTGAGAGAGGTTTTTATGGATGCTGTACTATTGCTATAGATATTACGGATAAGTTGAATGTACGTTTAATTTATGTTCTGATTAGAAAGTGCCTCGAATAATGGTTTATGTTTTATGCTATCAAAAGCTTTTGAGTAATCTACAAATGCAAGATAAAGTGGGATATTTAATTCTACATGTTTTTTTAAGAGCTGGTTAAGGGAATGGAAATAATCCGTCGTGGAGAGGCCACGGCGGAAACCCGCTTGTTCTGGTGGTTGATGTAAATCGAGCTCACAGGATATTCGATTTTCGATAATTTTCATGAATAGTTTAAAAAGGTGTGAGATAAAACTGATGGGACGATAATTGCCAATGTCGGACTTTTCACCCTTTTTATGTATGAGTATAATGGTGGAGTGGCAGAAATTATGAGGAAAAGACCCGGTCTGAAGAATGTCAAAGGTTCGTAAGGTGTGGGAGTGGTACTGGTTCTCCGATTTTTAAGGCTTCGGTGGTAACACCATCTGTACCTGGGCTCTTGCTATATTTCATGCTGCAAAGCGCGCGATGAACCTCTGGTCCTGTTATCGGCTCTATATCATTTTTCTGATATATATTCATTCCTAATGTTATCTATTCTCGTCGATCTTAATTGTAGTTGACTTTTGAACCTTATCACTTGTTTTATAAATCAAAAACTGCCAAGAACCGAAAATACCGAAAGAACCGGGAAATCCCGGTACCGATTTAAAAAAGTACCGAAATTCCCGGTTCTTACAAAGAATACCGGTTCCGGAAACACTACTTGTGGTGAAAGAAACAGTGTCTTGAAAAGAAGGCTCCTTACACATTGCAAGCGATGCATTTTTGCTGATGTCTTGTATTCTAGCCAGCTTTATCTTGAGGTTTTCTTCCACTTCTGTGAGCATTTGGTGTTTTTTCCAATAGAGTCAGAAGAAGGAGAAGAAAAAAGCCTAATGACATCGGATTGTGTCAATTGCCGTTGGCCGGTTGTGTCGAAGAGAATAAAAGTTACTAGCCATCACTAGTATTCTTCGACCTACTAACCTGAAGTTGTAAACCAAGTTGCGCCTCTCAGTAACGTTCACGGCGTCCAGATACGGCTGGGCCACAAACACCAGCGACGTTTGGCACTTGACAGTACCAGCTCTGGTGTCCCTCTCGTGCCATTCCACGTAGTTGCTGTTGTGTGGGTTGAAGGTGTAGCTGTACTCCTTGCGGCACTGCGGCTCGTCTGATTGGGTGAACCAGCCTGGAAGAGAACCGGGATGTTAGAAAGGTTTTGCGTGTCTGCTGAATATGACGTGTTCATATAAACAGATTTTTCCAACAGGCTAAAGCTGCAGTGGCAATGTAATGCAGGCAATTCGAAAGATTACTTATTATGATTTTAATTATAATGGTATAACTCACCGGTGTGAGGGTAGTTTCCATCAGCCATAACGGTGATGATTCTCGGCACGTGATACCCCGGATCAGCCAGCAGCACGCCGGGCCGTCCGTCCACGCGGACTTGCACGCCAGCCATCACGTGCTCCTTCTCCGCCATCTCCACCGACACAGGACTCTCCCCAGCACACACGTATTCCTTCACATCCTGGACCGCCTCCTCGCAAGAAACCAACGAGGTGGCCTCAGCGAACCCAGGGAACTGGCGCTCCAACCCCCGCCAACGCTTTATCAGCTCCAGGCCCAATCCGACGCACGTATGCTTCTTGTTCCGGATCGGAGGCATGTAACCCTCGTACACATCGTACAGTGGCTCTTCCGATTTCGTGAACGAGTCGTAGAGGGATATGAAGTTGGTGACGGAATCGTAGTTGTCGGAGACGAGCAGACGGCGGAGGACAGCCTCGGCGCGAGTGACGAGCGCTTCGTGTCCCGCGAATGTGAGGTGCAGCGCGCGCACGGGTGGACCCCAACGCGCGCGCGGCAGCGGTTGCCTTGTCAAGTGCCTGTCGGCTTCCGGACTGAGTCAACTCGGCCACTCGGCGCCCCAGCGGCCCACGGAGGGCGACGCCGGTTCCGCCGCGATGGCCCCCTGCTCTCTCGCTCGTGTCTCATCGCGACCTCGCTCCCACGCAACATCGGCGCCCTTTGCGAGCGCCTCACGTTGCCTCTCTAACGTTAATGATGAAGGTTTTTCACGCTCTGTGGACAACACATTCAAATTAGTTATTTGACACGCAAAGGCACCTGTATATTTTGTTTATACTTATCCTACTGCTTGCGCCAGGTAGGACGTATGAGTTTTCGAAGGTGATTTTCGTTCGAAGTTAAAACAGTGCTTTTGAGAACAAGGTTAGAGTAGAATTAAAGATCTTTCTGAAATTTTCTACAAAAACAACAAAATTACTTTTTACAGTAAGTTCATAAAATTGTATAATAGTTACAACCTTCCAATATTTATCTATCATTTTACGAGAGCATAGATGCATATCATAGTCAACGGCCTCAGCTACCAATAAAAACAAGGTTTCCTGATCTATTTCAGACGGTCGAGTGCATGATAATGTAGCAAACGTCGATGTTTGTACCGTCTAAATTTATTCTCGTACTCATTTACTAAGTATGTTCTGTTGTTCATGAACTAGTAATCCTGTTAACAACTAACCTATAATTATTGTTCGCGTCATACTGATACTACACATTCCTGAGTATTTAGGCGGTGCTACGATGAATTTGGATAGAACATTCTAATCAACATTACCATCAGACTTTTTCGTATTAGCTAATAGGTGGGTACTGTAATGTGCTCTACCCTTAGTATTTTAGAAAACCTTCCTTCAACCTATTGAAAGGAACCAATTAGTTATAATTATTTCCACTTGAACAAGTAGCAGAGTTAAACGAACCCGCATACCCGTTAATTAAATAGAGCTGATGACGTAAGAAAACCGCCACTAGCCAAAGGGCTATCGTGCGTGCCTTTACACAATATCATAGAACATCTATTAGTTCTACAATAGTTTACGACTTAAAGCCTCTCCATCAAGTAGATAATCATCTTTTCGCAAAATTTACCGATAAACGTGTCGCAAAGTTACTTATCACGCGACAGCTTCAGCATATTATAATATCTTGAGTTGTATCAGTGATACTAAGTGTCCTTTATTCTACATTATCATCACAACTAGTAAACGTTATCTGCTGGATATGTCGATATATCTGACAAGACGGATTTTGGAGAATAATACCTACTTATTCATAATAACGTAGATTAATTTAGTTTCTACGATTATTCAAAGTGCTCCGTGTTATTTTGTTGAACGGTAGGTAGGGTTCCTTTCAATAGGTACTTGGGTTACAGACAGACACAATAGGTAGTCTGGCAAAAACTAAAAGAGGGTCGTTGGTCTGGCGAAAACTGGTTTGGAGCAGACGGTCTGCAAAAAGTCAGCGCAGACGCGCATATGTTTACCTACATTAGGAAATCTGAGATTAAAATCGTATAAGCTAGCTACTTGGTGCTCGTATGAAATGAAACTTCAGGGACTATCTCTTTCAAATCGGTTCGGATTTTCCTTTTTAAAAAATGTATAAGCATAGCATATTGACACGTGCTCGGAATGGCGAAGGGAAACGTGAGAGAACCCGTGGTTACTGGTATGCCGTTTCTGTAGATAAGGAATATAAACTGAGAGGGATATAAAATAGGTGCTGGGTGTCGTGCTAAGTGCGTCATTAATCAATCGGAACTGGTTTAACATTCAGTTACAAGAGTTGACTAAACACACTAAGAAACCTCGTACACAGAACGTCTCACACAGATAATATTCATGATTTCTTGCTGACGAAGACCTTTACCAAAACATCATCATCGTAATTAATTAATAGCTTATCGTTTAGTTATTAATACCTGTTTGTGATTGTTCTATTGCAAAGCAAGTCATAAAGCTGCTTCAACAAACTGACGGATTGGGTTCGCAACCGGATCTCAGCTGTCAGCTAAACAATGAACCAATATTGTTTATTGGTGTCGATGCAAGGTCATTTTACTACAATACCTGAGGAATGCGGCACTACACGACATGGAACTGAACAATGCAAAGGCCATGATGGCGGAATTATAAATTCAAACGTACGTTGCAAGAACCCTAATACTGACGGAAAACATCAACACTGTTTTCATTTAATGGTGAAGTTAATAGGGGACCATAGGGGAGTATGTCAATTTGGAACGTAAGCCCTTGCAGTCTGGGATTCGCGCTGAGGGTTTTAGCCTTTTAGGATCGAAATTATACTCGTCATCTGTGTAGATAGATGAAGAACAAACAGATCTGTTACACACCTAAAGCGTCAAAATAAACCTCTGTTCGACACAACATCCAGGAAGGAAAAACCAGATGCAGATCCACCAAAAACGTGAATCATCGTAGTACTGACTATGGTGTATTCTATGCTTACGTTACTCAGAGTTCAAAAGCTTTGTGACTCAACTCACAAACACTTCGAAAAGAACGACAAACAAAGAATTCACTTTGCGTTTTGAGTGGCACAAATCCCAAGAAAAATAGAAGAGTTATAGTATACATATACATTATTTGCGGAGAATGTTCAATATATGCCAACAAAACAAAATCAGCTGTTCAGCATAACCAATAAAATATTTGTTTCTTTCAAGTGCAAATATATAACATCATAACCAATACCGAATACCTTAACCCGCTGGTTTGGTTTTTACCACCAAAATATGTTTTTGGGGAAGTTAGGGAGCTATTCCACCAGGTCACGCCTGGTGACTTGTTTAATAAACCGCCCTTACGACCTCCTTTATGTCCTAGCGAATACTGAGTGGGGCAAGTTACATATTCAAAAAGCGTGTTAAAAAGACCTCAAACTTGAAGGTGATTTGCAATCGGGAAGTTTTCTGTCTTACGTGCCAATGTTTCGAAACGTGACTGGTACGCGAACTAGGCCACTGTGCCAGCAGTCTTCCATAATCCACCGATACACGTGATCCAATAGTTACTTTGTGTTGAATATTAATGTAAAAAGCCCTCATACCTCGTACCCAGGAACCTCGACTTTCAATCGGAAGATCGTGGGTTTAAATCCCGGCGCGCATCAATGGATTTTTCTGTTCGAAAAGTGTATTATGCGCATCAAAAGCACGTGCTTATAACGGTGAAGGAAAACATCGTGAGAAAACCAGTCAGTATTCTTATAAGCGGCGATGAGCTTGTAACCTGTCACGTATGGAATGCTAACTACTGCAAAATGTGGGCATGTGCCAAATATAATGTTTGGGCGTGCCTCTGACTACCCCCACTAGACATCTTCAAAGGATCTAGCGTCTCCTCTCCGATTAGATCAGTAGATCAGCAGTAGACATCTCAGATCTCCAGACAGCGTCTGGAGATCTGAGAGGATGTCTACCGTACTTGGGGATTACAGTCGTGATCCTATTTATTTATTTTGTATTAATGTGTATCAAGTTCTGCTTGCACCATAAAGTCCTTTAGGTAAAATTTTGGGAATTCCTTTGCACCCCTACACACCAAAAGGAATACCTATACCCTCCAGATATCAAGTTTCTAGACCCAGTGGTTTTAGGATATGCGTTGATAGATCAGTCAGTCAGTAACGCAAGAGTTTTATATTAGAAGATAGTTATAATTAGGGACGAACCGATACAAGAGAAGACTAAGACAAGATAGATGGACATGATATGTCTAAAAAAAGAAGGTGTCCGTACTGATATGAGGGATGATTGCGGTAAACAGAAGAGAACTTGGGGTTGGCATTAAGTTTTCTTCTTAGCGGGATATGGAAGGGAGATTCACCAAGTTACCTCAAAAGTAACAGCTTCCAAACCCTTTCAAAAGGTGAAGGAAAACATCTATGACAAACATGATGTCGAGGCAGGCCTGCGAATTACTCTAGGTACATGTGACTGCAAAATTAGCTAGGATAATGAAGTGTTTTATGAATTAATAATTAATCTCATATTGCCGGTAAAAGGTGTTGGCCATGTACAAGTGGCCAATTCACATTTAACCTTATCAAAAATTACTTACATAAAATTTAATAATAATTACCAAGTAGTTAATTAAATTGCAAAATGTAAAGTCGTTTCAAGGTAAATATTTACTACGCATTTATGTAGGTAATTATTTACAAGACGCAAGAATCAAATTTATAATCCTCGCTGGGACAAATATTTGCATGATCTTCCTATATATATTTTTTCCGAGTCTGGGTATTGTAGTTATGTTTTAAAATATAATTTGACCTACGGCCCGCCGGATGGTAAGCGGTTACCATCGCCTATTAACATCTCACCAGAGGCATTGATAATGCGTTGCCTGCCTTGGTTTCCGATACCCACGTCACGGGAAATCCTAGTGTGACGTCAGAACTATGCATGTTACTGTGAAAACCTACGCGACTTAATTCACGTATAGTTATTTTCACATCTCCGCTGCACCCCCTTAGGGATTGAATATCAGGAATTCCTTTCTTAGTGTACCCATATACACCGATAGAAATACACTCTTCAAATTTCAAGTTTCTAAAACAGCAGGGCTATTTTGTAAAAACATGATTATCATATTATGATGTTGAATGCAATAACCTAATGTTAGAGAATACCTAATCTGTACACTTTCCATAGTAACTATGCACAGTTTATGCACCTATAGCTACGCTTCTGCGTAGGTATAGGTGCCTAAACAGCATAAAAAGCGTAGGTATTATGGCATTTAGTATAACATGATAATCATGTTTGTACAAAATAGCTCCACAGGTTTGCTCTGTGCGTTGATAGATCAGAAAGTAACGCAAGAGCTGTATATTTTTCATTTGTTTTGTTATTGATACCCAGTTGCTCAGATCCTTGAAGAAGTCTAAAGGGGATATTTAGAGGCACGTCTACATTTTGCAGTAGATCTGAGAGGATGTCTCCCGCACTGGGGATTACAGTCATGATCCTATTTCATTGACACAAAAATGAGGAAAGTAAAATTCAATGAATGAATACTTTGCGCATTGCATTGTCCATTGCTTTGGCCAACACACGCTTGACCTGACCTACTTGTGCGTTGCCAATATTTTTGTCTAGTAAATGTCTTAACGTTTAACTTCTGATTTCATGGCGCTAAGCCAGATTTGGGGAAGAGGAAGCTAAAACATACACATAAATTAATTGCTCAACTTTAGGATACAATAACTCCAATAATCTGCACCAAATAATAAGTTCACGATTATCGCTAAACAATGACATTACCATACAAACTGTCATCGCTAAGTGCGTCCTTAGGAGATAAGTATGAACGCAGATGGTGGTCATAAATCCTTGAAGTATTCCTAGTTGAATCACGATAGTAATCACCAAGTACGGTAGACATTCTCTCAGATCTCAAAGCACTTAGATCTTTAAAAATCGGGAGTAGTCAGAGGTGCGTCCAAACTTTATATTTGGCAAATGCCCACACTTTACGGTAGCTTGCATTCCATACGTGTCAAGTTGCATGCCCATCGCCGTTTATAAGTATAGAATCGCGTCCACAACAAAATAAAAATACCTACCTCTAAAATTATCTTTGATAAGGTACTCACTCGTGCCGTGCCTAGTGCCTAGTGCCTACCCAGATACCTCGGTACTCGGTGCTATAGGTATAAATAGACAGCCCCTTCTAATGGAGTGGGCGATGACCTTATCGATAAACTACCCCTAACTCCCACACGTTTGGAACTCAGTAATGACATCCATGTCTGTGTGCCTCACGCATGTTGGTGTTAAAGGTCACGGATCATTATTTCCTATTCATGATAGAAATCACCCTAGAAATGGTTAATGCCGTTTTATCGACTACATAATGGCGTCGCACTTTATCATGGTAGGTACCTACGTAATAAATTGAGAGTGTTTTTGTATAAGGTCAAAAAAGCATTTATTATTGAGCGCTTTTTCCAAAATGTTATTGTAACATGCAATTATGTTTGATCATATCGGCAGATTTGGTGACTCACACGAGGTCAGATATCCCATAAAGGTCTGTCTTTCTCGGTATTGCGAAATTCAAGGTAAGTAAGTAAAAGTTCTGAGCTAATTCGGGTGTTTTCGTAAAAGTATGTAATTTAAACCAATTAGATAAATACAAAGTATTAATAAATTAATATCTGCTATTCAGTAAGTAATTAATAATTATAATATTTTGCTAATGAACAAAAAGTGTTCGCTTGCAAAAAAGTGGTAGAACAATAGATTCTCAGTTCTCGTACCTACGTAAGTAATTAAATGCAGGTAGAGTAATTAATGGCTACATTTGACTCGGTGGCAAAGGGGGTGATTACCCGACTGAGAGGGGTGCAGGTTTGATCCCCTCCGCAAGGTGGGACATTGACAAATAGTTCCTGGTCTTTTTGTTGTGTTTCTAAAAGGCTAGTGAAGAATCGTCTTCTGTTAGGTGGGTTTATTGGAACGAAGTTACTTATTTATTTTCTAGCTTCCGTCCGCGGCTTCGCTCGTGTGCATAGATAAAAAGTATCGTATTTGTTATTCTTGAACATAAGCTATGTAGATTCCAAATTTCCAAGTTTCATTTAAATCCGTTGTGATTGAGGCACCAACAACCTCACAAACATTCGGGTTTATTTTGGATTTTTCCTGTTCGCATATTTTTTGGTGATTTGTTAATTGAGATTGCAAGATTACAAAATCAAATAAATAGAGACGACCACAACGTTAATGTAAGAAACATAATAACTTCAAAATAACTGGTGACTCGATGCCTAGCAATTTCTCGAACAGAATCAACTACATGGTGCATGTTTTGTTTATGTTTGTACAGCTCCCGACTACATCTTTCGTTGACTATGCTTTATGCTCGCTTGAATTTACACAGAAAACGCTACTAAACCATAAGCTATTTACTTAAATATATAATAATTAAAAAGACTTACCCATACAATGGCTAGAAGCCAAATAAAAAAAGAAAACTGTTTTCGCTACCGGAGGGCGCTCTATCCGAACGTACGGCCCCTGCGAACGCAACTCACAAACTGATCGTTGAATATGGTTGTGCCCCTGCTAAATATTTGCGGCAACCATAGTGCTGTGCGCATTCGTGTTGTGACGTTACTTTCCGAGTATGAATAATTCTTTACGATTTGGCATTCATTACGAACGACGTGCATGACATTACAGTCATTCAACCCTTCAAATAAGTACTATCCAAAAACTTGGTTGGTACTCTTGGTACAATACAATTGAGCTTACAATTGATTGTGTCTGCATAGAACACCGGTTTGCATATTTTCCTGCTCGGTCTACCTATGGTACACTTTTCAAAAGGATCATCGAAGGAATGATAGGCACTAGGCCGTGTTTGTTGCCTGATTCTGTTGTCTTTGCTTCAACTGCGTAGCTTCTAAGCCGTTTCAAACCGATTCTAGTGATTTTATTGATAAAGTTGACTTTCATAGTTACCTATTGTGTAGCTGTTGTGTTAGGTAAGAGTAGAGTACCCTACAGCTGATATTACCCCTTTGTCTGTATCAAGATTAAGTTATACTGCTGCCTGCACAAGCTTTACGATTCTTACAAGATTTTTTGCGGTTCTCAAAATCAGGAAAAATTGCTGTTGCTTGGAATAGAAAAAATTGTTTCCATCCCTTATCGAGATTCCCACGTGGCCCAGCGTCATGCCTTCTGCGCATGACAGTTCCACCCGCAACACCCTTCCATTTTGCTATCGGCCAGCTGACCTCGCGTCCATAGTAACGTACCTAGTAGGTACCTACTCTTTTTTGTTCTGTGAAGCAATCACTCACAGGATATAATATAAATATAATAAACTTGGATTAAATGCAACGATCATGATGTTCGTAATAAAAAAAATATAGGCCCCAAGCCGTGTTTTTCTAGGCATAGTCGCGAGGAACAGGCGTAGCTTCACCTAGCTACTAAGACGTTTCAAAGTGATCCTTGTGATTCTATTGAAATAAATTCCTTTTGACTTTGACGTAAACTGTGACACGTGACGTACTTATGTACCTTCTCGTTACTCTGAACCTTTCATTTGCAGAGTAAGAGAACGAATAAAATATCGATTATGCGAACGCGTGCCATTGTTTAGTCACGTTTGTGTACAACGTGAGGGATGTGTGTGCTAGTCACATTCCCGGTAATATTCTCAAAGACGGAAATAATAAAGAAACTTGTTGCATATTTTTGTTGATGTTTTTGTTTATGTGCTAAATACGTAGGCCGCTGCCTAGGGTAGCTTTTAAAAAAATACTTTTATTTAAAATCTAAATTTAATCGAAAGTAAAAGGATTACAAATTAATTATCTTAGATGAAACAAGTTCGAAGTTTGAACAAAGAATGAGAATATAAAACTAGGTAGTTTCCGTGAAACTCGCGATTGACGTCAAGCGACCACGTTCCCGCTGACGATGCGCCTCGTGAGTCCGATGCACCTTGTACCGCGCTTGGGACAGGTCGAGCCTAGCTCAGCTATATCCATACGTTAGCTTTGCGTAACACTTCCCCCCGAAGAACAGCGAGTATTGAAGCTTGTCGTAAATTGAGCTGGGGGTTGGTTGGGATCAACCCTTTTGTTGATTGGAAGAGAATAGACTCCTTGTAGTTCAGCTTGGCTTGCTTCAGAAATTTGGTGCGAATCCTTGTTCCGATTAGGTCCATATCTTCTGTATAGTAGGTAGCTAATGAGTGCACATGCACTGGTTATAACCCCGTACATAGGAATTGTTGTGTGGTATAAACTGTAGTCGATGTCCTTTTGAAGATGAAGTGGCGATTGTAGCGAGATTTTCTTATTGGTAGCATGAAGGTGGTCCAAGTTGATAGAGTTCAATTTGAATGCTGGAGCTGAAGATGATGTCACGAGGTCACTCTCGGGTAGGTCCATTATCTTGATCGCTTGTCCTTTCAAACGATCGTTGGCGTTGGATATCGTGAAATCTTGAGTTTCCAAATAGCATTTCTGAGGAATTATAGCGAGATAGCTGCCTTGAAAAGTCTTGTAGAGATCTTGCCCACAGGATAGATGTACTTTCGTAGAAACAGGGAAGCTGATGCTGTAATGTTTCTCGTCGAGTTCTTCATACGCTGGTTTAGTTAAGGTGATGGTGGTAGGGCTGCATGTCTCGTCCCGCTGCTGCATAGATATAAGTTTCTGGATGCAGTCATCTGGTGATCGATTCTGCGAGTTCCTTTTCTCGTCGCAAATGTACCATTTACTGGTCTTCGGGCATTCAGCCTCAATGTACTTGAAATCTTTCTCATGGATAACTAGGTATGGGAAAGGAGGGATAAGGATCTCGTGCTTCTTATTGGGAATAATAGATAATTTATACATATCATATGTGGATGAGAGGATGATCGGAAATTTATATACTATAACTATCTCATTTCCTACGTAATAAAAGCCTAACCTAATTATATCAAAATATTCTCTAATGTCTAAATCTAAAACTTTTTCACTTCCATATAGTAATTTTAATTTGCGAATAATATCGCGAATCATATCTAATTTTAATACCGAATGATGAGCTGTGGAAGCCCTAATAAAAGCAAGAACATCCTGTAATTTAAGTATTTCTTGAGAGATAGAATCTACGTTATCTGTTAAAATCCTAAGGATTTGAACTAAATGCGCATACTTTACTAGGTCATAGTCCTTAGAAATTTCTACTTGTTTTATTTTATTCACTAATATTTCAATCTGATTCTGATTTTCTACAACACTATCTAAAATTTTTGAATATTGAGTTGTCCAATTTTTAGATAAACTAACATGATTGTTTAATTCGGTTACTAATTTATTCTCGTTCTCTTCTAAAGATTGAATAGCATTATTATAATGCAATGCATCTGTATAATCAAGATTACCCGTGATACTCTTAACTACCGATCCGAGACCATCTACGAGTCCTCTTTTTACACGCTTTATCTCAAATGTTTCTAATTGATTAAGTACACCTGCAAGCTTTTTCTTCAAATAATCTATGTAAGGTTCAAATAATGAATTTGTTTGATTATTTAGATGAGAGCTAAAGTTATCTATCTGATTATCTACTGAATTTACTTTATCTTGCAAGTCTTGGAGATTTACATTTTGTAGAAAGGAATGGTAGTGGGAAACGAGTTTAGCTGAGCCTAACTTAAAAGGTAAAATGCCAGGCCCGTCATCGAGACTTTCAAGTTTTATCTCCTGCATCAGAGCTGGTGCCAGGAGCAGGTGAATTATAAGAAGGATCCTGTATCAATTGGGCGCTTTTAGGGAGACGCTTCAACCTAGATTTGGCAATGGGACCTCGCTTTTTCTTAGTGTAAATATGAATAGGGAGGTCTGCCATTACGACGTCATGAGTAAAACGAGGGGCTAACTTTTGTCTAGAAGCAAACGGATTTTTAACGAAAATCTGTTGCTCGGGAGAGTATTCAGCCTCTGGTTCTCGTTCCTTGTTTCGGTTATCTGTAAGGTCTTTACGAGTCGTGCTACACATGTCATGAATCGCGTTATAAGCTTTAGTCATCTTGTCTTTGTGGTTGGTCATGTACTGTTGTAGTAAGTGAGCTGAGAGATCTACATCGAAAGGATCACGAGGATCATAATGTCCTGTAACTACATCTATTGGCTTGCACCTTGTAAAACTATGAATACTACTATTATATGCCAAAAGGGCGTAGGGCATTAAATTAATTACAGATTCGTTTTTCTGACTTAATTTTAAAATACGGAGATGTTCCAGTATCGTTGAGTGGAATCTCTCAACTATACCGTTCTCATTTGGTGTATGAGGAGCAACTCTATGATGCTGGATCTTATGCATCTTCATAAATTCTGCCACAAGCTGATTTGTAAATTCGGTTCCGTTATCGGTTACTATAGTGATAGGTATTCCGTGATGAGTACAAAAATGTAATAAAGCTTGTACTACACTTACGGCAGTGCCGTCTCTTAAGTGATATGCTTGTGCATATTTGGAGAATGCGTCTACGATTGTAATGAATTTCTCGCTTTGAATAGTCAATAGATCTAAATGGACCAGTTCAAATGGCTTAGTAGCGGGTGGTACCACTTTAAATTGTTGTTTTATCGGGCTGCGATCATATTTCGCTTGACCACAGATAGTACATTCATTTATGAATTTACTAATTTGCTCTCTCATTTTTGGCCAATAATATCTATGGGATAACGCTAAATAACATTCATTGATACCGCGATGGTTTGTCTTGCCATCGTGATACTTGTTTATAATTTCCTGCTGTCTTAAATATTCCCTAACGTTTTCTAATTCAGTCTTAGTCAGTGTAAGATTCATAGCCGAATTTTTAAAGGTTTTCTGTATAATAGGTATAATAGTGTACATAGCCAAATAGGGGTTTATTAGTAGTCCGGTCTTTATCTTAGGGTGGACGTACTCTTTGATTGCATTTATAACATCTTCCTCTACATTAGATTCAGATATTTGGACTGTAGTACGTGTGTGCGTCTCGAAAGGCTTGGTGACCATTGGTCGTCCCTTAATGTCACCTACAACATTAAATATAAGCTGTTTCGTGAATTTATTTAAAGGGTCATCAGTAATTGGTACTTCCAAGATGGGGCTTTCATTATTCGTGTGAACAGTGGCGGTTCTAGAACCAGCTTCAGTTTCAGTAGCTGTTATAGTTCTAGACTCGTCCAACGCGGGATTAGTCTCAGATGGATTTACTGCAATTGACATGAGCTCTTCGTTATTAATCTCAATACGCGATAGTGCATCAGCATTTGTGTTGCACTTACCTTGTAGGTATTCGACTCTATAATCATATTCGCTAAGTTTCAAACGCCATCTTGTAAGTCGTGAGCTAGGATCTTTTAAATTCACTACCCATTGTAAAGGTCTATGGTCAGTTAGGATTAGAAACTTTCGTCCATAAAGATAAGGTCTAAAGTATTTAGTTGCCCAAACAATAGCCAAAAGCTCCTTTTCGATTGTGCTGTAATTTAATTCACTTGAATTGAGAGTTCGCGATGCGTATGCGATCGGTTTATTTGAACTCTTTGTGCCTTGAGATAAAATGGCACCTATAGCTACGTTAGATGCATCTGTAGTTAAGATGAACTCTCGCGTAAAATCTGGATATTGTAAGATCGGGTCATTTGTTAAGAGCGTCTTACAATGTTCGAAACAGTTGGTGTAGTTTTTGTCTAGCTTGATTTTAGAACCTTTCTTTAAACATTGAGTTAGTGGCTTGGTAATACGAGCGAAATCTGGAATAAATTTCCTATAATAACCGAGTAACCCGAGAAAACGTTTGATTTCAGTGGTAGTCTTTGGAATGGGGTAATTTTCAATTGCTTTAATTTTATTAGGGTTAGGTTTTACACCTTCTTTACAAATTACATGACCTAAAAATTCAGTTTCTAACTTCAAAAATTCAGATTTATCCATTTGAATTTTGAAGTTCGATTCTCTCAATCTGCTGAAAACCTTGTCCAAGTTAATAATGTGTTCCTGAAGGGAAGTACTAAAAATAATTATGTCATCGAGATAGACTAGGCAGATTTCATTCTGGAGTCCTCTCAGGACATTATCCATCACACGCTGGAAGGTTGATGGTGAGTTTTTGAGGCCCATTGGCATCCTTAAAAACTCGTAATGCCCATTCTCTACATTGAACCCTGTTTTATGAACATCGGAAGGGTCCATTTCTACTTGGTAGAATCCACTGGCCAAATCAAGAGTCGTGAAATATTGGCATTTACCTAGTTTGTCTAGTACGTCTGTTATGTTCGGAATTGGATATTTATCATCAATCGTTTTCTCGTTAACTTTCCTGAAATCCACGACAAGACGCCATTTAACTTTGCCTGAAGCATCGGCCTTTTTGGGTACAATCCAAATCGGAGAGCTCCATGCAGATTCTGAAGGTCTTATAATATTTTGGTCAAGCATCTTATTGATTTGATCTCTGACCTCTTGTCTGTGAACGTAAGGATAGCGATAACTCTTAGTATGTACTGGAATTTCATCATTAGTCCTAATTTTATGTTTGATCTTGTTGGTGAATGTAAGTGGTTCACCCTCAAGATAAAACACGTCCGCGTAGTTTGCACATAAACGTCGTAAATTAGCAAGTTCTTCCGGATTAAGATGATCTGTCCGAAGTCGAGATAAAACATCCTTTTCGCGGTCTGATAAAATTTCAGTACTGTCACATTCAATATTAAATATTTCAGCTTCTACAGGACGATCCATAGAAAATATAACATCATTAGAAGTCGGGTTAGTAATCTCTACCCAGCCTCGGTTATTCTGGACCGTCGTTATACAATCTGAAATAAGGCAATTACAAATCGGCTGGTTCTCTATCAGAACTTCACCGTCTAGTGTGTTTATCGGTAACCTAACTATCTTCGTAGAGTTAGCTGGAATAATTTCTTCATATAAATTAACGTTTCTAGAGTCGTACATCTGAATAGGTATCTGCGTATTACGAGTCATCAGTAACTTATTTTTTAGATGAATGTTAGAGTCCCATACGTCAAGTAAATCAAAGCCTAAAAGTCCGTCAAAATAGTTATGAAATTTATATATATATAAAGTCATGTCATTCGGGTCGTTAAATTCATTAAAACAAGGCAACGTAATTGAATAATCGTTCTTACTAGTCGCGTGCACATTTGTCACTTCAAAGGGATCGTAATTTAAAGGAATGTGACGGAAATATCTTTCTACAGCATCAGGGCTGATAAAAGATTGATTAGCGCCTGTATCGATTAAAAACTTAAGAGGAGGATTCGCTATTTGAATATAGCCTAGTTGCCTTTGGATATGAAAATTTACTTCTATTTTGGCTTTTCTAACTTCGAATCCTGTTGAAAATTTTCATCAGCTGGCACTTCCTCTACCACCGGTGGTTCTGGATAGGAATACTGATCACATGGGTAATAATCAGGATATTGTTCACAAGAATAGTAGTCCTGGTAGTACTCAGGATAGCCGTCATAGTCGTCACAGTAATAGTAGTTACTATCGTATCCGTCAGATTCGTTGAAGTTAACTTCGCGTGTCTTAAAATAGTTAGTCGGGGGTGGATTCCCGTGCTTTCGCCAGTCATGTCCTGTCAACGCAAATGTCGGTAAACGTCTTTCGACATAATTACTAACACCACTCATTGGAGTAGGACGCGGGGCATTGCCATAATTTTGTGGTTGCTGTGGCTGAGGTCTATAGGGCATTCTAAATGCATTACTATGTGGGTTATAATTCTGTGGAGGGGCACGGAACATCTGCTGAGTGCGAGTTGGCCCACGTGGTGGTTGCGATTGGGACATGGGGTTAGGCCTCCAACCTTGGTTAGGATGAGCCTGCATGGGGTTCGGTCTTGATGGACCGGGCATGTTAAACATTTGTTGATTCATTGGTCTAAATCCATGTCCGTTAGTCAGTCTAGGAGTGAAGTTATTAAGAGGGAGATTGAACTTCGATGCGTTAGAGGTCGGCTGCTGCCAATCCTTTCTACTAATAGATGAACCACCACTACGCTCTTGCATGTATAAAGTGTTGAGCTCTTCCTGGATAAATTCCAGGGCTTTCTCCATAGACTCGGGTCGCATACAACGTATCCTGGATCCAAGTGGGTCCTTGAGACCTCGTAAATAAGCCTGAAGGGTTAACTTTTGGTACAGGACACGTTTTGCCTGTATGGTAGTCGCTACCGTCTCATGAAGTGAGACATACGTCATTATGGTGCTAAACAAATTTTGGCACCGTTCGTAAAACTCTTGCGGGGTACTTGATCCTTGACTCTCTAATGATAAATCACTATACAGAGCGGTCTCGTCACGATGGTCTGCGAAATTGTTAATTAACGCGCTTCTAATACCCTGCCAGGTTTCTGGTATCCCATTTGAATTAATCAGCCTAGCCGCGGACCCCGACACTTTATTCAGAATCCCATTTATAAGTGCTAAATTAACTAATTCTTTACCTGGCTCTGTTGAAAAATGAGCCACTACAAGTTGGTCACAAAGATTAATAAACCTTGTAAGAATGTGCGGATTTCCATCGAATTCCGGCACAAGTCTTAGATTCTTATAAATCGTATCAATCGGATTAGCCATATTATCTTCTAAATCTCTATACTCGTCAATTACACTGAGTTTGTTTCTAGATAATCTACTGCTACCTAATCTAATATACCGTGATTCTCTCGGATGGAAAATCTTGGATTTTTAGTCTAACACACAATACATGAAATACACACACATATAAAATATAAAAATGCACTAAAGAAAGGATTATAGTAAGGATAAAGAAAGGACTTGAAAGATTCAAGGACTTACAGCATTTCTCGTCGTCTCGTAGCAGAATCGATTTCTAGATTCACCCTCGAACAGCGACACTAGTAGGTTCTTTTTTACTTGCGAGATGAGATCTCGTGAGATTAAGATTAATCAAGTATCCGTAAGGCTGCGCCAAATACGTAGGCCGCTGCCTAGGGTAGCTTTTAAAAAAATACTTTTATTTAAAATCTAAATTTAATCGAAAGTAAAAGGATTACAAATTAATTATCTTAGATGAAACAAGTTCGAAGTTTGAACAAAGAATGAGAATATAAAACTAGGTAGTTTCCGTGAAACTCGCGATTGACGTCAAGCGACCACGTTCCCGCTGACGATGCGCCTCGTGAGTCCGATGCACCTTGTACCGCGCTTGGGACAGGTCGAGCCTAGCTCAGCTATATCCATACGTTAGCTTTGCGTAACATGCTACTTCGGCATCATCTTCCTGCCCTTATCCCACTTGAGTGGGGTCGGCACAACCTGTGTACTTCTTCCAATTCGCTCTGTCAGTCGTCCTCTCATCACTCATATCATTTTTCACACAGCCCATCCATCTTTTCTTAGGCCTACGTCTACATCTACATCCATTCACATTTATTCATATCATGACTTTCTTCCCTCCTCATGACATCATGACATGCCCGTACCACGTGACAACGCAAACGAAAGCATATTTTTAAAGTAAATTTCCAAATAAACACAATTACTTAATCAACGTAAAAATAATAATATTTTACACAATTAAAGTAAACTTTGGTAACAATCAACAATCATTGGTTTGAGGGTGTGACGCATGTTTTAAAACCCACCGTGTTATCAGCTTATCATTTAAATAACGTCAAATCTCAGTTTATAATACTAGATTTACACTAGCGTATGAGTCGCGAGACGAGGTGCGAGGCGAACCACGAGACGAGAGTGTGAATAGACGCTCGTGGCTCGCCTCGTGCCTCTCTACTTACTATCGATCACGCGAGGTGCGAGCCGAGACACGAGACGAAGCACGAGGCGAGAGTGTAAATCTAGCAAGTGTTATTGCGTCGTTCGTTTGTTTTATGAAGGTAGTAGGTAGTAGACATCTTGTCAAATTTCTAGACACTCGGATCCTTAACGTCTAATGGAGGTAGTCGTACAAGTACCTTTTTCGCATATGGTGCAAGCCCATCGTCGCTGATTCATTATTAGGTAAATAGTTAATGATGTTGGCACCACGGTAGAATGATTGCACCATCGATGATAACATTATGACTGATAGTATTGCATGCCTAAAAATTCGCTTTATTTTAGCGGTTAGGTATCTGACCAATGGGCCGGTTGCTGGATTCGTAGTTCGTATACTTGATCCAATAAATTTGTCGATTCTAAATGATCCAAGTGATTTCAATAAATAAACGCTTTTTTGATTTGATTTTAATTTTAATAAACCCTGCATTGCAGGATTTAGCGGATATAATTCAGTTATTACTTAAAAATTATAAGATTTTAACAATATCTAACTTTTTTGATTAATATATAATAATTTTAATAATATTAATAATAATTTTGATAATACTAATATTATAAATCCTAAAGTTTGTGATGTTTAAATGTTTGTGCCTCAATCACGCCCAAACGGATTTGGATGAAACTTGGAATATCATAGCATAAGTCCTGGTATAACAAATATTATACTTTTTATCCAGATACCACATAAAGCCGCGGGCGGATCCATAGTAGTAATTCATATTTGGTTAGTCGTCCGGTCGTCCTCATCAGGACGAAAAGAGTGTAAGAAAAGTAATAAATTCAAGTCCCGTGTGAAGAAGCACCTTGCGGAGATTTGTTGTTCAATCCTACCTACTTCAAGTTTAGGATCTAGTAAACCCCAAGTACGGTAGACATCCTCTCAGATCCTTTAAGATGTCTAAAGGGGTTACCTAGTCAGAGACATCCAAACATTACATTTGGTAGGTACATGCGCACATTTTGCAGTAGTTAGCATTCCACACATGACAGGTAGCAAGCCCGTCGCCGCTTACGAGAATACTGCTATCACGCACTCACTTCATTAATTATATTTTAATAGTAATCATTAAGAACAGGTTTATCGTATTTGGGATCATGCCACCCCGTTTCGTCGTCTCGTCAACTTTAATTTTAGCTATATACCTCGCAAAGAGGATCTTTGCAGGGGCGCCGTAACACTAGCTTTTAAAGTAATATTAAAACAGTTCACACAGCGAGTGAGCGATTAGTACTGTACAAGAATAGGTAAATAAAACAAAGAAATATTTTTTGAATTTTTATTTCCCCGAGTGAGCCGAATCGTCCTAATGTCTCGTTACAATTCATTGTCAAATCTACGGCTTATAAGTTAAAGTAAACATCAATATATTCTCTAAAGAACAAGGCTACGAATTGTTAGCAGTGAAAATAGCATGCAAACGTCATAAGGACTCTAATTAAACCCCTACTCAGTACTGTCAAGTGCATAACTAAAGTGATAAAGTGAATTCTAAAGTACTGAGATATCTAAAGAACGTGTACAATCTAAATCCCTACAGGCATTATCAGATCAACAATTCCTGTCAACATGATTGTCAAAAGCTTTCCGAAACTACAAATGTTTAGTTGCCTGCAGAAAGCTGGACGACTTTGTCGTTTATTTCCAACAGTTCTGCCATATACTCCTCGTCAGCCATGATGGTGGCGAGGCGTTTCAGGATGGATAGAAGTTCGCCATCCCTTAGATGAAGCTGGTCGTTACATTGCTCAACATCATCAACGAACTCATCTGGGATCTGGAAGGAAAAAGCAAAATTAGTTACAGAAAGAGTTTTCAAGGTACTTGTGTTTTGATTACCGTTTTATTTGTAAAAGCTTTAAGAGTTACGAGCTATTGTTTGAAATTGCTTTCTCTTTATTTTACAACCTAAGTTATTATTGTTGTTCACATTTATATGTGCTTAGTTATTGTTAGTATTGGTAGTATTGGTCATGAAATTCAAAGCTTGATTTCATCATAACTCGGTGAATGGTCGTGAGTAACAGACGTAGCTGCTCCTTACAATGTTTAACGTGATCCTTATTAAAAATACCTTCTGACTTGTGACTTTGAATGGATTGAAATTGTTTAAGTAATGCTATCTGAGCAATGGTATCATAGTGATAACCTACGATAGTTACATATTTTGCATACCTTCTGTAACTCTACGAATGTTTCAAACTTAAGTTTCTTCCTCTGCTTCCCATTTTGACTATCGAAGAATATAGTGAACTGCTGATCTTTGGGTTTCACCGGGAAGTAGATACCAGCTGACAGATGGCCTTTAGGGTTTCTGGCGAGAAGACTCCTGAAATAATAAGACATGGGGTTAGGTTAGATTCCATTTCAATAAGATTTAAGTGATATGGATCCATACAATTATTTACAGATAGCTATGTATTGCTCTTTACCAGATTATATGATTTGTAGTAGGTAGCTAGGTAGGTAATAACGATGGCACATCGTTGTTGTCTTATCAGTCAACGACAGTATTTTTTATTGCGATAACCTTATTTTTATCTCGTTTAGTTTGGTTTTATTTCTAATTAGTGGAAGCCCCCACGACCTCGTTCACGTGATGTTATTTTCAAATAGATTTCAATTCCCGCTGCACCCTCACAGGGGGTCGAGTTTCGACGATTCCTTTCTTAATACCCTCAAGTTTCATACGTCTGGTTTAGAAAGACTTTAGTATTATTGAAAGACTTTAGACATTAGAATTAATAGGGCTGTTGGCGAAAATAGTTTCTAAAGTACCTAGTTAATAATTACCTCATATCCCAAACCAAGTTTCTTTTCTCTGTCACGCTAACCGCGGACAGATAAGCCTTGGCGACGTAGATGAGAGACAAGCGCTCCTTGGTGACGGCTCCTCTGGTCTCCCGCTCGTGCCATTCCACGTAGTTGCTGTTGTGAAGGTTTAGTTGGTAGTTGTACTCCTTGCGGCAGTGAGGCTCATCTGATTGTGTGAACCAGCCTGAAAAAATCAGATAACTATAAGATTCGTGTTTTCTTTATGAGAAAAGATATATTTTGAAATAGAGATGATAAGAAACTCACCAGTGTGTGGGTAGCAACGGTCAGCCATCACGGTGACAACGCGTGAGATGTGATAACCCAAATCTGACAGGAACAATCCCGGCCTGCCCGCGACCTTCACGTGGATAGCCACCATCACGTGATCTTTTTCTGTCTCGATTAGAAACCCTTGAGGTCCAGGGAATGATGTTGCATAGTCTTCCAGATCCTGAATGTTCTCGTCACAAGATACCAGCATCATCGACTTAGTTATACCCGGGAAGTCGGACTCTAAGCTCTTCAGACGCTTCATCACTTCCATGCCCAAACCAACGCAGGTGTTTTTGTGGGCACGGATGGGCGGGCTGTACTTGGGAAAGTATTCCGCCAAAGTTTGGTCGGGTGATGCCATGTACGCGTCATACAGAGACAGGAAATTGTTGACCGAATCATAGTTTTCGGAGACGACGAGACGGCTCAACAGCGCCTCGGCTTTGGCGACCAGCTCCTCGTACTGCACGAGGGAGAGGTGCAAAGCCGGGCGGGGCGCCCCCCACCTTGGTGGCGGTAGGGGGTGGTCTGCCGGCCATTGAAGGCCAGCGGCTTGTTTGGATCCGCTGCCGAGTCAGCTCAACCACTCGGCTCCCCAGCGGCCCATAACGCGGCGAATCGCGCGCTCCTCGCTCGAGGTGGAAGCGAGAGGCGAGGCGGGGTCCTGGCCGTACGATCCTGCGACCCCAGTGATCCCCACGCCCACCGGCGCATCGGGAGACCACTCATTGACCTTACTTAACGGTTTTATATTTAACATATCTGAAAAAAGGAAAAATACCAGTTAGTTTGTGCTTGCTTACTAATGGCTAAGAGTTGAAAAATTAAAAAACTTTAAAAAATTGGGTACCTATCTAATACCTAAACCGCACCTGTAGTTAGCGAGGAATTTCGTAGGTACTGGGTACCTAGTACCTAGTACTTGCTAATGCCCCCAACAACAGAAAAAAATCGATCAGACGCGGCGTGACGCACACATTACCATAAACTGAACTCCAAAAGTGTGTTAGTAAATTGTGAATGCGTCATTATGTATGGCAGTTTGCCAGTGTCTGGAAAAACTGTTGCTCTGGAGATATTCGCATATTTTACTTTGTGACACAGATTCAAATATTCAAATTTGTAAAAAATTATAAAATCAAAACCTACTTCTATGGCCACTAGGAAGAATAACGGCTCAAGTTGTACTTCCTTATTTTACAGCAAACAGGAAACCGACATTAATTTTATAAATATAAAGCGTAGGCATTGCCCGTCTACATTATTGATAAAATAATAGAGTTATGGTGGTTTGTAATAGAGTAATGGCATTGAGAATTACCCTCTGGTCACGCGATGTCCATAAAAGACGCCAAAAGGGCACGTGAGTCAATCGTGTATGATGGTAACGGTCAGGCAATGTTCAAGATTTTGGATCAATCATCATTTTATCACCAATCACTAACCACCAAACTCGTATCACAGTGTATATCCTCGTGACAAAATATCATGTGTATCAATGTCAAAACAAAAATGTATACCTGATGGGCGTAAACAAAAATGTGAATCGAGCGATTAAAAAATTATTTGAGGATAAAATAAAAGGCATAATGAATAAAAATTATGAGACAATGGAATGCAGGTCAGTCAAGTAGTGCAGGCCAGAGGTTCAGATTCCTTGACGACAAAAAACAAAAACAAATGTGGGGTAAACGTACCCATAATGGCCTTAAGCCGAGCGATCCTTGTGTTTCCTTTGGGAGGTCCCTGTTTGTTTACTTCTAGAGCGAAACTGGTTTGGTTTGCGTCCGCGCGTCCTATATAAACCATCCATTGGGTCTCCTCCCCTCCCCGCAGCCTCGCCTCTCCTGCGTCATTCGATCGTGGAAAATACGTATGTGTGTGTCGAACAGTTATTTCGCAACGTGAGTTTGTTTGGGTGTGCGCGTCAAAACAAACGCACACTCTCACGTTCTCTGTGTATTATGGGAGTTACCATGTGGTATTTATTTACTTACCTTGGTGTTTGTGTGTATTCTATGGTTTTGGGTAAATCCGTCATGACTCTGCGCCAGAAGGATTGAATTTAGTTGAGGCACATGTCCCCGGGTCAAACATGCTTTCGCTAGTTCAAACACGTGCACTCTGACATGTGAACATGTGAGCGTTGATGAGAATGATTTGCCTCGTGACTGCTTTATTCTTGGTCTATAATTATATGTCAGCAGTATTAGACGGAGCTTGGACGCCCTAAAGCGAGCATAAACTTTTGCCGATTCGACGGCATTTAAGTTTAAATTTGCCCATTATTCGCTTAACCTTTCAACATTATTATAATTACCTAAAAGCAACGATAACTAGTAGAGGTTCGTAGAACAGCGACAAGCCAGTAAATTAAATTATCTATCTATGACTCGGCCATACCATTGCCAACCCATCCCACTAATTCCATTAGCAAGGGGCTCCTTCACCAAGTCTTTTTGATAGACCTGCTTCTTTTTGTCTTTGTAAAATGCTAAAGTTCAACTTTTACAGTACCAGCAGTATAGTAAATGATACAACAAAGCGGCAACAGAAATACATAATCTGTGAAAATTACAACTGTCTAGCTATCACGGTTTATGAGATACAGCCCTGTGGCAGATAGGCGGACAGACGGACAGCGAAGTCTTAGTAATAGGGTCCCGTTTTTACTCTTTGGGTACGGCACTCTAAAAAGGTCCTATCCCACTACTTTTATATTTATTAATTTAGTCTATGTATCTGTTTTGCACTATTATGCTAATTCTTATAAGTTGTAGTAGGTAAAAGAATAGGGGGTGGCCATGGTCATCAAGAAAAAGAAGAAAGCTCATTTTCTCTTTCTCTCTTGACATTTGCTTTGTATCACAATAGCTACATTGTAAATCTTCGTACTAAATGTCCATCTTCCAATTAACAGGGCTTGGTGATACATGCCCTACGTTCCACGTTAATAGCTTTGGTATAGGGTGGGGTACCACCCAGTCGATAGCTAATGACCTCGGAAGGTCAGAAGGTTGAAGCAAAGATTGTGTCACCTCTGGAAATAGATCGATCGATAGTTCTGTCATAACCCTAGTGCGCATTTGCTACTAGGCAGGTAGTACTAGGGCAATTATAAGAATTAAATCACTAGGGCTGATAAAAATAGCTGATCATATTTGAGAGTATATCCAAGGTCTCTCCTTGATTACGAAGTGAGGATTAAATTAATGGGTACAAGGCTTTTAAAGTTCCATCATTTTCCTGCCTTGGTTCCATATTATTTCAAATACCATCTAGTTGTTATCTGGTCGAAGGTCTTACGGTAAAGTGTTCTCGTTGGTCACTATATTATCTCTCATCATATCTTCTAATATATAAAATTCTCGTGTCATAGTGTTTGTAAATCAACTCCTGCGAAACGGCTTGTCCGATTTTATATTTTTTTGTATATTCAGTAGGTCTAAGAATAGGTCGTAGGGTATTTGTTATACCCCTAAGACTAAGTCATAAGAGTGGCCTAAAGTTCGGGAAAAACAAGAAGTTCTTTTTTTCTGTGGGATTATTAAAATTTAACAGGATAATGTCGGGACAGCTAGTTTTATTTAAACATCGATAACTTGGCTGATTATTAGGAAGATGAAATTTATTTATTTATTTGTTTATTATTTATTAAAAAGGATACCCAACACTCTGCTGCACCAAGTATTCTAATCTTTATTTACAATTAGACGGGTACAGAAATAATACATACAAATACAATATTTACAAAATACACAAGGATTCGCTAGATATCTAAGGATCGCTGCAAACGTTATTTAGGTAGCTCAACTGATTCAATATAAAACGTGTTCGGTTCATTAGCACTATTTTAGAAGGCACTTGTATGTTGGTACTTTATGTGTCACCAGTAGGTTACGTAGGTACCTATCTACTCCAAATAGGTGTCAAATATAAAAGGTGATGATTTATTTACCATACGGCGGCGCGGCGCGTCGCGTCAATTTAACAAAGGTAAATATGTGCGCCTCGTCTCGCCGCGTTTGAATGCATTTTTTTTATAGGCAGCGGTTAAATACTACGAATAATAGACTTAGTATTATTATCATATCACAATACAAAAAACATAATATAGACTATGTTATAATCGTGTTACGCAATGACATATATTGCATAATGTAGCTAACAAGGGCGGATCCAGGGGGGGGGGGGGGGGGTCATAGGGGTCATGACCACCCCCTGGGCTGGGTCCAGGTCTTGTAAGAAAAACTTGTCAAACTCTTGTAAGATGACCTTGAAGTTTTGCCATAGTTAACAAAATCCTGAAAATCTCTGGAGAGACACACAGATTTAAATTTTTGGCTCATAAGCACACACAAATAAGCTTCCCAACCTATTAGTTAGTTTTTGGCTACTTCCATTATTTCGATAATATTTTGCCAGAATAACGTTACCGCAGCAGAATGTGTATTTAATTATGTATCTTTTTTGTCTTTGGACACTCAAATTTTAAAATTCGGTCACAATCACACAAAACCATAGTCTACATTACTGCATACATATACATACTGCCCTAGTAATGTTCACGTGACCCCCCCTTGGCGCCAAAGCTGGATCCGCCCTTGGTAGCTAGTGACTAACAAACTGTGTTTCGTTGAGGCCACAGCTGATTTCTTAGTAATGTGTGAGACACGCCTTTGATACGTACAGTGACGTCATTCGATTGTGTCATACATATACAATAGGAAGTAGGTAGTAACCTATCATAAGAACCGGAATTGATGCAAGTGATCTTGGTGGTTGTTTACTAGCCGACTACTGCTAAAGATTGTACACTAAATGCATAAAATAATGGCTTGAAATGATCACTACTCTAACCTAACCAACTGATTTCGATTTGAGCAAAGAGGTCACTCAAAGTTGAGGAACATAATGTTGAAGCTGTAAAACCTAGAAATGTTGGTTAGTATCAAAATCTGATCGAACCTCCAACATTACGATCTCCTTACGAGCTTTGTTCGTGTCGTGTCTCTGACTATCCTCTAGAAATCTTCCAGAGGGTCTGAGCGTTTTGAGATCTCAGAGGATGTCTACTGTACTTGGAGATTTCAGTAATCCTACTTCATATTTTTTACACGTGAAGTTTGTGTGTTGTGTTAGCACTAGTTCTGAATGAAGCACCTTGGTTGTTGATGCAGTCACTGAAATCTATAGGTATACAATTATATAAAAGAAAGTCGTGTTAGTTACACTATTTACAACTCGGCTGAACCGATTTGGCTGAAAATTGGTGAGGAAGTAGCTTAGAACCAGGAGACGGACATAGGATACTTTTTATAACGGGAACAGGCACTTAAAACAACATTTCGTTGGTTTAAAGGTAAAATTCATTAAGTGACATAATTGATCAAATTCATTAAATTCGTGAAACGGTCTCACCAGGGCAATATCTACAAAACAAAGCAGTTACAAAAGCAACCTAATAATCTAAAAACAAAATCAAACTCAATAGGATTGCATTTAAAACTATGAGCAAAATGCAATCTTTTGCAAAAAATAATTATTATGCATTAGTCCACGCATTCTACCAAAATTCGTAATTGTTTTTATCAGTACAAGGTTTGTAGGGAAAAAATTGGAAGTTGAAATTGCTTTTTCCTATGCGATTATTAAAAATAGACAGGACAACGTCTGTCACGGGTCCGCTACTATTATCATAACTTAGCTGCCCGTAAGTTCTAGAAACTGTAGCCAGAAATAGATAGGTAGATATTTCTCTTCGCGGGCAAGTACTGAGAAATACTTATGAAATACCTACCAAGTAAAATAGTGGGTATTAGGATTGATCGCTTTAGAATTAACAAATCGTCGGTTTAGAGGTAAAATTCATTAAATGCGAAAAACTAGTATGGAGTTATAAGCGATAATTAATTAGTCAAAACTGCGTTGCTATGAAGAATAAATGTTTTTAGTCTGTGATGTCAGATTTGTTGCACGCCAACTCAAAAAGGATGATTTTGGTATAGATGGCTATACCAAAATCATCCTTTTTAAGTTTTTTTTATCATTTAGGGGTTGTTTTTTGGATAATAAGTTCCCCCTTTATTTATTCTGATTTTTTATCTACATACAGCAAATTTCATCTTAATCCGTTTTGCCGTTTATTTTTGATTAGGGAACAAACATACCAGCCTTATCACAAACTTTCGCATTTATAATATTATTAGGATATAATATTATCTAGCCAACAAAATTTATGAACTGAAACGAACAATACTGAAATTCCAATCGCACATACACGTGCACATTCGACAAATGTGCATGTGTGCGTACGTAATCTCTATCCTCACGTGTTGTATTCGTAAACAAGGCATTCGCCACGCCATTTTCGCCCTTAAGTCTAGGGGATAGATGCTATTGATTTTCTAGAATTAACATTGTGTTTTGCGATAGCGACAGAATGATATTGTAGTACTTTTCCAGAGAAAATATATTATATTGTTGTAAACAAATATCTCTATAGAATATTATCTACCTACTGACACAGAATAAGTAATAGTATCTACAACTTATTGCGCAGTTTTTGGAGATCATTTAGGTATCTACGTTTTAAAAGGTCGAGTGTACGAAATGCGAATAACCCTCTCTATATAGAGAGACAGATATAGAGTACCTAGGCATGTTTTGTCTTCCTAAATCCGTTTCGATATGGAATAGGGTCATGACCACAATCATGGTTGATACACATGAATTATCTCTAGGCGCTGAGTTCCTTGAAGATATGTGACGAGGGTAGTTAGTGACACGTCCAAAAATGCGTTTAGCACACGATCTCTAAGTCTAAAGACGATTTGACACAGACTTTAAGGGAGGAGGGTCTAAATTTTCAATAAATTTTAATTATATTTCTTGTTTATCGGTTTTAAAGGTACAATTTAGAAAATCAACTAGAAAATAATTACTAAACTACCCAAGTAACACAAAATTGCTGTTTATCAGCTGACTTGCGGTTCACATCGATACTATAGTCTGTACAAGCCTGCTCTTTAATAGAGTTATAGCTGGCTATTCAGCTGTTATGCTGCTTAAATGGGCACAAATTTGTGAACCTTTAGCTCACATAACCTGTTGAATGGTATTAGTATAACGTTAAAATAGAGTTATAAGGGTAATTAAGCGTTACAAGAGACCATGCAAGCGGTTTAAGAAGGTAGTTGTTACCTGTTAAACAGACAAAAGCTGTAAAAGGAGACCCATTTACACTGTTGTAACTATATTAGTTCACAAATAGTGCTAATATAGTACACAAAGATGCCATTTTGCCAACAGCTGTTAAAATTTACAGACGCCATTTTGTTAGTTTGTTTTTATCTTTGCAGATTCGCGTGTAAACAAATGAAATGTTGTTGTTGTATACTTGTGGTTATTGTGTAATTCGCCATGACACACTATTGTATAAATACTTATTTTTGTTGTTTTTGAGTGTGTATATGTAAAATATTGATGGCAATGCAATTTTGCCGATAATACTATATATATTTGAAGTACAAAATTTTCATGCGCCCCGAAATAAATGCATTTTTAGGTTTGAAACAAATAGAAATTTATGCAGTGAGAAAAAAATTAAAAGTAGTTTAATTGATAAAATATATAATATAGTTTTATTACAGTTTTAACTTCTATAAGGACTTTAAATCAACGTGTTTAGGTTTCGGTAGGTGTGAAAATGATTCTAAATAAGCAAATTAGATAGTAGATAAAATTGTGAAAAAAATACAAAATGGTGCAAGTTTTATTACTTATTGTGAACCACTTTCATTCTAATTTAACTCTATTTGCTGTACAGAGTGCCATACGTGATCCGTTAGACAGCAATGAGGAGGAAAGTTATGTAGGCAGATTAGTGTGTACCTATACGCATCTATACGCATTACAACACTCTAAACATACACCAATGTAACGCTTTAGCCGTTATAGATGTTCACAGCGACTCTCTTGAAATGTAACCGTATAGTGGTGTAAACGAATTCCTTAATACAGCAATAAACGTTACTTTACTCTACTTACATGCTTAAATGGTGCCAGAAAATAATAGCTGCATAGCAGTGTTCCAATAGGACACCTTTCTACTATTAAACTGCCACTGTACAGACTATAGCTGTTTATTCAGCTGTAAGATCACGAGTGAACCTTAATAAGTGCACAATAATGCTTTAAGTTCACAATGTTACCAAATGTGAATAGCTAACCAGCAATTTGTGTTACTTGGGTACAAGCTGACCCGGCGAACTTCGTATCGATTAAGAATTAACAAATGCTGTGTTAAGTTCCCGTTCCCGTTCCCGTTCCCGTTCCCGTTCCCGTTCCCGTTCCCGTTCCCGTTCCCGTTCCCGTTCCCGTTCCCGTTCCCGTTCCCGATTCCGTTTCTTTTCTTTGCTATAAACTTCACGGAGCCCGAGACCTTTCCAACGAATGCAAAACCGTGGAAATCGGTTCGTGCGTTCTGGAGTTATAGCGTCAGGAAGGAAAACCCGACTTATTTTTATATTATAGATTTTAATGGTGCATAATAAATTAATAAACAATAGGAATGTTCATTAAAAGTAAAATACTTTTGGTAATATAGAAGATGTCTGAAGGAGGTAGTTAGACGCACGTCCAATCATACTTTTGGCACGTGCCCACATTTTGCAGCAGTTTAGCATCATTTCTGAGCGACTGTAGATCTTAGAAAATGTCTACCATACTTGATCTTTTTATTTTATTAAATACTATTCAAAAATATAATACTAAGTACCTATTCCAGGACGAGAGACGAACAAGCTAAATAAAAAAAAAGTAAAAAAAGGAACACCTTGATTTGTCAGGTGTGGGGTTCGAACCCACGCTCCCTCTCGGGAACCAGAGCTTAAATCTGGCGCCTTAGACCACTCGGCCAACCTGACTGTACAGAAACTCGCAAATTTAACAACAAGTCTCGTATTATAAAACAATTTGCCTGCGTTATTTTTGATCACCAATCACACATAAGCATATAATTTAAATGATTTATAAGTTAATAGAAATTAATTTATAACATTGTCTTGCTTAGTTACTGGTGCCACTTCGTCCCGTCGATAAAAAAAAACCTAAGAAAACTACTCGGAGGTATTAAAAAAAAATATATCTTGTCCTTTGATTTTTAGTTATTAATATCAATACAATAAATTCACGAAAACTTAGTTTTTGATAACTTATACCTATTTAAAACAATACTGGCGCCCTCTTGCGGCAGTATTGCAAACTTGATGAAGATCACTCTTCGACTGCGTACGATTAATATCGTGTTGCCTGGTAGTACATACACATGAATGTGAACTACTTAAACTTGCCGCTAGATGGCGTGGCTGTTTCGGAAATAATACGGTGGACCGTGACTTCACTTGCATGGTACCTGGATAAACTAGCCTATTTGCTTATCCAGGGCATAGGCTATTGTATAAACATCCAAATCCGTTTGATCGTAATTGCCTCAATTACGATCAAACGGATTTGGACAAACATCCAAACATAAATAACTTTCGGATTTATATTAGTTAGTAGGATGTTAGGTTAGGTACCTACCTACTGTACTCTAACTTAGGTACCCAAACTTTCACTAGCTTTATCAGGCTTATTGTACTGCTTTCAATTTGGAATATTTAGGACATTTTTTTTATGTTATGATAAGGTACCAAGACTGTTCTATTCTTTTGAAAAATAAACATTATTATTATTATTATTATTATTATTACCTACCTAATTTTCGATGTTCACCCATCAATATTTACCGAAATTAAAAACGATTATCATTAGACTTTATACATTGGTATAACATAAACCCGACAATCGAGCATCGATCATGTATGACGACTGTCTTTTTTTTGCATTCAAAAACTCAAAAAAATCAAGAACACGAAAAAAACTCTTTTATTTTATCATTTCTTCAATCAAATCATCGTAATTATCCCCAGAGCAACAGTTACAAGTGCCAGACTGAGGGTTGCGGTAGCAGCGCCATTACACCCTTCGGAAAAGCACTGACAGACTGTCTCCATGTGGTCCTCGTTGTCTGCTTTGTAGCAATCCTTGTTGTGGCGGATCCAGCCGCAGCCGCGCGTCACTCGTACATCAGGCTGATAGCCTTTATGAAGAACTGGAATTAAATTATGTCGAGTTACTGTCAGGGAAATTAAGTAATATTTGTTGTGCTTCAAGGGCACTAAGCAAGCCACATCGCGCCCAGTCCCCGACAGAAAACCAGCGCCGCACCGCACTTCGCCTATCCCCTAGGTTCGGTGTTGTGCGGCTCAATGCTGAGACGGAGACCTATTTCCATAACATGGCACAATGTTACCTATAATTGTACCCATTTATTAATGGGCTATTTGACAAGATTTTTAAAACCATTCTAGATTATTCAGTAGTGACTGTGGAACCCATAAAAGAATATTATTTTATTGGCCCTAAAAATTAAAATCAACAACACTTTATTTTTATACTGTCAAACAGCCTGGTATATTTGTCGTGGAGCAAACGATTTTCTTTTTGCTTTAGAGCAGGTGCACTAAGTTGTTGAGCAAATCGGTGATTTTTTTCGGATAAAATTATATTAGTAGGATTACGTGTTGAACTGCGCGCTCTACGGTTTGTGATCTGCAGCCAAGTACCTACTACCTAACCTACGATGGCAATTTCTGTAGTAGGTATTTGCTATCTCATCTAGCCTTGATCTTTACTTTAAGAAAAAAGATTCCGAATTTACTGGTTTTCGTCTTGAGCAGATTTAGGTTACCTACGAGTTAGTATTTTAAACGTAATGTCACTTCATTTTATCAGTATCAGAACATAAGGTCAAACTGTTGGCTGCTCTCGTTTTCTTACACACATATATTATATCCTACATATACAGCCATATAGGTAAACATAAACAGTCTATATAAACACATTATGATTTGTGTTTCGTCGTACCTATACGATAGACGATAACGTTGATAAAAGATGATCCTCCCAAAAAGTTTTCACTAAAGGTTAAACAAAGAAATTACTCTGATGCATCTGTCCTATTACTAACTAGCCGACCCGTGACAGACGTTGTCCTGTCAAATTTCAATAATCGAATAGATTAGATTGAATGGTTTTAGTCTATGATGTCAGATTTGTTACACACCAGCGCCATCTATAACAAAATTATCCCTTTTGCGTTTTTTTGTAATTTTGGGGATGTGTTTCATATTTTAAAGTAGTCTATGTTTTATTCGGGCATTATATCTACATCCACAGCAAATTTCAACTTAATCCGTTTTGTTGTTTAGGCCTGATTGAGGCACAAACATACATACAAACTCACAAACTTTCGCCAATTTTATTTGATTATGAGCTCGTCTATCTGAGAGGATGCCTACCGTACATTTTACAGTCGTGATAACTTTTCCTACGCGAATATAATATATTAGGGCCAATTCAGAACCAGCTTTTTCCGGAAACCTTTATCTGTGTTTATCCTCGTTATACAAACATTATTTAAAGTTATACGTTGTACCCATTAGGTTAGTCCTAAAGTGTACTAAACGAGCTCACAAAGGAGACACCTCGACTTTGGAGCAAGTGGCCACATCCTCCCTTATTGAGGGCAATGCCCACCGTCCTGTCCAGGAATGCGGACCACAATTTTAAATGCCTCCTAAGATAATGCTAGTACTTTAAACGATCGCAAGTAAAGATATGACTATTTGTATTAGGTCTGCTGATGAGATGTCAGTATTTTTGCGTGTTAATAAAACAGTTATTACAAAAAAAAAATTGAATAATCTTTAAAACAAGCTCAAACACTTTGTAACTCCATTCTCCATATATCTAAGTTTTCCATTCCACCCATACCACCTTCCATCTGCATCAGACCTTCTAAATGTCACCATCGTAATGTCACTACGACTAGAACTTTACGGGAACTGTATCAAGGATTGTGCATAACCATATCTCAACTTGCAGCTCTTCATTATTTGACGATTGATCTCTTCTATATTTGTATTAGTCCACCGTGTCCTAACTCGTTACACAATAGGAAAAGCTTGTAGCAATAACTTACTGGTCTGAACGATCTTCCTGCAGAAGAACTGATGGTGGTCTGCTGACACGACCCCCTGCCCGCAGGTGACGGCCGGCAGGAAGTTCGTCAGCGTATCCTGGTCGTAGATTGAAGGATCCAGGCACATGGAGTTGTTGTGGCTGTTGCAGTCGTAACAGCGGATGGACCATGCTGGTGGGGGTTATTGCCAAGAGGTTTAAATGGCTAGAGCAATTATGACATCGTTTTTGGATGAGGAGAAGTAGAAAAAGCTTCTGGGTAGATTAACCCTCGTATTCAAGAACGACACTATGAGAACGCATCACAGTGTACGAAATCTTTTTTCATAAAAATCACTTTATGTGTTGTGCGACACTGCATAGTGTGACTAGAGGCACATTGCCGTGTGCCTCTAGCCAAAGTTGAGCTCTAAAGGCATACGGTAGCGTGCGCCATAGTGCCGCTCAACACATAAAGTGATTTTTATGAAAAAAGATTTCGTCCACTGTGGGTGCGTGTTCTCATAGTATCGTTCTTGAATACGAGGGTAAGTAAACAGCAGTCATATAGAAAGATCTGATCCCCTCCAGGATTCACGGTATTGTGAGTATCAGAAAGGAATAATGTAATTTTTGTCTGCTCTTTCGTCGACATCCTTTCGATGATGAAGCTATGCTTAGCAATATCTGATACGGTCTGGTACTGGTAGTAGTCTAGATCAGTTGAGCTACCTACAGACTTTTTGCAACGGTCTATAGATAGCTCAACTATTCCTTATGTATTTTATAAATATTCTGTAATACATTATGTATTAGATGTTATTTATTTTTGTAATAATAGATCTGATACAGTCTGTATTTAGATTGATAATAATCGTTAGCGGTTATTTGGTTAAGCTGACCATTTCAGTGTTTTATGGAGCACGCTGAGGTCCGGCTAGTTGTTAGACCATGAAGGCCTTGGAATGACCATGAACTCTATCACCAAATCTGGTCACTATCTACTTTAGGGTTTTCGTTTCGCTCTTCTTATTAGTTCATTTATCAAAAGCCATTTTAAAGTAAAATGAGTACGAAATAATAATGCACGAAATACTAGATTACAAACAGATTTATTGTAACACTTGTAGGAGATGTTTTGTGAGCGATTTGTGGGTTATCATTATCACTTACTGGTACCTAAGTAAATATAGTCTTCGGTTATCAGTGCCTACACTGCCTACTAACCTATCGTATGATTTCTATAACATACCAGACTGGATGCAGATCAAAAACATCACAGCGACCACGCCATTTCCCGTGAACATTATTAATTTAAAAACAACACGAGCTTATAATCACACGAGCTAAATGAGAGGACGATACCAATGTACTGTTTGCAGTTTACAATAAAATGGAGATTTAGAACGGTGGCCGTATTCAGTGATCATCGATGTCGTTCGTCACTACGTGTCGAAACGATATTACACGCGCACCACAAGAAAAAAATCAGCACCGCAAAACAGAATAAAATAAATATTTAAGTGTATTTAAGTCCCTTACTACAAACGTGTTTTTTTTTTGCTGTTTTTCATAGATAATGGTACGGAAGCCTTCGTGCGCGAGACAGACTCGCACTTTGCTAGTTTTTTGTTTACAAATTACAATACATGACGGGGGTGGTGGAGTTCCCATAGGCGTCTAGACTAGATGTCTGGACTATAAGCAGACCTACGCATTAATGACGCAAGGTGGCCCTTTCAATTTTTTTGAATAGATAGCTCTATGTTCTATTATCTATGATTAGAAATTGAGAATACCCGTAACACTTCTGAATATACTACTCTTACGTGATAAAACTGGTAGTCTATGGTTATAGTCTATGGTAGTACTTTTAATTATTATTCTTGTCCTTGTTCGATTGGCACCACACTGGAGCTCGGTAGGTAGACCCCAAGACGTGTTTGTTACCTGATTCTTCTAGGCTTGGTCGCGTGGAATCGGCGTTGCTTCACCTAGTTCCTAAGACGTTTCAAAGTGATCCTTATGATTTTATTGAAATAAATGATTTTTTAATTTGAATTTTGAATTTATGCAATTGATATGTACCCAAGGAAAGATCGTAGTTTTAAGGCATAACAAGAAAGAAACAAAATGTTAAGTATAAGGAACCAAATATAATGTTGGCAAACAGTCATAGTTCACAGTAGTAAAAACTCATAATATACAATTTTCAGAGAATCTTTTTGTAATAGATATCATTAATATAATTCATAAAAAATACATTCTACTTAGGTGCTCTTAAACAAGCTAGTTTTATGATGATTTGTTGCTATCAAAAGCAACACATGTTTGAATTCATATCACGGTGCACCTTGACGATAGTTGAGTGGTTTTATCCCTAGATTTACAGCTAGGTTTAAATAATTAATAATAAGGTAATTTACAATTAGTATTGCTCATTTACAATAAAATACAACAAGACACTTATTGGTATTATAAAAAAAAGTCCGTCCGCGACTTCGCTCGCGTATACCCAGATAAAAAGTAGCGCATGCTATGCTCCACAATCTATATCAGTTCGTTTTGATTGAAACACAGTTATCCAAACTCCATTATAAATATTAGTAGGATTTGATTCTCATTTTCAGTCTTTTTTCACAAGCAGTTTCTTATCGCGACAAGAAGAGCGACAATAACTCCGAACTCTGCTATTTTGACGTGCGACGTCGCGTTACACATGTCACCGAAGCACTGGCACACTGTCTCCAGGTGGTCAGCATTGTCAGCTTTGTAACATTCCCTTTTGTGCTTGACCCATCCGCAGCTGCGGTGGACTCGGACTTCGTTGATCTTGTCTGGATGGAGGACTGGAAAAGTTAAAGGGTTTAAATACGGAAAGGATCATCGAAATACTACTACTGTTTGTTGCACGATTCTTTGGTCGCGAGGAACAAGTGATTCAGCTTTTGTTTATTTGTTAGGCGTTTTGTGTCAGGGGATGATGGAAGGCCATGGTTTTTCAAAAAAATGATTATAAATAAAAACCACTCTGTCTCAAGTGCTTTGTATCCTAATACAGTATGCTCGGCGAATCTAGGAGTATGCAAAGTTAGCCGTTTGGCTGCGCGGACGTTTTAAAACTAAAATCATTAATACTAAATTTGAAAAACAAGGAAGAACATTTGTATCTCCAGAATAAGCCTCTGCACGCACCGCTAATCAAACGCGGGCTTTTAATTCATTAGATTCACAATAGCTTTTAGATTGGTTCTAGAGTGACAATGGGCAATATTATACACCATTATACCCTCTGCGTATATGATTCCGAAGGATGACAGAACATCTTTTTAAAAAAAAACCAGCTGAAATATACAGTCTATTAAAAGGAGAGGGTTTCATTTCTTTTATCATTTTGATCGTCACTACATAGTATAAAGCAAAGTCGCTTAACGCTTCCCGCTTCCCGCGTCTGTATGTATGTTTACTTATATCTTTAAAACTACATAACGGATTTTGATGCGGTTTTTTTTAATAGATAGAGTGATTCAGGAGGAAGGTTTATATGTATAATAACATGCTACCCGTGCGAAGCCGGGGCGGGTTGCTAGTGTTTTTATAAAATGCAAAGGCTTTTTTTATTATCTTATCCAAATTAAGGACAAAAACACTATTTTGGCAAAACTTTTCGGAAACAGAAAATAAACGACGAAAAAACAGATCATAAAAACTACAAAAACAATGTTGAAATACACATTACTATACCAGGTATACCTACTCTAATAATGTGTGGGTTCTCTAGCTCTTGCCCGCTATTTTGCTCGCGTGTTAGGTACCTAACTAAAACACACGAAATCTAGACAACAAGATACAAGGCACAGAGTCATGTTAGTTACCTAGAATCTGCCTACTCTTGTTTAGTGATGACTAGTGTTTAGTGACCATGAGCCTTATTCCACCATGTGTCATGTGATTGCGATAATTATCTACACTCAATGGGTTGGCGTTGACAATAGCTGGATACAGTTTTGTTTGACAATAGCTGACAGTAGCTAGATGCAGTTTTTAGATCAGATCTATTCAGTACTTGCTAATATGATGACACTGATTCTTTCTTGGTGAACCTGGGTTCGATTGATGACAATTGGCCTTACGAGCAGAGAGTGACAGCGTTAATATAGCGTTGTCACTTTCGCACCGCGAGTAGTACTGTTTTCATATTACTTTAAGAGCTTGTGGTTTAGTCACAGACAGAAAGCTGGAATTGAAGTAGTTTTTCTTGGGTAAAGAGAAAGCAGATGACCTAGATAGAAGAACTATTATTTATCATTTGGTCTAAAAGTTTGGAAAAGCAAAATGAAATGGTATCGTGGTAGTTATTATAAAAATCTGATCAAGAGTGGCGTAGCAAGGTGCTACGTCGTAGCAGATTCAGTTGTTTATAAAACACTTTTAATCATAGAACTAAGTCTAGTTTCTTGCCTAGATCTTCTAGGTTTTGTCACGAAGAACAGGCGTAAATTCAACCAGTTTTAAGACTCAATTTTACATGATATTGGTGGAAAAGGGGGCATCCTTTGAAGATGTCAAGTGGGGGTAGTCCCACACTTTGTAGTAGTTATCATTCCATACGTGATAGGTTGCAAGGTTGCAATAAAAAGTAGCCTTTATGTAAGCTATTCCAGGGAGGCTATGCATATTCCAAGTTATATTAGAATATGTTTGGTCGTTAGGGCGTGATTAAGCATAAACATACAAACATCCTCACAAACTTCAAATTCAGAAATCATTTACTTCAATAAAATCACAAGGATCACTTTGAAACGTCTTAGGAACTAGGTGAAGCTACGCCGATTCCACGCGACCACGCCTAGAAGAATCAGGCAACAAATACGGCTTGGGGTCTATCTTTTTTTTCGATGATCCTTTCCTTAATACTATGTAGAGCTCCAGTATGGTGCCGATCGAACAAGGTGAATGCTTAAACATGAATAATAATTTTGTAGGATGATAGGACTACTTACTAGTCTGAATCATCTTCCGGCAGAAGAACTGTTTACTAATCATCTCGGGCAGACTCTTAGCGCAGTCCACGATGGGGATCAGAGCTTGCATCTGCTGTAGGTTGGTGTCGAGGCACGCTGAGTTATTGACGCTGCTGCAGTCGAAGCACTTTATTGATTCACCTGGAAATATTAGGAGTATAAATTCAAGATGGCAACTGGAAATTTCATTCACTTTGATTTAATATAATCTGTGTTGGCTGGGAGGTACCTCCATTTTCAATCAGTCCGGCAACATTCAATGATTCTTTTTACAAAAAAAAACAAAACGGTTAATGAAAACATCGTGAGGAAAACATCCCTCGTATTCAAGAACGACACTATGAGAACACGCACCCACAGTGGACGAAATATTTTTTCATAAAAATCACTTTATGTGTTGTGCGACACTGCATAGTGTGACTAGAGACACATTGTCGTGTGCCTCTAGCCAAAGTTGAGCTCTAAAGGCACACGGTAGTGTGCGCCATAGTGCCGCTCAACACATAAAGTGATTTATAGGAAAAATTATTTCGTCTACTGTGGGTGCGTGTTCTCATAGTGTCGTTCTTGAATACGAGGGTTAGTATTCTTATAAACAGCAACGGACTTGTAGTATATAATGCTAAGGACCTGTTTCACGTTTCACCATCTTCAAGTAAAGTCCTAGTAAGCTACTCGGCGATTACCAAAAACGAACATACCATTTGACATTTTTTTGGTAGTTTAGGCACTTTCATACATTAATTTAGCACTAACTGGAAAGCAACTAATCAACACTTTACATGAAGATGATGAAACAGGCCCTAACTACTGTAAAATACGGGCATGTACCAAATGTAGTGTTTGAATGTGCCTACTACAACCTTTTAGTCATTTTTAAGGATCTGAGCGCCTAGAGATCCGAGAGGATATCTACTGTACTTGGTACTTGGGGATTAAAGTGGCGACCTTGCATGAGTAATTCTTCTTGATGGGCATTATTTCTCTAGACTGAGTTGAAGGACTTTCGATCTAAAGCCGAGCTAGTGATCCAGATAGTTACTTATCATGTGTCTGATAGAACCAACACTGTCCCATGTAGGTAACTATACAATGTATTGTGTACGAAGGTTGACGTACTTTAATTAGACCAGTATAGGTACAGACAGCGTTATGTACTGACCTATACCTACTTAGTACCTGTAGGTAATAAGTATAGGTCATGTTGTCTTCTCTTTACACTTCATAGGTAGGTGACTTTAGCATGCCATTGCTAAACAACCAGTGACCTACTAAATACTAACTATAATCAGATCAAGTATAACTTGTAGGGACTTACTCGGAGTAGAATCTCTTAGATTTTTATAGTTTTGACAAACTATGTTTAATAAAATAATGCAAAATAATAATACATACATGGATTTGTGAAAATTATCGGCAGTAAAACACTTAAAACCACATGATTTATTTTCGAAGACATTTTTGAACGGAAGCGCCTGATATTAATATTCACGCAAAATATTCTGTTTTAACTATTTGAAAACCTTCAGGCTCTACTTTTTCAATTGCTTTTTGGCAAATTTTGTAAGAGCTAGTATTTATTTTATAAAGACCACAAAAGCTGTTGATCCTGACTAAGATCAGCAGCAGACTGTTGGTTGGTTCGCTGTATCTGAGCTTATAACTTGTATCTCGGCCATTGTGAGGTGACAAAGGGTGGAACCAGTGCAGTTCGGTTATAATTACAGGTAGGGATCTGCAGGATACATTTACAAAGGATCCGTAATTCACGGACAATGGAATTGGCACAAGAGATCCACATCGTACAAAATGATACCTACGATGATACGAGTGTTACATAGTGTAAATATAATATAGAGGTTTAAAAGAAATGGGATCACGACTGTTATCCCCAAGTACAGTAGACATCCTCTCAGATCTCCAGGCGCTCAAATCACTGAACATGTCTAAAAAGGGGTAATCAGAGGCATGTCCAAACATTACATTTGGTACATTCCCACAAGCCCGTCGCCGCTTAGGTATAAGAATGCAACCTGGTTTCCTCACGATTTTTTCTTTCGTGTTATAAATTTTGCAAACAGAAAAGTCCAATGACGCATGGCTGGGGTTCGAAGCTTCGAACCTTCGGATTGAAAGTCAGGCATCTTTCACTCGGCCAACACAGCTTATTCAAATGGTAGGTAGTGTAAAGAAAATGTAACTAAAGATCACACGATTCAGCTCAGCTATCCAGATACCATTGCAAACAGTCTATAGTTACCTCAACTGATCGAGATTACTACCAGTCTGAAGCGCAATTAATATTGCACTATGAAGTCGACCGAGATTTGAACCTACCAATTGAAGAGCTAACTTTTATCGAGTGTATCTATTTGATGTCTCATCTGTACATACAATCATTAAGTAGGTAGGAAGGTACGGTTGCCTGTTCGCCCCCGCTGCCGTGATAGGGAATTAACTTTGCTCGTATCCTGCGTACAGGCACAGGTTAGATAGGATACACTCGTACCTTGTAATCTGATACGGTCACAGGAAGTCGTGGATAGAGTTGTCTAGACTGGTCTACTTTATCCTAATATAATAGTGTTACTGCTCGACGGAGTCTCAAGTAGGCCATCTCTAAAATTTGGCACCCAGGACATGACGCGTGAAAACCCCGGATTTTAGAACACAGAACCCATATTCATTCCAAAATTACTGCTTTCTAGCACTAATAGTCTCTGAGCTAAGCTGCGGACGGACGGACGGACATGGCGAAAATTTAAGGGTTTCTTGTAGACTACGAAACCCTAAAACAACAGTTGAAAATGTCATAAAAACCCGGACTACATATGAAATCCCGCCCGGATGCTCCCCGGACGACCTCTAAACTAGGATAAATCCGGGGAAACCCGGACGGATGGCAGCCCTAGTCTCAAGGGTTTGATGATGATGAATTCTAGGATCACACAACACATGTACTTACTTTAATTTATTAGGTACTAGCTGACCCGTACCCGCTTCGCTAGGCGTCAGACATTTCTAATTGTGATGAATTTAGATAGTTAAAATAATAAAATATTATTAGTTATTGGTTATATGGCTATGGTATGGCTTGGATGGAGATGGGTATCACGCAAGTTGTCTCGCTGCTGGTCCCGTGAGGATGGTCATTGGTCGCCACGATTATATTGTCACCATTTTTTTACTTTCCGACTGGGTTGAGCACTGAGCAGCATGCCTGTAAATCAAATGTAGATACATTGACAATAAACTCATAAAAACTCGTACTGCTAGTTTGTCATACGCCTGTACAAAAGATCCTACCTAGCATGACCAACCTACACCTAGCCTGTGATTGGCGCACCAATTGGCGAACGCACAACTTCCCGCACGCAACTCCTCTCCTGTCCTCTAATGTAGGACGCGGCGTCTATCTTCATGATCATATGATCACCAGGATGCAGACGCAATGTTCTTTCCTACAGCCAATAGGTAGGTATTTGTGGACTGATCGATGATACTTAAAAATTAAAATACTAAACAGACAAAGAGTTTTTGGACTCTTTGGAAGCAGGTTAGCGGAACTTTTTGCTTCATATCTTGAAATGGATTTCCGCAGTTACTTTTTCTGCGGAAAGGTGTGCGTATTTTACCTAGGGTTGGACTCATGTTGGACTGGATAGTATCTTTGCAATTTTGAATACCGGAAAGGCTAGATTATCGAACCATTCCATACTTCTGGCTAAAATCTGGCTTAGAAAAAACGGACTGTTTCTGAGATTCTTAGTATACAAATAAAATATGAATATGATATGAAACACTGAATTTGATCTTGGAATCGATGGAAATACCAGATTTAGAAACCCTGTCCAGGGCTATATGCTTTGTGCTTATAAGCAACTAGCGACCCGCCCCGGCTTCGCACGGGTTTAATACATATAAACCTTCCTCCTGAATCACTCTATCTATTAAGAAAAACCGCATCAAATTCCGTTGTGTAGTTTTAAAGATATAAGCATACGTACAGACGCGGGAAGCGACTTTGCTTTATACTATGTAGTGATAAATAAAACATTTTTTTTAATCAAATTACTGGGATTATGTGTGCGCCAAATTCTTCGTGGAACTGATTTAGCAGTCCTTCACACAGCGCTATATTGTTCTTTCTTCAGGGACATCCTAAATCAGAACCTTAAGCCTAGCAAACCGAGAAAGAGAGAACCAATAAAACAATGATCAAAGCAGCTATATCTAACACTATACATGTCCAGATTAGAGATCGATCATCTAGTATAATACAGATACATTTTTTTTTGTAGTATTTTCTTAGTCATCGACGTTGAAAAATGCAAAATAATGAAGATAATTCTTGAATTACACAACCTTGGCATTCATATCAAGCTTCACAAAGCACCAGACAATTCAGGATGCAATTAATTAACCTAAGTGGATTTCCAGCGAAATGCGAACCTAATACGCCTAAACGAATTAGAAACGTTTGCGCAAAACCAGTGCAAAGCTGAAAACGCAGCCCTGATTCTTCACAACCTGCATTACGAAACGCTCCATAGGATATTTCCTATATCACAGTCAATTTGTCATTTGTCAGGTATTATAAAGCAATTGAATAAACGGTAGAGGCTAGGATATTAGCCGTGTACAGCAGTCCCGTGGTGGGTAAGCGTCTAGTTCAATTCCTGACTTGGTGGCAGCCGCGCGCGGCTCTCAGCGGGACTAACCGGAACAAACTAGTACACCGAAAATGGCGATCTGGATATATTGCTTTCTGGCTGTAACATGCAGTTTGCTACACCAAGGTAGGCTTTTTGTTATTTTAGGTATTTGGGTGCGGCTGGCACAGATCGCCGGTTGCGTTAACTTGCATTGTACGGATTCGTTTGGAATCCTTTCATGTTAGTGTGGCCTTTGATTCGGATGTTTCCGAGACCGGTAGTGGAAATAATTGGAGAATTAAAGGATGGTCTCAATGGGTTTTTGGTGATCGAATTGTACCTAATCAGTTGTTGTTTAGAAATAACAGACGGTAGACGACCTTTAAGTGCTCCTGGCGCTTAGATCTTTGAAGATGTCTAATGAGAGGAAGACAAAGGCACGTCTAAAAATTACATTTGCCTCATGGCCCTCATTTTGCAGTATATTCCGCATTCCGTGATCCTTATCAATTTCCTCACGATATTTTCCTTCACCGTTTTGAGAACATTATATTTATTTCATATAGGTTATAATTAACGATAAAGTATATTTAATTTGATATGCTAAGCTAATTAATTAACTATGCTAATAACCTTTGATAAAACCAATCATAAAACCACAATAACTACACGCCACTCGAAAATAAATCTAGATCAATCTAGGTTTTTGGCTTCTAAATAGCCACAAGAGTAGGTAAATGCAATCCCAACATCTTTATAACCAACGTAAGTATTATTAAAACCTGATAACTACGTTTGCGTAGAGTTATCTTTATTACAAACTTGAAATATCTTAAATACACTCAGGAAATGTAATTCTCAGACACATCTTTCACGACTACAATAAAATATTTAGGTACCAACTCTACAATTTCAGTCTTCTAAGACTATCAGTTTGGGCTATACAATGTACATACATGGATTATCAGTCTGTATTGGTATCCTTAAAGGGCTTAGCCCAAACTTATTTAGATATATTTATATAGATACCACGTCCGTTGATTCATCAGTTAGTCAGTTAAAGATCTTTAGATACTATAAATTATAAAACGGTTAAAATGATTCCTATCGCGCCGTAACTGCTTCAGCGAAACCGCTGACGATAGCTAGTATTAGAATAAACAAAACCTACTGCATACTATCACTGTATCACTATTTGTTTTTCGCTTGAATCTAGTCTAGATCTCCGAGAATAGATAAGTAGGTAGGTACTTACTTTCACCGTTTATCTTGAAAGATTTGAGATGCTTGAGTTGACCTTGACTTTGACCTAATTTTTGTTTTATTTCAGTCTACCTAAAATATTATAATATACTAACCCGGCGAACTTCGTATCGCTTTAGTATGTTAATTTCCCGTTCCCGTTCCCTTTCCCCATTTATTGAATTCATTTGTTACAAAAAATGTGAGAAATGAAAAATCGCTCTACCGATTTTGTGCAAACTACACATAAACCATCTACTGAATAGTCCGAACAAAGCCTAAACATTTGGTTTGGATAGGTGAGCTAGTTCTTGAGTTATAAAATAGATTTTATTGATTTAGCATTACTCGCGTGGTCAGTGTTACGGCGAGATTTAAACATAAACAGAAAACTTTCGCATCATAAGTTTATTACCGTATTTATAAAGTAGTTAAATCATTGACTGTGTAACACTTATTACGAGAAAAGCTAGCTCTCACTTCTCTGGTACCCTTGTCCCGGTAACCAGGGCAGATGCAAAAAATGTACCATAGACCACGAACCATGCCGTTATCGTTTTACGAGTGTATGACAGAAATAGATTTACAGAGGTAATTTCTATTTACGCAAAAGTACTGCCAGGTCATAAAGATATACACGCAGCAATGGGAATCGAATGACCACTCCTTAGTCGCTCAGGCGAGACGCCAACAATGCCTTATATGTGTAGGTTAGTATGAGTTTAACTAAAAAAATAGGTTCATTTTTGGAATAGGAAAAATGAAAATTAATTAATAGCACCTGGATGATAGAGTATTGCTCGGTATTTCATTGCCTGAAAATACGGATAAAACGACGTTTTCTAAAAATGAAACCTAGCTAAATGCCCTACTAAATTTCATGAAAATCGTTGAATCCGTTTCCGAGATTTAGATTATACATTACTAGCGACCCGCCCCGGCTTTGCACGGGTTTAATACATATAAACCTTCCTCCTGAATCACTCTATCTATTAAAAAAAACCGCATCAAAATCCGTTGTGTAGTTTTAAAGATATAAGCAAACATACATACATACGCGGGAAGCGGAAAGCGACTTTGCTTTATACTATGTAGTGATAATATACAAGAATTGCTCGTTTAAAGGTATTAGATTTCGAATGGAGTGTTAACGCAACAATGATTCTTGTAACACAATCGAGATAAATAAAAAATAATAGCGACAAATACCCGTTTGAAATATACATACAGTTAGCATGATATAAGCGACGATGGGCTTGCAACCTGTCATGGAATGTCAACTACGGAATGCAAAATATGGGCATGTGCCAAATGTAATATTTAGACGCGCCTCTGACTACCCCCTTTAGTCATTTTTAAGGATATGAGCGCTTGAGGATCTGGTTAGATGTATACCGTACCTGAAGAGCATCTATTTCATTTTTTGAAATAAGTAATATATAAACAAATGTATTCAACATGTTCACTTATAAAACTTGTCCCCAGGACTAGCAATAAACTGTTACCAATGCAACAGCCACAACGACTCTCGGTGTCTGCTAGACAAGCTGCCTGACTCGATGCGGCTGCCGTGCACCCAGAAGGACACCATGTGCCGTAAGATCAAGCAGGTGGTGGAGTTCGAGATGAACGGCATGCCGCCTGATAGCCGCGTCATCCGGGGCTGTGGCTGGGACGAGAGTAGTTACAAGGTAAGATACTAAAAAAGGAGTTCCCAAAATTCAATCCCTAAGGGTCCTTTCTGATGCATCGAGGGTTAAAGTTTGTTGAAAATAACTTCACATGGATAAAGTCACAGCTATAGGCTATGGCCAGACTTGTTAGAACTTACAGGCCAGGCAAACTAGATAGCTTCACATCCACTCGAGTAATACCAAGAGGTCACTAGTTCATACGGTAATTTCGTATGAACTAGTGACCTCTAGAGACTCTAGAGACGGGAGTTTTAGGCCGCCTAAAGGCATCTGTAGAAATACTTTCTGATATCCCTTGAGATGAAGATTCTGAAGATCCATGAAGAAGGTCCACTGATTGTCAAATTTCCACATGTTGCTTTGTAGTTGTGACAAAGGGGATGCCCCTTTCAAAAACGTATCTTCTCTTCCAGGGTCGCTGCTACCAGCGCTCCGGGTTCGGTGGCAGACAGGAGGTATGCTCGTGCACAGAAGACGGATGTAATGCCGCCAACATCCCCGTTGCGGCCACCACACTGATGCTGATCATATTCGCACTTCTAAGGTTTTATTAGACCAAGCAATAGACCAAAAAGTAGATAACAAAAGGAGAGAGATCTGGTTAGATTCAATTACACGCACAAGGCGAAGAATTCAATTCAAAATAAGATCTGACGTATTGCTTCAAGTTAAATTAGCAATAGGTAAAATTATAGAGTCATTCTTATGATTAAATTGATGATCCAATTGAGCAATTGATAATGCAAATGTCGTAAGCACCAAAAGCAATGTGATAACAATAACTGCAGAATACCATTACATTGCAGAATTACATGAATACCCATTGTTACCTACATAAAGATCCTAAGGAAAAAAGCCCTTCAAAACCTTAGCTATATTATGTTGTGCTCCAGTCAATGTGTGAATTTCCAAGTGTGAGTTATGTCATATCTATGTAAATAGCGATAATACGCTACTGTTACCTTGTGGCATGTACATAGGGTTATCTTTAAACTGTTAAACGTATTAAAAGAAAGATTTGAATTCTCTTTTATTCCTTATGCCCAAAAAACCTTGGTCCTACCGGTTAAATCATTTCTATACTGGTATCAATTACACTTATCGGTGGTTTCCGCTCTGCAATGAGAGGTTTCCTGGTGTTCCTACTCCTAGGTCATTCTACCAGCTGAGTGGGCCCGGCCTGTCAGATTTTGTACTTGTCGTGGAGTGGTCGCAAGTTGACATGATGAACGCGTTTGTACTCTTGTTGCTTTGCGGGTTATTTGATTACGGTGAGTAAGATTTTGTTTCAATTGGTTTTGATTAGGCAGGCGAGTAGCTTTGTTATAGACATACAGAGTTATTGATAGCAATTAGGTCAGTACAAGATTTGAAGCCTTGATTCAAAGAAATAGATTTTTTATTCTTAGAGCACCGAGAACCATAAATTTATATGTGAACACCGTCAATTTATTTTACTAATATTATAAATCCGAAAGTTTGTGAGGATGTTTGTTGAATGAATCTTAGAATATACATAGCTTATGTCCTGGAATAACATATAGGATATTTTTTATCCAGGTATCGGCCGCTTACAAAAGCTATGTAGGTTATATCTACCTATGTACCTACATATAATCTTTTATTACCTATATAATTTTAAATACGAGTAGCTACACCGATGTACGACATGATTCGAGTGGAATAATATAGATTGTTATTAAATCTTGCTAATACAGAGTTGTGAGTATGTAAATCTATGATAACTGTGCCAATACTTCAGATTCACACATACCATGTTAGTTGCAAGTGTGCTTATTTTCAAACCTATCAGTCCATTATTTTAGGAGAATAGGGTAGGTACTTCAGCAACAGGAAATCTGGTGTTTATTTTAAATTGTCTGATTGCTTGCATTAGGCAATATGGGGGAGTATCTAGGGCGAATAGACAAATAGATCAGCAATGGTTTGATCTGGATAAAAATAAATTGTAGGCAGATATTCTATACTTAGATCTATTCATAGGGAAGTGTTTGGACTGCACATCCAACTCTCACTAATATCGAAAGTTTAAAGATTATACGTAGTACTCTAAAAAAATTGGCAATTTAAAGCTTAATATTTCACAAACGGGTCCCTTAAATAACAGTGTTTGTGTCGCGGGTGGCCAAATTTTAAACCCGGTCTACAAATGAAACCCCGCCCGGACGCTCCCCGGACGCCCTCTAAACTAGGACAAATCCGGGGAAACCCGGACGGATGGCAGCCCTAGTTAGAGATCTAGTTTAAGTACCTATCAAAATAGGTATTTATCTTTGTAGAATAAAATACTTTGATATTTTTTTAACCGACGAAAAACGGAGGAGTTTTTTTTATGTATGACGCACATAACTTTTTACATATAGTACGATTTTGATAATACTTTCTTTTATTTTAAAGGGCATAACTCGAAGTTGGTCCTTTATAAATTTGAAAAAAAAAATGGATGATTGATTGTTCACTCACTGATTGTAATATTTGTAATGTATACATATTACTTTTTACAGAGTAAACCGGTTTTGATATTTTTTTATGATAATTCTAATGGATTGGGTATTTAAACTCCGAAGGTGGTCCCATAATTTTTTTTGTTTGGTTGGAACATTGGATTCGGTTTTATTTTTATTTATTAAACGTAATTATTATTTATTAGTCAAAAATGATCAACGACTAGGGCCGGTATTACTTCTTATAAGTATCTGTCAGTAAAAGAAAGTAACTCGGTCAACTATCGTTGACAGTAGATAAGGTACTCGTAATTCTCAAATGTTGTTTAGTATCTTAACGTAATACCAAAATTACAAGTTTTTAAAGTGAAACCCTGTTTTACCGGTAGATATTATGAGATATATCTTAACAATTTGGAAAGCATAGGCACACTGGATTTCCTTTTGTCCTCTAGTCAAGAGAAGGCCCGTGTACCTACATATAACTTTGTATTATGGCCTCTCTCAAAGGTTTGCTGGTAGAAAACTCTTTTAGGGTTTTCTGTGTATAATAAAATATTAAAGTAAAGTAACTCTTACATGGCACACGGATATCTAATGTACTTAAAATAATATAGGTTTTTAGCAACGTAGGTAGAAAAGATTTGTTGCGTTTGTCGACGGAAGACAAGACAAAAACAATATTTTAATGTAGAATGTAGCGACGGAGACATACATTTTAGACAGAAGGAAGTGTGCAAACTTCTCTTTATAATTCTTGCGATGGATTATTGTTAACTTATTATATAAACTTTTTTGTCTACTCTTCAAAAGACAAACACTCTATGACCGTTATTCACAGGTTCCTCGATAATGTGTTACGAATGCAACAGTGCGACGAACTCTATGTGTGTCGAGAGAGTCCTACCTGAGGTCCTGAAGAGGAACTGCTCAGAGCACGACCGAGGAATCACCCACAAGCTATGCCGGAAGATCATACAGCACGTGGACTATGGGGTGAATGGAAGGCTGCCAGAGAGTAGAGTTATCAGGAGCTGCGGATGGGATGAGTCTAAATACAAGGTGCGGTTAAAACTAATTTATTTCGCTCATGACAGATTATGGAGTTTAAACCAGTCAAATGTAGTTATTTGAAAATCGCGTAGAAGAATACTTGACACAGACATGAGATAGAAAATTGTAGCCATAAATGCGTGTACGATTGTTATAAAATGAGTAGGTTATACAAAAGTGAAATAATACATAAATAAATTCAACTGTGAGAGGAAAGACCTTATTTAATAAGATAAACTTTTTGTTGGTGTGTGAGTATGCGTTGTACATGTACGAGTATAGTATTTGGGTGTAAATTAAAGTGTGTGGGTATGATGTACCTACCTATGTCTGTACAAGGTACAACTTCGAACCCTGCAGCGCGTTAAATTATTATTTATTACTTCCAAATATTTGTGCTGGGGTTGCGGTACTATGGTACACTATTCAGGATATTCAGGGTATTCAGGGGTATTCAGGGGTATTCAGGGTATCAGAAACATACCCCCGTATTCAGGAACGACACTATGATACCACATAAAGTGATGTTTATGAAAAAAGATTTCGTCTACTGTGGGTGCGTGTTCTCACAGTGTCGTTCCTGAATACGAGGGTATGTTTCTGATACCCTTGATAAAAGTAATTCTTGTATGAGTCAATACTCAAGCATTTATGTGTCTCATAGAAAGCATATTACACTTTGAATTTACCTTGAATATATAAGGGTCAGGATTCTGTGGGTGTGTGTGACTATTAGGTATAATAATAATAATTATTTATTTTAGGGTAAATGCTACACTCGGGCAGGCTACGGAGGCCGACAAGAGGTGTGCTCTTGTACCACCAACTACTGCAATGGGGCTCATCACCTCACTAGCGAACGCATTGTAACATCGACTGTTCTAATGTTCATAGGATTGAAGCTTTTTAACTAGTTTTATTTTACGATTTTATAAAATTAGATATATTTGCTAGGAAATTAGAAAATTAAAACTCGATAAGTTTCGAATAAATGATTGGTACGTTTATTTTACTTTTGTTTCTTTTTACGTAAGTACCTATATAAATAAATATAGGTAAAGTAAAATATACCTACTAGAAATTTTGGGTATTTATTTAGGTATTGGTATTCAATGTATCAGGAGCAGTTCAAAAATGATATGAAAACTGTATGGAGATTTTAAATCAAACCGCATTACCCCTTCCATAGATCAGAAATTTTGAAAAATGACATAAAATAACAAATGAAGCAAATCATATGGTTCATTTCAATTATTGGCAAGTCACACATCATACGGTTCTCATTGAAACTAGTGAAAAGATACTATAATGATAAAAAAGAACTAAAAGAACTGAATATTTAGGGAATAAGGAAGCTTCTTTATCATCTAAATCGAGTGGAAAGTTCAATTTATACGTAAGAATAAGACAGTAAAATATTTTTGACAATCAGCTTTGGGCGTTAGAATTTTGATAATGTTTTAGAAGAATATCATCCCCTGGCGCATGATACGGGCTTGAAAAACTCGGTAAGTACACTAAAATATGATTTTCTTATGTACTTATTCATCCAAGACATATATTTCCACCAAACCACGTACAATCCAACGCACAGTAAAATTCGTATAAGCTCTCATCAAAAAGGGATGCGCAGAGAAAATTGCGGAAAATTACGATTTTTTGGGTTTAATCTTAGGATCCGGCACCATCTAGATTCGGAAAATTGTTTTATCATGTCACTATGGAAAAGGATTTTGATTGAGGCAGTCAAAAAAGTTCGAAATAAAGTTTTTTTCCGCTTATATATACTTAATACAGACTCAAAGATCATAGACGACTAGATCTAACAAACTTAAGCGAGTTGGAATCTTTTGGCCCAAAAAACACTTAAACTCAACATACGTGAAAGGTAAAATTTCATCGTAAAAAAATCCGCCATATTTAGAGCATTCTTCGTCCTCCATCTGGATTTTATTATTCTGCAAATATCCTACACATATTGTCTGCAAAATAACCGTTTTCTTGTAACTATTGAACATTTATTTGTTTATAACTTCATAATTATCTTCAGTAGATGTGTTTATAATACTATCAAATAGAAAATTGATAAAATTTTATTGTTACCGTCAGCCAACAGGAAAAACCTGAGTACATCCTCATATTTATCATTCTGTGGATTATATTTTACTGAATTGTACCCGTGTCTTCGCTTGAGTTTATTTTGCTTTGATTATCAGCATGAGTCTTATGTTTAGATGATTTTAGGTACCCGTGAGCCCGATGCAAGAGTATGGAGGCGGGGCGAGCAAGCAGGGGGAGTACCGCGAAGAACGCCATGAGTACCAGGCGCAGTATGTGATGCAGAAGAGCTATGGTGAGCAAGTTTTCTCTGAGCTTTTCTTAGGGCGCCTTTAAGACAGCCCTGCATGATGACTCTGTCTGTGCGCTTAGTTGCAACAGCAACAGACTACTGTCTCTGACCTTGCCACCTTACCCCTGGCAACAGCGTTGCATCGGTTGTCTTTAAATGGTAGCGCAATTCTGATTTGGAACTACTTGTGTAAAGGTTGCTGGGCAAATGGATATGGTCTTCTTTAAAATACGCGCTTTATCTTTTCACCATCGCTTTTAAGAGACACGACACAAGAGAAATATGAATGGTGATCTGGTATTACGGTGGCTCGGTAATGTTGGCCTTGCGTTGCGACGGATGGACGGATGTAAATAGATTTTGCTTCTTAAATATGCCAAAGAAAGATTCGTTAGTGATGCAACTTACTACACACTTGTTATTTTCCTGTTAAGCCAATTTTATCAATATGGCGTCGTTGGCGGCGACTTCATAGAAATCAGATTACGCATTTATGGCATTGTAAGTATTATGGATGAATCCGGGGTTGTAAAAACTAAATTAGCAATTATTTTATCTATATATCGCTAACATGTGCTGTAACTCGTGCGGATAAACTGCATTCAAGTTGTATTTTTACATATAAGTAAGAAATAATGCAATGCTACTGGAATTACGTATAAAATACAACTATATTTTTTTTGTACAGGATGCTCCAGCAAAGACACGTCCGACCAAAACATGGCGACGTACTGCCGCGTCGCCACAGGCATTTTCGAGGCAACAGCTTCCAATCAACAGTATCCAAACCCGAGGTAAAGTCGTCCGATTCATCACGCCATTATTACCAACCCTATCGAGTTTTAAATCAAATGAAACTTCCAGGTACAACAACCCCTCGGCGCCTACGTTCAGCTCGCCGCCGAATTCTCCGCTGGTCGGACTTGTCTTCGATCCATCCTCGCCCAACTACAGCGGCCCCGGGATGATAGGCGACCGAAGCAGCGAAAGACGCCCTCAGAGCTGGTCAAGCCAAGAACCTATCGGCACCGGAGCCAAGAAGAAAATAGTCAAGAGCCAGGAGAAACGCAGCGCTTACGCAGACCCCCGATACCAGGACAAATACAAGGACAACGACACCGACAGAAAGAAAGATCGAAACTTGACATCCGAGTCTACTTCCAGCTTAGACTTCTTCGCAGAAGGAGAGAGAATGGTCTCAGAACTCTGCAATATACCAGACCCTAGAACCGAATCTACAAACAAGCAAAATCAGAAATCAATGAACCAAGAGGAGGATAAGAACAAACCTTCTACATCAAACTCTGCTGAGATTCTGCTAAACGTTCTCGATAAGATCGTCATCCATGATCAGATTCCTAATCAAATCGTTCAGTTGGCTATTGAAGCGTGCACTGACGCAGAGAATATAGCCATCGCGCATCACAACAGACCATGCTTCAAAAACATACATTCAATCTGTGCGAAGACCAGATCCAACGTCCAGAAACCAGACAGTGCTGTAGCTAATCTACACTCGCAGGGCATACCGTGGGTCATCAAGAACTTTATATTTTCCTTTGTAAGGATCTTAGATGGATGGAAAGGTGTGAAGGAGCTACTGAGTGAAAAGCACGAGACGTTTTCCAGAATCGAAAACAAATATTACAGCCCTAACATCAGGGAATGTTTCGTGCAGTGGCAAGCCGTAACTAAGGAGATGCTGACGCACATTTACAAAACTTTCAAATGTCTCGACCACGGTTTTACCATGGAACAGAAAAGTTTTACACATAATTATTACGCAACTAATTCTGCCGCTCCTCGACATCAAGGTCAGAACAAGTTTCAGTCTACAAAAGCTCACGTGAGTACTCCTAGGCCTGTCAATGCCTCCCCGCAGCCCTTCAACGCCGTGCAACCGCCGTGGGTTCAGAACCAAACCCCATCCACCTCGCATGGTTTCAACGAAGTTCCTTGGCCGGTGAGATCGGGAGTTACTTACAAGAAGTTCCCTGTGGTTCCACCGTCTAACTCGCATAACTTCTACCCATTAAGCGACCAGAGCGATCTAGAGGCCTATCAGAAATCTCACTACAAATGCGACCCGTGCTCTGTCCGTGAAGCCAAACCTCGGCAGTCTTGGACAATCACTAACGTTCCTGACTTCCGTGCTCTCGAGAACATGTGCCACGCGGACCAACGGGAACTTTACACCCAGTTGAAGCACAAGATGGATGCAGAACTCGGTAAGGCACCCGGACAGCCGATAATGGGGAACGTGCCGTGCGATTTGTTGCAACGTAGAGACATGGAACTCAAAGCTAAGATGATACCTTTGAGCCATGTTGAAAAGAGCTTGATTCCAAGCATGGCGACTGCAGCAGAGATGCGTGGATATTCGCAGAAAAACAACAGTTGCGGCGACACAAAGGAAGAGGCTGATTTTTTTGCGGCGTGGGGTCAGATTTTACAAAAAGAACCTGAATTTATAGCTCATCACGGTCACAGCGTTCCGATTCCATCAAACGTTGTGATTGCGAATAATATATCTGGCCCCGTTCAATTCATTGACACTGAAAATGATGAGTACCATGAAATGTCCAAAGTTTACATGAAACCTGGAAGTTACAAAGTTCCAATAAAGCCTTCGGATTCTATTCCACCTTTTATACAAGCTTCTCCAGATGTGGCTTACGACGCTGTTGTGGCGGAAGATTTGAAGATCAAACCTCCGTTCCCACCCGTGACGCTAGCGCCGCAGCCAAAATACAACCTAGAATCGTGGCCCTGCTTAGTGTCCAGACGCACCGAGGAAATGTTTGTCGATGAACCTAGACAAGCTTTTCCATGTTTAGACATGAGGCCCATTGACACCTTTGACCTTTTCAGTGCGTTGACATCAGATCGTGCTTGGGAAGCTGCAAAGCAGTCTGCTCCCAAATTATTGGACTTTCTCCACGATGGATCCAAATCCGACACTGCACGCTTGTACGACGCTCTGGGGCTAAACACTACTGATGAATTTGCCGAAGACTTTAAGAATATAAAGCTTGGAATAGAAAACAGTGAATGGCCCAGTGGGTTGACTGCAAATCATTTTCTGTCTAAAGATTTGACTAGTTTTTGGAACCAGTCTATGAACAAAGACGACTATGTGCCCAAAGATCAGAGCGTTTTCTCAGAAGAGAATAAGATGAGGCATGAATCTGAAAATAAATCTTTTGACGATGACCCTATAGAAGCACAAGATACCAAATCTGATGAAGTAAAAGAAACAAGATTTAACAACTTTGATCATTCGGGAAATTACGTGAGAGATGAAAACCAGAAGAAAACTAACAAATCCAAAGTGACTGCATCCGGAATGTGGTATCACCCAAAGAAAAAGAAGCCTTTGCAAGTCAGCACTGTAAAGAAATTTGAAAATATCATTAACAATTTGTCTCAAACTAATGAAGCAGCTTTCATTCAACATGATATGGATATCAGAGTGGTGAGAATAATATTTAATTTATGCGTAGTTCGCCAAAATTACCAAATGTATGGTGACTGGTAAAAAAATTAATTACCTCTGGGTAAAAACGATAGTGGCCAATAGTGTTGGCTCAATGGAATGTTTAAGCATGCCTCTTTCTTTTTAGACATCTTTAAGAACCTAAGCATCTGGAGATCTGAAAGGATGTCTACCGTAATTGAATTACAGCAGCGACTCTATTACATTTTTTTTTCAGTTCATTTCTTATAACTTTGTCTTATTTATATTTCAGGCTCCAAGATTCTATGAAGTGGTGAAGTATCCTATGTGCTTACATGACATCTCAACCAAATTGAAAAACTCATCTTACAACGAATATGAACAAGTTGTTCAAGATTTTAGACGCATTTTCAATAATGTCAGACTTTATTTGAAGGTAGGTACGCTTTGTCTATTGATATATTTTTTTAATTAAATAATTAATAAACATAATTGGTGTTATTTTAGTTTAAAAGCAAGTAGAAAACCATAATTTAATAATTTCTAAAATAATTCCTATAACTCGTACATATTTTGACATCGATACAAGAATATCATGATCTGGCATGGTGGTAATATTTTGCTGATTTTTTCAGAGCTATCCAGATCAGGCTATGAAAAGGAACGTGAATAGATCCGCAAATGAATTTGAGAAACTGTTGAATGAAGAATTTCTTGATAAAAGTGACTCCAAAGGCAAATCACAAGAGAACAGCGAAACTCACGACAAAAAGGATGATAAAGATAAAGGTGTTGATCCTAAAAGCGAGGAAACAACTAAGAAAGAGAAAACTGGAGACGACAAAAAGTAAATGGTTCGTGCCATGTTAGTCGAATCATTCATTAGGCGATTTGGAACATTTTTTACTCTAAAAGAATACCTAACCCATTACAGAAACATCTTGTTGTTTCGCCATTTAAATTTTTCTAGTATTATTTTTATTTATTTTGTTTTTGTATTTTGCTTTTACTAAAAACATCGAATAAGACTTAAAATCGTAACTCTAGTTTAAATACTGATCTCACCATCTTAGTATCTCTATAATAGGTAAAATCTATATTCTAGTCAACTTATTTTTCACACAAATGTCAGTGAAGTCATCGGATCTAGTAATTTGTAAGATGTATCAATTTGTAATGCTTTGTATAAGTGCTTGCCAATTTAAATTGGCTACAAGAGCTTCGTTGAAGAGAAGCATTTTTCTTCTTACTCCTTTCTTTTCATGATTCGTTTTTAATTTGTTTTCGTAACATTTTTCTTCATTTCTCATTGATATTTAATTATCTATCTATACTGTTGATTTTGTGTGCAGAAAAACAAATTTATGTTTTGAAGCGACGCCAAAAAAATAAAGTCGATTACTTATTCCAGAGTCGGTCCATGTTAACCTATCAGTCAATATTAACGGATAAACTCAAAAAATAGATATTAGTTCTTTTTTATCTCTATCTGTGATGTATGTTTAGGTAAAAGTTGATAATTTGAATCGTTTTTCACGTTCAATTACTCGTGTGTGATTCTGTTAAATGCTGTAAATAGTTAGATACATCTCAATGTAAAAACTTAAGTTTTTCAGTACTTAATTATACTTGAATCGTTACATAAAATTACCTACAACAGTTTCGGATCACAAGAAATAATGACGATGACCGTACAAGATTCAATTTAGTCGTAAGAGTTGAATAGATCATTTGATATTATTTCTTATGGTTCGGAAGCCTGCGCTCTACCAGCAGACTAACATTAAACCGCAGCCAACATTTTTTAAACCAATTTGTTCGTTTAATATGTTTCACATTGGTATTTGAATATTTTTTAATTAATTTTTGATCCCATTTTACCTGCCATAGAAATAAGCGAATTTAACGTCTCGATTCGATCGCCTTTCGGTTACAGTTCAATCTTGAAAGATGTTGTTTTCAAATTCAAAATTTTAAACTTGAATTTGATGACGTTCGAGTTAATTTTAAGTATTCATTAAGTTGTGATTTTATTATTTAACTTATTTACCCTAAAATTATGGCAAGGAACTCCTATGATAATAAAAGAGTTGTTTTATAAGTTGTGGTTTACTTTATTTGAGGTAAACTACCTAGATGAGGAACTAGGCAGAGTAAAATTGGAGGAAACAAGGTTTTGCATTGTCAGGGCTTTCCTCGGGCAAACACGCACGATTTTTAAAGGTAAAGAACATAAAGCATGCGTCACATTTTCAAATCCCATAGTTCACAAAATCATACAATTTCCTAAGTAATTTTTCACTTTCCTCGAAGCATTGTTTTCTGATTCAACTTACAAATCGATCGTGCTAAAAGGATATTACTATTAGCAATTTCGCTTTCTATAGTGGATATCTATGTTAACATAATGTGCTATGTGGTTTCTCCGCAAACACTTATTGAATCATGCTGGCTGCGGATGGCAATGCATACTAATCACTTGGGTTTTTGCTGTCTTTATACTTATCAATCAGAAATAGCTGAGCAACCATTGTGAATTGGTAAAGTAACCCTTTTAGACATCTTCAAAAGGATTGAGTGCTTGGAGATCTGAGAGGAATCCTACTGTACTTGGGGGATTACAGTCGTGATCCTATCTAAACATATAATAAAACTGTAGAAGAGTTCAATTCTGTACATTGAATAAAAACGAAAAAAAATACTCCTAGGGGTCTTCATACAAGTAACACAAGCCAACAAAAACATTTTGAAATTTTTGTCTGTCTGTCTGTCTGTCTGTCTGTTGTGCGACTTTTACGCAAAAATTACTGGACGTATTTTGATGAAACTTTTTTTGTTATGTAGCTATTAGTCCTCGGCAACATATAGACTACAATTTTGGAAGATCGGAATACGAGATGAGGAACTATAGTGGTCTGGGTTTGGGTAATCTATAAGGGATATTAATATACTGCTTTAGGCAATGTTGGTTAACATGCTGTCGACAATCGAAAGAAAAGGAATAAAATAAAACCGGCCAAGTGCGAGTCGGATTAGCGCACGAAGGGTTCCGTACCATTATCTATAAAAAACGGCAAAAAAACACGTTTGTTGTATGGGAGCCCCACTTAAATATTTATTTTGGGTACGGAACCCTAAAAAAGAATTACGAATTATACATTAGTCTTCTATATGTATAGATATAATAAAGCTGTAGAAGAGTTCAATTCTGTACATTGAATAAAAACGAAAAAAAATACTCCTAGGGGACTTCATACAAGTAACACAAGCCAAAAAAAAACATTTTGAAATTTTTGTCTGTCTGTCTGTCTGTCTGTCTGTCTGTTGTCAGGCTTTCACGCAAACACTACTGAACGGATTTTGATGAAACTAATTTTGTTATATAGCTATTAGTCCTAGGCAACTTATAGACTATAATTTTGGAAGATCGGAATACCAATTGTGGAACTATAGAGTTCTGGGTTTGGGTAATCTATAAGAGATATTAAGAGATATATATCTGCTTTAGACAAAGTTGGTCAACATGCTGTCGACAATCGAAAGAAAAGGAATAAAATAAAACCGGCCAAGTGCGAGTCGGACTCGCGCACGAAGAGTTCCGTACCATTATCTATAAAAAACACGTTTGTTGTATGGGAGCCCCACTTAAATATTTATTTTATTCTGTTTTTAGTATTTGTTGTTATAGCGGCAACAGAAATACATCATCTGTGAAAATTTCAACTTTCTAGCTATCATGGTTCATGAGATACAGCCCTGTGATAGACAGATGGACTGACAGACCGACAGACCGACAGACCGACAGACAGACAGACGGACAGACGTACAGATGGACAGACGGACGAACGGACAGTGGAGTATTAGTAACAGGGTTCCGTTTTTACTCTTTAGGTACGGAACCCTAAAAAGTAGGGCTATCTACAAAAATAAATGAGATGCCATCAAAAACATCTTAATTAAGTTATTACGTAATTACGTAATAACATAAGTCAGAAGGACCCTTAAAGTAGGGACTGAATAAATTAACCGACTTGGTATTACATGGATCTCACTACTTTTTACGGTAGAAGAACTGAGTTGCGTTGCGAGACTTGGCTTTTTTACAAGTTATGTTTTTGATGGCATTATATATTCCCGATGAAAGCTATCTAACGAACGAGGAAAATAATCAGCTTGCGTTTGTTATTTGTGACGTTTTAACCGAGGCTTTTGTTAAGCAGCTATTTTTGGGATACCGAGTTGCTTAGTTATTTCTGATAATGATCCACCATTGTTTGAGTAATTTGGGCCAGAATGAATAACGGAGAAATGAATAAAAACCGGCCTTGTTCTCGAAACAAAAGTGAATCTGCATACAACACAACACGTTGTAGGGTAAGTCTTGAATGTTTGAGGAAATGGGGCCAAAGTGACTAAGGTGCCCTTGCATACCAACATGCGTTGGGGTAGCCAAATCATCTCGCATAAAACACTGATAACTTAAGAAAAACTAGTGTTTTCTGCACATTTGTAAAGCTGCTTCGGTGAAGGTTGGTTGGTTACATTTTTAGCAGCTTTTCGGCTAGTACTTTACTTGGTAGGTACCTATACCTACCTCCGTACCAGAGCGGAGTCGTAACGAGAGTCGTTAAAAAAATCGATCTAACAATCAATTGCCGTGTTTGTCTCGCTAAAACCAGCAAATAGCTTAACCGATTTGACTGTTTTTAACACGCTTTTATAAGCTTGGGTTGTATGTATGTAACGGAATCTTTGAACGTGATTTTGACCTACTTCAAAACGTCGGACTAATTTGAAACTTTGCATACTTATCAAGGATCCATGTAAATACAAAAAAAATATAGCGTGTTTTTTAGTTTTTAACTATATTTTTTATTTTTGTTGTGTTTTTAATTACCAGGATAAAGTTTATAGGGACAAAAAAAAATTAAAAATTGTAAAATTCGGGAAAAACTGAAAGTTCTTATTTATGGGATTATTTTTTGGACAAGACAACATCTGTCGGGACAAAGTAAATAAGCTAGTATGTCATTCATAAGACATTAATTTCCTAATGTTATTTTACCATCGAGTTTCCCTGCAGTGCAAACATTATTTTATACCTACTTTTATGCTCTGCTCTATCCGATCTACACATTGATCAATAAAGTTTGTGAATTTTAGATAAAAGTAAGTTTAAATGAAATTCTATTCACCTTGTAGTATTCGCGTATTGTATGGTAAATAAATTCGATAGGTATTAGAAAATAATATCAATGGCGTATCCGAGAAATTACGTATTATTAGATAACTAACCTCAATTTCCTGGATTGATAAATTAACGCGTGCAAAACGGACCGGTCGGAACTAAACCGCGATTGTAACGATTTTAGGAGAAAGTCAACGAAATCAATCTGTTGGAAGAGCGTTACATCTTGACTTCAGTTAACCGTGGTCATCTGACGACACAACTACAAACCTTTCAACTGTTGTTTTAAAAAAAAAAAAAAAATCATCCGCTAAAACTTCGCGGTGGGCGCCGGGTCCGTCGTCGCCCGCCCACCCCTAAAGTGCAAGTTTATAAAAGTTTGTTACTACTAAACTTATCTTAATATATATACAGATAAATCATCTTCATCATCTGTTGATAAAAATAGTGCTAGATACAAGTGTAGTGGTATAAATTATCATTCGAGTCGAAAGAGTAAGTTTATTTATATTTAGCGAATTGGAAACGCAATAGATACGCACTATTTACTTACGCGTGGCTACCTAAAATATTTTATTATTTTACACTCTAACTGGAAAAGATAGCAATAATTTGTGCAATAAACTAATAAACGAAGTCGTTTATTGAGTGAACAATGTTTATTTGAATGGAATGCTTGATAAGTTGTAATGAGTGACAATGTTGAGGACTCGAAAGTCAGGACTGTTGGTACAATTAAGGGTTAGATCAGTGGCGGATTTACACATTTGCCGCCAGTAGGTTTTTTTTTTTTTTTTTTTGGAGTTAACTTTAGCTGGAAGCGCGGCGCTAATGGGATACGCGTTGCTTCCAGCAGTTTAAGAAAGGATAGATGTTAATGTGAGTTAAATGTATAAATTGCATATACATTTATATGCAATTTATACATATTATTGAATACAATTATAGTTACATTTGAGATAAAAAAGATAAAAAATTTAAGATAATTAAAATTAAGTGGTTTAATAATATATTAAAATTAAAATTAAAATTACTACTATTTTTTTTTTTTTAATAATATGTACAGATTTAGTCTAATTTGAATAATAACATAGTAGTATATAACATAATCATTTCATTACATATATTTATTGCTTATTTTAATACAATAAGTATATCTAGTACATTCAGTACATTTAGTACTTTATTTAATAATTTTATTAGATTCAGTACATTTAGTATATTCTGTATATTCAGTATAATTAGTACATTCAATAAAATTTCAGTTGATTCAATAAAAGTACATTTAGTATATTCTTTAAATTCATTATAATTAGTACATTTAATAAATTCAGTACATTTAGTATATTCTGTACATTCAGTATAATTAGTACATTTAATAAATTCAGTACAATTTATATAATAAATATAATATCTCTATAAGCCAGTAGGATATTGCAATTCGCCAAATTTAGCTAGAGATCGAGATAGGCGAAAGGAAGGGAGGGAGGCATCTGTCCTGCAGTGGGACGATAAATAAGATGTTGTAAAAATTTACCCTAATTTGCCAGCTATGTGAACTTGGCGCCCGACTTTTGAAAATCTTTTTTTTTTCTTTTGGTTCTAATAGATATAGGTATGTAGTTGTTTGTAGTAAATTTTTTTTCGTTTGTAGTAGCTCTGAAAAAAAATTAGAGGACTGAAAAAAACTCAGCGCGCGACTTTGGAAAATCCAATTTTTTTCTTTAGGTTCTTATAGGCTTAGGTATGTAGTTGATTGTAGTGACAATTTTTTCGTTTGTAGTAGCTCTAAAAAAAAATAGGAGAACTTTGAAGTTTTTTTCCCTAACAATAATAAATAAAATTTTATTTTTTTTATTCTCAAAGACTTAGTAGTCGATTGTAGTAACAAAATTATCGATTGTAGTAGCTCTAAAAATATATAATAGGACTTTAAAAAAAACTTGGAACCACTTTAAAAAACGTTTGATTCGTTTAAAGTAAGCTAATTCCGATTGTAGTAGGTTTTTTCTCGTTTGTAGTAAGTTGATTTCGTTTGTAGAAGTGATTTTGTCGTTTGTAGTAACTTGATTGCGTTTGTAGTAGTGTTTTTTTCGTTTGTAGTAAGTTGATTTCGTTTGTAGTAATGATTTTATCGTTTGTAGTAACTTGATTTCGTTTGTAGTAGTGATTTTTTCGTTTGTAGTAACTTGATTTCGTTTGTAGTAGTGATTTTATCGTTTGTAGTAAGTTGATTTCGTTTGTAGTAGTTATTTTTTCGTTTGTAGTAACTTGATTTCGTTTGTAGTAGTGATTTTATCGTTTGTAGTAACTTGATTTCGTTTGTAGTAATGATTTTATCGTTTGTAGTAACTTGATTTCGTTTGTAGTAGTGTTTTTTTCGTTTGTAGTAAGTTGATTTCGTTTGTAGTAATGATTTTATCGTTTGTAGTAACTTGATTTCGTTTGTAGTAGTGATTTTATCGTTTGTAGTAACTTGATTTCGTTTGTAGTAGTGATTTTATCGTTTGTAGTAACTTGATTTCGTTTGTAGTAGTGATTTTATCGTTTGTAGTAACTTGATTTTGTTTGTAGTAGTGTTTTTTTCGTTTGTAGTAACTTGATTTCGTTTGTAGTAATGATTTTATCGTTTGTAGTAACTTGATTTCGTTTGTAGTAGTGATTTTATCGTTTGTAGTAAGTTGATTTCGTTTGTAGTAGTGATTTTATCGTTTGTAGTAACTTGATTTCGTTTGTAGTAGTGATTTTTTCGTTTGTAGTAAGTTGATTTCGTTTGTAGTAATGATTTTTTCGTTTGTAGTAACATGATTTCGTTTGTAGTAGTGATTTTATCGTTTGTAGTAACTTTATTTCGTTTGTAGTAATGATTTTATCGTTTGTAGTAACTTGATTTCGTTTGTAGTAGTGATTTTATCGTTTGTAGTAACTTGATTTCGTTTGTAGTAGTGATTTTATCGTTTGTAGTAACTTGATTTCGTTTGTAGTAGTGATTTTTTCGTTTGTAGTAAGTTGATTTCGTTTGTAGTAATGATTTTATCGTTTGTAGTAACTTGATTTCGTTTGTAGTAGTGATTTTATCGTTTGTAGTAACTTTATTTCGTTTGTAGTAGTGATTTTTTCTTTTGTAGTAACTTGATTTCGTTTGTAGTAGTGTTTTTTTCGTTTGTAGTAATGATTTTATCGTTTGTAGTAACTTGATTTCGTTTGTAGTAGTGTTTTTTTCGTTTGTAGTAAGTTGATTTCGTTTGTAGTAATGATTTTTTCGTTTGTAGTAACATGATTTCGTTTGTAGTAGTGATTTTATCGTTTGTAGTAACTTGATTTCGTTTGTAGTAATGATTTTATCGTTTGTAGTAACTTGATTTCGTTTGTAGTAGTGTTTTTTTCGTTTGTAGTAAGTTGATTTCGTTTGTAGTAGTTATTTTTTCGTTTGTAGTAACTTGATTTCGTTTGTAGTAGTGATTTTTTCGTTTGTAGTAACTTGATTTCGTTTGTAGTAGTGATTTTATCGTTTGTAGTAACTTGATTTCGTTTGTAGTAGTGTTTTTTTCGTTTGTAGTAAGTTGATTTCGTTTGTAGTAGTTATTTTTTCGTTTGTAGTAACTTGATTTCGTTTGTAGTAGTGATTTTATCGTTTGTAGTAACTTGATTTCGTTTGTAGTAGTGTTTTTTTCGTTTGTAGTAAGTTGATTTCGTTTGTAGTAATGATTTAATCGTTTGTAGTAACTTGATTTCGTTTGAAGTAGCGTTTTTTTCGTTTGTAGTAGTTTGAAGTTACTACAAACGATAAAATCACTACTACAAACGAAATCAACTTACTACAAACGATAAAATCACTACTACAAACGAAATCATGTTACTACAAACGAAAAAAACACTACTACAAACGAAATCAAGTTACTACAAACGACAAAACCACTACTACAAACGAAATCAACTTACTACAAACGATAAAATCACTACTATAAACGAAATAAACTTACAACAAACGAAAAAAACACTACTACATACGAAATCAAGTTACTACAAACGATAAAATCATTACTACAAACGAAATCAAGTTACTACAAACGATAAAATCACTACTACAAACGAAATCAAGTTACTACAAACGATAAAATCACTACTACAAACGAAATCAAGTTACTACAAACGAAAAAATCACTACTACAAACGAAATCAACTTACTACAAACGAAAAAAACACTACTACAAACGAAATCAAGTTACTACAAACGATAAAATCACTACTACAAACGAAATCATGTTACTACAAACGAAAAAAACACTACTACAAACGAAATAAAGTTACTACAAACGATAAAATCACTACTACAAACGAAATCAACTTACTACAAACGATAAAATCACTACTACAAACGAAATCAAGTTACTACAAACGATAAAATCACTACTACAAACGAAATCAAGTTACTACAAACGATAAAATCATTACTACAAACGAAATCAACTTACTACAAACGATAAAATCACTACTACAAACGAAATCAAGTTACTACAAACGATAAAATCATTACTACAAACGAAATCAACTTACTACAAACGAAAAAAACACTACTACAAACGAAATCAACTTACTACAAACGAAAAAATCACTACTACAAACGAAATCAAGTTACTACAAACGATAAAATCACTACTACAAACGAAATCATGTTACTACAAACGAAAAAAACACTACTACAAACAAAATAAAGTTACTACAAACGATAAAATCACTACTACACACGAAATCAACTTACTACAAACGATAAAATCACTACTACAAACGAAATCAAGTTACTACAAACGAAAAAAACACTACTACAAACGAAATCAAGTTACTACAAACGAAAAAATCACTACTACAAACGAAATCAAGTTACTACAAACGATAAAATCACTACTACAAACGAAATCAAGTTACTACAAACGATAAAATCATTACTACAAACGAAATCAACTTACTACAAACGAAAAAAACACTACTACAAACGAAATCAAGTTACTACAAACGAAAAAATCACTACTACAAACGAAATCAACTTACTACAAACGATAAAATCACTACTACAAACGAAATCAAGTTACTACAAACGATAAAATCACTACTACAAACGAAATCAAGTTACTACAAACGATAAAATCATTACTACAAACGAAATCAACTTACTACAAACGAAAAAAACACTACTACAAACGAAATCAAGTTACTACAAACGACAAAATCACTTCTACAAACGAAATCAAGTTACTACAAACGACAAAATCACTACTACAAACGAAATCAACTTACTACAAACGAAAAAAATACTTCTACAAACGAAATCAAGTTACTACAAACGATAAAATCACTTCTACAAACGAAATCAACTTACTACAAACGAGAAAAACACTACTACAAACGAAATCAAGTTACTACAAACGATAAAATCACTTCTACAAACGAAATCAACTTACTACAAACGAAAAAAACACTACTACAAACGAAATCAAGTTACTACAAACGATAAAATCACTTCTACAAACGAAATCAACTTACTACAAACGAAAAAAACACTACTACAAACGAAATCAAGTTACTACAAACGATAAAATCACTTCTACAAACGAAATCAACTTACTACAAACGAGAAAAAACCTACTACAAACGGAATTAGCTTACTTTAAACGAATCAAACGTTTTTTAAAGTGGTTCCAAGTTTTTTTTAAAGTCCTATTATATATTTTAGAGCTACTACAATCGATAATTTTGTTACTACAATCGACTACATATCTAAGTCTTTGAGAATAAAAAAAATAAAATTTTATTTATTAATGTTAGGGAAAAAAACTTCAAAGTTCTCCTATTTTTTTTTAGAGCTACTACAAACGAAAAAATTGTCACTACAATCAACTACATACCTAAGCCTATAAGAACCTAAAGAAAAAAATTGGATTTTCCAAAGTCGCGCGCTGAGTTTTTTTCAAAGTCCTCTAATTTTTTTTCAGAGCTACTACAAACGAAAAAAAATTTACTACAATCAACTACATACCTATATCTATTAGAACCAAAAGAAAAAAAAAAGATTTTCAAAAGTCGGGCGCCAAGTTCACATAGCTTAATTTGCCGCCCCTAAAATCTACCGCCCTAGGCTCTCTAGCCTACTTAGTCTGGTGGTAAATCCGCCACTGGGTTTGATAGTGTTATTAAACCTAAGTAAGGTTTGTCTAAACTCGTTCTCGATAAAATATAAATCACTTTTAAAAACTAACACAATAATGAAAACACAATTATTACTTGTTGAAACTTTGAAACACTGAATCAACTTGTAAAAGTGAGTAATTATTTGTTTATTTAGGCTTCCAATAGAAAAATCACTTGTTATAACTAATTGAAATGCGTTTTTTCCAATTATAGGACATCAACAGCACGACGACTGAACTAAACTAAACTTAACACGCCACGCGCAATGTAGGGTTATTTTGTCGAAAAGTTGTTTTCACAAACCCGCAATACTTTTAAAAAACTTTTTATGAGTGTTCTTGTAGACAAAACCCTAAAAAGGAGAAACAAAGCATAAAAATTATAAAAAAAACTTGCTTACACCGTACTTAAACTAAGATGACTCGACTAAAACTAAACTTGTATTATCCTACTTATTGATAAGAATTCAGGACAAATGTGTTTTTCTATTGACTTTTTATTAGCCTAAATTTTCATATCTATTTTATCCTTTAGTCGAATTTGTATAAACCGCATACTTAGATATAGGTATGTAAAATAAAGATACTCGTATCTAACGGGGTTAGAAAATACTTAGTTTTTATTAATGTTTTGTGTAATTATCTATTCAGAAACTAAATACCTACTTAACTTTTAGATCAAATTTAATCTATTTAACCCTAATTATATCCATAAAAAATCCCCTTTTTGCATTAAAGAAAGTTTTTTTTTATAAACAGTTCCATAGACATTGACGACTTGACGTAAAAAATTACACGTAAGTACTAAATAATACTTCCTAGCCCATATTACAAAAAAAACCGCGTCGAATTGTGAACCTCTATTTTACTTCGGTTAATAAAAAAATCGGTCCACGGCAGTAATTACTGAAACGCTCATTCTTGAAGATACGAGTATCTCAGGGAGTAGTCAGAGGCACATGCTCTCTTTGCCAATAATTAGCAATCCTTATCTGATAGTGACAGTATCAAGTTCATAGCCTTTTAAGTAGGTACTTAGTAATAGGTAAATTATTAGTTTAGGGTCCAGAATTAGGTATTATATATGAAAGACCATTGTATTGTAACCAATTGGAGCAATAAATAAATGAATATGAATATAATACCTAGAACATAACTATACCATCACTACATAGTATAAAGCAAAGTCGCTTCCCGCTTCTCGCGTCTGTATGTATGCTTATATCTTTAAAACTACACAACGGATTTCGATGCGGTTTTTTTTAATAGATAGAGTGATTCAGGAGGAAGGTTTATAGGAATCAGCTTCGCACCCGTGCGAAGCCGGGGCGGGTCGCTAGTAGTGCATATACATAGATGTGCTACGAATGAGTACCGTCAATTCAGATGGGTGACTCTACTATAGTTTAAAAAAGCTCTTTTTGCAATAAGAATCTAAATAAAAAAATTGCTTCAATAAATAAAACAAAATAACAATGAAACGTATTAAAAATAAAATGAATAATGAAACATGTAACAAAAGGAAAACTGTTTGCTTAAAATAGTGACTAACTCTTGCATTCAGCTTTTGTTGTGGTAATAAGAACTGTGTGTCACTTTAGCATAACTGATAAGAATGATCTGATATTACAAATATTATTTTACCACTCATCAAACATTTTATAACCACTATAGTAGGTACCTACTGGCATCTTGCCAAGTAGCTTTTGTCAGATGAACTTGTAGTAGGAAAATCCTAGTGGAAAACAGATGTAACAAGTAATCAATTCAACAAAACAGGCTTAGATCCTTAGAAATTTATCTAACTGAGAAATATGACTAGCCTCACAGCTCAGTTGGTAGTAGCTCTGCCTTCTGCGCTGTAGGTTGTGGGTTCGACCCAGGATAAACATTTGTGTATCCTAATAATATTATAAATCTGAAAGTTTGTGAGTTTGTGCCTCAATCAGGCGACAAAACGGGTGAAGTTGAAATTTGCTGTAGATGTAGATATAACGCCCGAATAAAACATAGACTAATTTAAAATATGAAAAACATCCCCAAAATGACATAAAAAAGCAAAAGGGATGATTTTGATATAGACGGCGCTGGTGTGCAACAAATTTGACATCACAGACTAAAAACATTTAGTCTAATCTATTCGATTATTGTAAATGACAGGACAACGTCTGTCACGAGTCGGCTAGAGAAAAATAAGTATGTTTTTACAAAAAAAAGTATGCCATCAGTTATCTGGTTCTCATTGTACAGCTTTGCTTAGCTGTATATCAAGTCCACTAATATTTATTTATGTATTACATTAAAAATAACTTTTCTTTATGATTACGTGTAAAATTGGCATAATAAATGCGTCAAGTTCAATAATAATTAGGTAAAGATAAGTTTACCGGCGATATATGACTGCATATCGCAATTATTATGAATGGGCCAGTAAATATGCATAATAAATTCCCAGCTTATAATCCGCAAAGTTCGCTAATATACTGGGTGTAGGGTCAAAGAACCGCTGTGGTGCCTACCCCGGTTTTGGTCATTTTCAATTTTTGCAGTCAATAACTAAGCATAGCAAACAAGCTTGTTTAAAATCTATAGCTAACACAATTATTTCTCTTCAGACGCTTAGATCCTTTGAAGATGTCTAGTGGGGATAGTCAGAGGCACGTCCTAACATTATATTTGGTACATTTTGCAGTAGTTAGCATTCCATACGTGACAGGTTGCAAGCCCATCGCCGCTTATAAAAATACTAACTGGTTTCCTCACGATGTTTTCCTTCACCGTTTCTGATGCGCATATAAATTTTTCGAACAGAAAAATTTCATTGATGCACGCCGGGATTCGAACCCACGACTTTCAGATTGAAAGTCGAAATACCTTACACTCGGCCAACACGACAAATAAAAATATTTTTTTTCCTTGGATTCTGTTATTACCATTATTGCGTCATTTATTGCCTGTACCATTATCATACGATTTCTGAAAAAAATATTTTTTGTTTTAAGATAATAAATTAGTCATAAGTTGAACAACCTTCAGGATTAAACAATTTGGGTAGACGAAGGGTATAAAGGTGTAGGTGTTCTTGTGTCTTCAGTATTCGTCGTTTTAAAACACCCTGTAACCGGTTGACTTCGGCTTGTTTTGATTTCACCGGACTATAACACTTGTTTCTACATATCTCTATTGATAATCTGAGATATCTACAATCAGTAGAACACCTAGTAGTACATTTTGTAACGCCTATAAAACGTTAGGGGACAGTTTTAGTCTTCAGTTTTCTGCGAAAAAGAGAAAGGATTATTTGAAATTAAGGTAGGTATTTTTGTTGAAGAATTTTGTGTAAATTTGTGAATGAATATTATAAATAGTGAATTTTGGGAATGCGTTTTTAAATTATGGGGTGTAAAAATAAAAATATTAATTAAATAAATAAAAATAAATAGAATCGCGACTGTAATCCCCAAGTACAGTAAACATCATCTCAGTGCTCCAGACGCTTAGATCCTTTGAAGATGTCTAGTGGTGGTAGTCAGAGGCACGTCCAAACATTATATTTGGCACATGCCCACATTATGCAGTAGTTAGCATTCCATACGTAACAGGTTGGAAGCCCATCGCCGAATTGAATTATAATTAATATTTTTTTTACCAATTTTATTGTATTTATGGATCATATATATTTTTTTAAACTAATAAATTAACTTATTTAAAGTTCAACCAGTTAATTGTTGTGAAGATATTAAAAAATATTGATCATTTTCACGATATACAATCTAAAATCTTAACTCGATCTCTGAGTCCCTAGATCATTGTCCTCATCAACCAGCGTTATTCCAGATGTGGGTATTCATTTTCACGCTGGCAACAGTAGCTGCGCTTGCGCATGGCCACGGTAGGGTCCTGGATCCTCCGGGCCGAGGGACAGCATGGAGGGTGGGGTACGACTCACGCGCCAACTATGATGACGACGGCCTCAACTGTGGTGGATTCTACCATCACCACACGGTGAATGGTGGCAAGTAAGTGGCATTTTCCTGGTTCCTAGAGCCTGTAGGTTCTCAAAGGCCTGGATAGGTCAGTAGTTTTGTTGTAGTGTAAAATTATAATTGTATTAAATAATAATCTTCTTTGTAAGTCTTTCTCTTCCGATAAATTATATTTTGTTCTTTCAATATGCAAAACCGACTGCGTAGATCCCAAATAAACAAAATAAACTTATAATAACATAGGAACCATGCTTCTTTTATCAAGGTACCATTCATTTTTAAAATGTTATCGTTGCCCAAACCATATTAACTACTAACAAAGCATTATAAATAGAAATACGGCTAATTACCACGTTTTTCTTGTATTGCTGACGTTTCGAGACAATTCAGATGCTCTTCATCATGAGCATCGCCTGCGACCGCGATCAACGACAGATCGGCGAATACTAGAGTACCGTATTTCTATTTAAAATGATAAACAACGATAGTTTTAATACTAACAAAGCAATCCGTCAGTTTTCAAATTAGTTTTCCTGACGACCAGCACATGCGCCTTACGTAACTAAGCCTTACTAATCAATCCAGGTGCGGTCTCTGTGGCGACGCATACGACGAAGCCCAACCTCGGGCGCACGAGCGCGGCGGAATCTACGACTCGAACATCATCGTCGGCACCTACGAAGCAGGCTCCGTCATCACCATCACCGTACAAATCACCGCTCATCACCGCGGCTACTGGGAGTTCAAACTCTGCGATAATGCTGACGAGCCTGACCAGGAATGCTTTGACGCGAACCTTCTAGAGCTAGAAGAAGGAGGGACGAAGTATTATCCCAATGACGGCAGCACAAAATACAATGTGAACTACAGACTCCCAGCTGGTGTGAAGTGTGATGTATGCACTTTGCAGTGGAGGTACACTTGTGGGAACAACTGGGGTAGAAGCAGCAATGGAACCGAATGCCTGGGATGTGGTGATCAGGAGACGTTTGGCGCGTGTTCGGATATTTCAATAGTAGGGAGTGAGGAGGATTCCGATCAGCAGTTTGTCCAGGTCGACTCTTTGTTGCTGGACAAAGTGGACGAACAAGGTGATGTTTAGATTTCGTACTTTGTATTATTTATATAAGTCCGCCGTACCCCAAGCTCAAAAGTAATATCAAAACAATTAATCACGGTGCGAAAGTGAAAACGCAATACGAACTCGAATAGCGTTGTCACTTTCGCACTGATATTGTTTTGATATTACTTTAGGACCTTGTGTATGGCCCCAGGTACCTACTGCTGAATAAAATTTTCGAATGAAAAACGATAAAGAAAAGACATAAGCAGGCAGTTTTGTAAACGATATAAGGCTACAACCAAAGTAAACTAGGGTTGTGTTAGTATTATTATTCACGTTAAGTTTTTTTTATACATTATTTTAAGTGCCATGTTAGTCAAAGTGCCAAAAACTAACTGTAAAATGAAATGTTTATAAATAAATGTGTAGAGTGTATTGTTATATACCTATCGTTGTGAAAGTTTATTTTATAATTAAAGAGTCTATTCTCAAAGGACGATCATAGTAAGACTTTAATTTTACTATATTAAATTAAGACTAGTGGCGAAGCATACATAACATACTCGTACATATAACTTACATAAATAATGAGGTAGGTAGCTAGGTAGGTATGTTGCCTCGTTGCAATTAATAAGTTGTCTCATAAGACACAGTACAAAACCCATTAATAAGCTCAAAAGTATAACAGATGGATAGCAAAATTGTTTACAAAAGTATCTATCACTACCATCACTTTACACGATATTGTTTGCATAGCAAATTCAACCGTATCGGCTTTGATATAAGACTGAAGCATAATTAGTGATAAAATTGAGTAGAGAAGCAAGCTAAATATCGGCTAAATATCGTAGACCCTCTACGGAGAGAGCTACGGGACATGTTACCGTAGAACTTAGACGCGTAGTCCCTCTACGAGGCTCTACGTTCGATAAATATGTCTGTTCTGTTGTAGGAGTTTGCTAAACTAACTTAATTTGACAGTGCTAGACTTTTATCTTAAAGAAAAGAAAGGCTACAGATTTAGCTGTTTAGTTGTGAAAGTAACAAACAGACACTCTAGCCCACCTCATATCACATTCCCGCACTTTGAGTTAAAAATATATTGGAATTTAAACCACTTTGACTTTATAATCCAGTATAGAAGAACTGACTAAATTGGATCTCACAATAAAGCACAAATATCGGAAAGTTGATTCAGCTTTTATAACAACTTTTTAAAATTGGCATTTAAAGGAAAGTGAAGTATTGCATAACATCAAAAGGAAAGTGATATAAGACGCTCCGGATTCGCATAAAGCCGGGTATTCACCTGCGAGCCTTAACTGTAACCGTTGCACATTACCGTTATCAAAAGCAAGGTGAATAGTGTGCGAGCGATGACAACGATGTCTTGCACACAATAGAACATATAACGATTTGCTGTATCTGTTTGGTTACAGTTAAGGCTCGCTAGTAAGTACCAAACTACGAGGTACTCCTGATCACTCTGTCTCGGCAAATATAAGCTCGCCAGAACCTACGACATCTCCAAGAAATTAATCCTAAGTACCTACAGTCGAATCCGTTTATAATGACATCGAAAGGAATTGACAAAGACGTCATAATAAGCGGAAGTCATACAAAGCGTTTTGTGAAAAAAAAAATCATTTTTTAAAACAATAGAAGTTAAAAATACCATAACGCGCGGCAAAAACATTTGCCTTCTGTAGCATAGGGCTGCTGATAGGAATTCTTTTGTTTCTCATGATTTTAAACCACTGAATTAATGCTTCATCAACATTTTCTTGTCGCGATTTTCGAAGCCTCCGTAAATGTTTTACGGCGTTGAGATGACATTTCTTTCACAATACATACATATGTACGTATGTACATACAATGAATAAAAGCTTGTAAAAACACAAACGACAAACAAAAAAACAATGCGTGACCTTCAAGCGTCAATTACTCACTGAGATTCAAAACAAAAACGAGCCACGTGCCGAACGTCGTCGGGAATCAACGAACATTACCGAAGGCGTAAAGAATCATGTCGGTCATTATAACCGGACATAATTTATTAAAAAGGGGTCACAATAAGCGACATGTCACTGTAAGGGAAGTCATTATATCCGACTTTTTATTATAAAGAATTTTATATGAAAACCAAACTTCGTAGTGTAATTACGTCATAATAAGAGGTTGGTCAATATAGGCGGAGTCATAATAAACGGATTATACTGTAGTTCTAATATGTCTCAATAATTTGTACCAAGGTACTCGTACTTTCTGGGTAGGTTCGAACGGAAAACAGCTCACGCGTCTATCTGCGGAAGAAGTTAAACTATACCTTTCTATTAGGATTAGAAAAAATTGCTATCTACCGACAAAAAGAGTAGGTACACATTCTAATTCCTTCTGTGTACCTACGAGTAGGTAGGTAGGTACATACTACTATAATGAAATGCTAGCAATTCTTATAAATAGAAAAAATGCCGAAGAAATGTTCAGAGCAACGAATTGGAAACGAATTATATTTAAATTACTAAACTTCTATGTTATTCTACAGATCTCATTCGGCTCATCTCATTACTGAACACGGCTATAGTGCCCCAACGCTGGGTCCAAACGAACGCAATACAACCTAAGAAACAGAGACTCAACTCAAAGAAACCTCAGACAAAAGGATTCATAGATCACACATACAACTCCAAACAACCGTACAAAAGCTCTATAGTAGAAAATCATAGAACTAGAAGTAAACAGAGAAGGAAGAACAAGAGAAAGAAGAAAGTTCCGCCTCGAAAAGTCAAATGGGTGAGTATTTTATGTTATATTATTTTTCAAACTATCGTGATTAGTAGACATAACTATAGATTTTGACACGGGTAAATTAAAGGTAATTACGTGATAAAGACCCGTGTCAAAATCTATAGTTATATTTTATGTTAGTTGGCGATTTTGCGAACATTACAATAATGCAACTAAAGGTATCAAAAAATTGCCTTTAATCTTCATTAGTACCTAAACTCATGCGAAGCCGGGACAGGCAGCTAGTGTATTATAAATACCTACTTATTTACAAAAAAAGGTACCTATATAAATATTTTATCAGTTCTCTGGTTTTCATAGTGTAAGTTTTGCTTAGTTTGGGAGGCATTATTGAATAATAAATCTATCCAGAAAGTTTTAATAAAGTTAGCCTTGCGATAAAATCAGAGACAATAGTATAAATATTTATGTTTTGTTTCAGATGGCGCCACCGTGGTGAATATTCGAACGAGTGCACATCTTGGATAGATATTTAGAGACTTGATGGTATTAGTTAAGGGCTTCACACACAGCAGCTATAATGTAAAGATGTACATTACAGCACGATACATCTCATTACATCTTTCCATAGAAATTAGAACACACACGACATCTATAATAAACATTTTTACAGCTTCGTATCGTAAGTAAAATACTGAGCGATATGAAAATATAGTTTTGTCAATACATCTTAATGCATTTCCGTATATCTCTCTTCGAAAAGGATGTCAAAAAGTTCAAAAAGATACGATAAATTATAGCTATTACATCCCGGAATATAATGCACATTAATATACATTATAGTTGCCGTGTGTGAAGTCCTTAAGGTATATGGAACAATTCAATGCAAATTAGAAGTCCGGTTATTTCGTTCCGTAAAGTCCGTTTTTAGGGTTCCGTACCCAAAGTGTAAAAACGGGACCCTATTACTAAGACTTCGCTGTCCGTCTGTCTGTCACAGGGCTGTATCTCATGAACCGTGATAGTTAGACAGTTGAAATTTTCACAGATGATGTATTTCTGTTGCCGCTATAACAACAAATACTAAAAACAGAATAAAATAAATATTTAAGTGGGGCTTCCATACAACTGTGATTTTTTTCCGTTTTTTATAGATAATAGTACGGAACCCTAAGTCTGACTCGCACTTGGCCGGTTTTTTTTTTTAAATAAATAAATAGGATTAGCATTAGCTATTAGCAGAACCTGGTTTTAAAAACACGTGCCAGTATCTATCTCACTCAGCATTTGCGAGTTTCAGAGTCAGACCTTTGTATTATGATTCCATTTCAGTTAGTAGTAACTCTGCCTTCTGAGCTATTGGTTGTGGGTTCGAATCCCACCCATGACAAACATTTATTATCAATTTGTTCTGTGTCATTTATTTACACTAATATTATGTAATAATCTAAATTATATGATTTTTTGTTTGTTATTCAATCACATCGTAACGGCTGAGCCGATTTCGATAAAGTTTGGTATATGGTTGGAAATTATGATCTGGATTGTATGAAAAACTACGCGTACAAAGTCGCAGGAGATTCTACTACTTAAATAGGGTATTATGCTAGTAATAAAATAATTTATTAAACTTTATTGCTTTTATTTACACAATAAATATCTTCAAATCGAATAACGTCCTAACAAGATAGCTTCTTTGACAACCGATAACACGAAGCAACTAAAACACACATAAAAAAACTTATTGGTTCTCAAGTTTACACCCGTAAGATTAAAAAGGTCAAAGTATATTGCGTAATCTGGGTGTCTACTCCGCAAAACGATAAACGATATATCGTGACGTCACATCGTTTCCGACTAATATTTTGAAGGATGAAACGACCCAAGCCCGGATCCACCGTTGTGGGCACTATGGGCAACTCTAATAGACTTGTGAAGTTGTGACGTCATAATTTTATTTTTGCAATTTTAATAGTGTCTTGTTGATTCCGCTGTCCGTCGTGTCTGTCTGTCTGTCACAAAGCTGTACCTCTTGAAACGTTATAGCTAGACAGTTGAAATTCTCACAGATGATGTATTTTCATGATGATGTGCCCATAATGATCAAAATCAAAATGCGATGACGGGGGTGGGGGGGTTGTTCTTTCACGACTGTGACCACAACCATTTTTGAGGGCTAGATCCGCGCCTGCAACGACCGACATTACTTTTGACAATTGACATCATACATTCTACTAAGGCAGACGATGATTTCTAAGCGAAGCGAAAGAAGAGCGCGGTTTGGCCGAATATATCGGAGCACTGTCGTTATCGTTTGCGGAGTATACGAAGCAGCTTCACCTGTCAAATTTCTATTGTGTTACTGTCAAAACCCCAAATGACAGTTGAAGCCGATAATCAGTTCAACATACGCATGCTGCAGGCTTATTCTAACTTCCGATGTTTTCCTTTACCGTTTTAAGCACATGTTATTGCGCATATACATTTTTCAACAGTAAAACCCCACTGATGCACGGCCGGGATTCGAAACTGCTTCGGATTGTAAGCCGAGGCACCTTCCACACGGCCAACACTTTTTTTCTGATCGAACATCGATGGGTAAATACCGGAAATTAGGCAATAAGCCCTAGTGACCCTTTAAAGGACCATTCAAGAACCTTTACATCCAAGGGTCCTTTCATAATCAATAAATTTATTTATTCTTACGGTTTTTCCAAGTAAATAAAGCAGTTACACCGCGCTCATAAAATATTTACAAAACGATATCATTGTAGGCTAGCGTTTACTTATGAATCACTTCGCGGCTTGCACTACCTCAGGTATCTTATGCACCAACTTTAAGTTCACACCTAACACACATCAAGGACAAGACAGTACTATGGGAGCTTTAAAATTTGTGCAAAAACAATACATTATTGACATTTCACAGAAACAATAATGTCAATTCTGTTGGCACCAAACTAAACTAAAAACGATTAAGACGTCACTAAAATTATTGCTGTCTCTTTTACTCTTTATGAAACAGAAGGCGTGTACCGGAGAGAGAGAGAGAAAAGATAGAGATCTCTTGATTGGTGCTTATAGTTTAGTTTAGTCTGGCACGAACAGAATCGGTACCAATAACACTAATAAATAGATGAAGTATTTATGTGCTAGGCCAAAGTATAAACTAGAAACGATTGTATAATTTTATTTTTAAACAAACCTAACTTGATCCAATTCAATCGTCCTAGACGTTACAATTATTTCCACACATTATGCTTTCAGCTTTCAAATCACGTCATAATTAAGTTTTAAGTTGAGTCCGTCTACTTTTAAAATGAACGCTCCACATAACATAACCTTTCAATGTGAGTGAGAAAATACTTATGGTAACATTTACTTGTGTGCGTGAGTCTATTTTATTGTAAACTTAAACGACCAATGACAACATCCTATTCGTATGTGTTGCGTCTATACACAAGCATTGTATGTGAGCGTAAACACATTGGAGAGGCGTTCATTTTAAGATTAGATGGGACTCTACACCATCAATTTCATTCGTCCAGCGAGAACCGGCTACAATTAGAAAACAATTAATTACTAAACAATTTTATTAACACAGCCGCAACTTACCTTATTGGCCCGGTTGATATAAGTTTGCACTGATATAAGTCACATCAAGTCACGTCAAGTCACTTCAAGTCACGTCAAGACACGTCAAGTCACGTCAAGTCACATCACGTCAAGCCACGTCAAGACACGTCAAGACACGTCCAGTCACGTCAAGTTACGTCAAGACACGTCAAGTAATTTCAAGTCACGTCACATCAAGACACTTCAAGTCACGTCAAGTCTCGTAAAGTCACGTCAAGCCACGTCAAGAGACGTCCAGTCACGTCATGACACGTCAAGTCAAGTCAACTTAAGTGAAATAAGGTCAAGCGAAGTCAAGCAGAGACTTTAGAATAAAGTGACGCGTTCCAGAGAAGCACAACCCAAGTAACACAAAATTGCTGTTTAACAGCTGACTTGCAGTTCACATCGATACTATAGTCTGTACAAGCCTGCTCTTTAATAGAGTTATAGCTGGCTATTCAGCTGTTAAGCTGCTTAAATGGGCACAAATTTGTGAACCTTTAGTTCACATAACCTGTTGAATGGTATAAGTATAACGTTAAAATAGAGTTATAAGGGTAATCAAGCGTTACAAGAGACCATGCAAGCGGTTTAAGAAGGTAGTTGTTACCTGTTAAACAGACAAAAGCTGTAAAAGGAGACCCATTTACACTGTTATAACTATATTAGTTCACAAATAGTGCTAATATAGTACACACTGATGCCATTTTGCCAACAGCTGTTAAGATTTACACACGCCATTTTGTTAGTTTGTTTTTATCTTTGCAGATTCGCGTGCTAATGGAATGTTGTTGTGGTATACTTGTGGTTATTGTGTAATTCGCCATGACACACTATTGTATAAATACTTATTTTTGTTGTTTTTGATATACACAATATGTAAAATATTGATGGCAATGCAATTTTGCCGATAATACTATATCTATTTGAAGTACAAAATTTTCATGCGCCCCGAAATAAATGCATTTTTAGGTTTGAAACAAATAGAAATTTTTGCAGTGAGAAAAAAAATAAAAGTAGTTTATTTGATAAAATATATAATATAGTTTAATTACAGTTTTAACTTCTATAAGGACTTTAAATCAACTTGTCTAGGTTTCGTTTGGTGTGAAAATGATTCTAAATAAGCAAATTAGATAGTATATAAAAATGTGAAAAAAATACAAAATGGTGGAAGTTTTATTACTTAATGTGAACCACTTTCATTCTAATTTAACTCTATTAGCAGTACAGAGTGCCACACGTGATCCGTTAGACAGCAATGAGTAGGAAAGTTATATAGGCAGATTAGCGTGTACCTATATACAGCTATACGCATTACAACACTCTAAACATACACTACTGTACAGCTTTAGCCATTATAGATGTTCACAGCGACCCTCTTAAAATGTACCCTTATAGTGGTGTAAACGAATTCCTCAATACAGCAATAAACGTTATTTTACTCTACTTAAATGCTTAAATGGTGCCAGAAAAACAATAGCTGCATAGTAGTGTTCGAAAACGATATCTTTACACTATTAAGATGCCACTATACAGACTATAGCTGTTTATTCAGCTGTAAGATCACGAGTGAACCTTAATAAGTGCATAATAATGCTTTAAGTTCACAATGTTACCAAATGTGAATAACTAACCAGCAATTTGTGTTACTTGGGAAACTTATACTAACAGAGCTATAAGTTACAATATAATAAAAAATAAAATGCACACAAAATGTTATAAACTAAGAATAGGTTGTTTGATAGATACGGACGTACAAACTTCTGGACTCTACTTGTCCTAAACTTGTCCGTGAACCATTCCAAAACTGGATTCAACTGGAGCAAATGCTTTTGAAAACAACATTAAGCTTTGTTCGATATTGGTGTTTATTATGATAATTACGAGAGTTATTATAGTAATTTTTAAACTTTCTTGATTATTAGGTACACATATCTATGAATTTTACGAATGTATTAATCACGTATTTATTATGTTCACGAAAAAAATCAAATAAGCGTAATTTTTTTTGCTAAAATTTAAAATTTTGCGTTATTTTCAATCACAATTTTGAAACCTTATCGTAATAGATTTTCAAAAGGAAAATTGGAAAAAAAATGCCATTTAATAATTACATATTCATCTTGTAAGCATCAGTGTTAAATTGTATGAGATACGTGACGAAATTTTAAATCTATTCAACTACTAAGTAGGGATAAGAACTTTCGATAAATTTTATTTACAACGATACTACTTTTAATAATACCAAGTTTCCACAACTAACAATAAATCTAAAGGTCTCTTTCATCGTATAATTGCATCTTAAAAGATCACTTTTCATGAATCATAATATGATCCTAACCCGATTAATATTAGATAGCACAAAATAGTATTTTTTTTAAAGAATTTTAAATTGATCCGTGAATAAATTGTGTTATGAATGTGTAGTAAATAATAAGTGTACGGTAGACATCCTCTCAGATCTCCAGACGCTTAGATCCTTTGATGATGTCGAGCGGGTTAGTCAGAGGCACGTCAAAACATTATATTTGGCACATGCCCACATTTTGCAGTAGTTAGCATTCGATACGTGACAGGTTGCAAGCCCATCGCCGCTTATAAGAATACTAACTGGTTTCCTTCACCGTTTTTGATGTGCATATAAATTTTTCGAACAGGAAAATCCATTGATTCGAACTCACGACCTTCAGATTGAAAGTTGAGGTACCTCCCACTCGGCCAACACGGCTTTTTTTATTTAATGATGATGATTTTTGATGATCCTATTTAGGTGTAAATGATTACTAATAAGACAATTTTGATTCATATTTAGCAATCATTCTTGAATAAGAATCGTACGCAAAACATGATAGTGAATCTCCAATTAAGTTATTATGATTCATACATCTGGCCTATTTCGTAAATGATTTTCATAGCCTCGAATATAATAAATTTTAAAGAGTACCAATTTTATAGTAACTATTATAGAATCTATGTACCTTATCCATTCTCATAGCTGGCTATAAATATCATATACATTTTAGAGGATACCAATAGATTCAATAACCCTGATTTTTCTGACAAATTTCTTTAACCTACATCTTAAAGCAACACGGGCTTCCTACGGAAGGGAGGAATCTGTACACGAATTATTTGTGTATTGTTGGATTGTTTGTGTTAACGTCTATTAGAATTATTTTCATAGTAATCTATCGCTAAGACTTACTCCCTTCCGTAGGAAGCCCGTGTTGCTCTAAGACCTACATAGATTATTTAACAGTTACTATGAAGGTACCTAAACTGCATATGATAATCATAGATTTTTACGAAATAAGCCAGCAGGTCTTTTTAGACTACCATGTTGGATTTATAACAAGTAAATGACAACATTAGATTGTGTCTTAATAATTTTGTCAATACATCTATGCCTAATATTTTTTTTTTATTTTGTTATAAATTTATCGATATGAACCAAAAGGAACTATGTTCTCTTCAACATGCAGGTATACCTCATATTTTTTCATATTTCATCCATAAGGGCCATCATTATAACACGTCAGACGTTTAGGGAGGAAGGGGGTAGACATTGTGTGAAGGGGGGAGGAGAGAGGTCCTAAATATTGTAATGTCACATTTCAAAATCGAGGAGTAGTAAGTATTAAAACACAAAATTTTAACATATTATTTTCTAGGTGTAAAGCATTCCCAAAGAAGGTTGACGTCATGCAGGCGGTCGGTGGCAAAACACCCGAAGCCAAATCCATTGGCAACATCTAGATGTTGTGCCAACCCCACGAGGACGTGGGATAAGGCGAACAATAATTTCTAGGTGTAGAATTGCCAAAATGTACCAAACGTCACATTAATGAGGGCCCCCCCCCCAAAGCTGTGACAAGGAAAATTTAATCAAAAAATCAAAATTTCATGAAATTCGCGTGACGTAATATAGGGATGGCCCTATGTATGATTTTATATCATTTATCTATTTTGAACTCGTTTTAAGATTTACAGTCGTATTTTAGAAGTTTTTTTACATAAATATACGACAGTTAAAATAAGATTTTTTAGTTGCAATAAAGAAGTATTCAGAAAATATAATATTTTAAAGTATACATAATGATTTAATAAGTAAATATTATTTTCAACGAACGACTGTGAATCACGATGTCAAAATAATTATTGAATAATCGCACGATCACAGGAATAGGAATATATGTAATCACTTTGTTAATATTTTCAGTATGCAAATCATATCTACAATCGGACAAAAACATTTTAAGTAATAACTAACCTATTGTTTGGTAAGCGACAAAAACCGACAAGACGCGACGCAACAAGACGCAACACGACGCGTACGTCTGATTGTAAATTGATCTTTGAACGCTAAGTTCGATTTTAAATTAGTGCCAATAATATTCTTAAGCCTCGAGTTTGAGTCAAGGTAGAGTCGAGGTTATAACTTAGAATATGGAGATTAGACATAAAACGTTTTTTGACAATGGCTACGATCCAGTTATAGTCAAGTAACGACTCAACTTTCTGTAAAAACTGGCAATAGTTAAAATTGCGATTATATTTATTATAATTATTTTAGCTTACCCAAGCTCTTTGTAATAATAAACCAGTACAACTCGCGGTGCGAAAGTGACAACGCTATGCGAAATCGTAGTACTGTTTTAATATAACATTAGGAGCTTGTGGTAAGCTGGTTGTGTGTTTTCATTGTAATTTAAATTTTGACCAAAGATATAATAAATTTGAAATTATATACTTTGGATGAACACTAAATCATAATATCGAAATGTATCTATCAAGTTAAGTTTGACTGATTAATGCTAAATTAATATTCAAAATATCACACAGTAATCAAAAGCGCTTATTTGTTAGTCTATATCCTATTTAGCATCGTTATTGCGTAAGTCCGCTGACAAATAATCCGCTTAGCTGTCAATACTGTCAACGCGATGTTACTTTGACAGCTGAAGCTGTTTAATGGTCAGTGGACTTGACGAATCGTCGTGGCCTATTCGAAGAAAGATTTGTTAGATCTTTATAGATATGCAAATAAAAAAATTATATTCCCCAAATATCAACATGTTCAAAAGCATGGTCACCCTAACTGATACAATTAATTTAATATTGGTTGAAAAATCACAGCGCCATCTAGCTCCAAACTAAGCAAAGCTACTATGGGAACGAGATGACAGGGGGGTTTACGCTTGAAAACGATAAACGATATATCGGGACAAACGGCATATCGTTTCCGACTTTATTTTGAAAGATGGAACGACCGACATTACTTTTGACAACTGTCATCATACATTGTACAATGACAGACGACGATTTATAAGAGTGCGGTTGGCCGAATATATCGGTGCACTCAGTGGCGTAACTGCAGGGTGGCAAGTCGGCAATTGTCACGGGCCCCCACCCGGAAGGTGAGAATTCTCACCATGGGCCCCGAACGGTATAGTTAAGCCACTGGGGATTCACTGTCGTCGATAATGTCGATATTGTTTTGCAGAGTAAGGGTTTGTTTCCATCTACTCGGAGCTGTGCGGAACGGACCAATGACTGTCCTCGACATTTTGAAACTCGAATATTTGAGCGCTGTCATTGGTGTTTGTTTGTTTGAAAAGGTCTTTATTGAACATATAATACAAATTAATATATCTAAACACAGTCTAGTACATTACAACATTGTATTCGGATTTAGTAACTCGGCAAGCTTAATCGCCTTTATGAGTCTTTTAATCCTAATCACTACATAGTATAAAGCAAAGTAGCTTTCCGCTTCCCGCGTATGTATGTATGTATGTTTGCTTATATCTTTAAAACTACATAACGGATTTTGATGCGGTTTTTTTTAATAGATAGAGTGATTCAGAAGGAAGGTTTATATGTATAATAACATGCTACCCGTGCGAAGCCGGGGCGGGTCGCTAGTAATATTATAAATGCGAAAGTTTTTGAGTTTGTATTTATGTTTGTTCCTCAATCAGGCCTAAACAACAAAAGGGATTGAAATTTGCTGTAGATGTAGATATAATGCCCGAATAAATAATAGACTACTTTAAAATATGAAAAACATCCAAAAACGATATAAAAACGCAAAAGGGATAATTTCTGTATAGGTGGCACTGGTGTAGTCTTTTCTATTCGATTATTAAAATTTGACAGGACAACGTCTGTCACGGGTCGGCTAGTAAAATATATATTTATGATACTGCTATATGCTGTCTTTGGTCTGCTCCGTACAGCTTCACGTAGATGGAAACTCACCCTCAGGCCTCACCCCCGTATTCAAGAACGACACTGTGAGAACACGCACCCACAGTGGACGAAATCTTTTTTCATAAACATCGCTTTATGTGTTGTGTGACACTGCATAGTGTGATTAGAACCAAAGTTGAGCTCTAGAGACACACGATAGTGTGCGCCATAGTGTCGCACAATACAAAAAGTGATGTTTATGAAAAAAGATTTCGTAAGGGCTCTGATAAATTAGAGAATATCGAAGTTTTTACTTGATTTCGAGATAACATTGCATGTATAAGTTGTATATGCAAGACTCTAATATCATAGGTTATCTGTCGCATTAGTGTTAATCCAGCTCTATCCTCGTGCTGGGTGCCAGACTACCGCATTGTATCTTGGATTCCTTCAGCTTGCTGAGCGAGAGTCGCATATCGTCCATAGTTATTGGACGGATAGCATCAACGAATTCGTCCTCAGAGTCCGTGCCGTTCTTGGTTTTCACCTGCAAAGTAACAATTGTATTTTAATGAAAGCTACCTGTATGGTTCTACTCGGTTAGTAATTTTAATATTTTTTCTTGTTTGAGCCTTCACCTTGTTCGATTGGCACCACACTGGAGCTCTACATAGCATTAAGGAAAAGGGTCATTGAAAACAACCAGCCAAGTGCAAGTCGGATTCGCGCACAAAGAGTTCCGTACCATTATCTTAAACTGTATTTGTTTGGTTTGAGAATATTTGTATATTTTTTTTGTGTTTATCTTCATTATTGTGTTATGTAGTTGTTGTTTAAAAGATATTATATTGAGAACCTAGTGTTAAGACAAACCTAACTTAGGTTTAATAACACTATCTGCCATTAATTGTACCCGATCTGTGTTTTGTAAATAAATAAAATAAAAATAAAATAAATAAAATCTATAAAAAATGCCAAAAAAACACGTTTGTTGTATGGGAGTTCCACTTAAATATTTATTTTATTCCCTTTTTAGTATTTTTTGTAATAGCGGCAACAGAAATACATAATCAGTCAAAATTTCAACTGTCTAACTATCACGGTTTATGAGATACAGCCCTGTGACAGACAGACGGACAGGAAAGTCTTAGTAATAGGGTCCAGTTTTTACCCTTTGGGTACGGAACCCTAAAAATGATAGGCCCCAAGCCGTGTTTGTTGCCTGATTCTTCTAAGCGAGGAACAGGAGTAGCTTCACCTAGACAACACCTCCTAAGACGTTTCAAAGTGATCTTTGTGATTTTATTGAAATGTATTTTTTTTTTCAGTTTTGAATTTTGACATTGAAAACGACCCTTAGTGTTCTAATTTTTAGCGTGAATTTTTCTGATCAGAAATTTAGGAGCGGCTACATCGTGATATGATACTATAACTACGTGAGGGAGAAATGAAGGTTTGGAGGAAGTCTACAGATTCCTCCCGTTCCCACTTCTCACGCTTTTTCCACTCCATACATACCACCCACTTCCTCCAGTGGGAGGCATGTGGGAAGTTGGAGGAATGTAAGTAATGAAAAGAGTATGTAGGAAGTGGGAATAGAAGGAATCTGGGAAAGGGAATGGGAAAAATGTTTTAAATGGCAGGAGTGTGGGGAGTGGGAATGCGAAGCATGTCCCCACATGTTTCGTGTGAGAGGAGCGTGGGGAGTTGGAGGTTTATCTTGGTTTGGTACCTCTGCGTCTCTGGCGTGTTCCTGTCGAGCCAACTCCCTCACTCGGTAAACGGCCGCCTGTCGACATAGCTCGTGCAAGTCGGAGCCCGAGAAGCCTTCTGTGGCTTGCGACAAGCGACGGTAGTCGATCTGTCGAAAGTCAACCATCCAATTATATAAAACAAAAACCGGCCAAGTGCGAATCAGACTCGCGCACGAAGGGTTCCGTACTGTTGTCTATAAAAAAACGGCAAAAAACACATTTATTGTATAGGAGCTCAACTTAAATATTAATTTTATTCTGTTTTTAGTATTTGTTGTTGTAGCGGCAACAGAAATACATGATCTGTAAAAATTTCAACTGTCTAGCTAACACGGTTCATGAGATACAGCCCTGTGACAGACAGACGGACAGACGGACAGCGAAGTCTTAGTAATAGGGTCCCGTTTTTACCCTTTGGGTACGGAACCCTAAAAAATGACAGTATGTCCGCTGAAACTAAATAGCTGTAAGTACAGTGACGATGGATTTTTCTATCCTATAATTAGGTTTAATAATCATTTATTCTCAAAAAGATAATAAATATCACTTACATGAGAATCAGTTACATACAAAAATGAATTTTAAATTACGTTTGAAAAACTAAAAAGAAAAGCGATGAAAATGTTTTGACCAATCGAGAAGTCCAAGGGATGATAATTCTATTTTAAAGTTTTATGACAGAACTATTAATTCTCCATAAATACATTTTAAATGGGACCAATTGGACTATTCTCTACAGAAAAAAAGTAGAAATTTTTTTTTTTTATCTTTTTATCAGTAAAAAAATGTACTTCAAAATATTATGAAGATATCGTAAAGAAACCATTTAATTTTAATATTCCTATAAGTAGCTATAGACTTACAATCTGTCATGTATAGAACACTAACTATAACACTACAAAATGTCATGTTAATCGAGTAATTTTTGGACGTGCAACAGACCACCCCCTAGTCCGCTTCAAAGATCTTAGATCTGAGAGGATGCTAGGTAATTAGCATTAGCTTGTTTCACACAGGCTTACCTGTCGGACATGCCCCTGACTGCCTCATAATACTTACATCAGTAGCAACAGGCTCCTCTCTCAGGATGAGCTGAAGAATCCTCTCGCGTTGCAATTCACTCGGCATCGGCACATGGAATGTTGCCGGCATTCGTCTCTGGATGGCCTTGTCCAAGTCTTGAGGCCGGTTCGTGGCACCTGTACAACATTATAATTTACTAGCTGACCCGTGCCCGCTTCGCTGTGCGTAAAACATTTCTAATACCATCGTTGACTTTTTTGTAGACGTTTTTAAGGTGTACAATACTGTAGTACATTATTTTGATATATCTCGTGGGGATCAGCCAGCATTTGCAATGTAAGCGCAAAAAAATGTGTTTCTTTACGACATCACATTAGAAACCTCTAAAATTATCAGTGTTTCTCTACTATATTATGCATGTACCTATTATACATATAAACCTTCCTCTTGAATTTCTCTATTTATTAAAAAAAACCGCATCAAAATCCGTTGTGTAGTTTTAAAGATATAAGCAAACATACATACGCGGGAAGCGGAAAGCGACTGCTTTATACTATGTAGTGAAGATGATTGGACGTGCCTCTGTCTAACCCCATTAGGCATCCTCAAGAATCTAAGCCTTGAGATCTAAGAGTATGTCTCGTGATCATATTTCATTTATTATTTTAAAATAGTTCACGTGTTTCTGAATTATTACGATACGTCCTTTCATCAGTCACTAACGAGTTCAGGGAATGTTGTAATATCTCTTGATTTAACTATTGATTTTTACATTACCTTTAATTTATTTACGACGTTTCGACTACGTGTGTGTTTATGTGTGCTTGCGTGTGTGTGTGTGTGTGTGTGAGTCACCAGCCAAGCAGTAACTTACCCATAATAATGACAGTGCAGCCAGGATCGGTGATGAGACCATCCCATAGCGACATGAATTGTGTTTTCATCATGGCGGTCGCCTCGTGGTCGTGCGCCGTGCGCGTGCGCAGGAACGACTCTATTTCATCTGTAATGTTTTTCAGAACACTTATAAGATTACTTTTGCGTCTTATCGTCGACATTTTGCACTTAATCTGATTTGGATGATATTTTTTCTATTGTGTAGAGTCCATAGTTAGTCCTAAGTATATCAATTGTAAAAAAAAATTATCGTCTTTTGGCTTTTCGATTAGTCGATTAATTTTCGTCGGTTTTCTTTTTAGTTTTTAATGCGTAATGTAGTAAATGTTATAACTAACCTATAAACACAATACAGGGCTGCAACTTGACAGCAAGACTGAAGACTGCCGCGGCCAGCTTCTGCGTCTCCCCGTACCATTTGTCAGTTAAAAGAGACACATCCAGGTTTATGAAGCTCATGTTAGCCTCCTTGGCGGTGGCTTTCGCAATCAAGGTCTTGCCGCATCCTGAAAATATAATATCTGTGTGAAAACTTTGTACATATTTAAAATATTATGTGAAAAAGTCCCGTGTTGGTCAATTGAGAGGTACCTATTGCACCTTAAGTTCCGAACGTTCGTAAATAGAACGAATTTTTTGGTAACCGAGTTAAACGGTTTAAGATGTTTATTTTCTCATAAGAATTACAAATTCACTTACAGAGAAAACTAAAGCTAAATAATATCTAATGTGCGTTTTGCAATACCAAAACAACAACGAAAGAAAGTAACAAACATACAAAGAACAAAAATACATAGGTACCTAATCATTTTTTATAGTGTGTGGGTAGTTCTGTGTAGACTATGCGCTTGCTTCGCAACAAGTTATCGTATATAGTTTCAATCCAATGTTTGGTTTTTGACGAAAAAAGGCTTGTCATGGACTAGGTATGTGGGGGGGCAATTCTGTTGTGTCCACTAACTAGCTAAAATTTCGTTCATCCTTCTTATTCCTTTTACATTAAAGTCTAAATTAGCATAGCCTTAAAGGAAGTTGGCAATGACCAGCATGGTTACTAACCAGGTGGACCGTGCAAAAGCACGCCTTTGGGAGGCTGCGTGAGTCGGCTGTCGGCGAACAGATCTCGCTTCTGGATAGGCAGGATCACCGTCTCTCGGAGCTCTTGGATCAGGTTGTCCAAACCAGCAATGTCGGTCCAGTTCACCTGAAATATGACATAAATAAATACATTAAAAAATAAGAGTTTTTACCTCAATAGGGGCCTAGTGGAAACCCTCGCGACTTCTTTCAAGTGAAGTTATTTTCATACAGATTTCAACCCCCTGCTGCCCCTGCCCTGGTGCACCCCCTTAGGGGTTGAACTCCAGGAATTAGTAACCAAAAGAAATACACCCTCCAAATTTCAAGTTTCTAGGGCCAGTAGTTTAGGCTGTGCGTTGATAGATCAGTCAGTCAGTCAGTAACGCAAAAGTTTTATAGTAGGAGTAGTCAGAAGTACGTCTAATGATTACATTTGGCACATGCCCACATATTGCAGTAGTAAGCATTCAATGCGTGACAAATTGCAAGCCCATCGCCGTTTATAAGAATACTAACTGGTTTCCTAACGATGTTTTCCTTCATCGTTTTGAGCACGTGTTTTGATGTGCATATTTGGGGGCACGGCAGTGCCCCCGCCAAGTCGAGCGCGAAGCAAACACTGCCGTACCATCCTTTACTGGAACCATTTCGCCGCATTTTCAGGCCCCTATTTGAGAACCTCTGGATAAGACCAGAACGCTGAAATTTTCGTCATCCAGTAAGCCATAATCACATACTTAAAATCCAAAATTTCAAGTCTGTAGGTCATTTAGTTACGAAGTTAAGGGAAAGCAAAGTTTCGCATTTTAGACAGACACTCACTCACTCACTCACTCACTCACTCATGATCATCAGAATAGAACTAGTACTTCCCATAAACTCAGAGAGCTGAAATTTGGCACAGAGTTAGGGTTTAATGGCCACATAAAGGGAAAACCATAAAAACTAGGATAATCGAAGATCTGGAGTACCTGGTGACCCTGATAAGAAAACACAAAAGCCTAACCAAACTATTAGAGATCGACATACCGCCTTTACAAAAAATATTCAACTACTGGACCGATTTGAAAAATTCTTTCACCATTAGAATCCTACATTATCCCTGATGAACATAGGCTATAGTATATTTTCAAAAATATTAGGGATCCGTAAGAAAACATCGATAATGTAATCCAAAGTGTGAAAAAAATAAAAAATAAATCCTTATATTGCGTTTGGTGCGGAAATTATTGACAATAGAGCAAAGTAATGTACTACAGTTTTAAAGAGGACATCAATATCTACAAAAAAGTATGCAATACTATATGTCTAACTATTAGGGATCCGTATGAAAACTTCGATAATGTAACCCAACGTGTGAAAAAAACCCAAAAAAATCCTTATATCGCGTACTCTGCGGAAATTGTTGACAATAGAGCAAAGTAATGCACTACAGTTTTAAAGAGGACATCAATATCTACAAAAAAGTATGCAATACTATATGTCTAACTATTAGGGATCCGTATGAAAAATTCGATAATGTAACCCAAGGTGTAAAAAAATTACCTATAATATCATTATTACATCCGTGCGACGCCGGGGCGGACTGCTAGTGCGCAATAAAATTAAAGGAAAACTCTGGATAAGACTAGACTGGCTTTTATACTTACTTATACTTACAAGTTTACAAGAAGAAATAGTCGAACGATTAACTTTATTCTACTCGAACATTACACAAATTGAATAAACAAATTAACAAATTAAATAAACTAAAATATTAATTTCGCTCAAAATTAAGAGTGGCGGTGATACCCGCACACGTCGCTAGATGGCGCTGACTGTATTTTAAACGCGCTTACGATTTGTTTTTATAATAAAAAAACTACTCATAAAAAGAAAAAAAACTGTGTCAAATAAGAAAATCTAATAAAATAAATCAATAAGCCCACGTTTCTACAAAAAGAAGTGAAATCCCACCAAAAACATTCTGTAAAAAACTAGCCAAGTCTCGATGGAGCTGCTTGTTTATCTCTAAAAAGTAATGAAATCTAGAAAAAGTCGTGTCAAGTCTGAGGTGCTTTATTGCGGTTTCTTTATTATTATAGAATGTTATGTGACTTGGCCGTTGAAGAGTACACAAGGGTACAAAACCAGGTGCTCCATGACACCATTGCACCAATCTGTCGCCAGAACCGCTACCCATTAACGATGGAAAATTGCCACTTAGAAAACGTTGATTCAATAACCAGTCAATTGTAGGCTTAATAATACTTATGTAAAGGCGAGCCTGAAACAAACAGTATAAAAAATACGTCTATTTTATGTTAGATCGGTGGTCGATTTGACGCTCCAAAAAGAAGACAGCAGAAGTCAGCATTGTCAATGCTGAATGCATGTGTTGTACGATCAACAACATCCTAAAATAAGACACTAGCGTCCAATTACCAATACCTGTATTGGCTATTATCTCGCTTAACAAACATAGGTAGTTACAACAGATATAACATTACGTGTAAACAAAATTGACTTGTACCCACTAACGTATAAAGAATGTTCAACGGCCAAGTCACACAACATTCTATAATAATAAAGAAATCGCAGTAAAGAACCTCAGACTTGACACGACTTTTTCTAGATTTCATTACTTTTTAGAGATAAACAAGCAGCTCCATCGAGACTTGGCTAGTTTTTTACAGAATGTTTTTGGTGGGATATATTTTTCGAACAGTAACTCCATTGATGGACGCCGGGATTCAAACCCAGGACCTTCGAAATGAAAGTCGAGGTACCTCCCACTCGGCCAACACGGCTATTTTTTAACCTATTGTCTTCTACTGCTTGGCCAAGTTTATCTTGTAATCCACACAATGACAACAGTTTCAAAGTGGAGCTATAAACTTATACACAACATAACAAGTAAATACAAGTACCCAACACATACCTAGCATAAGCCGGCTTTAGCTCTGAGTGTAATTATTTCAATTAGCATAATGAGTAAGTATTATATTTCAGTTGATGTCATGCTGTTAAGATCTGAATGGAGTCAAACGGATGACCGTGAAACTAATGTTTTCAAGGCTGTTAAAAATTAGAGTAAAAAGTCTTAATTTGTATCTCATTGTATGGTTACCATAAATATACACACATACTTAGAACCATGCTTGTTTTGCTTGTAGGTAGAGACTTGCTATGATCCTGACATACCTCTTTTGCTTGATTTACTGTCAACACATTCTTTATGCAAACTCATCAGTTTAGAGTATTCTTAGCCAAGGCTATATCCAAAAGTCACTGATTTGGTCCAAGAAAATATGCCCAGGTCTTCCTTTCCATTCAAATTTGCCTTATTAATATGACTCAAAAATGTATACCTATTGTAGTAGGTATAGTGAGAAAATAAATGAATACAAAATTACCTATAATTGAATGTATAATCTGTTTTAGTTACATAACCAAACTTTTAGAAGTCACAAAATTTTTATGTAATCCCAGAATAAGTTTGTATTTTACTAAATTCTGAGTCAGTTTGTCAAAATATAATACCTAGTTAAATAATTCTAAATGTGGGTGTGTGCCAAATGTAGTGTATGGACAATGTTTTTGGATTACAGTTGTGATCCTACTTCATTTAATTCAAAAAAATGCTGACATTTATAACTTTGAATGGTAATGAAAATAATACATACACTCATTTCATCGGGCACAACCAGCTGGGATGCAATGATCATCTCATGGTCCGTGAGGGTGTCTAGTGCCACCGAGTGCTTGCCGCCGAGCCCCGCTCTGGAAGATATTCTGTCATGCATGTTCTATAGAAACTAATAAATAAATAAATATTGGTGGACATTAACACACAGAGCCATCTAAGCAAAGCTTGTACTTTAAGAACTTGATAACTTATTGAATACATATATTTTTTTTTGTAAATACATACATAAAATACTTTATAACACCCAGACACAGAACAAACATCTATGTTCATCACACAAATATTTGTCTTAGATAGGGATCGAACCCACAGCAGTCAGAGTCAGAGTAAACAGAGCTGTGAGGCCAGTCAAACTGACAAACAAACTGATTGGTAAGGATAGTTGTAGATCTTATAGACATACTTTGAAGTGATATGACAAATCTACAAGACTACTGACTATAAATTACTAATGGGAATAGTATTCTAACAAGGTATCCCAAGCAGTCTAAGGAAACTTCATAATGCATGTAAGACACATAGGAACACCTAGTAAATATTTAAAGGAACCATGACAGAATATACTTTGAGTAAAAAAAATAAGATGAGTTCGGATTGTGAGTATTCAATTTCATTCGAATTGCAGTATTATGAATGAACATTGTTAATGAATGAATGTTGTAAAAGGAGGAGATATTGCCAGGAGTTCTGAGAGTGTCTACTATACATGGGGTTTACCCCCATTCTCTCAGATCCTATCAAGTTGTGAGCCTATTTTTTTTTATAGTTGTTTTAGCTTGATTCTATTCTATGAAAATCTCGAAAATATGCATCATGAACATTGATTTCAACCTCTTAACTATAAATACGGCACGTTATTTCTTGTATTGCTGACAAGCGATGCTCACGATGAAGAGCATCTGAATTGTCTCGAAACGTGAGCAATACAATAAATAACTTGGTAATTAGCCGTATTTATAGTGAATGAATACCAACACGATATAAGAATCCTATGAACAATGATTTATGAAAAACCGGAGGCAAAAATTTGAAATTCCGATGAGGTAGATCGATCGATAACTCACTTGCGTAACTGTTCCCGCGCTCGCTCCTCGGCCTTCTTCCGACTTTTCGACGTAGGGTCTATCTGGTTTACAAGCCATTTTATAGAGAAATAAGTCACAGCAGACACGAAACAAACACGAATAGCCATTTGAAACACATCGTTCCTGGTGAATGCTCCTTCCACCATCATGCCGAAACACTTTCAGGAATTAGGTCACGAATATAATATGAACCCGTCGCGTAGGTAAGCGTACTTTTAGAAATATTGAAGGTAAGCTGCAGTTACACAATTTATTTTAGAAAAATCTTTTTTCATTTCATCATGCTCTCCGTCGTCGTGAATTTTGATTGAACTATAGACAAAAAATATTGACTTGACATGATGGGTGACAGAAACTTTGGCAAATGTCAGCACTGTTTTCAAATCTCTATTTCTCTAGGTTTGGATTTTATAAATATTTTTGTTATGTTATTAGGTAGGTTTTTTAATTAATGTACAATTACCTACGTAGTTAATAATAGAGTTGTGGTGTTTAGTTTGTTTTTACTGGGGTGACATAGTCGTTATCGACCAAAGCCCCATTAAATAAATAAAGATTTAAAAAAAAAAAAAAAAAAAAAATATTTGTCTATGTTTTTGTTTTTTTTCTGAAGCCCGGGGCTAAAGCTAATATTGAGATTATGTGTAACAAAGTAGCGATATTAGCAAACATAGATATTATGGCAGAGACACACTTCCGTGTCGTGTCGTGGCGCGACACGCCACTCGCGTGGGGTGGGTGTGCAGTGTGCACACTACTGTGTCGTGTCGTGGCGCGCTCCACAGAGTATACGGGCGCGCTCTTTGCAGGGTTCAAACATACATAATGTTTTCTTCTGATTTGGATAGTAATTTTGATGAAAACCTTCAATTTCTCTTAGCAATGAAACTCCTAGAGGGCAAAAAAAAATTTTCGTTGACGTTTAAGTTCAATAAGGTCGTCAATCATTATGCTGCAAATTAAATTAAATATGTCTGCTAGTTGTTCGCGCATAATGTACTCTGTGGTTCGCGCCACGAGGCACGCGCCAGACGCGCCACATTTGCCTGTTGTGTCGTGCGTGTCGCGTCATAAAAGCATTTTCATTCATTCATTCATTCATTCAACCCCCACCACCGCTCTGGCGCAATCGGTAGCGACGTAGCGAGCTGTCGCGCCACGACAGATAGCGCTGCGACACGACACGACACCCAAATGTGTCTCTAACCATACTAAATGTATGAAAGCGATTAGCTAGTGGCGTGTCGCGCCACGACACGACACGGAAGTGTGGCTCTGCCATTAGTCGTGACTCGTGTCTTCTTTGTTACTCATAAACATAGTTCTAAGAAAACGAAAGATTATCTTGCTCTGGAAGGAACAGCGAACATAATGGCGCCGGCACACTTACGTGTCGTGGCGCGGCGTGTCGCGCCACTAGCCAATCGCAAGACAGCGTTTGCGACACGACACGACACCCAAATGTGTCTCTAACCATACTAAATGTATGAAAGCGATTAGCTAGTGGCGTGTCGCGCCACGACACGACACGTAAGTGTGTCTCTGCCATAACTTACGACATATTTTCAGTTTATTACTCTGTGGAGTCTGTACTGTCACTGTCAGTAATGTCACTGTCAACAGAGAGCATAGAAACAGTAAACTAACCTAAAAAGTTTGTTTTCATTTATTTATTACCAGAAACTTAACATTTTCTAACATAATACAATGCCAAAAATGAAGAGGCCTAAATCGATAGCCCGACCTAAAGTAGATAACTCCAGAAAAGCAATTCGGAAGCAAAAAAGGCAGCAGAAAAAAGTTCACAGGCAAGAGCACTATCTAAAGAAGAAAACTGATGTAGAAAAACCAGTTTATACTGCTGGGAGGTTCGTGAAAAGACCAGCTGAGGAACCAGATACACTAGTCAAGGTTAAGGTTTAAATAGAGTTATGGGAAAATAACAACAACATGTATCTAACCTAAAAGGTGCTTGGACCCAGCTGTTCTGTCTTTTGTAGGCCTAAATATATTTATGGCCAGGTACCTAAAATATTTATGGTTTTCATTTACTTTTTTGTTTCAAATACTGAGAGAAAGATCTAAGAATACAAAAAATGGATACTAAGTTTTATTCACTGCAGCAATGTTATATTCATGCGAAATTAACTTGTTTTCCAGAAAAAAAAACCCAAGCTTCAACCAACCGCCCAAGAAATCCTGAGCCGGCAGCGAGAAAAAGAGATGCAAGACGCCAACAAGCTCAAGTCCCAGATGGAGGAACAGAGACGGCAAATACTGCTAAAAGCCAATGAGGATGAAGATCAGCTGATTAAGAAACTTGAGAAGCAAATGGGCTTAAACAAGTCTAAGAATAAGAACAATTACTTTGCTGATGACGGGTTGGACTGTATCCTTACTTAAATTAATCACAAGCTTTTATTTAACTTACCTTGTTAGTATGTGTGTTAGTATGTAGAGGTCAAATCTTGCAATTAAATTTTAAACCATTTCCTCCCAATTAAGCTGAAATTTAGCATATTACTAGCGACCCGCCCCGGCCCGGCTTCGCACGGGTAGCATGTTATTATACATATAAACCTTCCTCCTGAATCACTATCTATTAAAAAAAACCGCATTAAAATCCGTTGTGTAGTTTTAAAGATATAAGCAAACATACATACGCGGGAAGCGGAAAGCGACTTTGCTTTATACTATCTATGTAGTGATTATCTGTGTAACTTCAGTGACAATACAATAATATGGTGACAGCAACCTGTTCAACAGACACCCACAATAGAACTTCTTAGTAAATAGTTTGTTTGAGTAAAACCTTTGCATACCTATCAAGTTCTAATGACTCTTCCTCGAGAGACGATTTTACAAAAGCTTATGCTACAAAAACAAAGTCCTTTCCTACTTTTCATAAATTATTACTTAACTACCATTCAGATTTACTAGAAATATGTGACAAAAAGACCACAGAACAAATAGTAGCAGCTGAAAAACATCTTGCTGAAGTGGAAGGGGATTCCGACTTTGAACAAGACTTGGCTGTTGTCACTGGAAAAGAATTAACAAAAACTGATAAGAAGAAAAGTGAGAAACACAAAAAGGACAATTCTGATGAAGAAAATGATGATGATGACAACCTTGGCAGTGAAAGTGAAGACTTTGGTAGTGAAAATGAGGACTTTGATGATGCAATCAGTGGAGAGGATGAAGATGAAGAGCTCAGTGGTGATGATGATGAAGAAATAAGTGAAGATGATGATAAAACTGATTCTGATGGACCAGAAGGTAAATTAATATTTATTTGACTATTAATTTGAAAAATCTGCATCAAATTCACTATACTGTTTATTATTTTATGAGATTTTTAATATTTTTTCAGAAAAACCAACATTTTCCAAAAAAACACCTAAATCAAAGGAACTAAAAACAGAAAAGGAAAGCAAATCAAATTCAGATCAAAAATCAAAACCCAGTAAAAAATCAAAATCAAGTATAGAATCAAAACCAAATCAAGAAAGAATAGTAAAAGCTGATGATCTTTGCAAAATATTCAGTGATGATGAAATCTCTCATTTATCTGATGATGATATGGAAGGGTTTTCGGGTGAAGAAAGTGATCATGCAAATGATGATAAAAACAATGATGTAGTTGATGAAAAGAAACAAGAGAAGCCAGATGTATGGGAAGATATTTATGGAAGAAAGAGAGATAAAGAAGGCAATATTATAAAGGTTAGCTTAATTTAAATTGAAATAATGTTTAATTACTAATGCTTTAGTTTGTACATAAAATTCAGAGCTTTGAATATAGAATCACAAAACACAATATTAAAAATATCAATGGGGATTACAGTAATCCCCATTGATAAAATATCAATGGGGATTACAGTAATCCCCATTGATATTTTTAATATTATAACTCTGAAAAATTGTGACAATGTTTGTAGTACAATCGTGTTTTTAGCTGGACTGATATGGATGAAACTTGATTAGTTATCACATAGCGAACCGTGGTTGGAATTTGGTTTTAGATAATATTGAAGATCTTATAGCAGATGTGATTTAAATACAAAATAATAATTTATCTCTCATTCAATTTTATCATATTTTCAGGAGAACAAGGGAGTGTATGTCCCACCGCATCTTAGAAACAAGGCCGCTAATACAGATGACAAACAGACACAGCTATTGAAAAGACAAATCAAAAGTAAGTTTTGTTATCTACACTATATTAATAAAGAGTAAAAAAAAAGTTTTGTATATTTGTTTGTAACGGATAAACCAAGAATCTACTGGACCAATTTAAAAGATAACTTCACTTATCAAAAGCTACATTATCAGTGAGTAAAATGAGCCATATTTTATTAAAAAATGAAATTAGAGATCCACACTAAAATTGCAATAATGTAGTTAAAATATGAGTATCAAGGTATGCCTAAAATACATTAGTACACCCCTGCAAAACCCTTTTTTCGTTCAGATACTCACTATTCATACTCACTATTCATATTCATACTCACTACTCAGATATTCATCTGTTTGTTTGTTTGATTTGAATTTGTTTTCGAAAATTACTGAAACAATTTTCATGGAAGCCGTATCATCTGGTAGCTTAGGGTCCTAGAAGTGTATGGAGGTATATTTTATTTAAAAACCGGCCAAGTGCGATTTGGACTCGCTCGACTTAGAATGGAACCCTTCGTTTCCATTCTATTATATATAAAAACGGCAAAAAAATCCCTTTTGTTGTATGGGAGCCCCCCTTAAATATTGATTTTATTCTGTTTTTAGTATTTGTTGTTATAGCAGCAACAAAAATACATAATATGTGAAAATTTCAACTGTCTAGCTATCACGGTTCATGAGATACAGTCCTGTGACAGACAGACGGTAGCGAAGTCTTAGTAATAGGGTCCCGTTTTTACCCTTTGGGTACGGAACCCTAAAAATCAAGTTATGATAGAAAACGTATTTTCTCGTAATAACAATATAATATTTCATGTCTTTCACGGCTCGCTACCATCATGTACGAAGTCGCACATATAGGTACAACAAGTTCTCAATATTTAAAACATTACAGGTGTTCTAAACAAGTTAGCCGGCACAAACCTCCACTGGGCTTGCACATCTATCGAGAACCTCTACTCGAACAACAGTCGGAATGCAGTCAACACTGCACTCACTCAACTTTGGCTAGATGCGACTGTCGGTCCTTCTAATACCACAGACCGGTTGGTCACAGAACATGCAGCTTTGATATCCGTGTTACATGCTAATGTCGGCTCTGAGATAGGTAAGGCCTGGCAATCTACAAGTTATCCTACTAATATTATGAATGCGAAAGTTTGTGTGTGTGTGTGTACTGAACGGATTAAAATGAAACTTTATAGTAATATAACTTAAACATCAGAATAACACATAGGCTACTTTTTATCCAGGTACCACCCGTGCGAAGTCGGGGCGAGCAGCTAGTACATACATAAAGTCAAGCCGATTTCCCAGAGGGGTAGGCAGAGACCACAGCTTTCCTCTTGCTGCGATCCTGACATAGTTATTTTGCTTCATTCTCTCTCATCATTTATTTACGCTTCGAATAGAAAACCTTCTTTTTTCGTCGGCTTCGCACGACTGTAATTCCCAAGTACGGTAGACATGCTCAGATCATCAAAGATATTTTGTGACACGTCCAAACACTACATTTTGCAGCAGTTAGCCAACACATGACTAGGACAAGGAATAACTTATTTATATACTTCCAGGTGCACATTTCTTGCAGGAGCTATGCAAGCGGTTTGATGACATGATGCAGACAACTCAGCCCATAGAAGACAAACGTCTGGACAACCTCGTCTCTTGCTTGGCGCATTTGTACAGTTTCAAGGTGAGTACAAACTTTAATTTTGTTCCTTTGGCTGTGTAGTACCATGGTACTAGTAGGTAGTAAATTTTGAAGATGGAAAATTTGTCACTTTTGTTTTCGTTTTTTTCTGCGAAAATCGAAAATAATAAAAATGAAAAGAAATATTACCTGAAAAAAAGTTGCCTTTTCCGTCCCAAGATTTTAAACTATCTCTATATGAAATTTCATCACAATCCGCCCAGCGGTTTGGCCGTGATAACGTCACAGACAGACAGAGTTACTGTACTATCGTATTTATAATATTACAAGCTAACCCGGCGAACTTCGTATCTCTTTATAATTACCAAATGTTGTGTTCATTTCCCGTTTCCGTTCCCGTTCTCACTCCCGTTCCTGTTCCCGTTCCAATTTCTCCCCACCAATTTTCAGCCAAATCGGTTCAGCCGTTCTTGAGTTATGAATAGTGTAACTAACACGACTTTCTTTTATATATATATATATATATATACAGTCGTGGTCAACTAATTAGGGACACTCTTTGGTTAAACCGAATTGTGAATTTATTTTTTATTTTCCAACGAGTCTAAACCATATTCCATATCTCTTACATGTAAGTATAATTAGTCATTTATGTGCCCGATTATACAAACAATAACAACTTCTTAAACATTAAACCTCTTTACAGTATAGCTGATAGATTATCGTAGTGCTATTTGTTCAAATAATGCTGGCTGGCCATTTAATTAGGGACACTGAGATATTGCGTTCTAGTTTCAAAATTTGAATCTCAATACTTTTTTACTTCTTCTCTTATTGTTTCGTGGTAGTTTTGGCGGCAATCCCGATATTTATTTTAAGTTTTGAAAAATATTTTGAAGAAAAATGGGTAAAAATAAAAGTTGCGATCCAACACTACGAAAAATTATCATGAAGTTTGTTGTCGAGCATGGTTGGCCATACCGAAGGATAGCAGAACATTTAAATTGTTCAAAAACTATGGTATACAATGCAGTGCAACATGTCAGACGCAATAACACAGATTTAAATGTGCCCAGAACAAAAAGATCGAGAAAAACAACTCCGCAAGAAGATAGAATGATAACCAGGTTAGCTAAGAAAGATCCGTTTCTAGGCTCTATTTTAATTAAACACGAAGTGTTTGGGACAGACGAAAGAGCTGGTGTCTCAGCGAGGACCGTTCGACGACGTCTGGTAGAAGCAGGGTTGTTCGGAAGAGTGGCTCGCAAAGTACCGTTGTTGAAGAAAGAACATAGAAATGCTCGTTTGGCGTTTGCACGTAAATATGGACATTGGACCTACGCCCAATGGCAACATGTATTATTCTCTGACGAGACCAAGGTTAATTTGATTTCTTCAGATGGAAGGCAATACGTACGGCGTCCAGTAAAAGCGGAAATGAATCCAAGATTCACAAAAAAGCAGGTGAAACATGGCGGTGGAAACATTAAAATGTGGGGTTCATTTTCTAGACGTGGAGTGGGACCTGTGAGGAAAGTTCAGGGTAACTTAGACCAACATCAATACAAGGCAATATTGGAGGAAACGATGCTTCCCTATGCTGAGGAGCATCTCCCTATTATATGGACGTTTCAGCATGATAACGACCCGAAACATACCGCCCGTTCAGTCAAGTCGTTTCTTACCAGTCAGTCAGTATCGGTGCTAGATTGGCCAGCAAATAGCCCGGACCTTAACCCAATCGAGCACCTTTGGCACGAAATCAAGAAAAAAGTAGCCACTTATCGTACCACAACTTTAGATGAACTTAATGAAGCTTTTTGTGAGGCATGGGCAAACATTCCTGTCGAAACATGCCAGAAACTGATAATGTCTATGCCACATCGGTGTCAAGCGGTAATTACTAACAAAGGTTTTGCTACTGGGTACTGATTTTACACGTAATAAAATGGAGCTGTTAAAGATATTATAATACTGCAGATTATTAGTTTTGTTTAACTCTATTTTTCATTATAGTTTACTGTCCTTAATTAAATGTCCAGCTACAGAATTATACCTTAAAATTGAATACATGTTCAACCTTTGATATTAAATACTTTTTTCTATTTATTTATTCTTTTATTTACAGCCATTTAAAGCATAATAATCGGACCAAATTATGCAAATAATAGTTACTGAGAAATCAATAGGGTTTTATATTCAAATTCAAATTCAAAAATCATTTATTCAATAAAATCACAAGGATCACTTTGAAACGTCTTAGGAACTAGGTGAAGCTACGCCGATTCCACGCGACCAAGCCTAGAAGAATCAGGCAACAAACACGGCTTGGGGTCTACCTTTTTTTTATGATCCTTTCCTTAATGCTATGTAGAGCTCCAGTGTGGTGCCAATCGAACAAGGTGAAGGCTCAAACAAGAATAATAATTCTTGTTATGTACATAACCGTATTTGTATGTACATAACCGGTTATTGTTCTTCACTATCTTGCATGTCCCTAATTAGTTGACCACGACTGTATATGTATAGATCCTAATAATATTATAAATGCGAAAGTTTGTGAGTTTGTATGTGTTTGTTCCTCAATCAGGTCTAAACGACAAAACGGATTAAGGTGAAATTTGCTGTCGATGTAGATATAATGCCCGAATAAATAATAGACTACTTTAAAATATGAAAAACATCCCAAAAAGTATAAAAAAACACAAAAGGGATGATTTCTGTATAGATGGCGCTGGTGTGAAACAAATATGACAACACAGACTAAAAACATTCAGTCTTTTTTATTCGATTTGATTGAAATTTGACAGGACAACGTCTGTCAGGTGTCAGCTAGTTTAGTATATATTTTTTCAGATTTACCACGCAACACTCCTCTACGACATACTCAACCGCCTACTATCCACCATCAGTGAGAAAACCATAGAATGCGTGGTAGTGGCTTTGCGGTGTGTGGGTGGGGTCATGCGCAAGACTGAACCCGCACTACTCAAGCAGTTTATTATCGATACGCAAAGTAAACTGGCGGCGCTTAGTGAAGGGGCGGCCAGTGGGTAAGTTGATAATTATAATTACTAACTGATCTAATCTATTAGAAAATAAAATAAAATAAAAATTTGGACAACGTAGACGTTGTCATGTCCAAATTTTTAACCGAAAAAGAAAGAGAAGTTTCTCAATTCGACATGTATTTTTTGCAATGCGAGCAGGGTAGCGCGCGCGTTATGGTCCACTCACCCTGAAGAAGATTCTCTAGATGAATCGAAACATTGTCGGTGTCCTCATTGACAATTTATCATTTACGTGAGTAATTTCCCGTTGTTGTAATAATGTGAAAATGAAAATGTTTCTACTCATCGGAAAATCAAGGGACGATTATTTTTTACAGTTTTATGAAATAAATATAATTAAAATGGTTCCAACTTGGGACTTTTCTCTATACAATAAAAAAAATATGCACAATCATACGCACAACGACTTGAGAACCACATATTTTTTCGTCAGTTAATAATAAAAGAGGATCACGACTGTAATCCCCAAGTACGGTAGACATCATCTCAGATCTGTAGGCGTTCAGACCCTTGAAGATGTCTAAAGGGGGTGGACAGGCACGTCCAAACATAACATCTATACATATAATAAAACTGTAGAGGAGTTCAATTCTGTACATTGAATAAAAACTAAAAAAAATACTCCTAGGGGCCTTTATACAAGTAACAGTTGCCAAAAAAAAACATTTTAAAATTTTTGTCTGTCTGTCTGTTTGTTGTCCGACCTTCACGCAAAAACTACGAAACGGATTTTGATGAAACTTTTTTTTGTTATGTAGCTATAAGTCCTCGGCAACATATAGGCAATATATAATTTATTTCGAGAATTGGAATACCTGATGTGAAACTATCTGTCGACCAGCGAAGCGGGCACGGGTCAGCTTGTACTTAATAAATTTAAATTTCCAGTTCCCGAGTAAAGTTCCTGCTTGAAGTAATGATGGCTGTTAAAAACAACAATCTAACAAAGATACCGAACTACGATCCCTCATACCAAGAAGAGCTTAAGAAGCTTACAAGGAGTATAGTGAGGAAGGGAAATTATATCACCTCGCTGAATATCAGATTGGATGATCTGTTGAAAGGTAATCTACTCAAGTCTATCATACCATGATGATGATGATGATGATGATGATGATGATGATGATGATGATGATGATGATGATGATGATGATGATGATTATTATTATTATTATTATTATTATAAATAAACTAGCTTCCGCCCGCGGTTTCGCTCGCGTGGTACGAGTATCTGGTTAAAAAGTAGCTTATATACTATTCCAGGGCATAGGCTATGTATACTCTAAGTTTCGCCCAAATCCGTTTGGTCGCTTGTTTTACAATTTTCGGATTTTTAACTGACTTCAAAAAAAGGAGGAGCTTCTCAAGTCGTTTGCTTTTTTTTTTTTTAATGTTTGTTACCTCAGAACTCCGTCATTTATTAAACCGATTTGGAATAGTTATTTGTTATACAAGAGTGCAAAGTTGCTTTTTAACCGCGTGTTCAATTTTGATGACCGAGCAAGCGAAGGATTCTAAAATTGAATCACGAGCGCAGCGAGTGATTCAAAATTATAATCCTGAGCGTTAGCGAGGGAATCAAAAGAGCACGAGTTGAAAAATCTTTGCACTCGAGTGCAACACGTAACTTTTCATTCCACCTCAGCGAGGAATGCAATGACTAAATGCAAAAAAAAAACGTTTACAATCACAAGATAGGTACTTTTATTTCAGTTTAGTTATTAACTACTACATTATGACAGGTAAGTATTACAGAATAATCTTAATAATGACGTGAAAAAATGCCGCGTAAAGAACCGCGTACAAAGCAAATTGAAAGAAGAACACCAAGAAGGTTCCGAGTCTGAGTTCTTAACAAATTAAATAAAAGTTGTATGATATATTCGTTCGGCACCATAGAGGTAGCAGTAAATAGATATAATGATTTTTTTAATTCACAAACTTAGTGCACACGATGTTCTAAATTCAATTTACTATATCCTCTAGAGAATAAAAACGGCTTTTGCACTCAGATATTGAAGAGCAAAAATACCCTTTCCGAGATGGTGGGATGAAAAAATCTTTTTGGTTATGAGGATATACTTCCTTTCTAAAGGGGCTAGTAAGAAGCACGTCCAAACATCACATAATTAAAACTAAATTATTATCTTATCTTTCAGCTGACGAAAGAGGCAAATGGTGGGTGGTCGGCTCAGCTTGGGAGGGAAACAGTACGAGGCAAGAGGAGACTACACTCAAACCGGTAACAGAGACGAGAGACCAGAAGCTTCTAGAACTTGCTAGAAAGCAGAGAATGAACACGGATGTTAGACGGAGTATCTTCTGCGTTATTATGTCGGCTGAGGTAAGCATAATGCAGTTTTTAAAAAACTTGTTTAATAAAAAACCGGTCAAGTGCGAGTCGGACTCGCGCACGAAGGGTCCGTACCATTATTTTTAGTATTTGTTGTTATAGCGGCAACAGAAATACATCATCTGTGAAAATTTCAACTGTCTACCTATCACGGTTCATGAGATACAGCCCTGTGACAGACAGATGGACAGACAGACAGCGAAGTCTTAGTAATAGGGTCCCGTTTTTACCCTTTGGGTAAGCAACCCTAAAAATACCCTTCTAATAAAAATATCTCATGCAGCTTTGAAATTTGATAGTATATTTATTTATCTATATACACAGGGTGTCCAAGAACCTGGCGTCCAACTGGATTCCCACGATGCCCCAAGTTCTAACAGTACTCAGAAAAATATTTTAAAAAATCCACCCCATGTACTTACAGAATTATACTGATTTCAAAAAAAAAGGGGAAATGAGCACCCTGTGACATACTTTTGAATGCTGTGACTGCTAATGCTGATAATTTCGATATTTCTTGGAGGTTTTGTAATCTAGGGTATTGCTGTGTCTAAATAGAATGTAAAAATAAAGTACTTATTGTACCATTTTAAAATAAAATATTATTTTAACTAAAGGTGATATGGAAAATTATTGAATTTCGCAACTTTGACCGACTGTAGTGTAAAAAAAATGTACCAAAATAGTATGGCAAGTGACGTCAAATTTTGACGCGTTTATTCCTCTTTTTAAAAAGGTATAATACTTACACATTAATTTGAAAAAAAAAATTTTGATAATATTTTTACTCAACAACCCAATTTTTACGAAGTGCCTACCTACTAACGGTAACTGTCGGACCCTTTCTTATCTTAGAAACTGTTATGTTACTACTATTATTTACTTCGGTTCCAAGAGTGAGCAAGAAGGAAATACACACAGGTAGATGGGTTCCCAGTAGAATAAAAGCAAAGAATGTTAGTTTAAAGATATTTTATTACAATAAATGTTCAAAATGTTGACCACCCGCGGCAATACAAGCTCTCACTCTCCTTAAAAAGGACCGCTTTATGTTTCGCGAGTAACTTTTTTGACGTATCACCTGCACTGCTTGTGTTATCTTCTCACGAAGGTCAGCGATGTCATTAATGGGCTTCGCATAAACGAGCTCCTTCATAGTTCCCCAGAAAAAAAAATCCAGCGGATTTAAGTCAGGTGAGCGTTTTATAGAGAGTTTTTGGACGAGCAATACCCGAACAGGTGGATTGGGCGATCAGGAACAATCCCGTGGCCAGCCCGCTCACCTGACTTAAATCCGCTGGATTTTTTTTTCTGGGGAACTATGAAGGAGCTCGTTTATGCGAAGCCCATTAATGACATCGCTGACCTTCGTGAGAAGATAACACAAGCAGTGCAGGTGATACGTCAAAAAAGTTACTCGCGAAACATAAAGCGGTCCTTTTTAAGGAGAGTGAGAGCTTGTATTGCCGCGGGTGGTCAACATTTTGAACATTTATTGTAATAAAATATCTTTAAACTAACATTCTTTGCTTTTATTCTACTGGGAACCCATCTACCTGTGTGTATTTCCTTCTTGCTCACTCTTGGAACCGAAGTAAATAATAGTAGTAACATAACAGTTTCTAAGATAAGAAAGGGTCCGACAGTTACCGTTAGTAGGTAGGCACTTCGTAAAAATTGGGTTGTTGAGTAAAAATATTATCAAAATTTTTTTTTTCAAATTAATGTGTAAGTATTATACCTTTTTAAAAAGAGGAATAAACGCGTCAAAATTTGACGTCACTTGCCATACTATTTTGGTACATTTTTTTTACACTACAGTCGGTCAAAGTTGCGAAATTCAATAATTTTCCATATCACCTTTAGTTAAAATAATATTTTATTTTAAAATGGTACAATAAGTACTTTATTTTTACATTCTATTTAGACACAGCAATACCCTAGATTACAAAACCTCCAAGAAATATCGAAATTATCAGCATTAGCAGTCACAGCATTCAAAAGTATGTCACGGGTGCTCATTTCCCCTTTTTTTTTGAAATCAGTATAATTCTGTAAGTACATGGGGTGGATTTTTTAAAATATTTTTCTGAGTACTGTTAGAACTTGGGGCATCGCATCGTGGGAATCCAGTTGGACGCCAGGTTCTTGGACACCCTGTATATAAAAATCAATTGCAAAACGGATTTATCTTATCTTGGTCTTGAAATGTTCGTGGAGGTCTAGGGAAGGTTTAAAAGGTGAGAAAAATTCGAATAATTGCCGGAAAACCCATAAAAACATCCCTTTTCTTTTTCCCATACAAAAGTTTTCTAACTAAAACGTAGAGTCAATTTGAGCTTTATTGCTATCGTATAAAGTTCACAGTTGTCTAAGCAATGTAGGTGTGTTCCTAAGAACGGGTACTTCAAACAACATTTGTCAATTGCGATACGAAGTTCGCCGGGTCAGCTTGTAATATAATAATAATACTAGCTTTTGCCAGTTGCTTTGTTCATGTGGTACCTGGATAAATAGTAGCATACGATACATAATATGCTATTCCAAAAACATAATTATCACTGCATAGTATAAAGCAAAGTCGCTTTCCGCTTCCCGCGTATGTATGTATGTTTGCTTATATCTTTAAAACTACACAACGGATTTTGATGCGGTTTTTTTTAATGAATAGAGTGATTCAAGAGGAAGGTTTATATGTATAATACATGCATAATATAGTAGAGAAACACTGATAATTTTAGAGGTTTCTAATGTGATGTCGTAAATAAACACATTTTTTTGCGCTTACATTGCAAATGCTGGCTGAACCCCACGAATTATATCAAAATAATGTACTACAGTATTGTACACCTTAAAAACGTCTACAAAAAAGTCCACGATGGTATTAGAAATGTCTTATGCACAGCGAAGCGGGCACGGGTCAGCTAGTGTAACATATGTAAACATAGGTATGTTTTTGGAAATTTTTTCTTAGAATATTATGTGTATTTTGTCCAGGAATAATAGGAATGGGATACTTTTGGGAGTGGGAAAACAATTCGTATTTTATTCGTATTTTAAAGTAGTCTATTATTTATTCGGGCATTATTATGTACATCTATAGCAAATTTCATCATAATCCATTTTGTTGTTTAGGCCTGATTGAGGAACAAACATACATACAAACTCACAAACTTTCGCATTTATAATATTATTATTTATTGCAGGACTTCATGGACGCGTTCGAGAAACTCCAGCATCTAGGTCTTAAAGGCCAGCAGGAGAGAGAAGTAGTCCATGTTCTAATTGCTTGCTGTTTGCAAGAGAAGACATTCAATCCATACTATGCCGTGCTGGGACAGAAACTGTGCGACTTCGATCGGAAATACCAGGTAGGAAAAAGTCATAATAATATGACTATAACGGCTATATCTTGTTGGCTGACTAGAAGGTATAGTTGTTGGGGGTCAGCAAATACTAAGATCGGGGTGGGGGGGCTTCCTTTAATCGTAAACGCTGCGGAAACTATTGAAGATAGAACAAAAAAATGTTCTACAATATTAAAGAACATATCAATATCTACAAAAAACTTTGCGATACCATATGTCCAACTATTGTAGTTATGTCACTATAACCACTTTGTACATTTTAAAACATAATAAAAAAGCTGACCAAAATCAGACCAATGGTTATCATGGTCTGATTTTGGTCAGCTTTTTTATTATGTTTTAAAATGTAAAAAGTGGTTATAGTGACATAACTACAATTCGTATTAACCTTCGTATTAATCATTATCCAAATAAATCATTTCATATTCAAAACTGTTTCAATGCCGGAAGATATTACGATCGAAACAAAACTGACGTTGGTTTTAAAAACCTTCGGCCGGAAATACGCACTTTGATCGTAAATATCTCAGGCATTTTTTAAGATATGAACAAACTAAAAACACAGTTTTTCTCGTATTTTTTTGTAGATTGATTTGGCAAAAAAAAGTTTTTCAGACCCATTGCCCGATTTGTCATAATATAAAGTCAATTTAATGTCTGGACGCATATCTAACTCTCTCTCTCAGGCATTCTCATTTTTTATTTGTTATTACAGCTCTCAATTCAATACTCTATTTGGGACAAAATCAAGGATATTGAGAATCAATCGAAGCATGGATTGGCGAATTTGGCACAATTTCTCATACACTTGATCATGCAGAAGGGACTACCTTTGTCTGTTTTGAAGGTAATATAATATTAATTCAAAAGTTTGTTTGGATGTTTGTGCCTCAATAACGTCTGAACGGATTTAGATGAAACATGGTATATACATAGCTCTGGAATAGCAAATAGGCTATTTTTTATCCAGATACTACCTGAGTCAAGCCGCGTGCGGACGCTAGTATAATATAATCAATTTAAGCAAACCTTGTACTAAGAAGCGGATAACTGATAGATATTATATATTTTTTATTAAAGACAGAACAAACCTCTATGTTCATCACACAATTATTTGTCCTGGGTGGGGATCAAAACCCATTACCTACAGCGCAAAAGACAGCTAGACTACCAACCTGCAGGGCTATTTTGTAAAAAACATGAATATCATGTTATAATGTTGAATGCAATACCTAATGTTAGAGAATACCTAATCTATACACTTTTCATAGTAACTATTCACAGTTTATGCATCTATGGTGCCTACTTAGGTATGGGTGCCTAAACAGCATAAAAAGCGTAGGTATTATGGCATTCAGTACCATAACATGATAATCATGTTTTTACAAAATAGCCCTGCTGAGCTGTGAAGCCAGTGAGGTTATTTGCATACTGACAAACTGACATACTTCTTCATGTTCCAGATAATCCAATTCTCCGAGCTCAACAAGCACACAGTGCGGTTCATGCGTCAAGTCCTACTCACCATCATCATGAACGAGGATCTATCCACATCATTGGAAGTATTCCATCGAATAGCAAAATCTCCCAAACTCCATACATTCAGAGAAAGCCTCAAACTATTCATTCAACATTTTCTGGTGAAAAACGCGGGAAAGAAAAGCGGCGTTTTGAACGACATTGAAATGGCGGTATTGAAGGAAAGAGCGAATGAAGTGAACAAGATTCTGACACAGAACGATTCTAAGCTCAAGTTCTGATTATGCATCAAAATAAAGTGTCCAGTCAAATATTATATTTGTTTTGCATTTTCAAACTTTGAAACCATTTTGTAGGCTGGGTTCCTGGAACTTTTTTGGGCCTTATCTAGAGGTTATTACTATGACAAACGACAAACGATTTTAATGTAAAATATAAAATATATTTATAATGAGCACACTAAACTATAATAAATACACACTACTTACTGTTGGAAAATGCAGTAAAACACCAAACAAACAACCCTGAATTTACCGTGACGTCACAGAATGCGAAAGTCAACCGCCAATAAAATATTGAACACCCCACAGATGAAAAAATATTTTTCGTTCGGAAGGTAGATATTATATCAAAGAACGTAACTCATCATACTTCTTCATACCAAAGTAGTCTGTAACTGTGTGAAAATAGGGTTTTTAACCGCATGAAAAGCGCGAACGCTTGCGTTCGCTCGGGGATTGACGGTTAAAGTTTTATATAAACCTGTCTTTTTATTATTTTCGTGTTGACGACAAAACATTATCATCTCGTAATCATTACCTTGCTGTAGTAAGGCAAAAATTCAAATCAAACGTAGGTATTATTTCGTATACCTACTAAACAAAAAATGATTAAAACAAGAGACAAGGCATCAGTCTCTGGTAAAACAATGCAAGCGAAAAGGGTCGCAATAAAAAATAACGTAAAATGAAAGATGGAGAAAGGGTAGGGTTTAAGATAGGTTCAAAAAATAATCCGAATGCACACACGCCTTGCACACGCCGTCATAGCAACCCATATCTTATCCGTCTGCTACGATTATGTCAGTTATCATTACCTACTGATAACGATAAGGTTCCTGAAAACCTTCATATTGTAACTGCTAGCAGTAAACGAAGGTACCTATTTATGAGTAACACCTGGCTGTTACTCATAAAGCCTATAGACTATAAAGCCAAAGCGGGGTAATATTTAAAATAAAACAATCATTTCCCTGCCCTTATCCCACATGGTTAAAGAAAACAAAACAAACTGCCCAAAATTACTATAGGTACTAGGTACTTATAGACTTAGGTGTTGCTAGTGTTATTCATTCATTGATCTCATGTATTCGAAATATTGTATTTGCAGAATTAATTATTGTTACTACAGCATTCCATACTCGCCAGCAGCTGTGTACTCTTATCCTATGTATACAGCTGATGTAGGTATAAATAGATAAGAATCCTAAGTACCTACTCAACTCAACCCATTATCATGCTGTAAAGAACTCTACTAACGTTGGTTAATATCTTTGGCATTCCTGACTAACATTATACGGTAAGAGGTAATAAACGCCGCGGCAGTCTCGATTCTCATTTTAACCCTACGAATTTCGTATGAAAGAAAATCGAGCCAGCCCGTTGCGTCCATCTACACGCTTGTCCAAAGAGCATATAAGTGCGCTTGTCCGCAGTCCGCAAACTTAAATGCTCTTTGGTCCGCAATAACCAAAAGGAGTTTTTTTAATCAATTTATTACTGTCTATCGTATCGAGTATATTGGCAGAACCACAGATTAAAATAAAAACTAAGAACCTCTAAATGCGATCGGGAATGTTGGCTACAAAAAATAAAAACTTGCAGCAATGTTTTCCCATTATTTATGTATCGGGATAAAATCTATTAGGTACCTACCTATTGTAAAGTTCACTAGCAGTGTAGCAGTCTTAAGGCCCTGTATGTCGACGATTGCTCTTTTTCAAAACGAAAAAAGAAATACTTCTTAACAAGCCACATCTCCTATTTTATAATGTACAGTATATGTGAATAAAGATGTAAGTACCCATCTTTAATCACTTCGATAAATAATCCTACCGACTGCTGCAATGACGACAAACACACGGGGCACCATGGGAGGCGCGTGGTCCGCCTTTGCTTTTCGAATAAATTAATGATATAAATCATGTATAATTACTTATCAAAAACCTATTCTAGTAGAAATCTAGATCTACATATTACCTATCTTTAACAATAAATCACAAATTCAAAAATCATTTATTTCAATAAAATCACTTTGAATCACAAAAGGATCACTTTGAAACGTCTTAGGAACTAGGTGAAGCTACGCCGATTCCACGCGACCAAGCCTAGAAGAATCAGGCAACAAACACGGCTTTGGGTCTACCTTTTTTTTAATGATCCTTTCCTTAAAGCTATGTAGAGCTCCAGTGTGATGCCAATCGAACAAGGTGAAGGCTCAAAGAAGAATAATAATTAAAAGTACTACTCAAGTACGTAAACAATAAAAAATAAATAAATAAATAACTAAAGAGCCTCAGCACAAATTCAAAAAGCAGCACACGCTACACTTGATTTAGAAATAAAACTTAAAGATAAAATAACTATTTGCTTAAAAAATATTAAAGTAGACAAATGTTACACAAAATAAAATAGTGCAGATTAAGTAAATTAATATTTAGCTGTCGAGTGGCAGAGCGACATCATCTACAGTATAATACGCTTTGTTTATAAGATTATTCTTTATGTAGGCTTTAAATCTTCTAACAGGAAGTTTTGTTGCGTTTTCTGGCAGTTTATTATAGAATCGTATACAATTCCCCATAAACGACCCCTTCACTTTTTCTAATCTAAATTTGGGTATGTACTATTTGTTCTTATTTCTTGTGTTAATACTACGTACATCACTTTTTTTTCTTAAAGAAAGCCATATTCTTATGAGTATACAATAAGTTTTCATATATATATTGTGAGATTACAGTGAGAATGTTAATTTCTTTAAATTTTTGTCTCAAGGAGTCCCGGGACTTCATTTTATAAATGGCACGTACTGCCCGTTTTTGTAAAACAAAAATAACTTGAATGTCTGCTGCCTTCCCCCAGAGAAGAATCCCATAAGACATTACACTATGGAAGTAACTAAAATAAACTAGCCTAGCTGTAGCTTCATCAGCCAGCCGCTTAATCGTGCGGACTGCTTAAGCAGAGGAACTAAGTTTACCAGCAAGTGTTTCAATATGAGGTCCCCATTGTAATAGTATATAAGTAATTACCTATCTTTAACAATAAATCACAAGTTGATCTTAATAGTAGGTATCAAAGTATTTCGATCATAAATTCTAAAACGTATCATTTTGAAATAATATCTTAATCGTGAAAAGTTTCTGCTATTATGTTTTCAGCTTAATAGAAATCTAGGTAGGAACCTGAAGTAATATATTTATAAAAATAGGAGATGTGGCTTGTTCAGAAGTATTTCTTTTTTCGTTTCGAAAAAGAGCAATCGTCGACATACAGGGCCTTAATTTAATGTTTATTTTACTAATGAATTCTCCTTGCTTCGCTTGGTCTTATTGAACCTACCTATTGGTGGTTATTATGTTGGTAAGTAAGTATACCTACTTTTTAAACGTTTCCACGTGTTGAGATTATAATATTTACGTACTTTGCAGATAGGCAGAGTAGGTGCATAAGTAGTTGGTACATGAGCCTAACCTAGCAACCAAGCACTTAGCTCGTAAATCAGGCGTGTACCTACCTACTCTCGATTCTCTTTCATTTATATTTACTTCTGTTATTTTTTATATTTTCAAATTCTTACTTCGCAATTTTTTTTCTATCTTTTTAAATATTAACTTAAGGGGCCACAGGTTCTGGTGTCAGTGCTCAAGGGGCCCCGAGTAGTACCTACCTGCTGTGGTTGATTATTATTAGGTAGGGCAGGTACTATTTATATATAATGAATTAACGTAGGGTAATATAAAAATATATCATAAAATGTCAATTATAAACCGTTCTATCAATGTTCCGTGTTTGTTGCCATTTATTTTCGAACCCTGATACACTTTGGCACCTAAATGATTCATTTGCGCAAGTAATTAGTAATGACCTTGAACTTACTTTGAATAAAGCGAACACAGACATTGCCTTAAGTGGCCTTAAGCAGGGTATGTCATTCGACACTTCATGTTTGATAAAAAAACACAAGTTTTTTATTAAGTCCATGTTGGTTTTGACCCACTGTGCGTCTAAATAACAAGCTCGGTAGCGTAGTGGGCCAATGCCCGATTTAGACGCAATAGGTATGGGTTCATTTTCCGCGGCATGAGACAAATGAGTGGACGATTAGCAGCCCAGGGCCTTATGTGAGGATATCATATCGACAACACCTAGTTCTTAGTCGCCTCGTTTCTAGAAGTTGTAGACATTTTACATCGTAACTGTGACCTACTTCACTACAAGAGTCTTTGCTATTAATATTAATTTATTGTTCCAGTTATGGCTCCAAAATATGACCTTATGTTATTACAGATTTTCTCAAGATAGACTTCGCTGGGGCACTACAAATGCATTTGTATTGATGGCAAAAGCTGGCCTTGATTATTTCCAGGTTACACTGGTTCAGGAACACGTGTAGCATAATAGTCATTAGTAGTTATGCAGATAAGAACTTACTAGTTAGATGTCTAGTAAGTGCCTACGTAACTATTTAATTAATATTATGGACAGTAAATATAGGAAGTGTAAATAAAGGGTTAAGTATCTTAGGTACTATTAATATAATTTCGAGTACCTACTAAGTTTATGAGGATGTTTATATGTTTGTGTTTCAATGAAGCCCAAACGACCAAACGGATTCGAATTAAACTTGATATACACACATCATAGCTTATATCCTGGAATAGCATTTGTTTGTTATTACTTTTATTTAAGCACCTTACTTACCTGTATGAATACTATAAATAGCCAGATTTATTACTTAACTACGTAAGTACCTAGGTAGTATCAGTTAGCATTCTTCTAAGCGGCGACGGGCTTGCAACCTGTTACACGTGGAATGCTAACTACTGCAAAATGCGGGCATGTGCCAAATGTAATGTTTGGTTTGGACGTGCCTCAGACGAACCCTTTTATACATCGTCAAGGATCTAAGTTCCTGGAGATCTGAGAGGATATCTACTTACCGTAGGTACTTGGGTATACAGTTGTACTATTAAGTACTAGTACTAGTATTAAGTAATAGTACTATTAATCAATTTACTTATTCATACTTTTTGTAAATTACTATTCAGAAATAAAAGCTAGGTACATGTTCAGAACAAAAATTAAATTTCGCTATCAGGCTAGCATCTGATAGATTGCAATAAGATAGGTACCTAAATACTTTGATGGCTGCAGTTCATATGAAAGTCGGCATGGCAATAGGGCTGTTAGCGGCATCAATGATCTGCATCAAAATACCTAAATAATTTTATCATGATAGGTGTTAATTAGCACCCAATTTATGATAACAAGATATAACAATTTATCACAAAAACATAAAACCCTACTGCTAAAAAATAATGTTTTTTTTATTAGCATAAAATTGTTACGATATGCTATTTTTAGATTGGTCTATTAACATTTAGTAGCTTTCATTTGATACCCATAAAAAAAAATATGTAGCCTAGCTCTCCCACAATTAAGACGAATCCAACGACACCTCATATTTCATAATCCAAATTAAAAGTAGGTAATTACGTGATAAAGGCCCGTGTAAAATCTATAGTTAAGTCATTATCAATCAGAAAAATCAGAATCTAACCACAGGCAACATGCAATTTTCAACTGTTGTAACATGCGAATGTAGTTATAGTTAGATAGGTAAACAAATGTTAACCAGTCTGAGTGGTTCCTAACCTGGGGCCTATAATCTAGGGGGTTGTACAGTAAAAAGGTTAAATCTTTGAGGTTTCTTCCTCTTTTGAGAATATAATATTTTTCTACGAGGCGTGTTTGTAAGCAGTTTATCATACGTTAGCACATTAGTAGGTACATTATATATTTGTATAGTTACACGAACTTGCTTTACTACCATTATTTGGTAAGTGTTTTTTAGTTTCTGCAACCCATATTTGTATTATTTGATAAATTATTTTGTTAATTACTTATTCTTTTTTATATTTATGAGAGCCTAAGAAATTATCTAAAACAAAATTAGGTCTAGGTACTTGTTCTTTTGCAGATGTAATCTCGATTATAAAATTAATTTTATTATCTGTTCATTTATTTATAGTCTGTTCTGGTGCGTTATCAGCGCCATCTAGTGGATTATTTAAAGAGACATTATCATGTTACTTTGAATACTTTTCTAGACGAGTTATTGTAGAAATCTTTGGTAAAACCATCCAAATAAACTACATTTAGGCAACTTAAAGTCAAATCCATGTTCATAATTGTTAAAATTTTTGACTTTCATTCATAAAACTTAAAAAAATAACACTACGATTTGAAAGCTGGCGCGACTGCTTTTGTTGCTAGCAACGCCACCTTGCGGCAAAAGTGGAAGTAAAACTGAACAAAGAGCTATCCACTCGTCTAGAAAATAGGTTGTGTTTTATCTCTGTCAGTCTCAAAGATATCGACGCGGCGTAAACGAGATGCACTACACACTTTCGGCCGTCAAACCATCTTTCTTTCTTGAGTTTCTTGTGCAACTGTTTCTCCCGTGTTTCTCCGTGTTCTAGTGCACTGCAAACGCAGGATGGACGCCATTCGCGCGATATAATTTTCCGTTCGCTCGTCCAGCGAGACCAGCAAGCTTTCGGTGCCGGGCGTGGAGCTATGCTATAGTGCGCGCCGTGTGCGGTTCGGTCATAGCGGTGGTGGTTCCTAGAGTTAAGCTACGCTGCAGCCTCAGCATTTGGTTGGCGCAGAACAGGGTGGGCGCGGAGGCTCGAGGCGGGCATGGCGGGCGCGAGCTGAGCTCCGGCCGCGGCCGCTCGCCTCCGCCGCCGGTCCTATGAGCGCGGCACGCTCGACAAGGCGGAGGTTATTTTATGGGGATTTGCGTGAGTTGCCGGCGACGAGAGCGGAAGGCTCCAGACAAGAGGACGGTGCCTGGAGTGGGAGGGCCCGTTAAGGGCGCAGCGGCTGCCGAGCTTCTGCCTATGATGGCCAACTCCATGTCAAATATCAAGATGACCAACCCGATCAAGGGCTTTGTCAGCAAGCGTCGGAGACGCTACATGAAAGATGGATTCAACCTGGACTTAGCCTGTATCCTTTTATGAGGCGTTGTGTGGTTTAGTTGTGTGTTAGTTCCGTCCGCGAAGTGAGATCGATGTCGAAATTGGTGAGTTCCTTTTGTTTAGACCCGTCCCTACAGTCGTCCTTGAAAGCCCGGGGCCGGTTAATATCGCTGATAGGTCGAACCTTGAAATTTCTTCAAAATCAGAGTGTTAAACCTTACTTGACCATCCTTCTAATTCTGTCAAGGGCACTCTTATAACCTACAAATGAGGTTCATAAAATTGTGCTGCTAAAAAATTAGAAATATTTCCAGGTTAGCAGCAGACTAGGCTCATCTCATCTTTATGTTGGGTAGAAACATAGATATAATGCCTAAAAATAAAATAACTTGTTAGTCCTAATACAAGTAGGCAAGGCTACAAGTAGGTACTTACAAACACGGTAGCCAGAATTGGCCAAGTAAATAATCCTAGATTCTTATAGATTTAGTAATTTCTCTGTCCTAATAATTGTAGGTAGAAACATCAACATTACCTCACCTTATACCTACTTCAGCTATGTTATAATCTCGCATGGCAACAAGCCATATAACCTATAACTTTGTATACATAGGCATATATACACAGCTATGTATAGCCATGTACATAGACTATCTGATTATCATTGCTGAGTGTAGATAGCTAGAAATCATGTTTCCATAGTAGATTACAGTGATGGCTACATGGATTTTACGTAAATAGCTATTACATTGATATTTTGATGTGCAAGCAGACTTATAGCCTTGGCAGCTACCTAGTAACATTACCGAATAGGGAATGGCCTAGGACCAAATTGAGTCAAGTGTAGCTTCTGCTGAGCTGTGATTAATTCATAATTCATCAAAATAATGCAGTGAATTTTACAAATTAATCTACTAAATCAATACTGAAAATACTGTGTAAAGTTTTGATAATGTATGATGAAACTTGTCAACAAATGATAAACCCTAGGCGATATTTATAAACACTTTTCTATTTGACTTTCTTTTTAATGCATCTGGATAACTTTCTACCTATTAGGTTCCTTATAAATTTGCTGCCAACTCGATCAACTTGTTTCTGTGATAGGTATTTAGTGTAAAACCACAGTGAACTACCTAATAAAATGTAGGAAATAAGAGTGTTTAATATGACTATTGCATGCAGGATTGTGGAAAAGATTTCATAAAACATGTTAGCCAATTATTAAACTGTTTTAAGTGCTCGCAAATTATCCACATTAATCCGCACTTTATAGCATAACTCGGTATTTGTTATTCACAGGCGTGACACGAGTGAACTTATTTTTTTTCAAAACATGCCAAAATAAAACAAACAATCTCATAAAGGAATCAAAACGTGTCCTGCTTAAATTTTTGTGGGTACAGACATAATTTTAATTGAATTCCAAAACTTATCCCAAGCACAATCTTTATAACTCTTATTGAAAATTGTCCAATTGAAAGAAACTTGGTTAGCCAAGATTAGATTTGATCCTAGTTATTGCTACACGCCTATCTGATCTGATTAAATGCATAGAAATCCTTCAGAGATCTCAAAACAGTGTGATGTCGAGTGTTTCCAATAGGACAATTTGCAGTATCTAAGGACTGCTTCAAGCTCTTTGCTTTATGAGAAACATAGACATTAAGTAGTTACAATAACTGGGAATGCCAAGAGTCAATGAATTGGTAAACCAAGTCAGAAAATCTATTTGTATTATCAACAGCCTCACAGCTCAGTTGGTAGTAACTCTGCCTTTAGCGCTGTAGAATGTGGATTCAATCCCCACCCAGGGAAAATATTTGTGTTATGAACATAGACGTTTGTTCTGTGTCTGGGTGTTAGTTTGTATCTTATGTAGTTACTAGCTGTCCCGACAGACGTTGTCCTGTCAAATGTCAATAATCCCACAGAAAAAAGCACTTTCCGTTTTTCCCGATCTTTACGCCACCCTTATCACTTAGGGGTATGAAAAATAGATGTTGGTCGATTCTCAGACCTACTCAATATGCTCACAAAATTTCATGAGAATCGGTCAAGCCGTTTCAGAGGAGTACGGTAACTAACATTGTGACATGGAAATTTTATATATTAGATTTACAAAAAAAGTATATATGTATTATATATTAGTAAAATGTCCACTAATATTTATTTATTCTTTAACCACACTCTGTGATTAACAGATTTGCCACTACTGTGTTGTAAAATATAAATTTCCCAGCTATCAGTGCTTGGCTTTAACAAAGTCATTCACCTTACAATCTTGGGTGTAGTTGTGTGGCTGAATAGGTTTGATAATCAGATGCCCTATCAGTTTGATTGCATTAATGCACCTATTTATTTTTTTGCAGTTAGATTGCGTATTTAGGAAATTGGTGTAGCTACTGTGCGTATCCTAATGTTTTAGGGTTCTGTACAAAGATGCAGATACTTCACAGGTTTTTTTGCCTTCATTCTGTCAAGCTTGAAGTTTGTAGGTAGGTATTGTACCTATCAAATCAAGTACTAATATAAAATATCAAGCAATAAAAGACCACATTGTTATAAAAAAATCAAATTCAAAAGCATTTTAAACTAACAACACTTGTGAATTAAAATATTCAATATTTATTTCTTCTATGATTTAATTACTACATAATGCGGACATGGACGTCCCTCTGACGCCCTTTAGACATATTCAAAGGATCTGATCGCCTGAAAATCTGAAAGGATGTCTACTACACTTTGGGGATTACAGTCGTGGTCCTATTTAGTTTTTTTTTTAAGAACTAAAGTCAATTTTTCAACCTTCTCGCTCTTGCCCGCTTCTTCCCCAATAAGTTTGGTGAATATCGCTACGCTACCTAAGTAGGTAGGTAATTAATTACCGATTCTCGTAGTAAGCAAGTCCTGTCGTAATTACTATTTAGATAAGGCTCCTGGGCTTTCTATTTTGTCTTGTAGTTTTTCGTAGCTGTCACTATTTCATATTAATCTATACTTCTATACTAATATTGTAAAGATAAAAGTTTTGATTTTTAGTTTTTTTGTTTTTTTTGTATGTTTGTAATGGATAAACTCAAAAACTACTGAACCGATTTCAAAAATTCTTTTACCATTACCAAGCTAAATTATCCCTGAGTAACATAGGCTATTTTTTATTTTGAAAAAGTAATAAATTCTTTATAAGAATGACGATAGTTTGAAGCAAGGTGTAAAAAATTGCTAAAAATTTTGCTTTCTTCGTGTGCGCTACAAAAACTATTGAACAGGAATTGTAACGGGAACGGGAACGGAAGACAACATTTGTTAATTCTAAAGCGATACGAAGTTCGCGGGGTCAGCTTGTATAAATATAATTACAGAATATTCACAAAATACACAAGAACCAGTTGGGCCATCCAAAGACCGTTGCAAACAGTCTACAGGTAGCTCAACTGATCCAGATCACTATCAGTAGGAAGCGTTCCAAAGATACTGGCAGCATTGCCAGTAAAAAAAAATGTATAGGTAGTCAGAATTTAAAGTAGGGGAAAAAATAAGTTTATATAGTTATCTTACGGTAAGGTAGGTACTTAATCGTACATCCTACTAATATTATAAATACGAAAGTTTGTGAGGATTTTTGGATGTTTGTGCCTCAATCCTAACTTCCGCCTATACATAATCTACGCCCTGGAATAGCATATTTAGGCTGTTTTATTAGATACCTACTAGCAGTCCGCCCCGGCGCCGGCGTCGCACGGGTGTAATAATGATATTATAGGTAATTTTTTTACACCTTGGGTTACATTATCGAATTTTTAATAAGGATCCCTAATAAAACATTTAGTATCGCAGACTTTTTGTAGATATTGATGTCCTCTTTAAAACTGTAGTACCTACATCACTTTGCTCTATTGTCAACAATTTCAACAGCGTACGCGATTTAAGGATTTTTTTGGATTTATTTCACACGTTGGGTTACATTATCGAAGTTTTCATACGGATCCCTAATAGTTAGACATATGGTATTCCATACTTTTTTTGTAGATATTGATGTCCTCTTTAAAACTGTAGTAGGTACATCACTTTGCTCTATTGTCAATAATTTCCGCAGCAAACGCAATATAAGGATTTTTTTTAAAAAAAATTTCACACTTTGGATTACATTATCGAAGTTTTCATACGGATCCCTAATATTTTTGAAAATATTCTATAGCCTATGTTCATCAGGGATAATGTAGGATTCTAATGGTAAAATAATTTTTCAAATCGGTCCAGTAGTTTCGGAGCCTATTCGATACAAACAAACAATCAAATCTTTCGTCTTTATAATATTAGTATAGACCAGATACCACGCAAAGCCGCGGTCCGAAGCTGGTAATATACCTACGATGTTTTTACGAGTATGACACTCAAACTTCCTTTAAGAATCGATGATTACCAGTTTAGTACATTTTTGAATGAGTTTGAGAACCTGCGGTAAACCAAGTTAAACCGACCCTGTATGTTCGGTGGTCAGGAATTTGTGAACCTAATTTTATTACCCTGTCCCTTGCCTACCACCGAATACTTGAAGTGAAACCAGATAAACTTTGATAGAGTTGCAGCTTGGAATAAAAAAAAACTAAATATGGAATGACAGTTGAATATTTAGTTAGAAGATTAATAATAACTGCCAGGCACAGAACAAACATCCTCAGACAAATTGTCCTAGGCAATAATCGAACCCTACAGCGTAGAAATCGTAGCTACTAGGTCCAACTGAACTGTGAAAACAGTCAATTGACATCAATTCAAATTGGCAGTCAATTGAATTGATCTTAATTAATAATTTGTCTATTATTCATTAGTACACCAGTCAGAAGATGGGGCGGACAGCTAGTCTGTAACAAAACGCGTTCATAATTTATAATCCTTCGCGATCGCGACTCCAAACAAAACTTCAAGGTGGCCGAGTAACAACGGCCATATCGTACAAATACCTAAACTAATACATCGCGGCGCACGGTTGTAAATGTTGGTAATATTTCTTACCGAACCAAAACTTAATCCTATCCGAATACAAAATAGATTTATCGATCCGTAAGCCGCAAACACTGCCTAGCAACAATAATAAAAAAAAAATACTCTACGCACAAGACTTTAATAAGGAAAAGACAATGTTTTAAACGTAGTCGTAAGAGGTTCAAGAGTCGTACGCAGACGAACGGTACATAACGTCGACCTTCGGAGTCGTCTCGCTTGGCAACAGCGCGGTGAGCTCCCGACCGCTCCTAAATCTATTCCGAGTAGCGTCAGCAAACGCACAGTTTAAATGATTGAGAACATTCTTTGAAATATTGAAATTCATGTGGGTGAGAACATCGTCTTGTTTTCTTATGGTTCTTATACTTCAAATTTGACGGTTAATGTATGGGCAGAAAATGTGATAAAATTATAAGCTAGTTGTAATAATCTTAAAAACTTTCAAACATAAAAACAAACTTTCTATATTTAAGGTGAAAATAATAGCTTAAAACTTTTGGATTTGGAACGAAAGAAAAGGGTTTTAGAGGCTAACTTTAAAAAAAAACTTGAGAGGTGTCAAGGGACACCCGGATGGAACGAAGTTCTTTTCGATTAATTAGTGAAGGAATTGTAATAAAAAATTTATTTCTTTTAAGTTAAAATAATATGTTTTTTATTATTATCAAATATAATGTAATATAAACTTAATCAGTAGGCTCAATTTTTGTCAATCTAGCTAGTTAGATGAGAAACAAACGCAAAGCAAATAAATAGGTAAGTACCTACCTTCCTAAGTAGATACCACCTACCAACTAATGATGTTTTGGTAATCTCCTACTTGCACAATAAGTCGTTTATTAGTTTACAGTTTACTACCCCTTTCACAACGCGCGATAAGGAACTTCGTTCCAAAAAAATGTATCGATAAAAGTTTGAACAAACGTGTTTCTTTTATTTAGATTAATACATTCTTATAAATAATCTTGACATAAAATAAAAGCATATATTGATAAAAACCTGATCAATATAACATAAAAAAGGGATGTTAATTCAAAATACGATTAAAATAACCTAGAGTACCAATATCAAAAGCGCAAAATATAAAAAACGTATTATCTTCCGCCCAACCCTTAGTTATCTGTTTAAAAAAAAAACCAGCGTTACGACATAATTGAGTTCAAGTTCGTGGGTTGAGTTCCACCAATTTTTCAACTCGGTTATGTGTGCGCTGCAAATAGAGCTGTATTTTGTAAAAACATGATTATCATGATAGAATATTCATACCAATATTTATTGGTACTGAATACCACAAAACCTATCTATGCGCCTAACCTAACGCGCTTTTTATGCTGTTTAGACACCTATACCTGCGCTTCCAATACAATACATACGCAGAAGCGTAAGTATAGGTGCATAAACAGTGAAAAGTTACTAAGCAAAGTGTACAGATTAGGTATTTTCTAACATAAGGTATTGCATTCAACATCATAACATGATAATCATGTTTTTTACAAAATAGCTCTGCTGCGGCTTCTGCCAACGGTACTTTGCAGTAATTCTGGTGCTCTTGGGAATAAGCCCTCTCAATTGATTCCAAAAGGTATCATTACACAGATCTTAATTTAGAAGTTACCTTGTTGCCAGAGCTTCGTAAAAAAAGCGTTAAGCGTTAATGACCTATAAATCGGATGGGTTCCGTATAGCGTATGCAATAATCTTATCTTACTAATGTTGTATCTGAATGTCTTTATTCTGGTTTGTTCATTTTTATGTTACAAATTTGTTTTTTTTTTAACCCAACGAGTTCATACCTAATCCTGACCCTACATTTACCTACCTGTGTAGTTGGTATCAAAAACTACAATTGATATTCGTTCCGGGTCTGCGTGTTGTGGTAGCATTGTAGTTACAATTCTAGTACCTACTATTTCAAATAGCTTTGCTCACGTTTAATACTTTTGAAAAATATTACGGGTGTTATGTTGCCGCGTCTAAAAAAAGCGTGAGATTATAAAAATACGTAATCGGTTGAGAGAAGACTCGACATCTTTATGGCAGTTCCATCAAACATCTTTACCAAGAAAATGCCATATTACTTTGATTGACATTACGTTTGATGTCAACTGTATCTACAAATCGTGGAAAAGAGTGAACTCGTCACAGATTTATTACGTAAGGTACATAAACATCAACTTCTTATGATACCTGCACTTTTGCATATAACCAGGTTTGCTCCCGTGGTAGGTAAACGAATAAAATGTAACCTGGATGCTTTACCAGGTCACGAAATCGATTGCAATTTGCACCCAAATCGGTTCAGCGGCGTCACTCGCAAATTTTTGCATTTATAGTACAAGCTTTTGTCAGCGGTCAGGTACCAACCTAAAAAAAAGTAGCCTGTATTCCACCTATAATGCTATTTCAGGGCAAAGCCTAAGTATATTCCATGTTTCGCCTAAATTGGTCTTGTCATTTGGGCGTGATTGAGCCACAAACATACTCACAAACTTTCGTTTTGATTATTTGTAGCATAGGTACTTCTCTAAAGAGCGTTGTTGTGATTCGCATTTAGTAAAAATACAAGTTTATATAATTTTCTAACGCTTAGTCTAGGCACAGTTGTAGAGATTGTAGAATTACGCGTTTCAATCACTGAACCCCAAAATGTAGTGAAACCAAGGCTGTGCGCATACATGTACAATTAAAAACAAATTACATTAAATAGCTGCGCGTTTATTCATTATCTGTTAATCTGAAATCGGTCTTTCCCCGCTTGAAAGATGTCAGATACTTGCACTGGGGGTCTAACACGGCCTCATCACTACATAGTATAAAGCAAAGTCGCTTTCCGCTTCCCGCGTCTGTATGTCTGTATGTATGTTTGCTTATATCTTTAAAACTACACAACGGATTTTGATGCGGTTTTTTTTAATAGATAGAGTGATTCAGGAGGAAGGTTTATATGTATAATAACATGCTACCCTTGCGAAGCCGGGGCGGGTCGCTAGTGAATCATATTTTTATTATTACTAGCCGACCCGTGACAGACGCAGGACAACTCTTGTCAAATTTCAATAATCGAATAGAAAAGACTGAATGTTTTTAGTCTGTGATGTCAGATTTGTTGCACAGCAGCGCCATCTATACTGAAATCATCCCTTTTGCGTTTTTTTATAGTTTTTGGGATGTTTTTTTTATATTTTAAAGTAGTCTATTATTTATTCTGGCAATATATCTACTACATCTACAGCAAATTTCAACTTAATCCGTTTTGTCGTTTAGGCCTGATTCAGGAACAAACATACGTACAAACTCACAAACTTTCGCATTTAAAATATTACTAGCCGACCCGTGACAGACGTTGTTCTGTCAAATTTCAATAATCGAATAGAAAAGACTTAATGTGTTTAGTCTGATGTCAGATTTGTTGCACACCAGCGCCACCTATACAGAAATTAATTCCTTTTGCGTTTTTGTATCGATTTTAGGATGTTTTTCATATTTTAAAGTAATCTATTATTTATTCGAGCATTATATCTACATCTACAGCAAATTTCACCTTAATCCGTTTTGTCGTTGAGGCCTGATTGAGGAACAAACATACATACAAACTCACAAACTTTCACATTTATAATATTATTAGGATTAGGATTAGAACTGCAGGTGCTCAGACCCTTGAATCTGTCTAACGAGCGTGGTCAGAGGCACATCCAAAAATTACATTTGACACATATCCAATTTTCGCATAGTTACGAGTGCGTCACGTATACTATACGTGCTGCAAGCCCATTACCGCTTATAAGAATACAAAGTTATTGTGGGAGGATTAGATTTTCCCCGGATTTGTCCTAGTTTAGAGGGCGACCGGGGAGCGTCCGGGCGGGGTTTCATTTGTAGTCCGGGTTTAAAATTTGGCCACCCGCGACACAAGCACTGTGAAATCAACTTTTCGAGCCGTTTGTGAAATATTAAGCTTTAAATAAATACCCCCCCTGTTAACATGTCCGGGTTCTGGGCTCTAAAATCCGGGGTTTTCACGTGTCTTGTCCTGGTTGCCAAATTTTAGAGATGGCAGCCCTAGGGAGGATTGTATTCTATGTTGACATGGACACGGACAGCGCGTTTGTCGATCGCACCTAGTAACAACTAGCAACTCGTCTAAGCGTTTTCGCATTACTCTATCGCACGGGCACTTGTCTTCAGACTCGGGCGCAAAAAACTTGCAGTAATGATCGACATGGTATAATTTATAACTGGAAGCTGTTGCTGGGTTATTATTTCTATGTTTTATAATAGTTTACGCCCGCGGCTTCGCTCGCGTGGTACACGGATAAAAAGTAGTCTATATGTTACGTATATTCCAAGTTTCAGCTAAATCTGTTTGGTCGTTATTGAGCTACAAACATATACAAACTTTTGGATTTATAATATTAGTATAAGATAGGCTGTAAGTAGTTGTGAAAGGGGGTTTAATTATCTGTCCTCTCAATATGTATACTCTATCGTTGACGTAAGACGGAAACGCTTTGATGGTTGAATGAACCATTTTATTTTAGTTAGAGCCTGAGAAAACTTGGGTTTTTTTTTGTAGCGGAATATTTTTTACGACATTTTAATCAAAACCAATATAGAAATAGCTTCATGTTAGTTTCTTGTTGTTACGCGAACTCGTCACATCTAACAAACTTTGAATAAATTAGTGTACATAACACAGTACCATTACGATTTCGTATCTATGCCCGTATAAAATACAAGCGTATAGAAACGCAATTCATTTTAAATTTTCGTCTACAAAGAGTAGGTAATTTGCTCGATGCCTTGCATAGAATTGCGTAACGCGTTAATACTGACAGGCTATGAAGCACCAAAGTCACGTGTTATAATTTACATCTTGTAGTGTACATTCTGTACTGTAATTATCTCAACCTGTGGATAAAACTGACTAGGCTCAGAGGGCATTGTTGCTGATCAAAGCTTTTCTTTCGTAACATTTGCGATAAAATACTAGGTACCTACAGGTACTTGAAAATAAGAGTAAAAGTTCCCCATGTTCTATTAATCGTTTGAAACAGATGTAAAGGGCTGTGTGAGTACCTGAGTACCAAAGTACCTTAAAAGCGAGTGAGTGAGTACCTAAGGCTGGTAATTATTTTAGTATTGCGGTAGTTTCACTTCTAAAGGGTTTTTTTATGTCGGTGCCTTGTGAAATCGCTCTGTGCCTTGCCTAAGTAAACTTTGCTATGCAAATATTGAAGCCCCAGTCTTATCTAACTACAGAACAGATGGAAATGTCAGACCTAACCTTAGAACTCAACTAGACTAACTAGAGAGAGCTCGTCGGCGCTCGTCCGAAGTAGTACAACTATTATACCTGAATATTTTGTATAATAGACAAAGAGAATAAACGAGGAATAGAGATGCACTGGCATCGTGCTTCGAAAGCATGTTGGTATCTCAGTTTTTTACGGGTGTCTTTGTCCTCTATCTCATGTAAACTTACGTATATAATGGATGGAAAATGGGGCCTATTTAACGTAGCTGAGTAAATACTTAAGTGATCGGTGGTCCGACCCGAGCAAACTTCTAGATATAACAACCAAGCTTACACCTAAACTATCCATAAAGAAATAACGTGGGTGAAAATAACTCGGCAATCATAATGCATATTATAGGTACATTAGCGCACATGGACAGAAACAGATATTGGTATAATTGTAATAAAAATTCTGCACCGACCATATGCATGACGGCGCGGGTCATTGAACTCGAAACGTACAACTATGCAATAGTAAAATCATTATACCTAATCCCACTACACAAAGGTCTGAAACAATGGATGCTAGCAACAAAAAGGAGGGTATTTAACCGCTTGATTGTTTCGTCATTTTGTACTTGACATTATAAGTAACAGCACGTCGTAAAGGCTATTATTATATGCGATTTGATGCACAAAAATTGAGCACAGCCACAGGTCAAGCTATAAATCATATGATATTAATCCGTTCGAGTTGGCGCGTGGTACAAAATCGGTAAACAATAGGTTGTTTCCGAATCGGGAACACCTCCTTAACAAGTTTAGTCGTCGACTTGTTCTAAACAAGCTGTGGCGTGTGTTGCTAGGCTCTCTACACCAAATCTTTATTTGGCAAACTGGTCTTCAAGTGTCACAAATGCTCGGCTGTCTACGAAGGACAATATCATCTTCCATTACCTAGTTTTATATTGATATTTCAAACACATTTCCGTCACGGGACGTTTCAAACTTTTACCCCTCATTTGCATGCAAGTTCCCCTCCGATGCACACTTCGCACAAAAGCCAAATCTGCCAGTTGTTTCTTCCCTATAAAAGCACTATTCAACATGTTAGTCGAAGGCTGCTTAAAGATGTGGCAGTGAAATGTATTTACGACGTCGAACGTGCATAGCAACAATGGTTAATTTACATAACTGGGCTCTGAGCCGTGGTTTTAATTAACTTTTAGGCTGCGGACAAATGGACGTTAGCTTTTTGTTCCATTTTCGGCATAAAACGTGATTCCTAAACTGAATTAGATGATTAGACTGATTGTTGGGGCGACCTTGGTGCACATTTCAACAATTGCCTTACATAGGTACTCTGGCGCCAAATTATAATCCGAAATGCGCGTATTGAAAATGCTGTGGTCTTCGAAATTAAAGTTAATCTTTCGCTTCGAACGATAACCACATAACGGTATCGAAACTAGTTTGAGCTGATGAAATGATAACCAGTCTGATGGACAATGTAGATCAATTTTACGTAAACTAACTTTATTTTTAGTTACGTCGCCACAGAAAAGCTTCGTCAAGGAAACGGTACGACTGGATTCATTATTGTTTGTCCTGACCACGCCCATTTCGTGTCAGTTATCGGAAACAGATTCCATCGACCCATATTTAGAACAATATTGTTTTCCTCTTCGGGTAAAGAAAAGAAGTAGGTAATGATGTAACGGGATCGCACGATGTCTCGAAGCCTCAATTGTTCCTCAGTCAGCTATCTAGTATCTGGACCAGCTTTGGGTTGATTCGGTTATCTGTACGAGCTGTCATGTCAGTTAGCTGAGCAGTTCAGGGATCAGTTACACAACAGATGTCAGCCTCAGCCTCTACCTGGAGCTTGTTTGACTCACGATAAAGCTGCGGGCAGATGGATGGCAGGCTTGTTATGCCTCGCTTGATTTAATAAGGATGTCAAATCAACCGACGTTCCTTACATGTAATGGTCAGCGTTTCAGTTTCCTGTAATTGATAGCGGACAAACCTTGCCGTAGGCTTGACTCACTCGCGAATTCACATAATTACATACATGACATACTCGCTAGTGGTTAGTTACGAACAGAGCGTCACGCTCATCGAAAATAGAACATTGTCAAGACTGTATGGCGTCGAAATGAGTTGTCATTTTTTTTGGATGAGAGTGTGCCTTGATGCTTTGATGACACTCTACTTGCTGGCGATAAACCGAAGCTTTTGGCACAGGTCGACGTATTCGATAATGAAAATTTTCAAACGTCGCCGTCTCGCAAGTCACGGATGAGCGATGACGCAAACCTTATCCAAATTCCGGGTAATTTGTATGGCTTTCCGAGAAATTGAACACGCCGGTGCTGGTAAAGCTCGTAAATAAAACGACGTTACTCATAGATACCTACGCTTCGCAATAATCAAACGCATGGGCATTTTAACAAGAAATGAGCAATTTACAACCTTGCAACAACGTTGCTGTAAGTAGTTCGTGTAACTTCCTCGAAGCTAGTAAGGTAATGCTGTCTGGCAACAAAAAATAAAAATAAATGCAGAGATGTTTCAAGGGATAGTGGTTTAATCCAGTTTGGTGGATGAAAAAGGTAGACTGGCTTTGTGTCCGCTAGCCGGGTCCTGTAATGGTTTACGATGTTGATTAAATCGAGCAAAAGGTTATTTGGGATACCTTATTTAACTAGTTTCTTTGATGGCATAGTAAGTTCGTACGTTTCCTTCTTTCCACTAACTAGGAGAATTTATTATCGTTAGGGGGAATAAGAAAGTTTCTTTTATTTGCGGCGTGTGATCGTTCTTGTGTGTCGACCGGTTCTAATGAAATAAATATTTTCTTGCAAAAAGTCATAGCAGAGCGTGGTTTCGATCCACGGACCTCTGGGTTATGGGCCCAGCACGCTTCCACTGCGCCACTCTGCTCGGTGATTAGCCCCGCGAAAATCGGTCACACGTGCTCCTCGCGCGTTCCCCTTCATTCTAGCTCGCACACTACTTACATTATGACCGTGTCTAGTTTCTAATCAGAAGCACGCACGAATAAATTTAAAATGACTAAGTTTCCAGTAAGTAGGTAATTCTATTTTTGAAACCAAATAGGCAATAGCGACATCAGAAATAGCATTGTGAAACTCAGCCAAGTCATTTAAACACGACCACGTATTAGAAATTAACAGTTTCACGCGTATAGGGACACTCATTACCATTTGACGACTTAATTAAAATCTAATCTCGAGTCTTGCGAACGAAATTTTTTAAATGATTTTATGGGGCTGGTTCGGTTAGCCTAGATCGGCATTCCCAGTGGATAGATCTCGGGTAACGAACGGAGGCGAATGAGGCACATTTGAGATGCTATCACACATCACGTTTCACGCGATCATTACTCTACTCTATGTGGATTGGGCTGTCTTCAGATTCCTCATGTTGATTGGGCCATGTCATGAATCCTTTACGTTTTCTCTTCATAGACGTGTGTATAATTTTAAACACATCAGTATGCCTGGTTATGGCTTAAAACTCTATAAAAGTGACAGGTTGCAGCCAGGTTTTCCTTTCTTGTCACTCAACGAACCAACGGTAGAACAGTTAGTCGGTAATTGTGAACGTTTTAAGTAGTCGCATGTCCGATCGATCGTAGTTTCCGCATCGTCTGGCCGTTGTTCTTCAGTTGCATTATTTAATCGTTTATCGAGCAGGTAATCTAGGGCATTCAGTGATTCACGTTCACCTATCGCTCGGCCTGCAAATCTGCAATCCCTCCGCATAAGGGCCTGCGCACATTGGCGGACGGCATGGCAAAGGTTTGAAAATTTATCAATTGAATTTAATAGTTAACCAATCGAAATAAGGTATATGTTTTAATTCTCGGTGATCGGCCTCGGAGCATCGGAGCGCAGTTTTCTCTAGAACGTTGAAGAGCATGCTGGAGGATACCGCGGCGTAGCGGCGTATTGTAGAGGATTTTACTTGTCAGTAAGCTGGCGGATAGAGGAATCCTCCTTGATGCTCTTCTGCAGTCAGCCTGTGTGCGCAGGCCATAAGTGATGCGTCAGCGGCGCGCTTCTTTGTGTAATTAGATTTGCTTAGGTTGTTGCACTCTTGTTGCAATTCGATATTATGCTGTCTGCTCGTAGCTTACGCTCGTATTACAGTCCTGACGAAGGTAAATCACGAGGTAACCGGCATGTTACTGAAACGAAAATCTTTATAACATGTGGGTTTCTTGCGGCGATGGGCTTGCAGCCTGTCACGTGTTGCTTGCTACTGCAGAATGTGTGACTATCCCCTTTAGACATCTCCAAGAATCTGAGCGCCTGGAGATGTGTAAGGGTGTCACCGTACTTGGGGATTACAGTCGCGTTCCTATATTTTTTGCAAAGGGCACTTATTTCAGCACTATTGTCGTTCACCCTCTTTAGGGTCTTGTGACCTAAACACTTAAATCTGAATGATCAAGAAAAAACTGCAAACTTGTCAAGTATAGTTCCTATGGTAAGTTTAGTACCTACCGCTCATCGGTTAATATTTCATGTAAAGTTTTCAGGGCCTTTTTCGGTTCGTTTCAAGGGTTCTCTCATTAAGGACTATATTTTATTAGGGTCTGCTTCCCTACAAATTTGATGGGCCACTTCGTCTGCTACTCTTCCGGCTTTTAACATGTTTACTGCTTTTGTGATCATTTTTCAATTCGTTAATCACATGCGGATTCGGTCTAATAGACGAAAAATTTAATTAAATAGGGTCATGACTGTTATCCCCAAGAACGGGTAGACTAGACATCCTCTCAGATAGGCGCTGGATCCTTGACGATGTCCAATGGGGTAATCCAGAGGCACGTCCAAATATTAGCTTAGTTAGTTAGCATTCCATACGTGACAGTTTGTAATAATTATTGGTTTCCTCACGTATTAAATTATTTCGAATAGAAAAATCCATTTATGCACGGCTGGATTCTAACTAAACACCCTTTGATTAAAGTCGAGGTACCACCCACTCGTCCATCACGGTTTTTTTAGCTATTTTTAGCTACATAATAAACTGTTCACGACCGACGTACGTATCATAATAATAAGGGTATGTTAAGTAATTGAAAGTTGATCAACTTTGTTTTACCAGTTTTGGATATAAAAGCTCCTTGTTAACCAAATTACTATATCTCAATACAAGTGTAAACCCGAGAGTAGTCTCTCGGGTGAAAGGATGATTAGGATTTGAAAGAATAACTAGCAGCATGCCGGGATTTTAGAACTGGCGTAATAAAAATATTCAATTGGAGCCTAGAATTCCCATATTAGACTCCGGGCTATCACAGTGTTTCTTTTGATTGTATGTAATGTAACGCTACGTTACATACGTGAACAATCGCATAACAATCGCTGCGCTGTAAGTTAACATGCCATGGCAACAGGCAATTACATATCTGAGTGCCGTTTTTTCGGCTACCATATAACGCTTTGTGAAATTGCTATGATTATACCTACATTTTTGATATACCCAATCATCGTCTTTAGTGACTGTGACATTATTTGCAATTTGCTGAAGTCATTATGCAGAATATATTCCAATATTGGGGTCGCGTCTTACTGTACAACTCTTTATTTGAACACATTGTGTTGGGTGTATTGAAGTGAATTTGTAAGAGCAACGAACTTCGCTTCATGTGACACTACTGTCTGCTCGGTAAATTGAGATCTTATACTTCGACGCTGAATATAAGGTCTCGACTTCTTGGGACTGGTAGAGTAACACAGAATAAATTATCTACTCGCATTTCAAGAAAACGTCTCAGTAAACTAGACCAGCATTACTAAAGCAGACACGAATTTTGCAGAAACCGTTTTTCAAGGCAAATCACCAAGGTTCCTTTCGATAACTTAGATACAGTTGTGAACAGATAGAATTAGGCCGTCCATAAGTAGTCGTTTGACTACGAACAGGTAAATTAGTCTCGATATCACTCAGATGACTAATATCCTACTAATATTATAATATAAACATCTAGTAATCTATACTAATATTATAGAGGAAAGATTTGATTGTTTGTTTGTTTGTTTGCATCGAATAGGCTCCGAAACTTCTGGACCGATTTGAAAAATTCTTTTACCATTAGAATCCTACGTTATCCCTGATGAACATAGGCTATAGAATATTTTCAAAAACGTTAGGGATCCGTATGAAAACTTCGATAATGTAACCCAAGGTGTGAAAAAGAATACAAAAAAAACCTTATATCGCGTACGCTGCGGAAATTGTTGACAATAGATCAAAGTAATGTTCTACATTTTTAAAGAGGACATCACTATCTACAAATAAGTCAACAATACTATATGTCTAACTATTAGGGATCCGTATGAAAACTTCGATAATGTAACCCAACGTGTGATAAAAAATCAAAAAAATCTTTATATCGCGTATGCTGCGGAAATTATTGATAATAGAGCAAAATGATGTACCACAGTTTTAAAGAGGACATCAATATCTACAAATAAGTCAACAATACCATTTGTCTAACTATTAGGGATCCGTATGAAAACTTCGATAACGTAACCCAACGTGTGAATCAAAAGCAAAAAAAATTATTGACAATAGAGCAAAGTAATGTACTACAGTTTTAAAGAGGACATCAATATCTACAAATAAGTCAGCAATACCATATGTCTAACTATTAGGGATCCATATCAAAACTTCCATAATGTAACCCAACATGTGAATAAAAAGCAAAATAATATGAGTGTAATAATCTATAGGTACTAATGTTATTATGAGGAAAGATGTTTTGTATATTTGTATGGAATAAATCCAAAAACAACTGGATTGATTTAAAAAATCATTTACCATTATAATGTAACCACCTTGGGTAAAAAAATACCTATAAAATCGTTATAATACGTTACTCCCGTGCGGAGCCGGGGCGGACTGCTAGTGTATTATAATTATGTATCATAAACTTTTTAAGGATGTTTAGATGTTTGTGCTTCAGTCACGACCAAACGAATTCGAATGAAACTTGGAATATGTCCTGGGAGAACTTAAACGATACTTTTCATCTAGGTACCGCGCGAGCGTAGCCGCGGGCGAGAGCTAGTAATTAATATTATATAAAAACTCCGTGGAGGTCACCACTACGTATCCTACACATATTTTGGCTTCTTCGTTTATCGTTATGCTCTTGTTGAACGCGTCTTCTGCGACTGGGTGCCGTGAATAATTGCAGGCAGTTTTAATATTTCACCCACGTACAAGACGCCTGTTAGATTTAGCAATCGCCATGCGTTATGAATTAGGCGTGAGTGACGGGCCTAATTCCCGTCACTCAACATTACACCTTACGCTTAAGGCACCGTGTGTCGTAACATTTATATGTATTTCTTGTTCGAAGGAACACCAACAACTTCAAATTTATTTTTGTTATAAACATAAGACCAGTTTCTTATATTAAACGTTTAATGAGACATGTACGTACAGTTACTGTATGGTTAACCTATTTATTTAGAAAAAAGTAAGGATAGTAACCACAAAACAAATCAAATTAAAAATTGCCTCAACGATTATAGTCTTCTACAGTATTGTGTATCAAGGATCGTTCCCGGTAATACAATCCAACCTAACAACTATTAAAAATCATCTAGTAACTTTTTAGATTCTTTTGAAACGAAAACTTTGTACGATCAGTGCATGCATTTCCAAGTAATATGACTAGAAATCTACCAACGCTCAAGCATTCAACTTCAACTTTATAACATCTTTTTGAAACAATTAGGTTACCAAGTTAGTATGTATATTGACGTCATGTTGTTACCATCATGTAATTAAAACTCATCTTCCTTCTACCAAAGCTGTTATCAATGACGCTTCGCATTTACAACGCAAAATGATCGAATTACATACCTACTGAACCTTTTATGGTAAAATTAATGTACTTGTATGTTGGTATTCGATTTGCTATTATTGGGTATGATTTGTACGTTGGCTTTGGGCTGATGACGCTCGTGCGGTGACGTCAAACCGGGAGTGGGTGAAGTTTATCTTTGTACGCGGTTCCCTTTGAGGAAGTCCTAAGCCTAAGATGACTTTGCAACACCTCACTCTAACTGCTTACGAAAGAAATAAAAAAAAAAAAGTAGTTGTTAGCTTGGTCGCGAGGAATTGACACAAATTCAACTAGATCTAAGAGAATCATACATCAATTGATCGAGCAAAGATCTTCAAATTAAGTTGTAGGAATCGGGGCAGCTTTGTATGCTATACTTTTGCAATACAAAGAAACTATCCTAGCATGGACGTATGGATGTTGAGCTTTTCAGTAGTGCCTTTTAGCAGGTCATTACTAATCTTCATTTTCTACATCCTGTTGCTAACCGTGTCATTTTATTAATTAGAAAGAAATAACTGTTCTGTAAAAGAATTTGGGCTTTATTACCTCTTGTGCGTATACTCCGAGCTTTATCGATTATCTAGAAATCACAGTTGATCGAGGCCTCGGTTTCCGTGTGCGATAGAATTCTCAGATTTAATAGATAAATTAAGAATAGTCGAAGGTTCCATTATATTTTTCTGTGGCCCTTTGAGTAATCCCTTCTAATGCAGATGTTATGTCCTTGGTTTTTGTGTTGTTTCGGCCTGAGGTTACCTCTGGGCTCTGGGCAACTGCCAATTCGTAACTTATCACGCATTCCTAAAGACTCTGACTTGATTGCTTGTAAACTCTGTAAAATGTTTTGAACAAAGAATGAAAATTGTCATGCAACAATGCTTATTTTTGGCGTTTTATTTTTATTCGCGTAATAAAACTGGTGATTTACAGCGGGTTTTAATGCACCATTGCACATTATACTTTTGTGTTGTCATCGTTAATAGTGTACGCGATTTGCGGGTAACAGAGCGGTCGCGGTTTTTAATATTTTGTGCACGTTGTTGAACGGGTGCAACGACTGTTCCAGCATTGGCAATTCCACTTGCTACTTGTTTTACGTTGTGTGTGGGATATGAGGTAGAATATTAATGATCTTACATGCTGACAATCTTATCCGTCAAATTGTTCTTCTTGCTTTCAACTGGAAGTCAACTAGACAGTAGTGGAAGCGACTGTTTCTAATGTTGATTCTGCCAATTCACTCAAAGACTCTGGGAGTTTTCTTAGCTTAGAATAAGACGAGACATCGTCGAGTATCATCTTTATGGGTTTTGTCTAAGTCAGAAAATCCCTGTTCATGAATGACCTCTGAATGTAACATTGGTGCTGTAATTTTTATTATAATATTGCAATGTATACAAATCTACCTGCCAGTTGTCCTGCCGACTTCCTTATATCAAGGAAATATTGACTTAGTACTTAACCTACGTAGATGTCTTTATTTCCGCCGTACGTAACTAGGTCAGTAAGTAGGTATTTACTGTGTTAATGTTATGTAATATATTGAATGATTGTAATTTGCTTACAATATCCTGCAAATCAATATGTAGTGCCTATTGTAGTTTACACTGGTATATAAAAACCGGCCTAGTGCGAGTAGCTCTCGCGCACTAAGGGTTCCGTACCATTATCTATAAAAAACGACAAAAAACACGCATTTTATTTTATTCTTTTTTTAGTATTTGTTGTTATAGCGGCAACAGAAATACATCATCTGTGAAAATTTCAACTGTCTAGCTATCGCGGACAGCGGAGTATTAGTATTAGGGTCCCGTTTTTACCCTTTGGGTACGGAACCCTAAAAAAAACCTGCCTACTCAAAGAACGAAAAGTGAAACTTCACTATCGTACGAGCCCATACAATTGTGTTTATTAATTGTCTCAGTATTTCCTTCAAGATATAAGCGGCATAGATACAAGCCTAGTTATAAGTGCCAAACCACCCTGAATCATAACCCATTGCAATACGAATTAAATTGTATATTTGCACCAATTATAACTATAGATTTTGACACGGGTCTTTATCACGTAATTACCTTTAATTTACTTTCCCGACGTTTCGGCTATGTTACAATAACCATGGTCGCGGGCAAACGTCGGGAAAGTAAATTAAAGGTAATTACGTGATAAAGACCCGTGTCAAAATCTATAGTTATGTCTACTAATCACGATAGTTTGAAAAATAATTTTGCACCAATTGTTTTAAGTTGGCACTTTAAATCAATGTATGTCTTCCGCTATTATAGCGCATATTAATTGGTGTACCCGTATAATGCAGCATAAATATTCTAATCAGTGATATTGCAACAGTTTCGAATAGAACATGTTCAAACTTGCTTTATAAATTACAGGAAAATACCTACTTTTGAAGTGACATGAAATAAGGGATCGCACATTTCTGAGAGCATTAATCATTCAACCTTTTCTCCAAAACAAAAGATAAAGCCAGTCTACGCTTTGTGGATGATGCAATCTAGTCCTTTACTGGCATAAAGTTTATTTCATTTACAAATCTGATTTTCAAGGTTCGGTGGCGATATCAAGGGTTCATGAAATCAACATTTCGGGGTCTCCACTCCACACATCCTCAGAAAGATAAATTTGCTTTATAATTTGAAAGTGACGCCTGTGACGGAAAAGATGAGGAGCTATTGCTATTGCCATAATACCACGCTAACCTTAGGTTAGCGTGGTATGGACATGTTATGAGGAGGGAAGAAAGTCATGTAACGAGAAGAATTTTAGGAATGAACGTGGATGGATGTCGACGTAAAGGTAGGCCAAAGAAAAGATGGATGGACTGTGTGAAAGATGATATGGGTAAGAAAGGAGTGTGATAAGATGACGGCTGATAGAGGGAAATGAAAGAAGTACACATATTGTGCCGACCCCACTTAGTGGGATAAGGGCAGGAAGATGATGATGAACATTATCCTACTACGAGTACGTCAACCATTGATGACCAAACTGCATACGTACGTATACGTACCAATGTTCGAATCGAATCCTGTCACACTTTGTGTTCATGTTCACTGAAGCACGTATACCTAGATGATTATAATTGTTAACGCTGCCATACTCTTTTCCTGCTGTGTTTCCTTAACCAGCTGTACAGATATAACGGACAGGCTGATAGCAATGGGTTTCCCCGCCGAGAAGCTGGAGGGGGTTTATCGGAACCACATCGACGAGGTCTACAGATTCCTGGAGAAGAAGCACAAGGACCACTACAAGATTTACAACCTCTGTTCCGAGAGGTCGTACGACTCGAGCAAGTTTCATGAAAGAGTGAGTTGTTTTATATATCTATTTTTATTAATTTAGGATTCCGAAGTCGGACAGTGTGTTCTGTATGTCCGTCCGACCGTAGTCTGAGCCGTTTTGGTCGCAGACTCTGATCACTACTAACTTTGCTGATATTTCTCACGGTAATACAAATTTTGGTGACGCCAAAAAAGGGTCTCTTACGATGAAAACTTTTTGTGAAAGTTTTTCGTGATAGGTACTTATCTCATTACATGTTTCTTACCTCACTACAAATACACTCAATGTTTTTTTTATTGGATAACAATATCACATCGTGTAATGTATGTGGGATATCGATCGACATATCTTTAAAAATATTAAATTTCATCAAATCTTTTGTTTATAGTGAGATCTGTCTAATTTATATTATAGCTTCGAAAGTAGTCACTTTGGTTGAGGACAAGTGTGTGTGTGTGTGTGTGTCCGGTTTAGTCGTAGTTTGTGAATTCATAAAAAGAGTTCAAAATAGTAGCATTTATAATTAAATTACAAGGAAAATTATGACAGTTAGGGTACCTAACCTAGACTTTTACTGGTTTACTAGTAGTAGTTATTTTTGTAATTTGTTCATAAAACTTTTGTAAGTATACAGAACAGCTCCTTACAATATTTATTTGTTCTTTCAAGTATGTCCGTATGGGCTAGTGGCCAACAATCTTAAATAGACTGTATTTATTTATTTAAACTGTTACTGCAAAAGCGGGATACTGAATTGTGCTCGCAAAGTCTAAATCATAATCAACCCCGTTGTTCTGCGGAATCGGAAATGGCTATTGGTATTGATATATCATCCTATACTAGAGCTCTACATAGCATTTACAAAAATGATAGGCACCAAGCCATGTTTGTTGCCTGATTCTTATAGGCTTGTTAGCGAAGAACAGGCGTAGCTACACCTAGCTCCTAAGACGTTTCTAAGTGCTCATTGTAATTTCATTGAAATAAAAAAAAAAACTAGAAAGACGAAGTGAATTAGTAGGTGTCAAAAAGGTACCTGGTAACTTTTTAGGGTTTCGCGTCTACAAGAAACCCTTATAGTTTCGCCATGTCCGTCCGTCTGTCCGTCCGTCCGCAGCTTAGCTCACCAGTTAAGGATATGAAGTGACAGTTTCATAAATAAATAACATTACTATTTGTTTAATTACCTCATTGTAATGTTAAAGATCTTATAAAAAAATAATTACACATTTACAATAATGCTTTGTAAGTTTTGTACGCTACTTATATATCTTCAAAGATCTTGAGTACTAAGAGGCCTGAGGGAATAAATACCTAAGATAGTGATCATTGCAACAGGCAATTTTAAATGAGAGTAGATAAAATGAGTATTTATGATGCGAAATCGCTTATAAAACCTGAAAATATTACTTTTTGCTGACAATAATAGTCTCACGTCCACTACTTCTTCAGTGGCCACGTCCTGCATCTAAACTAGAATTCTCTGAACCTATTAAGGTTGATCAGCACAACAATACAGATGGGGACAGTTTTTTTGTCTCACTGTGCGATGTCCCGTAACGCCATAGAGGTCGACAAGTTACTATATTTGTATTCATTTCTTGTATCATTTTCTGAACAGGTTTGTGGTACGGTTGTCAGAAGTAGCTGAGCAACTATGGTTCATTTGAAGTTACCATTAGTACATTAGCAACCATAGTTTTCAATACGTCCTGCTGTCTAATTCCGTTAAAATCGATCTTTACCCGTTGATTTTCATTATGCGCTTCGAATTAAATTATGCGAGAATAACACTTTCATAATAACTATTATAGAATCTTAGAATAGAGTGAACGTCGATGTTGATCGGTTGCGTGCTCGTAAAAGTATAACATTCTGAACAGACAATTTTTCGATGATCAATGAATTATTAATGGTTGAGAAAGGTTCTAAAAATGGTGTTGTGTGTTACAATTTGTAACCAACTCGGAAATAATTAAGTTAGTTAATGAACAATATGCAGTGCCTTAGGCTAGGGTGGTTTATTTGAACACATGAGCTGCTCAGCTACTTTTGCCATAGTACAATATTATTTAAAAATAAATCTTGTAGCCATTAATATCGCTTTTGGAATAAGTTTATTGCCATAAAAAGGTTGCATCCCTCAATTTATTGGTTTTAGCATAAATATACTGAACTTCAGAGAGCTATTAATAAATCCTGAATAACGTGTGAATTATTTAAGATGTAATAAAATCGTAAAGATTGCTTTGCAGTATCAATACTGAAGCTCAGATTATCTTTTTTAATCGTTTCAATGTTTTAACAAATAGATAATTAAATACTAGTTACCAGTAAGAGGCTACTTCTGTTCTATCAGATTAGTAGTATTATGCAAAATCTTAAATTCTTTGTTATACGATTAATTATTATGGTTCGATTTTTCATTACATTTTTTTTACTTAACCTATACTGTCTTACTGCTGGATAAAGGCCTCCCCCGTCACCTTCCACCTTTCTCGGTCAAAGATCTAATTGTGTAAATAAATTAACATTAAATATTATTATTGTTATTATATTAACTGATTGCTTTCATGCTTTGGATGGCACGAAGATGTCGTTCTGCGGCCGTCGGGTGTTCTTATAACTTCGAAACTTGAGTTTTCCACTAGCTCATAAAGTCATACTTTTTAACTGGCTTCAAATAATGAGGACATTATTTATCAATGTCATTATCGAGCTGTTCATCAAGTTGCAATTGTTCTATTGATTTGACGTTACTATGACAATTTATTTACTTTAAAAACTAAATAAAAACCGACTTAAATTTATGTAACATAGAACACTGTATTTATCAAAGACATGCTTTTAATTAAAACAAGCTAACACGGCGAACTTCGTATCGCTTTAGAATTAACTCCCGTTCCCGTTAAAAAGTATCCTATGTTCGTCTCCTGGTTCTAAGCTACCTCCCCACCAATTTTCAGCCAAATCGGTTCAGCCGTTTTTGAGTTATAAGTGTTGTAACAAACCCAACTTTATTTTATATAGTAGAGAAGATAGATATCAAAATCGGATCACTAGATAAAAAGAAACGGTTACAAATAATAGATCTCTAATTTATTTCAAAACAAAATGTAACCTATGTTACTCTCTTTTAATCTAGCTTTTGATAGATGAAAGAATTTTTAAAATGGGTCCAGTAGTTTATCCATTACCAACAAAAATACAAAATTTACCTCTTGTAGTGTAGTTGTACCTAGTAATCATTAACGTGACCTGACTCGTGGACTACGTGTTTTGTCTCACGTGCGACCGGAGTACCTGTTATAAATAACATCAAGCCAATTTCGACTGTATTATATTAATAATTCAGCTCAAAATAACTTGCCGTCTTGAGCATGTGAAGATTGCCATCTGTGCTAATGCTGACTCAGTCAGCATGAAATAAAGGGGAGTTTCAGTCAGCCTGACTGAAACTCCCCTTTATTTCATTAACCTTTACGTCCATACCACAGATTAATCTATAGTTATTAGTACTTATAGATAATCCAATATGGATTGCTGTAGTTTTTGAGATGCGCGTTTTAGTTTTATGTTCGATTTTCATACAATAATTTGTAGCAAAGTCAAAGGTGAAGTTACGTCTGTACCTCGCGACCAAGCCTAGAAGAATCGGGCAACAAACACGGCTTGGTGACAATCACTTTTACAAGTTTTTTTATTTAACTTGCACTGTTCGTATGTTTGGTTGTTTGTAACTTTCAAATTTGGCAAACCATTTTTCGGTTGAGGTTGCAAGCCCATCTCCGCTTATAAGAATACTAACTGGTTTCCTCACGATGGTTTCCTTCACCGTTTTGAGCACGTGTTTTTGATGCGCATATGAATTTTTCACATAATTATTTTCGATAATCCTTTTCGTAAATGCTATCTAGAACTGTGGGATCCTAATTAGAGTTTGTTTTTCGGGTCCTCTGGGTGTAGGGCTGCCATCCGTCCGGGTTTCCCCGGATTTGTCCTAGTTTAGAGGGCGTCCGGGGAGCGGCCGGCCGGGGTTTCATTTAGTAGTCCGGGTTTAAAATTTGGGCCACCTACGACACAAGCACTGTGAAATCAACGCTGTTTTAATACATAATGTTTTTAATATGTTGCTGTTTGTGCGCGGAAACATTTGAAGGCTTTAATGGTTTATTGATGTTTTTAATAACGACCTTGTGAATTAGTGTGTCAGAGCTTGTGCTATAATTATTATGTAGGTGAAGATTGATCGAAAGGAAACCTGTAGAGATAAAGTATTATGCGTATTTTTTTTTAAAATACATTATAAAAAATGTAGCCTGATATTACAATTTGTAATCAAGGTTTGGGCACCTTCTTGTAAGTACACAGTACCTACTTGTGCCAATATCAAATTTTTAGGGTTCCGTATCCCAAGGGTAAAAACGGGATCCGCACTACTAAGACTTCGCTGTCCGTCTGTCTGTCACAAGGCTGTAATCTCATCAACCGTGATAGCTAGACAGTTGACATTTTCACAGACAATGTATTTCTGTTACTGCTATAACAACAAATACTAAAAACAGTATAAAATAATATGTAAGTGGAGCTCCCATACACGTGTTTTTTTGCAGATTTTTATAGATAATGGTACGGAACCTTTTGTGCGCGAGTCCGACTCGCACTTGGCTGGTTTTTTATGTACTTACTAATTGTACCAATAGCAATATGCAATGAGTGCGAGTAATATGTATTTATATGGAGATACATAATAAATAATAATAAGCATGATTTAATTTCAATTGAAATGTTTTTTTCCGTGTTTTAATACGGTTAATTTTCGACAAAACTGACTAACAGTTGGCACAACTATTGCGCGGTTCTCGGTAAATTAGTAATCATTCATTGCCTTTATGCGGGAACTTGTAACGATGTAACTTTCATACTGTTACCCGTACAGAGGGGAATCTTCTGTATTCCCCACAAAGACTATCCTACAATGTGTACGCGTATACCCAAACGTAAATTTCTCGTTCAATATTAGCGTTCATAAATAGTTCAGCTCAGAAATTACTATAAATATCTGAAAGCGGGTCGATTCTAGGCATCGACCACAGCCCGTTAGAGGCCTGATGGCTTCATTTATTTAAACAAACAATTCTGTCAAACCTTTGAGGGTGGTCAAGGGGGAGCGGTAAAAAATGCATTTTGATTGGCCGGTTCAATGTCATCAGTAGTATAAACCTAATGTGTTGTGCGAAAGTATTCGCTTTGCATGAGGAATCTATAGTCGATAATTCTAGGCACATTACTCTGTGGGACCAAAATATGGGTTGGGTTCATGTAGCCTGGATTTTAGCTATGTCAGCGAAATGTATAAGTTGTCAACTCATGACAACTTAAACATTTCGCTAACATAGTTACACGACGTCTTTGGTTTGTCTTGGTCTCACGAGACCTTAGCATATAAATGCATCCGAAAAAAAAACCCATTAGTATTTTGTTGTTATAGCGGCAACAGAAATACATCATCTGTGAAGATTTCAACTGTCTAGATATCACGGTTCATGAGATTACAGCCTTGTGACAGACGGTCAGCGAAGTCTTAGTAATAGGGTCCCGAATTTACCCTTTGGGTACGGAACCCTAAAAAGCGATAAGCCGTTCAGAATTAGCTAAATTAATTGAAGGAAGAACCACAATAGTAATTTTCTTGTAGAGTTATTATTATTTATAAATACTAGCTTCCACTGGCTTCACTCGCCTAGATATAAAGTAGCCTGTTATGCTCTTTCAGAGATATAATATTATATACTAGCTGACCCGTGCCCGCTTCGCTGTGCGTAAGACATTTCTCGTCGTTGACTTTTTTGTAGATGTTTTTAAGGTGTACAATACTGTAGTACATTAATTTGATATATCTCGTGGGGTTCAGCCAGCATTTGCAATGTAAGCGCAAAAAAATGTGTTTATTTACGACATCACATTAGAAACCTCTAAAATTATCAGTGTTCCTCTACTATATTATGCATGTATTATACATATAAACCTTCCTCTTGAATCACTCTATTTATTAAAAAAAACCGCATCACAATCCGTTGTGTAGTTTTAAAGATATAAGCAAACATACATACATACAGACGCGGGAAGCAGAAAGCGACTTTGCTTTATACTATGTAGTGATTTAATATATAGAATATTCCAAGTTTCATCCAAAACCCTTTGATCGATTGGTTGTGTGTGTGTGTGTGTGTGTGTGTGTGTGTGTGTGTGTGTGTTTGTTACTCTTTCACGCAAAAGCTGAACGAATTAAAATTAAACTTTACAGTAATATAACTTACTAGCGACCCGCCCCGGCTTCGCACGGGTAGCATGTTATTATACATATAAACCTTCCTCCTGAATCACTCTATCTATTTAAAAAAACCGCATCTAAATCCGTTGTGTAGTTTTAAAGATATAAGCAAACATACATACATACAGACCGGGAAGCGACTTTGCTTTATACTATGTAGTGATACAGCAGAACAACACATAGGCTTATTTTTATCCAGATGCCACGCGGGCGAAGCCGCTGGCGGAAGCTAGTATTAGTATAAATAAACTTTGGCACAATGTTAATGAATCCATAATCCAACCCCGAAATTGCCGAAATACAGGTATATCATTAGTAAGACTAATGTCTTGTAGGACTTACATTGTATTCTAAGCAGACGTTTTTATAGAACATTTCGAGTGCCAGAGAATGGAGTAGATATGTCATTGTGGTAATTTATGATTATGAAATGAGGTTAGGTAGCAACTACTTTGATGCGCTCAAACAATTTAGTTTATTTATTTAGGCTTAGACGATAATCTTAATTGGTGATGGATGTCCTGTTCCTACTATCTTGCTAATGGTTACGAGCATGTTCAATGTGTAGTTTGTAGTGCTACAATTTTCGCTTATCCATGTTACATCTCCACACCAATGCTAATCCAATATTGAAACCTAGAGATGTTGAATTTCCTGAGCTCGTTAGTGACTGACGAGGCGCGGGACGGCCGGATATTGGTCGCATATTCGTACTAATTCAGAAATATGAAAACGCAAAGGCGGTTCCTACAGGCAGAAGCAAGTTTGAATTACTAACATTGTTTGTTTGACTACGCAAGCGCAAGTGAATATGCTCATGCGGTGGGCAAAGTCAGGCTATTGGTGATGATGATGATGAAGTTCAATTAGCGATGTCTTATCCAACACTTTGGATGAATAAATACACTGCGTGTCCACGATAAAGATGCCCGGCCTGCATGTTTGCTACTTAAACAATAGGCACGGAACGCAGCTACACGTGTAGAAGTAAATTTGAATAGCACTAATAAGCACTAGCACAAAGTAGTTAAGTACCTTAGATACTGTCGAGTATCAAGCGGCGACGCAATAATAGACCACGTGCCGTTTAAGAGGAAACTCGAATGCATATCCAGCGGACCATTTGCATAATAATAATCCTATTCTATGCTGCTCGTGCCCGTGTCATTGCAGCTGGCTTTCAATGAAAAATGGACTCTATCGCTCCAACTTTACACTTGCTATTCCTGTGGCATTGTGCAGTCCTGCCTTGTAGATAGATAGCTACGCTATCAAAGTGGCAATGAAAGAATAATTTTAATTTTCAAACGATTTTAATTTAGCTAAGACTGGACTTCGCATGAAAATTTTTGATAACCTTCGGTTGCATTATTGGAATTTTCGTGAGGTTCTCAATATTTTTTTTGAATAATGTGTGGCCCATGTTACTCGCTGATAATGCAGCTTTTGATAGGTGAAAGAATTATGCCGCCAAAAACATAACTTGTAAAAAAAGCCAAGTCTCGCAACGCAACTCAGTTCTTCTACCGTAAAAAGTTGTGAGATCCATGTAATACCAAGTCGGTTAATTTATTCAGTCCCTACTTTAAGGGTACTTCTGTCTTAAGTTATTACGTAAAAGTTAGCTATTCCGTGCCCCCAGATTAAAATTGTTATAATTTTTTTTAGTTTATTCATTACAATTACAATCAAGTATAGTATAATTTCTACCGCGTCACATTTTAAAGTCGCATTGTTAGTGTAATTTCAAAAGCGATAAGCTAGTCAATAAAAGACCGCCAACAATGTTACTTCCATTATTAGCTCAAAGGCATCCCCCAGACAAAGTCATATAAAGGTATTACCAACGGTCATACACCGCATTCACCAACCACCTTCCCGCGACCTGTGCCATTGTATAGTTATGGATTATGAGCTGTCATGTTATGAATCTAAGCTTCATTGTCGCTTGCTCAAGCTGCTGTTCCATTCAGTGCCGTCAGAGTGAAGAGTTCTGCTCTTGGTGCCAGTATTGCCATCCAACATGACATGTGTGCCGCATAAAATTTGAATAAATAACACTTGAGGACCTATTACGTGTACAATATTCTAATATGGGGTTGTGTGCACAGTGAGCGATTATTTGAATAGAAAATAATAATCTAATGTTTTATTTGCTCTTCTCTGTCAAAGCTGCCAGTATGTCAAGCTCCTGCTATTTAGAACAGACATTATATTAATAATTAATAACAATATTTAATTTAAAATTCAAGAAAGCCTCTGAAGTCGCAGGATTTTATTTTATGAATCGATTAGATCAGTAAAAGTTGCTTCAACATCCCTTCAATTATAGCTAAGCACCATCTCGATCACGTCATATATCAAAAGAAAACCTCATGCAAGTCGGTCAATTCGTTGGAGCTACGATGCCACAACAGACACACAGATACACAGACAGACACGTCAAACTTATAACACCACTCTTTTTGCGTCGAGGGTTAAAAACCTGTAAGTTTGTACCACAAACTTACAGGTTTTTAACCCTCGACGCTTCATGCATTTAGTGATCGCGCTTTAGGATGATGCATTAGCCAGTATTTTCGATGGCTTAACATCATCATTTATTGGTTTGATGATCCAAAACATTGAGACGCTTCGCTCGTTTGTCTCGAATATTCGTACCTACTCTCTTCCCTGCAAGGATAAATAAATAACAAGTGCGAGTCGGACTCGCGCACGAAGGGTTTCGTACCATTATCTATAAAAACGCCAAAATCATGTTTGTTGTGTGGGAGCCCCCCTTAAATATTTATTTTATTTTGTTTTTAGTATTTGTTGTTAGAGCAGCCACAGAAATACATAATCTGTGAAAATTTCAACTGTCTAGCTATCACGGTTCATGAGATACAGCCCTGTGACAGACAGACAGACGGACAGACAGACAGACGGACAGCGAAGTCTTAGTAATAGGGTTCCGTTTTTACCCTTTGGGTACGGAACCCTAAAAACGGCTTTCGTTGCTATCTTTTATATTAGTAGAAACGTGTTACACAGTTTAGTAGCTCGCATTGGCCAGTATTTGGCATGACTTTGTACGAGTTGTTCTATCGACAGAGTTCGCCACCACCTCATATGTTCAAATGATGCGTTAAGCACATTATACTCTCCATTTGAGCACTAGATTTGGGCTTTAGATCGCTATACAAAGACAAAATCAATAAAATCCTAAAAATACCAGTAATTTTTATACCGAACTAGCGACCCGCCCCGGCTTCGCACGGGTAGCATGTTATTATACATATAAACCTTCCTCCTGAATCACTCTATCTATTAAAAAAAACTGCATCAAAATCCGTTGTGTAGTTTTAAAGATATAAGCAAACATACATACATACATACAGACGCGGGAAGCGGAAAGCGACTTTGCTTTATACTATGTAGTGATGTGTTTTCTCCTTGTAGCTTCATTACGCCCACGTTTTGCCTTCTAAATTACTTTTGGTTTGAATTCCATTTAGGAATCTAGTATCTAGTGCCCTAATCTAGGCATTTCAAGGTTTTAGAAATGCTAGTTTTTCAATGTATGTTTAACAAGCATCTGCATGCGGTTTCGCTCGCGTAGTTATCAGGTACTATGTAATAGGTCATATTTTATACTAGCTCACGAACTAGTATTTCGAATGTCTATCTAAACTTAGGCTCAGTCGTTATAGCGTTTTGCTTTTCCACCTATATCCATAAAAAAAAACAAATATAATTTTGTAACTCTTCAGTTTACAGACAATTACGGGTTAATGTCCGAAGTAGGTTGCAGTAGGCTGTAGGACGCATTGACCTACGCATTTATTGCACAGTCACGAAATGGATTACACTCGGCCCTGACTCGTCTGCCCTTCAAAGCTATATCAATATACTTAATTAAAATACGAGTAGGCACACAGGTAGATAATGAAGGGTGAAATTGAATAGCATTTGAGGTTACCCCATTCGATCGCCGCTTTCCAGTACTGTTGTCCTTATCATTATCTCAATTTATAGATAGTGTCAATCGGTGGTCGATAAAATTTGACACGATCGAAGGAGGGTATTATCGTTGCGGTCACAGATTACCAGTAATGCCACCTGTGAACTGACAGTCTGGCAGACTAGATGTCGCCACCGCCGCCCTTCCAACCGCCTATCAGTTGTTCACCGATAACGCTTATCGAGGATGCCTCTGTCAGTTTCCACTTAAAACCACACCGATTCTAAGAAATATTAATGTGCGAACTGCCGCCGCATAGTCTATATTATAATGTCTGCGTTTTTCTATGCCACTTAAAAATCTATCGCTCTCATTTTTGAACCAGCAGTCCCAGCAGTCCTAATGCGTATGTTCACTGGTAATCGTAATCGGCTGCGGCTTCAACTGTCAAAATGACATGGTTTTTTGACAGTTGCAACCATGGTCAGTTTAGCACATAACGTTTAACATTTTGCTTCACATCTACATCTACACTAATATTATAATAGAGATACAATTTGTTTGTGACTTTCACTAATAGAAAACTTCACTACCTCTGAGCTATATTTTATTCTGACAAACAGTAGTTTTCGCGGAAACCGCGGGACGTAGCTAGTTGTAAAATAAAGCAAGCGTTCAAAGAAAAGTAGTAAACCTAAATAAGTGTGTTGACGAACAGATTAAAGAATAGGCACTTTTTGTGTGTTCCGTAACGCAATTTCTACTGTAATAATAAAATCAAAAGTTTTTATCTTCACTCCAAATATAATAAAAATAGTAGCACTATTATATAACTCGAGATAAATGACTGTTCTATAGTGTCATGTACTAATTGAACGGAAATTAGTAATCTCCGTAGAGTTCATAAGCTAGAGGAAGAAGTAAAAAGTTGCATTTGACTCCTGTAGAAATCATGCCTACTATACAATGTGTAGTCGTACTATAACAACTAGGTACCTAGTTCCACAGCAGAATATCATATTCATCGAAGTTATTTATTGATTAAGTCCCAACGTGAATCGCCTAAGGGTAGATTTATATTAGACCGGGCCGTGCCGTGTACGTGGCCCGGACGGGGCACGGATTTGAAAAGTTACGTACATTTTGTATGAAGCAGTTTATATTAAACAGTGCCTGATCCGTGTCCCGTCCGGACCCGTCTACCAACTAAAGGCTCCGGCCCGGTCTAATGTAAATCTTCCCTTAAGGTAGCCGCAATCTGTTCCACAGAGATCTGAAACTCTTTAATTATTCCAGGTAGAGAGGTACGCGTTCGAAGACCACACGCCACCGAACATAGATATGATACAGCCGTTCTGCGAAGATGTGGATAAATGGCTCACCGCTGATACGAAGAACGTGGCCGCTGTCCACTGTAAAGCTGGGAAAGGGCGAACAGGTAATTGGTTATTTCTTGGCCCCTTAACTTTTGCTCACTGACCAGATGTATACGTGAAGTGTTGGCTGATGAATATACCTTAGATTTTTCGGTCTATCACATCCAACATAGACCTTTTTTTTAATTAAATCTTTCGAGTGATAGATCGTTTAACTGATTCGATCTGCTCTCTGTGACACTTTTAACTTGGCGTATTCAGTTCATGAAAAAAAGACATCAAAATGTCAAAGAAGTCTTTTGTGCGAAAGCAACAATAGAAAGGACTTTTCACCCTTGAGGAAAAAAAGTGACACCGTTTATTTATGGGCTGGCAAAAACACGTTATCTCACCCGTCACGACACGATCTTTGAGTTCACATCTAGATCGAGACGACTTTATGAAAAGAATACATTATCTCCTGACAAAACCAGATGCAGATAGTAAAACTTTGCATAATCGCTTAATAGGCCCGAACGCTCCCCGTAACAAAGGTTATGGCAACAAATTACACGTGGCGATGTTGGGTACATCGCCGCTATTGTCGCGCAAACGAAAATCACTCAAAAGCACTGTGGGATAATTGCGAAAATTGCTTGCAGCTCGTAGTAATTGTGTGCGCACAACGATGTGCCTACGCGGAGTCGTAAATTTAAAAAAGGTCCATTCAGTTCAGCTCCACCTATTTTTTGTCGGTTGCCCTAAAACGTACGATCTGTAAATCGGTATAGTTGGCAAAAAAAAAACTACGGTCGTTTCGTCTGTTATGATTACACGGTGGAAAGTTACTGATAGTTCCTGTCCGTGCCTAAGGGATGTTGCAATATCGCGCGTGGAATGAAATAATAATAATATAATTCAGAATTGGCAGGTGCTGTTTCTCACTCCATAACCCAAAACTTACCCCTTATGTATATGCCTCCCAGCGGACAGGAGATAGAAACTACATTACTATTATATAGAGGTAACATATATCTTAAAACTACTGGACCAAAAAATGCTATAATGAAACCTAAGGTATCACAAATTTGCCTAAAATCTTCATTAGTTCACTCGTGCGAAAGCGGGATGGAAGACAGTTATTTTATTATTTATATTATTTTTATCGATTTCATCACCGAATTGCGCTATTTGATTATTATTATGAGCTTATGTAACAGGACTGCTGATTGCTGAGTTCGTTCGGCTTGAAATTATTTATTATTAATGAAATATTGTGCTAGCAGTAGATTAGATTCCCAGCAGGTGATGCCGTACATCAGAGGTCACCAATTACTTGTATTTGGAGTCCCTTAGTACCTGAATATAAATATTATTGTATTACATAATAAAAAAATCGAATTAACAAGTACGAATGTTTTTTTTAAATATTAATGTCAACTTATAAATTACGTAGGTACTCAAGCTAATTATATTGTACTGTTTACATAAGGTCCGCACAAAATAGGTTGGCGGTCCGGTCGCGGACCTCGGTCCGCCATTTAGTGACCCCTGCCTTCTGCCAAAATGTAGAATAAACCAATTTAAGGTATTCACGTCGCAAAAGCGATATTTCCTTATTGGTCAATATTTTACAAAACCGGTCACACCTAAATGTTTCTTAGTAGCATTATTTTCTATTGTGATATTTATTAGTTGAAATTATTGAAGAAAGTTCTTTGTCATTGTGTGCTACTTTCTTTGTGTAATTTTTTAAATAAGCTTTTGTGGCTGATTTCTTTTGTTGTGATGAAGCCATAGGTTTTGTAAAAGCAGAAATACCCTATTGAAATGTAACGCAGGGGAATCTTATTAGGGTGGGCTTCTACTGTCGCGGAGCTGACCAATCACAGTACTCGAAATAGTTGACTCAAGAGCGATGTGATTGGTCAATTCACGGTCCGCTTCGCACAGCTCCGCGTCAGTGAAAACCCACCCTTAGACTAGTGTGGGTAGGTTACCTAAAACTAGGCGCAGACTGAACTAAACCGCATTATGCAGTAAATGGTACCAAAATTTAATTCATAGACCGCTCTAATGACCGGTTTTGAAAATAATATTTGTATATGCTACAGATTTTATTTTTCAACCGACGAAATATGGTTTTCATTCGACGCGTATATTTATATATAATATTCTTATAACCTGTCCCGTATGGAATGCTAACTATTGCAACTATGTGGGCATGTGCCAAATATAATGTTTGGGCGTGCCTCTGACTACCCCCACTAGACATCTTCAAAGGATCTAAGCGCCTGGAGATCTGAGAGGATGTCTACCGTACTTGGGGATTACAGTCGTGATCCTATTTATTTTATTTAGTTTTTTTATGTATGACATTTTAACCAGATTTTTTGATTTGGATGACTTTTATGCCCTTTTTTATTGGTTGAAAGTTCTTCATCGTTCTAAACGTTCTTTTTAGTTTTTAAAATGTGAAATATTTTATTTTATTCCAGGTACAATGGTCTGCTGTTACCTGCTATACAGCCGGCAAAAGGCGACAGCGGACGAGGCGCTCAAGTTCTACGGTACTAAGAGAACGCACGATGATAAGGGTAAGTGGAATGTGTATGCAATAATCTATATAATATAAAAGAAAGTCGTGTTAGTTACACTTTTTATAACTCAAGTACGGCTGAACCGATTTGGCTGAAAATTGGTGGGGAGGTAGCTTAGAACCAGGAGACGGACATAGGATGGATTCTACGGATTCTAAAGCGATACGAAGTTCGCCGGGTTAGCTTGTAAATAAATAAATGCATATTCTACTAGCACCCGCCACAGACGTTGTCCTTTCCAAATTATATCGCATAGTGACGCACGTTGCTATGACAACTGATGTCAACACGGATGTCAGATTTTTGCACACCAGCGCCATCTATACCAAAATCATACCTTATGCGTTTTTTTTTATTATTTTGAGGATGTTTTTCGTATTTTAAAGTGGTCTGTGCTTTATTCGGGCATTATATCTACATCTACAGCAAATTTCATCTTAATCCGTTTTGATGTTTAGGCCTAATTGAGGCACAAACACACAAACTGTCGCATTTATAATATTATTAATATACGAATTCAGAGAGAAAACTCCTCTTTTTTAAGTCTGCTGATAAATCAAAACATGTAACGTTGCAGGCGTGACGATACCCTCGCAGCGGCGCTACGTGGAGTACTACGCGTGGCTGCTGCATTCTGGCCTACAGTACGCGCCCACTAAGGTGCACATCCGCGAGCTGGTGATGACACCACCGCCTGCACTGCACGCAGGGCACGCCTTGCCCGAGCTGCTGATCACGCAGGCGGAACCTTTCTTCAAGGTAACTGGACCCAGGGAGCTATTGGTGGCAATTTAGACTGGACTCACAGCTCAGTTGGTAGTAGCTCTGCCTTCTGCGCTGTAGGTTGTGAGCACAATTCCCACCCAGGAAAACATCGTGAGGAAACCAGTTAGTGTTCTCGTAAGCGGCGAGGGGATTGCAACCTGTCACGTGTGGAATACTGCAAAATGTGGGTATGTGCCAAATGGTATGTTTGTGCGTACCTCTTACAAACTCTTTTAGATAGCTTTACGGATCTGAGGGCCAGGAGATCTGAGAGAATGCCTACCGTACTTGGGGATTACAGTCGTGATTTATTATATTTCATTTATTATATTTCGAGTGATGAAAGAGACTTCGACTGGTGGTGATGTAAGATAACTGTTGCAATTTTTATTTTATTTCAAAAACTGTTTTTATAATATTACTATTTCAATTAATCAGGCTTGTATGCCATGCATTACCTTGTTCGGGCACAAAATATCTTCGATAAATCGAAATCAAGTCACAATGTTTGTTCAAATAATCGTGTCACCAACTTAACAGGGTTTCTGATCACTGTTACTCCCCAGGCGCCGACGGGGTGTCACGAGGTACGACGTTCCGACACCTCCTTGCACGTCCGCCTGACGCACTGCACCCCTTTGTGTGGTGACGTGCGTGTGGACGTCTACAACAAGCACAAGATGAAAATGCGCAAGGAGAAGCTGTTTCACTTCTGGTTCAACACGTTCTTTGTGGTAGCAGGCGCTGGGGCTGTTAGCCATCCCCCACTCTCAGATAGTAAGTACGCAAATAGAGCTGTTCTATCTTACGCGCCTTCATGGATAGGGGCTAGGTTGGTCTAAGGGTAGATTTATATTAGACCGAGGTGACCGAGCCGTGCCCGGGGCGTACTGTGTACGTGGCCTGAACGGGGCACGGATTTGAAACGTTACATACATTTTGTACTAGCCGACTTTGTTCTGCCCAAGTTTCAGTAAACGGATAGAAAAAACACCAATTTTGGTAGAATGCGTCATCAGGTTTTTTTGACAAAATGAATTTCAACCTTAGTAGGTTTCAATCTTTTTGGTAGAATGCGTTGATATGACAACTCAATGTTTTCGGCCTGAAATCAAATTTTTTGCACATCAGCGCCATCTATACCAAAATCATCCTTTTTGCGTTGTTTTATTATTTAAGGGTTGCTTTTCGGAATATAAGTTCCCCCTTTATTTATTCTGATTTTTTATCTACATACTACAGCAAATTTCATTTTAATCCGTTTTGTCATTTATCTTTTGCATTTATAATATTATATTAGGATGAAGCAATTTATACTAAACAGTGCCTGATCCGTGTCCCGTCCGGGCCCGTCTACTAACTAAAGGCTCCGGCCCGGCCCTGTCTAATATAAATCTACCCTTATGGTAAGTATAAAAGGTCGTGGCATAGTTTACCTTATTTGTAGTTTGGTTATTATATTTATTTTAATCATTAGATAGCTACGGTCTTAAGGGGCTCCCAGTCGTGGATTGCTCTTTTTCGAAACGAAAAAAGAAATACTTCTGAACAAGCCACATCTCCTATTTTTATAAGTATATTACTTCAGGTTCCTACCTAGATTTCTATTAAGCTGAAAACATAATAGCAGAAACTTTTCACGATAAAGATATTATTTCAAAATGATACGTTTTAGAATTTATGATCGAAATATTTTATATACCTACTATTAAAATCAACTTGTGATTTATTGTTAAAGATAGGTCATATTATGTAGATCTAGATTTCTATTAGAATAGATTTTTGATAAGTAATTATACATAATTTATATCATTAATTTATTCGAAAAGCTAAGGCGGACCACGCGCCGACGTGTGTTTGTCGTCATTGCAGCGGTCGGTAGGATTATTTATCGAAGTGATTAAAGATGGGTACATCTTTATTCACATATACTATACATTATAAAATAGGAGATGTGGCTTGATCACAAGTATTTCTTTTTTCGTTTCGAACAAAAATAATCGTCGACTGGGAGCGCCTTAAATTAGCTCAACTCTTGTGAGTTTCAAAAGTATTTTGTAATTTATTAAATATTTAATTATGTATGTATTAGAGGTTTAGTTGTATTTTTTGTAAATAAAAACTACCTATAGTATCATCAGATTATGCTAATAGTTAAAATAAAAATATTTCAACAAATAAAATATAATGACACGATTTTTTTCTTTAAAGTTGTAATTTTTTAGTTAGGAGATATTGGATATCTCAAGAAAAGCAATTACTATAGTGTACTCCGCTTATTAAATTTTTTGGAGTTACTAATTACTAACTAGTTTATGTTAACAATTCCAGGTCCTAATCTGGAAACTTTCAAGTTGACGCTGAACAAATGGCAGTTGGACGACGCGCACAAGGATAAGCAACACAAAAACTACAGTCAAGACTTTAAGGTAGGTAGCCTCATAACTCTAACTACTCCCAATCATTCAATAATAATAATAAAATACCATCTCAAAAAATAAGCGCCTGGAGAGTTGAGATGATGTCTTGGGGATTACAGTCATGATCCTATTTCATGGCAAGCAGCCCGTTGTAAAACATCAGGCAACAAACACGGCAAGAAATCTACTTTTTTTTTTTCAATGATCCTTTCATTAATGCTACGTAGAGCTCCAGTGTGGTGCCGATCGAACAAGGTGAAGGCTCAAACAAGAATAATAATTAAAAGTACAAATTCAAAAACAGCACGCGCTAAAAGCTAGAAAACCTTGTCGGTTCTAAAGTAGCAACTTTATAATTCCAGGTGGAGCTGATAGTCCAGAAGATGCCAGACAGCTCGACCTTCTCGGGCCACGGCTCCGCCTCCCGCGCCCCTTCTCCCCCCTCCTCCACCGCGTCCTCCTGTTCGGAGCCAGACACGGAGCCAGACGGACATTGGGACTCCGGTGAGCGAATTCCGTACACAAGACTCGCTTCGGACGACCGCAGTCTCTACGACAAGGCGAACGAGCGAGACGACAAGTCCATCAACCCTTTATACGTACCCCGCGACACCCCGACCCGCAACCCGCTCTACTGCAGCAAGGCGGACAAGGACAGCTCCGATTATCCGGAGGCGGAGCTACACGAGGCCACGCCCTCGCTTGACTTCTCCGCAGATCCCGAGCCGATGGAGTACGCGAACGATGTTTTCTCATCAGCACCGGCCTCGGCTCGGGGGAGTCCCGTGGAGGAGGGCAAGGATAAGTCGAAGCCGAGATTGTCTCTCGGCGAAATGAGGGCCTCGTGGCGCGAGTTCAGCGGCAAGTTCGCATCGGACAGCCGCCGGAGGAAAGACGAGTCGTAGGACCGGTCGCTGGATCGGTTTGAGATATCCATGTTGATCCGCGTCTGAGTGTGCCGCAAGCTCAGAGGTGATATCGAAACGGTATCGCTCACGGTGCGAAAGTGACATTAGAGTGATATTGTTTTGATATTACTTTACGACGTTGCGGTATGGCCCCTGAAGTTTTACGCGTTGAATTATGATAAACACTTAGTTTGTCAGTCGGTTACGGTTAGATCGGAATGGAGCGTATACGATTGTAGACGACTAGGTCGGTATTTCGGCGCTGGCTCATTTTGCGCGAGGCGAATAGTTTTTTCGATGTTAGGATAGGTTAGGTATGCTTTACAATTAATTTATGTTTGGGCGTAGTTAAAGACTCATAGAATATCTCTAGGAATGTTCAACAATTACTATTGCCTAAAGCTATAGACGGGACTAGATGGCGTGCGTGTTTTTTGGTACCTTCGTCCTGAAAAGAGTTGCTTGAATTTATGTTAAGTTATAGGATTTATGAATCTTTAACAACGCCCGACTATTATGTAGGTTCGTAAGTCGTATTTCGTTATAAAAGTTTTGTATTTGTATAATAGATAGGCAAAGGCTGTTACCGGCGCCAAATGTTACCAGCAACAGTTTCATGCAACACCGGTTTTTTTGTTACCGTTCGAATATTAGATGTATAAAATTTGTAACAAAAACCCGCATACACGCATGCTTAGTATTAGGTCGCGTTCCCACTAGGCAAGCAACTTGACCAAACAAACCGTTCGCCTAGTGTGAACACGGCTTATTTTATATTTAAAAAAACTTGTAAATAAATTATGTTGCATGGACTGTTACAGTAACATTTGAAATGATAATGGATACATAGTTATTTTATTAATATATTTAATTTTATTGATTTAAACTAAACAAATTCTTCACATGGGGAGGCGAGAGTAAGTTTCAGATGATGATCTCTTTTAACCGATAGCTTATAGCTATAGGCCAGTTTATTTTAAAATTAACTTAGATCTTTCGAAGGGGGTTCAAATGACGTGAATAAAGTCGACTAAAGTCTTACGACGCCATCTTGTCTAATTTCTAGAAAAACAAAATGGCGTCTTGTTCTATTCGCATTTGGAATGTGAAGTTTTACAAATTACTATACGGTTTTATTTAAACGCTCATTTTTTAAGTAGTAAGTAACTTATCGTCGTCGTAATAATCTATACGAAAACTAAAACCTCATGCAAATCCGTGCAGTAGATCGTAAAGGCGTACATACATTCAGACATAGTTTTATAGAGGGAAAAACAAGTCCAACAGTCATATACTCCTGACACCACTCTAGGATTTTCTATATTCTGGGTATCAGTAATAGTACTGTGGTACCAAAACACCCAAAAAAATATTGCAGATCATGCAAACCTTTGTCTTGCCGCGGGGATCGACCCTGCACCACTTACGTCTCAGATGGCCACTGCAAAATATGGGTATTGTGCCAAACATACTGTTTGGACGTGCCTCTTACTTCCCCCTTTAGACATCCTCAAGGATTCCTTGAGGAAGCCTTGAGATCTGAGCTCAACTAGCAGAGTTGATTTTTTTCTAGTTGGTTGTCACCTTTGTACCTACACCTATGTGAATACCTGCAATAAGTTATGCCCGGTTCCTATATTATACCGACTGGTATCGGTAACGAAGTCATATTTTGCGTTTTAAAAGCAACTTTGACAACTACAATCTACCAATGTTTGTGAAGTACAAAGATCGGTATCCATCAACTTGAATATTATTTTTAAAGAACTCTTTGGATTAATCTAGGGGTCTATTGATACCATCCGTAACATATACGTTTCGTATTTTGAAAATAATATAGTAACCGGGTATTATTTGTCATTGGTGACGGCTATTTGCACAATAACTGATCAATAATTCACATAAAATATGTCACTGGTACATTTATGCACCCTCACCATTAAAACCTATGCACTTGTGTTTGTCTGTTTGTGGGAGAGGTAATGCACGATAGTACTTCATGTTCTTTACATAAATAACTTCAAACATCACTACACCTTTTGGTTTAAAAGATTACCTGTTAGGTTTTTATTTTAATTTGTGTATTATATTGTGGGCCATAACTATTGATTTTTACACAGGTCTTTATCACGTAATTATCTTTAATTTATTTTCCCGACGTTTCGATTATGTTACAATAATCATGGTTGCGGGCAGACTGGAGTACTTGTAGCTACTTAATTGCGTGATAAAGACCCGTGAAAAATCAATAGTTATGCCTACTAATCACGATAGTTTGAAAAATAATATTGGGGTCGATTCGTTTGCGTTGGCTGTGTACAGCCGTATTCGGAAACGCGCCTAATGTACCGCGTGTCGCAGGGCCGGGCTGCGAGCGAGTTGGCCACTACCGCCCGCTGTCGCCAGAGCGAGCGCCACACACGTAACTATACTATCCTACTCTACCCCTGAGCAAGAAGATGCACTTTCTGAACAACAAATCTTTTTTACGCCCATTAAACTTCAAGATCAGCAACGAATTGTAACATAATGTAGCCTAGACTAGAATGTACAGTTTTAAGGAAATATCATCGCTAAGTACGTCTTAGTATGTTATAAATAAGGTATGGAGGAGACGGGCAGTAGTTTTTTAAAATTACAGCAACTTTGCAAGTAAACAATATAAACTACTCAACTCAATCTGGATAATTCACATTTAATACACTTTGATTTCCTAAATTGATTTCAACAGCTCTAACAAACAGGATAACAGAACAATTTGCAAAATACACGAAAGATTGTTGAGCTATTTTAATACTTGTAAGAAGAAGAACTTCAAAGAAGTGTACTATATTGTAACATAATGGTGTTACAAAATAGTAAAAAGAAGTATGGTTGCCTGATCACAAAAATCCCTTCCCTCCCTCTGTTGTTTTACAGAAACTGCATCATCTATTCTCCAGTTCTAGCACGTTCGTAACCGCTTTCCATTTTGAGCCTCGTTTTAATGTTTTTTTTTGTCGTATTCGTTCATCGCTTATCGTCTCGTCTCATTATTTGCTCATCGCACTTTATTTCATGTGACATAAAAGATATTTTAACACTTGTTCGGAATAGAGACTTGATATATTTTTGGCAGTTTTTGTCAAAAGTGTATGTTTGGACCTCAATAAGTGTCGCAGCGCGACATCATTGTCCCCGAAACAATCAATTATAATGCAGTTTTTATCGTGAGAATCCGAAATTGAACAATCGATTGATTTACCATCTATCGCATTTCTTTGTCTAGTCATCAATTACATTTATCGATTGACATTGATTGTGACGGTGGCACTTTAGACGGGATAATTGCGTCTTTGAATACCCGACATAGACCAAAACCCTTACCATCTTTTCTGTCCTGTGAAATGGTTATGATTTTTATTTTTGTGATTGTCTGTGTTCGTTTTCTAACTTTTACATCCATGTGCATGCTTTTTATTTTTGTAACATTATTTTCTTCTACCATATGATCAGGCTTCAACAACAGCTTTTTTACTATGTGTAGGTGTAGACTAGATCTATTAGTATCTAGTCTAGATGATATCTATCTATTAATATTATAAATATGAAAGTTTGGATGTTTTTTTGTGATCCGATGGTCATAAAATATGTTGTATATTGCTTGGGTTAAAATATCGAATATCCAGGTCCGCTCGAGCGAAACCGTAGGCAGAAGCTAGTTGATGATATGCCAGAATCCCAGTTGCCGATCATAGCAGAAAATAATGTCACAATTGTTTTTATATAAACGACCGTAATTTAACAAACTAACATCGTTTAACAATAATTACGGTCGCTTTGTGAAATTTCTCCCAGCATTTTCCTTTGCTTTTGAGATATTTCCTTTTTTTCATTTACCGCGACTTGCGCCAACAAATTAATTCCCGAATTAACCAACTTTAATTTAAAAATCATGTATGGAAGGATTTAACTTTTGGTGCAGGTCAGCCTTGTTTGTTTGTTGTGTGGATTGTGTTATGTGTACATATTCACTTACCTATATACCCTTACATACGTTCTAACATTCATACATACATGCCTGCTTTGCACAGTGAACGCACAACACACGCCACATAAGCGTTACATTTTTCTGAATGCCTCCTGTTAATATCTCACTCTGGGCGTTTAGAAAAAATGACACGGAACTTTACTGTTTGAATTTTTGGGGTGTTCACTTTAAATGTTACTATTGACAAAAATATTGAAATGTTACTACTGGAAATATGATTATTTTGTTACCAAAAAGTTTAACTTACATTAGATTAAAGAAACAAAAATGGGCAATAGTTAAAGTGTGCTAAGACAGTGTAGATTGTGCCGAAGCGCTGGTCTCCATTTTATCTTAAAAATATACACCAAGGGTTCAAACAACACTATCAGTGGCATATGTTGTGGTAACATAGCTTATATGGGTTTCTTAAATTTCAGGTGAATCCACATACTTGTGAGGTGGCACGTGGGCTCGTGATCTTTCTACACTTCTCTATAAATAAACCCCCGCTTTACCCCCCCACCCCCCATCCGTGGCAAAGGCTAAACTCTTAACGCGGTGCCCTAAAGACTATTATCCCCTGATGCGTTCCTTAGTGACGTTGAACAAGTAGTGTTGTGTCTGATTTGTGTAGATATTTAAATTAAGCGGGTTGTGCCATTACCGCGTTCGGACGGACAACTTACGGTTTGGTAAGATACTGTTTGTGATAAAAATGAGTGCTGAATGGACTAATAGGTCGATAATTAATCTTGGTACTATTGCCACTAGCACTCCTAATTCAATCGGGTGAAAATACCCAGAATTCATTATAAAAATGAGACAAAACCGCGAATAACAAACGGAATATTGTAACTGTCTCGCTCTAGTATTGTCGTCCTGCCTGATTGGTCTAGGTGTGCGAGCGGTGTAAACGTCGTGACGTTAGATGCGATTGTGTTTTCTTATTTCTCTACTTTACCTCGAAAGTCGCGAGGTATGTTCTCGTCTATATAATCCTATAAATCACGTAATTCTTATGACTGATAAGTACATTGTGTATTTTTTATTGTCGACTTTCTATCATTTTATAGGCGTGTACATTGTATTCGCCGTTGAGCTTAGGGCATGTTTTTTATGAGGATTTTTATTGAACTACTTCTGGAGTGGAGTTTTTATTATTCTCGGTACATTTATTAGTCAGTTGTATTGCCATAATAATCTGATTGTGAATCGAATTCGAGTGGAGTCTTTCGAAATTTGCTGAGCCTGGATTACAAGTGTTCGTAGTTCAAGAGCCCCATTACTGTCGTCTACATTGAGGGTACTGTGTAGTAGGCTATTTCAACCAGGTCATCGACATAACCGAAGACCTAGAAAGAAACAGTGATAAAAACAATACATACTCTCAAAAATAGTTATTTTGTCAGCGCCGAAAACATAAAACTTAAAATGCCTATACTAAATATCTGGAGATCTGAGAGGACGTCTACCGTACTTGGGGTTTACAGTCGTGATCTTATTTCATTTAAATTAATTCTCTACAAAAAATCTAATGATACCTAATACCAAACGTTTTTCTATTCGAATGCTTGTACTCCTAGCTTAGTAACCTAATAGTTATGACTAGTAACGTGGCGGCCAGTGTCGATTGTGAATCGATTAAATCGATTCGAATGGACGATTTATTCGGATATGTATCGAGACTTGTTTGAAGTGGAAGAGATGTGATCACATACTGATTTGCGGATCTGTTTCATAGGTCAGTAATTAAGAACTAAACTCAATCTTAAAAGTGACTCAATAGTTTGACAGTTTTTGATGAAAGAACTGTCAAAAACTATAGTTTTCTAGATTTGTTTGTGTTTAGTTCTAAAGAGCGTGCCTATTTTCATTATACAACCCAATCCACGAATGGTATCAATTTAGGAGCAGTCTCAAAATGTATCCCATCTTTTCTATATGGAGAATCAGTGTGTCTGAAATATGATTTGAGGAATTAATTTAAAAGTAAATAGAGTTAAAAATGGAACCAATTTCTAGGTGGTGCTCTTATGTTAACATTTATAAGAAAATGTATCTTACAACACTGTTATTAGGATCGATTTTTCAACAAATACATTTTGTGCAAACGGAAATCTCCCTTCACCGAACATATTTGATAATTTCCGCTACAAAATGATAACATACAGTTGCCTATTTTTATACTATTTCTGCACCATCTTTTCTTTAAAGTGATTGATTATAATTTAAAGAACTACATTGCCGTTGGGCGAGGCAGATTTTCCCACCAGCATATTTGACTATAGCCTGTTTGCACCAAAATTTTAACTCATGTTTATCCGTCTAGATTCTAGACTACGCACTTGGTGTTGTCAGTTTGTTTGGAAATCGCTGAGTGTGCTAAATATAGAATAGTTCGCCGTGAGCTTAAAGTTTGGTGCAGACCGGCTCCATTGACGGACAGTTTTTTTTTCTATATAATTTCTAAGATCTCAATAACTGCCGTCATTTTAGGATTTTTTTTTAGGATTGATTTGACATGGTCGCTGTGAGATTTTTAAGAGGACTTGCATAGATTTCAAAACAATATTTTATTCAACAATTTGATATAAACGTTATTTTGTACTTCAAAATCTAAAGTTACCTTATTGCATACAATGTTATTTTGGCGTCTCACAGTGATCTATTTAGTGAAAAAATCTTCCAAAAATGTAGATTTGTTACTTTAAAAGTAGATTTTGATTGCATCTGCAGCCCTAGTTTAATTTTTGTAGTATACTAAGCACTTTTAAACTAAAGTGGCCTTTTAAACGAAGTAAAGATACTTAAAGCTGGGTCTTCGATTATTTTACTTTGCTGCTGTTTGGCAGACATGACACTATTTCAGTGTGATTTGCGTGTATCATTCGTGTATAACCGATTTAATGCAATACACCAATGTTCATGTTTATTGTAAAACAACTAACATACATTAACATACTAAGTGCTGTATTCTGAAAGCTGCGTCGCTTGAACTTGGCTGGACACGCTGCCGCGTGTCTACAACACATTGCAAATGAGCACTAGTGCATTATACATTCATCATTTTCTGACGAGACATTTCAGAATATGGCTGTTAGGCATTTGCCAAAAGAACCTAGCTTTCTTGTTTTGCATGATTGGGGTATTGTTAGAATCGGTTGGACACCATGATTTCAAGTTGTTGAATTCTATTTCGTGTTTTGTTTTCATACACATTTAAAAAATGTGATGTATCTATTCATATTCAATGGTGCAATGATAGTTTCACTGACATATACAAGACTACGTTCTTATTCTCTGAAAACAACTGAACGTGAGCTTCTATCATACTGATGTACCATTTCTAAGACCAAGTTACAAAAGTAATGGGAAAAAATCGAACTTGTCACTCATTCAGCTTTGATGGAAACTCTGTCAGTGAAACTATTCCATAACAAACCATCGAAAAATATGCTTCAAACATCATTGAACTGTACATACTATTTTTATTACTTAGTGGTTAAACAAGATCTGTGTTTTTATATAAGTAGGTTGTGTCACAACCACTGCCTGATGGGATATTTTATAATTTTGACAAAAGCTACGCTTATGGCGGGTCCATTCGCAGCAAAGGGAATTTTATATCTAAGGCGGTACTCTGATTCTGGTATTCAAATTGACTGCGCGAATTTAAAAGATGCGCGGCCGATGAGAAAATACATCAAAGCCAGTACATAAAGATTTTATTGGATCACAGCAAGTCGGCATCAGAATCAGAGTTGACCCCTTATTTTTATGTTTCTATGACGTTTATGGGGCGTTGGTGAATGTGATAATGCGGCTTCGTTTAGGCGTTGGTGGCTCAAATCGATTTACCTGGAAGGCACAAGGCATCGATCACGCTTCGCTTGCTGGAGGCCGGCAAAGTCTTTTCTAGTTTCAAGCATTCGAACTACAATACGGTCGGCGAATGTAGGCAAATGTGAAGGTGCTGCATAAGGTCGAAAATTGTCTGCTAGCTTCACGATTACCTAGATTCATTGACCGTACTTGTACATTGTGATGTCTAAGCCTACGAAATTGTGATTTTGATATAAATATTTTGGCTATGACCTTCTAGCAATTGACATGCGACACGCCATTGGGAATTGCCCAATAGTTACGCGTAAACTTCTCAAAAACGACGCAGTTGTACAGTCGCGTAGTGATTGAGAAGTTCAGATATTCGGTTATAAAATTTGTGAAATGAATCCTGTCCTGAATCAGTCAATTAAATTCAAAATTCCAACACATTTGAGCCATGATCGAATGCGTGGAGTTTATCTAATCTGTCTTACAGATGATTGTAAACATTGGGTTGGGAATGTAACACCTAGGGGTGTGTAGTGTAGGGGCGGATCGAATGGGAATATACTGAGGGTAAAGCAAACGAAGGTGTTCGAATATAAACATTTTGGATAAACTCTATTGATTAGACTAGTAAGACTAAGGAATGGTTATTGTAGCTAGGTTAGATCGTGTTTAGATAGGTTTATTAACGTCATAGAAACGAAAGGAAAGTAAACAATGAGAAAATTACAAAAAAATTTGGTTCGTTTAGAATTTATTTGAATGTTTCTTTAACGGCTGATGAGGGAGCTTCGCCCTAGTTGTACCGCGCGAATGAGGGCGAAGGCCGACTAGAGTGGGGCTGCCTCAAGGCGGAGTCACGAATGCTTCCAGTTTGAAGATGTCTCTTTAAGTGTCATGCATTGTTTTTAATTAGTTTGTAATTTAATTTTTAATTGTATCGCTTCTGATGGCATCGTAGTTATTCTGTTAAGTATTTTGGCTCATTATTTTTTTTTGTTTTCTTTGTTTCGAGAGCTCCATGCATCACCTTACCTTCCATTATGTAAATAAGGTTGAAAATTCTAAATTAAAAAAAATGTGTTAGTTATTTTTCGGCTCGATGTTTCAAAATTTGCGCAGCCAGCGAACTACAATCTTTTGGCGTCCGAAGTTTAAAAATTACGCGTATATATCACATCAAGTACAAAATATTTAAGTGTTGTTAGTTTTTTGCCGTCTAATGGCGGAGTGGACTAAGTCATTGTCTTTTTATCTCCCAAAAAAAAAAACAGCCACCTCTAGTATTAAATTATCCTCATTCCAGGAAGAGTAGTATGTTTTGCATTGGAAGGAAAATATACATTAACGTTTAGTCGCGACCTCCCCTCCATTCATCAAAGGTTTAGCTTTAAAGATGGTTGTTTGCCTTATTCAAAAATGTGATCTTATGACGATTATACCAAAAGGGTGTCGCTGTGAGTTGCTAACGCGAAACGTTTTACCTATTTACGCATTTGACTTGCAAGACTTCTAAGGCACCTCAAAAAAAACGTTAAAGTATTCTACCTATACGTTTTGTGTTCCTTCCAAATACACGATCTTCATAAGTCTTGCTTTGTCAAATGCGTAGAGATACGTAAACTCTATTGACTTGCGCTGATCTTGATTCTCGGTATTATGCAATAAATTAAGTCGAGGATCAACTATTGCACTGTAAACCGACTTTTAGAATAACAGAATAACAGGCCCAGGTTGTAAACGTTTCACGGTAGCAACGGTTACAAATATAAATGCCTTGTATAATGATAAACTGAAATGTAAATAATTATTGACATGTCCGGTATTGTGTGAGCCGTCAATTCTGTGTGATAGGGCTTTATAGAGACGGGACATACCCCAATTTGTTTTGCTCTATTATGATGGTGCCAATAAGTTTTTGTTCTACCTCTAAGGACCTAAGGCCTAGATTGGTGCGTCGCATTACTAAACTGTCAGGGTTGGATACACTGAGGGAAAGTCTATTTTCTACCTATTCTAGATAGAATAAGTAACGACGTAATTGAACGTAGAAAAACTTTCTCAGTGTATCAATCCCCTTACTTCTCTCACCATAAAGCCCTCCGCATAAAAATAATAGTTTTCATTTTAATAAATCGTAAGAAAATCTTAGTTCCACAATAATTAATAAAAAAAAATATGTAAATTTTTCTTATCTTAGGAAGTAAAAGATCTCATATGTCTTATTTTTTGTTTTGTCTTTTTTATATTTTGAGGAACTTCGGAATAGTCGAGTTGATTTAAAGACAACTAATGTAAAATAAAATATATTGATGTATATAATCGGATTGTTTTATTTATTCTGTTTTCAGATACCGAGACTTATTATATAAAATACAAAATACACGAATCAAACAAAATACTTGTCTTATAGCAACATCACACCAAAAGGCAATGTTTTCACTACCTAAAGATCTAATCTGGTCTTAATTTACACTAATCACACTCATAACTTCATCTTCAACAGACAAAATACCAACAGCTTTGAGCTGTAACGCTTCGGCGATTATTATTTCGATAAATGTCACAACATTAATGTGCAGGCCTAGAACATTCACCCGAAAAACTGTCTACAAAAGAGTAGACAAAGATTACATTTGGAAATAGAATATAGCGCCGTAGACGTGAGATTTAGAAATATCCTTATTAGAATCTAAAGAACTTCCAAATTTTTTAATTTAGACGTTTGGAAACATTATTTTTAGGGTTCCGCGTACCCAAAGGGTAAAAACGGGACCCTATTACTAAGACTTCGCTGTCCGTCTGTCTGTCACAGGGCTGTATCTTATGAACCGTGATAGTTAGACGGTTGAAATTTTCACAGATGATGTATTTCTGTTGCTGCTATAACAACAAATACTAAAACCAGAAATAAATAAATATAGAGAAGATAAACGTGTTTTTTTTTTTTTTTTTTTTTTTTTTGCCGTTTTTTATAGATGGTACGGAACCCTTCGTGCGCGAGTCCGACTCGCACTTGGCCGGTTTTTTTTATTCATGCTTGTGATTGCAATGCTCAAACAGTACAAAAATCTTAGCTTCAGACTAAAAAAAAAATATTGTTGTCTATACTTCTGTAGAAACTTTTCTCGGGTGCTCATGCTAAGCGTTTGAAGCTACCTACTTAGCACGTGGCAAGTCCAAACGCGCTCCTACACGATTGATATAAGTTGTTCTATTCAATACCTGTTAGGCGATAATTGCTTGAGGAATTACATAAGTTCGTCTTAAAGCTAAGTTCCTAACTAGTAACTGTGTCATCACAATGCCTAGAGAATTACGGCAAAATAGTTCCTTTCAAGGGATATATTGGTGGCGAATCTGTCGTTTCTTTATGAATTATAATTTACTAATATTATAAATCCAACAGTGGTGTCGATTCTGTTGGCACCTAAAATTAGAATATCCTAAAAAAAAAAATAACAATTTCGCTCTTATTCCTTTACGTTAAAGTCTAAATTAGGCTAAGTAGACGATTCTGTGGTCTTTTCTAAAATTTCGGAATCCTAGGATACGCTCTCATTTCTTTTAAGTTAAAGTTTAAATTTGCGTAACCTCAGGATGACTGTACTAAAACGTAGGCAAGTTTTAAGTAATTTAACGATTTTTTGCGTAAATTTAGTCAGCATGTAAAAAGGTGTTTACTAAAGTGAAATATTGATTTTCTTAAAAAAAAAACTAAAATATTCTAAATTTAAGAATTCTTCCATTTTGAGGTAACTCTAATTAAGATTTTATCATAAAGGATTTGAGGAGAAGTGAGTGTTTAAATTTTTGTGCTCAATCACACCTAAACGACCGGATTTGGGATGAAACTTTGAATAGCATAAAACAACTTGGTCACTATCCCCTCCCGCGCCCCCCCCTCCCCCTGAATCCCCCCCTGGCCCTCGATTTGTTGGCGTTGGGGGGGCTTTTGGGGCGAAGAGCTTCGATTCTCTCAGTGCAGCCTGTGCTCTCGCGACCTTCGGTGAAGTAAGAAGCGTACAGATCTGCGTTGAAGTTGGAGTTGGTGAGTTCGTGGCCGATGGTCACCCAGCCAGGGCGGATGGTTGAGTCGCGGCCGAAGAGATGGATTCTGGAATTTTTTTACTTAGATCAATACATTTATTTTTTAAAAGAATTCAACTCGATGATAATAAGGAGTAACTGAGAAGAGGAGATAAAAAAAAATCGGGAAAAAGTGAAAGTAAAAAAAAAACTATGGGATTATTGCAATTTGATCAGGACAACAATAAAGTGTCAGCTAGTCTATTTTATATAAAAAAAAACCGGCCAAGTGCGAGTCGGACTCGCGCACGAAGGGTTCCGTACCATTAACTATAAAAACGGCAAAAAAACCATTTTTGTTGTATGGGCCCCACTTAAGTATTTATTTTATTAAATTTTTAGTATTTATTGTTATAGCAGCAACTGAAATCATGTTTTTTGTATGGGAGCCCTTCAATAATTATTTTATTCTGTTTTTAGTATTTGTTGTTATAGCAGCAATAGAAATACATCATCTGTGAAAATTTCAACTGTAAGCTATCATGAGATACAGCCCTGTGACATACAGACGGACAGCGGAGTCTTAGTAATAGGGTCCCGTTTTTACCCTTTGGGTGTGGAACCCTAAAAATGAATCCCTATTTCCCCTGATCACGGCATCACGCGTAAACGGCTGGACTAATTATTTTTGTGTTGTATTCGTTAGAAGGTTCTTATAATTTTTTTTGACAGGACTACGTCTGTCGGGACAGCTAGTTTATTATATTAGTAGAATAATGATCTCACCTTCTCCTTCCAAGACAGAAATGCTCCATGATATGAAATATCTCGATCGGCTTCTCGGTGCTGCCAAACTCCTGATCCTCGGATATGATCAGATCGATATCTACATTCGCATGAATGAAGTCACCATCCACGGATCTTCTGACTGTACCTATCAAAACAAAAAATCTATTTATAACCACTGCAACCTTTAACTACCCTCCTTTAGACATTCATGGACCTGACGCCTGTAATCAAGCCGAGTAGACCTCCCCTCAGATCTCCAGGCGCACAGATCATTGAAGATGTCTAAGGGACGCGTCCCCACATTTTCCTACCTGATTCTTTTCACCCGATTCTCATACATCTTAGTTGGGCACGCGGCCACTACGCCACTGAAGTCATAGCCATAACTTAAATAGTTAACCTTTAATTCCCATTAGACAATGCTCCTTAGTCCTCTGGAACACCGCATTCGTCTCCAGATTCTTAGAATGGCCTGGATTCTTGATATTTGTCTTGATCCAACAGATGTCTTCGCAGCGGCGGAATCCCCACTTCTTCAGGCACTCGCGGCCCATGTCCAGACCTGAAAATATTTACAGGGATCTGAGGGTATACTCTGAAGACGAACAACGATATATCTGGACAAATATATCGTTTCCGACTATATTTTAATAGTTGGAACAACTGACATAATTTTTGACAATTGATATACACTTTTTAAAAGCTTTTATTTAACTAACAACATGTTAATATTTTTGTTAAGGTTGAATCTTGCAACTCAATTTTGAAGCAGTTGTCTTCAACCGATTGAGCTGAAATTTGGCATACTTAAGTTACTTCGGTGACAATGCAATAATATGGTGACAACGAGCTGATCTGATGATGGAGTCAGGAGCTGTTCAACGAAACTCCTCAGTAAAGTCTGATTGAGATAAAACTTTGCATACCTATCAATCTACAATGACAATATAAAATTATGGTACTAGTGAGCTGGTCTGATGATGGAGCTCGAATGTAGCCATAAGAACGGCCTAACTACACAACATAACCACGTCGTGTTTGGGCTCGTTGGAATTGTCTTGACTAGTACTAGAACCATCGAATTTATAAAAGCTTCTTTTAAAAAAAAAATTACAATAATACTTTGTACATACAATTTTGTCAATGTTGCCATTATGTAAGTGACTTTTTGTTTAGTTTTAAGAAATTATGTTGACACAAAATAAATGTATTATTTCATTCTATTTTTCTTTATACATAGCCAAAAGAGAAAAAGACGTACCATCAGAACTACCACACCAGAGGAACAGAAAGCTGCGAGGTTGCGCCACGTGTTGCAACTCCAATGAGAGTACATCTTGCCAACGCCATCCAGCTCCTAACGGTGGTTCAACCAGCACCACATCAAACTTATTGTTCATCTGCTTAAGATCAAAGGTCTGAAAGCAAATTAGAATTTAGGTGATAAGTGACATTTTTGACGTTTTGTATGGGCTGAGTCTACCCGGATAAGACGGAAAAAGTGATAAAACTGCAATAACTTGAAAACCATCAAATTTAAAAAAAAATTGTATTAATTTAAGTAGCTAGTATGATTATCTAACGAATTATATAAAAATGAACTATTTAGCTATTCATAGTTTTGATTAAAAACGACTAGTATTTTTGTTGAGCCAACTTTGGAAAATAAATCTATCGAGAAAAGTTTCAACAATCGAGTTTCTGTCTTTAATTTATCTAGATTATATCCTTAAGTTATTTTTGTCATAAAAAAACTGTATGTTTTGAGGTTATTGAGAAAAAACGATTTTGCATTCATCAAAAACATTTATTACTTGTCTTAATTGACACCAATGTAACTGGCTTCACAGCTCAGTTGGTAGTAACTCTGCCTTCTGCGCTGTAGGTTGTGGGTTCGCAAATATTTTTGTGATGAACATAGATGTTTGTTCTGTGTCTGGGTGTTATAATGTATTAAGTACTAGCCGACCCGTGACAGACTATCCCTCGTATTCAAGAACGACACTATGAGAACACGCACCCACAGTGGACGAAATCTTTTTTCATAGACATCGCTTTATGTGTTGAGCGGCACTATCGCGCACGCTACCGTGTGTCTTTAGAGCTCAACTTTGGCTAGAGGCACACGACAATGTGCCTCTAGTCACACTATGCAGTGTCGCAAAACACATAAAGTGACTTTTATGAAAAAAGATTTCGTCCACTGTGGGTGCGTGTTCTCATAGTGTCGTTCTTGAATACGAGGGATTGTCCTGTCAAAATTCAATAATCGAATAGAAAAGACTGAATGTTTTTAGTCTGTGATGTCAGATTTGTTGCACACCAGCGCCATCTATACAGAAATCATCCCTTTTAAGTTTTTGTTATCGATTTGGGGATGTTTTTCATTTTTTAAAGTGATCTATTATTTATTCGGGAATTATATCTAAATTTACAGCAAATTTCAACTTTATCCGTTTTGTCGTTGAGGCCTGATTGAAGAACAAACATACATAGAAACTCACAAACTTCTCATTTATTATAATATTACTAGCGACCCGCCCCGGCTTCGCACGGGTAGCATGTTATTATACATATAAACCTTCCTCCTGAATCACTCTATCTATTAAAAAAAACCGCATCAAAATCCGTTGTGTAGTTTTAAAGATATAAGCAAACATACATACGCGGGAAGCGACTTTGCTTTATACTATGTAGTGATTAGGATGTATTTATAAAAAGTATTGTTTATTCTTTCAGCAATCTGGTTTCCTGTAGGTTGTGTGAAATGTTCACCGAAATTTATTTATTAATTTTACCACACAAGCTATGATAATAAAGATCACAACTGTAATCCCCAAGTACAGTAGACATCCTCTCAGGTCTCCAGCTGCTCAGATCATTGATGATGTCTCAAGGGGGTAGCCAGAGGGACGTCCAAAGATTTGGCACATGCTTACATTTTAGCAGTAAACAGTATTTGGTTTTACTTTGAAAAGATATCAAAAATGTTTAGCTAAGATTTATTCAACAAATGTATTGTTGCCAAAGAGCCAACTATGCAAAAAGAAAGCCTTGGTTTTCCTACCTTCAAGTCACATTTGAGATACATAGGCGGTGTTGCAGTCTGGGCTATCAAATCATCCTTCAGTTTGATCAGTTCCCTTAGCTTTGGGTACTCCTCGAACCTGTCTGCTAGACCAACATCACGGATGAAATTCTGTGGCCTCTGCCCAGTGTCCACAAAGTGCTGGCAATAGTCATTGTGAGGGTTGGAAGACTGGGTTCCCTGGAAATTGCAACAAGTCATGACAGTTGGTCTACACTACCATTATAAAGGTTAGGTTGGGTTGTAAGTTTGGACGTGCCAACAAACCAAGAAAAAACATTTGTGTCATGAACATAGATGTTTGTTCTGTGTCATGTTATAATGTATTATAAGTATGTATTTACAAAAACCGGCCAAGTGCGAGTCGGACTCGCGCAAAAAAATCAAGTTTGTTGTATGGGAGCCACCCTTATATATTGATTTTATTCTGTTTTTAGTATTTGTTTTTAGAGCAGCAACAGAAATAGACAGAAATAGACAGCAACAGAACATAATCTCTGAAAATTTCAACTGTCTAGCTATCACGGTTCATGTGATACAGCCCTGTGACAGACAGACGGACAGCAGTCTTAGTAATAGGGTCCCGTTTTTACCCTTTGGGTACGGAACCCTAAAAAAAGAGGTATCTTATTCTATAGTTATTTAGTTCCCATAGTACAAGCTTTGCTTAGTTTGGGCTAGATGGCGCTGTATGATAAAGTCGCAACAATATTTATGTATTTATTTACCTTCAGAAAAGTAGAAGAGTCAGTATACACAAGCTCATCCGACTGTTCTTTAGTAGGGGTTTTATCGGCTGGCTCCCGATGCTTGCCAGTTCTGGATTGCTTCTTGCTTGGCACGTCCAGGTTTGACCCGAGGGCATGGCGGAGCTCACTCACACTGGAAACACCCAGCTGTAACATATCATTTAGTAAAAAAGTTTATTACTAGCTATCGCCGCAGCTTTACCTGACTGGTACCTAGATAAAAAGTAGCCTATGTGATATTCTGATGTATCAGCTATAATTACTGTAAAGTTTCATTTTAATCCATTCAGTAGTTTTTGCGAGAAAGAGTGACAAACATACATCCGTACATTTATCCATTCTTAAAACTTTTGCATTTAAAAGATTAGTAGGATAAGACATTCCTATCAAAAGATGAAATGAAATAGGATCATGGCTGTAATCCCCAAGTACAGTAGAGGTACTCTCAGATCTCAAGGCGCTTAGATCCTTGAAGATGTCGCCGCCTTGAGATCTACAAGGATATCTAACATACTTGGAGATTACAGTTCCGATCCTTTTTATTTTATTTTTTCGTTATAATCCATTCTTTGGACCTAACAAATGACAAAACTATAGATTCACTATAGCTTTCAATGGGTTGGCATCCACTTAAAAAAATTATAGACAATTTATTCATAGAAACTATACAGCAAGTAAACTAACACAATATTTTTATAGATAAAAACCTAGTAAATATGGTTCTAACTGTATCTACTAGCACACTTGACATCATAGTTTAGAAAAGAATGACAAGTTTTTGTTTACAAACTCTTGCTACTAGGTCAAAAATAAGTATGGAGGCCACTGATAGGAAATTAGGAATAGAATCTCGAATGGAGCAAAAGAAAGCTAGTCTGGTCCTGTAACGGAACGAAAATCATCACAACACAAGCTACAGGTTAGGAGGTTACACAACAATGTGACATACCGTTTGTGCGAGAAGTTTTTTACGTTTCTGAGATCTCTCTCGCAATTCCTTGAGTTTGTCGCTCATTTTATCAGAAGATTTTCAAGTTATTTCCATAGATTTCTCAAAAAATTTAGCTTTCCATCGAATAAAAAACAAACAGAAACAGCCCGCTGCCCGCTATATCGCAAGCGGACGAGTGAGAGAGCGAGCTAGCTATAGCTATCTATTCATTTTCATTACATTTAAATTACTTTACTACCTCAGAGGAGCGAGCGAGCGCGAGCATTTCAGTGAGTTACGTCAGTCAGTCAACAAAATATTGTATCGTTCTGAAATTGTATATGTATTGTTTATTTATTTATTTGCATCATGTTCAATACAATAGAGGTCTTTTTTTATAGGGTAAGTAGTATTAGTATTAGTACAATGAGTCCTGTAAGGACATAGCAGTAAAAATTTATGATTAGTATAGTATTACTTAATATTTAAAATTTAGTACTTATATATCTATTCAGTATTCACCTACAATAAGGTATTATATAATATAGATAAAACTCTGAAATCAATAACAAAAAACAAAAAAAAAGATAATTCCTAATCATTTAAAATAAAACTCAATTTGTATGCGCCAATGTGATTGTATTCCCGAGTTGAATGGTACGGAAAAAGATATTGATTATAAATTTAAAAGTTTTTGAACGAAACAATTGGAAAGCGAAAGCTTGTGACAAAGTCATAAGTATTTTCGTCTTTTCATTCATATCTTCGGTAGTATAGTGGTAAGTATCCCCGCCTGTCACGCGGGAGACCGGGGTTCGATTCCCCGCCGGAGAGAACATCTTTTTGCTCTTCCAGGTTTTTTCATTTTGTAAAGGTGAGGGTTTTTTGCTCATTTTGATCGTGTTTTCCTTAATATTTGCAAAATGTATAATTTTATTGTACACCTTTCATATTTTTATGGCTTACTAAAGTTATACTACTTTAGGGTTTTGTTTATCGAAAATAAAGACAGAAACACGATGTAAAACATTTCTTTATCAATTTTTTTTATTAAAAATAGTTGCTAAAAATTTGTTATTTAGTTCTACTCCAAATTTTCTACATTAAGGCGGCTGTTTCAAATATGACAGCTCGCATTTTTTGTACTTTTCCGTATTCTGTGGCCGCACACTACGAATAGTGCAAACGCACACATTGAAGCTACTTCACACTTCATTTACCAAGACTAAATAACTAGTCTTGATACTTGAAAATATTTGGTGCAATAGGTATGTCATATTTGTATAGGTAGGTATGTACTTAATAATTTTATAGGTTGCACTTGACAAAAAGAAAATAAATATAGAAAAAATTAATATATATTATAAGACAGGTTACAAATCGTAAAGTGCTACTACACAGTTACTAATATTTGACTGTGCAAAAAATATTTGTTAGGTACCTATACCACCTACTAATAAAATACATTATGACAAAACGGTAAGTATCGTTTTTTTATAAGCTCTTATTTAACTTGCAGTTTATGTACATATTTATGTATCTATGTTTGATAAAGTGTAATCTTGCAACTTAATTTTAAGCAGTTATCCCCAATCGATTGAGCTGAAATTTTGCATACATAATATGGTGACAGCGAGCTGATCTGATGATGGAGTCAGGAGCTGTTCAACGGAACTCTTCACTAAATAGTCGAATTGAGGCAAAACTTTGCATATCTATATACCTGGTCTGATGATGGAGGTCGGATGTAGCCATCGGAACTCCTCAACTACACAACATAACCACGTCGCGTTTGGGCTCGTTATTTTTATCTTGACGAGAACTAGAGCACAAGAATTTACAAAAGCTTGATTTAAAAAATATATTTTTAATAAAAAAACTTATTGTCATCTAAAATCGATGACGGCACCGTCAACGTTTCGAGTACCACTCACAGAAAGTTTTGAAAGTGAAATACTGATAAAATATGTAGGTATGCTTTTGAATATTGTGTGCGAGCTATGATCTCGAAGATCCATAGACAGCGCGTAGCGAGGGTCAACAAGTTCTGGAATTAAACAGTTATTGTAAAATTTTACTAAATAATCTTCCATAATATTTTCTTTCCAGAAAAAGAGATGACCAGCTGCTCTTTTTACAAATTCATATTTTCCATTGTATTTATACTAAATGACATCACAAACCCGCAATACTTTTTAAGACCTATCCAAAGACATGGAGAGTATGCGAGAAAAAAAAACATCTGAAAATATATATTTATTTCTACCACATTGTCGGCGTGACTAGTATATTCATGCCAAATTACAGCTTTCTAGTATTAAGAGTATCTGAGCTAAGCTGCGGACGAATGGACGGAAATGGCAAAACTATAAGGGTTTTTTGTAAACTACGAAACACTAAAGAGCACTTTCAGTATTTCGAATTAAACAATTTTTCAGGACACTTTATTATTTTATTAATATTTAATTATTTGCATCATGTACAACTTAAGTATATGCCATCAAAAACAACTTGTAAAAATTAAAATAAAAAGCCAATTCTCGCAACGCAACTCAGTTCTTCTATCGTAAAAAGTTGTGAGATTTCAATGTCTGTCTGTCTGTCCAAAAAATGACCTGAACTGTTTCGAGAAAAGGATGGTACGACTGTGCCGCTTTTTTGCTTAACTTGGCGGGGGCACTACCGTGCCCCCAGATAAACCTTGCCTTGATAATAACAAATACCGACCTTTTTAGAAGGTTCAACATTTTTGGTTCAATGCGTATCGTATCATTCGTCAGTCATTCATCAGTCGTCAAAATTGATTAATGCTAGATTTGTTGCACACCAGCACTCGGAGTCTTTTTATAGTTTTGGGGATGTTTTTAAATTAAAAATAGCATATTTATAAGCTAGGGGTATATTTACATCGACAGCAAATTTCAATTTCATCCGTTTAGTCGTTTAAGTCTGATTGAGGTACAAACATCCAAACATACCTAACATCCGCACAAACAAATCAGATTTATAATATTAGAGTAATTTTTCGCATTTTGTTCAGATAAAGTATCAATTTTTTCCATCCATGTATAAAAAAACACGCTTGGTAATATAGGGGAGGCCGGGTTAAAACCGTACTAAGGGTCATGGTACCTTTTTAGAACTTTCATTTCAAAACAGAAATGTATCAAATCATTATTTATATTTATTTAGTAGGACTAATTAGGGACACAAACAGGTTCACATTTTTCTGAAATTTAATATTTTTATTAAAATAACAATCAAATACGAAACATCTGCTTATTTCGATTTTGCTCCAACGCGACGTATGCAAAAAGGTAAAACCGTAAACTATTATCATACTGTTTCGAAACGTAACTCGATGTATCGCATCTTCTACAAAAAAATCATCCAACTCTTTCATAGTCTGTACAGTGTACATGAGCCCAGCCCTTACAACTCATGCATTGTACCTAACCTTCATCTGTGTGGCTTGCACCAAATTCGTCAAGGCAATATATTATACAAATGTTATCATTAGTTTTGCATGTCCACTATTTTACCCTAGTATCCGGTTATGTCAGACTTCCCCTAAATTCGAAGAAAAATGTGACGTGGACGTGCTTCCCCGAGCGCGTCTGAGCGCTGACTGACGTGCCGACTTGAGGTGAATGTGAGTTTTGTATGGAAAAAATGTATGGATAAGTTTTATTGCATTTTATATTGTTCATAAATGAAAAAGTAAATTATTTGAAAATAAGATAATGCCACGCGGTATAGAGAAATATAAAATCTACAATTTCGTATTATTTTCAAATAAAAATATGCTGTGGGTCTAAAGATATTGGTACCTAACCAGACCCCATTTTTAGACATTTTCAGCGGTTCTTGCGACGGTAAAAACGTATTTTTTTGAAAATGTTGTATAGAACTGGCCAGTTTTTATTATCTACTATTAAAGATGAATATATTATCAGTAATTTTGTATCATTATATCCTCACAATTGTGATTCCTGGTTTTTAAATCGGTACCTGAAAATCATTGAAATACGTGTGTGGGTGTGAGCCGGGCCTTAATTGAATAGGCAATCAATCATATTTAGTCATTTACCACTTGTTGTCGATGTATTTAGTACCTACCTACCTTACCTACCTGGGTACCTAGGTATTAAAGACAATGTCATTTTGTTTGATAGTTGTGAAGATAACGAGTTTTTATCACATTTTCCGCCTTATCTAAGGTTACTGAAAATTAGGAGAAGAACTAGGTATAAGGGTAGATTTATATTAGACCGGGCCGTGTCCGGGGCGTACCGTGTACGTGGCCTGCAGGGCTATTTTGTAAAAACATAATTATCATGTTATGATGTTGAATGCAATACCTAATGTTAGAGAATACCTAATCTGTACACTTTGCATAGTAACTATTCACTGTCTATGCACCTATACCTACGCTTCTGCGTAGGTAGGTATTGTATTGGAAGCGTAGGTATAGGTTCAGTACCAATAAATATTGGTATGAATATCAAAACATGATAATCATGTCACGGGGCACGGATTTGAAATGTTACATTCATTTTGTTTGAAGCAGTTTATAACAGTGCCTGGTCCGTGTCCCGTCCGGGACTACTAAACAATCCGGCCCGGCCCGGACACGGCCCGGTCTAATATAAATCTTCCCTAAACCTTAACCTACTTCACCTTTCTCTGTCTTAGTTTGGTCTGAATTTGCAAAGTCAATAAGGAACTGGGGGTCTACTCGGTAACTAAAAACGAAATTTCGTGACAATATTCGTTTCAAAATTACTTCGTTTATGTTAGTACTAGCTGCTCGCCCCGGCTTCGCACGGGTGGTACTTGGGCAAAAAGTAGCCTTTGTGTTATTCTGATGTATAAGCTATATTACTATAAAGTTTCTTTTTAATCCGTTCTGTAGTTTTTGCGTGAAAGAGTAACAAACACGCACACACACACACACAAACACCCACTCACTCAAAAACTTTCGTATTTATAATATTAGTAGGATTCCATACGTGACAAGTATGGATGACTTTTTTTTTTTTTTTTTTTTTTTTTTTTTGTGGGTAGCGAAAGTGTACACATCATTTTATTTTGCTCCTATATTTATTTTGATTTAATTTTGTTTTAACTTAAATTACATGCAGTTGATGCGTTTAAACTAGGCACTAGTTACTCCTACACTCGCCTGTTATATAACTTCTCCTTTCCACTCACCTCGAACATTGCAAATCGAAAATTATGGATCTCTATGCTAAGTTGGCTGCTAACATGGAGGAGCTTGCTGGAACCTTTGATTCTAGGATGCATCACTTGGAGAGTGATATCAAGAAACTATCTAGCACTGAGAAAAAACCGCACAAGGACCTGGAGACACTTTCCCGTGAGTTCACTGACTTCAAATCTCTCATCTGGAAGTCCTTCACTATGATGAGATCCCAGTTAGAACTTCTTGTACTGGGTTTAGATCGTCAGGAAACTGCTTCACGTAGGAAGGTGTTGCTTTTTCACGGTATTTCTGAATCCAGTGAGCTACCTATTGAGAGTACCATCATCAAAATACTACACAACCAATTTAAAATGCTAGACATTGGTTCTGAAAGTTTGTCCGTCTGCCATCGTTTGGGCACTAATACTAGCAAAGCTAGACCTGTCTTGGTCAGGTTTGCCGACTACAAGCTTCGCAGCTTGGTCTGGGATGCTAAAACAGCACTCAAGGGTTCCACCATTGCAGTGTCTGAGTTCTTGACGAAGTCCAGGCATGATGTCTTTGCTGCGGCGCGAAGTCACTTCGGCGTCAGGCGTTGTTGGACGTCGGAGGGTAAAATTATTATCCTTTTGCCCGATAATAAGCGTCGCAGGATTGAATCGATGTCGGAGCTGAAACCATTGCTTGTGGAGTTCGCTGTAGTTCAGTCTGCTGAAGAGAAGAGGACCCCGGGTACGTCACAAGACAATGGGAAGACTTCTGCGTTGATAACAGCAAAGACCGGTAGGGCTGACCGGCCCAGGCGCACGGTGAAGTGATATCTTTGCGATGGTCATATTCCTTATTTATAACTTTTGTTCCGTTTCTCCGGTGTACTTTCCAACTTGGCACCATAATCTTTAGTAGTTATGTAAAAACTGCGGTATACTTAATAACATTTATTTTTTGGGTGGGTGGGTTCTAATTCAATTCAATTCAATTCTTTTTCCATCTTTGTTTACTTCCTATTGTCACTTTGACATACTGTATTGCTGACACCTGCCTAACGTGCGACAGTCAAAGTCAATATTCCACAAATAATTTCGTTCAGAAACGTTCATTCTTGATTTGCCGCAGTTTCCATTAGTAGATTAAAAATGTAAAAGAGTTAGTGTAATTTTAGTATACATAGTAGGTACACATTTTATTTATTTTGTAGTCTTAATCTTGTTGTTCTTTTTTTAAATTTTTACATAATTAATTTGTAATGATATTATATTTATGTACTAGATATCTTTGTTACTAGGTGTTGTTATGCATTGTTCGTATTAATATCATACTGGCGAGTGCAGTTTGAGGCCTGCATTTGATTTAATTTAAATTTTGGTTTATTTGATTTTTAATTTATATTTTATTTTTATAGTATATACTTATTTATATTTATTTAGGTGTATTGAATTGTATTTATTTTATGGATTTAAATGATTTTAATGATAGTTTTTTCTCATGCTCTTCTTTTAGCTCCGCTGATAATGATTATGACAGTGCATTAAACGATGACTCAATAGTAAACTCCTTGCATTTACGTGATCAAATTGAACAGAAATTGTCTGCATGTGATACACATCTTAATATTATCCACATTAATGCTCAAAGCATTCCTGCACACTTTGCTGACCTTTTGTCCTCTTTCGATCACAAGATAATTGATGCCATTCTTATCTCTGAAACCTTTTTAAAGCCTTCTTTGCCTTCGAGTTACTATCCGCTACCTGGTTTTATCCTAATAAGAAATGATAGACTTAATAAAGGCTGTGGTGGAGTTGCTATCTATCTACGTGCTGATATTCCATATAAAGTAATCGACCAATCACCTGGACCGTACTCTAACTTTGCTGAACATCTTTTTATTGAGATTATTGTAAACCATACTAAAATTGTACTTGGTGTGTATTATCCTCCTTCCAGTAAGATTGACTACTTTTCCTCTCTTGAAACAAAACTAGAACTTTATACATCTCTTTATGATCACATTATTATTCTTGGTGATTTTAATACATGTCTTTTGAAAAACGATGCACGTGCCAATAAACTTAATGATTTAATCTCTTCTGTTAACATGCATATTCTTCCACTCTCTGCTACTCATCACGCTCCTAACTGCATTCCTTCTCTTCTTGATCTTATCCTTGTTTCTGGTATTGACCATGTGACTACTCATGGGCAGTTAACCGCATCTTTCTCCTATCATGATCTTCTCTTTCTCTCATATAAAATCCGCACCCCTAAACGTAAGCCCAAGTTCCTTGTTTTACGTAGTTATAGGGATATTAATCTTGAGAGCTTGAAAATTGATGCAAGCAATATTGATTGGTCCCCGGTTATTGATGCCGATAGCATCGATGATAAGGTAACCTGTTTCAATAAAATAATAACTGATCTCTATGATATTCATGCTCCATTGAAACGGGTTAAAATTAAACATCCCCCTGCTCCTTGGCTAACACAGCCTGTTAGAAGGATGATGTCTAAACGTGATCGCGCCAAACGCATTTTTAAGAAGTTTCCCTCTGACAAGAACCTTACTACTTACAAAAAGCTACGTAACCGTTGCAGTCGTATGTGTAGAGATGCCAAAAAGCACCACATTCATAATTCCATCCAAAACTCTAGCCCCTCTCAAATGTGGAAATTTTTTAAATCACTTGGGTTGTGCAATGGGCCTAGCGGCTCTCCTGTTTCTTTTGATTTAAACGCTATTAACTCTCATTTTTCTAAATCTCCTCTCTTTATTGATAATAGAGTCAAAATGTCTACTATTAACAAACTTTCTCTTGTACCTTTACCTAATTGTCCCCCGTTTAGCTTTAATGAGGTTGCTGAGGAGGATATACTGAAATTTCTAAGTGCCATTTCCACTAAAGCTGTAGGTACGGATGGCATTAGCATCCAAATGTTGAAGCTTCTATCCTTAGAGCTCACTCCTGCAATCTCCCATATCATTAATTTTTCTCTTGAGATGAGCTCTTTCCCTGCCTCCTTTAAGTCTGCATATGTCATTCCTCTTCCTAAGATTTCTAATCCCACGACTGTTTCTCATTTCCGTCCAATTTCTATTTTACCTGTCCTTTCTAAGCTTCTTGAAAATACAGTTCATAAACAATTATCGATTTTCCTTACCCAGTATAGATTACTTAGCCCTTTCCAATCAGGTTTCCGTCCTGGCCACAGCACTGTCAGTGCTCTAACAAAAGTCACTGATGATATACGCTGGGCTATGGACAACAAATTGGTTACTATTTTAGTTCTGTTAGATTTTAGCAGTGCGTTTAACTCCGTAGACTATGACATCCTCCTTTCCATTCTCTCCTCCCTCAATATTTCCACCTCAGCAATCTCTTGGTTCAAATCCTATCTTTCTGGTCGCTCGCAGTGTGTGCGCTCGGATGAGTCTTTCTCTGATTGGTGTAACATTTCTGCGGGTGTTCCTCAAGGTGGTGTCTTGTCTCCCTTACTTTTTTCGATCTTCATAAATGCTATTACTAAGGTTATTTCTTGTCATTATCATCTCTATGCAGACGACTTGCAAATTTACTTTCACATCCGTGCTGATAAAATTGAGGAAGGTGTTAGGATAATTAACTCTGAACTTCTTAAAATCGATGCCTGGGCGAAAGCTTTTGGTCTCCTCGTCAACCCTTCCAAATCTCAGGCTATTATCATTGGAAGTCCCTACATGCTGAACATCGTGGCCCGGGTTTCTCCCCCTTCGGTCTTGTATGCTGATGTACCTATTGCCTATTCCAACAGGGCAAGAAACTTAGGTGTAACTTTTGACTGCCAACTATCATGGGTTAGCCACATCAATGAGATTAGCAAAAGGGTTAACTTTACCTTTCACTCTCTCAAGCGTCTTCAGTGGTTTCTTCCCTTTGTCACTAAAGTCAACCTTGCGCAAGCACTTTTGCTACCACTCATCGACTATGCTGATGTCTGCTTCCTTGATGCCTCGGAGGAACTTGTTAACAAGTTGGAGCGTCTACAAAACCTATGCATTCGTTTTATCTTTGGTTTGCGTAAGTTTGACCATGTGTCAGAGTTCAGATCTCAGCTGAGGTGGCTTCCTATTCGTCGTCGTCGTGATCTACACATATTGTCTTTTCTCTTCTACATCCTTAATAATCCTTTATCCCCCCCTTACCTGCGTGAGCGTTTTGATTATCTTGTTCCTCGTGGTATGCCATGCAGGTCTTCTATGTCCCTTCTCCTTAAAACCCCCTCTCACTCTTCCAGCTGCTACAGTGAATCTTTCACTGTACATGCTGTGAAGCTGTGGAATTCCCTTCCTCTTACTATTCGCAACTGTCAATCGCTTAACTCTTTTAAAGCAAAAGTAAAAGAGCACTATTTGTCATTGTAAATCCAATTTATGTTTGTTTTGGTTTATCATATTTATGTATGTTTTTATATTATAATATATATATATATATATATATATCTATATTTATATATTATAATTGATTATTTTGTATAGTATAGTATGTAGTTATATATTTATTATTTGTTAGTTTATATTACATTTTCTTTTCTTTTTCATATCGTACACGGTTTGTCCACAATTGTATTATGGCCTCTCCCTAGCCTCAAAGGTTTGCTGGTAGAAAACTCTTTTAGGGTTAAGCTCGCCTTTGTACATGTTCTTTGTAATGTCATAATTGTTTATGTTTTCTGTGTACAATAAAGTATTTGAAGTATTTGACAAGTTGCAAGCTCATCGCCGTTTACCTATAAGAACAATAATTAATTGGTGTCAATTTTTTCGAACAGAAAAATCCATTGAAGTACGGCTTGGATTCGAATCTACAACCTTTGGATTGAAAGTCGAGGTACCTCCCACCAAACATGGTTTTATCTTGATCTATTTATAAACATTGTATTATGGGGGATTCTGCCATGACCACTCATGACGTGATTCTTACCGCACATTGTGCGTAGGAGTCCAACAAAGACCTTTTCTCAATAGCAACCTTGTATTACTTATCAATGATTCTTGATAACTGTGGCGTTACTGGGAACATGAATAAATTAAATATAATACGTTTAAAAAAACTGTGCGTTGGCCGAGTGGGAGGTACCTCGACTTTCAATCTGAAGGTCGTGGGTTCGAATCTAGTAGTGCATCAATGGATTTTTCTGTTCGAAAAATTTATATGCGCATCAAAAACACGTTCTCAAAACGGTGAAGGAAAACATCGTGAGGAAACCAGTTAGTATTCTTATAAGCGGCGATGGGCTTGCAACCTGTCACGTATGGAATGCTAACAGCAAAATGTGGGCATGTGCCAAATATAATGTTTGGACGTGTCCCTGACTACCCCCACTAGACATCTTGGAAGGATCTAAGCGTCTGGAGATCTGAGAGGATGTCTACCGTACTTGGGGATTACAGTCGTGATCCTATTTTTTATTTTTTTTAATTAAAAAACATAACCGACATTTCGACTTCAGCTATACCTACTAATATTATAAATGCGAAAGTAACTCTGTCTGTCTGTAACGTTATCACGGCCAAACCGCTGGCGCTGGGCCAATTAAGTTGAAATTTCACCTAGAGATAGTTAAAAGTCTTAGGACATATGCTTCTTTTTCCCCAAAATTTTCTTTTATTAGGGTTCCGTACCCAAAGGGTGATAACGGGACCCTATTACTAAGACTTCGCTGTCCGTATGTCTGTCACAGGGCTGTATCTCATGATTCAACCGTGGTAGCAAGACAGTTGAAATTTTCACAGATAATGTAGGTATTTCTCGTTCAATCAAATTAATTGTAGTTTTTACAAAATAGCCCAGTGCCGTAATTTTATCCTGGTAGGTAAATACTACGCGAGCAAAGCAGTGGGCGAAGACAAGTTAATCAATAAATATAAATTTGGTGGTTCTTTCACAGCACTAATCACACGATTTTTAAATATTTAGATAATTTAAAAAACCCACCTTTTACCTCTTATCGCTGCATTTATTTACTAATAATAGAAATCCGAATGTTTGTGAGGATGTTTGTATGTTTGGATGTTTGTGACTCAACAACGACCAAATTACCAAACGGATTTGGATGAACTTGGAATATAGAAAACTAGCTTTTACCTGCAACTTTGATTCAGAAGATTGAGGAAATCGATTTATGACGACTTTATTGTAAAACAACCCGGAAAAACAAAAAAAAAATAGGAAAAAAATAGCCCATGTTCGCCCCAACACTAAACTATCTCTTTAAGTAATGTCATCTCATACTCGTAGGTAATAAAGGTTAGGTATTTTGGCATTCAGTACCAATAAATATTTGTATGAATATCATAACACATGATAATCATGTTTTTACAAAATAGCCCCACAGGTTGCAAGCCCATCGCGGCTTATAAGAATACTAACTGGTTTCCTCACGATATTTTCCTTCACCGTTTTAAGCACGTGTTTTGATGGCCATATAAATTTTTCGAACAGAAAAATCCATTGATGCACCCCGGGATTCGAACCCACGACCTTCAGATTGAAAGTCGAGGTACCTCCCACTCGGCCAACACGGTATTAGCACGGGAATAACATAGGCTACTTTTATCCATGTACCACGCGAGCGAAACCGCGCGCGACATATAGTTTTATCTTCATAACTAGGTATGTAGTATACATGTACGTAACTAACTAACTGAACGTTACGCAGGTATACGCGGCACAGTATACGAGTATAATAAGCATTGATCAAGCGCAGTATGCCAGTGTTGCTGCAACTACACGTCAATATGGAACATAAAGTGTTGTTTGTGTGTCTGTTTGTCTGTACATTGGCCTGCCATGTTTACGGTAAGTGTATTTTTAAGCGACAAAAAAAGTGGAGATTCTTAATTTAAAAATTTGGTTTTTTTTTTGTTTCTTTTTTTTATGTATGACCATATCTTTTTACCCGGTGATCCGATTTAGATGTTTTTTTTTCTATTGTGTAGAGAATAGTCCCATGTTGGTCCCATTTTAATTATATTAATGTAGGACTAATAGTTCCTTCATAAAACTTAACGAATATCGTCCCTAGACTTTTCGATTCGAAAAATTTTCGTCGATTTTCTTTTTGTTTTTTAAAAGTAATTAAATAGGTGAAGAATAAAGTCTAGTAGTTTTGACGGAAGTCCTACTTTTGGAGGGAAAAATGCAGTTGAGAATTACATGTTGAAATTGAAATGGTTTACGAAACAAACCGGTTGACCTGGATTGTTTTATAGTGTGTAATTGGATGGTTTTTGATGTTGGTACCTACTTAGGTAGGTACGAGTAGATGCACAGAAGCCGTGTTGACCTAGTGGAAGTAGGTAGGTACCTCGACTTTTGAAACGAGGGTCGTGGGTTTGAGTTTAAATCCTGGAAATCGGGGCATTCGCAATTCGAAAAAAAAAAAATTTGGTGGATACCTTCTAGCCCCAAACCAAGCAAAGCTTGTGCTATTAGAACTAGATAATTGATATAATACTTAAATATTTTTTTTTTGAAATAAATATTACATAAATATATAATAAATAACATCCAGACACAGCACAAACATGTTTGTCCCGGGTGGGAATCGACCCCACAACCTACAGCGCAGAAGGCAGAGCTACTACCAACTGAGCTGTGAGGCCAGTATTTAATTTAACTAATATTGTAATAATGGGAAGGGACATCGTCAAAAACAGCGATCGATGGATAGAGATATCAAGCGATCGAGAGAAAGATCAGTGCTGCGTTCGTTTATAAAATTAACACGACAGATTATGCAAATCAGTACCTACCTAGTACCTACTTACCTTATTTAAAAAAATACCTAATTCTTATTATACCTACTTACCTATTTATTTATGTAGTCTAATTAAAAATAAATTATATAATAATAATAATAATAATAATTTATTTATTTGAGCACAAATAATTAAAAACACTGAATTGATACATTATTAAAACTAATAATCATGCACTGATTTTAAAATGTAAATAATTATTACAATTAATGTATTACAGCCTCAGGTGCCTAAACTAGACTGAGATAGCCTGTACGATAGGCACCTGCGCTCCCCCTATTTGAATTCACAAGAAAATTACATTTATTTTAATTCATGATTATTGAATATTAATTGTATATAATATTAGTTGTTGTATATAATATCAATGGTTTTAATTAAGAACACATTTAAACATAAAAATTACAATTAACTACTAAGTTAATTACATAGGTATCTAATGTCAAAGATAATATTACTTAAGCTTATGTTTACATTAACATAACTACATACACAATCTGATTATTGTTGTGATTAATGTAAATTTTGTAATTAATGTAAAAAGTTTAATTTACAACGACAAACGATCGTACGATCAATAACTTAAACATGACTGCATCTCAAGTTACCTACGATTCATAACAGGATATTAGTAACATATTGCGGTTTATTAAGAAGCGGGGACTTCGACTTCGATGGCTTATCTAGATAATTATTAATTACATTTCATGTATGAGGAATTTTAAGCATGACACTTTAAAAAAAAGCCCATCGCCGCTTATAAGAACACTAACTGGTTTCCTCACGATGTTTTCCTTCACCGATTTAATCACGTGTTTTTGATGCGCTTATAGATTTTCTAACAGAAAAATCTATTGATGCACGCCGGGATTCGAAACCACGCCCTTTAGATTGAAAGTCGAGGTACATCCCTATAAATTTCTCACAGCTGTAGAAGCTTTTGTCAGTGAGCCAGTTCTTCAGTTTCGTTTTAAGAGGCTCCCAGTCGCTGATTGCTCATTTCCGAAACGAAAAAAGAAATACTTCTGAACAAGCCACATCTCCTATTTTTATAAGTATATTACTTGAGGTTCCTAGTTCCAACCTAGATTTCTATTAAGCTGAAAACATAATAGCAGAAACTTTTCACGATAAAGATATTATTTCAAAATGATACGTTTTAGAATTTATGATCGAAATATTTTATATACCTACTATTAAAATCAACTTGTGATTTATTATTAAAGATAGGTAATATGTAGATCTAGATTTCTATTAGAATAGATTTTTGATAAGTAATTATACATAATTTATATCATTAATTTATTCGTTAAGCTAAGGGGACCACGCTCCGACGTGTGTTTGTCGTCATTGCAGCGGTCGGTAGGATTATTTATCGAAGTGATTAAAGATGGGTACCTACATCTTTATTCACATATACTATACATTATAAAATAGGAGATGTGGCTTGTTCACAAGTATTTATTTTTTCGTTTCGAACAAAAACAATCGTCGACTGGGAGCGCCTTAAAGGATGTCAGGCTAGTCCTCAAGTAAACATCGCAGAAACTTATAGTTACGATGTCCGGCGGGCATGTCTGTAGACTTGCCCGCGGGCATGACCGTCTAGTGAATTCCCCGCTTTAGAAAGGAGTTAGTGATGAGATGACGTCTGACAGAGGGAAATGGAAGAAGTAAAGATATAATTTATTTTGAGTCAACATAATCTCGACTGTAATCCCCAAGTACGGTAGACATCCTCTCTGATCTCCAGGCGCTTAAATAATTAAATGTCTAGTGGGGGTAGTCAGAGGCACATCCAAACATTATATTTGGCACTTGCCCACATTTTGCAGTAATTAGCATTCCACGTGACAGGTTGTAAGCCCATCGCCGCTTATAAGAATACTAACTGGTTTCCTCACGATGTTTTCCTTCACCGTTTTGAGCACGTGTTTTTGATGCGCATATGAATTTTTCAAACAGAAATATCCATTGATGCACGCCCGGATAAGAACCTTCAGATTGAAAGTCGAGGTACCTACCTTCCAACACGGCTTAAAACTAAACAAAAAACCGGCCAAGTGCGAGTCAAACTCGCGCACGAAGGGTTCCGTACCTATAGAATATCTATAAAAACGGCAAAAAAACATGTTTGTTGTATGGGAGACCCCCCTTAAATATTTATTTTATTCTGTTTTTAGTATTTGTTGTAAGAGCAGCAAAAGAAATACGTAATCTGTGAAAATTTCAACTATCTAGCTATCACGGTTCATGAGATACAGCCCTGTGACAGACAGACGGACAGACAGACGGACAGCCAAGTCTTAGTAATAGGGTCCCGCTTTTACCCTTTGGGTACGGAACCCTAAAAATGACATACATAATGGCATAATACATAATGTAACTACACATGTTGTGCTGACCCCACTTAAGTGGGATAAGGGCAAGAAGATGATGATGATGATTTAATATTGTACAATAGGTAAATAGTAAATACTAGCTTTTGCTCACGGTTTCGCTTCCATTGCACCTGTATAAGTAAGTTTTTATGCTATCATAGGTCAAAAACTATCAAAAGGTACTTAAATCAAGTTTTATCAAAATCGCTTCAACCGTTACGGATTTATACAATACATCTACACCAGTGATTCCCAAAGTGGTCCATAAAACATACACACAACATATTATTACAACACTTTGAAGTAGGTTAAATCCATTTGGCACTACCTATCTCAAATTGGCACAAAGCTTTATGATAATGCAAAATGTTGTTGTATACGCGATAAAAAGTAAGTTTGTAGATTACCTAATTCGTTTGAATTTACATTATTAACCGACGAAAAATGAGGTTCTCATTTTCACGTGTTTTTTTTTTTTTTCGTTTAGTTATGTCCGCGAATATCTATTTACCTAGTGATACGATTTAGATGATTTTGTTATATTGTGTAGAGAATAGTCCCCCAAGTTGGTCCCATTTAAATTGTATTAATGTAGGGCTTCAGTTCCTTCATAAAACTAAAAAAAAAACCGGCCAAGTGCGTGTCGGGCTCGTGCACGAAGGGTTCCGTACCATTATCTATAAAAAACGGAAAAAAACGTGTTTGTTGTATAGGAGCCCCACTTAAATAATTATTTTATTCTGTTTTTAGTATTTGTTGTTATAGCGGAAACAGAAATACATCATCTGTAAAAAATTCAACTGTCTAGCTATCACGGTTCATGAGATACAGCCTTGTGACAGCGAAGTCTTAGTAATAGGGTCCCGTTTTTACCCTTTGGGTACGGAACCTTATAAAATACCTAGCAAACTGATAACCTCCTTTTTTCCTTTCGTCGGTTAATAAAAAAGACAGGTTAGTAACATTTCGATAAAGTTTATTTTCTTGACAGATTATTCACGTCCTGCGTTGGTAGGTATAGGTAGGTAGTTAAGATACATACAGCCTTTATGGTTTCTGAATAATAGTCTGTTTGCCTGTTTCCTTTAAAACCTGTTTGGATTAATTGCACCTTTAAGTGTACATTAAACTGCAGTGTGTTAACAGGTAAATAAAAAACGTTTATTTTCTTTAAGTTTTTTGTTGATCTACCCATCGAGGGTTTTTCGCGTTCACACAATCGTTCTTAATGATAAAATATTTCTATACAATAACAAACCAAAATCCTAAAAGCGTTGAACTTAGGTATATTCTTTTCAACTGATGAAACAAGGAGGTTCTCAATATTTTTTTAATGCACATTTAATTTTAATGCATGTCTTTTTGTCATTTGACCGATTTGAATGATTTTTGTGGAAATAATTCTAGTATTTATTTAGGACTAACATATCCTTCATAAAACTAATATTGGATCTTTAATTTCCAAATAGTAAAAACATTTTCGTCCGTTATCTTTTAGACAACGTCTAGACCGATTTGGATGCCATTTAAAACAAATAATAGTTCGTAAGCTAGGTTACCTTTCATCCGAGTAGGTACTACGCAAGTAAAACCGTGTGGAAGTTAGTAGACTAAAATATTTTAAGTTACAAATCATCCAATCACCCTTCTTATAACCACGTTGAACGTTTGTGTCAATCATTTTGTAGTTTCACTAAAACAATGCGATGTTATCGCATCATAGTTGCTTTACCTGGTATGATTGTCTGTCTGTCAGAAGAACACTTTCGATGGACAAGGACTAATGGTTGTGACGGTGGAACTTGTTTGTAAGATCAGAGTAGGTCATAGTCGAGATTTCGAGTCAGGAGTTGGTATCAAGTTTAAAATCAGATACTTACCTACTTATTAGTTAGTTACTAACTAACTGATCTATCAACGCACAGCCTAAGCCACTAGTCTAAATATTTTAAATTTGGAAGATGTATGTATTTTGGGATAGAGAGAAAGAATCAAAAACATTTATTTGCTCCATAGGTACAATACAATTATTAAATACTAGCTGATCCGTGCCCGCTTCGCTGGGGGACAGATAGTTTCACATCTGGTATTCAAATCTTAAAAATAAACTATAGCCTATTTGTTGCCGAGGACTAATAGCTACATAAAAAAAAGTTTCTACAAAATCCGTCCAGTAGTTTTTGCGTGAAAGCCGGACAACAGACTGACAGACAAAAATTTAAATTTTTTTTAGTCATGTGTTATTTGTATAAAGGCCCCTAGGAGTATTTTTATTTCGTTTTTATTCAATGTACAGAATTGAACTTTTCTACAGTTTTATTATATGTATAGAAAAGAGAACAAAAACAATCAACAATAACAATCAACAATCAACAGCAGCAACCATGTGGGGGCACTAAGAAATAAATTTAATCCAGTGAAGTTTGAAGTCTGTTCCAAAATAACTTGAAGGTTCAAACTTAATAGTAACTTCAGGGTTTCCACTAGTTGGGTACCTTTATTTTTGTTTTGACCACGCGCCGCCCATGGATCAGTACCACGTGCAGCGGTCGGTAGGATTATTTACCGAAGTGATTAAAGATGGGTACATCTTTATTCACATAATATACTATACATTATAAAAATAGAGATGTGGCAGAAGTACATATTTCTTTTTTCGTTGCGAAAAAGAGCAATCGTCGACATACAGGGCCTTAAATCTAGAAATCCTTTCAATTAGATCCTAAAGGCTAAGTTTTTTCAAGGTAGTGATAAAACTTCTGCATTTTCCAGGACAAGTGGGCTCTGTCTGTCGGCCCAATGAGCGTCTCCTCCAATGCGGTTGTCCTAAGACGTGCAGAGACCCTGTGCCCAACTGCAAAGGGATCTGCAAGGAGGGTTGCTTCTGCGAGAAGGGACAGGTTCGGAATGCTGACGGAATCTGTGTGAAGCTAGCCGATTGTCCGCCTATGCGTAAGTAGATAGTTTAAATCAGAGGTCCCCCCAAATTTTTTGTCTTTTCACTTGCCTAATTTGTTTTCGAAATGTATTTTTGATTTTTTAAATGAAATACATTCCAAAATGAACTTCAAATTAAAAATGTCACGACCTGCTTAAATCAGATCCACTAGTGTTAATCCACATTTATACCTCATGGATAATTTTGTGTTGTTGCACCCCTTTGTTGACCCATAGGGGTCGATATAGGCCACTTTGGGTATCCCTGGTAAAACTTTAAGATATTAATTGCACTGCCACCGTAAAATCAACTTCCATCTTACTTAATCCATAAATTCTAAGCTGGAATAATTTCACTGGAGCTTCCGCAGATTACACTATTCATTGTTAATAAATAACTATCCATATTTTGCGATATTATTTACATGCATACAACCTTCACTGCAATACCCACGTACAGTCATAAAAATGTCGTGAATCCTAGCTATGTATCCTAGCTATATACGACTGTAATTCCCAAGTACGGTAGACTTAGATCTAGATCTAGAGAAGATTACTAAAGGGGTAGTCGGGGGGCGCGTCCATACATAACATTGGACACATGCCCACATTTTGCAGTAGTTAGCATACCAGGTTGCAAGCCTGTTGACGCTTATGAGAATACTATCTTCCTCACGATGTTTAGTAAAATGTAGAAACTACAAATTAAATAGCTATCTTCATTGACAGGCCTCGCAGCTCAGTTGGTAGTAACTCTGCCTTCTGCACTGTAGTTTGTTATTTCGATTCCCAACCTGAATAAAAATTAGTTTGATGAACATGTTTGTTTTGTGTCTGGGTGTTAATATACACAATAAGTAAAATAAAAAAATAAAAAAAAACACGACTGTAAACCCCTAGTACGGTAGACATCTTCTCAGATCTCCAGACGCTTAGATCCTTTGAAGATGTCTAGTGGGGGTAGTCAGAGGCACGTCCCAACATTATATTTGGCACATGCCCACATTTTGCAGTAGTTAGCATTCCATACGTGACAGGTTGCAAGCCCATCGCCGCTTATAAGAACACTAACTGGTTTCCTCACGATGTTTTCCTTCACCGTTGTAAGCACGTGTTTTTGATGCGCATATAAAATATAGAATAAGTATTTTATCAGTAATCCGGTTCCCATATTACAACCTTTTCTTTTATTTTGTGGCTGAATGGCGCTGTGTAAAGTCCGCCAATATTTATTTATTTATTACTAGCGACCCGCCCCGGCTTCGCACGGGTAGTTATTATACTTATAAACCTTCCTCCTGAATCACTCTAAAACCGCATCAAAATCCGTTGTGTAGTTTTAAAGATATAAGCAAACATACATACATACATACAGACGCGGGAAGCGGAAAGCGACTTTGCTTTATACTATGTAGTGATTTCCAGCATTCTCCTACAAGCAGGACACCTCCGAGCCCCGCGTAAACGGTGGTATCTGCCCTGATGATGAAGAGTACCGGTTCTGTGAGCTTTGTAATCGTTCCTGCGTCACACCCAATCCCATCTGCCCAGCACAATGTGCTAGAGGATGCTTCTGTAAGGGCAACTTGCTGAGAGACAGAGACGGACGGTGTGTGGAATGGGGACAATGCTCCAACATCCAGAAGTTGATCGAGGAGAAGGAAAGTAAGTGAAACCTAGCCCCAAATCTAGCCAGAAACCAGATTACTTCTATCTTCTTCTTCGTGGGGTCGGTACAACATCTAGATGTTGCCAATGGTAACCAAAGAAATTTGTGGCCTGAGCACGAACCTCTATCGTATTGACAACCTATCGTCTAAATGTCAAAACTGACGCTTTTTGAATAGTAAAAGTGTCAGTTTTGGCATTTGGACGATACGTTGTCGATACGATAGTGGTTCATGCTAAACCCCCAGATGACTGATGGAATATACTAGGTAATACTTAGGTACTTTTTTGTAAATACCTTCCTACTTTAAAAAACAGTTTATAGTAAGACACCTAAAAGAATTTATACTAAACTTAATCCTTTACAACATATTTTGTTCACTTTCTTCTGTTAGCCGTTATTTCCGTAGTATAAAAGAGAGGTTATATGTAATCTCATCAAGGAGGAAACAAAAGTTCAATTATTTAAGTACTTATAAATAATACAAAGACAAAGCATTTTTTTTAAATAACATTCGTAATTTTATGTCCTGATTCTAAGAACCATCTAACCTTGATTCTTTTTGCGACTCAGACATAGCCTCCGAGGTCAAGATAACGAAGACCTAATTTTGTATTTACAAGCATTTAAAAATAGAGCAGTCTTTGCGATAATAAAAACCGGCCAAGTGTGAGTCGGACTCGCGCCCGAGAGATTCCGTACCATTATCTATAATATCGTCAAAAAATCACGTTTGTTGTATGGGAGCCCCACTTAAATATTTATTTTATTCTGTTTTGAATTGTTGTTAATTAATGCAACAATAGAAATACATCGTCTGTGAAAATTTCAACTGTCTAACTATGACGACATACAGGGACAACGGAGTCTGGGTCTGGGTAAAAACGGGAGTTTTTACCCAGACCTAAAAAGGATGGTAAAGATAGTCCGGATACTTAATAAGTGGCAGTGAGAATATAATTCTACCTCAGTCATAATAAACTCACATTTCTTCCTTCGTCCTTACAAAATGCTCCTGCTTTTTATGTAACTGCAGTGGCGATTTTGTTGTGTCTACTCTAAATTTAAGATTCCAAAACACGATTTTATTCCTTTTACGTTAAAGTCTAAATCATATAGGTACACATTACCTATGTACATACCTAGGTATAGGTCAATACCAGACTTTGGTTTCAAAGATTTGAGTAAATTGGAATCTGCTTTGAGATGACTCGATCGGAACTACTCAGAAACTTGACAAGGTCACTGAATAGTTTACCATGGTATTTTGTCATCATTGCTAGTTTCTTAGAAATGTCTATTCTGTATTGTCAAATGAGTCTGGCATGTTCATAAAGAATAATGACTGTTTAAGGCGAGTAATAAATGTTTTTTGATGAATGCAGAATCGTTTTTTCTCAATAACCGCAAAACATACAGTTTTGTTTTTCATGAAGTAGGATATAATCTAGATAAATTACAGACAAACACGATTGGTGAAACTTTTCTCGATAGATTTATTTTCCAAAGTTGGCTCTTCAAAAACACTAGTTTCGTTTTTAATCAAAGCTATGAATAGCTAAACAATTCATTTTTATATAATTCGTTAGATAATCTTATTAACTAAGTAAATTACAGACAGTTTTTTTTTTAAATTTGATGGTTTTCGAGATAATGCAGTTTTATCACTTTTTCCGTCTTATCCGGGTAGACTCAGCCCATACAAAACGTCAAAAATTTATCTTATCACCTTAAAAATATCTTTACCTGAGTATAATAATGTAATATAGGTGATTATGTGATTTAGGAGGAACAAGCTTACAGTTTAATATGTGTTCTCACATTAGGCGTTTGGTTTACCGAGTTCTTTTAAAGCTATAATAACCTTATTTTGAATAACGGTATTTTAATAAAACTACTTTTGTGTTTTTTATTTTTTGCGGGTGTCGGATTACGTCTCGATGACAGATGTGCAAATTTTGCCAAAATGACACGGACAGCCGAGGGGTTAAGTACCTTGCATGAGCTAAAGTCAAAAAGTGTTTATTCATTGAAATCACTAGGGTCATTTTAGATCCTAATAATATGATAGTTTGTGAGTTTGTATGTATATTTGTGCCCCATTCAGGCCTAAACGACAAAACGGATTAAGGTGAAGTTCGCTGTAGATGCAGATATGATGCCCGAATAAAACATAGACTACTTTAAAATATCAAAACATCCCCATAATGATAAAAAAACGCAAAAGGGATAATTTCGGTATAGATGGCGCTGGTGTGCAACAAATCTGACATCACAGACTAAAAACATTCAGTTTTTTCTATTATCGAATAATAATGAAATATGAATCGTACATAATTTATCATACAAAAAATAAACATACCTAATTATCATTGATGTAGAGATTTATCGATACAATTTTCTATAGGTAAAGCCTACGCGGCGTTTTTGTATTCTTCTTCTTTTCTAATGACAACTTACAACTGACTCTTAAAACTTGGACAGATTTGACAAACAGGAACATGATCTGCTGTCTTATCTTCGTTTATATCCTATTTCTGACCTTGAAAATAATGTCTTTTTCATCTTCCAGAGACCTTCGTGGACCCAATCCCAGCTCGCTTTTCCTGCGGCCCTACCAAGGTCTACAAGAAGTGTGAGAAGTGCTCCAGATCGTGTGACAACCCTAAACCTGAATGTACTTCCACTTGCAAGGCTGGTTGCTTCTGCAAGGATGGACTGGTGATGAGGAATGATGGGAAGTGTGTGAGCGTAGAGGATTGTCCTGGAAGCTCGTAAAGTCTAATATTGTGCTAGTGACAATTCTGTTCTGTCCACAAACTAAAATTTCGTAAAATACGATCGCTCTTATTCCTTTCACGTTATAGTCTAATTTAGCATAACCATCTAATTTAACATAGTATACAAGTATTCTATCAGTAATCTGGTTCTCATCGTACAAGCTTTGCTTAGTTTGGGGCTGGATGACGATGTGAGAAATGTCTACTAATATTTATTTAACCTCAAATTTAAAGTTATAAAACTTAGGGTAGTTTTATGTAATTTTACGATTTTTTACGTAAATTTAGTCAGCATGTAAAAAGGTTTTGACACTATGTAAAATGACAGTTTTGACACACGTAAATTTTAGCTAGTTTGTGGACAGTAGAATTGCCACCATTGTGGGGGGGGGGGGGGTGTCCTGGTTGTGATTAGGTTATGTTTGGATCTCTGCTCTGTCACAAACACTAACCCTCGTATTCAAGAACGATACTATGAGAACACGCACCCACAGTGAACGAAATCTTTTTTCATAAAAATCACTATATGTGTTGTGCGACACTGCATAGTGTGACTAGAGGCACATTGTCGTGTGCCTATAACCAAAGTTGAGCTCTAAAGGCACACGGTAGCGTGCGCCATAGTGCCACTCAACACATAAAGTGATGTTTATGAAAAAAGATTTCGTCCACTGTGGGTGTGTGTTCTCATAGTGTCGTTCTTGAATACGAGGGTGATTTGTATAACACAAGTTTGCTGCGTTATCGTTGAGACAGTAACCCAGTGATAAGAAAATGCAATTTAAAAATGACTACCTGTTGGTTTATATTTTCATAAATATGATATTAGAAACTAGGTTAAGAATTTTATTAAAATTATAAATGGAATAGGACTGAATCTATCTATTATTTATCTTATATTTATAAAAGAAAGTCGTGTTAGTTACACTATTTATAACTCAATAACGGCTGAACCGATTTGGCTGAAAATTGGTGGGGAGGTAGCTTAGAGCCAGGAAAAGGATATACTTTTTATAACGGGAACTTAACACAACATTTGTTAACTTTAAAGCGATACGAAGTTCGCCGGGTTAGCTTGTTACCTAACAACTATTCCATTACCATTAATGTCAACATCTCTAATAAGAACAAATCACTTATAATTTAATTCAGCTAAGTAGTTTTTATTTATGGCAACCTTGTGTTGTTACTTATATAAGTTCTATTCATTTGGTTTGTTTGTCCAATTCTTTTTTAGTTCTTTTTTTTTTATTTTTTTTTTAGTTAATTTTTAAGTATGAATAAAGTGTAAAAAATATGTCTTTACCTCTTCATAATTCATTTCAAGATCAAACTGAAAGGAATGTCTCAAGGAACGATTCTTGGTTCCGTATTATTGGTTATGTGATTTATATTTAGTCTATGTGTTTGTGTTACTTATCGTATCCCACTAGAATTAAAATATAATCACCCACATACTCGTAGATTTAAAATAAAATAAATAAATAGGATCACGACTGTAATCCCCAAGTACGGTAGACGTCCTCTCAGATCTCCAGACGCTTAGATCCTTTGAAGATGTCTAGTGGGGCACGTCCAAACATTATATTTGGCACATGCCCACATTTTGCAGTAGTTAGCATTCCATACGTGACAGGTTGCAAGCCCATCGCCGCTTGTAAGGATACTAACTGGTTTCCTCACGATGTTTTCCTTCACCCTTTTGAGCACGTGTTTTTTGATTAAATATTTCGAAAAGAAAAACCCATTGATGCACACTGAAATTCAAACCCACGACCTTCAGAATGAAAGTCGAGGTTAAATTAATCTAAAAGCCGTCTGTTAGTAAAATCAAGTTGAATATAACTTTAGTGAGGATCTAAATAAGATTCATGTCATGTTTTCAAAAGTCACAGATTATAAACGCTATTTACGCTGAAAATGTTTTAGGTTGGCTGGTAGAAAATGCCTAGGCATTAAATCCGCCTTTTTATACTTATTTTTAAGTGCAGTTAAAGTATTCATAAGTAAATAAATAAGAGTTCAATGACCTCCTTAAAGGATTAATTCATAATGATAAATACACACATCTAATACCGACTGTTATCGCAGGTAGGTTTATCTATTAGAATGGCAATGGTAGATACCCACATAAAAGTGATAGGTATTAATAATTTGTTGTGACAGACAGACAACAGTCGCATAGCACATACATCATCTTATGCGGTTAAGGGCATTTCATGATCTTGACATTTTCAATAAATTAAAAAATATAAAATAAATAAAATACTTTTTAACTATAAATACGGCTAATTACCACGTCTCTTGTTGTATTGCTGACGTTGAATTAGCCGTATTAATAGTTAAAATGAATAACAACCACGATAGTTTTAATTAAATAAAATACTACTTAATGATTCTTCGATTTGAGCACGTTTAATGATCACATACATTATTCAAATCGAAAAATCCATTGTTTCACGATCAGGATTCCAACACCCGATCTTCGAATTAAAAGTCGCTGTACTCCACTAGGCCAGAACGGCACAAACGGAAGCAGATGATAAATATTCAAAAATATCATAGCACATTCCATAAATACTTCAAGAACAATGGTTTCTACTTCTTCCTGTTATTTTGGTGTCTCTGTGTTTTATCAGTGGCCGGCTATATAAATTATCTATCTAAATATATAAAAATCTTGCGTAACTGACTGACTGATCTATCAACGCACAGCCTAAACCACTGGTGTTAGATACTCGAAATTTGGAGGATGTTGTAAGGTATACAACCTTTTGGTGTATACGTATACGGAATGTATGAATTAAGGAATTCCCGAAATTCAACCCCTAAGAACTAAGAAAGTGCAGGGGTTGAAGTGTTTTAAAATAATCTTTAAAGAATATTTTATTAATGCGATCTAAAAGATACGTTATTACTTTTTTATCGAAATGATAATGTGAAAGAAAACAAATGATACAATTTTATCCTTTATTTTAAGTACAAACAAAGCTTTACGTAATTATACCATAACAATATACATGTTTCATACACAGTGTAGCCATAGAAATCTATGGAAATAAGTAACTACAAATACCATAAACATTAACCCGGCGGCCAAAACAGGCTTAGTATCGCCACACTACTTTGGCATTTAGCGTAAAAAAACTAACGCCATCTAGCGACACCATCACCGAATCAAAAAGTTTGTGGGCTTAATTATTGACATCTAAAGTTGCAAGGGCCGCGCGGTCTATACTGGCGTACTCTTTGCCTGATCGCGGGCGTGTCACGTGTCTGTCAGCTGACACGTCGCAGGAACTGAAGGATGACACTGACAGCGACTCCATGTAGTCTGAAGTGTCAGATGCCCCGGATGATGTCATTTGGCTGTGGCGCGCGGTCGAGTCCATGTCAACTGTGGAAGAAGGAAAGTGGTAATTAAAATGTGTTTCTAATTAGGTAATGAATTAAATTCTAATGTAATTAATTTCTTTGGAGTGCCCAGAGATCTCAATGGATGTCAATGTCTAGTGATTACAGTCGCTATTCTATTCTTCATAAAAATATCGAAAAAGGTTTAATTGTAACAAGGTTATAATGATTTCACCTACATTCTACATTTTAATAAGTAATATGTGGCCTATTTAAGTTTCTTAGAAAACTTACCATTTGGCTTTTTCCGTCTAGTCAGGGTGTCGGCATCGCAGGAGTTCGATTTGGTCATCATCGTCGAGACCTCTTCAAACTGAAATGTCAGGTTCTTCAACGGATCTGACGAATTCGACTTTGGCACATGCACAGGAGTCATCGACCTCCTGATCTGCTTGCTCTTCAGATGCTTCTTCATCGATTTGGCATTGGTTATTGGCATTTCAAAGTCAAAATCACCCTTGTGATGCTTCAAAGACCCTGTTGAGACACCGGAGTCGTTTGAACTGGATGAATCTCGGTTTTTCTCCGACTTGCTAGGAACGCTCGATGATCGGCGTATTTTGACCACATCCCTAAACTTCGCTACGAACGCGTTTTCCTTGACTTCAGGTTTAAAGACTTTGTCTTTAGGTTCGACTATCTCTAAGCTCTGCAATGGAGCGTTTATTCTCTCGTTTTTGCTTGCTTTCCTTAGCACACTTGGTGTGAAGCAAATCTGACTATGGATTCCGTATTCGTCATCGTGTCTTTTGGTAAAGTCTGCTGAGCTAGACCTTCTAGTGCTCAGGGTATTATCTGACTCAGAATGTTGGGTAGGATCGGAAACGTGACTTATCCTACTGATGTTGTCGGAGCAGTTCTTATTACTATTGCTGGAACTGCTGATTTCTAATTCCGTCTGCATAAAGTTCAGTTCGCAAAATTCTGTCTGATGCACGGTGTTCGTTGTTGCCGTTGATATATCGTCATCATGCTCAGGTATGTCTTCAAGACCTTCCAATTCCTCTTGACTGAAACCAGCGCTTCTTAAAATCTGCAAGGAACTTTCGAACTTCTCCAGTGTAGTAGCAAGGTCTACATTCGCGTAATTGCCGAAGTCTAACTCCGGTTTGATGGTGATAGGGGTAACGTTGACATAGTTGGTGTGCGGTTCTTCGCTGGTTTCGATTTGGTTGCTGTCTGGTTGATTGCTGCTTTTGGCTTCGGTGCAGGCGCAGGGCTGCCCATTGATAAGACATTTCAGTTTCTTTGGTGTGTCGTATAAGCTGGCTGCATCTGTGCTGCCATCTATAGGGTGTTCCTGGAAACCGAAATGATTAAATATTACTCAGTGCTGCTATAACATTTATTATTTTGTTCCTTCTACTTACTAGTTTGGAAAGCCAGAAAAGGCCAACATGCTTTTCTGGCTTTCTAGGCATCGCGAATTTAATAAGTTTACGCTGGTTCTTAAAAAAAAAATATTCACCCAGCACAGTTTCAAACATCTCGTAAACACAAACATTAGTTGTTCAAAAATAGGCAAAGACAAAAACTAAGTTTCATCTCTAAATTATTAATGCTGCTTACTGATAGTAAAATATTTACCTGTATTAAAGGCATAGGAGTCTTTGGCACGTCATAATTCTCATAAGGCCCGTTGAACAGTTTCTTCCTGCAACAGCACGGCTTCTGCTGCCAACACTGACAGCCAACCTTCACTGGTACAGTCGGCGTGCAACAGCCCACTGGACTTGCTCTGTCAAAGCTTTTATCGATGCAAGAGCTGCGTGGTACACTGTACTCAGATGCACTGCCTGAGGAGCGAGAGTAGATGGAGGCGCGGTCGGAGTCGGACCGCTTTTCCATTATGTTGTCCATGGTCCAGACTGGAGACATTATTGATCCTGGAGTCCCCACTGTTGATGATCTGGAATTGAATATTTTTGAGGTTAGTTAAGTTGATTTTTACGAAAAATTGATCGACAGGATTAAAGCTGTATTTGCACTAGGGGACATGTTTCAGAGATATTTTATGTGTCGGGCGACAATGTCGCAAGTCAAATTTCCCACAACGCATTTAAGAAAAACTGCTGATTGAACACGGCATGGGCATCAACCAAGTTTGAGATGACTTACCTATTTGATGATATTTATTTTGCTTTTCACGGAGATAATTATTTATCTGTGATCTATTCAGTTTACAAAATATTAAGTTTTTATTTCCATTAGGTGCAAGTTTTAATATGTTACGGTAGATGACGCAAAATTAAAGATCCAAGGCGATATGTTCTTATGATGATGGTTTGTTAATGAATGGGAGGAGGCAGTCGGGCGCAGCGGCCCGTGAATGGACTAGGTACATGCTGCCTCACTGTCTTATTAGCTCGGTTCGATGACCGATCCCAAGGTGGTGATGAGGAAAACGTAGAATTAGCCTCGAAATTCAGTAAAGTTGAACAAAGATTTTTGATACTATTGATAAACTTAGTTGAGGATACTTTGTCAGAATCTATGTAAGGCCTTAATGCAGCTCCAGCTTTGATATTGTAGGTATATCTAGCTGAAAAACCAGTAAGTATTACATTTATCATCATCATCATCATCTTCCTATCCTTATCTCACTTAAGTAGGGTTAAGTTAAGTTAAGTACCTTGCCAAATGGCTGATTTTTCCAATACAGCTGGAGCATCTCGGCAGGGACGTCGGTCTCCGGATCCTGTCGTCCTCGCTGTCCATGCTGGAGTTGAGGTCTGACAGACAGTGCATGGTCTGACTGGCCGGCGCGCCCCAGCAGGGGGACGCTGACCGGAGTGAAGGGTGGAAGCCGTCATCGATGGAACTGGTGTCGGAGAACCGCTTATCCATCACTGGAATAAGAAAGTTTTAGGTCATCATTCTGTTTTTATTGGCTATTTTTCGTAACCAAGAAAATTGTAGGGAATCTGTGAATATGTAACCTATGATTGTCTTGGCTCACGATGGAGTAAGATAGTGAAAGCTGGGGGGCAAAGCGAGTTTCTTTAATCAACATTGCTATCAATCATCTTCAAACATCTTCAAGGATCCGATTCCGAGCCTGTAGCTCTGAGAATATTGTCTATCGTACTTGGGAATAACAGTCGTGATCTTATTTCATTTCATTTCTAACGGCTGCATAGGTCTACTCAGTTCGAGATCCCCTCAATTTATTTTTCTCTCTTCATTCTTCTCCATTCATTTTCTTTTAAACAGACACTGTCGAAGATTGAGCTAAGGAGGAATAAATGGTATGTCTTACCGGATCCGCTCCGAGAAGCAATACTCAGCCGGGACTGGGCATCGTGGCTGTGCATGTTGAGGGTCTCGGTGAGTTCCCTCCCCCCCTCCGCCGCGAAGACAAACAAGCCCTCCCCCTTGCCGCACCGCGAGCCGCCTTCTACGCAGAACCGCTTGTCGACTAGGCCGTATCGTCTGTAAGCAAATGAGTTTACATAAATAAAATTATTGGTGGACATTTCACACAACACTTAGATGCCTCAAACTCAGAAAAGCTTGCGCTATGGGAACTAGACTACTAATAAAATACTTATACCTATGCTAGAATACCAATAACCCAGTACACACAGAATACCTATGTTCTTTACGGGGAAAAACCAAACCAACAACCTTAGTGATTTGTACGAGTAATTGTTGCAAAAAAATAATTCTACAGTACATACTGCGATTCAAGTAAATAGTATTTTTGAGCATTGGTTGAATGTAATATTTGGACGTATCTCTGTCTCCCCTTTGAACATCATCAAGAATCTGAGCAAACTAAACTTTTGTCTTTATTCCTCTTCCCCTACCGAAAATGACAGAACAACCATCTATCATTTACCATCCGTTTGTAGTCGTAAATTTAAGTAACGTAAATTAAGTATTAATTAACTGAGTTAATTGTGAACATGCGGGTGGGCCCGCAATCTACAAAGCGTTTTGTAAACAAATTAATTATTAGCAGTTGTAGTTTTATTGTTTCCGCAATAAAATTGGAACCATGGTGGTTAACTTGCTCGTAGTATTATCATTTGTATTATAATTACCTACCTTTTAACATGATTAAAAAGCGTTCATTTCTAAATACATAAAATTACGCCTGTATCCCAGTTTAGCAACGGCTTTTCACTCGCTACGATCCTGATATACTTCTTATGCTTCATTCACTCTCATTACATTCCTAATGCATGCTCGTCGGTTTAGAGTACTCTTGACATGGACTTTTTTCAAAACGTCACCAATTTGGTCCAGGAAAATACGCCGAGGTCTTGCTCTTCCAACGTTCCCATTCAGACTCATATATATTATTTCTAAAACCTTTACATATAACGTTTTAAAAACAAAAGAAATCCGATGAAAATGGTTCGACCAATCGAAAAGTCAATAGACGATAGTTTAGCTTATTTTCTGTCACGAAAAAAAAAATAGTAGCATATAGACCAGAGATCTGACTGTATGCTCCTTCATCGCATTTTGCATTCAAAAAATAGCTCACTAATTCAGGTTTTACAGACCTCTAGCTATACAAAAGGTTTTTGAGAAAACGGCGTAAAGCGGGAAAATTCGAGTTTCAACCCAACTTCAAAGCAATAATTGACTTTTGCACCTTTCAGCTAAAATTACGGGGTAGTGTTGCTGTTTTTTAGAAAAATAAAGCTTAAAGCTAGTTTATAGAGGTGGTGAGGTAGAAATTACTTCAGCAATATCGCTAACCCCCAGTATAAAACCGCATTGACCGCAGTGTAGAATTTAATTTGAGCTGTACTACTGAATTCTGGCAAATTCTGGCAAATACGCGATACCGCTGGCGAATTTCACGGATGCCTGAAACGAAGCAGCATTGAGCGCCTCGTGGACTCTTCCAAGATCTAGAGTTGTTTGCAAGAGGCTGGAAAAGTGTTTTATATCTACCATCTGAATATTTGAGTCGAATAATACCAATAAATAAATACAATTTTGAATAACGTAACCACAGAATTACGGATAATGGATTTATGTTTTTTTATTCTCAAAAAGAAATTACATTCATTTACTCGTAAGTACATGAGAAACAATAATATGAGGGTAAATATTTAATAAAAAAATTGAGAACTAGGTAGGTATTTGCCTTATTTTTGACCAAAATGAGAGCAATAAGTAGGTGGTACAATAAAACAGTATTTGTAAGAAAAAATGTATGGATATTCAATATATTCATCAGTGTGAACATGAATATTTATTTTTCATGGGTAATTTCTGCAACTGTCACCATTTCTCGACGGAAACTGCGACCATGACTGCTTTAACACAGTCAAAACGTCGGGAAAATTAATTAATGTAATACGTGTTAAAGACCCATGTAAACTTAATAAGCGTACCTACTTAATACTTATCACGAAAGTTTGAAATATAATTATGGATAATTCTTCCCGTAATCCCTGATGGCCATGATTTTGGGGTCTTTTGTGGGGCAGAATATTATTAGTATCGATAATATTAGTAATTAAAAATGATTTCTTAACAAAACCTTATTAGATGTAGATGTAACAAGAAAAAAAAATGTTTTCTAAGCTATTGAAGCTTATAGGACACTTTGAATAGATACATTATTCAAATTCACTATAACACAAAATATTCAATAAAATGGACACAGAAATAAATTAACTGGATCAGATAACTTCTTTAGATAAAGTTCTAGTCAGGATATTTATAGGCCAGGCCTATCTAGATTTGATCTGTTCATGTCATTTCCATCCATTTTCTATCTTTGCACAAAAGTTCGATCTACCCTCAAAGGAGTCTGAATGGCGGCTGCAGCAGACAAGTCTTTGAGTTATTCCTACTTCTATGTACGACAGAAATGAACGTACCGCTCAATTCCATTCACAAATTGGGAATTTCCGGCTTGTTTGGACATTATTCTATTAAAATATCGGCGAAACAAAACCAAATTTAGAAGTTCAGTCATGGCTGTATTTATTTAATTGGTATTATAAATAACTAGCCGTCCCGACAGACGTTGTCCTGTCAAATTTCAATAATCCCATAAAATACTAACCGGTGTTCCCACGATGTTTTCCTTCACCGCTTTGAGCACATGTAAATGCACATTAATGTATTTTAGTGGTATTTATGTGGACTGAGCACTTTTTAAATAAACTCCTAATACCTACTCCATTGCGAGCAATAAAATAACGCATTTTACTTTTATGTCGCTTTTGTGGTGTCCAATTTAATATGGCTCTACCACAAGAATAGGTATAATAACAACAGCTAAATAAACGAGTTTTTATCACCACAAATTGAGTTAAAGATACTAAACGATTAAAATCTCCACCTTCCGGCAGTAAAACTAATCGCGAACAAAGCGCGCTCTCGTTCTAAAAGTTTTTATTTCCACAATAAAACCAAAAAAATAACACACTTCCTGGCATAATAGACGCGACACGTGCTCTGCTCCGTGCCTCATTAAAAAGAAAAGAGCTGTCAGATCGGAACGCGGGAATACGAAATATTCGGGATTCAAAGAAATTGGAATTCGAAAAGTACACGCATCCGTATTCAGAAGTCGGTGAGCTCGAGTGCTTTGAATGAAAGAAAGGATATTTCAATTCGTCTGGTTTGTATTTGCATTCAAATTTGGATACAGGTCACGTAGGCATTTTACTAGGAGCGCATAGCGCAGTATGAATGTAAAATGCAGTGGGGTGTAAAAATGTGAGTCAAAAATATGATTTGATTTTAAATCGGTTTGTCAGGAGTTTTTTAAACTTTTAACATGAATCAATTTATGAATATAGAATGAGTACGGGGAAGTTTTGATGATTCGGAGAAAATATACCAATCAATGCTTGGTTTATTAAAGGTTAGGTACCTACCTGCTGGTTGGGTAAGTGCTTTTTAGCTACGTTAGTACAAATATATTTTCAACCGACGAAACAGGAGGTTTTCATTCGACGCGTGCATTCATATTTTTATACCATACCTACTTTAAAAAGCTTATTTTATTCACGCAAAACAGTGAATAAAAAGGACTTTTATTCACTGTTTTGTTTTTATTCACTATTTTGGTGTTTGAATTTGGAACACAAAATATATCCGGTCTCTATTTCAATGCTTACACAAACTCCTTGCGCTGAGATTCGAAATTCAAAACTCTTTGGTGCAAATAAATTCTCGAGATTTGATTGGTCGATATTTGCGACAAGAAGTTTGGCATTAGATTAATAAATATTGTTTCACAAGTTGACCACCCTAATAATAATAATAAGAAAATTACGCTTAATTTCAGTCATTGCTCTAATTTTAATGTCCATTTCAATTAATGTAACAATTCTTATTTCTTGATTTAATTTCTATTTTCGCTTAAATTATGTCTTTTCTCGTAGTCATGGTATAAAGTATAGTATGCAACTCCTGAATCAAGTACGAATTTATATCGAGGGCCATGAATCACTCGCGTCGTTCAGGATTCTAACAGTTGAATCACTCGCTGCGCTCGTGATTCAATCATTAGAATCCTTCACATGCTCGTGACTCATCTACGGCCCTCGCTTTAAATCCGTCCTTTATTCACTAGTTGCATAATATACTATTTTTTCCTGCTTTTTTATGAACAATGTCATATATACCACACATTTTTTACTTGTCGATCCGATTCGGATCCAAATCTTGACACTGTAGAGAATAGTCTAAAGTTGCTTCCATTAGGTACAATTGTATTTATGTGGGACTAATAGTACCTTAACAAAACTTAAAAAACGAATATCGACTTGACTTGATCTTGACTTTTCGTTTGGTCGAAACATTTTCGTCGATTTTCTTTTTAGTTTTGAAGCCGAAATTATCACGAATCAAGATCTGTAGGTAAACAAGTACTGGCAACAATGGATGTTATCCGATCGAACCGGATGTGCGATTAAATAACGAGGGGTTATTCGAAGGAAAGCTTATCTTCCGGTCCCCTTCCATTACAAAAATGAGGTTTGTGTCGGCGCGCTTGACTTTGCCACGCTGTTCTATTAAAACGATGGGTTTTGGACCCCATTCGTAGAAAAGTCTTGTAGTAAAGAAATAGTTCTCTCATTTTCAGATTTTTTTACTATAATCTAGACACGCGGCAGCGTGTCCAGCCAAGTTCAAAGAAAAAGGAACTGTGCCGTGTGTAATAATGTTAATAATGACCTAATTAACTACAAATGGTTGACGATAATAGGTAATGTTGCTTATAAAGATATTTAAAAAGTTTAATACACTAAATAAAATAAATTTAAGGGTGAAACTCACGTTCACAGATTTTTTACTATTATTGTTATAGGTAAAGTATAGGTAGTACCTACTAACTTATGTAACATGGTAGGTATTCGGATAATAAGTATCTTTATGTCCATCCAGAATAATGTAGTTTTGTAACAGTGAAATTTTTAATGGTGTAAGATTTTTTCAAATAGGTGTTGAGGGTCCGTAGATTACATACATACATAGATAAAAACTCCTAAATTCGTATTTACTCTTTATAATATTATTTAGATTAGATTTCTCGATTTTATGGAGGTTTTACGAATAGGGCTAGGTGATACCGACGATGGTTTGCGAAGGAATGAGACTTTGGCGATGCAACACTCGATTGAACGATAATCGGGTGTAATCGATTGACTATCCGTGAGGGAAAACAGAATAAAGTTTTGTGCAATGATGTTTGTTAAATTTGGAGAATTTCTAATGGAGTTAGTCAGAGGCACGTTCAACATGATATTAGGCACATGCCCACATTTTCCAGTAGTAAGCATTCCATACGTGACAGGTTGCAAGCCCGTCACCGCTTAACCTCCTGCCTAGACAAACTTACTAAGATAACGTTATAAAAATTTCAGGGTGTTTATAAAAATAACTAAAATGGTGGTGAAAAAAATCCAGGCCGGAAAACTTGACTTTTCACTACGTACTATGTGTAGGACATTGGTTCCCAATACAGTGTGCTACTTATAGGACATAAGGGTTTTTCATAGAAAATTCTAGCTAAATATAAATATACATTTTCAGAAGTCTATGTACTATACATATTACGCTGGGACGCAGGAGGTTAAAAGAATACTAACTGGTTTTCTCAACTTGTTTTCCTTCACGTATTAATGTGCATATAAAAAAATAAAATAAAAAAATAGGATCACGACGTACGGTAGACGTCCTCTCAAATCTCCAGACGCTTAGATCCTTTGATGATGTCTAGTGGTGGTAGTCAGAGGCACGTCCAAACATTATATTTGGCACATGCCCACATTTTGCAGTAGTTAGCATTACATACGTGACAGGTGGGCTTGCACCCATCGCCGCTTATAAGAATACTAACTGGTTTCCTCTCGATGTTTTCCCTCACCGTTTTGAGCACGTGTTTTTGATGCGCATATAAATTTATCCATTGATGCACGCCGGGATTCTAACCAACGACCTTCAGATTGAAAGTCGAGGTACCTCCCACTTGGCCAACACGGCTTTTAAAACGGCATATAAATGAATCCTATTTAATTTTCCAAATACACAAGAAACATTCTAGCTGTCTTTTTCCCGTTGGTACATTGACACAATTACATACATAATAACAAACAGATATTGTTTGGTGCGACGTTTTCAATTTCCGTTCACTGAAATATTTATGGAAATACATTTTCAAAATTCACGACTGTACAGAATCGTATAAATTATTTTCGCAAGTTAAATTACACTTAAAGCTGAAATTTGTAAGTTTCACAAGTTAAATTAACCCGAAAGCCGTCGTTCGTTTTCATTTATTTATTTTATTCACAAAAATAATTAAATGTTAATCCTTGTGATGATTAAAAAAACAGTGCCTACCCTTAATAATGTAATGTACCTAAATGTTATAGGATCACGACTGTAATCCCCAAGTATGATAGATATACTCTTAGATCTCCAAACGCTCAGATCCTTGAAAACCTTAAAGTGGGTAGTCAAAGGCACGTCCAAACATTACATTTGGCATATGCTCTTAGCAGTAGAAAAAAGGCCAGGTCAAGATTACTCTAAATGAGGAATGTCATGAGAGTGAATGAAGCAAAAGAAGTGTCAGGATAGTAGCAAGTGGAAATCCGTGGTCTCTGCCTACCCCTCTGGGAAACAGGCGTGATTTCATGTATGTATTTAAGTATCATTATGGTATTTACAAAAAAAAAAGTATATAATTTGTATTTTTTCAGTTATCTAGTTCCCATAGCCACGCTTTGCTTAGTTTGGGGCTAGATGGCGTGTCACAATGTCCACCAATCATCATTTTCTTCTCCTTTTCCCACTTAATGTGGGACAAACATGTTGCGAAGAGAATTTAGCTGCCGTCAACCCTCTTTATTTTATTAGGGTTGTGTCTGTCCGTCTGTCCGTCTGTCCGTCACAGGGCTGTTTCTCATGAACCGTGAAAGCTAGACAATTGAAATTTTCACAGATGATGTATTTCTGTTGTCGCTATAACAACAAATATTAAAAACATAATAAAATAAATATCTAAGAGGGGCTCCCATAAAACAAACGCGTTCTTTTGCCGATTTTTATAGATAATGGTACGAAGCCCTTCGTGCGCGATTCCGACTCGCACTTGGCCGGTTTTTTAGTTACTCGTAATAAATCCCCGTTGACTAAACACAGCTTAAAAGATCACTTAGTTAAGTGACAAAACTTATGCGATGTCATTTAGTTACTTGGAGTTATTGGGGATTAGGTCTTAAATAATTAATTGGGGTGATTTAAACGGCCTAACTGGATTATGTATTCGAGTTCGTCTTGGCTCTAAGATTTCTCAATCTCTATAGATTTTAGTAGGAAATAAAATAAACTAGCAGTCCACCCGAAAATGCACGGGTGAGACTTAATTTTTTCAAAATGTTTAATGGTTATTCTGCTATTCGGGGGGAAGACAAATCGGTCCGGCCGTTTTTGACTTATAAATGTTGTAACTAACACGATTTTGTTTTATATCTATATAGATAAAAATGAATGTTTATGTATGACCTTTATAGAATTGTAAACTATGCATTTGATCATGTGATGATCTTTAGCAAAGTTGTTGTGCATCAGCCCACGAAGGTTTCTGAGTTGGTGGTATAGCAACGCGCGCTGAGTACAGCTAGATATAAAGAACTAGCCGACCCGTGACAGACTTTGTCCTGCCCAAATTCAATAAACGCATAGAAAAAACATAAAATAAATTACGAATTTTGGTAGAATGCGTATCATTCGGTAGTCAATTTGATGTCAGATTTTTTTGACAAAATTTCCAATACCGACCTTTGTAGGATTCAACCTTTTTGGTAGAATGCGTTGCTATGACAACTTAATGTTTTCGGTCTGAGATGTCTAATTTTTTGCTCATTAGCGCCATCTATACCAAAATCCTCCTTTTTGCATTATTTTATCATTTAGGGGTTGTTTCTCGGATTATAAGTTCCTCCTTTATTCATACTGTTTTTTAGGGTTCCGTACCCAAAGGGTAAAAACGGGACCCTATTACTAAGACTTCGCTGTCCGTCTGTCTGTCTGTCACAGGGCTGTATCTCATGAACCGTGATAGCTAGACAGTTGAAATTTTCACAGATTATGTATTTCTGTTGCTGCTCTAACAACAAATACTAAAAACAGAATTAAATTAATATTTAAGGGGGCTCCCATACAACAAACATGATTTTTTTGCCGTTTTTATAGATAATGGTACGGAACCCATCGTGCGCGAGTCCGACTCGCACTTGGCCGGTTTTTTATCTACATACTACATCAAATTCCATCTTAATCCGCTTTGATTAAGATCACGACATCACACTTACGTCATAAATTCATAAAATCGGGTGTTTGTTTGTTATTGATTTCGGTCAAATTTGTTATATAGATCGAATGAAACCTGATCAGAATCATAGCGTACTTTAATCATCACACGAGTGAAGTCACGTGCGAACATAAACAGCTAGATAACTACAAATCAAACTATAATCCGTAACCCATCCATTAATCTTACAACCACATATTAATTTAATTAGGTTATTACGTTGAACTAATTATTTAGGTACATAAAGGTTGATACATAATGTATGTACATACTGAACATAAGGTTGGAACGCTGTAACTCTGGCAACACATTTTGCACTTGTTCCCTATTGGAAGCTCATTACGAGCTGTTTGTACAAAGAAATGGCCCGGAGGTTTGTGTCTTTAATTTATTAGCGGAAAGCGATCAAGTTAGGTACGTATTATAAGTACCTACTTATGTATTCACAAAAGATTTTACAAGTACGAATAGGTATGGATGAACAAAAAGATATATAGGTATATTAAATATCTGGTTCCCATAGCTTTGCTCAGTTTGGGGCTAGGTTTCGCTATGAAATGTTCACCAATCTTGCTAATATTATGAATACAAAAGTTACGTTTTTTTAACTTAGAAATCATTATTCGTATAGAATAACTACGACGTCACCAGCAGGGCTATTTTGTAAAAACATGATTAATATGTTATGATGTTGAATGCAATACCTAATGTTAGAGAATACCTAATCTGTACACTTGTTATAGTAACTATTCACTGTTTATGCACCTATACTTACGCTTCTGCGTAGGTAATGTATTGGAAGCGTAGGTTTACGTGCCTAAACAGCATAACAATATTGGTGTGAATATTATATTAATATTAACATGATAATCATGTTTTTACAAAATAGCCCCACTGGTGATGCCACGCCAACTGGTCACCAACACGCCGTTGGTGAAAGCTGCTGTAATTAATTTCATAATGCTAAGTATTTTCCGCTTTCTCTCAAACCTTGGACCGCATACAGACGACGTCGCGTTGTAATCCACAAGGACTTGTCTTGGGCACGGCGCTACACAGCTTAATAATGAAATTAGTAAAGCACGCTCCGCTACGTTAGTGGAAACTGACCCTAACGCTATTCAAACAATCTATCTATATCTATCTATACATATAATAAAGCTGTAGAAGAGTTCAATTCTGTACATATATACATACTAGCGACCCGCCCCGGCTTCGCACGGGTAGCATGTTATTATACATATAAACCTTCCTCCTGAATCACTCTATCTATTAAAAAAAACCGCATCAAAATCCGTTGTGTAGTTTTAAAGATATAAGCAAACATACATACATACATACATACAGACGCGGGAAGCGGAAAGCGACTTTGCTTTATACTATGTAGTGATAATAAAGCTGTAGAAGAGTTCAATTCTGTACATTGAATAAAAACGAAAAAAAATACTCCTAGGAGACTTCATACAAGTAACACAAGCCAAAAAAAAACATTTGGAAATTTTTGTCTGTCTGTCAGTCTGTCTGTCTGTCTGTCTGTTGTCAGGCTTGCACGCAAAAACTACTGAACGGATTTTGATGAAACTTTTTTTGTTATATAGCTATTAGTCCTAGGCAACTTATAGACTATAATTTTGGAAGATCGGAATACCAGATGTGGAACTATAGCGGTCTGGGTTTGGGTAATCTATAAGAGATATTAATATACTGCTTTAAGCAAAGTTGGTCAACATGCTGTCGACAATCAAAAGAAAAGGAATAAAATTAAACCGGCCAAGTGCGAGTCGGACTCGCGCACGAAGTGTTCCGTACCATTATCTTTAAAAAACGGCAAAAAAACACGTTTGTTGTATGGGAGCCCCACTTAAATATTTATTTTATTCTGTTTTTAGTATTTGTTATTATAGCGGCAACAGAAATACATCATTTATGAAAATATCAGCTGTCTAGCTATCACGGTTCATGAGATACAGCTCTGTGACAGACAGACGGACAGACGGACAGCGAAGTCTTAGTAATAGGGTCCCGTTTTTACCCTTTGGGTACGGCACCCTAAAAAAGTATTACGAATTATACATTAATTCATAAAAAAACTCAACAGATAGCAGCACATGTGTACCTACCTAACTACTACTAACCTACCTATATAATAATAGGAGTAAACATTCTTTATATTTGTGTAGGCTTGCTACACCATTATAGGTTATTTTTGTTGGTATACTAATATTATAAAGAGGAAAGCTTTGATTTTTTGTTGTCTGTGTTGTTTGTTTTATGTTTGTAATGGATAAACTCATTTTTTTTTGCATTTTTCGCGTGTGCTGCAAAAACTATTGATAGTACATAAACAAATAATGATACATTATTGATTGTCCTCATTATTGCGCATAAGAAAGTCTGCGAGGAGGTATATTATCTAAATATTACGATAGTTAGATATAATAACCGTTTTTGTTTCTATCCATATCATGATATTACTTATCCAACTTAACTAATTAGCAATTAAGGCTATAAATTTAGGAGTAAACCACTTTTTGAGTTGTTCAAATCGGTCGATTCGTTTTGAAGTTATGATGAGTAAAACAAAATGAAAACTGTAGCGATATTCCTATCGTCCTGTTAGGATACTCGAGCCTGTAAAATTACTGTACTCGACACAGAATCTGTGCCGGACACATTTAATTTTGTTACAATCTTCAAAACTCGCCAGGGGCCATGGGAAATCTTCAAAATATATTTGTACGTTTCTTTCAGCTTCAACATTTACGCTTTCACTTTCTTCAGACTTTTACCTTATTCTGAAGGGATCCGAGTAACTAAGAGTTTTAATGAGTCCAGTAACAGCTTATTAAAATGTTAGGGGGAGATTCGTATAATTGGCCCAGGAATTAAATTAGCCGTTTCGCCGTACTTGGCCCGTTTTCCTCATTTGATTTCGCAGTTATTTTTTATCATCTTCTGAACGGAAACTTGGAAGGCAAAGGGCCTATTTAATTTATGAACGAAATTTCTCTTTGTGTTTTAATGTGTGAATAATGCCTCTCGTTTTCATAACTTGATGGATGAGGTGACTTACTTTGAAGTATTATGAGTACAAATATTTGAAGTGAGAATTTAATATCTATAACTCGCTATGCTGTGATTGGTTATGAATTCAATCTTGATTCTTGATTATTATGGGTCCTTTTTGCAAACCATGCTGTCCTAGCAGCCTCACGCCTCGTCAGTTACTAACGACCTTAGATAATATTGTAATTAAATATCGGATCAGCATTGGATATCATAGATAGACAAAAATTTCCGAAGGAATTCTAGGGCCGTGGTTGATAGATCAAGTCAGTCAGTCAGTAAAGCAATTGTTTTATATATTTAGAAGATTTTACAGGAAATTTTGTTCCAGCTAAAATGGCTCCTAGATTCATCTGTAATAACATTTGTCCCTTGAGACTGTTATCAGAGCATGGCTCTGCATTGTACGCCTTCGTAATCATCCCTCGAGAAGTTGAGATATAGGAAGGGTTAGGCATGAAAATACAGCCAATATTCAGCAGATTTCACTGAAAATTTCAGCTTTGTTTAAAATTCAGCAAGCAGAGTTTGAAGCCTTTGCAAATTTAATGAAGAGTTCCGGTTTGGTAAATGTTTACTTTTAAAATTTCTACTCAAAACTATCCTCTATTGTTTGACGATTGTACGGATTTACTAATGAAAGTTATAGGCAAATTTTTGATACCTTAGGTTACATTTTTTCAACTTTCGTGAGGATGACTAACTTTTTTGAAAATAAAATATGCCTATGTTACTCTCTGATAATGTAGCTTTAGTAGTTTTTAGAGTTCCGTACCCAAAGGGTAAAAACGGGACCCTATTACTAAGACTTCGCTGTCCGTCTGTCACCAGGCTGTATCTCATGAACCGTGATAGCTTGACAGTTGAAATTTTCACAGATTATGTATTTCTGTTGCCGCTTTATCAACAAATACTAAAAACAGAATAAAATAAATATTTAATTGGGGTTTCCATACAACAAACGTGTTTTTTTCCCATTTTTTATAGATAATTGTACGAACCCTCCGTGCGCGAGTCCGACTCGCACTTGACCGGTTTTAATAATTAATCGATTATTAACAAAAATCTAATTTTTACTTCTTTATAATATAGTAGTGTAGATGGTGGTCTAGATAACGAGCGGTATCGGTAAGATAGCAAATTCGTGTTTTATGTTTCGCAAGTTTATATTGGCAATTATTATTGTCCGAAATATTATTGTGATTTCCCCTACCTGTCGGAAAAACCGTTTTTATTCCCAAAAGAAATAAATTCCCTCAAACAATAGCCCGACAACAGTAATAATAACAAAATTAATAACTACTCACTAGTGCGTGCCGCGTGTTACATAATACTAATTCTAGGTGATTCCCACGTACTTCTTATACCTTCAATATGTTATTCTCGAGTAATATTGTATCTTAAGGACCTTTGTATTATTTATAAGTATTTAACTTTCAAAACCCTTAAAAATGCTTTTAGTTCACATGACCATTTTTTGTTTAAATAAGTTGCACTACGATAAGTGGTTTGTAGTTCTGTGAACAATTTATAATCTTATGGACCTTTTTGGTACTTGACTTAACCTGCAAACCATTACGTTATACAATTTATTAATCTTAAGGACCTTTTTGGTACTTGACTTAACCTGCAAACCATTACGTGATTCTCAAGTAGTATTGTATCTTAAGGACCTTTGTATTCTTTATAGGTACTTAACTTTCAAAACTGTTTAAGTTCTTACAATACTTTTGTTTAAATAAATTATTAGGATAAGTGGCTCAGTTGTCTACAACTGATAGTTTATGGATACTTTACATTCCCGACCATGTAAATCCCCAACATATGTCTAAATATTCCCACACCTTTCTTAGTATAAATAAGTGGCATTAGAATAAGCAAGTCACTTCACTTCCAACATCCAAATTCGACACATCTCATTGTACTAAGTTCGTAATACTAAGTTCTAAATCTAGTAAAAGTGTAAATACTAAGTTCTAAATCTAATAAAGTATTTTAAAAGTAAATTGTGCTAATTACTACATAACATTTTGGCGCAGCCGGTAGGAATGCAAAAATCGCGAATAAAAGTCGGAGATAACGTTTCTACGGTTTAACTAAACAAAAGACTAACAGTGAAACGGTGCCTACAGGGTTTTAATCTTCTCCGCCGAACCAACGATGTGCATCCGCAAAACATTTATTGTGTTACTGTGGTAAGTGGCTCATTCTTATATGCTCCTTTGTTCTATTTCCTAATCCTACAACATTCATCTCGATTCCTTTAATTATTCGATCATCGATTCATTATGTCCATCGACTCTAAAACAACTGAAGCGGAATCCGCTACAATGGATATAGACTTCAGAATGCTTTTGCAACTTATTCCTGAATTCGACACCCTCAAACCTACTCAAGAAGTTTATCGATTCATTAGATCGTGTGACTCAGCTTTTGAATTAGCATCAAAATCTCAAATTAAGATACTTTTAACATACGCATTAAACAAAATCACGGGACCAGGGTCGTCAGACGTCCACACGAAGCGGTTTCAGACATGGCCCGATTTAAAATGTTTTTTAATTCAAAAGTACTCGCATACAAAGACGCTGGGACACTTACAACTAGAGTTACAATCTCTTTTTCAAAAACCCAGTGAATCCATCACCGATTATTTTCATAGGGTCGATATGTGTAGGAGCAAACTCGTAGAAAAATTATCCACTGAAACGAAAGACAATACATTGGAAGGCCGCGTGGCCACCACCGAAGAAATGGCACTAAACGTATTTATTAACGGGTTAAACTCAGATATAGGTATAATGCTTAGGGTTCACACTATATCTAACCTCACCGACGCAGGAAACTTGGCTATTCAAGAAGAAAAAATTAGAAACATGAACAACGCTAGACAAATTCTATATAAGAAAAGCGTCCCAAACCCAACAAACAACTTCCGCACAGATAATAGCATGCGTACGAACGAAATTAGACAGACACAAAACAGGAATAGCATCCCACAGCAATCACAGAGCCATACTAAAGTTTGCAACTATTGCAAATATCCGGGACACTTAATCTCGGAGTGCCGTAAACGCGCTTATAACAACAACCTAAGACAAAATCTTAACTCTGTTCAACAAACGTCTCAACAACGGCCTGCGGCCCCTGCTAGAGTAAATAATTTAAACTCTCAAGCGGCCGGAGAGATGGGCACTACTCCGGAAACCGCTTCGATTTGCTACTCCAATGCCCGGACACTGATGTCAAGCCCCAATTCGAACCAGAACATGGATATCGAGGCGGAGGCACTCCAACTAGGATGGTAAAACCTAAACCAACCCTAGATAGTAATCTTAGGAATCATGGGTTGCCTCATTCAGTCCATCGGGGACAGGCACCCGTGCTTCAGCTCAACAAGAATCGCATAATGGCACCACAAAATAGACCAGTCTATCGGAGACAATTTTGTGATGCCAGCACTCAAACTGAAATCCTAAATCTGACTCAATCAAATACTAACTCCCAAATCAATACTAGTCCAAATTCTATTTCTACCAAATCTGATGCAAAATCCAAATCAAACTCTGAATCAAAATCGACTCAATCAAATACTAACTCCCAAATCAATACTAATTCAAATTCTATTTCTACCAAATCTGATGCAAAATCCAAATCAAACTCTGAATCAAAATCGACTCAATCAAATACTAACTCCCAAATCAATACTAATTCAAATTCCATTTCTACCAAATCTAAATCAAACTCTAAATCAAAACCTAAATCAAAATCGAAATCAAACCCTCAATCAAAATATACCAAACCCGCTGTACCTATTACTATTTCCTCACTTAACGTACCTCCAGAAAATCTTCTACATTGCCAATTCCATATCGAAGGAAACCCAGTCACGCTACTCGTTGATACAGGAGCCTCTATTTCGGTCATAAATAAAGCGAAAATAGGAATGGCACCTCTAGATGTATCGAACATCGTATCAATCGTAGGTATCTCGGGTAACCAATCCTCAATTCAAAGTTTTGGAACGGCTCAAATATCACTAGACAATTTTCCTAAATTCAAATTCCATGTAGCTAACCTCAACATTCAAGTCGACGGTATCATAGGTAACGATTTCATGTCAAAATTCAACGTTAACATCTATGTCCAATCAAAATCCATGAGAATCCATGATCGCTCTTACAAACTCTTCTATGTCGGCGAAAAAGGATTAGCCAATAATAAAAACGAACAGTTCGTGGGTCAACGCTCAGAAACCGTTATCACATGTTTTACTAATGATATTCAAGACGGATACGCTGTAATCAACAAACAACAAATTCAAAGCGATATCTCCATTCCTAACGCGTTAGTCGCAGTCAAAAACCACAAATTCTTAATCACTTGCGTAAATTCTAGTAACGAAGACAAAATTATTTCTATTCCCATAGTTCAAGCGACTCCATTATTATCAAACGACGATAAGTCATTAAACAATCTCAAATTCCCAGTAAATCTATCAAAAACGATTAACAGTAACGGCACTAGTAACAGACTTATACGGCAAGACCATTTGAACGCCGAAGAGAAAGACTCTCTCGACAAAATCATCTACGAATTTTCAGATATATTTTATTATGAAGGCGAAACTTTGACATTCACAAACCACACTAAACATTCGATCCCTACAACTTCAGAGATACCGATTCATACGAAAACCTACAGGTTCCCTTTCGTTCATCAACAAGAAGTCAAAACTCAAGTTCAGAAAATGCTAGATCAAAACATAATTCGACCTAGCACCTCCCCTTGGAGTAGTCCTATCTGGGTAGTACCAAAGAAATTGGATGCCTCAGAGAAACAAAAGTGGCGTGTAGTTATCGACTATCGTAAACTCAACGACATAACAGTAGGAGACAGCTATCCCTTACCCAATATTTCCGATATTTTAGATAAACTAGGTCACTCAATCTATTTCACGACAATAGATCTAGCCTCAGGATTCCACCAAATAGAGATGGACCCTAAAGATGTCCCTAAAACAGCTTTCAATACACCTTACGGTCATTACGAGTACCTTAGAATGCCTTTTGGCCTTAAAAACGGACCAGCCACGTTCCAACGTGCCATGGACAGTGTCCTCCATGGATTGCAAGGTGAACGCTGTTTCGTCTACCTTGACGACATCGTTGTTTTCGCATCTAGTCTTCAAGAACATGAACAAAAACTCACTGAAGTCTTTAATCGCCTTAGAGAACATGGTTTAAAAATCCAGCCAGATAAATGCGAATTCATGAGAAAAGAAGTAGCTTACCTAGGTCACATAATCTCTAACGAAGGTGTAAAACCGAATCCTGACAAGGTAAAAGCTGTTAAGGAATTTCCAGTCCCAAAATCCTGTAAAGACATAAAATCATTCCTAGGACTTGCTGGTTACTACCGCAGGTTCATTCCGAATTTTAGCAAACTCACGAAAGCTATGACAAGCCTTCTTAAAAAAGATGTCCCATTCGTTTGGAGTGAAGAACAACAACGCGCATTCGATAGTTGTAAGGACATCCTTACAACGACACCTATTTTACAATATCCCGATTTCAACAGAGAATTCAATTTAACGACTGATGCTTCAAAATACGCGATAGGTGCAATTCTTTCACAAGGAGAAGTCAGCAAAGACTTGCCAATTGCATATGCTTCACGTACACTAAATAAAGCCGAGTCTAATTATTCTACTATAGAACGCGAATTATTAGCCATAGTGTGGGCAGTAAAGCATTTTCGACCTTACCTTTTTGGTCGAAGGTTTAAGATACTCACGGACCATAAACCTCTAGTTTGGCTTATGAACATCAAAGACCCAGGTAGCCGCCTAGTTCGTTGGAGATTAAAACTCGAAGAGTACGACTACGAGATAGTATATAAATCGGGTAAAACCAACACTAATGCAGACGCTCTTTCCCGCCCTCCGGTTATGAACTCTAACATCATTGACTTAACAAACTCGACTCCAAATTCTCCATCAGAGGAGTATCTCCAACTCAATTATGAACATTATGCAGCCTTAGATATAAGAGAACGCAATTGTTTTGAATCCTCTAAAGTCAAGTTCTCACCTGACCGATTATTAGATCCCAGACATAAAAATGTCTTTATTCCCACATCTTGCAAACTCTCAGATCAAAACGAAATATTCAACGAAGCTTTAAGCTTGTGCTCCGGTGTAGAGCACTATGTAGCAAAAATCAAAAACCTTTATGGCACGGATATCCTAATTTCAAATGAAAAACAAAATCTTATATTTTGCTGTACTAGGCCAAATCACTTCGACCCATGGGATGCTGAAAGCTATTTCAAAGCTCTGCTTTCCTGTCTTCAACAACATACTATCTCCCAACTTTTTGTCCCAGATCTTAAAAATGACCACACCTGTAAACTAGTCAATAATGAACAAATTCATATCTCAACATACTTGGCTGAAAACTATGATTGCGAAATCACAATTTGCGAAAATAAAGTTAAGTATCCAAAGTCAGAAGATATCCCTGATATCCTGAAAACCTATCACGATGAACCTCTATCAGGACATCGTGGTGTAGTCGAAACTACCAGGAAAATTAGAAACGAATTCTTTTGGAAAGGGATGACCAATGACATAAAAACTTACGTCGAATCTTGCGTTATCTGCCAACGTAATAAAATACAAAGAAAATCTTTTCAAGCTCCCATGGTCATAACCTCCCAATCAACCGAATCTTTCGAACGCGTTTCAATGGACTTAGTCTCTTACTCGGACATCAGTGAAGGCAATAACAAATATGTTTTAACTCTCCAAGACGATCTTACGAGATATGTACAAGCATACCCGATCCCAGACAAAGAAGCGGTAACTGTAGCACGGCAATTGCTTAACTTTTGCCAACACTACGGAGTACCAAAGAGATTCCATTCAGATCAAGGCACCGAATTTACGAATAATGTAATAAAACAACTGATGAAATTCTTCGGCTCTAATCACACTTTCAATACAACTTACCATCCTCAAACTAACGGTGCCCTCGAACGATTTCACGCAACTCTACGAGATCACATTCGCATGTACCATAATCGACGGTTAAAGAATTGGGATCAAATCATTCCATTCGCAATCATGTGTCATAACACCTCGATTAATAGCTCCACGGGTTATACGCCGCATGAACTTCTTTTCGGATACAAACCGCGTCCATTCTATTCCATTAAGCCAATTTCTGATTACACTGCATGCGATTATTTAAAAGACCTTAATGAACGTCTAAACGCATCTCGTGAAACTGCACTCAAAAACATCGAAAACATGAAAGAAAAAGCAAAAGAGCGCTACGATAGCAAAATTAGAAATACTATCGAATATAAAATAGGTGATAAGGTAATGTTAAGGGTCCCTAACCCAAATAATTTAGATTCTAAGTGGGAAGGTCCGTGCGAAATAATACGTGTAGGCTTCAACGAAAACTATTTAATTAAGAAAGCAGGCAAAAATCAATTAGTGCATGCCAATCGCCTACGGCCTTATGTCCACTAAGTTAAGTATAGGTATATAATAAAATTAGGTTTAAATTTATATTAGAACTCTTCTATTTTCCTAACTCGTCAATTACTTCTATTCCAGCGTAACCACGAAAATCGTTGCTCAAATGATAATATCCGATTCCCTTACCTCACATGCTGGTATTTTTTATGACAAAGAAGGACAAATTTCAATATCTGATGGATCATGGAAGCTTATCGTCTATAAAGACATAAAACCACTATTCATATCTTTCGAATCCCTAACTCGCCTTTCCAACAACTTCCAAGCGACATCAGCTCAATATCAATTTCTTCCTAACGTTCAATCGACCAAATCTTACCTTAACGTAAATCTAAATAAAATCGAATCAAAACTAGCTGAACTCAACATGTACTTAGGAAAGAACTTTCGTGTTAAAAGAGAACTCTTAGACGACTTTGGTTCTGTTCTTAAGTGGCTTATAGGTACACCTGATGCAAAAGATGCAAAACGCTACGACGAATGCATCGATAAACTTGAACGAAATGAGTTGGATCTAAGCAATCTCATGCAAAAACAGTTGCAAATTACATCTTCTACTGTAAGAAATTTTAATGAAACAATCTTTAAAATTACCTTTGACGAACAAGTAATTAATGAAAACATTAATCGTCTCAACTCCTACCTCAACAAGACAGATACTCTTATCTTCGACATCAAAGTAAACGAAGATATCTCTACTATTTCTTTGCAAATCCTAGAGCTTGTTACAAGCCTAGAAAACGAAATTGACGATTGTCTAGCTAGTATTCTTTTTGCTAAATGTAATATAGTTCATCCTTCAATCATAAGCTCTAAAAAGTTGTTCAATGAGCTTCTTAAATCGAATAAAATTAGAACAAACAGAAGGCTAGTCACTTCGGTCACTACTAATAACTTACATACTTTACTAGATTCTTCCTTCTTGACAGCCTATGTTTATTCGAATCGATTAATCTATATTCTAGAATTTCCTCTCGTCATGAATGATCCTTTAATCTTGTATCATACCTATTCTATTCCAATACAACATCCTAACTCCTCATACTATTCCACAATCATTCCTGAGCATATATACCTGGCTACTAATCCAAGTGGGCAATATTATGTTTCGACGAGTTCACTAGACAACTGCATCACCTTCGCTATGAGAAACAGAGTCTGCAAAGATCTTGTGGTCTACGACTCAGCGGAGCGTCCCATCTGCGAGCTACAACTACTTCTTAGCAAGAAAACTACTATTCCTGAAACCTGCACGGCGACAACATTTCCTGCGGAAATCCAGACGTTTCAACCATTGCATCACAACAGATGGCTCTACATCTTGACCACCGAAACCAGCTGCGTTCTACACTGCGACAATGAAGTTTCAAATCATAAGCTTCAAGGATCAGGCATTGTAACACTATCACAAGGGTGTACGCTTCACACAGGCTACAGCACACTTTCGGCATATCAATCAATGGAAGAAAACGCGACGAGTCCCATTATAATTCCCGACATAAGGACGGATGATTGCTTTGAGATAACAAAGAACATTGAAGCACCACCACATCTTCTTCCCATCAAGATCAACGACATGCCCTTGGATTCGCTTAACAAAATCAAGACTCACCTCGATAAATACTCAGACGAATTGAAGAAGATCCAAGCTAATTCTAAGTCACAATCGTTCCTAGATAGAAACAACTCTACCTTCATGTGGTTCTATTTTACGATAGGCATCATACTCCCTTCTTATTTTCTTATCAAACTCTGCAAACGATGTCCAATCGGTTTCAATCAAACAAGACGATCATCGGACGGAAGAGGATACGTTCAAATATTCAACAACTGCTTCGACAACTCCCGAAGAGAGCGCAGCACACATATCGCCATCCCGCTTAGAAATATACATCAGACGTCTTCCCGCGTAACAGACGACGAAGAAATCAACACTGAAAACCCTCTAACATCACCTCATTCCCAAAGATTAGGCACTAACGCCCAATCTTTATTCTAAGAGGGGAGATGTTACATAATACTAATTCTAGGTGATTCCCACGTACTTCTTATACCTTCAATATGTTATTCTCGAGTAATATTGTATCTTAAGGACCTTTGTATTATTTATAAGTATTTAACTTTCAAAACCCTTAAAAATGCTTTTAGTTCACATGACCATTTTTTGTTTAAATAAGTTGCACTACGATAAGTGGTTTGTAGTTCTGTGAACAATTTATAATCTTATGGACCTTTTTGGTACTTGACTTAACCTGCAAACCATTACGTTATACAATTTATTAATCTTAAGGACCTTTTTGGTACTTGACTTAACCTGCAAACCATTACGTGATTCTCAAGTAGTATTGTATCTTAAGGACCTTTGTATTCTTTATAGGTACTTAACTTTCAAAACTGTTTAAGTTCTTACAATACTTTTGTTTAAATAAATTATTAGGATAAGTGGCTCAGTTGTCTACAACTGATAGTTTATGGATACTTTACATTCCCGACCATGTAAATCCCCAACATATGTCTAAATATTCCCACACCTTTCTTAGTATAAATAAGTGGCATTAGAATAAGCAAGTCACTTCACTTCCAACATCCAAATTCGACACATCTCATTGTACTAAGTTCGTAATACTAAGTTCTAAATCTAGTAAAAGTGTAAATACTAAGTTCTAAATCTAATAAAGTATTTTAAAAGTAAATTGTGCTAATTACTACATAACACGCGTCATTTGATATAGCGGTGTCGAGTGGCGAAAAGAATTGCTTTTTGGAAAGATCTTTGGCTATTTGGAACACGTAGGTACTGGTAGAAACTACTGTACAAAAAAATCTCAATTTTAGGCTGAATTTTCTTTTTCTAATTACATTTTATGCTCTTCAGAAAGTCATTACGCTTCCAATACAATACCTACGCAGAAGCGTAGGTATAGGTGCATAAACTGTGCATAGTTACTATGAAAAGTGTACAGACAGATTAGGTATTCTCTAACATTAGGTTATTGCATTCAATATCATAACATGATAATCATGTTTTTACAAAATAGCCCTGCAGGTATGCGGATGAGTACCACATTATAGGCAAGCCAAGAACGAACGATATGTTATATACCTACTTTCAAAATAAATAAATCTAGATACTGAAGCAGTTGACTCGTATTAAATGTTCCCGCAAGCAACACCACAGAAGCAAGCAACAGTGGAGTCTTTTTTAACCGAAACACTGTAATTTAATTAAATGTACTCGTAGTACAGACAATGCCACGTTAGCAAACAACGCCTGATAAAGGAAACAACTTTTGCTCTGCCCTGTACGTCACGCCTACCCCATTTGAACCTTAATGCCTCGCTATTAAGGTTAAAAGTCACTCAGCTGCTCTTCAAACGAGGATTCTACAGCATGCTTGATTACGTTTTACCATTGTGGACGTTATGTGTACTGTTTTAAAGGTGAGAACGGCGTGCGTTGTTTTTAAGCACAGATGAATGGAAAAAGCTTTGGATAATAAAGAAATAAAAGGCGTTTCGGTTCATTGGGGGTTTCGTTTACACTTTGTAGAGTTCGTAACAGTTGCAGAAGGTATTAAATATAGAGCCTCAAGTAGTTTATTATCGACAGTACTAAAGATTTTCTTGCAATATTTTTGCAATAGCTCTTTGGTGTTTTTTTTTAGCAGCGAATATTTTTTCATTTTTCATTTTCAATCTAAGTACCATGATTGGTTTTAGGGTTCTGTACCCAAAGGGTAAAAACGGAACCCTATTACTAAGACTTCGCTGTCCATCTGTCTGTCTGTCTGTCTGTCCGTCCGTCTGTCTGTCACAGGGCTGTATCTCATGAACCGTGATAGCTAGACAGTTGAGATTTTCACAGATGATGTATATCTGTTGCCGCTATAACAACAAATACTAAAAACAGAATAAAACAACAAATGTGTTTTTTTGCCAATTTTTATAGATAATGGTATGGAACCCTGCGTGCGCAAGTCCGACTCACACTTGGCCTATTTTTTTTATTTAAAGAAATTGCAATTTGTTGCGTTATTTTCAATCAGGCAATTATCGTTCGAAAATCCAAGCAAAGTTGAAATAATTTTTCATTCTCCTGCCCGACAGGGCTATTTTGTGAAAACATGATTTTCATGTTATGATGTTGAATGCAATACCTAATTTTAGAGAAAACCTAATCTGTACACTTTACATAGTAACTATTCACTGTTTATGCACCTATACCAACGCTTCTGCGTAGGTATTGTATTGGAAGCTTATGTATAGGTGCCTAAACAGCATAAAAAACGTAGTTGGTATGAATATCATAAAACATAATAATCATGTTTTTACAAAATAGCCCCACTGGTCCCACAGATTACAGACGTCCACAGAATCCTATTTTTTTCTTCCATTTTAATAATTTTGATTTTCTCTAATTTCCACCATTTTCACCAATGGCAACAGTAAATTTACATGCTGGCGAACAGTAGGTACCTTTAATGGTATCAGACCAGTGAGAAATGGGCTAATTTTTCATTCCGCCCATTCGCTTCCACCGGATGAGTGCGGATACTCAAGTTTGACCCAGTTCCCTCCCTATCACAGACATTTACAAGTTTAGAAACGAGTTTTTGCCATTTTCGCAACTGTCAAAACAATCGCGGATTAATGTTACAGTGGTTACTTTTTGGATTTAAAACTTTGAAATGTAGCTTTTGATAAACTTTTATTTATGGAAAGAGTATAGCGAATAATATCATTTCAGAAATAGTTGAGCTATCTAAAGATCTCGACTGTACTCCCCGAGTACGGTAGATATTCTCTAAGAGTTTCAGGCGATCAGATCTTTGAAGATGTCTGAAAGAAAATAAGAATAAGAAGAGATATTTTCTAGACAGTTGACATTTTCACAGATGATAATAATATATTTCTGTTGCTGCTCTAACAACAAATATTAAAAACAGAATAAAATAAATATTCAAGGGGGGCTCCCATACAACAAATGTTTTTTTGCCGTTTTTATAGATAATGGTACGGAACCCTTCGTGCGTGAGTCAGACTCGCACTTGGCCGGTTTTTTATTCAGTTGTCCGACTGGACTATAGATCGAAGACTTCAGCTAAATCTGAATCAGAGGCACACTCCGAGGAGTTGGCCTATCAATGGTTGAAATGATAATGATGTTTAAGCTCAAGGTTGTGAATCCTCGCCCGGAATAGAAATGTTTGAACTCTTTGTATTTGAATCTGCTTTTATTTTGTAAAAGCTTTGCAAAAGCGATGGAATTGTATAAACGGATGTTTGTATTTAATTGGGATACATTAACCTAATTGAGGTTTGGATTAACAGCATTAAACAGATAGCGAAATGGAACTAAAATTATAACGGTTTTTAGGGTTCCGTACCCAAAGGGTAAAAACGGGACCCTATTACTTAGACTTCGCTGTCCGTCTGTCCGTCAGTTCGTCTGTCTGTCACGGGTATGTATCTCATGAACCGTGATAACTGTTGAAATTTTCACAGATGATGTATTTCTGTTGTTGCTACAACAACAAATAAAAAAAACAGAATAAAATAAATATTTAAGTGGGGCTCCCATACAACAAACGTGTTTTTTTGCCGTTTTTAATAGATAATGGTACGGAACCCTTCGTGCGCGAGACCGAATCGCACTTGGCCGTTTTTTTTTCAAATGCCGTCGTTAATTATTATGATTATCATATAAATATGCTTTGCAAATCAATAACAGTATAGGGCCTAGACTATTACCTTGGTACTCGTAGGTATACTAAAAAATTATTCCTCTATTTTTTTAGCGACAATTCGTGTATCTTTTTATACCGAGGATACCGAAATCAAGATCAGCAGGGCTATTTTGTAAAAAACATGAATATCATGTTATGATGTTGAATACAATACCTAATGTTAGAGAATACCTAATCTGTACACTTTTCATAGTAACTATTCACTCTTTATGCACCTATACCTTCGCTTCTGCGTAGGTATTGTATTGGAAGCGTAGGTATAGGTGCTTAAACCGCATAAAAAGCGTAGGTATTATGGTATTCAGTACCATAACATGATAATCATGTTTTTACAAAATAGCCCCACAGTAACTAAGTGTTGTAAGTACTATTAGGCTTATCTTTCATCCTACAGTCACGACAGAAATCCCACGGTGCTAAATGGTGAAATACGAGTATATCACACAAATACAATAGTCAGTGATATTTGCGTGGCGTTGTCTCTATTCTGTACTAATTACCTCAACAATTTGACATCCCAAAGCGCCAGCACTTCAGGCGGTCTGGACGCGCAGAGTGCGAGCCGCGGCCCGCAAGCGTGCAGCCTCACGGGGCCCGCACGGATGGTGTTAGTGGACGGTGATGATATGATGACGGCAGCGAACTCCTTACTGCTGCCGAGGTTGTGTTGGACCTGAGAAGAGAAGATAAGTAAGTAAGGTTTAGGAGTTTGTTATATTCAAGACTTCAAGAGACTTATCCTAATAATATTATAAATGTGAAAGTTTGTGAGTTTGTATGTTTGTTCCTCAATCAGGCCTAAACGACAAAAGGGAGAAATTTGCTGTAGGTACTCGTAGATGTAGATATAATGCCCGAATAAATAATAGACTACTTTAAAATATGAAAAACATCCCCAAAACGATAGAATAACGCAAAAGGGATGATTTCTGTATAGATGGCGCTGCTGTGCAACAAATCTGACATCACAGACTAAAAACATTCAGTCTTTTCTATTCGATTATTGAAACTTGTCAGGACAACGTTTGTCACTGGTAGGCTAGTATTATCACTAGTCACTACATAGTATAAAGCAAAGTCACTTTCCGCTTCCCGCGTCTGTAATCTGTATGTATGTTTGCTTATATCTTTAAAACTACACAACGGATTTTGATGCGGTTTTTTTTAATAGATAGAGTGATTCAGGAGGAAGGTTTATATGTATTAAACCCGTGCGAAGCCGGGGCGGGTCGCTAGTATCAAATAAAATATTGATATGTGTCCATGTGACAAATGTAGGTAATGTTTAGAAGTGCCCCTGACTACCCCTTTTAGACATATTCAAGGATCTGAGCGTCTGAAGATTTGAGAGGATGGGTTGTCTACCGTACTTGGGGATTACAGTCGTTATCTTGTTTCATTGTTTATTATCAAAATATTGAACATTTTATTAACAGTTTTGTTCTTAGACAAGTCAAGTATAGTGCTCGTTAGTAACTGACGAGATGAGGTTTCCACTAATCTATCTATAAAAAAAATGCTTACCTTGACTCTCCACTGGATCAATATTTCCCTGGTATCAAAAGCCAGCACTGGAACCACGTCCTCGCACAGTATCGCTAGGGTATTCGACTCCTTATCCAATGTGAACCCTGACTCGAAGCCGAGGTACTGCTGGAGGGAAAGCGATGCCTTCGTCTGACCGTTCTTATGCCTCTCCTTCAGGTCCTTGTAGAGCTGCAGGTGTACGCAGTCTGGAAAAAAGAAAAATGATATGAAATAGGATTTATTTATTTATTACTAGCTGACCCGTGCCCGCTTCGCTGTGCGTAAGACATTTCTAATACCATCGTTGACTTTTTTGTAGACGTTTTTAAGGTGTACAATACTGTAGTACATTATTTTGATATATCTCGTGGGGTTCAGCCAGCATTTGCAATGTAAAAAAATGTGTTTATTTACGACATCACATTAGAAACCTCTAAAATTATCAGTGTTTCTCTACTATATTATGCATGTATTATACATATAAACCTTCCTCTTGAATCACTCTGTTTATTAAAAAAAACCGCATCAAAATCCGTTGTGTAGTTTTAAAGATATAAGCAAACATACATACAGACATAGAGACGCGGGAAGCGGAAAGCGACTTTGCTTTATACTATGTAGTGAAGACGCACACAACACATTACAACCACTTAGAAATGGGGACCACTTAGAATGGGCTGGGTTGCAACTTCAAACTTTGAACTTCACTATCACTATCACTACATAGTATAAAGCAAAGTCGCTTTCCGCTTCCCGCGTCTGTATGTATGTTTGCTTATATCTTTAAAACTACACAACGGATTTTGATACGGTTTTTTTTAATAGATAGAGTGATTCATGAGGAAGGTTTATATGTATAATAACATGCTTAATATATTAGAGAATCACTAAAAATTTTAAGATTTCAAAGCAGCGCGACTTTTTTTTTTAAATTTTAAATGCTGTAAACGAGTATACAAAGACATTCTGTAATATATTTTGGTATCAACTTTGCACCCGTGCGAAGCCGGAGCGGGTCGATAGTAAACCTTAAATTTAACAACTTAGCTTAACTTAAACTATAAAAAGATGATACTTAGTAAAAAAAATCCCTAAGTACGGTAGACATCCTCTCAGATCTCCAATCGCTGGAAACCTTAAACGTAATGTTTGGACGTGTCTCTAACTACCCCTTAAGACATCAAGAATCTATGCTCCTTGAGAACTGAGAAGATGTCTACTATACTTGGGGATTACAGTCGTGATCCTATTACTATTAGATTTACATTGGAGACATCATGAATGGAAAATACGATGCTGGCTACGTCCTTTTCAATTTAAAAAACATCTAAATAAGCATCAGGGAAATCCGGCAGAGAAAACGCTACACGTTCAAGAATTTAACTTCGACATCCGACAATAGCAACTGTGTCACACTCTGGGGGGTGACCCAATGTTGCCATAGACACTGTCACGTGATCTGTGGTCGAACCTTCGAGCAATCAACATAATGGGTTCGTGAAAAATACCTGGCGAAATACCGGCTTCTGCCGTACCACAAGCACTTAAAGTAATATCAAAACAGTATTACTCGAAATCGACGCTATATGAGTTCGTATTGCGTAAACTTTTGTAACGTGAGTAATAAAAAAAATATAGGTATAGGATTACGACTGTAATCCCCAAGTACGGTAGACATCGCTCAGTTCCTTGAAAATGTCTAAAGGGGTTAATCAGAGGCAGGTTCAGACATTACATTGCCTACATTTGGCAGTAGTTAGCATTCCACACGTGACAGGTTGGATGCCAGTCGCTGCTTATAAGAATACTACTAATAATATTGTTTTGATATTACTTGTGAGCTTGTGGTACGGCCCCTGTGCATAGGTGACACCTCGTAAAGTTTTCCAAATGAGATTTTAGTGAAAAGGTCCCTAGTTTTGGTTTCATTTATGAAAGCATTTTTTATGAAAAGGTTTTATGTCGGATTCTTTCTTATTGGCGTTCAAATAACGTGCTTTAGTTTTGTTGGTTTTGTATGTGGTTTGTTGAGAATGTTGAGAACCAGTGCGGAGAAAGGTTCCAGCTCAGCAGGGCTATTTTGTAAAAAAACATGATTATCATGTTATGATGTTGAATGCAATACCTAATGTTAGGTGCATAAACAGTGAATAGTTGCTATGAAAAGTGTACAGATTAGGTATTCTCTAACATTAGGTATTGCATTCAACATCATAACATGATAATCATTTTATGATGTTGAATAGCCCTGGAGGTCTGATTAAAGTATCTACGAGTAACCTAAACTACTTTATTCGATAAAAGTCAATAGGTAGGTACAGTATTTAATATATCATACAAGCGACCCGCCTCGGCTTCGGGAGTAATTTAATAGAAAAAAAAAATGTGTTTTTTTTAATTGACGCTGTAATTTACATCAAAATTCGTTGCATGGTTTATGAGGAGTTAGCGGATACAGACTTATAAAACAATGCGAAATTTTGTGAGGATGTTTGTATGTTTGATAGTAGTAGTAGTAGAAAACATCCCAACTTGTAGTAACCATTAAAAAAAAAGTTTTTTAGATTTTATTCTACCACTTTGTCGGCGTGACTAATATGTATATTGTATGTATATTCATACCAAATTACAGCTTTCTAGCACTAAGCGCCTCTAAGCTAAGCTGAAACATGAAATTCGTAATTTATTTTATCAGTACAAGGTTTATAGGGAAAACTGCTTTTTTCTATGCGATTATAGAAATTTAACAGGACAACGTCTGTCACGGGTCGGCTAGTACATACTAAATGTATGTTATGCTTTAATGGCCACTTAGTTTCCGAGCCCATATAATTTTAATGAATGCGATCTTCGAGCTCGTTGATTGGATGCCCTTCCAACGGCACTAATGAGGTCTTACCTCCAAGGTTCTAAGGAGGTACTAATGAGTCGGTAAGATCTCTAAACAAATCAATACCCACATTAGATTCTTTATTTAAAAATAACTCGGGCATTTGACATTCTTGACATTCTTTCAAAATAATGTATAAAAAACCGGCAAGTGCGAGTCGGACTCGCGCACCAAAGGTTCTTCGCTGTCCGTCTGTCTGTCTGTCTATCTGTCGCAAAGCTGTATCTCATGAACTGTGATAACTAGACAGTTTAAATTTTCTCAGATTATGTATTTCTGTTGCCGCTATAACAACAAATACTAAAAACAGAATAAAATAAATATTTAAGGGAGGCTCCCGTACAACAAACATGATTTTTTTGCCGTTTTTATAGATAATGGGACGGAACCCTTCGTGCGCAAGTCCGACTCGCACTTGGCCGGTTTTTTTGTCATTTAATTAGAAATAATATAGTTTTGTAATTTGTTCTGAAATTGGATTCTAAATAAACTAATTACGACTCAATTCCAGCAGACTGGAAGGATCTTAAAATTATTAGTCATAAAGGTAAACGCTCAAACATAATTTTCTCTCTGGAAAGTGTCATTCAGGCTTTCGTCTCCTGTCAATATTTTGCCAAGGAAATATAGCAACTATTCTTACGATTTAAGGTGTGAATTTGCTTGCAGCTTATAACAAAGAGCATCATCGCATTCGACATCATTATTGACATTTTCCACGGCGATATATAACTTAAGAATTATGTAATAGAGCTTAAAGTCGATTGAGAGCGATAACAAAGGACATGACAGCTTCCACTACATCAAAATGGAGTGTTCGAATTTTGAATTAATCCGCTTGCTATTTGAATAGTGATGTTGATCTACAAAAGCTGCTTGTCTTTAGATGAAAATAAAAATAGGTTTTCTGTTGAAAAATATTTTTCAACGACAAGCTTTTGTAAAATCATTTAAACCATCGAGCGCCGGGGCGCGCTATCACCTATCACATCATATAACATTGTCATCGGAACTTGATAAGTAGGTATGCAATTTTTTTACTCAATCGAAATATTTACTAAATAGTTTAATTGTGAGTGTCTGTTGAACAGCTCCTGACCCATCATCAGATCAGCTCGCTGTCCCATATTATTGCATTGTCACCGAAGTTACAAAAGTATGCGAAATTTCAGCTCAATCGGTTTACTGATCCGGTTTACAATCGGATAACTGCTTCAAAATTGAGTTGCAAGATTCCACCTTAAAAAATATAGTTACATATACATTACAAGTTAAATAAAAGCTTGTAATATTGCATCACGATTCGAAATTGTCTGAAAATTTAAATTGAATCTGAGCTGTAGCTCAGATTTTCTTCAGACTTTGCCTTTTGCACTGAAGGTTGTAGATTCTGTAGATAAATGTTTGAGTTCTGTCTGGATGGTAAATATGTATTTTAAAAGAAATGTTATTATAAGTAGGTATTAAAGATTTAAAGAAAAAATATGTATTTTATTACTTATCTGGTCCTATAAAAGACAAAGTCAAATTCAAAAGATACCTATTTATTTTAATAAAATCACAAGGATTTGAAACGTCATAAGAGTTAGGTATAGTTCTAGCTAAAAACTTTGATTAGTTTGATGCTAGTGCGCTTTGAAATGTCAACAATATTTATTTATTACTAGCGACCCGCCCGGGCTTCGCACGGGTGCAATGCTGATACTAAATATACTACAGAATGTCTTTATATAAAACGTTTTTTTTTTCACAGCTTTTTTGTCATTAGACAATTATTGATGATTTTTTTTTCTCGAACGTTCGCGACCGGCCGAACTGCGCGTTTGACGCCTAGCTGCTAAGCCGGTCGCGAACGTTCGAGAATGTTCGTTTTACGAAGCTACTCGCTAGGTGACTCGCTAGACTCTAGGTGCCAAGCAAGCCGCCTGCCTGTGCGTTCGCGTTTTTAATTAGGGATGACTGAGAGTGTTATAAACGTAAGAGTAGACAAATATAATCAGAAAGCTTCGAACTGCTAAGCTATCGGGAGTTACACGTGTTATTGTGAGTCAACCATAAAAGATAGACATATGCTGTCGTGGGATATTTTTTATATAATTTTAAGGAGAACATTTCCGTCCGGAAAATTAAAAAATGGAGTAACTTCTCCCGTTTTCCCAACATTTCCCTTCACTGCTCTGCTCCTATTGATTGCAGCGTGATAAAAAGTATACTATAACCAGCTCAGGAGTATGAAAAATAATTGGACCAAGTTTCGTTAAAATCCGTCGAGTGTAGCGCGCGGTGATCTGTCACCTGTCAAATCATTTTTATTTGGACCACGCCGCGTCGACTTGACATCCCTTTCCGGAACGCGCCGTGATTGTAAGGCGACTAGCGCCATCTCGCGCCAGGCCAGTGAGATTCGGCGGCCCGCGCGTAACCGCGACGCATGAGCGGCTCGAGTACATTTTTAAGTTTTGTGGTGTTATTATTGTGTTTTACTGTTTATTTTATATTTTACGTGCTTTATTATACATTCTTATCAAATATCAGCATTCTCATTAACTCTCCGAACCCCGAGATAGAGTCAGCCAGCCGGGCAAGTGTTAAACGAGTAGTTTTTGTTTCTATAACGGTTATACAGACAGACAGACAGACAGACAAAAAATTTACTGATTGCATTTTCGTATCGATTATCAGTATCGATCCCTAATCACCCCCTGATAGTTATTTTGGAAATATATTTCATGTACAGAATTGACCTCTCTACAGATTTATTATAAGTATAGATTTGGCCCCGTTCGCTATAAACAAAAGGAAAAAAATATCTTTCCAAGGACGGTATATCGATATCCTTTCAGATCTTTACGCGTTCGCACCCTTGAAGATATCTAAAGGGGAAGTTGGCACATGCTCAAAAATAAAGTGATTCTATAAAATACATACACACAGCGCCCCTAGCCCCAAACTAAACAAAGCTTTTATATGGACACTAGATAACTGACAGAATACTTAAATATACTTTAAAAAAATTATATAACATATAACACCATAATATACAACATATAAGTATAATATAATTATATAACACCCAGACAAAGAACAAAAATCTACGTTCAACACACAAATATTTGCCCTGGGTGGGGATCGAAGCCACAATCTACAGCCCTGAAGGCAGAGTTACTATCAACTGAGCTGTGAAGGTATAAAAAGATATTAAAACTTTTTAGGCCAGATCGCATTGGCCATCCCTACCGAACAGCGTTTTCTAATTGGCGAACGTGACTGTTCGGTAATCAGTGTGTTTGAATTCCAAATGTAATTTGTGCGCCGCGATTGTTCCAGTCATCCTCTATGCGTGTTCGTTTAAACTATTGAGTCAATTGACAGTTTTGATGAAGCCAATCTTAATTTGTTTACATTTGGTCATAAGCTAAATATTCTGGAATTAATAAATCAGACTATTACCAGCTGGCATATTTCGTAAAAATCTATATTTTTTATATATTTTATTAGAATGGATCCTAATTCTATGGAATTGGTATTTTTTAAAATCTTACCAAACAATCTAATGGAATATAATAATAGTATGTATTAAATGTAAGATACCTACATTGTGTTTTCACGCGATGGCCAAGTCAATCTATTTATTTAGAACATAAAAGATTTTTTATATTGATATTATGGTCACTTGATGTTGTTAGGTTAGCTAATTAAGTAATAACTTAAGACAGAAGGACCCGAATAAATTAACCGACTTGGTATTACATGGATCTCACAACTTTTTAAGGTAGAAGAACTGAATTACCGGATTTGTTTATGTTTTTGATGGCATATTATATTTATTTTGTCTTATTAAATCTGACCCAGTTATAATACTAAATAGACCAGTTTCCTTTGAATCGCACCGTTGCCATAAATCATGCCACCGTTAGTCGAATGCGTGAGGACCTAACCATTGTCCTTTAGAACATTGTCTCATAGATTAAACACGCCACGTATATAATATACCTCACGACACATCTGACGTAATCACAACACCAGTCTTCTGTCACTTCGCATCAGTTTTCAAAGTAAAATGAACTTTATACCACTAACTTATGATTCATTTCGATGTTGCTGGCCTGCATGATTTATTGTAGTCACATACAATGTAGTCAGAGTATTCAAACCTGGATTTTGACTTATTGCTATAAGATTTATACAGCAATTGCACAGCGAGATTTTTTCGCCCGGGGACATTGTGCGGCATGTAGTCCAGAGAGTATTAAAACCTGGACTTAGACCAATTGCTAGAATACTATGACGCAATTGCACTAGGGGACATTGGTCCCGAGACGTAGTCGCCCGGGGACATTGTGCGACATCGACGGCTTGCAGCATAGACGCGACGCGCGCGACGTCGCGCGTGACATGTCAGGCGACATGTCCCTTGGAGCAAATGGGGTTTTGAAACCGGCCAGTGACATGATAAGTGTATCAGAGTAAAACGGTTGAGGTACGTTTGTATTATTATTGGCTTACCACGTTAAACTAACTCCATTAGCATGTGAATTCGCATTGATCTCGCATCGTGACCGGCCAATCGTAAGCAATGGCTTATCTTTGACAGTTAATCACGATCTCAATGGGGTCGTTTGAACGTGTGAAATAGGTACAAGTGGATAATGATAGCGATTTTGACACCGTTAACTAACTAAAATCAAGTAATCTGGATCAGTTGAGCTACCTATTGACTATTATATAAACTTGTCCTGACAGACGTTGTCCTGTCAAATTTCAATGACCCAACAGAAACAAGCACTTTCATTGTTTTCCAAAAAGTCAAAACACTGAGACACGAGAATTTTATACATTAGATAGAAGAGAGGATCATGACTGTAATCCTCAAGAATGGTAGACAATACTCTCAGATCTCAAATCGGGCTTAAATCCTTGAAGAAGAAAGGGGTGGTCAGAAGCACGTCCAAACTTTATGCTTTCATCAAAATGTATTAGTCAACAGACGTTACTAAATCACATTACGAAAATCGAAAATATTATGAACACTATCTCATTTTCAAGATTGTTACTAAGGGTTAAGCTAATTTAGAATTTAACATGAACAGAATAAGAACTTTAGTTTTTTACTAAAATTTAGTCAGATTTTCGAGTATTGCCGCCATTGTCTTGTTAAAAGCACTTATTACGCTGTAAAAAAAAAGTCTGTACTTGACCATATTAAGCTGAATAAAGCCCTTATAAAATATAAAAGCTTCAAAGTCTTCGAATTTTATTTTAAACAATAACATTTTCCTTCGATTACCGATTTAATCAGAAGAAAAGTTGATCAGCTCGAGTTGAAGGCATCAGCTCAGTTGGTAGTAACTCTGCCTTCTGCGCTGTAGATTGTACAAACATTTGTGTGATGAACATAGACGTTTGTCTGGGTGTAGTATGTATTTACAAAAAAAAGTATTTAAGTATTCTATCAGTAATCTGGTTCGCATAGTACAAGCTTTGCTTAGTTTGGGGCTAGATGGCGTTGTGTAAGTTGTCCACCAATATTTATTTATTTTTTATTGAAGTTTTAGTAGGGATATTTTTTTTTTTGTAATAAATATAGCCTATGTTACTCAGAGATAATGTAGCATTCTAATGGTGAAAGAATTTTTGAAATCGGTTCAGAATTTTATGAGTAAATTCCTTACAAACGTACAAAAATACAAATGTTTCCTCTTTATAATATTAGTATATAGATGAAATCCTTCGTCGACTTAGAAATCTTGCTGACGGTGCATCCTACAAATCCCTTCGATGGATATCCGGGGTTATAAAACAAGCTGTTACGCCATGAGATCGCCTTTTTGTACTCGTATCGTATGTATGTACATATTTATGTATGTATGTATGTGAGGTTCCTTCTCCGCATTTTGGGCTCAGAGGTGGTCCAATATGCGTCCAATACACTTATTGTATTGGATTAGTTATTTACAGAAATAAATTACATCTAATACCTACTAATATTTCAGAATATTTACAAAATACACAAGAACCAGTTCAGCTATTTCAAGACCGTATATGTTAATAAAAAAGGAAGTTTGTACTAGATATCTGATATTTTAAAATATTTTATGTAAATACATAGGTACGTTATAAATATGAAATAGTACACCCACAAAACAAACAAACATGTTCCTCACACAAATGTTTGTCCTGGGTGTGTATCGAACTCACAACCTACCGGAGTTACGTACTACAGTCAGTCAGTCAGGTCAGTCTTTGTTGCCAGCCCTAATCCTACCAGAAGGATTAGTTTAGTCAGCATTCCAGGGCTGGGCTGTAGGCAAACATTTATACTTAGTACTTTTATTAGTACTAAGGCGTTTTGGTTGGCATTTCAATTAAGCTATGGGCTTCCAAACCACGGACTTGACTTGACTTTTGAATAATGCTTGCAAATCAAAGCTTGGGCATGGAATGCGTCAAATACATCTTATAGAAAACTCGACGACTTTTTTATAAGATTGGCTAAACATTGTGAATTGTTGATAAACAATATTTTGAGAGTGAAATACATCAAAGAGCTCCAAACTCAGCGGTTGAAATAAAAACGAGAACGTGTATGTTTACAATTTAATTTAAAAGCTTTTCTACAAGAGGGCGAAATCTATTTCCTCGAGAAATTCGGCCGTTTTTGGGTAACTAGGCACATGAATAAGTAATACGTTTTGGGGAAGTGTTGAAAAGTAGGCTTTTTCCTCATACTACTGAGTTTATTTCTGTTTGCGATTACAATGGATAGGTAGGTAAGTTCTTTTGGTGGTCGTTGGTCTACCTATTTTGGAAGCCATTGAATTTTGTTTGAAAACATTTAATTTCCATTAATTGTCAGTCAGTACTTGTAAACTATACTATATGAATGAAATAATGAATGAATGAATGAGTGAAATACTATATGTAGGTACACCATAAACAATGACAGAAACAAGACCTAAAAAAAGTAAATCTGTCAATTTAAAATGCAAATTCTACTCGTAAATGTATATTTTACGAAGTAAAATACTATTCCGAAACAAAATCCTTATGTAACAAAATGAAAATATGAATTTCACAAGCAAAAGTGTCTCTGTCAATACAATTTAAGTTCCTCACTCCCCTACCTGTTCAATTTAAGCCAGCGTCAAGGGAATATCCTCACCGAGATAACTCGATTTGTGTTTTTGTTTATGGAATAAACATGGCAACATTTTTGCGAGATAGTTTTTTGACTAAAGTAGATTGTTTCTGCTTTTTGCAATGCCATGTTTTACACTATTTACCGCTCTTGTTCTTTTATTATTTTCTTGTTGATGCCTCTGACTACCCCCACTAGACATCTTCAAAGGATCTAAGCGTCTGGAGATCTGAGAGGATGTCTACCGTACTTTGGGATTACAGTCGTGATCCTAAAAAAACAGATTATATCACTGTGGATGATGAGAATCTATGTTATCATCTCTATCTATCATCGTCGTTGCTCAGTTGAATAAAATACAAAAACTTGTCTGATCAAGAAGTAAATGTGGTTTCGTTTTCTCATCATCATTTTCTTCAACTTTTCCCACTTAATGTGGCGGCACAATATGTTGACAAACATGTTGCGAAGAGGATTTGCCTTATGTTTTACAACAGGCCGCCAGCCTTAACGTCATCCCTCTTTGGGAATCCGATTGCTTCTCAATCAGACAAGAATCCATTAACTTGTTTCCAAGAAAAGTCTATTAATTGAGCATTTGCGCGTTCTATTGAAATTAAAAGGTCGGTCGAAGAAACGTACTGAATTATTTCCTTCATTTGCGCGGACAAGGAATTAGTCGCTCTGTGCTAGTGCTGTCATAACCGGCTTTTTACAGCTTCGTCCGGCTATTTAGCCAATGCCAATGATTGGTCTATTTAGCCGGTAAATAAACTAATCAAGACAATGTATGTGTCATGAAGCAGTTGCAGGAAGTCAGTGGGTGGACGATAAACTGATTATGTCTCATAATAATCATTATTTAATTAATAATAATTGCAACTATTATAGATATTGGCAAATAAAACTAGCTGACCCGTGTGGTAGGTTTAAATAATCCATTCCAGAGGTAGTCGTTTTAAAGACACGTGTGCTCAAAACTCAAAACATCAACTTTGTTTCATGTCCACCAATCGATATTTAAGTTTTACATAAATAAAATAAAAGAAAAACTGTAAGTTTGAAGTATATCTATATAAGAACTGATGGCTGATGGGGCCGCAAAGTTCTCGAATGGAGACAACGTACCGGCAAGCGCAGCGTAGGGCGTCCATACGCAAGGTGGACAGATGACCTAATGAAGACCGCCGGGACGCTCTGGATGAGAGCTGCTTCTAACTGGTCTTTATGGAAGTCAATGTGGGAGGCCTATGTCCAGCAGTGGACGTCTTATGGCTGAGATGATGATGATGATACAAGCAAAAAGCGACCAATGGGCTTCAGTTCAATAGGGGGTCAGTTAATTTATTTGAAACTAGTACGACATTCACGTGAAGATATTATTAAACAGACTTTAACCTTCACCCCTTTTAGGGGTTGCATTTCAGTTTCTTAGTGCACCCCTACACACCAAAAGGACCTAGGATCTACGACCAGTGTTTTAGGCTGCGATATAGATTTTATTCAGTCAGTAACGCAAAAGTTTTATATAATTTAGATAGAATAAATAAATACTGGTGGTCATTTTTACACAGCGCGATCTAGCCCCAAACTAAGCAAAGCTTGTACTATGGGAATCTGACAACTGATAGTCAGACTTATATACTTATTTATTTTATAAATAAATACTTATTATTAAGACGCCCTCCGGACAGGTGGAGCGACGACCTTAGAAATATCGCCGGAAAGGGATGGATGAGAAGAGCCAAAGACCGGGCTCAGTGGTTCGTCTTGGGAGAGACCTATGTCCAGCAGTGGACTATAGGTTGATGATGATGATGATACACAGAACAATTGTCTATGGGCTCATAAACTGTATTTGTTTGGTACGAGGATATTTGTAGTTTTTTTGTTTGTCTTCATTATTGTGTCAAGTAGTTGTTGTTTAAAAGTTAATTATATTATATTGAGAACTTGGTGTTAAGACAAACCTAACTTAGGTTTAATATCAATATCTGCCGTTAATTGTGTTAATTGTTAATTGTTAACCCGATCTGTATTTTGTAAATAAATAAATCAAACAAATGTTTATTATGCGACCAACTGCGCTGCAAGGCCCGCGAGGCCATCATAGATAGATTGATACCGATTTTACGGCTATTTTCCTATCCATCCCTTCAGATAGATACTTATCTCATCTGTAGCTGCCTCAAGGAAAACTGCTGGAGGAAACGCTCTAATTAACTGCTCCCTTTATTTATAATGTATGAAAGGGAAAGATTACTTTATTCAATTTGCCAATGTATTACCGAAGGTTTTTCTGACACCTGGAGCTTGCGAACTTGAACGTAATTGAATCGCTAACGATACAGCGTAACGATTGGAGTGATGTGTCAGCCCCGGATCTTCAATTGTTTTTAAAAAAATAATAAATAAATAAGATCACGACTGTATTCCCCAAGTACGGTAGACATCCTCTCAGATCTTCAGACGCTTAGATCCTTTGAAGATGTCTAGTGGGGGTAGTCAGAGGCATGCCCAAACATTATATTTGGCACATGCCCACATTTTGCAGTAGTTAGCATTCCATACATGACAGGTTGCAAGCCCATCGCCGCTTATAAGAATACTAACTGGTTTCCTCACGATGTTTTCCTTCGCCGTTTTGAACAGAAAAATCCATTGATGCACGCCAGGATTCGAACCCACGACCTTCAGATTGAAAGTCGAGGTATCTCCCACTTGGCCAAAACGGCTTTTATACTTGTGTTAGATCAAACACGTTTAAACTATTCCAAACAAAACTAAACTCCATCCGTCATATTAAAGGGTATCGAATGTCTCATACCTGGTGACCGATCACGCTTGACCGATGTGTTAATGGCTATATCAAGTTTGGACCACAGCTTATTAAAACAATCGCTGGGTCACTACAACTAGGTACGAACATAATAATAAGTTTTCTGTTGAAAAACATATTTCAATGACAATTTGTAAAATAATTTAAACCATCGCGCTATCACCTGTCACATCATATAACATTGTCATCGGAACTTGACAGGTAGTATGCAAAGTTTTTACTCAATCGAAGTATTTACTAAGGAGCGACTCCTGACTCCATCATCAGATCAGCTCACTGTCATATTATTGGATTGTCACCGAAGTTCTGTTACTTAAGTATGCCAACTTTTAATTTTCGATTTAAGATTCTACCATATCAAACTTAGTTACATAGTTACATAATACATACATACATACACATTGCAAATTAAATGAAAGCTTGTAAAAAGTCGCTTTATCTCGCTTCTGACGTTCATAGCACTATATCTCATTGCATTGTTATGAAAACTAGAGCCATACCTGACTTCACCTAGGTACCAGTACCCTGAGTTTGGTACTGTTGCAGTATAATACCGAGACAATATTAAACACACATTGTGGTTCAAATTTATATAGGCACATAATTTTTATTGTCGTTCTTAATAAATTACTAGTTTATTAGGCATACCTATGTGTTATTGTATTGTGCTTGTGGAACAAATAAATGTGTTTTTCTTTCCTTTCTTTTATTACTATTAAGGTGTGACCAAACATAGCGCGGTTACTTCTATGTCTTAACTAGTCACGCGGCAAACTTGTGTCCAGCAAATGCCGCGCGTAGTTGCCGCTTAAGATTAAATTTTTGACAAAAACCTCAAAAACTTAAATAAGCTCTTTCACTTTAAGCTGTGTCGTGAATGAATTGTGGGAACTGATATTTTGGTGTCAGGGATTAAAAAGTTTTTTGGTTCGGAATTCTCAGCTGTGAAAATCAACATTTATTTGGTGCAATTATGAGCGGCGATGGGCTTGCAACCTGTCACGTTTGAATGCTAACTACTGCAAGAAATAGGTTGTGCATGTGCCAGATTCGTTTTTAGGACGTACTACTGACTACCCCTTTACACATATTCAAAGATCTTGGGGATTATATATAGAGTTGAGGAAAACTATCGTGGTTGTTAATCATTTTAAATAGAAATACAGTTAATTACGAAACGTCGACAATACAAGAAAAACGTGGTAATTAGCCCTATTTCAATTTAAAATCTTGGGGATTTTTTTTTCAAATTTTACTATAAAAGCAATAACAAATATGAGTGATGGTAAAATAACCAGCGTGCCGAAAGGATTAAACAGTTAAAATAATAAATAAACTCGTAACTTTTAGCAATTTGATAAAAGTAGAATAAGTAAAAGAAAATTCTGTTACAAAAAGCGTATTTTCCCTAATTTTACCAGAAAAGCAATTATCCCGGGATCGCTTGTAGCGATAAGGTCGATAACTAACGACTTGCCATTTCGTTATGTCATCGTTATCGTTATAACGAACGGGATAATGAGATTAACGATGTCGATGTCTGTTTGTTTACTGTTAGCGTTTCAAATAACGTAAAAGACATGTTGATGTGAGATTAGAAAAAAATAAAAAAGCCGTGTTAGCCAGACTTTCAATCCGAAGGTCGCGGGTTCTAATCCTGGCCGTGCATCAACACATGCGCATTGCAACGGTGAAGGAAAACATCGCGAGGAAACCAGTTAGTATTCCTATAAGCGGCGATGAGCTTGCTTGTCACTTGTGGAATGCTAACTACTGCAAAATGCGAGTATTGTGCCAAACGTAATGTTTGCACGTGCCTCTGACTACCCTTAAGAATCGCGCCTTGAGATCTGAGAGTATGTCTACCGTACTTGGGTATTACAGTCGTGATCCTATTTAATTAATTACAATGTTCTATAGTATGTTTTTAGATTTTTTACATACATTATACATAAAAACACGCCTGTTTCCCAGAGGGGTAGGCAGAGACCACGACTTTCCACTTGCTAAGATCCTGATATACTTCATAGATTTTTAAACTATAATATATTTGAATTCGGTTAAAAACAGCCCTTCCCAACACATCACGCTATCCTGAGAGTTCGTAGGTACTCGTAAATCAAAACTTTGCAGATTATAGCATCGTTTGTGACATCAAATGGAACTCCCCCTAATTTATTTGGATAAAATCTAGCTGAATAGCGCCCGTGACGATCAATTGCAATTGTCAATGTTACAATGACGGCAATTGTTGTTCGTTGAGTTCAGGCAATTGATTCTGTAATTGATCATTGCAACGCGTCTAAATGATCGATTGGTCAAGTATGCATCAATGAAGATTGACATTGACAATAACTTACTCGGATGGTCTTGGTAACAATATTTAATGAATTAATGATAATACTATTTTGTATGGGCTTGCAACCTGTCACGTATGGAATCCTAACTACTGCAAAATGTGGGCATGTGCCTAATATAATGTTTGGACGTGCCTCTGACCAACCACACTAGCCATATTCAAAGGATCTAAGCGGCTGGAGATCTGAGAGGATGTCTACCGTACTTGGGGATTACAGGATCCTATTTTTTTAATAAGAATATTTACAAAATACACGAAAACCAGTTGAGTTATCTAAAGATGGTTGCAAACTGTCTATAGATAGCTCAGATAACCGATGTACAAAGTACGGAATTAAGTGAAAATCCGATACAGATTACTCGAGCAAGTCGTAAACAGTAAGGTGTATTAAATTACAGGAGTTTAGCAATAATAATTAATATTCTGGCACCAACTCCCAACAGTTATAACTTTGTTTTAACTCGAGGAAATTGAAATCGAGTCTCCTGATTAATATTACAAGTTTCGAAATAAAATACCTACTCGTAAAGCATGACTTACGCTAGACCGAGCCGGGACTGAGCCGGGCCCGAGCCGAGTGTCGGACGTAGCACGCTCATCTAATATTTCATACATTTTTTATGGAGGCGGAGCGTCATCTGGCGCGGCCCGTTGTTTTACGCGCCGTGGGACCCCCCGGCTTTAGATTTATATTAGTATACGGGCCGTGCCTGAGGCGTGCCGTGTACATGGCCCGGACGGGGCACGGATTTACATTTTGTATGAAGCAATTTATATTAAACAGTGCCTGATCCGTGTCCCGTCCGGGCCCGTCTACTAACTAAAGGCTCCGGCCAGCCCGGCACGCCCCGGACACGGCTCGGTCTAATATAAATCTACCCTAAATCGGCTTACGACTGTAATTATTATTGTTAAGCCTTGGAAATTCTCTTAGATCTTCAGTTGCTTAGATCCTTGAAAATGTCAAAGGTGGTAGTCAGAACGTCCAAAACGTACTTATAGTCCTGGCGTCTCACTAGTATTTTCTGTGTCGTGGTTATCAGAAACTACAAGACCTATTTATCTAGTCGAGCGTGAGCCTAATATCAACCGACTTCAAAAGAAACGAGGTTCTTAATTCACCTGTTTTAAAGGTGGTTATTATCTAAAGGGTTTTCTCTATTAGTTTAAATTTTATTAGTTTTTTTCATTATTGTTTTTATTCTTTAAAACTACATTACATCCTGGTTGAAACATTTATCGGTTAATTGGTGTTTATTTTATAGAAAAAGTTGTTTTTTAGAAATTATCGCTATTCGCTGTTTTAATCAGCGTACTTGTAATCAATTTTGATAATAATTCTTATAGATAAGAATTAAATTCCTCGTCAAAGTAGTTATTTTTTGTAAACTCACTCGTGAATGAAAATATAAAAAAGCATTTATTTGCATGTTTGTTTGTAATGGAAAAACTAAAAAACTACTGGACCAATTTTTATAATTCTTTCACCTATCAAAAGCTACATTATCAGCAAGTAACATAGACAATTTTTTAATTTTATGAAAATCAGAGATCCCCACGAAAATTGCAATAATGTAACCTAAGGTATCAAAAATTTGACCATAATCTTCAATAGTACACCCGTGCAAAGTCTTGCTATTATTCATCATCTTCCTGGCCTTATCCCACTTAAGTGGGACAACAACGGCACAACATTGTGTTCTTCTTCCATTTCCTTCTATCAGCCGTCATCTTATCACTCACTCCTTTCTTACCCATCTTTCACACAGTCCATCTATTCATTAGCCTACCTCTACGTTTACATCCATTCACATTCATACCTAACATTTTTCTCGTTGATTTACTAGCTAGTTATTAGGAAAGTTAAGCCGGATATTGAAAGCAAATGTCTTCGATATTATCAGTCAAGTCCACGACCTCAGTGACAGTATATTGTATGCTAATTTTAGAGGCCAAGGTCCGGATATTATGCACTTAATATGCTAAGTTACGAGTACCTTACCACCGTAAACACAACAACGGCTTATGACGTAAAAATCGATCTTCAGCCGTTGATTTTCATTGCCTACTCTTGAAACCGATCAACGATATATCGGATAACGACAAACGTCACATCGTTTCTGACTACTTCTACTTCTCCGACTTTCAAAGATGGAACGACCGAAATTACTTTGACATTTGACATAATTCTGCTACGACAAACGTCGATTTCTAGTGCGGTTTGCCCGAATATTAACAGGGGCCGTACTACAATATCTAAAGCACTAAAGCAGTATTACTCGCGGTGCGAAAGTGACAACGCCATACGTGTTCGTATAGCGTTGTCACTTTCTTTATTCTTAGTAGTACAGCCCCAGAGCGCTGTCACTGTCGTTGATGTTGAGAGTAAGGTCCTGGAGCTCTGAACATCGATCGAATTTAGATAATATAAATTTCTATAGTAGGATAGAATCATAGAATAACATTATGTAGAGTGAATAATTCTATAATGGTTAGCATGACAATGAAGTAGCAATGAAGATCGATTTTTACGAAATAAGCCTGCAGTCAATTTTGGACAAAGTACTTCAAAATCTTTAAAAGGATTTTAAAACATGAAGTTTTGATATTAAGTTGTTATACAAATAAGGGCAGAAGGGAATAAAGAATCGAGAATTGTAGAAAACCGGCCGAGTCGGACTCGCGCACGAAGGGTTCCGTACCATTATCTATAAAAATCAAAAAAACACTTTTGTTGTATGGGAGCCCTACTTAAATTATTTTATTCTGTTTTTAGTATTTGTTGATATAACATCAACAGAAATACATCATCTGTGTAAACTTCAACTGTATAGTTATGACGGTTCATGAGATACAGCCTCGTGACAGCGGACAGCGAAGTCTTAGTAATAGGGATCCGTTTTTCCCCTTTGGGTACGGAACCCTAAAAATGAGAACAGAATTGTTTTTATTTTCTGGTTGTTGCGAACTTGTATGACTTCATTTTGTAAATGACAACTTTACTTTATCGAATTCAGAAGGTAGATTTTTACGTCATTATACGAATCAATATACGAATCTCGTATCTATATTGCAATACTACCAAGTAGGTACAATAATATAAAGATTGTATTACTTTATTAGCATTTGCCAGCGGCTTTACTTGCATTATAAAATATAATCTACTAGCCAACCCGTGACAGACGTTGTCCTGTCAAATTTCAATAATTGATTGACAGCAAAATCCCCATTTACAAAATGATCCACCATTTATTGAATTAATTTGTTACAAAAAATGTGATAAGTGAACCGCTCTACCGATCTTGTGCAAACTTCACATAAACCATCTACTAAATAGTCCGAACAAAGCCTAAACATTTGGTTTGGATAGGTGAGCCCGTTCTTGAGTTATAAAATTACAACAAAAAGTGGCATTGATTTTTATATATAGATAAGCTATTTCAGGACATATGCCATGTATATTCTAAGTTTCATTCAAATCCGTTTGCTCCTTTGTCTGTGATTGAGCAAAAAACATACAAACATCTAGAAATACTCACACACTTTCGGATCTATTATATTAGTAGGACTATTTTATCTTGGTACGTATGTACGTAGTAACAAAGTCGCGAGGGCTTCCACTAGTCTATACTAATATTATAAAGAGGAAAGATTTATAAAAAAATAAATAACCGATTTGGACCGATTTGAAAAATTCTTTTACCATTGGAATTCCACATTATCCCTGATGAACATAGGCTATAGCATATTTTCAAAAATGTTAGGGATCCGTATGAAAACTTCGATAATGTAACCAAACGTGTGAAAAAAATAGCGAAAAAAATCTTTATATCGCGTACGCTGTAAAAATTATTGACAATAAAGCAAACTACAGTTTTATAGAAGACATCAATATCTACAAAAAAGTCCGTAATACCATATGTCTAACTTTTGGATCTCTATTAAAATTTCGGTATTGTTACCCAAGGTGTAAAAATAATTGCAATAAAATCTTTATTATTATATTATTATTTAAGGTTGTACATTGTAGGAATATTGTAGCCAAACGAAAGTACCTACCCCATTCCTAATCTGTGGCTCTAATGAAAGGAGGTTATGTTTATTACACTCACTTGTGTTGGTTTTTATGGGCCATGCTGACCGCACATTTTTATATTGGACCATGGCTGAAATGGCTAAACCGATTCGGGAGAAAAAGAAAAATGAAATAGAAATAGGATCAAGACTGCAATTTCCAAGTACGATGGACATCCTCTGAGATCACCAGGTGCTCAGATCCTTGAATATTAGGCATATTAGGGGGGCCTCAGGGGGTCAGAGGCACGTCCAAACATTACGTTTGTCATTCCCAAATTTTGCAGTAGTAATAGTGCAGCTAGCTTGGAGGGAAATGAAAATGGAATGAGCTTGCAATCTGTCACTTATGAAAATATCACCAAAATGGTTGCCGATTTGGAAAAAAAATTTGAATAAATGTAGTTTGTAAGTGGCTAGAATGAATGAAATACTTTTAAACACGTGAATGAACCCACTTTTAATAAAAAATCTGTCAAATAAATACTCAGTTTTCATATGTAATGAATATTTTTGTATTTTTGTTGTTTATTTATCAAAGAGGTTTTCACTTTTTCCTTTATCGTTTATGAAGCAATTCTTTTTTTATTGGGGTAATTGGTTGCTGTAGGTACTTGTCAATTTTTTAGGCCTACAGCGTACATTATGTTGAAGGAACCTGCCAATATTGAGTCGTGACGCAGCATGACGATTACTTGCACTTTCTACCCTCGTTTGTAGAGATTAGGAAACTGGATGTCTACTCCGAAAACCGAAAACGATATATCTAAACTATTATTTTTCAAACTATCGTGATTAGTAGACATAACTATAGATTTTTACACGGTTCTTTATCACGTTATTTCACGACGTTTAGCCATGGTCGCAGGTCTGCCTGCCTGCCGCAAAAATCTATAGTTATATCGTATAACTAGTATTTTTTCACAGTTTTTCACTCTTGGTACCTGGATAATAGTAGACTGTGAGTTATTCATATGTATAAGCTATATTACTGTAAAGTTTCATCCCACCAAAAACATTTTGTAAAAAACTAGCCAAGTCTCGATGGAGGTGCTTGTTTATCTCTAAAAAGTAATAAAATCTAGACAAAGTCGTACCAAGTCTGAGATTCCTTACTACGATTTCTTTATTATTATAGTCACACATTAACTAAAATCTAATTAATGTGTGACTATAATAATAAAGAAATCGTAGTAAGGAACCTCAGACTTGGTACGACTTTGTCTAGATTTTATTACTTTTTAGTGATAAACAAGCACCTCCATCGAGACTTGGCTAGTTTTTTACAAAATGTTTTTGGTGGGATTTCACTTCTTTTTGTAGAAACGTGGGCTTATTGATTTATTTTAATAGATTTCTTATTTGACACAGTTTTTTGACATAGTTTTTTGCAATGACAGTCGATATTTTTATGTACCAATAGTAGAAGGGGGCATTACCATATCTCTAATACAGCTGAGACCAGCTGAGGGTTTTTCATCAGATACTTCAGACCTTCGACTTTTGACATCAAATGAAGCGGCCCATAATATTTTTTGTGAATATTTTTTTGTAAAGGTGGTATGTCGATCTCTAATAGTTTGGTTAAGCTCTTGTGTTTTCTAATCAGGGTCACCAGGTACTCCAGATCTTCGATTATCCTAGTTTTTAGGGTTCCGTACCCAAGGGGTAAAATCGGAACCCTATTACTAAGACTTCGCTGTCCGTCTGTTTGTATGTCTGTCCGTCCGTCCGTCCGTCCGTCTATCTGTCACAGGGCTGTATCTCATGAACCGTGATAGCTAGACAGTTGAAATTTTCACAGATTATGTATTTCGGTTGCTGCTATAACAACAAATACTAAAAACAGAATAAAATAAATATTTAAGGGGGGCTCCCATACAACAAACATGATTTATTTGCCGTTTTTATAGATAATGGTCCGACTCGCACTTGGCCGGTTTTTATGGTTTTCCCTTAATGTGGCAATTAAACCCTAACTCTGTACCAAATTTCAGCTCTCTGAGTTTATGGGAAGTACTAGTTGTATTCTGATGATCATGAGTGAGTGAGTGAGTGTCTAAAATGCGAAACTTTGCCTTCGCTTAACTTCGGAACTAAATGACCTACAGACTTGAAATTTTGGATTTTTAGTATGTGATTATAGCTTACTGGATGACTAAAATTTCTGCGTTCTGGTATTATCCAGAGGTTCTCAAATAGGGACCTGAAAATGCGGCGAAATGGTTCCTGTAAAGGATGGTACGGCAGTGTTTGTTTGCTTCGCGCTCGACTTGGCGGGGGCACTGCCGTGCCCCCAAATTTAAATCCGTTCAATAGTTTTTAAGTGAAAGCATAATTTTAAGTGAAAGCATAACAAACAACAACAAACATACATCTTTCGTACTTTCGCATTTATAATATTATAGTAGGATTAGTTCAAATTCAAATTCAAATTCAAAAATCATTTATTTCAATAAAATCACAAGGATCACTTTGAAACGTCTTAGGAACTAGGTGAAGCTACGCCGATTCCACGCGACCAAGCCTAGAAGAATCAGGCAACGTAGAACGTAGAACAAAAAGTAGAATTTGTTTCGTTGTGAGAATTTGTATTTTTTTTAGTTATTTATTATTTGTTACGATATATCGTTATAGTTCGCGAGTAGACCCCCTGAACGGGAGGTAATCGTATGAGGGGTTCAATGATACCATAAGTGTATGATGATGTTGTATGAGATGGGGGATCCACTCTTACCACTTAAGAGCTCATTAATAAAATAATGCAATTAAAATGAAATAGTATCATTAATAAGTAAGGTCATCTAAAATTTCCTGGCACTCAGAATATTGGAGATGCCTAAGAGGGTAGTCAGAGACACGCCCAAGTATTGTATTGTTAGCATATTGTATTGATATATTATTTTCGGAAAGAAAAATCGATTTATTCTCGAACGGTTAGACCTTCACGTCTTTTGCAATGAAATTAAGACGAATTTAGACTTTAGAGAATGTACATAGTACTATTATAATAATCTTAAAATAGAGTGAATGATTCTATAATAGTTACTATTGTAAAAAATTGGAAAACTATGGCTATGAAAATAAGCGAAAAAAAACAATTTTTATGAAATAAGCATATTGCATAAGTTGCACGGACTCCTGTCTTTGCATTACAATTAAGGTGTGACTAGACATAGCGCGGCATTCGAGCGCGGCAGCCGCGCGCTACTAGCCGCATTATGATTGGACGATGGCCGCGCGTACATTTACCTTTATGTTTAAACTAGTCACGCGGCAAACTTGTGTCCTGCGAATGCCGCGCTATGTCTGGTCACACGTTAACATGACAGTAGTACCTAAGTATACCTACTGGCACTTGGCAGTCTGTTCAAGCGCTCAGATAGATTATTTAGACGGATTTGCAATTTTGCAATGCTAATAGCACCGGTTCGAGTCTCGGCAACTTTGCTGCAAAGTGGTAGAATGTGGCTGCACCTGCCTCGCTTCAAAATGTTCTCAAGAGAATTACTAAATTAAAAGTTTTTGCATACGAAATTATATACAGATAGGTACCTATCTGGACAGTGTTTTTATTGGTCGCTTTAAAATACTTGGTTTGGAAGTAAAATACCACCTTTTCCAGTTTTTCCACCTTTCTTTCAGCCGTGAACGTGGTAACAAATCTATCTATAGGTATATAAAGAAAAACCGGCCAAGTGCGAGTCGGACTCGCGCACGGAGGGTTCCGTATAAAAAATCATGTTTGTTGTATGGGAGCCCCACTTAAATATTTATTATATTCTGTTTGTAGTATTTGTTGTTATAGCGGCAACAGAAATACATAATCTGTGAAAATATCAACTGTCTAGCTAGCACGGTTCATGAGATACAGTGTGACAGACAGATGGACAGCGAAGTCATAGTAATAGTGTTCCGTTTTTACCCTTTGGGTACGGAACCCTAAAAATGAATCTCCGAAATGTTTGTACGCGCATGACTTCGAAAGGACTGCACCAAATTGTATATATTTTTTTGTCGTGATCGTCATTGGGTTTGCATGTAAAAAAATATTGTAAAATCAACAGTAAAATTGTAAAATTAGGAAAAAATTAAATGTGTGCTTGTTTCAACAACGGGAAATTACTCACGTAAATGATAAATTGTCAATGAGGACACCGACAATGTTTCGATTCATCTAGAGAATCTTCTTCAGGGTGAGTGGACCATTAAACGCGCGCGCTACCCTGCTCGCATTGTCGTCTCTAGATGAATCGAAACATTGTCGGTGTCCTCATTGACAATTTATCATTTACGTGAGTAATTTCCCGTTGTTGTAATAATGTGTAGTACAACTCACGAAAGTTTTGAAAGTGAAAAAGTGTGCTTGTTTATTTAATTTTGACAGGACAACGTCTGTCGGGTAGCTGTCCCGGTGTTTTATAAACATTTTTGTTGCATCTCTAGGTGTGTTTTAGTGTATGTGTGTGGGTAAGGACTAAGTGCGACTTGTCGAGTGTTTTTCCCAGAATATAATGATTCGGTATGAATCCTTTGATCGAAGGGTAAGGTCTAAGGTCTAATTAGGATCTAAGGTTTGATTTGTAAGCCACGCGTCATAAGCAGAATGTAATTTGGCAAAATTTAATATATCTGAATGAACGATTGAATGAAATTACAATCTTCGAAATACAGAAGTACAGAAGCTTGTACAGAAGTTTATGATTCATATAGAATCATTAATATATGAAACGGGTATTTATCGTTAATACCTTTTATTTATCAATAAATTATCGCGATAAATACCCGTTTGAAATTTTAATTCAGATGACTCACATCTATACATCTGTATTAATATTATAAATGAGAAAGTAACTCTGTCTGTCTGTGACTGTGTAATGAAATTTCATATAGAGATAGTTTAATGTCTTGGGCCGGACATAGGATACAGCATTTGTTGGAGTTTTTTTTTATTTGAATACTATTTTTTTGTCTTTTTGGCTGGATTAAAAGTTGAAGCTCTCAGTAGTTACTTTATAACATAAAAAAACCTATAAAATTAAGCTATAGATTACAATAACGAGGTGTAAACTTATGCGATTACGATCAATGGACAACCTGACCATTTACAGTTAGGTCAACGACCCCTCACGTGACAGGTGACATGTTTTGCATACGTCAAGTGTGACTCATTGCATCCGGCACCAGCAACTGAAATTATACCTTACTACGCAGAGAATAGGTTTTGAATTTGAAAGTAGAGACATTATATTGTTTTTTTTATAAAACTCTGTTTTGGGTGCGTTCGTTGCATAGCAATTATGTCAATAATGGAAATATGGAGTGTGATAAGTATTCTATTTATAGAATTTACCACTGATTCATAATTTTATAGGGACAGACAGAAAAAAGTTTATATATTAGATAGGTAGGTAGGTAGCGTTGGAGTTGAGATGTTACAAAACTAAATTATATTACACTAGCTTGACTCGCGACAGACGTTGTCCTGTACAAATTTCAATAATCGCAAAGAAAAGGCACTTCCTTACAAACCATAACATCCTTTTTACCCCGTTAAGGGATGAATTTCAAAAAATCCTTTCTTAAATGAAGCCTACATTATAAAATCAATATTGTCTTAAAATTGTATACTTGGTTTAGGCGTTGATATGTCAGTCAGTGAGTCAGGACTTGCCTTTTATAAATATAGATAATAGTTAAGAGAGTACACAATCCGTTTCCTTCGATTTAAGACTTATAAATGTTTTTGATGAATGCAGAATCGTTTTTTCTCAATAACCGCAAAACATACAGTTTTGTTTTTTAAGACAAAGACAACTTAAGGATATAATCTAGATAAATTATAGACAGAAACACTCGATGGTGAAAATTTACTCGATTGATTTATTTTCCAAAGTTGGCTCTTTAAAAACACTAGTTTCGTTTTTAATCAAAACTATGAATAGCTAAATAGTTCATTTTTATATAATTCTTAATAATATAATTCTCTAAGTAAATTATTGACAGTTTTTTTTATGTTTGATAGTTTTCAAGATAATGCAGTTTTATCACTTTTTCCGTCTTATCCGGGTAGACTCAGCCCATACAAAAAACCAAACATTACATATCACCTTAATATAAAATTACATACCCGCTTACATGAGTGTTTTATTCCATTATTATGCGTCTACACAACTTGATTCCGACACAGGATCTGAGTAATTGTGCTAAATTAATCATTTAATTTATAAATTAATGTAGCAGCAAAAATGTACGTTTACATAAAATATAAGAATCAAAGTTCTGCCTGACTGACTGGCATAGAAACAACTGATCGTATAGACTTGAAGTTTAAATTATTTGACTTGATGCATTAAGAAAGTAATTTAAAAAATACTATAGTAATTTTATCTAAATAAGTACATATCATAATAAAAGTCAAAAGTCAAAAAGAACCCCTTAAATTTAAAGAAAACGAAAAGGACTTTAAGCTTGACAGGACAGGGGTTTTAAAATACTAAATCCCTACTCTTGAACTAAGAAAACCATGAAAATCAACCCCTAAGAAAAGCAGGTATTGAAAATAATAATTACACGCGAACAAAGCTGCGGGGGTTTCTAGTGTAAATAAAAGTATGCGTTGGCAAATAACCGCCCACGCGTGACTATTATATGGAATTTGATGTTACAAAAAGTAGGTAATTAGCAAATAAGCTAGGACAAGTAGCTACGTCGTAATTCAATTAATATAATTACATTTTAAATAGAAATATGGACCACGTTTTTGCTTTTTTTGCTGACGTTTCGAAACAATGCAGATGCTCTTCATCATGAGCATCGTCCGCGATTACGATCAACGGCAGATCGACGAATCCTAATAATATTATAAATGTGAAAGTTTATGAGTTTGTATGTATGTATGTTTGTGCCACAATCAGGTCCAAACGACAAAACGGATTAAGTTGACATTTGCTGTAGATGTAGATATAATGCCCGAATAAAACATACATACTTACTTTAAAATATGAAAAACATCCCCAAAATTATAAAAAAATGCAAAAGGGATGATTTTGGTATAGATGGCGCTGGTGTGCAACAAATCTGACATCACAGATTAAAAACATTCAGTCTTTTATATTTGATTATTGAAATTTGACAGGACAACGTCTGTCACGGGTCGTTTAGTACTCAATAAATTAATATAATATAATATAAAACAATAATAAATAATAAACACAATGTATATTACAAATGAAAACACGTAACGGCTGAACCTATTTCGATTATATTTGAATATAGAAAGATAGACAGCAATTGTAATATTTTACGTACATACATAAATAAAATCACGTCTGTTTTGTAGAGGGTATCCTGACATACTTATTTTGCTTTATCTATTCATCACTTTCTATGTATAAATAAATAAATAAAATAAATAAATCACATTCCTCATGCATGCTTGTGATATTTTAGGTATGCTGACAATAGTCTGAATAAACTAACATCGGCTATCAGCAGAGTAAAATAAAACAAAAACCTCTATACACAATACTATCAACCTTATCCACTTCTATGTTACGACAATGTAAAAGAAAAACGTACCATAGACTAGTTTTATCGCTCTCCGTCAATTCGGCGCATCCCAAGTGCCATAGAGTTCGATTCTTTGTTTTTCTGACGCGCATTGTCCGTTTGATTCTCTGCTCTCCATTGTTCGGTTCAAAAACTATACGGGCTGTACAACATCATTAATCTTTTATCTTATATATAAACTAGCTAATCCGCTGAGCTTCGTATCGCTTTAGAATTAACAAATGCTGTGTTAAGTTCCCGTTCCCGTTATAAAAATAACGTCCTATGTCCGTCTCCTGGTTCTAAGCTACCTCCCCACTAATTTTCAGCTAAATCGGTTCAGCAGTTCTTGAGTAAATAGTAAATAGTGTAACGAACACAACTTTATTTTATATACATATATAGATATAGACTAGCTGTCCCGCCAGACGTTGTCCTGTCAAATTTCAATTTTGCTAAATTTTCTTTCATAAATTCTTTCCTGACAATAACAAAGAGAACCGACGAAAATGTTTCGACCAAGTAAAGTCAAGGGACAATATTAGTTTTATGAAGTAACTATTAGTCCTACATTAATATAATTTAAATGGGATCAACTTCGGAATATTACTACACAATAAAAAATGATTTTATCCAGTAACTTTGTCATAAAAAACAAAACTGTATGTTTGCGGTTATTGATAAAAAAAACGATTATGCATTCGTCAAAAACATTTATTATTTAACGTCTTAACTAATATTTTTTAAAATTCTTTGACGTATTCAAAGCTACATTATCACGAGTAACACAGGTTATATTTAATTGTATAACGTAAATATAGTGGCATAGCCAATTTGTGCCAAAACATCAGACTAATTTAAATTCATAGAGCACGCTATCTGCGATCTTATAAAATTGCTATCTTTTTTATTCCATCTCGTGTACTCTAGTAATAAAAAGACAATGAATGAATAACAACTACCTAAAATACTACGTCAGTCTGTCTGTACAAAAAAATATCTTTTAACTTCTATTACAATATTATCAACTGGAATATATAATATACTAGCGACCCGCCCCGGCTTCGCACGGGTAGCATGTTATTATACATATAAACCTTCCTCCTGAATCACTCTATCTATTAAAAAAATCCGCATCAAAATCCGTTGTGTAGTTTTAAAGATATAAGCAAACATACATACATACATACGCGGGAAGCGGAAAGCGACTTTGCTTTATACTATGTAGTGATATTTTTTTTACTTTTTATTATTGTTAATGTTTTTTTAATTTATTCGGTTTCAATAAAAAAAAATTACAATCACAGAACTATCACTTGCATAGTTTAAAAAGTAATTGCAAAAATTTTAATTATCATTGGCGTTGGCGATTCAAAAATATATAAAATGCATTTTTAAAGCTTACTATTGCAATATAAATAATAAATAATAATGCAATGCATGTTTTGCAATATTGATAATAAATCTAAGTATGAAAATTACTTAGTAATTAATACGTGAATCATAATTATGATTCATGTTAAGTGTCCTGTTTAGACCCCCTAGCTCCTATGATTCCTTTGATCGCAAATGATCCACTGGTCATTCGTCCGCCAAGCCACCGAAGTCGTCATTAATCCTATCCTAATAATATTATAAATGCGAAAGTTTGTGATAAGGCTGCTATGTTTGTTCCCTAATCAAAAATAAACGACAAAACGGATTAAGATGAAATTTGCTGTAGTATGTAGATAAAAAATCAGAATAAATAAAGGGGGAACTTATAATTCGAAAAACAACCTCTAAATAGTAAACAAATGCAAAAAAGGATGATTTCTGTATAGATGGCGCTGGTGTGCAACAAATCTGACATCACAGACTAAAAACATTCAGTCTTTTTTATTCGATTATTGAAATTTGACAGGACAACGTCTGTCACGGGTCGGCAAGTCTCCTATAATTGCATCTACGGGTGAAGCCATCGGCAAAACCTAACGTCTAGTAATAAAATAACAATGAAGGAAGAAGTTCATTCAACTTTTTCGCGTTTTATTACGTCCGAGGTCCTGAGTTTTTGCGGCCGTCTTGAATAAAAAATGTAGGTTTTATTATGTACTAGCTTTTGCCGGCGGCTTTATGTGGTATCTGGATAAAAACCGGCGAAGTGCGAGTTGGACTCGCGCACGAAGGGTTCCGTACTATTATCTATACAAAACGGCAAAAAAACACGTTTGTTTTACGGGAGCCCCATTTAAATATTTATTTTATGCTGTTTTTAGTATTTGTTGTTATAGCGGAAAATCGTCTGTGAAAATTACAACTGTCTAACTATCACGGTTCATGAGATACAGCCCTCTGACAGACAGACGGACAGACGGATTGCGAAGTCTTAGTAATAGGGTCTCGTTTTTACCCTTTAGGTACGGAACCCTAAAAAGTAGCCTATTTTTTATTCTATTTCTATATTACGTGTGGATTACACGTGACAGGTTGCATGCCCATCGCCGCTTATAGATATACTAACTGAGAAAAACATCTTTAGGGTTCCGTACCCAAAGGGTAATATCGGAACCCTATTACTAAGACTTCGCTGTCCGTCTGTGTGTCTGTCTGTCCGTCTGTCTGTCACAAGGCTGTATCTCATGACCCTGATAGACAGTTGGAATTTTCACATAATTATGTATTTCTGTTGCTGCTATAACAACAAATACTAAAAACAGAATAAAATAAATATTTAAGGGGGGCTCCCATACAACAAACGTGATTTTTTTGTCGTTTTTTAAAGATAATGGTACGTAACAATTCGTGCGCGAGTCCAACTCGCACTTGGCCGGTTTTTTATGGTAATCGTCAACATAATATTCGACCAACCCTAGTCAACGTGTGACTTGTCGACGAGAGCTCAAACCATTACATTTCTTTGACATAGGTTGAAGCTATATTTTTTTTGGAGTATATTTTCCCGCTTATAATATTTGTTTTAACATTTGACCTCCTTTGAAAGCCTATCACTACATAGTATAAAGCAAAGTCGCTTTCCGCTTCCCGCGTCTGTATGTAATATGTATGTATGTATGTTTGCTTATATCTTTAAAACTACACAACGGATTTTGATGCGGTTTTTTTTTATAGATAGAGTGATTCAGGAGGAAGGTTTATATGTATAATAACATGCTACCCGTGCGAAGCCGGGGCGGGTCGCTAGTACTAGATAAATAAATGTTTTAAACATTTTTTACGTCGTTTACTTTTTTCTTGAGATGCTTTTAGAATGTTGGTCAACCAAAAAATTACGCACATATTATAATATTTTTTTGATTAGTAATAATAATAATTAAATTTAAAAAAGAGGAATAAACATAAGAGTAACTAGTAACTATGCCTTCTGCTTTTTAAGTTGTGGGTTCGATTCAAACTCAAGATTAACATTTGTCAGATGAACATAGATGTTCTGTGTCTGGGCGTTATAATGTAACAAGTATGTATTTACTAAAAAAGTTATATAAGTATTCTATAAGTTATCTGGTTCCCAGTAGCTTTGCTTAGTTCGGGGCTAGAAGGCGCTGTGTGAAATGTCCACTAATATTTACTTACTACCAACTAAGCTGTGACTGTAAGGCATGTACCATGAGAATTCTATTGTATGCGACTTAAGTTTACTAACTTCCCTAATCCATTACTAAAATAGCCAAACAGAATCAGTGGCATACAATCAGTGCTCTGTCAATAAAACCGAACTATATAAATTAATTATGAGCAGTCCGTCCGTTTGTCTCGATTCCCGTGAGACAACATGTTTATTGGTTCCACTTTGATCTTCCTTCTGGACGGTGGAATGCTGAAGGGAAACAAGACGCTATTATGAAAATGAAATGAAATAAAGTTTATTTTGACACATCGTACACATAAGACACAGTATTTTTGGTGGTTACCTAAATATCATCTATTAGCTTATTTAGTTATTTATCTTGACCAGACATTATTTTGGGGTTAATAAGCGCCTTAATGTCTACAAAAAATTATGCAATATTTATCAGCTATTTAAGTTATTAGAAGTTCATGCGACTATCATAAAAAGGCGGTTAATTATTTTATCCGATTTTTAAACTTATCCCAATAGTAATACCTACCTTTGTATGTTATGCGTGTCGTATATAAATGTACCTACTTCAAATGACCTGTTTTATCGTTTTCTGTAGTACGACCTTTGCTTAGTTTGGGGCTAGACTGCGATGTGTGAAATGTCCACCAATATTTATTACTTATATTTATTTATTTCAAATCTAAAACTCCCTATTATGCTCATTCAATTCCCTCAGCAAAATAATCGTTGACACAATACGTCAACACTCCAGCAACGCTTACATAAATCTCAAAAAACAACAGCAAAATAATCCGTCCGCAAAAACGACGCGTCATGATGCAAATTGTCGCAGCAGCTCATACATTGTCACAGATAAATAATGAATTTGATGGCTGCGTATAGCATAACATCGTCCATTCAGCCACTCGCAGCCAATTGACTTTAATGGAGAAGCTGCTCCGATCAAACAGTAGTGTGTAAAGAGCTTAGCTTTGTGCGTATGGCAAAAAGATCATGTGGTCGTGATCTTAACTTCAGCTCCACTAACGTGCAAAAAGATTTTTCCACAATTTGATCCACATTTTTGACATACACAAAATTAGTTTATTACGCGGAGTTTTTTTTATTAAAAAATATATTTGGTACTTAATATTGAACTATTGTTTTTTACACGGATCTTTATCACCTTTAATGAATTTGTTAGACCCGTGTTAAATCAATAGCTATGTGTACTAAACACGATAGTTTGAAAACATAATAAATTTATATTATTATGTACCCAAGTACTTATATTAAATTTATAAAAGATCGGAATACCTATTATTCAATGGATAGATAGGTATTCAAATTTACAAAGTGGCAAATCGAACACACAAAATTATAATTGTAAATCGTTATGATCAACAAAAACCCTCTATAAATATTGTGGGTAGATTTATACGCCTAATTAAAGGGTTGACTGTATTATCCAACCACAAACAAGATGTAAAAGATTTATCATTCCTCTCCCTAATTTTTATCCACTGCTACAGCGTAATTTAAACTTTATGTCTAAAGGTTTAGATACTATTTTTGACTACTGTATAAGATACCCACCAAAGAGACACAGATGATAATAAGAATTTGAAGCCGCAATTATGATCAAATATGTCATAAAGCGATAAATTGAACCCGTGCCTGTAATAATTCCATCCCAGGCTATTAATATGACCATATTTTTATTAGGCGATATTTTATTACACCATTCTCATAAACCGCTCATCTAACACTCAAAACAAGATGAGAAGTAAAAAGTATGGGTTGGTATTTGTTAAAAAAATTTATTAAACTTTTTAAACTTAAATTTTGATTACTAATTCAATACATAGGTCCACATTTTCTATAAGTACAAAAAGCACTTTATCATTTAAACAATTCCACTAGCAATTAGAGGCATTTTAGCTATTGTGTTTTTGTATTTTTTACCAGTTAGTATTCTTATAAGCGGCGATGGGCTTGCAACCTGTAACGTATGGAATGCTAACTACTGCAAAATGTGGGCATGTGCCAAATATAATGTTTGGACGTGCCTCTGACTACCCCCACTAGACATATTCAAAGGATTTAAGCGTCTGGAGATCTGAGAGGATGTCTACCGTATTGGGGATTACAGTCGTGATCCGTGATCCTATTTATATAATTTTTTTGTATTAAAGTTGCTGTGTTATAAAATCGCAGTTATTTTTAGAGCAAAAATACCCACCAACAAAAACAAGCATCTGTAAGCCCGCGTAATCTTTACAAATCTCTCCCATAAATTTGTCCTACAGTGTACTCCCTAAGTTCACTACTGTGGTCCAATTAGTACAAAAAATCTCGGTAATTAACTACGCGTGTGAATGTTTTATGTTCAAAAATAAAAATAAAAGGAGTAAAGAGTTTTGAAATATTACAATTGTAATTTTGGTAATGAAGGGAGTTTTTATTTTTGGCTTTCAGTCAACGATAATTGATGAGCAACTTGTCACAGCATGATGAATTTGTTTTAAAGGGGAATTAAAAGTAGATACATTTATTTAATTTCATTTGGGCAGGACACATATGGCCAACATCATCGAGGCCCCAAGTCGTGTTTGTTGGCTGATTCTCCTAGGCTAGGTCGCGTGGAATACGCGTAGCTCCTAAGACGTTTCAAAGTGATCCTTGTGATTTTATTAAAATAAATACCTTTTGTGTTTGTGCATGCTGCTAAGCATCAACCATCGTCTGTAATACTTACTAACCTTACTACCTTGATACTTACTACCTATGGTACCTAGATAAAAAGTAGCCTATGGCCTATATGCTATTCCAGAACATCTAATATATAAAATTATCAGGTTACTGTGTTTGTAACCGAACTCTTTTGAAACAGCATGAACGATTTTTATAAAAAAAATTGTTTATGTTCCGTAACTGTAGGTCTGAGAATAGGTCGTAGGGTATTTATCATAGCCCTAAGTGATAAGGGTGGCGTAAACATCGGGAAGAACTAAAAGTGCTTTTTTCTGTGGGATTATTGAATATTGACAGGACAACGTCGAGACAGCTAGTAAGCTATATTTTTCCAAGTTTCATCTAAATCCTTGACGTGATTGAGCCACAAACATTTAAATATACAAACATACTTGAAATCCTAATAATATTATAGATGCGATCCCTAATCAAAAATAAACGACAAAACGGATTAAGATGAAAAATGGCTGTAGTATGTAGATAAAAAACTGAATAAATAAAAAGGAAACTTATTATCCGAAAAACAACCCCGTTAAGATAAAAAAACACAAAAAGGATGATTTTCGTATAGATGGTGCTGGTGTGCAACAAATCTGACATTACAGACTAAAAACATTCAGTCTATTCTATGCGATTATAGTAATTTGACAGGACAACGCCTGTCACGGGTCGGCTAGATTATAATATTAGTAAGATTGGGTGTTTTATATGAAAATTTACTATCATCACGTCTTAGCAAGGTCGTAAGGTACCTGATAGGTTCGAACATAACTGATAGGAAAGTTTCACAATCAAATGCTAAGGATTTCCGAATAATTAGTAGAAAATCAGCTTTGTATTACAAAATTTAAATAGTATCGTCTAGTGATGTGGCTGATCCGGCTTTTTGCAAAAAAAACTATTATTTTCTATTATACATATAATAAAACTGTAGAAGAGTTCAACTCTGTACTTTGAATAAAAACTAAAAAAAAATACTCGTAGGGGCCTATATACAAGTAACACAAGCAAAAAAAAAATATTTTGATTTTTTTGTCTGTCTGTCTGTCTGTCTTTCACGCAAAAACTACTGGACGTATTTTGATGAAACTTTTTTTGTTATGTAGCTATTAGTCCTCGGCAACATATAGGCTATAATTTATTGTAAAGATTGGAATACCAGATATGAAACTATCTGTCGACCAGCGAAGCGGGCACGGGTCAGCTAGTTCATTATAAATTATCTTAATTCACTTTGGCTTTGTAAGCATCACGTCTCTAGAAAAGGCCAAAATATGCCACTTTTGCTCTTTAATTGTTTAAAAGCAGTTTGTCAGTTTTTCTTTTACGTACAATAAACGATTTGATTGTGGACACTGGAATTTTGACAGTTGACGCCGATTTCGGTGACATCTAGAACAGACAAGAAACACGGCTTGGCATCATTTTCATTGATAACCGTTTCGTAAATGCTATGGGGAACTCCGGCCTTTCTTGCTGCACATCCCTAGACCCGGTTATCTTATAATACAAACAGCTATGTGCCCTAACGGATGCGAACAGTCAATATTTAATAACTCAATGACCTCTCACCACGTGCAGTACTCGATATAATGAGGTAGATTTGAATGTGGGTGTTCGTATACCATTTATGTTAAACTAGAAATCCTATGTTTTTATCCAGGTCATCTATCTGTAAATCGAGTTTTATCGCAGTTCTGCTGTTACGACGTTGTTGAGAAAAAACAAGTAAATATCCAAACTATATTGTATTTGTAATGTAAATAAAAAGTACTTTTTTATTTTTATAGATTGACATTGAGCCACAAACAGACAAACATCCTACAAACTTTCGGATTTATAATATTAGTAAGAAGTAAGGTTACTAGCTTCTGCACGTTGCTTTGCATGCGTGGTATCCGGATTAAATGTAGCCTACTCCGGCCCATATCCATATCCGGTACTATATGAAAAAAATCATGTTGATTCGTATAATAATAATAAGAATTTCCTATTTTTGAGGTGGAAAAAGTATTAAATTGTTCCTAATAATAGCATAAAATATATTAAAAACATAAAACAGATAACATTTAACATTCCCTTGGTAAAGTTTTAAAACATCCCTCAAGTAAGGGTAGAAAGGTACCTTTCTTGTGGGGTAGAAAGAAAGATAATATTCACGCTCCAATGAATGCTTTAAGAAGTTTATCAGTTACTTTTACAGTTGATGTGAAAATGCCATGGAAAATGTACCCTCATAGAACAGTCAGCGTTCTAAATACTACCGTCAGCCTGTGGTTTCGCTCGCGTAAAAGATAAAAAGCTCGATAAAAAGTCTCATGTGTTATAATTTATCTTTATATACCAAATTTATCCGAAATTTGTTCTGCCGTTGCAAAACAGTACAAACAAATTAACATCCAAACTTTTGTATTTTTAACTATCTGCTAATCTATCTGTATCTGCGACTTCGTTCGCGACGTCCGCGAAATTGGTTGTGTCCATTTTGTAATAAGTTTACCAAATTCAGAACTAGATGTCGCTGCAAAAAAGTGTAAAATCCTAGATCGCGCTATCGAAGCGTTTTGACGTCTCAGTGACTTTCTCCTTACGTTTTGAATAAATTGGCTTTTAATATCACGGGATACGATTGTTTTTATTTACTCCGAACCCAAAGCACCTACCTACCATAGGAAGTAGACTTTTCTACAGTTGAATATAGAGAATAATTTAAATAAAAAAATTATATATTTGGAACAACAACATAGTAAAACTAAAAGACTATTTTTATTCAATATTATTTATTGACTGCGGTGTTAAAAGTAGCCTATGTCCTCCCGATGATGCATATCTCCTTGCCAAATATTATCGAAATCGGTTCAGCGGTTTAGGCGTGAAGACTAACAGAGTTTTGAATTTACGAATGTAATATTAATAATAATTAGTAAAAAAAAGTTTTGTTTTGTTTAATTAAGTCAATATAATGCAACAAATGCCTTGTTACAAATGGAATAAATAACTTTCTTATCAAAATACGTATAAATTAAGCGTGAATTGGCTTATCTATCCCTTTCACCGTGTCAGGTATTATCATTTTGAGGTCAATAAACTTATTTACCTATACGAGTACACTAGGGAAATGACAATGGCTCATACAACTCCGAAATGCATACTCCGAAATTAATATAATTATCAGCTGAGGAACAAAAGACTGTTTGCAATATGTATTTTCTAAATTTTCGTAATGTTTTATGCATTAGATGTAATTTATTTATGTAATAATAGATTATTTTAAAACAAGGAAATAAAACATGATTATTGATTGTCTTAAACTACTATTATTGTAAATGGTTAATCAGTTTTTATTAAAAAAAAATAAGAAAATACTAAAAAAACAAATAATATCTAATGCAAATAATTACAGAATATTTACAAAATACATAAAAACTAGTTGAGCCATCTAAAGATCGTTGCAAACAGTCTATAGGTAGCTCAATTGATCCAGATCACTCCCAAGATACCGACGGCATTGATTACTAAAATGTATAAATATATAAACGACTGCTAATCAAAACAAAAAATAAAACTCCGAAAACTACTCCGAAATAACTACACATATTGTTAACGATAGTGGGTATGTGCCACCTGTTCTTGAAATATGTAAATGATGGGTAATAGTGAATATTCGTGGGTTTCGACCCAAATATAGTTGGTTGACTGATTTTGACACTACACGGATAGGTTTTACTATGTTAGATTACAATGTCGGTTAGGATTTGACCCGTGTTTTCGGATTTTCCTATTTTTTGGTATATTATCATAACAAGGGTAATCTTTACGAGTTGTTCTTTTACAAAGATTAACCCTAAAGTTTATGGGTAGGGTGTAACTTGAAAAATAACTTTAGTACTTTATTCAAATGTATTTTTGGCTAGTATTATTTTTACCCACGACGGTACGGAGACGGGTGGTTACCGCTTCGTAGGATCACGCTTCGTTTGGTTACAAACACTCACATTAAGACGAGTAATAAATGTTTTTGATGAATGCAGAATCGTTTTTTCTCAATAACCGCAAAACATACAGTTTTGTTTTTTATGACAATGATAACTTAAGGATTTAATCTAGATAAATTAAAGACAGAAACACAATTGGTGAAACTTTTCTCAATAGATTTATTTTCCAAAGTTGGCTTTCAAAAACACTAGTTTCGTTTTTAATCAAAACTATGAATAGCTAAATAGTTACATTTTTATATAATTCGTTAGATAATCATACTAGCTACCTAAATAAAAGATATTTTTTTTAAAATTTGTTGGTTTTCAAGATAATGCAGTTTTATCACTTTTTCCGTCTTATCCGGGTATACTCAGCCTATACAAAACATCAAAAATTTGACTTATCACCTTAAAACTCAGAGGTGACTAATTTTGTTGTCAATGTTGCCAATATTTATGTATGTTTTTTGTTTAGTTTTAAAAGATTATGTTGACACAAAATAAATTTATTCTTTCTTTCTTTCTTTCTTTCTAAAAGATTGTAATTATAATCGTAGAATTGAAAACCGCCTTTTTCGTCAGCTGAAAACGACTGAACAATAGATATATCAGCGTGAAACGAAACGAGAACACCCCAAAGCAGGTGCGGCGGGAAATTCATGTTTAATGCCCTTTGCGCTTCGTTTCAAACCCGATACAGCTGTAATTTTGTATCAAGTTGTAATCTGACAGCGGGAAACTCTTCATCAGTCAACTCTTCAAGTTAAAATGTTTTCAATATACCTTTATACAACTAAAAACAAAACCGACAAATACAAATAATTTATTCATAACACCAAGTTACAGGTCAGTTAGGTACAGTATATTACAATAAAATATGATGATTATAATGCTTATTAATAAAAACAATTTCATTACAATATCACATTGATTATAATAATTTTCATAATTAAATATTTTAAATAATTGTCAATTCTAAATACTCATTTACTGAATAGAATGTGTTCTCGAGGAGCCACTTACGACTTCATACATGTTACAAATTGAATTGAATAAGTCCAATACAAAATTTCATTCCGTTTTTTCACCCTAAATGATACCACACCAAAAAGCAGTTTCAGTTCGACATTTGGACGATTCGTTGTCGATAAGATAGTGAGAGTGAGACTCCGTTCCGTCGTGGGTAAAAAATCATGTCGATCCATATGTCTATATGTCTGTTTCAGTCATGTACATAAAATAAAGTATATTTACTTTTCTTTTTCAAACTATCGTGATTAGTAGACATAACTATATATTTTGACACGGGTCACCTCAGGGCAGTCTTTTTAGCAGGGCAGGTCTGCCCGCGACCATGGCTATTGTAACATAGTCGAAACGTCGGGAAATTAAATTAAAGGTAATTACGTGATAACGACCCGTGTCAAACTCTATAGTTAAGTATATTTACTATCGCTGTCGCTTATGAACCGCACCAACCCCCAATTAGGGGTGAGGGCTGAACCCTCTTGGAAATATTGTTGTAACTGTGAAATGAGTGAGTGTCCAAATCGAGCGGCGTCACTCAGGTGCATATCCCAACCATTTACTTAGTTTTGGAAAAACGATATTTAAATAAAAACGCTTGAGGTAAATAGTATCACGACTATAATCCCCAAATACGGTAGACATCCTCTCAGATCTCCAGACGCTTAGATCCTTTGAAGATGTCTAGTGGGGGTAGTCAGAGGCACGCCCAAACATTATATTTAGCACATGCCTACATTTTGCAGTAGTTAGCATTCCATAAGTGACAGGTTTGCGCATATATTTTTTTCGAACTTTAAAATCCATTGTTGCACCCTGGGACTCGAACCCACGACCTTCAGAAGTCGAGGTACCTCCCACTCGGCCAACACGGCTTAGATTTAAAACAGAACAAATAAAAACAAAAATATTAGCAGTAGATATCAGTATAATCTAATGGTTACCCTAGAGACTGCTCTTATAATATCCCCATAATAAAAATAATCAAAAAGATAAGTAAATTCAAATTCATTTATTTGGAACAAAATAACATTGGTATACAAAAAACAAGTGAAAAACGATGACAACTGCAAAAGTAAAAACTGAGTAGCAGAGTCAACGCCCTCCTCCAGAGCATAACGAAAACAATGTTCCACGAAAATACGGGTTTAACTTAAAAATAAGATACTAAAAATTACTATAAAGTAAGGATGTAAAACTTTAAATGTACTAAGAAGAATATAATGTAAAAATATAAAAAATGTAAAAAATGTAAACTGTGATACATATAAAAGAAAGGGAGTATGTTAGTATGTTGTGTGGTGTGAGTGTGTGAGTGTGTGTGTATGTGTTTGTATGAGGTGAACGATGTTCGTAAATAAATAAATATTGGTAGACATTTTACACAGCGCCATCTAGTCTGAAAATAAGTAGTACAAAAAAAAAGTAAAAAAAAAAAAAAAAAAAAAAAAAAAAAAAAAACATATTACTGAATACTTAAGATATACTTTACTTGAGCTATATCAATTACTTATGTAAAAGAGCCCTAAAAGAACCCGTTTAGATACTCTTCATAAAACAGATTTATTACCACCTGAAGGGGTATTTATTTAATAAACGGCTAAATGCTAATCACGACAACCCCTTCGCGAATATAAGCACATTTAGACTTTTAGCACCATGTTTTGACGTTACCGAATCGATAGAGATGCCGCAAGTATTTTTATTATAAGTAAACCGGCCAAGTGCGAGTAAGACTATAAAAGATCTATAAAAGACAGCGAAAAAACACGTTTGTTGCATGGGAGCCCCACTTAAATGTTTATTTTATTCTGTTTTTAGTATTTGTTGTTATAGCAGCAACATAAATACATCATCTGTGAAAATTTCAACTGTCTAGCTATCGCGGTTCATGAGATTCAGCCCTGTGACAGACAGACGGACAGCGAAGTCTTAGTAATAGGGTCCCGTTTTTACCCTTTGGGTACGGAACCTTAAAAATGAATCGTATAATGTGTTGCTAAGCGCAAATCTCGAGAGCAGCTGAACCGATTTCGCTAATTCTTTTTTTGTTGTATTTTTTATTATTAGGAAAAGGTTCTTAGGTCTCTGACTACTTCCTTTACAGGAATTCTAGGGCCTGGAGATCTGAGAGGATGTTTACTGTGATTGGGGATTACAGTCATCAGATCTTTTCAAATCTGCAGGTGCTCAGATCCTTGAAGATGTCTAAAGGTAACCAGAGGCACGTCCAAACAGTGTTATAAACTAGTGCTCACCCCCAGGTGTCCCTAATTCTTGTTTAGATTACTGCGACTTAAGCGATTGAAATATTAAATCAAATTCGTCATCAGATTGTGCCTAATCACGTTTCGCCGCCCCTCTGTTTCGCAAGGGGGTGATTTTAAGTTAGATATTAATTTTAGGGATGAACAACCCCAATTTGCCATTACTTTTACAACAGGTAAATGGTTTTAAGCTGTCACTTTTGTTTTGGTTTTAATTGAAATATGACAGGCTCTGTGAGCCGAAATGGTTTACTAATTAACAGAAAGTACTGACCATTAAAATTTCTTAATACAAAGTGGTAACCCTCGCAACGTCATTCAAGTGAAGTTATTTTCAAACTTCAAACCCCGCTGCACCCCTTTAGGGGTTGAATTTCGGGAATACCTTTCTTCAAAACTTCAAGATTTTTAGACCAATAGTTTAGGTTGGCTAGATCAGTCAGTCAGTCAGTATAACGAGAGTTTTATATAAATAGAAAAAAAAATACTCAAGTTTTTTTTGTTGGAAATTTTTCTCCTAGCCCTAAACTAAGCTTGCACTTTTGTAAATACATACTTGAATAACCGCACGCGAAGAAGGCAGAGTTACTTCGAACAGAGCTGTGAGGCCATTTTGTTTTCGAACTTTGTCGCTTGCGAATTCATTCTTTTACCATGCATTATTTCTGAGAGCCACCATCCTCTTCAAAAAACCATGACAGGGCTTCAAACCCACTACTCCGGATCAACTGTCAAGCTACCCTAGGCCAGCTATAAACTTATTATCAAAATCCAAAGAAAAGCTATTACTCAATTCTACACCATTAACTTTACCCTCAAAACTAGGGTTCCGTAATATTTGTTTACATTTACATCCGACACAAAGGTGTTTACCGCTGAGTGACGCGCAATTTTTCGAGATCCCGTCTGGCTCTATATTGAAGCGTGGAGTCGCATTTAATAGCTGATATTTCATAGAATAGTTTTCAGTATGATATAAAGGGCATGAGAATTGTGCGCGATATGTCATTCCAAATTAAAAATGGCTTCTTATTCTAATTCAGTAAAGAATAAAATAAAGTCCGACTATGGTCACTTGGACATATGACTGCTACTGCCATTTTCAACTACTAAGTCAAAGTTAAAGGGCATTTTAATAAAATCACAAGAAGCACTGAAACGTCTTAGGAGCTAGGTAGCTACGTCTGTTCCTCGCGACCAAGCCTAGACGCCATCATTTTTAGGGTTCCGTACCCAAAGGGTAAAATCCGAACCCTATTACTAAGACTTCGCTGTCCGTCTGTCTGTCTGTCCGTCTGTCTGTCACAGGGCTGTGTCTCATGAACCGTGATAGCTAGACAGTTGAAATTTTCACAGATTATGTTTTTCTGTTGCTGCTCTAACAACAAATACTAAAAACAGAATAAAATAAATATTTAATACAACATACAACAAACATGATTTTTTTGCCGTTTTTATATATAATGGTACGGAACCCTTCGTGCGCGAGTCCGACACGATTTTTTTCAATGATCATTTCCTTAATGCTATGTAGAGTTCCAGTGTCGTGCCGATCGGTGAAGTTGTAAGATGATTATAAACAAAAAATAGTGCCCATTCATTGCTGAATAATAAATAATAAACAAATAAACAAACTATTACGTAAAGAGATGATGACGACTACGGTTCCATGCTGCACAGTTCAGCCCAACACTTCCCCGGGACGTCAATCAGCAAGGGCCAGGCCCATTCCTCACTGACACCGCCGGAAGTAGGAAACTTTTTAAAATAGAGCGAATGCAAATCCAGGTGTCGATCGCGAGGTTTGTTTGATGTTTGTTTGGGTACCTTTTTGTGAGTGAATATTTTATCAAAGTCATTTTGGGGAGAATCTTTTTGATGGCAACATTTAGAGGGTTACTTTTTAAGGTGATAAGTGAAATTTTTGACTTTTCGTATGGGCTGAGTCTATCCGGATAAGACGGAAAAACTGATAAAACTGCATTATCTTGAATACCATCAAACTTAAAAAGAAACTGTCTTTAATTTACTTAGATTGTATGATTATCTAACGAATTATATAAAAACTAGCGACCCACCCCGGCTTTGCACGGGTAGCATGTTATTATACATATAAACCTTCCTCCTGAATCACTCTATCTATTAAAAAAAACCGCATCAAAATCCGTTGTGTAGTTTTAAAGATATAAGCAAACATACATACATACATACATATACATACAGACGCGGGAAGCGGAAATCGACTTTGCTTTATACTATGTAGTGATGAACTGTTTAGCTATTCATAGTTTTGATTACAAACAGACTAGTGTTTTTGAAGAGCCAACTTTGGAACATAAATAAATCGATAAAAGTTTCACCAATCGTGTTTCTGTCTATAATTTATCTAGATTATATCCTTAAGTTATTTTTGTCATAAAAAAATGTTTTGCGGTTATTGAAAAAAAAAAAACGATTCTGCATTTTATTAAAAACATTTATTACTCGTCATAAGGAAAATTACTGCGAGATACTATTAAAGAGACTGCTATTCGCAGGGTACATAGACGTCTTCAGATCTAGCTACTTAGATTATTAAGGATTTTTGAGAGGCAGTAAAGAAAGTTCAGTATATTTCACGGGAAAATGGTTTTGTGAAGCGTATTTCGCTTTATCAGTTGATAGATGACTTTAATTCCGACTGCTAGTGACCTGGATCTGTTGAGCGACCTGTAGCACAACTAGTTCTTATAATAATTTGTAAATATTCTGTAATAACTATGTACTAGATGTAATTTATTACTGTAAATAAAGTTTTTATTACATTTATGAACAAATATTAAAAATGATTCGTAATCAAAACTTATTAGTCTGAAATATATTTAGCAGCGATTAAATTGTATGTATGCATTTTTATAACACATAAAATAATGTACTGAACCCTTAACAATATTGGTAAATTATTTATTAAGACAAAGAGGGCGTCGTCTGTTTTCTTTTTAAATATCGAATTTAAAAGCATAACAGAGGCGCTTGCAACTGCAAAAATTTGATAAGATACGGCGTCCGTCATAAAGTGACCGTTATTTGATGAAACGTGCATGTAAATATAAAATTAAATTATTATTTTTTTGCTTTTTTTTTCAGTTGAACTGAAAAATATGAAAAACACGACCCCGCAGGTCGTGTTTTTCATATTTTTGTTTTGGACCAGTCATTATAATATACATTTGGAAATTATGTGTACCGAAAAGGCTAAATTTTGGATTAAATTGATTAAATATTTCTTAATTCTAGTTTTTACATGTTAATCTGTTGTTAAATTAATGTTTGTCTGTATGTCCTTTATAGAATCGTAAACTATGCATTTGAACATTGTGATGATCTTTAGCAAAGTTGTTGTGCATGAGCCCACGAAGGTTTCTGAGTTGAGGCCATAGCAACGCGCGCCAGCAGTACCCTGCTGTACCCTGCTAGTACTAATTATATGACATGAAACAGGATCACGACTATTATTTCCAAATACAGTAGACATCTTCTCAGATCTTCAGGCCCTCGAACATGCTTAAAAGAAAGCCTAATGAAGAAGGGACATGTTCAAACACTACATTTGGCACATGCCCGTATTTTGCATCATTAAAAAAAAGGTAGACCCCAAACCGTGTTTGTTGCCTGATTCTTCTAGACTTGGTCGCGTGGAATCGGCGTAGCTTCACCTAGTTCCTAAGACGTTTCAAAGTGATCCTTGTGATTTTATTGAAATAAATGATTTTAGAATTTTGGTTATGTATAAGAATTTAAGAGTTGAGCCCTCTTAAATTCTTGTACATAACTATCCGACATATAAGAGAGATTATTATATACGAGTATTTCATAGCCGTCATTGTACTATCATCGCTATATTAAAAACTGGTGGTAAGCGCAGTTTGACAGCTGATGTGTGTGTTCCGGTGGCGTTATTAAAAGTGAAAGTGATATGAAATGGATCTCAATCATTTTATATTGAAAAAGCAAACATTTTGAATGAAACGACTTTTATTTGAATTGTATGAATCATTATTGTTTGTGATGGTGATTAAAAGCTTTATTTTATATTATACTAGCGACCCGCCCCGGCTTCGCACGGGTAGCATGTTATTATACATATAAACCTTCCTCCTGAATCACTCTATTAAAAAAAAACCACATCAAAATCCGTTGTGTAGTTTTAAAAATATAAGCAAACATACATACATACATACAGACGCGGGAAGCGGAAAACGACTTTGCTTTATACTATGTAGTGATTTGACAGATGTTTTGGACAGTCGTGGTTCAATATTTACTGTAGGTACACACACAAACTTTTGAGGTATGTACATTATTATTTCATATATTCTCTTATTCTTGTTTGAGCCTTCACCTTGTTCGATCGGCACCACACCGGAGCTCTACATAGCATTAAGGAAAGGATCATTGAAAAAAAAGGTAGACCCCAAGCCGTGTTTGTTGCCTGATTCTTCTAGACTTGGTCGCGTGGAATCGGCGTAGCTTCACCTAGTTCCTAAGACGTTTCAAAGTGATCCTTGTGATTTTATTGAAATAAATGATTTGTGAATTTGAATTTGACTTAGTGAAATTAGTAGTAGACCTAACAGATCATTTGGTTTTGGGTTTGATTGGGTATCAAACCAAATATTTATTTATCCAAGACAAATATTTGTGTGGTGAATAAAGTCGTTTGTTCTGTTTATGGGTGTGGTACATAATGTATTTATTTCTATTACTTAAGTTCCAATGTATTTACAAAATAAGTACGAATGTAAGTTTTCAAACAAAACCACATAACCTTATTTACTAAAACAGAATATAAAGCTTTTATAAGGTTCTAAAATATACCAACTAGTATACCACGATTGGGATCTAGATATAGAAAAGTTTGTGATCTGTTTGTAGAGTTCCGTACCCAAAGGATAAAAACGGGACCCCATTGCTAAGACTTCGATGTCCGTCTGTCTGGCACAGGGCTGTATCTCATGAACTGTGATGGCTAGATAGTTGAAATGTTCACAGATTATGTATTTCTGTTGCTGCTATAACAACAAATACTTAAAACAGAATAAAATAAATATTTAAAGGGGGTTTTTTATAGATAATGGTACGGAACCCTTCGTGAGCGAGTCCGACTCGCACTTGGCCGGTTTTTTTTAAATGAACTTTTATTTCAGGAACTAAAAAAAGTTAGCTTTAACAAACTGGAATGACTCTAAATGTATTATTTTTAAGAAAACCCCATATTCTTAGAAAAAAAATACAGTAACAGAGAAAACAATCGGAAACGGAAACACGATCAGTCAGAATTCGAATAGGGCGCGCTGATTCGCGCGGCGAGATCAAAGACTGCCGCGGACCAATTACCGCGGTGCGTACGCGCAACGAAACGCTCCAGTTTGAATTATATTTGGATTAAGTTACAATTTGGGCTGAATATAAGAGGATAGCGAAAATGTGTATATAATGTTTAGATTTAACACATAACTATAGACTAGTAGAAACGGGGTTCTCCTGGTTTTAATATCTTTTCAAACGTTTCTGGACTAATAATCCAATATTTTGTAGTAGGAAAGCACGAAGGATATCGAAATATTTTTGGATAATTATCGTATAAAAATATATCGACGAAAACCTCGTAAGGCCCGGGACATTTTTTCGTCCACTTATCATAACGACCCAGTGGTCCTTCCTAAAGGACCACACAACAAAAAAAAGTTATAAACAGTTAATATATCAGGTCTAGTGCAAAGGACCGTCGGGTGTTAATGAGTATGTGTTATGAGCCCATTTTCCAAAGCTGGAAAATGGGCTGGGCCTGTATATTTAGTACCTATTCATATTAATATTCATTTATTTATTGCTCCAGTTGGTTACAATCAATGACGTATTATCTAAAGAAAAGTTATCAACCAACATCTCGGCGCTTAAAAACGGCGAAAATACTAGATAACTACTTATACGCGTAAAGAAAGGGAAAGAAAATATGACACCGTACGGCGGGATGCCTGTTGCTAGAGGGAGATAAATAAACATCTTCAGTTACGCCACAGGATAAGTAATAGTCAAATTACACACGATATAAATTAAAAACAAACATAGCGTCGCGCGACAGGTTGGTGTGTGACTGAGCGCAATGTGGCCAATTGGCTTCATTTCATGTTGCCATTTTAGAGTGCGGACAACGTATCTATAGTTTTAATACATCATTGGTTACAATGGTCTTAAGGTATCACAGAGTTTCTCAACGTGGACCCCGCTAGGGCACTACAATTTATCTACACTATTAATCTAATAATTATTTTACTAAAAATAATCTATTAATCTAGTAATTACCTATTTAGACTAATCTTAAAAATATATATTATTATAATAGCTATCTTTGTTTATTAAGTATTTACCATAAATTATTTCACCTTAAAGGACTGTGGGCCTTATGAGGATAGTTATGTTTACTTATCACGATATTAACATCAACAGTTTCTTGTGTATTTTGTAATGTGTAATGTACTTATATGATGCAATATATTTATCTATTTAACCCACTTGTGATTGCTTATGACTTGAGCCACGAAGTAGCCGCATGTTTGGCATCGGTGTAGCAACTTTGAAAGTACATTACCCTGTCGCTGGACATCTAACATTGCGCAACAGGAGCTTGGCTAATATTACTAAATGTCGAACATTTTAGTAATATTCACAATGAACTATATAAATTGTTCTTTGAAATAGTAAAGTTATATTCTGAGTCATTCATTCCATTGCCAAAAAACCTGCATTGTTCTACCTAATCCCCAAATATCTCTCTCCTATATTAGATCTGTAGATCCAAGAGGATCCTTAGATCTTTGAAGATGTCTAAAGGATAGTCAATCACGTCCAAACATGATAAAAAAAAACTAGAACATGAACATAAAACTACGATACTACGACATACTTACGATACGAGTAATTATATTTTGTGATGAGCTCATATTTATTGATGGAAAAGTGATTTTCTATTCAAACTTTGGGTAATTTAAGCAAACAATCTATTAAATAAACCCCTCCAAGTGCAAGTCGGACTCGCGCACGATGGGTTCCGTATCTGTAAAAAACGGCAAAAAATCACGTTTGTAGCCCCACTTAATTATTTATTTAATTTTGTTTTTACTATTTGTTGTTATAGCGGCAACAGAAATACATTATCTGTGAAAATTTCAACTGTATAGCTATCACGGTTCATGATATACAGCCCTGTCACAGACAGACGGACAACGAAGTATTAGTAATAGGGTCCCGTTTTTACCCTTTGGATACGGATCCCTAAAAACTAGGAAACAATCTTCATCACAATCAAAGAAGCAAACTGGTTTTCAATCACCGCACAGGGTTTAAACTATTTAAGCGAAACTTACCCTAATCTACGCTCTCTCTCCTGTCACGTTTCATCACTTACTTGTGCGTTCACAGAAAGCTCGTAAAAAAACCAATACATCATAGCTTCCAGTTAAACACAGATCGCGGAAGAATAGTTAGTTCACTCCCAACAAAGCCCCAATTAGACACCTAGGCATAAGACTCTATTTGTGCCATCCTTCACGGTTCTACGCTGGTCTTCTCCTAAGCGTGTGTCCGCACTGCGAGCCTAGCGCGAACAAAAAACGATTTGTCAAATACGAAACGCGCCATCACTGCAGTATGGCCACACAGGCACGTTTCATATGTTTAATATTTCGCGCCCGTTGTCGCCACCGCACTCATCAGGATCAGCAGTGTGGACGATCACTAAGTTCTACTTATGACTATAAAATATCATCAAACTACTGTGGTAAGTAATTTTTACACAGGTATTTATCACGTATTATTTTTAATTTATTTTCGCAACGTTTCGACTACGTTTCAATAGCCATTGTCGCGGACAGACTGAAGACACCCTAGTAAAAATCAATAGTTTTTTTTATTTTTTTTTTATTTTTTATTTATTTATCATTTACACTAAAAGAAAATATAAAAACGACTATGTCGTCTATAATCGATTATACTGTCTCTTTATATACAAACTAGTGGAAACCCCGACTTCGTTCACGTGAGGTTATTTTCAAACGGACTTCAAGCCCGCTGCACTCCCTCCTAGTTCCTAGGACTAATGGATAGACCAGTCAGTAACGCAAGAGTTTTAATTATATTTAGTGAACCAGCTTTCGTTTGCAGTCTGTGTGGGAACATAAGGCAATGATCACACTCAGGAGAACGCCTGGGTGGTAAATAAAGATTTTATTGAGTTCTAAACATAACTTTGAAGTGTCGAGACCAATATCAGGGGCTGTGCACGTGAGTCGTACCACTAACTGTAAGGAGTCTGTAGAACTTTGTCTGACTGAAAACCAATCAGTTTTAATACTCTACATTATTATCTCGGTTAGTATACACGAAATTATATAGTTTTTTTTTAATGTTTTTTTTTGTAAAGGATAAACTAAAAAACTATTGGACCAATTTTAAAAATTTTTTCACTTATCAAAATCTACAATATCAGCGAGTAACATAGGCTATGTTTTATTTCAAAAAATAGAGATGCCATCAAAAACTTAACTTGTAAAAAAGCCAAGTCTCGCAACGCAACTCAGTTCTTCTACTGTAAAAGGTTGTGAGATCCATGTAATACCAAGTCGGTTTTTTTTTTCAATAAAATCACTAGGTTCACTTTGAAACGTATTAGGAACTAGGTGAAGCTACGCCGATTCCACGCGACCAAGCCTAGAAGAATCAGGCAACAAACACGGCTTGGGGTCTACCTTTCAGTCCCTACTTTAAGATTCCTTTTTTCTTAATAATGTAAAGGTTAATTACGTAATAACATATTACGTGATAAAGACCCGTGCCAAAATCTATAGTTATGTACCATTAGTTTGATAAATCATTTTAGTACAATATCAGTTTGAATTATTCCCTGTTATCCGTGAATCCAGCCCTGTGTGAAGTCATGTGTACACGATTTCAGTAACTATTCATTTGGACATGAGGTACGTCTGCGCTCGTGAGATATTGCCTTCACCTGTCATTTTCGGGAAATGTATTTATGGTGATTCTCTGTTTCGGGAGAAAATATGCTCTAAGATTTATACCGTTGGTTTTGGGAATCTAAAGTAGTATTGGGAAAAGTATAAAGATAACAGCTGGGGTTTTATCTACTGGTTTCATTTCACCGTTTGAAGTTACGACCAGACAAACAAATAATTTTCTCACTGGACTGGCTTCACAGTTTAGCTGGATGAGCTCTGCCTGGTTGTGGGTTTGATCCTAACCATAGATTTTTGATCTCTGTTTAGGTGTTACAATGTATAATTAGATGTTATTTGTTTTTTTAACCAACGATTCGTACACTATTAATTCCACAAATATATCATTCCGCAAATGTATAATTTCGCAACTCAACGGGTCGTATACTATTTATTTCAAAAATGTATCGTTCCGCAAATGCATCGTTTCATAACTCAATGCTTCGATGCATTTTATTTAGCAAACATTTTATAACGCAAATGTATAACATCACAACATTTTACTTCGCATATAGTTTATTCTACAAACATATTTTTTCACAAATGTGTTTTTTTACAAATATAACATTTAATAATAAACAAACGTATAAAAAGACGTACGATACAATGTTTGAAATGATGGTGGAATACGGAGCTGAAAATAACATTGAAATCAAGCCAAAAGTTTGCATATTAGATTTTGAAAAAGCTGCCATAAATAGCTTGAAGTCAAATTTTGAGAATGTAATCCTGCATGGCTGTAATTTCCATCTTGGACAAAATAATTTACAGGTAAGTTTTAATTCAATACATTTTATTATCTTACTAAATATTAAGAGGTAATGGTAAATGATTAAATGACCTCACATTAAACTAGTAAAATAATAGCATTTCGGTTCTGGCGGGTCACAGTTCTAACCTAACCTAACCGACAGTGTCGTTTGTGGTGGTGATGTTTTTTGAATAGGCACTACATTAATAAAAACTTGTTGATTCGAAATATTGTGCAATTTATTTTATTTTACCTCAATATTAAACCATGCATATCACATCTTAGTACTAGTAAATTAGCACGTAAATTAAGTATTTTTTTTTAGTAAAATATGTTTTCGAAACATTGCATTTGAGAAACGTTGGTTAGCGAAGTGTAGGTTTATGAATTGATATAGTTATGATATGAATTGTTTTTGAAATAATATGTTTTGAACTGCCTGATGAATACTATGCGATATGAATTATTTATGATGCGATGAGTTATGAAATTAATAGTTTTGTAATAATACGTTTGCCAAGTGAATTATTTATGTAGTGATGTAGTTGCGGAAAGTTGAGATGTGAAACGAAAGGGTTCCGTAACGTTGGTTTTGTAATGAAGAGTTTTGAAACGTTTGTCGGTAAAATGAACGGGTACCGGGAGATACCTCTACTTTCAATCTGAAGGTCGTGGGTTCGAATCCCGGCGTGCATCAATGGATTTTTCTGTTCGAAATAACTATATGCGCATCAAAAACACGTGCTCACAACGGTGAAGGAAAACATCGTGAGGAAACCAGTTAGTATTGTTATAAGCGGCGATGGGCTTGCAACCTGTCACTGCAAAATGTGGGCATGTGCCAAATATAATGTTTGAACGTGCCTCTGACTACCCCCACTAGACATCTTCAAAGGATCTAAGCGTCTGGAGATCTGAAAAAATGTCTAACGTACTTGGGGATTACAGTCGTGATAATATTTATTTTATTTTTTATTATTATTTGTTTTGAAATAAATCGTTCTTTGTTAATAATAAAATATGGCGAATCTACAATTAATTACAGTTGCTATCAGACAAACATAAGGTCACATTATTACAGTCGGAAACAATGATAAGAGCTCATTAATCACTGCTTAATTACTGTGGCTTTTATTAGAACTGTGAGATAAACAAGAAGATGATGGGTTATTTAAGAGATTCAAAATTAATACTTTCAATACCCACCGAAAATAGAATATGATATTTTCCGAAAATATAAATAATTTCTTACGGGATCTTATAACTTAGATAAAAAAATATATATTTTAAAATTTTTTGTGAATAGACGTAATAATTTGGGATTTTGGACAGAATTCGGGTAAGTTAGATGTGGTACAAATTCAAAATTCATATTCAAAAATCTTTTATTTCAATAAAATCACAAGGATCACTTTGAAACGTGTTAGGAACTAGGTGAAACCACGCCGATTCCTCACGACCAAGCCTAGAAGAATCAGGCAACAAACACGGCTTGGGGTCTACCTTTTTTTCCTTAATGCTATGTGGAGCTCCAGTGTGGTGCCAATCGAACAAGGCTCAAACAAGAATAATAATTAAAAGTACAAAAGTATAACTTGTTGTAATTACAATTACTTTAGATGACATCAATGACTAAAATTGCATTGGGATCAAAGAAATACATTCATGACTTTATTGTATTAGAAAATTACGTTTAAAAAAACCGGCCAAGTGCGAGTCGGACTCGCGCACGAAGGGTTCCGTACTATTATCAAAACGGCAAAAAAATCACGTTTGTTGTACGGGAGTCTCACTTAAATATTTATTTTATGCTGATTTTAGAGAAATACATCATCTGTGAAAATTTCAACTGTCTAGCTATCACGGTTCACGAGATACAGCCTGGTAACAGACAGACGGACAGCGGTGTCTTAGTAGTCCCGTTTTTTACCCTTTAGATACGGAACCCTAGAAACATAAAAAAATATTCATAATATCTCGTAACCTACCTATTTACCTAACTACGTAGTTAGCATTCCACACGTGACAGGTTGCAATCCCGTCGCCGCTTTCAAGAATACTAACATGTTTCCTCACGATGTTTTCCTTCACTGTTATAAACACGTGTAACGCGCATATACTTAGGTACATTTTTCGAACAGAAATATCCATTGATGCACGGCCAGGATTCGAACTCGAAATTAATTGGAAATTAATAATATCTACCTAGGTACCTATTTACCTAACTACATGAATTCAATAATTCAATTTCAAACTTTTTATTCGATCATGTGAAGTACCACCTATTTACCGACTTACTTTACCGATAGTGGTAAAATAGCGCCACCTGCCAGCGGAATCGCAAACCTCTTTCATCTTACATCTCAAACCCCGAGCGGTCGCATGAGACCGCGAAAAGTACCTATAATACGTAGTAACATCAAATGAAACTAGATGGCGCTGGAATGCAAAAACCAAGTTTGTTGTATGGGAGCCCCCCTTAAATATTAATTTTATTCTGTTTTTAGTATTTGTTGTTCGAGTAGCAATAGAAATACATAATCTGTGAAAATTTCAACTGTCTAGCTATCATGGTTCATGAGATACAGCCCTGTGACAGACAGACAGACGGACAGACGGACAGACGGACAGACGGACAGACGGACAGACAGACGGACAGCGAAGTCTTAGTAATAGGGTTCCGATTTTACCCTTTGGGTACGGAACCCTAAAAACTAAAAAGAAAACCGACTTCATGTTATTATATTACAAAATTTCATCCCCTATTTTTATTAAGAGGTGGTATTTCTTCTTCAAATTGAAATAGGACCAAACGGGAAGTAAGTTTAATTATACTGTTTGGGAACACACCCAAACAAATAAAAACCGGCCAATTGCGAGTCGGACTCGCGTACGAAGGGTTCCGTGCCACTATCTATAAAAACGGCAAAAAATCACGTTTGTTGTATGGGAGCCCCACTTAAATATTTTATTTGTTTTTAGTATTTGTTGTTATAGCGGCAACAAAAATGGATAATCTGTGAAAATTTCTACTCTCTAGCTATCATGGTTCATTAGATACAGCCCTGTGACAGACAGATGGACAGACGAACAGCGAAGTTTTTACCCTAAAAAGAGTTTTCCAAATCGGTTAAAAATAAAACAAATTAGCATTGCTTTCCTACACCTAGTTTTATTAGCATTTCTAGAACACTATCTGTACTTTTTGTACGTCGACGACATCTGGGTCTGAGGTGCATAATATCCAACGGCACCCGAGCGAGGTTTATTAAAAAAGTTTTAAATCAAAATTCGGAGACAAAGCCGAGCGAGAAGCGAGACAGAGGGATTTTTAATCATACTAAGCACTAATTATGCAGGCTCTTGGAAGTTGGTGCAGAGGAATGGAGCAGGGAGAACGGTCGTGGTTTCAAAGGAAGGAACTTTGGTGTAAACTTTGATGATAACGTGGTAGAAGCGCGGTATTTTAATGGCGATTGAAATGTTGTAATAGCTTTATAGATTTTGTTTTCATTTTTGTATTTTTTTTTGTTGTTGTTTTTGTCTCTTTTTTTTACTAACGTTCTTAGTTCTTAGTCTTATAATATATATATTCAAAAACTAAGCTATACTATATAAAACAAAACTATATATTTTTTGTAATTGTCCACCTTTTATTGGTTTCAGTTTAACCAACCAGTCTTAAATATTTTAAGTTTAATTATACTGTTTATACCATACCTACTTTAAAAAGCTTATTTTATTCACGCAAAACAGTGAATAAAAAGGCCTTTTATTCACTGTTTTGTTTTTATTCACTATTTTGGTGTTTGAATTTGGAACACAAAATATATCCGGTCTCTATTTCAATGCTTACACAAACTCCTTGCGCTGAGATTCGAAATTCAAAACTCTTTGGTGCAAATAAATTCTCGAGATTTGATTGGTCGATATTTGCGACAAGGAGTTTGGCATTAGATTAAATAAATATTCTCGTAGTCATGGTATAAAGTATAGTATGCAACTCCTGAATAAAGTACGAATTTATATCGAGGGCCATGAATCACTCGCGTCGTTCAGGATTCTAACAGTTGAATCACTCGCTGCGCTCGTGATTCAATCATTAGAATCCTTCACTTGCTCGTGACTCATCTACGGCCCTCGCTTTAAATCCGTTCTTTATTCACTAGTTGCATAATATACTATTGTTTTCCAAATAAAAAAAATAAATAAAAAATGTTTAACATACTTAGGTTATTTTTCAAACCATCGTGATTAGTATTATACATGGCTATTGATTTTTACACTGGTCAACACATTGACTTTTAATTGATTTTACCGACCGACGTTTCGACTATATAATAGGCATGGTCGCGAGCATACCCTTAAACTTAGGTTTGATGCAAAGAATTCGTGGTAGCTTTCTTAGTCCTTCGTTATAAATCGGCTAAGTTATATAACTTGTTATTAACTACGTTATTAACGCAGTTATGAAATGCATAATAAGTGTCATATTGAGAAAAGTAAAATATTTAAATATTAATGCTGTGATCGCTAAACTATGACGAAAGCCATCGGCCGCTCTGAAATTTTTATCATCTTGGCCTAGATCAAATGGTTGTACTATTTACTAAAGCTAAGTAATCTTAAAAATAAATTTAAAACTTCCAATTCACTTCAAATTGTATCGTATTTTTTATCTGATTTCTGTTTCATCTTTCAAAGCTCAAAAAAGCATAAATTGCCTTCCATTAAAAAAAGCAAATATGTAGAGGTTTTTTTTGTAGGTAAATACAGACATCTCTATAGTTTTAGTAGTATGTCGTCTGTCCTTTCTATCCGCATCTTTATCCGTGTTCCAAACCCCCGTCTAGGAAGTTTGGAGTGTGACGTGTATCCGAACGTTGGTCGCTTTAATTCGGATACAAGACAAACGTATTTGCTGGTGGGATCTGGCAGATGGTTCTGTAATTCTTTGAACAGTCATAATGGATATTCGAAAGATTTGCATAATTATGTCTTATTTTTTATTCATTCGAGATAAACACAGAGAACTGGGCTTTTATCTACATCTATACTACATTCCTAATTATAAAGAGATCACATTTGTATTTGTGTTTGTACCATATAATAAGAAAGTACTAAGCTAATTTAAAAAATTCTTTCACCTATTAAAAGATGCATTGTCAGCAAGTAACATAGGTTATAAATTATTTTCAAAAATATTAGAAAATATTAAAATTGCAATAATGTATTCTAAGGTATCAACAATTTGCAGCCAGCGAAGGTAGTTTTGAAATTTGGTACTTAATACCTGTAAATTGTGAAAGACTAAAATATATTCTGTCTGTTTGTGTACTCGGTTCCAGTACGTCTATTTTCGTTCACAAAGAAAATGCTATGCAGCTCAGTGCTTAATAAATCTAATTTAGGCGGTGACTAAAAGCTGCAGTTGCTGCAACACGCCGATATGGTTTAGCTCTATTTCTGGACCTAACTTGCACAGAGAACTTTTTTGCTAAGCTAGATACAGAGTTACTGACTGACTGATCACATTAATGATGTCGTGAGGGCTTCCACTAGTTTTATATTACTTTAAACTAGCTGACCCAAGACGTTGTCTTGTCCAAATTACAATAATTCCATTAAAAAATCAGGTTTTCCCGAATTTCACTATTTCCAGGCCCCCCTAAGCCGTTATTCTTCATTTTAAACCACCCCTAAAAATACTCAAATCGGTCAAGTAGTTTTTGAGTTTTAGCGAGACTAGCGAACAGCAATTCATTTTTAGGGTTAGACCCTATTACTAAGACTTTGGTCCGTCTGTCTGTCTGTCCGTCTGTCTGTCACAGGGCTGTATCTCATGAACCGTTATAGCTAGACAGTTGAAATTTTCACAGATGATTGTGTTTCTGTTGTTGCTATAACAACAAATAACTAAAAACAGAATTAAACCAATATTTAAGGGGGGCTCCCATACAACAAACGTGTTTTTTTGCCGTTTTTACAGATAATGGTACGGAACCCTTCGCGAGCAAGTCCGACTCGCACTTAGCCGGTTTTTATATATAAGATAAGATTTGGTCATTACATACAAGTAGGTACCTAGATGTAAAGCTGACTAAACTCACGTCACTAGGTCCTAAGCATCACTATTTCGCTGCTCTTATAATTAGTCTGGTGTCCTGATAGAAACTCATTAGGAAATACTTAAAGCGGCGCCATCATACCTTTACGCAACTTTAGATAGGTAAGTTTCCATTCAATTTGTTCATCTGCTTAAATTTTAAAAGATTAATGGTGTTATCATGACATTAGACGGTGTTTTGAACGAATAAATCACTGCGAAACTAATGGCTTGAGAAATTGATAATATGAGACATTGTTTAATAATAAAATAAATAGGATCAAGCTAGCACAATGCAAGTAAGGGCCTATTGACTTCCCTAAAATGACCAGTATACAAATGACAGTTGTCGAAAAAACCAGTGCTGTAAAAGGATTAAGCGGTGATGGTCTTAACAACCGTATAATGCTAACTACTACAGAATTCAAAAAATCTAAAATCATTTATTTCAATAAAATCACAAGGATCACTTTGAAACGTCTTAGGAACTAGGTGAAGCTACGCCGATTCCACGCGACCAAGCCTAGAAGAATCAGGCAACAAACACGGCTTAGGGTCTACCTTTTTTTAATGATCCTTTCCTTAATGCTATGTAGAAATGCAATCGAACAAGGTGAAGGCTCTAACAAGAATAATAATTAAAAGTACCTACTACTACTGAATGTGGGAACGTATAAAATGTTTGTTACGAATGTTTGCACGAATCACTTGTCTTATAGTACTGTAGAAGTCTCTAGTTTGACGTTTTGACGAAACGATAGTGACAGATCGGTGATGTCTAGGATGTCAGATTACAATCGTGTACCTATTATATATTTTTTGTAAACTTATTTTATTACCAGACGTTTTCTCGTAACGACCTACTCCGTCTTAACAAAGCGCCCTGAATGATCACGATTCGTTACAACCTCGACTCAAATCAGTTCCAAGGGATCTACTAGTTTTCCGATACTATAGCTCAGTGATAAACATCTGTTTCTGTTTGTAGGCGAAACCTTGAAAATATAATATTGATGGACATTTTACAAAGCGCCATCTAGCCAGAAACTAAGCAAAGCTTGTACTATATAGTTAAATAGCACTAGTAACTGAGCTGTGAGGCCAGTTATTAAAAGAACAAAGCTTAGAGTTATTGCTGTGAAAAATCGTTAAGTGTGGTGGTAGTGATCCGCCTTCCGATCCAAACACATGGGTTTGAATCCTGGCCAATGAATTTTGCTATAGCAAATGAAATAAAAATGAAAAAGGAACACGACTGTAATCTCAAAGAACGGTAGACATCCTCTCAGATCTCCAGTGCTTAGATCCCTATAGATGTCTAAAAGGGTTAATCAGAGGCACGTCCTAACATAACATTTGGCACTTGCCTACATTTTGTGGGGTCTTTACATCAGCGCTTTATCTATACCTATATAATGCTTTGTCCTGAATGAACTTTCCCGACGTTTCGGCTATTTATTTATTTTTTATTTATTTATTAAGGCAGCGCCAACAGCACACATAATACACATTGAAAACGTAAACATTTATGAAAAAGTATTATAGAATGTGAGCCAATTACAGGCATGCACAGCATTACTAACTATGTTACAATAGCCATGGTCACGGGCAGACTCAAAGACCCGTGTCAAAATCTATAGTTAATGTCTACTAATCACGATAGTATGAAAAATAATAGGACAACGTCTTTCGCGGGTCCAGCTAGTATTAGTATAAAAATACAGATAAAACGAAGATTTCTAGCTGTTCCGCCCATGAGCTTCACAGATACCCACGAAAACGCTCAAATTGAGCGGAAATATTTTATATCCCTCCATTTAGTTCACCTCATTCCCTGGAACCAGCCGACTTCTACTGATTGCGAAACTGACAGTTCAAATAAATAGCAGTAAAAAGGGTTTTATGTGTTTATCTAAGGCTTATCAATATATTCTCCACATCCTAAAAACATCAGGCTCTGTCGTAAATGTGGTGAGAAATATACGAATTGGCAGAGTGCCCGTTGAACTGAGACCGATGTAGGTATTAGGTGTTGGGGCACGCAAAATAAACTGTGGTACTAATAATTACCTCTTTTTGATGATCGCAATAACGTAGTGAGCGAAAGTGCGGCTGGTAAGTATCTATGCAGAACTGTGCGGAGCGGACCAATGACAAAAAAATAAATAGGATCACGACTGTAATCCCCAAGTACGGTAGACATCCTCTCAGATCTCCAGGCACTTAGATTCTTTGAAGTGTGGGTATAGTCAGAGGCTCGTCCAAACATTATATTTGGCACATGCCCACGTTCTGCAGTAGTTAGCATTCCATACGTGACAGGTTGCCAGCGCATCCCCGCTTATAAGAATACTAACTGGTTTCCTCACGATGTTTTCTGTCACCGTTTTTAGCACGTGTTTTGATGCACATATCAATTTTATGAACAGAAAAATCCATTGATGCACGCCGAGATTCGAACCCACGAGCTTCGAAATGAAAGCTGAGGTACCTCCCACTCGGTCAACACCAATGACAGCATTCAAATATTCGAGTTTGATAATGTCGAGCTCTGTCATTGGTCCGCTCAACACAGCATCTCTCAGCTCCGTGTTGATGGAAACTCATCCTAAAGGTGCGCGTCCACAGGTCGGTATTGTACGCATTGGACGCATCGCATTTAATGGATCGTAGCGATGCGTCCAATGCTTAGAGCAACGGGCTTTCTACGGAAGGGAGTAGCCATTCGCCGCGGTCCCCTCTGTCAAAGTACAAGCCCAAGTGGGCATACACATTTTAAAAAACTGTCAATGTGTGAGTCATCTGTACACCAATCATTAGTGCATTGTTGGATTGTTGATGTATTAACGTCATCATTACAGTCAGTTGGCAGTTTTGTTTTTGCATGTAAGTGTGCGGAACTTCACTTGTGTGCACATTTCCCCCCGCAACAAACGCCAGAACTATTTTAATAGTTATTTATTGCTAAGACTACTCCTTTCCGTAGGAAGTCCGTGTTGCTCTAAGGTTCGATGCGTACGACACCGACCTACGGACGCGTACCTTAAATGTAAATGGCTTCAATTTGTTATAAGGGCGATGAACCTGTCGGGAATGCTAACTACTGCAAATGAGAGCATATGCCAAATGTAATGTTTGGACGTGCCTCTGACTCTCTTTAAACATTTTCAAGTATTTGAGCGCTTGGCGATCATCAAAATGTTGTCCTTCAGTATTTTTAAGCACTTGTTAAGACGCATCTATACTAATATTATAAAGAGGAAAGATTTGATTGTTTGTTTGTTTGTTTGTTTGCATCGAATAGGCTCCGAAACTACTGGACCGATTTGAATTTTTTTTTCACCATTAGAATCTTACATTATCCCTGATGAACATAGGCTATAGAATATTTTCAAAAATTTTAGGGATCCATATGAAAACTTCGATAATGTAACCCAACGTGTGAAAAAAAATCCTTATATCGCTTACGCTGAGGAAATTATTGACAATAGAGCAAAATAATGTACTACAGTTTTATAGATAACATCAATATCTACAAAAAAGTTCATAGAACCATATGTCTAACTATTAGGGATCCGTATAAAAACTTCGATAATGTAACCCAAGGTATAAAAAAATTACCCATAAAATCATTATTACACCCGTGCGACGCTGGGGCGGACTGCTAGTAATATATAATTTTAGAACAAAAAATCCATTGATACCCGGTCAATTGATACAGAGAAAATAATACGTCATCAAATAAATTCAGTTGTTTAAGCACGATTGTTATAACAACTGTATTGTTATATGTTTCGATTTGTAGGTCACCACTCCTAAACAACCATACAATACAAATAATCAAGTAGGTACCTACTCGAGTTTCAACTTGTTTTTAAACAAAGAAACAATAAATACATGGAGACCTAACAATAATCACGATGTAAATTCACTGATCGAATATTATTAAACAATAGTTTTACAATCAAAATTTTGACAAATCTTTTTCTTTTTATAAAAATACATAGTTTTTTTTAATTATTTTTGTGATAACTATCATCATCCGTTTCCGGCTTGACATCGACTTACGGGACACTCTGTATATTCATAACGAAATTATGAGTAAGCGCAACTTAGTTAGAATAGGATCACGTGTGTGTCTGTGTACTCTCCAAGTACGGTTGACATCCTCTCAGATCTTCAGGCGCTCAGATCATCCAATATGTTTAAGGGGCTCCCAGTCGACGATTGCTCTTTTTCGAAACGAAAAAAGAAATACTTCTGAACAAGCCACATCTCCTATTTTCATAAGTATATTACTTTAGGTTCCTACCTAGATTTCTATTAAGCTGAAAACATAATAGCAGAAACTTTTCACGATAAAGATATTATTTCAAAATGATACGTTTTAGAATTTATGATCGAAATATTTTATATACCTACTATTAAAATCAACTTATGATTTATTGTTAAAGATAGGTAATATGTAGATCTAGATTTCTATTAAGATAGATTTTTGATAAGTAATTATACATAATTTATATCATTAATTTATTCGAAAAGCTAAGGCGGACCACGCTCCGACGTGTGTTTGTCGTCATTGCAGCGGTCGGTAGGATTATTTATCGAAGTGATTAAAGATGGGTACATCTTTATTCACATATACTATAATAATATAAGCCTTTATTGCTGAAACTTAATTTTTTAACATTTCCTTAACTCTATTGTATCTACATTTAAACTTTACTTTTTTCATATTAAACTTATTTTAATCGGTAGCCGGTTTATCCTTCTCAGCTTGTCTTTCGACAAAGGCCTCCTCTAATGCTTTCCATTTTGTCCTGTCTTTTGCGGTACGTGTCCATTCTGGACCAGCTATCTTTTTCATGTCATCTTCCCAACGTTTTGTTTGTCTACCTTTGCTCCTTTTGCTGTCACGCGGGTACCATTCCGTTACTAATCTCGTCCACTTCTCTATTCCTTCCCTTAGCATGTGTCCTGTCCATTTCCATTTCAGGCTTTTGTATACTGTATGTATATTTTTAAATTTTGTTTTTCTCTTTATATGTTCTAGCCTTACTTTGTCTCTTCTTTTCACTCCAATAACGCTTCTTTCCATTCCATTTTGGCAAACTTGGATTCTTTTGAGTTGTTTCTCATTCAGTGCCCATGTCTGGCATCCATACGACAAACATGGAAGGATGCATGTGTTGTATATTTTCCTTTTTTCTTTGATGGGCATATCCTTGTCTTTCATGACCTCGCTCAGCGACCAATACCGTTTCCAGCTGTTTGTTATCCTTCTATCTATTTCTTTTTGCATTGTGTCTTTTGTAGATATTAGTTGACCCAAATATATGTATTCGTTAACATACTCTATTTTCATCTGTCCGTCATTTATTCTAATGTCTTTTTTAGCTGAGTTAGTCATTACCTTCGTTTTTGATATGTTCATTGATAGGCCTACCTTAGCACTTTCATCTGATAGTTGTTGTAGCATGTCCTCCAAACTATCTGGAGTCTCCGAAAATAGGACTATATCGTCTGCAAAGCGTAGATGATTGAGTTTGTCTCCATTAATGTTCAGTCCATTCCTTTCCCATTGCAAGTTTCTAAAAATCATTTCGAGAACCGCAGAGAATAATTTCGGTGAAATGGGGTCGCCTTGTCTGACACCCCTCTCGATAGGAAATTCTTCACCTGTTCTTTCTAGCTTGACTTGGGCCGTACTCTTTGCGTAAATATTCTCCAGTGTTCGAATGTACTTAGGCTCCACTCCCTGGCATTCTAATGCTCTCCAGATGCTATCGTGTTCTAAAGAGTCAAATGCTTTGTTGAAATCCACAAATCCTAAATAATAAACTTTGTTGTATTCCTTATACTTTTGAAGCACCTGCCTAACGACGTGAATGTGGTCTATCGTAGAAAACTTACTTCGGAAGCCAGCCTGTTCTTTGGGTTGATTTTCGTCAAGTGTGACTTCTCATATACTATACATTATAAAATAGGAGATGTGGCTTGTTCACAAGTATTTATTTTTTCGTTTCGAACAAAAACAATCGTCGACTGGGAGCGCCTTAAGGAGACTTCAGAGGCATGTCCTAACATTCAATTTGATAGAATTCAATAATGTTTTATCAAACGTAGCAACGGTTCATAATCATTAAATGATAAGCAATGATATCAATATAATGTTAATTTCGGAATTATAGCTACTAGACAATAATTTTCTTGATAAAGTTCTTTAGTAATTTTTGTTTCTTTTCACCGTGGCTGGTGACAATCTATGTTGTAATCAGTAGAGAAAATATACACGAAAATTTATTTACCAAAACGTCTGGAAATATAAATTTGTGGAGTTTGTATGTATGTTTGTTCCTCAATCAGGTCTAAACGACAAAACGGATTAAGTTGAAATTTGCTGGAGATATAAATATAATGCCCGAATAAATAATAGGCTAACAAACTGACTAACTGTCCCCGTGACAGGACAACGTCTGTCACGGGTCGGCTAGTAATCTAAAAATAAAACATGTACATCAGAAAGAAATCTGTGTCTTAGTATGATTAATGATTAAACGAGTACTGATTCTTCTAGACTTGGTCGCGAGGAACGGGCGCAGGTTCACCTGGCTCCTTAGACGTTTCAAAGTGATCCTTGATGATCCTGATTTTATTAAAATAACTATTTGACCTATTTGACTTTGAGAAATTGACTGAAGTAGGTACTCTTAATATGTATAATAAAGAGTACCAACTTCAGTCATATTTCGACTTTATGTCGTGAAACAAAACCATTTTTGCAGGCAAACTTTGACCATACGGTAACTGTTGCTGAATATTAGTTCAGTTCTGTTATTTATTAGCAAACAATCATACAATCGTGTCTGAAATATTTAGGTACAGTGAAGTTTAGTTAGGCGTAATATTTTCAGGAATGATCTAGGCACTCTACCGTCCTGAAATTTTTGGGCTTCATTTTTCAGGCGTCAGATGTGACCTCAAATCATTCGCAGGCATTATCGATTCGGAATTCGCATCCAAATCACGCGCGTGAATGATTAATGAAGTTTCCACAGGAATCGAGTATGATTTTTTTCTTAGATTTAGTGATGTGACTGCTAAATATATCCGTAGATACGGATAATGATAATATAATGAAAACTAGTGGAAATCCTCGCAACTTTGTTCACGTTAAGTTATTTTTAAACAGACTACAGTCCCCGTTGCAAGTGCTGAATTTTAAGAGTTCCATTCTTATGCACCCCTACACACCAAAATGAATAAATTTTGTTAATTTTTATTTTATTTTTTTATTTAAAATTTTAGTTGCTAGGACCAGTAGTTTAGGCTATATAATACTAACTGGCTTACGATGTTTTCCTTCACTGTTTTAAGCACGTGTTTAGATGCACATATACATTTTTCGATAAGAAAAATCCATTGATTTACGCCGGGATTCGAACCCACGGCCTTCCGATTGAAAGTCGAGGTACCTCCCACTCGACCAACCCGGCTTTCACACACACACATACAAGAAATGTCTTCAGGATTGATTTGTAACTCCTATTACTTAGTATCTATGGTTTTTAGTAAGTAGACACTTTAGTTTCTTCAGACGCCGCGCGTCCTCTTACCACCATTATTACAAAAAAATAGAAAAGGAGAAATTAACACAGACAGCTATATTTCACTAATGTGGCCCCGTGAAAAATTGCTGATACATGAATTTGGCATTCCGAATCTTACACGGTTACGGAAATTTAGCTCCTCTCTAGTTGGATACGTAACGCTTTTTATTCATGGCCATGTCATGTTGTTTTTATCACTGAGTGGAGATACGAGTTATCGTCACATTTTGGCTTATATCAATCGATCGATAACATGTCTCAGATAACAATTCTAGCGTACCTAGAACTGCAATTTACTTAATATTATTTTATTAGGAAAAAACCAACAGATTAAGCCTGATTAAAAAATAATAATAATTAATCTTGTTGTAAGCGGCGATGGGCTTGCAACCTGTCACGTTTGGAATGCTAACTACTGCAAATTGTGGGCATGTATAATAATATTTGGACGTGCTTCTGACTACCCCCACTAGACATATTCAAAGGATCTAAGCGCCTGGAGATATGAGAGGATGTCTACCGTACTTGGGGATTACAGTCGTGATCCTATTTTTTTTTTGTTTTTTTTTTATTTTCTCGTGTGATGTAACTGTAATTTTTACCGCTAGATTTTTTTTAAATATACCATTCAAAAGAGCTGAAAAAACTAAGATAAGCTGTATACTCAACTTATTATACATGTTTACCAATTGAAACTGCAACCGACACAATATGTTTTCGCTAATATAATTTGTACTTATTTTATAACTATAAATACGGCTAATTACCACGTTTCTTGTTGTATTGCTGACGTTTTGAGACAATTCAGATGCTCTTCATCATGAGCATCGCTCGCGACCGCGATCAACGGCAGATCGAAGTACTTGTTTAAAAAAAATTACAACGTATCTTGCCTAACTACCTACATTAGTATAAACTGTGTAAAATGCTATTCTTTCCTGAACGAACCAAGCTTGGCCTGAAATCGAGAAAACAATAGAATTTTATTACTTCACAAACTACCCCCAAATCTCACAGTTTTCCGTGCGGCAAACACATTACCGATAATTTACTGGCTTACCCTCGATGAGGAGGAGAGCAAAAAGTTGTTTTTTCGTTCCAATGCGCATTATCGACTCCGCACTACTGCACACAATATTGAAATCTAGCAGTAAATCTAGTAGTAAGTAAGTAGCTCGAAATGAGTGAAATAGTCTTTTATATTTACAAATTAATTTTAAAAAACCGGCCAAGTGCGAGTCGGACTCGCGCACAAAGGGTTCCGTACCATAATCTATAAAAACGGCAAAAAAATCTTGTTTGTTGTATGGGAGCCCCCCTTAAATATTTATTTTATTCTGTTTTTAGTATTTGTTGTTATAGCAGCAACAGAAATACATAATCTGTGAAAATTTCAACTGTCTAGCTATCACGGTTCATGAGATACAGCCCTGTGACAGACAGACGGACAGACAGACAGACAGACGGACAGTGAAGTCTTAGTAATAGGGTCCCGTTTTTACCCTTTGGGTACGGAACCCTAAAAACCGTGTTGGCCGAGAGGTAGGTACCTCGACTTTCATATCGAAGGTCGTGGGTTCGAATCCCGGCGTGCATTAATGGAGTTTTCTGTCCGAAAAAATTATATGCGCATCAAAACACGTGCTCAAAACGGTAAAGGAAAACATCGTGAGGAAACCAGTTAGTATTCTTATAAGCGGCGATGGGCTTGCAACCTGTCAGGTATGGAATGCTAACTACTGCAAAATGTGGGCATGTGCCAAATATAATGTTTGGACGTGCCTCTGACTACTACACTAGACATCTTCAAAGGATCTAAGCGTCTGGAGATCTGAGAGTATGTGTACCGTAATTGGGGATTACAGTCGTGATCCTACTTATATTTATTTATTTATATTTAATTTAAAATGATAGTAATAGTATTCAATTAGTTTTATTGAATTTGGAACTTTAATGAATTACAATAGATTTTTACACTGGTCTTTATCACGTTATTAATAATAAACCTTTAATTTATTTTCCCTACGCTTCGGCTAATATGTTACAATAGCCATGGTCACGGGCAGACAGTAAAGTTAATTACGTGATAAAGACCCGTGTAAAAATGTATTGTTATGATTTGTTCTACTGTTCTTTAGTTATGTCTACTGTTAGCCGAATACCTGGTTTTTCAATGAATCTGCATTAGCACGTGCTACATCCGAAACAAAATCCGAACTTCTTCATAAATATGTAAGTGTATGTACTGTGTTTTCTATTGTGACAGATAGAACGAGCGCCTACAATTTGGGCCTCAATTTAGCCCTTTGTCCAACGTCCCAAATGACTCTTTTCAATGTAAGAATGTTTTTCCCTCCGCGCCAATGCGTTGGAGTTAAAACAATGAGCCGCTATAAAAGTTGTAGTAAAAAGGGTAAGAAATATATTCTTTAAAAGTCCAAAGGAAAAAGTTAAGACTTCACCCCCAGGGTTCGGAAACAAAAAAACCGGTTCTACGGTTAAGTTTTAACTTCACCTTGTAACGGTTAATGAAAGGAGTAACCGTTGAATGGGTTTCGTTCTTCAAACTGGTTAACAGCGAAATTTACTCGCGTTTGAACGTACTTCAAAAGATGAGGTAATTTCTGTCGCAGTGTCTGGTTAGCACGCGTCTACGGCTTAAACCGGTTTTTATTTTGTTAGTGATAAATAAGGTTATTAACCGGTTTCTGTATATATTTTCCTAGCTCTGCTTTAACTTAAATACAAAAAGATGAAGAACATAGAACACAGGATATGAACAAGACGAGTGTAACGCGAAGAGAAAATAACACAAATAAAAATTGGTGGATATGTAACACACCATCTAGCCCCAAACTAAGGAAAGCTTGTAATCAGTAATCAGTAATCAGTAATCTGGTTCCCATAGGAACCAGATTACTGATAGAATTACTTATACCTATACTTTTTTATGTAAATATTTATAATAAATTATAACACCCAGACACAGAACAAACATCTATGTTCATCACGCAAATGTTTGTCCTTGGGAATCGAACCCACAACCTACAGCGCAGAAGGCAGAGTTACTACCAACTGAGCTGTGAGTCCCGTCCAGTTTTATTCGGCTGTATAATTGGTTTTATTGTGAGGCACTGTCTATCCGAAAAACCCAATTGAATGGAATCTGTCCTTCCCTAATGAATAAAATGACCTTTGTAACGAGAAAGAAATCATGGATTTCTTTGCAAGGATTTTCCTTGTCGCTAATATAATAGCTTAGCAGGTAGATTGTACTGAGAACAAAGATTAATTATCTTATTAAGTATCTGCTTCGTGAAACTATTGTCTACACGGAATAAATCACAGTATAAAGCAAAGTCGCTTTCCGCTTCCCGCGTATGTATGTATGTATGTTTGCTTATATCTTTAAAACTACACAACGGATTTTGATGCGCTTTTTTTTTTTAGATAGAGTGATTCAGGAGTAAGGTTTATATGTATAACTAGCGACCCGCCCCGGCTTCGCACGGGTAGCATGTTATTATAGATATAAACCTTCCTCCTGAATCACTCTATCTATTAAAAAAAACCGCATCAAAATCCGTTGTGTAGTTTTAAAGATATAAGCAAACATACATACAGACATACAGACGCGGGAAGCGGAAAGCGACTTTGCTTTATACTATGTAGTGATAACATGCTACCCGTGCGAAGCCGGGGCGGGTCGCTAGTGCAGCTATAAAACCGGTAAATATGAACGGTTTTGCGATTATTTATTTGCATTAGCTAACAAAGCTAGATTGCAACTAGAAACATTTTTGACATGATGGTTTCTATTAGTATAGCAGTTTAACAAACTGTTTGCAAACAAATTTATGTACTTAATAATTTCTGTATATTTTTCTGTGTATATTTATATACTAGTATTTACCAGCGACTTCATCCACGTAGATTCAGAAAATCGATTTTTTACGACTTTATCGTAGAATATTGAAATTCCTGAAAATCTAAATATTATTTTCCAAAGAAAAAATACTCGTAGCCTATGTTCATCCCAAGACTTTAAACTATAAGATAATCTGCTGTTTGGCCATGATAACGTCACAGACAGACAAGCAGACAGAGTTCTCTATTGCCAACGAAATAAATTCTGTAGCGTTGAAATGTTTAGTGAAATGAGCGTCAAAATGTCATAACATAAAGATAGAAACCCGTGTAAAAGTACTTTTACAAATAGTTTGATAGATAGGTAAGCTTCTCTTCGTAGGTAAATACATTCACACGCTCAAACACAACAGTCATGATAAGTCAAAGTATCAAAAGTATTTTAATAAAATTAGAAGGATCACTTTGAAACAGGATAACGTAGCCAGGATTCTCTATAGGGGGCTGAGATAAAGAAAATCCTAGACTGTATTGTTTTAATCGTGGCTTTTAACCTATTATGATAATGAGTATTTCAAATTAGTAGTGAAGTCTGAACGTTATTATTAGTGACATTGCTGATACTCTAAGCAAGAGTATCAGCAATCTTAGAGTAAGAAAAGATGGAAAAATCTTTTTTATCAGTGTCCGACCGCTCTTTTAGCTCTTCTAAAGGTGGGAGCTGCCCCTCCCCCCCCCTCCTGCCCGTACCTCACTACGCCCATACTTTGAAACGTCTAGGTATCACTACATAGTATAAAGCAAAGTCGCTTTCCGCTTCCCGCGTATGTATGTATGTATGTTTGCTTATATCTTTAAAACTACACAACGGATTTTAATGCGGTTTTTTTTAATAGATAGAGTGATTCAGGAGGAAGGTTTATATGTATAATACATGCATAATATAGTAGAGAAACACTGATAATTTTAGAGGTTTCTTATGTGATGTCGTAAATAAACACATTTTTTTGCGCTTACTTTGCAAATGCTGGCTGAACCCCACGAGATATATCAAAATAATGTACTACAGTATTGTACACCTTAAAAACGTCTACAAAAAAGTCCACGATGGTATTAGAAATGTCTTACGCACAGCGAAGCGGGCACGGGTCAGCTAGTTACATAGTATAAAGCAAAGTCGCATTCCGCTTCCCGCGTCTGTATGTATGTCTGTATGTATGTTTGCTTATATCTTTAAAACTACACAACGGATTTTGATGCGGTTTTTTTTAATAGATAGAGTGATTCAGGAGGAAGGTTTATATGTATAATAACATGCTTAATATATTAGAGAACCACTGATAATTTTAAGATTTCAAATCAGCGCGACTTTTTTTTTTAATTTTAAATGCTGTTAACGAGTATACAAAGACATTCTGTAATATATTTTGGTATCAGCTTTGCACCCGGGCGAAGCCGGGGCGGGTCGCTAGTATTTTATAAATCCGAGACGGAATAGCTAAATCCCACGCTCCTAGACAGAAGTATTGCAGTGTGTCAACAAGGTCGCTTTCATACCCAAATATATTTTTAAACGGCGTAAAAGTGAGTGTGTGTTTCTAGAAATCATCTTCACTAAGACTTTACCAAGAGCCGTATCACAATCTCTAAGGAAAGACTAAAGCAGAATTGCTTTAAGAGTGAAAGTGACAACGCTATACGAACATGTATGGCGTTGTCACTTTCGCACCGCGAGTAATATTGCTTTAGTCTTGCTTTAGAGATTGTAGCACGTACAACAGTGATGACTTTCTTTTATCAGTTTTCATTATTTAACCATAGTTTCGCCAGTTAGACCAATAATGGAAAAGATTATGCAACTTTACTATCCTTCTAATATTATAAATCCGAAAGTTTGTAAGTATGTTTGTATGTTTGTGTCTTAATCACGTCTAAACAACTAAACGGATTGAGATAAAACTTGGAATATACATAGCCTATGCTCTCCACTATTTATTTATTCTAATTTTTCGATTGATCTCACATCTCGGTTGGTAGTACCTCTGCTTTCTGCGCTGTAGGTTCGATCTCTACCCAGTACAAATATTTCTGTGATGAACATAGATGTTTGTTTTGTGTTTGGGTGTATCATTATGTATAGACATAGACATAGACAATTATTTATTTACTACTTTAGCACACAACACATAATATAACATAAACAGGGGAAAAAAATAAAAACAGTTTAAACTTAGATCTAACATAGGTACACTTAGAAAAACAAGGAGAGAAAGAAGTATGTAAGAGTAAGTTCTTAGTTTGGGGCTAGATCGCGCTGTGTGAAAAGCCCACCAATATTTATTTATTTTGCTTTGTACCTTTGTAACTAGCTTAGACAGAGTCAAAAATAACTTTCTACAAAATATATTTACATCCAAATGTCCTGAACAAGTTCTCGAGAAGCCAGATTCGCAACTACCGCAGTCTTGTAATAAAAAGAAAGCAATTTTCTGAAACAATAACGAAATGAAAACATGAATTTTATGAAGCAGTCGCTACTCTGGAGAATTGAAATGCTTCAATAAGCAGGAATGTAGCCGATGTTTCTCCAAACAATATTGTGAAGGAGACTTGCAAATGGTATAGGGACATTCTAAGTTGATAACTAAAATGTATTGTCTATACCTTCTCTGTCGTTATATTATTATTTACTAGCCTACCCGTGACAAATTTTGTCCTGCCCAAATTTCAATAGTCGCATAGAAAAAAACACTTTTAGGAAACTACAAATGTAAAAACAAATTACGAATATTGGTAGAATGCGGTAATCATTCGGTAGTCAACTTGATGTCAGATTTTTTTGACAAAATTATTTTCCAATACCGACTTTGGTAGGATTCAACCTTATTGGTAGAATGCGTTGCTATAACAGCTCAATGTTATCGGTCTAAGATGTCTAATTTTGTGCATATCAGCGCCATCTATACCAAAATCATCCTTCTTGCGTTTTTTTTAAAAGGGTAGTTTTTCGGATTATAAGTTCCCCCTTTATTTATTCAGATTTTTTATCTACATACTACATCAAATTAAACTTATTCCGATTTGTCGTTTATTTTTGATTAGGGAACAAACATAGCAGCCTTATCACAAACTTTCGCATTTATAATATTATTAGGATACATTCTCTGCCTCTGAATATTATTATTTATGATTTTGTACATTACATCCTCTTAAATGATTAACGTTTTTAAAACTAAAAAGATAACCGACTTTCGAATAATTGATAAGTCAAGAAACGATATTAGTTTTTATTTTTTTTTGAAGGAACTATATTATTCCTACATAAATACAATTCAAATGGGATCAAAGCCGGATTATTATCTACCTTCACAAAAAATCCTCATCAAAATCTGATCACCAGGTCAAATGATGCGAGGCTGTCGGCCATACCTACATAAAGCACCAAAAACATATACGCGTCAAATTAGGAACCACCTTTTTGGTCGATTGTATTATAGTTATGCGCACTAATAAGTATAAACATTATGTAACGTTTTATCGTTTTAGAGATACAGAAAGAAAGCCGTACAATTTCGTAGACACCACATAAATAAAACCGGCCAAGTGCGAGTCGGTCTCGCGCACGTAGGATTTCGTACCATTATCTATAAAAAAACAGCTAAAAATCACGTTTGTTGTATGAGAGCCCCACAAACATTTATTTTATTCTGTTTTTAGTATTTTTTGTTAAAGCGGCAACAGAAATACATTATCTGTGAAGATTATAACTGTCTAGCTATCACGGTTCATGAGATACAGCCCTGTGACAGACAGACGGACAGATGGACAGCGAAGTCTTAATAATAGGGTCCCGTTTTTACCCTTTGGGTACGGAACCCTAAAAACCGCCAAACAAAAAGAACTTGACGAGAGAATTAAGCCAGATAAAAATATCCTTAAGCAAGCAGACGAATACCGCAATCTTTTGTCGAAATCTACGGAACCACTTCACAAGTTCACATAAATGGATGGACAGGATTGTATATCAAAGCGGATTCTAAGGGGTAACTGCTTAAAATGGATCGCTTTTGTCGCGCCGCTTATGGAGGTTAGGACTTGTGAAGTTTTCTTAAGGGGCTCCCAGTCGCTGATTGCTCTTTTTCGAAACGAAAAAAGAAATACGTCTGAACAAGCCACATCTCCTATTTTTATAAGTATATTACTTCAGGTTCCTACCTAGATTTCTATTAAGCTGAAAACATAATAGCAGAAACTTTTCACGATAAAGATATTATTTCAAAATGATACGTTTTAGAATTTATGATCGAAATATTTTATATACCTACTATTAAAATCAACTTGTGATTTATTGTTAAAGATAGGTAATATGTAGATCTAGAATTCTATTAGAATAGATTTTTGATAAGTAATTATACATAATTTATATCATTAATTTATTCGAAAAGCTAAGGCGGACCACGCGCCGACGTGTGTTTGTCGCCATTGCAGCGGTCGGTAGGATTATTTATCGAAGTGATTAAAGATGGGTACATCTTTATTCACATATACTATACATTATAAAATAGGAGATGTGGCTTGTTCACAAGTATTTACTTTTTCGTTTCGAACAAAAACAATCGTCGACTGGGAGCGCCTTAAGTTAATAATAATAACAAAATAATTACGTTTAGAAAAGAAACCCGTCGAAAATTTTTCGACCAATTAAAAAATGTGACCAACAATCATCCCTTGTTTTCCTAACCTTAGATAGGGTTAGATTTTTTTTTCAAATTTATTTTTGTTTATTTCTTTTAAAATAAAAACAGAATGATCAAAATCATACATAAAATAAATACAGGATCTTGAGAGCTAATAATACAACACAAGAAACAGTTTAGCTAGAATCACAAGAATCATAATCATTACCTACATAATCATTTCATACACTCGAAAGATCACTTTAGCATAGGACGCTCTTAAAAAAACACCCAAAAATAGTAAAGACTAAAGTGGCAGTTAATGTTTACAGTAAAAGATCATCACGTGTTTCTTTTGATGAAGTGTTTATCCCACGATATACGGTTGGAGTGAGCTTCGACTTCATATGCATGTATGCAATCGCATTTCTTCATTACCAGCAGTCTGCCTGCGCACGCGTGTAATAATGATTTTATAGCTAATTTTTTTTACACCTTGAGTTACATTATTGAAATTTTAGTAGGAATCTCAATTTTTTTCTAGTAATCAATTTAGCCGATTTTACACAGAGATAATGTAGCATTCAAATGGTGAAATAATTTTTGAAATCGGTTTAGTAGTTTTTGAGTTTATTCAGTACAAACATACAAAAATACTAATGTTTCCTCTTTATAATATTAGTACGTATAGTTTTTAATAAGAAAATACTTGAAACTAAATTTAAAAAAGCGAAATGTATCCATTCGACTGTTTTATATAATTATGTACATCGATTACTTCCAGTTAGGGTAGACCAATTTCAATAGAATTGAGTTATAGGACATGACCACATGTCGGTTTTAACATAAAACTACAAAATTTAAAATATTATTGTTTTTTTTTAATTAAATTATAACCTACATTATATTATAATAATAAATGGTAATTTACCATTAACCTTGTACTATTACAAGGTTAGTAACCACAACAGGCGATTGCGCGCTTGCATGTAAGGTCGAAGTCTCAGGATATGGTTGCGTTAAAAATTCTGTTTGTTTTAAACGGGACTTCGGAAAAGTTGTTTGAAGTTTAAGACTATTTGTGGTGGTAAGGACTTGGGTAGCCATCTTTAATATATAAACAGGGTATATTAATACCACTCCTGAAAACTGTAACTGGATGTTCAGACCATGCATTTAGAACTTGGGTTTTCTCGGGAACTAAAAACGAATATTGGTATCAAAAGTCGAAAAATCTGGGAGCACGGCAGTGCCCCCCCCAAGTCAAGCAATGTTATTACGTAATTAGCTAACCTTTACGTAAAAACTTAAGACAGACGGACCCTTAAAGTAGGGACTGAATAAATTTACCGACTTGGTATTACATGGATCTCACAATTTTTTACGGTAGAAGAGCTGTGACTTGGCTTTTTTTACAAGTTATGTTTTTGATGGCATTTAACCTATTTATAAAATAACGATGTCCGAATAAAGTTAATAGTTTTGCACTTTGTCTTCAGATAATAAGCGGTATAACTGCCTGACATGTCTGTAAGTAAGTAGCTATTTTCGAAAAAAAAAATGCATGTGAAATTAGATGTGATGAGAGTGATGAAACCAAAGAAGTGTCAGGATCGTAGCAACTGGAAAGCCGTGGTCTTTGCCTACCCCTCTGGGAAACAAGCGAGATTTTATGTATGCTTATAGAACCGAACCATCCTCTTCCACCTCAGCCGCGGACCCACCACTCCACTAAGGTCATCCTAATCAGCCACACATTAAACCACTCTTCAGCAATCACATTGTTCAAAACAAACACTATCTCGCCTCAATTGTATCACGTAACACACGTTTCTGCTTACGCTATACTAACGAGGCACGAACGAGAATTAACAAGTTTCGACAGCTATGTTACATTCTCTATCAGACTTAGCTTAGAAAATGTTTTGTCTATGGAACAGTAGACAAAGATAAATAGAAAGAAAGAAATAGGATCACGACTGAATCCCCAAGTACGGTAGACATAATGTAGACATAGGTAGACATCCTCTCAGATCTGCAGACGCTTAGATCCTTTGGAGATGTCTAGTGGGGGTAGTCAGAGGCACGTCCAAACATTATATTTATACTCTCAAATCTAAAGGCGCGTCAGAGGCACAAAAATTTGTGTCAATAATTACGTTTAAAAAACTAAAAACAAAACCGACTTCTTGTTTATACATAAAAATTGTAGTGGGGGGGGGGGTGGTTCCCCCCTCCGCGAGATCAAGGAACCCCAATCCCGGCTAGCCCTTCACTCGGTGTATGCCAATGAAAGAAGGACAAGGTCTATAGTTGAAAACCACTATCTATGCCCATAAATTTTGAAGGTTTCTCTCGATTTCCCTGGGATCCCATCACCTAGGCTTTCAATTAAAAAAATAATTTTGTAAATCCGTCCACAAAGGACGGAGTAATTGCGTAACATACACACAAAAAAAAAGACATAAAGGCGACTTGATAACCTTCTCCTTTTTGAAGTCAGTTAAAAACAGCCGACATAATCTACTACAATCTCCATAACTAAACATACAGAACTTACTTTTTTATTGAATGAATTAAAAGGTAAGTTTCTACGATTAATGGCAGTTTTTAGCCCGTCTAAAAGCCTTCGTCATGGCTTAAAAACTTTTTTAAAGCCGCGATCTACATCATGTAATTCTGTGGCATGCAAAATGCTAAGTTATATACAATTAGCGGTCATTCATCCATTGACCGTACTGAAAGTTGCCTTTGTCTTGGAACTCTCATAGCTGTTCAACTGAATTAATCGAAAACAAGACAATAAGAAACCAAATTTGTCTGGCGACAAAATTACTAAATGTTTTATTATCGATTTAACCATTTTATCTCGTAATCAAAAGCTTAAAATGCCTGCAGGCAAAGATATTAACCCAAAATATACTTTATATCACCCAAGAGGCCTTCAGGTCTCCATGACTTATTTCCAATACATTAATACCCATTCGCTAACCTCACGTATATTTTAGTAAACACTCTAATGTTATTTAAATAAAATAATTTGGCTTATGTAAGCACAACCTTGTCCGACGTACCTGAAGATACTGTTGATACTACAAAACTACACGTTATAATGATAACTAATATTTTTAACAATGTAAATCTTCTTTCAAAGTTTTCACTCACATGTTTATCGCTTATCTTATATTAGGTATATTATAAATCTTCAGTATAAAATAATTGAAATAAATAGGTACTAAATATATATTATAAAGCATGTATTTATAAAAAGTATTAAAGTATTCTATCAGTAATCTTGTCTTCCCATCCAACTTGTTATAATACAAATTTTGCTTATTTTGGGGCTAGACAAAGCTGTTTAAAAATGTCTACCAATATTTATTTATTTACTATTTATACTTTACACTAGCGGTCACCCAACTATCTTATAACTTCGCAGAAAGTTACTTTACTAAGACAAGAACGATTAAGCAAGCTCCGCAACAAACGTTTCATAAAAAAATCGTACATAATCATCGAATTTATAGCCACTTCCTTTTATTGAAGTCATCTAAAAAGGTGCTAATGTGACGACGTCCAACAGTGTCTAATGGTACGGCAACGTGGGCTTATGCTAACGAGCGCGGCAAGGTTGCGAGAAAGGTGTTATCGGTCGCGTTTATTTTATCAGTTTAATGCGATTTTCTGGTAAAATAAATTCGTTATAGCTTGGATTTTACTGCAAATCGCTCTGAGAGTGATTACCTCTTTTAACACAACAACAAAATAATCATTTACTTATAAGGTTTTAGCTGTTTTACTAACTACCGCTTATTATTAAAGTCGTATTGGTAAGAAGGTACCTCGACGTTCAATCTGAAGTTCATAGGTTCGAATCCCGGCCGTGTATCGATAGATTTTTCTGTGCGAATTAATACTCGTATGTACTTACAAA